>CM017765.1:36518451-38918451 GCA_008009225.1 Acer yangbiense
TCATGGTTAAAAGGGTATAATGTCAAATTAATTGTTTTCAAACAATTTTATCTATAAAAAAACAAGTTAACATTATATTTAGAAATGGGAAAAATTAAAATATATATATAGAAATGACAACAACAACAACAACAACAACAACAACAACAACAACAACAACAACAACAAAAAAAACAAAGATGTAAATCAGGTTTCAGTTCTTATTCAGTTTTCAGTAAAATTCATGATGGTTCAGTCTTTAGAAACACATAATAAAATAAAATAAATATATAAAATAAAAAATTGTAAGTTAAACCCTTATTGCAAGTCCACTGAAAGGTCAATTTGTTAAATGAATGGTGATTGTGAAGGTGTTATTTGTCCGTTGCTTTAAAGTTGTAGCCCTTAGAGCATCACCAACCATACATGCTCCTTAATTATATCACGTTTTTTCATTTATCATTGACTCCAACCACTTCCTATATTGTTAGCTATTTTAGAGAATTTGAATGACACTAGCTAAATGTGGAGAGCTAACAATCCTAGCCAAACTCTCTCTTCTTTTATTTTAATATTAGATTTGAAACAATCTTTTGTTTAAAAAAAATTAAGAAAAATGTATAGTTATCTTAATGAAAGAACAAATCAACGCTCGGTGTGTACAATATTATATAGAGGGGGGTGAATAGATTTTAACTAATTTTACCCAATTTTCGCATACATGTCAATTTTACGAAAATGCCCCTATTAGTCGAAAATACAAACAAGTGTAATATGGTGCGGAAATTAAATAACACTTGATGTATACGTGGAAACCCAACCACTGGGAAAAACCACGGGCTGTATAGTGCGCCACACTCGAACCTTGAAATCCACTAATTGAAATGGAGTTTACAACCTATGTAGACCTCGTCTAACACTCCGGTCAATAACCCCCCATTTCTACCACGCGAGCTTTTAAAAGTGGCTCTAGTCCAATTTGCTTGTGGTATAAGCACTCTTAGCCATAAGTCTTAATTCTCAATGAGGAGATAATGCAACCTATGTGAATATGTATGAATATTCAAATAACAAATAAGGCTAAGGAACCTTAGATGCTTATCTAGGATGATGATATAACAATTAAATCAATCCTAGATATCAAGAGCTAAATGACATGTCAAATAGCTTAGATAAACATAGATTATAAAAACCTAGATATCTATCACAATACAACACTCAATCAATTCATCACAATCAATTCTCTATTCTTGTATTTAGCATATGATCTAAAACATACAAGTAATTTAAAGAGATGGCTTAATAGGAAAAATACTAAAATAAAATAAAGTTAGTAAAAATCTTACCAAACAAGTTGTGATGATGCAAAACCATGCATGGATGATACAAGATGATCTTTGATACACAAGGGAATGTCTTTGAGTGTTTAAAGGTGAGTTCTTGAGAATTTTTCACTTGAAAAATATTCTAAGGAAAATATATGATATTTTGAACTCAGCAAATCAACCTAAAATGAAAGAGGCATATATATAAGGTGCCAAAATGAAACCGTTTTGTATATAAACATGAATGTACATACATAAGGACACACAAAATACACAAAGTATGGAAATGCATGGAATGTGTGTGTGTGTGCACTAAATCTCTTCAAAGCAAATCAAGCACATAAAGATTTACCTTTGGTGCTTAGCAATGATGAGGTCTTCAAATGGCATTTAACTTGAATACCAATACCTAAGCTACCCTTACAAAGAATCCCCAATATGTGGTTTGTCCCCGAAATAAGCCAATCAAGATATGGGAATCTTTACACTTAATTGATTCCAACGGTCTTTTCCTTTCCAACATGTACAAAGATAAATTTGTAGTTATTACAATATTTGACTCCAACCACTCTGTAAAGTATTTAAACGATACTAGTTTCACGTGTATGAAATTAGTGAAGGTGTGACAGTGAAAACTTATATGAAAACTTGGAATATAATATATTATTTATATTTTAAATTCAAAAATTAGTATTAAAATATTAATTTTTAGCCAAAATAAGAATGATGGTTGGAGTGACTCACTCAAAAGGTTGCTAGCTAAAATAGCTTGAAGCTATCTTAGCTAACATTTAGGGAGCTCGATCCCTTGGAAATGCTCTTACAATGTATCAAAAACTTTGAGATGTCAATATACAAGTTTGTACATAATATATGTAAGACATGTCATCAAGACTCAAATCCACATGTATTAAAAAAGATGAAAAATACAATGAGATGAAGTTTACCCAGTCATATATCTTTCACACTACACTCAAGCGAAGTTAGGATTTTGACTTTAAGGGGGCCAAGACAAAAACAAATATTCAAGTTGACGGAGGACGAATATACGAATATTTAAAAAATCAAATGTAATAATATATAGTCTCGTATGTAAATTGTAATAGTACAATAAATTAATTAATTAATAAAATAGACACAACTTTTTGAATTAAAATGGAACCCGACGCTCTTTTAAATTTATAAAATCGTCTATAATCGAATATATATCAAGTTGCTATGTAATGTCCCTTTCAATATATAGGATCAAAGAGTTTGTAAGAAATTCAGATTTCATCTTCTTCTTTTTTCTTTTTTTCTTTTTGACAGTATCTATTTATCCACTTAACCAGGCCCTGTATTTTTATTTTATTTTTTGAAGCTTTTGCTATTAGTAAGATTCGAGCCGCTAACTTGAGAGTCATTTTTCCAAGCCCTAAGCTCGTACATCTACCATCTAAGATTACGAGACCTAATATTGATAATACGCATAGCTGGAAACAGCATCTAAGCAGTTGTAATTGAAAACGTTTAAATAACAAACTATGTAATAAATGTAGCAAAATCATATTAATAACCTAAAATATTTATTATTTTGTAATCTAGTACCTGAAATTAGTCGGACAGGGAATAAGAAGAATTTAATTACAACAATAGGAATAAAATTGCTTAAGTGAAAAACAAGAAATTTTTATTAATTTACGATTCCCAACCTAAAATCTTGAAAAGTGATAAAGATAATGTGAAAGGTCAAATTGAATAATTATTAATAAACAAACTATTTAAAGTAAATAATTGTGTCAACATAAGATAAGTATTTTAATAAAATTTCTTTTTTTCTTTTTTTGCATTGGAAATTAAAGTTAAGAAAGGAAAATAGTTTGATTTTATCTCTTAATTTTATGGACAATAAAATATGGAAGATATTTATTAATTAATTTATATTAACAATATCATAATTTATTGCCTACATATTATAATATCAGAATTTATGTATAATAAATACATATAGCAATTTCATTGGTGGGTGGCCATGGCCCCTATGCCCCGCCCCGCCCCGCCCCCCTTAATTTCGTCCCTACCTACACTATGAGGTTGTGGGTTCGAACGTGTCTTTTTCTATAAATCCTGAATTTATTGTAATATTTAAAATAAAAATTAAAAATACTAGCTTCTGATTATCTAAGTATACTTATTCAATCTAAAGTATTTTATCCAAATAATAACTAATTTGTAAATGTCATGTGAATCAAGTTGGTCGTCTTAAAAACATATTATAATTTTTCATTAACCGTTAACTTTTTTTTTTTTAAATCAACTTTATTGAAGGCCAAAGGCCAAGCAGCAACAATAAAACAGAGGGAAAAGGCACACAAGCCTGCAGCATCAAAAAGCCGCGACAGGAGCAGCTGCAACAACTAAATTTTTCATTAACCGTTAACTTATTAACTATATATTTTAAAATAGATTTCCATACTAGCTAGTAAAGTTTCATTTTCAAAACTACTAAATTTTTTGCATTATAATATATTCTTATAATCGTATGTGAGTCTTGATTTGTGTGTGAAACTCACATAATTTAATTTTCAACAATTTTAATAAACATGAAAATCACAAATTATAAATTAAATTCATTTTAATTTGTCTCATAGGGATTCCACTTGCTCATCAGAATTGATCATGCATGTTGTAGGGTTTTTTCTTTGAAATATTATAATACTTCAGGGTTTGTGGAAAGGGACACGACTCGAACCCACATTCTCATAATTTAGGTGTGAGAGGCACGTCTTGGCCAATCTCATCTTGTCTGCATGTTGTGGGTTTTGTTTGGCTATTGAAAGAGGATCTTGTCTACGTGCAGGTGAGATTTAGAGTGCTACACTTAATTAATTAGTTGAAGACAAGTAGCAAAAAGTAAATGATTGGGACTTCTACGAATACGCTATAATCATTATATATATATATATATATATATATATATATACAGATTTTCTATTATCAGTTCAAACTGACAATAAATATATCAGGACGAAGAACGTGGACCACTGGATTTATATACTTTGACTCAAAGTGTATGCACTTATCAAAACTTCTTCATAATCTGTGGTCCACATTCTTCGTCCTGATATATTTATTGTCAATTCAAACTAATAATAGAAAGACTATATATATATAGTTAGTTAGCAAATAAGAAAGGAGATCGGTCATGATTCGCATTGCATTAAATTTTGTGCAAATATATACGGAATTAGATCATCTCATCGCTTTAAATGTCCTAATCACCTTATTCTCACATTCATATATAATATATTGTCACGTGTCTAATAAGCAAATCAATAACATATATATGGTTAACTCTATCTTTTGACAGGATAGAGACATAAAAATTAACATGATTAATCAAAGACCATTGATTTGTTTATTACACACGTGTCAATAGATTATGAAGATGAGGACAATATGATGACATATAAGAAGATGAGGGGATCCAAATCATATACTATATACAAACACAACAATAATCTTATGCAATCTAAAAATAATTATCCCAAAATTTAACCAGATGATGTGACAATTAAGTGATTTGTTATAACAGTAAAAGAAACTTATATCAACTTAGGCTAAGTGGTAAAATAATGATGAGAGAGAAGTTTAGAGAGAGAAGTTCTCATGTGCATGGGTACAGATCGAGTTTTCGTGAGGGAGGTAGGGGAGGTGGAGATAGGAGATTCCGTGGTAACAAGATTGATTTTAGGGAGAATTTGTTCTCGTTTTTCATCAACAACATTAATCCTATAACGGAAGTGAATTGTTTGTGGGGAGTTTTCAAAATTTTCCGGAGAGTGAGAGATGTATTCCTATCAGCTAAGATCAGTCCAAGAAGAAGCCAGTATGCTTTTATTCATTTCGGAACAAAGGAATATGCTCTGAAGGTGGCAAACTCAGTTTAAGGGATGCATGTGTATGGGTGGCCAATCAGTGTAAGACTAGCAGAGCACGATTGGAACAGTCGGAGAAGTGCTGGACGGCAAGGTGAGAAGAAGCTTTCAGATGAGTCAATAGGTAGGGGAAGAGTCGATCGACCTCTATCGGAGGTCTCTCAGAACCTTTCTTTCGCAGAAGCTATTAGGGGAACTCGGGTGGATCTTAAAGGTGAAAGGAAAGGCCATCATTTATCTATGTCATGGAAAAATCACAAGCAATCTTCGTACTGGCTTTCTAGGTGTGCAATTGGGTCTTTGAAGGAGTTCTCCTCAGTCTCTAGTGTCAACAAAAGGCTAATTGATAGGGATTTCTCTTTCTCATCATCTTTTATGGGTGATAGAAGTATTTTATGGTGCTTTGATTCGAAGGTTGATAAGGTGGGCTTCATTATAAATCGATTTTTTTTTGGATGATTGCTTTTCTGCAATGTCTAGCTGGTCGAAGAAGTGGACTCCAAAAGGTAAGTTAGCTTGGATAAATGCCTATGGAGTACCTTTGAGTTGTTTGGAACAGTCATTTTTCATGAAACTTGGAAGGCAAGTGGAGGAACCTCTGTAGGTTGAGATTGGACAGAGGTAAACTCTTGGCTTTGATTCCTAAGGCCTGGGATAATCCTCATGACATTTGTCTCTACGGAGAAGGTGACTTTCTCGGTGAAGGTGTCTGTCGACCCGCTTCCGGTGACTTTAACCTAGCTGAACCGTTTTCTGGATTTAGAAAACTATTCGCCTCATGAAGGATGTTCAAACTCGTCGGAAAATCATCATTTCTCATCTGAGTTTGAGATTCAAAATAGTAGGGATATAGCTACAGGCGGTGTCAGAAGACAACTTTCCCATGCTGTCAAAAAGGCTACAAGCAACCCTTTGGCTGACAAGGTTAGGCAGTTAGATGATTGTTCTCTTCCAAAATCAGTAAGATTTCAAAATCGTGTGGTAGGTGGGAAGTCGACTGATGTTGACAAAGGTAAAAAAACATTGGATCCGTAAATCGAGGTCAAAGGCTATTCCTTGTCAAAATCGAAATGCCAAGTTGGTGATTGATAGAAATCCGATTAAAGGAACTAACAGGGGTCTAGTTAGGGATTCTAGTTCGTCATCATCTGATTCTGAGAGGAGTTGGGGAGCCTTTTTTGAGTTCAATTTGATGCAAGGTGATTGCTCAACTAAATCTAAATCAGTTGGGCTTTCAAAGTCTTGGCCTGGCAATCATATGAATGCCCTCTCCTTATATGAAGATAGGGATATCTCTACCCATAGAACTGAGAACATGGGCCAAAGGTGTATGATCCACAAAGATATAACATGTATTACTATTGACTTAGGTGGAGATCTCTCTTTCGAGAAACAAGTGGGTCAGCCCAACAGGGAGCATAAAGCCCAGGATGAGTTCTCTTTGAAAGATCATTCTTCCTCTCTTTCTGGATGCAGATTCAGAAAGGGTATCAAGGCTACTAGAAACCATATTCCTTGTGTTTCGAGTAAGTCTTCTGATTCTAACTCTCTTGCTCAAAATGATACTCAAGCAGAAATCCTGCCTAAAACTCCCAATAAAAGAAAATGAGGAAAGAAATGCCTCTCTACCAAAAGTCATACCATGAAGACCAGGAATTCGAAAGCTCTATCTAGCAGGTATATGGATGTTGTGGACAAAGGAGTCAATAGCGATAAGTTTTGGAATCTTGAGGTTGAAATCACCAAAGTTATAGAAAAAGGAGTGGCGCTAGGAGTCAATTTCAATAAATCGAAGGAAGAGGTTGAGAAAGGCAGATCGATTCTGAATCAAGAGGCTAAGGTTGACAGATTGAGATTTTCGTGGAACTTGGAAGAAGAGATTACTTAGGTTATTGAAACTATGGTGGCTTTGGGCTTTAATTTTAATGATAAGGAAGATGTTATTGGTGTCGAGGAGGCGAAAAGAGATTCCTCAACAAGAACTGGCAGTTTTGCTTTGTTTTGTCTTATTTGGGGTTTCTCTTCTATTATGTTATGGTTATCTTGGAATATTAGAGGGTTTGGTAGGGGGGAGAAAAAAAGAGTTGTTCGTAGTTTGATTGAGAAGCATAAACCTGCCTTCATGTTTATTCTAGTCTCTAGAAATGAAGCTCGGTTTCAATACTAGGCTAATCAAGAGCCTTAGAGGTTCTTTCCTTAATAGAGGTATGAGGATGGATGCGGCTGAGACTTCGGGAGATCTGATCTCTATTTGGAATGAAGATTGTTTTTAGGTTAAAACTTGTATTCTCAATGAGAGATGTATTATTCTGTTGGGTGAGTTGCTGTAAAAAAAAAAAAAATGGTTTTGTGTAATGTTTATGCGGCTTTAAGAGATAACAAGAGGAAATAGTTATGGAATTTTATTTTAAGGTAAATGCATGATATTCCTCTTCCTTGGTGTTTAGGCGAAGACTTCAATTCGGTGCTCATTGCATCGGAAAGAATTGGAGAAGGTAACCAGTCAGCGGCTATGAGAAGTTTTAACTCATTCATTAGAGAGACTGAGGTTTTGGACATTCTGATGCATGGTATATCCTTCACTTGGACTAATTTTATGGAGAGGGTTTCATGGGCACGCCTAGATCGCTTTCTCATCTCCTCAGAAATCCTCAATTGGTTCCCAAAATTACTTCAAAGAGGTTTAAACAGAAGTGTGTCCGATCATAATCCTATTGGCATTAACAAGCCAAAGGTTGATTGGGGTTTGAGCCCTTTCCATTTTTCAATTGGTGGATGGACAACAAAGAGTTAATGTTAGAAGCTAAGTGTGGCTGGAAAGACTGTCAGGTGGGTGGTTCCAAAAGCAAGACCCTCAAGGCTAAAATGAAGAGGTATAAATTGTTCATTAAGAAGTGGTTGGAATTGAATAAGAAGCAGTCTTCTACTCAAGAGCAGTTGGAAGAGAGTTTAGTTGCTTTAGACAAGAAAGCAGAGACCAAAGGTTGGACTGAGTGCTATAGAAAATCTCGAGTGTCCTTGCTTTCAAAAGTTTGGGAGTATATTCGTAAGGAAAAGCAATCATGGCATCAGAAGTCGAGAGTTAGATGACTTAAGGAAGGGAATAAGAATACCAAATTCTTTCATTTTATGGCTACTAATATAAGAAGAAGGAACCCGTATTGAGGACCTTTTTCTATTGAGGACCTTTTTCTTAATGGTGAGATGGTCTCTAACCCGATTCTCATTAGACAAGGTGTTTTTGATTTCTGTTAACTGCCAAAAATGGCAGGGGTTCAAAGAAGAATTTTCCATCCACCTTGAAGAATATTAGAGGCAGAAAGGTATCATAGAAGAGCATCTCGGTACCCCGCCACTAAATTGACCGGGTACACCTTCTACCAGTCCAGATCGAGATCAAGGACTCCTAGACTCCAAGGTACCAAGAAACACAAAAGCCGAGTTCCTAAGGACCTCGTCACTGTAGAATCCTAGTACCCCGCTACCACGACAACTCGGTATCCCGATACCCCGATACCTCGATACTCTTGTACCATGATCAAGTAAAGAAACGGGATACCTATATGCCCCGATCCCTCCTAGAGTCTGCTAACCAAGCAATAAGTATCAAGTTATTAGACTATCAAGTATCAAGGCAAGATTAAGTACACCGAAGATCAAGCTACATAGAAGGACAGTGAGACGTCGACGTTTTGACAATAAAGAAATTGACTTATTCCCGCCACTCAAGAGTTCTATTTGAAATCAAAGTCAACTCTATCAAATTCCACCAAATAAGGGATCGCTTGATTCTTAGAATCAATCCTACAATCTTCTCGCCAATCGCCATGGAACGTCTCAAAAATCTCTAGGTCACTGGACCAAATTTAGAGAAGTGCTGAGCAAGCATTGTGACGTATATATACATCATGTTATCACACAAGAAGGGGACCACAATTTGAGTGCTTAACCCTACTTTACGGTTTTTCACTTATCGACATGCATAAGAGCTCTATCGTCATCGCTAACTAAGTTTTAACCCTATCACCATATGCCATATAAAATCTCCATTGTACTCTCATTATGTGTTTACTATCAATAAAAAAAAAGTTATATGTAATCCTATTGCTATGTTATTTTTTATTCATCTTCATCAGTGTATTTAAATTGCTTTACTGAGAATCTATAGGTATCGAACTACTTGATATCTCTCCGACTGAGATCTACCCTGATTTCAGTCATCAAAGTTGTTAATTGGAAATTCACCCCATTGAAAATTTTCGGTTAACAATTTCTTTAAAAATCACTACGCTAATGTCAACTAAAAGCGCCCGATTATAGAGGGTTTTGGTTTCAAGAGGCTGTCGGCTGTTGATGTGCAAAATTTAGAGGAGGTTTTTTCAAAGGAGGAGGTTTGGGAGGCTATTCAGAGTTGTGACGGTAATAAAGCTCCAGGTCCGAACGAGCTTAATCTCATCTTTATCAAGATGAATTGGGAGTCTATTAAAGATGATTTTTTGAATTTCATTATGGAATTTCACAGAGATGGCTCTATCATCAAAGACTTAAACAATATGTTTATAGCTCTTATCCCGAAAGTTTATAAGCCGGTATCTTTAAAGGACTATAGACCGATTAGCCTTGTGGGTGCTAGTTACAAAGTGTTGGCCAAGGTCTTAGCAAATCTTTTAAGAAAAGTGATTGGTTCGGTTATTAGAAATACTCAAATGGCGTTCATTAAGAACAGTCAAATATTGAACAGTTTTGTGATTGCCGAGAAGGTTATTGATAAGTGGAGGAAAGATAAGAAAGGAGGTTTCATTACAAAACTGGACTTTGAAAAGGCCTATGATAGTGTTGACCACAATTTTCTAGATATGTTGTTGGAGGGGATGGGTTATGGTTTGAAATGGAGACATTGGATTAAGGAGTGCATTTGTACTCCATCCATCTCAGTTCTGGTCATCGATAGTCTGACTACGTAATTTGGTATTCATAGATGTCTAAGGCAGGAGGATCTCCTTTCTCCATTTCTTTTTAATATTGTTGTTGAAGGCTTGAGTGTTCTTCTAAACAAAGCAGTGAGTTTGGATCTCATTAAGGATGAGTTGTTTGGGAAGAATGAAGTGCATGTTTCTCACATTCAATTTGCGGATGACACAATGATTTTTCTTTAGCCTAAGATCGATTATATCCTGAATCTAAAACGGATTCTTCGTTGTTTTGAGCTTTCCCCCGGGCTCAAAATAAACTTTCATAAATCTTGTCTTGCTTGTGTTGCTAAGAATAGACATAGAGTGGAGCGGTGGGCGGATTTGTTTAAATGTAGGGGAGTGGATCTTCATATTACCTATTTAGGTCTTCCTCTCGATGCTAGGTCAAGAGCCAGGAGTTTTTGGGATCCTATTATTGCTAAAATTGAGAATCGGTTGGCGCCTTGAAAAGGGAAGTTTATTTTGAAAGGCGGGAGGCTTGTTCTGATTAAAGCAGTCTTGAATAGCATCCCTACCTTTTATATGTTAGTTTTTAAGATGTCGATTGGGGTAGCTAAGAGGATTAAAAAGCTTCAAAGAGGGTTCTTGTGGGGTGATGGGTTAGTGAAGAGGAAACTTCATACTGTGGATTAGGACATAGTCTGCAAGAGCAAGAAGAATGGAGGTTTAGGCATAGGAAATATGGTGGACAAAAATGATGGTATGCTAGCCAAGTGGATTTGGAGATTCGGTCAAGAAGGTTCCTCTCTATGGAAAAATGTGATTTGAGCCAAATATGGCATTAATAATAATAGGTTGGTCTGGGATTAGCAAAGCTCTAAAGTGTCCTATCAGTTCGTTCGGGCTATAGCTAACGTCCTCACATCAGGAACGCGTTTGGAAAAAGTGTGTAACAAAGGTTTTAAGGTGGTCATTGGGTGTGAGAAGTGTTTCAGGTTTTGGCAGGATATTAGGGTTGAATCAGGCAAGTTTATAGAGGTCTTTTCTAGAATTTTTGTTTTAGCATCTGTCTTGCTGATTTTGGTTTTTGAAGGGGTGATGAGTGGGTGTGGAAGGTGGATCTTAGAAGAGAGCCTTTTGATTGGGAAAAGAATCAGTGGAATTGCTTTCTAAAGGGCCTCAGTTGTATTTTTGTTCGTAAGAATTTCGAGGACAATATTGGGTGGAGTTTTAATCCATCCGGAATCTTCTTTGTTTCTTCCTATCGTTCTTCCCTGGAGGACTTTGATGGTGTTGTTCCTTTGAATGCTAGTCTTCCTTGGAAAGGTATAAGCCCCCCAAAAGTGGAATTGTTTTGTGGCAACTTCTTAAAGATAGAGTTCTTGTTGGAAATGTTTTGCAAAGGTTTGGTTTGATACTTGTTTTGAGATGCCCTTTCTGCAAGGCCAATGATGAATCTTTGATTCATGTTTTTTTTCATTGCCCTGGTCTTGGAAAATCTAGTAGAAGGGCATGAGCTGATGAGGGATGTCTAGTTGTATGAATAAGAACATGGCTGATTGGTGGGCTAGCTGGTTTAGCTTTATTCCTTCTGGTATTTATGTTAGAGCCTATAACATTTTGTTTTATGCAGTGGTTTGGACGATATAGGAGATGAGGAATCAAGTGATTTTCAGGGACAAAGTGGTTTATGTAGATCAGGCTATTGACATGGTTAAATTCAGAGTGGGATAGTGGTTTAAGCATTATAGAGCTGGCTCCAATGAGACTGTAACTGCCATTTTGTTGAACATTAAAGATTTGTGTGTAGATCACAGCAGAAGTAAGAAGTAGAGGATAGTTGATTGGATCCCTCCTCTTGGATGTGGTCTAAAATTTAATGTAGATGGCTATGCATTGTGGAAACCTTGTATGGCTGGTATTGGAGGTGTCTTGAGGGACTCTAATGGCAAAGTCATGTGTTTATTTTCAAATTTCATCGGAATCCTTTATTCGAATTCTGCTGAGCTTTTTGCGATTCTTAAAGTTGTTACTCTCTATGAGTCTTCTCCCTTTTTATCTGGTCGCGAGATAGAGATAGTAAGTGACTCCAAGGTGGCTGTGACCTGGATCAATAACGGAGGTGTGGGCAATCTTAACCTCGTCAATGTTATCTATGATATTTGGTGCACCCTTCAGAGGCTTGAGAGTACTGTGGTTGTCTTTGGTTCTAGAGCTTCTAATTTTTTCACAGACAAGCTAGCAAAAATGGGGTCTAATAAGGAAGGGGATTTTGAAGAGTGAAGCATTCTTGGTTGAGCTCCTTCTTGGTTTTTTTGGGTCTTGGTGGTGTGCTTGTTGCTCTGTTGTTCTGTTTTTCTTTCTTCTTGGGCTGTTCTCTTCTTGGCTGCCTTGCTTGTTTTGCTTTGTGGTCACTTCTTTTGGCTCTGGCCTTCTTAATAAAATTCTAATGTTTCAAAAAAATTAAGTGATTTGTTATTATTATGTCATTTACCGTATCATTCCATAATTTATAGGGTAATGACAAATTATTTGTCACATCGTTTCGTTGATTTTCTGGATTAATTTTTATAAGTTTAATAACATTACCGTATATAAAATATAAACATAGATGAAGAATGATAATAATGTAGGGCAACAAAATTTTCAAAAGTAGGGGTGGTATATGAAGTATACATATTTCTTAGGTTTGAAGACTATTTATGACACCAGACATGGAAAGGGACCAAACCCAAAGCAGCATTGCTCACTCCCTTATCAAGTTGGCTAACTCGACAAACAACAGATCCTAATAATGTCATTTTTTTTTTCTCATCTTTCTCTACCCTGCTTTTATTGTCTTTTGTCTTCTTCACTGCTTCTAATTAATTATTCAATTTAATCAAGATTTCTTAATTTAATTATCTTGAACTGTACTCTTAATAGACAATGTTTCTCTTATTAAGACGGTGGAATTACTCCTTCCTGATTTTAATTTAATCTGAGTTTATGGTATCATACTATATATATATATATATATATATGATTAGTAAATTAATTAAGATATTCCTGGTTTATTCCATTTCACTATATATCCTTTTCTTTTCAATTAAATGTGACTTTATATTACTTGAAATTCTCTTATAATATTCTAATGATGTAATAATTATATATATATACACGGGCGAATTCAAGGGGGGGCCTATAGGGGCCATGCCCCCCACCCCCACCCCCACCCCCACCCCCACCCCCACCAATCAAATCACAACAATTTTCTAATTGTTTTTAAACTATGATACATTAATATAGGTAATAATATCACTTGGCCCCTCCTATTATTTTAATAATATAAATGAATTAATAATTTTTTCCATAATCCTATTATCAACGAAAACAAAGAAAAAACAATTCATTTTAAGATTTTAATTTCTTATTATTTCATTCATTATTACCTCATCTAGTGTGTGTCCATTATATATACTTATTATTATTTATTTAGATTTCATTGGAAGTCTAAAATAAGCTAAGTAAATATCGAACTATTAGGCCGGTATCAATTATCAGATATGGGATTTTATATACGGGATCGTCAATTGCAATCGGTAGCAATCTAACAGCTACATGTGTCTATTGAATTATCATCGGTAGCAATCCAATAGCTCCTTGTAGCCATCGACAATTTCGTACGAGAAATTCTATAGCCAATAACTGCTACATTAGGCTGAGAGTTTATGACTATCTTTATTAATGTTTTTTGTTAGGTTAATTTTATTATTATTATTTTTTAACTATTACAATATTTTGGGATTAGGGAGGGGGCATGACTCGAACTCACAACCTCTTGTATGTAAAAAGAGGTGCTTACAACTGAGCTTATCTCATCTTATCTATGATTATGTAATTACTCACACACGATCTTGATTATGTATTTGAAATAGAAATCATAAAAAAATACTAGATTAATTTGGTTATAGACAATTTTCTATATATAAAACAGTGGCACATTTTATTTATTTGTATCGTTACCTTTAACACATAACGAAATTACATTTTGTTGAAAAATATCAAGTGCGAGATTTGTGTTGCCTGGCCTAGAATATTAGTTTTTATGTTGGATTGGCCCCCCCAAAGCCAAAATTTTGGCTTCGCCCCTGTATATACAATATGCCATTGTAAAATTAAGAACCTAATCCTCACAATGATCAACAGCTAAAAAAAAACCTTCCTATTAAGTATTGATTGAAAAGCTAGCTAGCTAGCTAAATGTAGTCACACCTCTAAATTTGATATGTTGGTTCTCTTAATTACAAAACTATCACTAAATTGAATAAAAAACACATGCATATAGTTTTTCTTTTTATTTCACAAAATATCACTAAAAGGGTATCTGTATTTATTTTTTATTTTTTTTAAATCTCTTTCAAGTAAAAACCAAATTTAAAAAATCATTACAGCAAAATGAAGTTTTATCTTAATATCATTAATTGCGCCTGGTGGAATCGGATACTTACATTAATTCAGAAAGAATTACTGTATCAGCATTGCTAACAAGCTCATTTGAGTGTATATGCTTATTATGATGTGTTTGTATTTATGAAAAATTGAAAATCTATAAACTACATATACGATATAGCTACCTAGCTAGCATTTCTAACTTCGTATAAATACCTAATTATGACTGAAAATCATGTGATAATTCTAGAAGAACAATTAATTATGGGAATATTAAAATAATAAGGTTTATGCTTCTAATTAGGTTGTGTTCATAGAGTTGAAAAGTTTTTGATAAAATAAAAGAAAAAGAGAAAAATATCGCCCCCTTAGTCCGCTGTGATGTAGCAGAGGGGGATCGGGAGTGGTCACATTCAATTCATAATAATAAAATGGATGGATACTATAAAAACAAAATAAATCTGGACAGATAATGCTAATGTTAGTGCTGCCAAAAACTCTCCTCCCTCATCTTCTTTTCTCTGATCTCTTCAAACCCTAAACCTGTAATCTGCCTAATAGTAATAGCCTACCTGAAACATGAACCTAAACCTGAACCTGAACCGCTTTACGATTCAAAACCCGGTTTTCCATAGAATCCACTCAAACCTATCTATCTATCTCTCTTTACCCCATTATAGCAGGCCAGGCCCCAGCATTTGCTGCCTGCTGTGGGCACTACTAATAAACCCACCTTTTTTTTTTTAATAATAATTAATTAAGTAATTGCATTTGCTTACCTTACTCTCACTTTTTTTTTCCTATTTTGATTACTCTCTCTCTTCCTATATATAAAGGGTTTAATATTCTACTGTTGTGATACATAACCCAGTTTCAAAGCAAAGAGTATAGAAAAATAGGGGGAGAGAGAGAGAGATAGTACTAAAAGCCTTTTCTCTCAATCTTGCCTTCATTTCTTCATCTTCTTCTTCTTCTTGGTGTTTTTTTCTCTCAATTTGCAATTTGCAATTGTGTTTGAGCTCTCTTCCTCTTCCTCTTCCTCTTCCTCTTGTTGGGTTAAGGAGCTTTTTGGTTTTTAGTTGATAGATTGATTAAATTAGTTGGGTGAAAGAAAGAGATGTCGAGCTGCATCGATGTTGCGCCTGAGCAACTCTGCTACATCCCCTGCAACTTTTGCAACATAGTTCTTGCGGTATCTATATCTCACAACTCTATTTACTTTAATAAGATCTTGCTTTTTTCAAATCATCATGTATTTTTCTCTATATATATGTACACATAACTAGAAAATAACACTTTAGATCCTGATAAAAGCTAGTCTTTGCTTCTTTCATCAGTAGCTCGTGTTATGGATTTTACTAAATTTCTTGATTTTCGACCTTACAGTCAGGTCTCCATCGTTTGGACTTTCTTTTTCTCTTCTTCTTTTGCAGTCAAGAAAAAGTCATAACCAGAATATAAGGTCCAGAGGTGCTAACGACCACAGACTCTCTCTCTCTCTCTCTCTCTCTCTGAGATAGAGAAACATTATTTGTTTAGTTAGTATAGATTCCATAGCTAAATAGCTAGAGAGTGTTTTAACGTCAAAACAAGACTTGGATGATCAAATTTCGAGGACCACTTTGATGATTTGGTGCTGTGTTGTCCAAAACCACTAAAAATGTTTGATGAAGCCCACCATGCACACCCAATCTAGCTAGGTTTAAGAAGATCACAAACAGAACCCAATTTCTCAAAATTAGTTTTTCTGCTCTAAAATGTTTTTCTCTTTCATCTTTCTCTGTTTTATTTTAGAATTCTAGCTCATGAGTTACTTAAAAGATATAATTGAATGTGCAGGTGAGTGTTCCTTGTAGCAACTTGTTCGATATAGTAACCGTCCGATGCGGGCACTGCACCAATCTGTGGTCCGTGAACATGGCAGCTGCCTTTCAGTCACTTTCATGGCAAGATGTTCAGGTGATATTGTCTCTACTTAATTATAATATAATAATAATAATAATAATAACACTATTCAGCTTATTTTAAGGGGGTTTATAGCCTCAGAAATCTAGGGTTTCTTCTTTTGAGGAAATCGAAGTTTTCAAGACACAGATCGAGTATTTCAAAGCGTTTTGTTTTCAATCTCTCTGAACTCTGAAGTAGTTATGATACTGATCATAGCCATAGTAGCCGCCATAAACAAAAAAACCTATGCGGTTTGCTTTTTGTAGATCAACTGGGTTTTGCGGCCACAGTTCAGGGCCTGTCTTGACTCATTACAGCTCAGCATTTTCTCTCTTCTAGGGTTTTTTTTTTTTTTTTTTTTTTTTTTTCTTTACTTTCTGGAGCTGCTGCTTTTACGAGAATCTTGCCTTGATTTGATTGATTGACATGAATGTTAGGCTTCTCTAGGTTTAATGATTTCTTTTCTTCACCTTTGTCCTCTGCTGTCGAAACAAAACAACCAAAACAAAACTGGGGTTTTTCGAGCATTGTTTAAACAACTGTCCATCTGGGTTTTATATGCTTCTGCTTTTAATTCAGTTATATTTGATACTATATATATACATATATCTGAACCGATTCAATCACTTCAATTCTCTATCACAAAACATCATTTCAACTTTCTTCTCTTCTCTCTCTCTCTCTCTCTCTCTCTCTCTCTCTCTCTCCTATTATTGATTGTCAACATATCATATTAATATGGTATAATATGCTTCTTCTTTTTTCTTTTCTTTTTTCTGGATAGTAATTAGTTAATATTAAAAGCACTAAAAGGGCAAGTTTTGAACCCTGATTGTTGTTGGCTGATGGAGAATTATATTAAAATTTCAAATACAAAATGTATGTACAGACCCCAAGTTACAGCATGCCAGAGTACAGAATCGATCACTTTGGATCCTCCTCCAAAGGCATCAACAAGATGCCAATGCGAGCTCCAACTAACAATGTCACTGAGGAAAGGGTCGTCAATCGACGTAAGGACCCACTTACTCTAATAATTCAATATCTTTTTCTTCATTTTGTGTTTCATGCTTTTTAGTTACTATCAGTGTTTTAAATTCAGGTTTCTTTTTTTTTTTTTTGGTATGTATGTGGTTAAATTTTATGTACGACTTATGTGGTGTTAATTTTTATGTTCAGCTCCCGAGAAGAGGCAGCGAGTACCTTCTGCTTATAATCAATTCATAAAGTAATGAAATTATAATCAGTCTCTTTCATGTTTCATATTTTTTGAGTCTTTGTAATTGTTTTTTTTTTTTCTAAGTAAAAAAATTCTAATTATGTAGAGAGGAGATTCAGAGGATCAAGGCTAACAATCCAGATATCAGCCACAGGGAAGCATTCAGTACTGCAGCCAAGAATGTAAGTAGAATAAATATAACAAATTTATAAACTTAATTCTTGATTTCACTTCTTTTCTTTTTTGGTGGGTATTAACTAACATTGTTAATGTTAATTGGTAGTGGGCACACTTCCCTCATATTCATTTTGGACTGATGCTGGAGAGCAACAATCAAGCTAAGGTAGATGATGTAAGTACTTATTTGATAATTAAATATTTGCTTCATGTTGATGAGAAAATCTAGATTACATTCAATTTATGCTACTGTATACTAATTAGATGAAGAAACTCAAATCAAAGGCTTGTCATTTGTGAGGATGCAATACATTAAAAAAAAAACATATCTTGGTTTAGTTGTTTTTTCATTATTTATCTTTATATTGGTGCAGGCTTCAGAGAAGCGCTTCATGCCAAGGGCTGCATTGCTGAACAAGTGATGATCATATATAGTCTTGAGTTTTCAAGACCTGTTCAATGAAAGTCTCAACTTCATGACTTCAATGTGTCGTTTTAAGGACAAGAATCCATATCCTGATTCAGTGTTATTTGTCTCATGTTGTTTAATTAGCGGATGTTATCATGAATTTACTGGTTTTCAAGTAAGCAAGCTACTTTGTTGTCAATCTTTGACGATTCCAAGTCTTGAATATAATGACTAAATAAATTTCAAATTACTTTTATAGCTTTGTAGGCATTTAATTGAAACACATCATGATCAATGTGATAATAAAGTTGCATAAATGGTTTATTTATGTTCAATTAGGATCCATTAATTCTTTTTAAACATCACCTAATATGTTAGAATTTTTGCAATGAAGAGAGTGATCCTAGGGATTAGCCATTCTCACACGTCAACCTGATTTTTTGTTTAATTTATCTTTGTGCATATTGTGAGATAGAAAACAAGCTGTCTATGCATGTTTACATACGGTAAAACCCCTAAAAAAAATAATATTGTTGGGACTAAAGAAAATTATTATTTTATAAGGGTTATATATTTATTTCAATAAATGAATAATTTATTAATTTATCAATAAATGAATATTTATTAATTTAAAAAGAGTTTTATGTTTTAAGTACTTGTATGTATATGCACTATATATATTTCTGACCAAAATACATGCATCACTTATAAATCAAAGTTCATAAATAGAAGCTAAAAAATTAATATATATACATAAAAGTTAATAAGAACATACATATGCATATACATAAAAATTAATGAGTACATGGATTATGCAAAATCATTTGTAGTCTACACTATAGAAATGTGATGAATGTTGATCACCTTTTAAATTATCTTAGAGAAAATGATATAGTGATGGAATCACCTACTGTTGAGGAGATTATTTAAAGGGTAATGAATACTTCTACAGATGATCATGATCATGGTGCAGTTGTGTTTTACCAAGTGTTTCTCTAAAACAGGCCTTTCAAACGGTAGTAACATTAAATAACTAATTACTACAAAATGAAAAATATATATATATTATATGTGGTGTATGATTTGCAAAATATTAAGGATAAGATTGAATTTGGTTTCGGTACAAAGAAAAGACAAACAACTTTAGATGCATATTTTAAGAAAGATCTGAATTGAGAAAATAGAAGTTGTCTAGTAAAAAGTTCATTAATATGTATTATGAATTTGTCTGTGTTATTATTTTTTATTTTTATGTATATATTTTTTTAGAAAGATATATTTTATGTATTTAATCAATTATTAATATATATATATATATATATATATATATTCGTTGGGCCCTAAAGTTTTTCACAAAAAATTATTATCTTATGCATTTAGCGAGGTTATTAATTTAGTACATTGGTCTGAGTCGGGATCAAAGGATTTTATTATTTAAGTGTAGTTATTAATTTATCGAACATTCCTTTATCGAGATTTTACAATATATGCAAATCAAAAGAGTACGTAACAATTGAATCCTATAATAAATGAGGCAAGGCTTTTAATTGTTTATGTAGGCATGATTTAGGGTTCAAGTTTGTTTAGGGTTTTTATCGCATTAATTTATTAGGAGAAGATTCGAGGGAAAAGAGATATAGAAATTAAGTTATGAAGATATGAGATTGACCCAGTAATATATCCTCCACACCTCCATTTTGGGTTCCTTTAAAACTCTGAATTATTATTTATAATTGTTCTATATATATACAATTTTTATACAATTTTTCTATTATCAGTTCGTCCTGATATAAAATATATTCAGGACGAAAAATATGGACCATTAGATTTACATATTTTGACTCAAAGTGTATGCACTTATCAAAACTTCTACATAATCTATGGTCCACATTCTTATATCGCCATGTCATACTTTCCTATAGTTAAAAAAAATAATAATAATAATAACATTTCAACACTTAATCTTACTTTAGCATTTAGGTTGGATTTTCTCATTTTATACTTAAAGACCACATGCAATGAGTTAGTACGTCCATGAAATGATGACTTTAATGTCAACAATTTTGTTTTAAATCAATTGAGTAGTAAGAAATTAACTCTCTAATTTATATATGAGATATGAAGTATTACACTATTACATAAATTATGGGTTTTTTGGGGGTAGGGAGGACTTGAACATGCAACCTCGTGGTGCAGGTGTATGTGTAGGGTTTACCACCGAACCAACTTCATCTTATCGTTTATATATGAGATATTAGTAATACTAACATCTCATCTTTATATCTCACATTGATCCCAATCTATTTAAGCTATGGAAAATGGACTCATACATGTGGCAAGTGAATTAAATCATCAATAATATGTATCCATTTACCGATTGTCATCATAGCTAGGTTGGGATCAATGTGAGCCGAGGTAGGATGTATAACAATATTGATGAGATATTGACTTTACCGATGACATCTTGAATACTCGAAATATACTTTCGCTAGGCACCAAAATATATATATATATATTGAAAGAACCAAAATATATTTTTAAAAACGTAAAATTACTAACTCGTTTCATGTTATTTCTAATAGAATGTATTCACTCACAAAATCGTAATCCTTTAAGTTCAAAGGGGATGGAACCATAGACTTGGGTTATATCTAGCGTCAACTTTCCCATGCTAATCAATATATAGATGACATAACAATTGTGTATTAGACTCATATTTGACAATGAATTGAAAGAGGTCTTAGTAGAGTCCTACATATATAGATCGGTTAATTAAAAAGAGTATATTTGTGTTTATAAGAAGGATGGATCACTCACCCAATTATGAAAAGATGTCTCATTAGGTTGTATATCTTTGATTGTAACAGATTGTATCAAAGCTAGACTGTATTTATTTATTTTTTATTTTTTTAAAAGGTCACGTTAATTTTCGTGCTCAAATAAGAGCAAAAGGTATATATACATTATTTCAGATAAAAGGGTGGGTCAAGTATAATCATCCATTCTTAATACTAGCTTTTAGCTCATTACTGATCAGATGAGTTCTTAGTTTCGATTCTCTAACATATGTACAACAACAAATACTGATTTTTGTCACTCAATATAATGTATTATCTATTTCATAACTCTGATCATAATTTAGGTTTTATCTTCTTATTCTTTTTGTTTGGTATGGCTCGAATTTCCAATGGTTACCAAACGGGATTCAACCAATACAGAGACTTCCTGGAGACATAAAAACGTTTGGAAGTATGAGATCGTGTCTGAGGAAGGCTTGAAGGACTGAAACGGATAAAGGGCACTGTCCCTAGCGTTGTGCATCAAACAGCGGTCTAGGGAGCACTGTGCCTTAGAGACAGCAACGTTGTGCCTTGCGATGTGCAATGCACATCGGCAAGGACAGCGGTCCTATTCCAGGGATTTGCACATTGCAAAACGATGAGGACAGCGGTTTTGAGTGATGCAACGCATGGATCGCGGTTTTCTGAGCGATGTAATTTCATGTGACTTCAACATGGCGTAGGGAGCGAGTGGCCAACCGTGATCCGAACTGTATTCAATCATAAGCATGTGTGAATCAAGAAATGTTAGCAGAAAATGAAGTATTTTGTTTCTAGAAGTTCTCATGCAAAAAAGGATTTCTCTTTACAAGAAGACTTGTCAAAAAAGAAATAGTATTTATAAGCAAGTCTTGTACGTATAGGAGATAGATTTCCTTGTAGGCTTAAACCTCATGTAACTCATATAGATAGACCATAATAACTAGGTTATTATATGTGAAGCAAAATAGCAAATACTAGAGAGATCTCAAGAGAGTGGGCATTGGGTGTAATCGGGTTTGAGGTATTTTAGAGAGAGAATCCTGAGTGTGTAGTTGTAATATTTTACTACATAGTGGAACTTTCTCTTATCGTCTTGACGGCCGTGGTTTTTCCCTGTTCTTGGGTTTCCACGTAAAAAATTTTGTATTGTGTGTGATTGGATTTGATTATTTTCTTCCATCTCATCTTTCCTTATTATTGTGTTTGTTTTGTGGTCTATTCGGCAATGCCTCCGCGTAGTGATTATTTGCTAACACTTTTTTCCTTTTTGATTTTTTGGAATAAATAAGACAACTTTACCTATATAAACAACGGATTTCTTCTCAATTAAAGTTTAAATTTTATAAGCCAAGAAAAGTTCTTCATACAACTAATCTTGTATGATGAAGATAATTAGTTGTTTTGTAAGAGAAGAAAAAGCTAACGGTCACATATACACCTTTTTTTTTTTAAATCTGAAACCAGCCGGGTTAGTGATGGTTTTCAAGACCTACTGACATTAAATACTAAAGCACCGTCTGAATGTCTTATTTACATTATCAAAACGAGTCGAGTCTCAAAACTATGAGATATATGATGTCTCCCCGCATTTATTGTGGTTTTATGGATAATAGTGGAACAATATATTAATATAATATTCTTTAATTAAAATAAACATATATATATACAGTCCCGATCTGGTCAGTGCATCTTGATATAACTTTATTAGGATATTGAATATGAGCCCACTAGTTTTGATAAGTGCATACACACTTGAGTCAAAGTATGTAAAACGAGTGGCTCACATTCAATATCCTCACGAAGTTGTATCAGGATGCACTGACTTGAAAATTTCTATATATATATTATCCGTAACCGGTTAATATTAAACCCTTATTTTCCCTCTCTATATACAAATTTTTTTTTTTTTGAACACCAAAAGGCACTATTTAGATGCTCCAGTAAATTTTCTCCTAGGTGTTTAAGTTTTCTTTAACACCGTAAGAGCATCTCCCACCATATCTTTATCCCTATCTCCAAATTGGAATCCTAAAAGGTAATATTCTATACATATTCCATCTTTAAAGTATGGTAAGAGCGTGTAATACTCTATTTCGGAGTCTATACTTTGTTTAAGAGTATGGGAGATGCTCTAAGAAATTAAGGTAAATACAAAAAGGGTTTGAACTATGAAGAGTATTAGAGTCGTTAACAAAATATTGAAATAATAGTCACATGTTTTATATGAATACTCTCGTATAGCTCCCTCTAAAGCAATTAATATATTGGGTTGCTAGAGTACAAGCTATTACCCAAAAAAAAAACCTAACATCTGGTGAAACAATGACAAAGATGCTTTCTACTTTTAGAGAAGCGAACAGCAGATATGCAATTTCCTGGTGTTCAATATGCAGCATTAATATATTAGGTGAAAATTTTCATAGGTTTGAAGAAAAGATGGTAATAAGTTGGATGAAATATCACATCCTCCAATATCTGTTGAACAAACTTATTACTCTGATATACGTGAACAGTTTCCAGCTTTACCAGAATCTATTGAATATTGAAATGAATGAATTTGTTTCAAAAGTAAATATCTAAGAAAAGACATTGTCTGTCTAAGCATAGAAAGCAAGCATCCAATAAATTTGATATAAAAAAACACGAGACCCTCCCTTTGAAAAGTAGTTTATGGACCACCATTTAGGCTGGCTTCTGCCATTAATCCAATCTCATGATCTCTCAACATATCCAGATCAGACTCCTCCAATGTTAAAGCACTAAAGCTACATTTAACACTTTTTCAGATTGCTTAGATCTTTTGATATTATTGAATGTCTGACTCAGGTCAAAGGTTTTTTTTTTTTTTAACACTTTCATTATGGTGATCATCAATTGCTTTTTTCTTTATTTATTTAATTAATTAAATTTCAGGATATTATTTTCTCATACAGACATATTAATAATGACCTAAAAAATGTTATTGTGGGACTGTGAAATGAAGTGGGGATGTGGCCTCCACACCCACTGATCACTACACCAGTGTTTGAATAATTCAATATCACCTTTTCTGCTAAATTATTATTGCTGCTTTGGTTTCTTCTACCCACTTAAGACTTAAGAGAGAGCTTGTGGACTAAACTAGTTAGCTATCACAAATTAAGTTGAAGCTTTTGGTTGGAATACAATTCCAAATTTCCAACAATCAATTACTATAGGATAACTTAAAACCGTTGGATCAATCCAACTTGCAGGAGAGGAGAGAGAAGTTATGTATAAAAGAATAATGATTGAATGACCTCGGGATTGTAGTAGATCACACACAAGCTGGCAAATGAATCCATTTACGTTAATTGGTTTTGGGATATATTATTATTATTATTTAAAAAACAAAAAAAAACAAAAAAGGAAGAAAAAAGGAAATAGTATTACATGGGGTGTGGTGTGGTGGGCAGTAGTAATACGGACGGCTGGGCTGCTGCTGCTGTTGCTGTTGTTCTGCAAGAATCAAATTCTGACATTAGAATCTGAAACGTCAAATTCATGTCTGTGTGGACTGCCAAACGCATTCAATTTCATTTTAATGTCATTTCACTTCTTTCTGACTCCACTTTTCTACCCCCAAAACCCAAGGCCCGCCCAACCCCCCTTCCCTTCCGCATTCACTTTTTTTAGCTTTGGAATTGTATGTATTGGAATGTTGGTGTCCTCTACAATGTGGACCCCCCTACCCTTGCCCTTCATGGAATTTGATGTGGTGATCTCTATTAAGGTAGGGGTCCACCACATAGAGCTTGAAATTTGGGATAAGTTCTTGTGATGCTGATTCTTCTGGCATCATGTTCATGTTCATGTTCCCCTCCTCACCTGCCTTTGATATAAATTCTCTAATGTGTGAACACAAATTGAGCCACGAAGCTATCTTACCCATGTGTTCCCTTCTAATTTCCATCTATGACTAAAAGAGCACACACACAAAAGGACACGGACAGCATTGGTCCTACCTTTCATTATTCTGCTATTCATTATTGACCTGAGAGGCACAAGGTCCGAATGCTTTTGGGCTTAAATGGGCTTAAATGGGCTTAATTCTTTCATCTCAAAAGACAATGTGACCAAGACAAGACAACAAATCTTACCATAATTCTTTATTTCTTACAAACAAGGCTTATCAAAATCTCACTATATAAAGTAAAAAGAAAAATAATCAAGCATGTCATCGTCTTCTGTTTTCTTTTATCTTTAATAGCACACGGCATCCTTCCCTATTAAACTGAAAGATATCCTTCTTGTCTCGTCTGATCCAAAGTTGAACTTAACATCTGAAGCACCATCAAGAGGAGAGGTACCACTTGTGGAAGGGAAAGAAAATACAACGGCAGGAGTAGACTTTTTCAAGCCAAAACTGTATGAAGGAATTGCACCTCCCTCATTTTGCTGTTGCAGGCCGCTAGATGAGAATGACGGAATGATGGTTGGCGTTGGAGGCTCAGAGGATACACCGGAAGATGTAGAAACAGGAAATGTAAACCCAATGCTACTATCAGAAGTAAATGTCCAGTTCTGACCAGGCTTGCCAATAGAAATGGAAGACAAAACTGGTTTATTCCCCGAAGAGTGAGATGGAGGCTTCCTTAAGTTTGGCACCTCACTATCAGCAGCATTCAAAACAATCTTTGCATCACTCTGCAATATAATTAGATTAGTGACACTTGTTTCTAGTAAATCCATTAAGTTGTAAACACTAAAATAAAAAAAATAAAAATAACTAGAACACCAATTCAACCCAAGTCAAGCCAGGAAATTGCCATTTCCATTAGTGTGTTTATGTGCCAATGAATAACATTATTTGTGATTACAAATATCAGTCGTCCAATACGAATTAAACCAGATTTAACGATGACAAATATATTAAAGAAAATTTTTAATTGCAAAAATCAAGTAAATCAGATTCTCTAGTAATTGCATCTAAAAAAATAAAAATTCAAAAACGAAAGAAGGGAAAAAGATGAGAGAGAGAGAGAGCAAATGAGCAATCAAGACGATAATTAAGGGTCAATCTCAAACAATGCATAAAAAGGAACCAAGAAGAGAATCAGATTGGTATCCAAGGAATCACTTCACAAACCCTGAAGAATTTGCAATTTTCCCTTTTTATCTCATAAATCACAGACCAAATTTCTCATCAAGGTGATAGAACAAAACCCTCATGCACACAGTGAATGTGTGTGCATGGGCGTTTAAGGACACATTTTCTGCTCATAGTCCCACAAAAGACTATATTTAATCAACTATATTATCAGTTCACCCTTTATTGGCTAAAAATTGTTTGTAACTAGAAGAAGAAAATTCTTGTTGGTGAGTTTAGGATACATGCTTAATCAACTATATTATCAGTTTACTCTTTATTGGTTTGTCTATGCATTGCTGATTAGCACTAATCCATTACTGGCTAAGACAATATTTTAACATTTTAATCACCTAAGACTTGTCCTGCTATTTCATTACCAGACATGAAACCACCAGGGTTTGAAAAGGGAAGGCTGATTGAAATCATCACCTACTTCAAGCACATAAGGTTGGAGATGAGATGGCCATCTCAAGAATGTATACCATGTTTATTTCCATTCGATAGTCCTAGATCATGGGGGCCAAAAACTTGAGGGAAAGCATTCATGTTCACAAAGAAGCTACAATTTAAAGAGAATAGAAATACCTCATGTCGGCCCTTGACTTGAGAAAATTGAGTGTTCCTGAAATCCTCAGAAGGGCCTACATTGTCACCCAATACCATAACCATGCTGCCATCTTTTACATTAGAAGCTGAAGTGGTTCCATTCACAGAATCCTTAGTTTCTTTAATATTCTCCTGTCGAGGAGCCTTAAAAAAAGTGTTCGCTCTACCTTCATTCCACTGAGCAGAATTTTTCTTCTCACCTTGATCCGTGTTCCTACAAGAATCAAATCCTCCTAAATGCAGAGAACTACTCTGATCCTTTGGCATGTCAGTGGGAACAGTGGAAGACTGGGGTTTTTTCCACAAGGTGGCTAGCTTTAACTCAGCAGACTTTTGTTTAGGAGTGGGTGGGTTCCTCTCAAGGTGCTCTAGAATTGTCCTAGCCATCTGACTAGAATGTGGATGAACAGTTGGGACACTCACTTCTGCGCTAGCTGGCTTATTCTCTAATGACCGGAATATTGATGAGCTACTTGTTCCTCCAGGTTCCAGATTCTTCTTGACAGCAGGTGAGAAGCCTTCAAAAACATTGGAACCTCCAGCCGGTAAAGGGCTATATGAAGAGGAATGAAAACTAACAGACCGTCTAGATGGAGATTCTGCAACAGCTTTATGACGAATCCTACGAATGGGTCCCGTCGATCCACATCCATCATCCAATGTCTTTCTCCTTGACTTAACAAATATATCCAAACAATAATCGTCATCAGGTTAATTATCAAAACTTCATTGGGAAGAAAAAAAAAAAGAAAAAAAAATTCAGTTCTCCAAAATCAGTAACAACATAAAATATTGCTGCAGTGTAATAATCTGACCTTCCAAAAGCATTAACTACTCTTTGTTGTGCTTAAATAAGAGCAGACAATGTGCTACTGCACATTAGGAAAGTACAAGATGAAGAGTAAGACACTAACAAAAATTGACTAAGGCCAACAAAATCAGCTACTTGTCTAACAAAATTTACAGAAATCCAGATCTAAATCTGAACCAGACTGCATACAAATCATTGTGAGGGAAAAGCAATTTTGAACAAACAAAAACCAGTGGTAATATGACAAATCAGTTTACATAGAAGCAGGATTGTCCACTCCAAGAATCCAGGTAATTCTTAAAAAATTACAGAGATATGGAAATTGACCCATCATTTATTTTCTTTAATTAGATTTAATTCTTTTTTTGGGTTTTAATTTTCGACTAGCAAAGGGAAGAAAATGTGCTGTGAGAATTGAGAAATGAGGCTATCATCCTAGCAAAATCATACAGGAAGAAAACGTAAGCCTCCCCAATATGGTATCAAGAACCAAAACAATAAAGAGCAAGTAGAGGAAGTTTAATACTTCAAGGCTGTAGAAGTGTAAACATACGTATAATGAAAGTTCTGCATATATAAAGTTCTCCCTTTGGTTTTATCTTTTATGTACGGCATTATTATTATTTTGTTTTTTGTTTTTGATATATGTATGACATTTTAAAATAGCAAAATGTGCTTATAGTTGTACTTCAAGTGCCCATATGCATCATAAAACCAAAGGATCATGACAAAAACTTCATATAAATTCGGTACAAAACTTCCATAACATTTATCTGCCATAGGTTTTATCTTGTGCATGTAGAGCATTTTTTTTCTCCTCTTATTTAAAATACAAAAACTAGCTTCTAGTTGTACTTGTAGTGCCAATTTACGTCATCAAAATTGTTTCCATAGACCCTGACAGTCCAATCAGTCTGATCTGGACAATCCAATATTGACCAAAAAGCATCTACATAATTCAAAGTATCATTTTGCGTACTAGATAATAACCATTTTAAATGCATTGGCTAAAGTCCACCTTAATCACAAAAAAAGGTTAAGATCATGTCAGGAAGTGTATCTATGAGTTTTAGTTAGGGTGTTCTCCTACCACAACTTCCATCCAGGCTAAAAACTGGGTATCGAAAGACATTATAAATTTAAAAAGGTGAGTTTATGGGCTTTTCATTCATTGGCCAAATCGTTAAAATACCCGATAAAAGGAAAGAAAGGGGAAATCTCATCCGGGAAAGATGAAATGATATCAAAGCACAAAATCAAATATAGAAGCATAAAGGTCGTATCAATGAGGAAACATAAATAAAGCTTCGTCCAAGTATAACAATTTATTGAAATGTATGATTGCGCTAATATTCACAGGTTATGCAAATTGTGCACTTCTTGAATATCCTAGAACACACCCAGGTACCAAAGCTGCAAACAGCATCTTTATACTATGAACTTCAGTTCCATGTAACCTTCATTTAAAGATTTCGTTTTCTTTAAGAATTACTCAAATCACAAAATCACCATGAATGAGCATTGTAGCAGTTATGAATATCATCAAGGCAAACAAATCTATGAGATTCCATTATAAGAAAATACCTGTTCATAGATAGGAGTTTGAGACTGCTGCAAGGGAGCGAATGACATGTTCAGGCTTCTATTGCCATCACCTTGTAATTGAGTAAACTGGTGACATAAAAGATTAAGAATAATCATCCCACATGCAAATAATTATGTTCAAAAGCATGGAAAATAAATAATAAATAAGGTTCCACATACCTTGGACTTGGACTTGGACTTGGACTTGGAAAAGATAGTTCTAGAATAAGGGGTTCGAGGAAAGTTATGAAGCCCAAATCTACCTCTTTCATTCTGTGGGGTTAAATAACCACATTGATCCTGTAACATGGCACCTGGCCAGCACATGGATGGCTTAGGGGATGGTGATGGAATAAATGGTTTTAATGCAAATTCATCACCATTCAATGACACGCTTTCATCTTTTGTTAATAAACTCTCAGAACCAATGCCTGCTTCAGATGTTCGGATTCCCATATATGCTCTGGCAATTTCAACTGGTGAGGCCCCAACTTCATCTGGCATCTAAACATTGAAATTAATATCAATTATCAAATCATCTAAACCTCAAATCATGCTAAGGGGAAAACATCAAATTTCATTGCATCTAACAACACAATAAAATATGTAATATATACACATAATCATCTACGGGAAACTCCTGCCGATAACATGGTATTCACAAAAGTAACCTAAAAAAAAAGGAATCAACAAAGTAAATTTTATAATCTCTTCTTCTCTAAGTATGTGATCGATCTAGTTCTTAACAATTTTTTTTCTGGGTACGACTAATTTCACTATTATTCATATAGCTCCTCTTTTCATCACCATCACTTCCAGAGTGACTTCAAATAAACCATGGTAACATTTCTTTCTTTCTTTTTCTAACATTTCTTTCTTTCTTTCTTTCTTTCTTTCTTTCTTTCTTTCTTTTTTTTTTTTTTGAAATAGTAAAATTTCTTTCTCAAATCATAATCAGTAAGTAATAAAAAAAAAATCTGATCTCAAGTGAAGATTTGAAATAAAATTAAGAAACCAAAATGAATGAAAACAATTAGTTAAATTACAAAGAAAAAAATACAAAAAAGAAGTAATAGCATGTGTACTCCATAACACAATACATGTCTTCCCTTTTACATCTGTCATACAATATCCAATACGAAAAGCTGAAACAATTATTCTTTTCACTTTGACTACTATCATACATAACAAAACATCATTCGATTTGAGAGTCAAAATGAGTTGATTTAGCAGAAACAGATTTGAAAATCAAGTTCTTGTTAATTGTTTACATCCCCATCAACATTGTTTATTTTCAAAGAGAACAGTAAGTGAAGAACGAGGGGTCTCCATGTCCCACACACAAACACACGCCATTTACAAGCCCCACATGATTTCATTAAAGAAGGTACCTATATCAAAAACACTATTTATGTCAACACAGAAACTTGTGTCCATATCTATCAATCTTGAGGATAAAGCACAACAAAAGTTCATCTATATATAATTTAACATTTAGTGAAATTTGAATTTGTTCTATCTCAAATTCGATTTTAAGTATTTGACATGAAATATTTATTAAAACCAGACCATAAGAAAATAATTAGTATATTGTTGCATACATAACTTTTGAGAATGGGATGTTTTTAGCACATAATAGCCTGATACATCATCATAAATCCCGTAAGCAACGCATAATATGATAATATATTCCAAAATTTTACAAAAAAAAAATTTCCAAAACAAAGCTGATTCCAGGCATATTCAAAATGGTAATAATAATTTATTCTACATACAGATGATTGCAGGACTGCACTTGACGTTCCCACTAAAGCTTTATTGAAATCTTCCTGCTTCTCTGCATTTGATTGTCTTGGATTTTCAAGGGCAGCTATAGGCTTCTTAGCATCTCCTCTCATGGTCAAGCTTAGATATTTGTTTTCTTGTTCAACTTCAGGAAGATCAGTAACCCTTGAATTTATTATATCCATCAGACGATTGATTTCATCCCTGAATAGTGATGGTGAAAATTCAGATAGAGGTTTCTACAGTTAACTGACTTCCTACCAGCACAGATTTGCACGAGTATATATGTGAAAAAGAAATAAATATAATAAAAAACAAACTTCCACATATTAGCTGTCATCCATCCTTCGAGGAAGCTTGCTCAATGCAGTCATGGAAAAGGTTTTAGTGGCTAATTTCTACATTATTCTAAAGTATTACTAATTAATAAATCATATGGGTATTTCACATGCACAAACAGAATCATATTTCTGCAATTCCAACACATTAGGGGAATTTCGGCAATTTAGTCAACGTCTAATTTGACGTAACATGTTTTTAGTTGATTTATTTAAAATTATCGCTATTGAGATTCCTAATTTTCTTAGATATTAAGGTGTGGTTGCCAAGTGTTTTTTCTCTTTATCTTCTCTTATTGCACTTTTTTTTTTCTTCTAGTTCTTCGTACTTGATCATTTTCTTCTTATAGCTCAGAGCTGCACCTATTGATTACAATATCGTTCACAATCCAGAACACTATTCACAGTAACTATTTACTTCACAACTCTTCAAGTTCCAAATTCAAACAAATTTCCTTGAAACCCTAAATATATCTCAAATCCTAAACCCCATTTTCTACAGAACTAAATATTAAAATCCCTTTTTTCTAAAGCCTTCCAACATCAGTAGACTAGGCGATTATTTAACAACTGAGACATATATCACTTGCTATCCAATGCAAAAAGACAAGATAATCAAAAACAATATATACCTAGAAAAGGTTTTCCCCTTTATTAGCTGCTCAATTTCAGAAACCCCATCATTATCAGTCAAGTCCACTATTTTGTCTTGTTTGCACCCATCAAAGTCGGAACCATTCTTTAATCTATCTGCTGTGCAGCTAGGACCGCTAGAACCTGATACACCACTTGTCCCACATTCCCCATGCTGCAAGTAATCAATTACAACAATGAAAAGGAGAAAAAAAAAAAAAAAGAGCAACAAAATACATATATAATTCAACAGAAAAGCACAAATAAGAGAAGCACGCTAATATCAAAAAACTGGTATTTGTCTTTGCAATAATCAAGATAAGATGTCATAAAGAATGTTTTCTGATCAATGCTCCCTAATGTACACCACAAGAAAAGAAAAAAGGAAATATGTTTGCATGTTAAATCAATCAGCATGAAAGGAAAAGGGAAAAAAAAAAAAAACATGATAATAACAGTGAATTTCCTCCAATACCATAAGAAAAACTAAATCACTCTTATCCAGCCATAAATAAAATAAAATAAATTAAAAAGGTTTTTCATGAGATACACAATTGTAACAGCCCAAACTCAATATATGACAAGCACACTCTGAGTTGAAGCATTACAAGCATAACTCACCTATGTCTCCATAAATAAAACAACTAAAATCTATAAATTCCATTAAACTTCCGACGTAAATATTAATGGTCTAAAATCTCTATAATAATAACAATAATGATTCAGCTTATCCATGAAACAAGACACAGAGATTCAGAGAAACTTAAGAGTCTAGGATCTAGCTCCAAATTACACATAATAAAACAACAATTAATCTGAAAAGAAAATATCAAATGTAAAATATATCTACAATCCATCTCCCAAATAACTTTTTGATCAAGCATTCTGCCGTGCACAAAAAAATGGAAAACAAAAACAAGTTGAAATCTAAGTCAACATATTTAAAGTGCAAGAATTAAAGGTTAGTGTGATCACGTGTTCTCTTAGAAAAAATGTTGAAGCCCTTATGTACTTGCAATACACATCACACCATTTTACTAACTGCAAATGTGCTACTTAGGCATATATGAAACTTATTCACTAAATGTAGCAAAACAAATCTCATCGTTTTTCCAAGTCTACTTATCTTTTCAAATGCTGATATTATATTGAAACATTTTACATGTAAAAAGATGGGAATGAACTTTAACACGTGAGATAATAACACTTGAAAAATCTGTAAGGGAGCCAAGCAGTTAGAAAGTAACCAAACACCATAAACATAGAAAAGTTGTAACCTGAGGCCATGTCTAAAACAACAACAATACAACAGGAAAACTAAGGAATCATTATTGCACTCTTTGGAATCATATGAGAAAATGCATGCTACAAACCCGCGCACACACACTCACAAAGAGAGAAGAAAAAGAATCTAGTTTTGGTTTTAGAAGATGGAAGAAGCTAGTTTTAGGGAACGAACGATATTGTCAACATGAGACAGCACAAAATTAACAAGAATGTCAAATAAGCCCTACAATTACAGTACCTGGTCATCATCCCAGCATCCATTTTCCTGCAGTTCCAAGTCCAACTTATCTGTTCCAGAAGAAATGTGAATCAATTAAGATTACTGCATAAATACATTGTAGTAATATATCAAAAATAATGAATAACGACTTTCAAAACTTGAACATAAACCTTAACGGCATCAGCTCCGATTCACCAAAAATACCAATGAGTAACCAGAAAAATAGCCTTACATGAGATATAAATGATATACAGTTGAAACCAAAACTTCAGTTATCTATCACAAATATATCTTTATGGACCTCAAAACTCCTTTGTAACTACCCACATATATGCATTTGTGAATGCTGGCCCTTTTTTAAACCCGGGGCCAGTAGCAGTCAAGGTCTACTATACAAAACAAATATATTCTCTCTTCCTAGAAGATCCAAAATGTGAAGCGGAAGCAATAGGCATATAATGGCACCTAAATGATTGTAGCAATAATGGGGCAACCAGCTTAAGCAGTTTGAAAGAAAAACTCATAGATACCACAGATTCCATCTCACAATGCCAATTCCCCTCCTAATAAATAGTTTTTTTTTTTTATAAACATATGGGAGACCTCCACTTCTCTTCTCCTTTATTTTAAGATGGTTTCTATTCATAGAAAAATCACTTTCATAATCAATATATTTAAGTGAAATTCTTATGGCAGTTTTGATCTCCGGGGAGGCACGCTAAAACAAAGACATTATATAACAATGAAACTTAAACCCTAAAACCCTAACCAATCAGTCGAATTTCGAAACAAACGTTAAGAGAAGGATAATGTAGAGAGTGACTAACGAACCGTAATCATCTTCTTGATGTTGATTGTCGGGAGCAGGAAGGGCATATTCGGAAGATCTAGAGAAGAGCGAAGGAAGGATTCGGTTGGCGCCGCCGGATATAAGGCGGCAAGCCGGGTCGACTAGGCTCGATAGCCAGCGGCTCCGTTGCTGCTGCGGCCGCGCGTATGGCGTTGCCGGTGGTCTCCGTGATGGCGGTTTCCTCGATTTTCCACCGGCGCCTCGCTGCTCTGAGATTGACGCCGTTTCTGCGTTTGTCTCCATCGCTGGAGTTCAACTTGAACTCGAAACCCAGTTAACAGTTAAAGCACGAGGTCAGGTTGTGGCCTGTGGGGCCCACTAGATTGCAGAACTATTTTTTTTTTTAATATGGAAATTGTCGATCTAATTGATTTTGTTTTTCTAAAATTGGAGACCTAAGGGGAAAAAGTATCACAGAAGATCCTATACTGAAAAACCTCTATGCACTATCTAGACCTAGCAATGGGTCGTGTTATTACGCACTATCTAGACCTAGCAATGGGTCGTGTTATTACGAATTCGTGTCGTTTCGTGTTTGGGTCGTGTTAAAATCGCTCCACCCAAACCCGATCCGTTAGCTTAATGGGTTGAAATATACAAACCTAAAACCATTTGTTAAATTAATAGGTAACCCAACTCGGCCCGTTACAAAATATTATATTTGTGATTTATTAAAAAGTTGAAAATAAATAATATACTTTTAGAGTTTTAGGGTTATGATATTGTGAAATAATTGATTTATAGTTTTAGAGTTTTTAATTTAGAAATTTTTCCTCTTTCAAAAAAAAGGAAAAAATTAGAAATTTTTAAAAAATTAATTAGTAAAATATATTCTTACCATAATTATAGAGATTTTTTTATATATATAAATTCCATAATGTGACTATACAAACATTTTTTTAATAACTTTCATAAACACATTAAAAAAAAGTCTTTATATTAATGGGTTATCGAATTAACGGTTTTTTTAAGGGTGAACCCAAAACCGACCCATTATATTTTGTGTCTTAATGGGTTGACCCATTAACAACCCGATCCGATAAATTTGACCCACCAACCGCTATTTTCGAATGGGTTTGGGTCGTGTAAAATTTTGTCAGGTCTAGCAGTATCCATATAAATATATAAGAAAATAAAATAAAAAAACAGGGAAAAACAAATAGTCAAGCAAAAAACGCCAAGGGTGCGCAGACCCAGCAATAAAAAGAGAAAGGCACGCAGGTCAAAACAAAAGCGAAAAAGAAATATTTAACGAAAACAAAAAGACTATCTGCCCATGCAATCATTGTCAACCAAAGAAGAGCAAAAAGTCAGAGTAGAAGACCACCATAAACAGACCTCGAAACCCAAAACATACTTAGAGAGAGCGTCCGTCACCTGATTACCTTCCCCAAAAATATGAGAAACTTGGAAATCCATATGAGTAATCTGAGAAAGGCACCTATGTTAGGCCTAATAGATGACTCTGAATTTTATTTAGTAATATATTTGTTTATTATTTTTAAAAGTGAAATATTACAATAAAATAAAAAGGAAATTGCCAACCTTTTTTTTTTTAAAAATATGGAAATTGCCAACCTAATTGGTAAATGACTTTGAATTTAGGGGGTGTATTGGATTGAGATTTTAATAGACAATTTTGAGGAGTAAAAGTCTAGTGATATTGTATTGAGACTTTTTAATAAGTTAGATAAGTCTGGTGGTATTAGATTAGGAGATTTTTTTTTTTAAAGTCCATAATATCCTGTGGTATTAAATTCAGACTTATAAGAGACAACAAATTGTATGCTAGTATTGAAATGAGATCAAGATTTGTAGGATTTCATAACAATCATCGGACATCAAACCTGCAAACTTGGTGATAGAAGCGGACAAGGAAGAAGGCTAAGAGTACATGACATAGCCTAGCACTTGTCCATCCAATTCTATATAAAGCATCCCTGAATTCTACTTCTTCAATTCATCATCAAAGAATATGAAGTGATTCGATTTTTGGAAATATCTTTTTGTCCATATTTACAATCTCATCCTCTTCATCATTCATACATGCATTTTTTTATTTTTTTTTTTAAATTGCAATGGGTGGGAATTGAACCAAGGTTTTTGAGGAAGGGAAGAGGTTGTGTAACTAACCATTTCACTATAAGTTTAGCTTTATTAAGTTATATATATTATTTATTTAATAAATTTTTAGCACTTTTATTTTTGATCTGTTTATAATATTTTTTTTAGTGCTTAAATCGGTAACAACAAAAAAAAAAATCAGATAATATATGGGTGTGGATATTATCATCCATAAAACTAATTAGTACACTTATTTTTATATGTAAACACAGGTCTAAATTTTAAAAAATAAATATTATTATAAGCACTCATTATAATGCCAAAAGTACTTTTATTGAAATGAATATATTAATATTAATATATTTTATTTATAAATCATCTTAAATTATTAACACACCAAATAAAATAAAAAATCATATATATATTAAAATATTCATAACCTAACAAAGTTGAACTTGTAATGAAATGGTTAATCCACTCAATTTCCTTTAACCAGATCTCTGGTTCGATTCCCACCACTTCCAACATAAAAAATTTAAAAAAATAAAATAAAATAAAAAGAAAGCACTAGACACCATTAAGGCAATATTTATGTATTATATAAAAAGTAATGGTGGTCTTTAAAAAAATAAATAAATAAATAAACAAACTACGGATTTCAAACAATTAATGGGTAAAGTGGCAATAATTGATACTTTCTTTTTATAAGCTATTTTGAAAAATTAATGGTCATTTAGGGACCGCCTCACCAAATCAGTGGCTATAGAAATCACTGACCAACAAAAAAAATTAAAAATTAAAATATGTAAACAGGCCTAAGCCGACCCACGTGCCTCCGTATAGGGGCACGGTTAGACATGTGCCCCCTAACAGGCTTGGGCTTGGCACAAATTTGGGCCAAGCCGTGCCAAGCCCAGCACAGTCAGAGACCATGCCTAATGGGTCGATAGAGGTGTGAGTAGGGATTGCAAAAATCCCCGACCCGACCCAAACCAACGGAGATCCGATCCTTTTAGAACGGGTTTGGAGCATTTAAAGTGGGGCTCAGGTCGAATTTGGGTCAAACATTGATGACCCGGTTTGTAACCAGGTTGGGTGTGGGACAAACCATTTTACCCTGACCCGCCCCGATTGATCCGGTATTTATATAATTATTTTTTAAAATATTAAAAGTATAACGGGAAAAACAAAACTCTAATCTTTTTATCTCTTTACTTAATTGTATTTTATGTTTTAATTTAAGATTTATATAATTTAGATGCCATATTCTATTAATGTTAAGTTTATATATAAATTTTAAGTATACATTAAACTTTAAGTTTTAGTATTTATTTATAGTTTATGTTTAAATTTAAATGTATTTTTAAATTTAATTGAATATTAAAATTTTAAGTTCATGTGCTAAAATTCAATTGTATCGTAAAGTTTGTAGATTTAATGTTATAAATATATTTTTTTAATAAATAAAACGGGTTAGTTCGGGTTGGGTATGGGTCACTTTCCCCAATCGGGTTTGGTATGAAGCAGAAATTGAAAACTAGTTTGGGGCACAGTTCGGGTATGGAGCACCTTATCTCAACCGAAATTCGGGTTTGGGGCATACTGATCCGGCCCCAATCTGACATGTTGTCATCCCTAGATGTGAGGAGCATACTACTAAACCAACCTTAATTTATTTAAGGATTTATTTCTTTTTATTTCTTTTTTTTTTTGAAATATTACAAAAATTCGGGATTTTGGGGATGGAAACAGACTCGAACCCATAACCTCATGGTGTAGGTGTGAAGGGCAAACCACTAGGTCAACCTTATCTTGACACGAATTATTTTAATTATTAATCTAAATTATAAGAGTAATATTATACCATCCAAAAAAAAATTCCAAAAGTAAGCAAGTACAGAAAATGTCATGTGAGTTAGGAAGTAGGATCTTTTATTCCTTTACCGATTACTAGTCTTGTTTTTTCTTAGCCTTTATATACTGATTACTAGTCTTGTTTTTTCTTAGCTTATATATAGGGGCAGGATCTATGGTCCCATTTTTTTACACAATTTTTGATACAACTTCTTTTATTTTATACATGTAATCACTCTCCTCTTTTATTTTCTTTCTTTTTAATTTTTTTTTCTTTTCCTCTTTAATCATTTCTTATTTCATTAGCTTATGAGCTGTACTTTTGTAAAGTTGTACAATTGTATTGGTCTTGTTAATATATTTGCAAAGTTGAACAAAAACATCATACATGACTTCATTTATACTGATATTTGTAAAATAAAATATATATGCAATAAGTAAATCTATGTGCATAATTCTAGATAATTTTAAAATTTTAAAATTACCATGAATTTTTAATATAGTAGTAATTTCTAGCTTCATCCATTGTTTCAAAAAACATCCCTACATTTGGTGTTTTTAAGTCTCCTGCATTCTTTTTTTACACTACTTGTTTCACCAATATTTTCTTGAGTTGTGTCAACAACCTAAATAAAATTCAACATATTAAATAAATCATGGTAATACAATAATACAATAATTTAAATTTTAAAAAAAAACGTTTTTTACTTCTTATTTGGATTTGGATTTTTTTTAATGTTAATAATTTATCTAAACAGATGAAAAACAATTCTTAGAAATTATTTTGATATGATTACTGTATATATATTTAACTATGATAAAATCTGTTTACAAAAATAAATTTATAAACAATTCCTAAAAAACCAAAATTTTTGTTCTTTCAATCTTTTTATTTATTTTTATTTTTATCATTATTAACCAAAAAAACAAGAAGATACAAGATAACAAAAATAATTAAATAAATATAAAAATTTGAAGAATAGAAAAAAAATATCTTAGATAAACCATGACCATCTGTTGATAAGTCTTCCAATTCCAATTTTTTTGACATTTTTGAATATGATAAAAATCAGTTGAAGCTAATCCAATGAAAGAGAAAGAAAATAAAGATAGGAAAATGAAAGATTTTAAAGATTGAAGATGATATTCTTATTTCAAGTAAAGTAAAAAAAAAAAAGTGTAAAGGAAAAAAGAAAAGAAAAGAAAAATAAATTAAAAACATAAAATTAATTAAGGTGAGAGAATTTAATAAAATAATAATATTCTGGAGAGATAAAGAATTAATTAGGTGAGAGACAATATCTGTAATAAATAAGGAAAGAAAAAAAGAATAAATCATATCCATTAGAAAAAGCAAGATCCAATGGCCAAGAAGTTGTGTCAAAAATTGTGTAAAAAAATGGGGCCATGGATCCTGCCCCATATATATATATATATATATATATTATTTGGATCCCTTCCTTACCTCACTTTGTCCTCACACGAATCAAATAATCAATGGTCTTGATTAATTCTATTTTTTGGCAAAGTAAAACATAAAAATTAATAGAAATAATCAAGACCATTTATTTATTATATTAGACACGTGCCAATAGATTATGGAAGTGGAGACGATTAAGTAAGGAGAGGATCTAGAATTTTTTTTTTTTTCTTCTTTGTAACCAAAGCACTTGCTTGCATGAGAGAGAAAAACAATAAAATTGTAAAACCAAATTTGGGTAAATATTTTTGGATTGTGGAGTATTACCAAATATATATTAATTTTCAACTAAAATTACTGCAGTTTTATGGTAATATTGCAATTATTTTCATTAATAATAAATTAAAATCTGGTTATACTCATAGTAGTTAATCTCGTCAAGTGCCAATTTTTAATTTAAAGTTTAATAACACAATTTTTACGTGTGGAAACCTAAACTAAGGAAAAACCATGAACCAATTCACTAAAACTTATCTATCAACATGTATTTTACTAATGATCATTTGACTTCTTTGCTTGCAGAAGTACCAATCTCCGCAAGTTTTCTTTCTCTTGCTAATGGAAAGTACAGTCTCCGTAAGTCTTCTTTTTCTTGATCCTTGAACCCTTCAAGAATTCATTCTCTAAACCTTTAGAGTTTAGAGAATGATCTAAATGCTCATGGATGGATGCATAAACAAACAAATAGTATGTTAGATGAAAAACACACTACGATGGCTAAAACTATGAAGCCCAAGAACACAAAATTCAGTAGCCTTAAAACTCTCTAGAAAAACTTTAACTAGAATAGAACTTTAGAACACAATGAGAGACTCAAATATTGCAAAAGATTGATCTAGAGTTTAGAAACAATGAGAAAACTCACTATTTATAGGCTTTAATATCCTAAACAAAACCTAGCAAAAGAAGTAAGGTTTTGTAAAACCAATTTAGAATTTCCTAAACGTAATAAAACACAAAAAGAACTTTCCAAAAACCAAAGATTTAAACCACGTAAAATAAGTTTTCCAAGTCTGAAATACTCTAAACATGTAGGGAAAACAATTTAGGAAAGTTAGGAAAAAATGGGAAGTCATTTGGACATAAAACGAACGCAATACCACGAAAACTGCATAATACAATTAAGTTTCCACTGTTGTCATCGGCCGGGACCGCTATCAGCGGTGGAGCCCTTACAGACTTATGACTCGTCGCTTTCAACGGAAGCCTCGGCTTCTAGCCTTCTACCGCAGGCAGCGATTCTTCTCCGCTCACACATTCCCTTGTTTCAGAGTTTGATTATAGCTCTCTGAAATTAATCTAAACGGTGTTAAATACTTTCGTGTAATATAACGTTGGAAATGCATGTACATGTGTCTAGTTTCTCCAAAAAATTTCAAAACTCAATTTAAGCAACTACACAAAAAGTTATAATTCGAAAAACCAAGTGAATGTCAGGTTAATTTGGAAACTCTAAAAACCTTGAAAATCATATCTGAAACTAGACAAAATGCATACAATGAACTTCACACCTCTTAAACTTAAAAACTAACATGCAAGCATATATACATCATGTGATATTTCAAATGTAATGCATGGATATGTATGCGTGTGTGATCATCCTAGCATTCTCTTAGAGATTTAGAGATTAGGTTTCTAAACTTTACCTTTGAAGTTCCTCTTGAATTTTTTTTTTAAGCTTGTCATGTGCTTTTAACCTTCAAGATCTTCATGTTGTCTTCACTCTTCACAAAGCACCTAAGCTAAAATGACATGAATGAGTGTTTCGTTCATGAAATAAATTCAACTAAACTTATACACCTTACAAAAAGACACCATGCATATATGTAAGAGTCATAAGACTTCGAAGAAATCACTTCAAATGCACATTAAGCTTTTGGACATCAAATGTAGATTCTCTTAAAGCTTGAAACAAACTATACTACTTTTAGGCTTAAAAAATTATATTTTGTAAACTAGTTTATGTTTTTTTTTTTTAAATGAAAATAAATATAGAAACTAGACTATTTTTGCATGGCTTAACTAAAATGATCTTATTGGACCTTAAATTCTTAAATTTTGTCCATCTTATAATAATCCTAAGTTTTGTACTGTTGTTGGACCCCATCTAGATCAGATGAGACTTGAAATTGTTTTTTAAATATGAAAATCAACCTATAATGTATAATAGTTCTAGAGGCAACATATCAAGCAGTTGGACATCAAAAGAAGATTATCTTGATGTTATAATAAGCAAACAATACTAGTTTTGCTTAAAAGATTTATATTTCGTAAACTAGTTTATGTTTGCATGACTTAGCTTGCAGGGGCGGCGGAGTCAAAAATTCATTCTTGGAGGGGACAATACATTGAAACGAAACATTTAGGAGGGGTCAAAGTACGTATAAAGTTTACAAAATTTATTATCAAATATATATTTTGAGTATATATGAATGTTCTCAATAGTTGGTTATAATTATTATTGTGTGGGGGGCAAAGAGATTTAGGAATCCACCGAATCATATCAAACTTGAAACGAAATTTAATTTAATTTCTGTTTATGCATAGTCTCAACAGTAGAAACAAACATTCAAATTCTCCAAGTGCGCAAATGCAATAATTTTCCATTAAAGAAACCACCTTACATTCATTCGTTTTTTTTTTAATTTTTTTGTTGGTTTGATAACACATCTTTTATAAAGATGTACGTTACCTTTGAAAGTTGACTGCCAAAATGCAGAAGCAATGGTGGGTGGATGATTGCAGAATTCATTATAAAGTAAAAGAAAGTAGAGTGAAAACTGAAAAGGAATAATGTGAGGTGACAGTCGAAAAGACACGTGTCAAAGAAGGGGCTTGAAGCTTGAATGCTTTGATAAACTCCGGTGAAGATTTCTTGACATTATAGGGGGGATAGAATCATGTTCTTCACGCTAGCTGATGGTTAATCATGCATGATAAGTTTAAAGTGTAGCCTGATATGACCTCTCCTTTCGTTTTCAAATCTAATCAACAGTTATTAAGATGGGCAATTATTGAAAATACAAGCCCCCTCGACACTTATATATATTAATCCATCCAAGAAGAAATGAAGAGCTATTTGGTGAGAGTAACTAGTAGAACGTACTAGTAGTAGTAGTTGTAACTCTGCTAAGATTCTAGTTTACTGGACAATGCCAGCAAGCTTGCGCATGTGTAGCAGTACAATGAAAAGGCACTTCTTCTAACACCGCCCATCCATTGTCGTCCCCACAAAAGCAAGAATTTTTCTCCATGAATGAGCCCCATTGATTCCAAATCCCAAACCCATCAATCACATACATGGTCCTAGTTGATTAGTAGAGTTGCCAGCTGACCTAATTGGCTCTTCTAGCTCACTCAATTGCCATGTCTATTTGAGCTGCTTCAAACTTATATATTGGAGAGAATATATTGATACAGAATATATATATGAAGCATATTTGCACATACATATTGCCTAGCTTCAACTTATAGAGACAGTCTGTTCCTTTAATTTAGCTTATCAACTTGTTTTATGCCTTTCTAATCAACTATTCCAATCAGTATGTTCATGAAGCTTAAATTTCAACCAATTAGACTGTTTACAACTTAGAGTTTCTGTAAGAATGCAAAAAATGGAGGCCATGAAAGTTGCTGGAGATCAACCAACAGAGCCTAGAGACACCTACAAGATTGCTTATATCATCCATTTCTTTCTTGGTGCTGGGAATTTGCTTCCATGGAATGCTTTTATAACAGCAGTTGATTACTTTGGTTATCTCTATCCATCAAAACATGTTGAAAAGGTTTTCTCTGTAGCTTACATGTGTTCTTCACAACTGATTCTGGTTTTATTGATCTGGGGTGGTTGGAGTTCAAAACTAAGTTACAGATTCAGATTGAACTTGGGATTTTCCATGTTTGTTCTCTCTTTAATGGTGACTCCAATTATAGACCGGGTTTGGAGCCGCAATGGATCACAAGGGAGATCAAATGGAGCCTATGGTGTCACGGTTGCCTCGGTTGTGATCTGTGGTTTGGCTGATGGGTTGATTGGTGGAAGCTTGATAGGATCAGCCGGAAAACTTCCAAAACAGTACATGCAGGCTGTTTTTGCTGGAACAGCTTCTTCAGGTACAATACGACTTCCCCTGTATTTTTTTTCATTTCCGTTCTAACTTAATAAGCCAGAAATTTATAGTCACAGACATAGCCTGGTAGTAACCATACCTCTCAAATCTCAACCAAGTTGAATTTACGATAACGTAATAAATAATACTAACAAATCAAGGAAAAATAGTACAAATAAATCTTTCCCAAGTTGGCATAGATGCAAATGTGGAAAAAAAGGTAAATTATTTTAAAGCTTATAGAGTTGGATATAATTTCTGGGAGCATGGCCTGAAATGAACATGCTTTTGCTTTTGGAAACAATTTTTTTTATTTTTTATAGAGCATACTATAATAGACTTTCAGGAATCTACAAGCCATATTTTCCACCTTTATTGTTTCCCTTAAAATGAAAGAATGACCCTCAAATTAATGGCAGCCATCCCCTGAAGTGTGCCATCTTTCTATATTTCTTCCAATCATCATTACTCACTTGCCCTTTTTGTTTTCTAATACAACTTTACCAGTCACTTTCCAATTCTCCATGAAAGAAAAAACTAAACAGTTGGAAAGTGATGTGGCATGTTTAATTACCAAATTATCATATAAATGTTGTGTTTGAAGAGAGTTGATGATCTTATAAAACTATTTCCTGTGTTTTCAATGACCCATGTTATTATTTTATTCTTCCTTGAAGTTGTTTCAGGACAGCTATCTGTAAAGCACTTTCTAGTGTCAAATCCAGCTTACTTTAAGCCAACTTGTAATGAAAATTATCTAATACAACTAGCTAGTAGACAGTTGCTTTCAGGATTTTATCCCAATTAAGCCTGTAATATGTTGCAACTTTTAAATTTCATAGAGGACCACCTCCTCCTTTTCAACTCCTTTTGAGTGTGTTTTTTTTGTTGTTGTTTTGAAACAGGAGTTCTAGTTTCCATCCTGAGGATCATAACGAAGGCATCGCTCCCACAAACGCCACAGGGTCTCCGAACAAGTGCCTACTTCTATTTTATAGTCAGCACGGTCATCATACTATGTTGCTGTCTTGGTTGTAACTTGTTAACCAAGTTACCGGTTATGCAACAGCATTACAGACTTCTTAGCAATGATCCACACTGTTCAAGGCCAAAATTCTGGACAGTGGCAAGAAAAATCCAGTGGCCATCTTTCGGGGTTTTTATTATATATATTGTGACTCTATCGATATTCCCAGGATTCATTGCTGAAAATCTGCAATCTGAGCTTCTTCAGGATTGGTATCCCATTCTGCTGATAACAATTTATAATGTTTCAGACTTCATAGGGAAGTCTTTGACGGCAATATATGTTCCTAAGAGTATCAAAAAGGCAACATGGACTTGCATTGCCAGGCTTTCGTTCTATCCACTCTTTGTCGCTTGCCTCCATGGACCGAAGTGGCTGAAAACTGAAGCACCTGTGATGGTTCTGACGTTTTTGCTCGGATTGACAAATGGTTATCTGACAAGTGTTGTCATGATCCTCACCCCCAAATGGGTACCGGTTGGAGAGTCAGAGATGGCTGCAATTGTAATGATTCTGTTTCTGGGAACTGGGTTGGTAGGTGGTTCGATTCTAGGCTGGTTTTGGATTATTTGAGCCCTTTTAGCTCTGATTGTCACATAGCAAGATTATCTTGGAAGAGTACTCCAAATTAGAAACCATTCAAATAAAGACCATCTAGAAATGTTAAAATAGCATTGGATTCCAGTGATTTATCACTGTTTCCAATTTGATTTTTCAGGCCTGTTACTCTATACTCTATACTCTGCACTCTGCACAACCAAAAAAATGTTTCTGTATTTCATCTAAATTGGCAACTTTATTTGGGGTACTATTTCAACTACAACTATCTACTTTTCAAGACAACAGATTTTCATATTCTTCATCAGTCTTCCGAGAAGTCTAGAACAGAATGAAATTTTGAGAAAAATAATCGATGCAGTTGTATAGTAAAAGAGAAATAGATATCAACAAAAATTCCAATCCATACCTTATTATCCTTCTACATGATATGGCCCCGATAAATAAAAACAAACGCAGAAGTTATCGATAGATGAACACATCTCATCTCAACCGAGATAAAATATAAAAAGCTTAAAATGGGATATAAACAAAGGTCAAAATGTGTTATCTAGCTATGTTACAAGAAGACACAGTGGAACAGCCTAAGAGGCAGCAGCTAAAGGAGGGGGCGGGGAAGGAAGGCCGTGAAAATAGCTAGTCTGTGATGTTTTAGTCATCTCTTCTTCTTCTTCTTCCTCGGCGTCCCAAAGAAAGTGAGCATATGATGCTAGCACATGACTGCACCATCAAACCAATAAAACATAGTCAATTCACCAACTCCTAGAGTCAAATTGATTCCAAAAATCAAAACTACACGATAGTTTCCAGAAATCTTCATATTCCAATTACTTGAGATTACCCACAAAGTCTATCTCATATATTTTTCAAATATCTATCTAAAAGACTAAATTTTTCTAGCTTCTGTGTAACTAGGTTTATGAAAATTTTAAAATATAGTTAAGATTGTTGATCACTTACTAGAGAGCCAAACAACAACTAGCTTTCAACAATAACTTAAAAGTTGTATGTAATTATTGTAAAGTAAAGTCTACAAGTAAGCAAGCAGAGTCATGTTGAAATGCAACAAGTTGAAAAAATAGAAATGAGAATCTCACCAGTCATCAGGGGTAGCTTTAACAGCTTGATCAAAATAAGCTTCAGCTCGAGGGGCATCCTTTTGAGTCTGCCATACCAAATCGGCATACATGGACAAAACATTTCCATCACTTGGATTGGCCAAAACTGCTCTCCCACAGTACTCCTCTGCCTTCACAAAATCCCCACGAACCTGTTTCCATTTCAAATCAATAACACATTAGACAATCATAACAAAACGAAACGAGGACTTCCCAGAAGGTCACCCATCCCAGTACTGCAAGCTTAACTTCGGAGTTGGATAAAAAAACTAGAGAGAGTGTTTAAAGACGAACAAACCTCTTTCAAGAACTTGGCGTAATTGCCAAGAAGAAGTGGGTTTCCAGGATCTGCCTTTATCATCTTCTGATAATAAACATCCATACTATCATTTCCATTATTATTTGACTCCCAAGAATCCCATCTCCCATCTCCACCATCCGATCCTCCTCCTCCTCCTCCGCCGCCGTAGACTCCACCGCCCACCAGAACACCAATCTCACACCCTTCATCTACCAATCCAGGATTCGAAAACAACCCAACACCCAACGACGACGCTGTCTTCACCTCCTCTTCCTCTTCAAGAGCCATACCATTGAAAATTGTGTTGACAGGTCTCTTCTTCGGCACCGAGAGGGTCCATAGATCGGTCTCCGAGAGCGCTCTCGTCAAGCGTTTCGATGTACCGTCGTTTTGCAGCGAACAAATCGGATGACTCGGAGAAGGAGATGTTAACGTGATGGATTTCGTCCTGGCTTCTACGTCCGGTGACGATGGATCTTTCGAGTGAGGAATCCATGAATTCAGTAATGGAGTTGATGCACTACGTAGAAGCATTTTTATTGTTTTTCAATTCAACTTAGGAAGTAAGATTTTGATTTTTGATTTTTTTTTTTTTCCTTTGAATCTCAGACTCAGTTTCCTTTGGATACAGCGGCAGACTTTTATAGCAAAAGTGAAGGCAAAGTAGGGCGAAGATCTGGGCCGTTGATTGGAGGAATCAAATTAGAGAGATACCACAGTTAGTGACGCACGTGGGTTATTTTCCGTTTTGGTTTTGATTTCGCAGCAAGTACGCGGTTGGCATTACATGCTCGGAGAAAAATCTTGAAATATCTAACGCGAGAGCAGTGTCTACATAAACATTACCACGTGAGCTGGGACCCGTTATAGCCATCGGATTACTTATACAATGGACTCTAACGGCTGTGAGTCAATCTAACCAAGTAAGAAAGCGAAACCGGAGTGTGCGACGCACGTGGGTTATTTTCCGTTTTGGTTTTGATTTCACAGCAAATACACGGTTGACATTCCACATTGGGAGAAAAACTTGAGTACACCAAGTACATTGTTGAGTGGTGCACCCGGTCGGTAATTGTCACATGTCCTATCTTGAGTGCCCAGTAATTATCACATATCCTATCTTGAGTGGCTGGGTGCACCACTCAGCAATGTACCTAGTGTACTCAAGTTTTTCTCACACGAAAATAGTGTTTACATAAACATAACCACGTGAGCTGGGACTCGTTATAGCCATCAGATTAGTTACACAATGGGCTTGAACGGCTGTAAGTCGATCTAACCACGTGAGACCGCGAAACCTGAGTGCATGACGCACGTGGGTTATTTTCCATTTTGGTGTTGATTTCACAGCTAGAGTTGCACATTGGAGAAATGGGGATGGATATAGATCCCCCCATCCCCATCTCTACTTCCTAGACCCTTCCCTATCCCTCCCCATTTCTCTATTTGGGAAAATGGGGATGGATTTTGGGGGGAGGTACCTCCATCCCCAACCCCAACCCCAACCCCAAATCTCTATTTTCTTTGTTTTTCCTCATTTCTCCGTTTGACTAAAATTTACAAATTAAAAAAAAAAAAATCATTACAGATACAAAATAAAATCCATTAGTGCATTACAAATATAAAAAAAAAAAAAAAAAAATTCCATTACAAAATAAAGTATTCCCCATTTCTCCATTTGGGGAAAATGGGGATGGGGAATTTTGGGGGGAGGTACCTCCATCCCCAATCCCAGATCCCCATTTTCCCCGTTTTTCTTCATTTCTCCGTTTGACTAAAAATTACAAATTAAAAAAAAGAAATTATTACAGATACAAAATAAAATCCATTACAAAATAAAGTATTTTAATAATCCATTAGTGTAAATGATGTTTATATAGTTAGGTTTTGAAATAATAAAAAATATATATAAATATATAATTATATTTATAATGTTTTGGGAGAAATAGGGAAATGGGGATGGGGGGACCTCTCACCATCACCATCCCCATCCCCATCCCCATTTCAATATATTAGTGGGGAAATGGGAAATGGGAAATGGGAAATTGGGGATGGGGGAGGGTCTTCCCATCCCATCCCCATCCCCATCCCCACCCATTTCCTCATTTCTCTTCAAAAAAAATTCCCCAAATGGGGATGGGGACACGGTGAAATGGGAATCCGGGGGAAAATATACAACCCTATTCACAGCAAATACTCGGTTGACATTTCACGTTGGGAGAAAAACTTGAGTACACCGGATACATTATTGAGTGGTGCCACTCAGCCGGTAATTGCCACATGTCCTATCTTGAGTACCCAGTAATTGTCACATATCCTATCTTGAGTGGCTGGGTGCACCACTCAACAATGTACCCAGTGCACTCAAGTTTTTCTCACACGAAAATAGTGTTTACATAAACATGACCACGTGAGCTGGGACCCGTTATAGCCATCGGATTAGTTACACAATGGACTCGAACGGCTGTGAGTCGATCTAACCACGTGAGAGAGCGAAAGGGCAACAGTCTTTTCCACGTTACAGTCACTAATATTTAAGAGCCCCCAGAGTTTTGGCAAATTTTACGAAATGGCCACCGTCTCTCATGAGTGGCTGAACTCAGCTTGGGGTGTGTGGTGGGTCCGGTAATGGAAATCATTGTGGTGAGTGATGCCGTGATGGTGGAAGTGGAACCCATGGGTAGATTCAACGGTCAGGCATGCGCCGGTGTTCTGCTATCGACTCTTAATTGGACGCAATCAGATTTTGCAGATGCAGCCCCCTAGATTTTTATGGATATGACTATATGAGGATATCTCGCTAGTCGCTCCCATTTAAAATCTTTTTTGTCACGAGTGACTCAACTTGCTAAGTTAAGGGTGATATTGTCATTTCAATTAAGATTTTTTTTTTTTTTTTTTTTTTAAACTTTCCATTCCATTATTACTTATGTCAGCACAGTCGGTCCATCACAATGCAGGGTGAGTACGTTTATCGGTCTTTGTTTTCGACTAAAACCATATATGATTCATAAATACTTGATTTTTTTTTTTAATCTGATTAATTCATCTTAATAAGATGACTCAACTCGAACACATATTTTTTATATTCGATTCGATTCAGTTTATCTCATATTGTAAAACTATACTCACCTTTAATGATTATTAATTATTATCCCTTCGAACTTTCCCGGATTTTTACTATGATAATCTTAAAATTTGTTTAAATCCCTTTTAACGCTTATCGTATATTTCATTGAACTTTAGTTTACAATTTAAACTAAAATATAAGCGAAATTTTAAATGTACTGTGGATGACTTCAAAGAGAGGTGGATATAAACCCACTTGAAAGTTTTCAAAATTAACTGTTTAAATAATCAAAACCTGTTAAGAACTCATTAAATATTATATTAGTTTGATGTGGAGGAGGAGTGACAGTGAAAGTGAAAGATATAGAATGAGGAGAAAATCTTATATGGAAAGGTCTCACTGTCGTTTGGTGAGACCATCCAATGAGATGATTGCGCTATTTATCCTAAGATCATGAAAATATAGAGAAAAACCATATAATTAAGGGGTTTTCTATTCTTACCCTAATTTAGTGTTTTCATTATTTTTACCAAATAATCCACTGTAGAGATAAAATTACCCCTGCTTTTTCTATTTATTTTTATTTTTTAAAACTAATTTTTTTATTAAAAAAACTTTTTTTTTTTTTTTAAATTACCAGAGGTCGCCTAAACCTCCATTGGAGGTCACTGGCCACACACAAAAAAAATTGGGAAGAAGAAAAAAAAATCTAGGGGTTTAGTTGTTTTGTATTAAATACACTGGGAATTAAACACACATAGATTAAACACGTTAGGAAATAAACACACGTTAGGAATTAAACACGCTAAAAATTAATACACACGTAGATTAAACACATTAGGAATTAAACACACACGGATTAAACACACCACTAATTTTTTTCTTTCTTTCTTCTTCTTCTTCTTCAAATTTTTTTTTTAGACCGGAAGACCTCCAATGGAGGTCGCCATTGGAGTTCGACGAGACCTCCAATGGCCTCCAACATAAAAAATAAAATAAAAAGGTATTTTTTTAAATATATATATATATATATATATATATATATATATATATATATATATATATATATTTGTTTTAAAAACCATTAAGGGTATTTCTATCCAAATAATGAATTTTTTTTGGTAAAAACAATCAAAAAACTAATGCTAGGTAACTATAATAACTCATCTAATTTTATTGTTAGTTTCAAAATTTACCCTAAATTTATATTATAAAACTTTAATTTGGTACAATCTCACCGATCGATAATAATACCGTCTCATTCAAGATTTTATCCTTAAAGAAGAATATCTGCTTTATAAATGAATGGGCTAAGAAAGAGACATAAACAGAGTGAGATCGTGAGAGTCGATATAAAAAATTATCAAGTTGTGTGAAGGAGACGAACACAGTTGGCAATGTATACATAAAAAATAGGGAAATTATCATTCTCCCCCCTATAGTTTGCCATATTCTCCAGTCTCTCCCCTCTAGTTTCAAAATTCTCCAATTTCCCCCCTCCCATACCTATTTTCATATGGTGAGATTGGGCATGGGAGGGGGGAAATTGGAGAATTTTGAAACTAGAGGGGGGAAACTGGAGAATATGGCAAACTACAGGGGGGAGATTAATAATTTCCCTAAAAAATAATATGAGCCTCAAGATGCATTATCAAGCTTAATGAAGACAAAACACAATCCGTACCCTTTAAAAATAAAATATCACTCAACTTTGTTCCTTCTCTTTACATCCTCCAATTAGAATTCCCAAATCCTTTGGTAGGACCCATATCGTGTGTGTGTGTGGTTTTTTATTGATTTTTTTTACTTACATAATTGCCCATTAAAATGTGAAAATGGTACTTGTGCAAGAATTTGTGTCCTTTCATCAGCTTATTAAAATATATCTACTTTCTGACCGCGTTTGCTAATCGAGAATAAAATGAATTGGAATTAAGTTTCACTAGAAAGAAAATTGAGGGGAATCGGAATTAAGTTACTAAATTCCATTCAAACATTTACTGACTTATTAGAAATGAAAAATGGAATAAGGATGATACAAAGTTGATTAGAAAAATACCCTTGTATATATAACATGTTGAATTTTTGTTTTAATATTAAAAAATATATTTTATATTACTCACGCAAATATAACCAAAATAATTAACATATATATTATAAAATTTTAACTAATTAGTTTAATATTAATTAAAAATTGAGATTATACAAATTTGAACACATAATTAATTTTATGCTATTACCACTAATCCACCGTGTGTATATATATATATATAATTTAAAAATAAAAAATAAAAAAATAAAGTCAAACCAAAAAGCATGAAATTCAAGAGGCATAAGCAATTGGAAGTACATTTGTTATTATTATTTTTTATAAATAGTTATATACCAAATTAAGGCGGTAATTTTTTTTTTTTTTTTTAATAATTCGCAATTCATATGTATATCTTCAAAACGTAGTTTTATAGGAGATTTGAAAATGAGAAAATAGAAATATAGTTGTTTTATTTATTTATTTATTACTGTTAAATAAGGATATTTTAATAAAAGTATATGAATCCCTTTTTAATCAGGAAAGAGAACTTTAATTCCCCTTTGAATGAGGGGAATTAAAGTTCTCTTTCATTCAAGAACTTGATTTTTGATATGTGTGTGAGGTCCACAAAACTTAATTCCCCCAAAATTTAGTAAAAATATGAATTAAAAAATCAGTAACTTAATTCCCTTTCCTATGAAGGATTCCTAATTAATAAACACACCATCAAGTTTCAATTGATTATTAGTCCTCCTTGTCATATTGATTTGGGAAATTAAGCATTCCAACACGGGATCTTGTAATCAAATAATTTGACTATAATAATATTATAATATGAAATAACCACCAATTTTCAATTATTATTTAAAAAAAAAAAAAAAAAAACTTCTAATGATAGTATTTCAACTCTAACAATTACAATATTTTATCACTAATATTAGACAACCCAAAAATATAGCCCAAATTTCAACATAAATGATGTGGCAAGTAATTTTTTCATTAACCATATCATCTCATGTTGTGCATGGTGATGACAACTCATTTGCCACATCATTTTGGTTGAAATTTTGGCTAAATTTTTAGGTTGTCTAGCATTATTAGAGATAAAAAGATCTGAGATAGATAGAGATATTAGAGATGATGTTTATTAAGTTTGAAAAATAAGTAAAATGGTAGTTTTGGAAATAAATAAAATAAATTAACAAAAACATTTAACTGTATTTAATTAAATCAAAATTTAAACAAATGGGGTATAAATAGATTAGTAGGGGGTGTGCCAATAGCACCACTCATACTTATATTTTATTTATACTCTATCCTACATTCCTACCATCTTGATTCTTGAGTTTGTCCAGGGTGGGTTATTATTATTTTTTTTTTAATGTTATTCATTTCTTTTTCTAATCTCAGTTGTATTTATCTCTCTTATATTAAAAAAAAAGCTACTAATTTTCTTTCTTTCCCATGTCATTATTGAGCCTATAAATTAAGGTTGGGTAAATCTCGGACCGGGTCGATTTTGACCAAAACCGACTTGAGCCAAGAAAGGTTCGGTTTTCTTTATTGAAAAAATGAAAACCGAACAGGGTTGTTTTGGAGGAGAAAATCGACCCAATAGGTTCAGTTTGGGTCGGTTTTGGGCAGGTTGGGCTTAATTGGGTCCTTAAGGCCCGATTTTTTTTTTCCACTGATTTTAAAATGTTTAAACCTATTTTCAGTCCAAATTATAGCAAATGTTTTGTTTACAATTGAATTTGGACCTGAATGAATGAGGTCCAAATCCAATTGCAACCCAAGCATTATTAAAATTCCAATTTTTGTATTTATGTTTTACCAAATAAATATATATATATATAATTAATGAAACAAATACTAAAATACAATTCAAGTCATTATCCAAATTTCAAACAGTATGGACCAGGATAAGCACAACTGTTATTATCAAGTTATCAACAAGTTATTGGTTTTATCCAAAGTCCATCGATACTTGTCAAACTTTGCTTCATGCTAAGAGCATCTTCAATGTAAAAGTGGCTTGCATACCAATAATTATTGACATGACAACAATGTCAAGAGACTTGCTTCCTATGTAGCATAAAAATAAACTTGATAGACAATCAACTCAAAATTTGGTATCCAATACTTCCGTCTAAAACATAAATTTTTTTAATGACGTGTCCATCTTTTTTTCCTGTTTTATTTTTTATTTTACTTCCTTACCAAAAATATATGAAAAATTAATGTCAGCTTTAAATGTTTGTTGAGTCAACCTAAAAAATAGCTATACAACAGGCCGTCTGAAAGTAGACGGTCATGTTGACAATGTCTAATATATATTTATTTTTTATGAGTAATGCTAGACGTCCTAATTTGTTTTCCCAAATTTTATCTCAAATGATGTGACACGTGAGGTGTCAGTATCTTATGAATCATGAGATTATATGGTGACTGATGTGATGCTGAAACCTCATGTACCACATCATTACTCTTTTTTTATATATACCACATGTCGTGGGGTCGACTTGATCCCTAATTTCCCTCAATCTCTAGTCCCATATTTTTTTTTCACGTTTCATCCTATTTGACTTAAAATTTAAAAATAATCAAATGTATTAAAATTTACTCATTCAAAATTTAAAAATAAACTAAAGTTTACATCATGCATATATATATATATATATATATATATATAAGAGAAGCCAACTTGTTGGATGAAGTCAACTATTTAGGTTAGGAGTTTAGGATTTAATACTATTTATATATAGGGTTAAATGGGTAATTAGGGAAAATGTGAGACATGGGAAAAATGGAGAAAATGAACTTATTTAATTAATTAATTAATAATTTTTGGGGAAAATTAGGAAAACGATGATGGGGACCTATATGGCTATATGACTATGTGCTTGGTGACACTCAGAGGAAGCCGACGGTTGAGAGTTTCAAATCGAAGCTCTTAAGCGCTTCTAGTCCAGATAACTGGTGTGGATTTGGCACTGAGAAAGGAAACTTAAGATTGAAGAAGGTGATGTTACGGTCACGGAAGGACCGAATGGTCTTGTTATCAAACTTTTAGAAGATCTGAAGATTAAGCTGTGCAAACCGTGGGAGAATGCATTGATCCTGAAGAATATGGGAAGAGCTCATACCCTTAATTTCATGGTTTTGAAGTTGAGGCAAAAATGGCCACTAATTGGGCATTGGCAGCTGACTGATTTGGATGACGGTTACTTCGTTGCTCGGTTTCAGATGTTGGAAGATTTGGAAGCTATATTAATTGAAGGACCTTGGGTGATTGCCAATCAGTACCTCGCTGTGCAAAGGTGGAGACCTAATTTCTTGCCTGAAGAAGATGAAATTCGCAGTATGCTAGTCTGGGTTAGGTTATCCAAGCTCCCTATGGAATGGATTGAGGTGGGTCTCTTGCGTAGCATTGGGGGAATGTTGGGTACCGCGATTAAAGTCGACCTAATTATTGAATCACAAGCTAGAGGCCGCTTTGCTAGAATTTGTGTTAAGATTGATACCACGAAGCCTTTTCGGAGCTCTCTTGATGTTGAAGACAGAGCCATAAAGGTAGAGTATGAGAATTTGGGACTGATTTGTTTTAATTGTGGAAGGATTGGGCATAGTTGGGAGCTGTGTAAGGAAGGTGCAGTTGACATGAATGAGGAGGTTAAAGCCCCTGAGGTTAAGAACAAAGTCAGTGTAGCCGAATGTGATCCTTATGGCTCGTGGATGCAAGTGTCGTATGGTAGAAACAATAGGAATCATTTGGGTAACAACTTTACTGGGAAGAGAAATGGTTATGGTGGGAAATTAGGGAATGGTGACAAACATGGAATTCCTAATAATGGAGCGGAAAAGTCTATTGTAAATGAGGGAATTAGGAAAGGGATGGACATAGGTAAAAGTCAAGTGAAGAAGATGGAACCCCCTAAAAATAGTGGTAACCAGGTGAATGGTTATAGGTTTGCTATTTTCAATGAAAATGTGGATGAAGAGGCTACTGTAGACAGTAACCAGGTGAAGGTTCCCTCTAACAAGGTGCTTACTAAAATTTCTAACAGGAGTCAAGAATCAGCTGAAACCGAGTGCTTCGAAGTATCTTGTTGATTCTCTTCCTATCAAAAGCAGTTTTAGCTAGCCTTCCAAAGAAAATGGGAATGAGGTATGGATCCAGAGAAAGGGCAAAAGAACTAAGAAGATTCGTCAGCACTCAATCCCTACTCAATCCAACTCCATGACAGCCGTTGAGGATTCTGAAGCCCTTCAAAATTTGCACAACAAAATGGTTGAAATAAGAGTGGCTGAAACCCAGTAATGTCCTGACAATGAGGATAGTAATCACTGTAGTGTTGAGATGTCTGGTACTGCTACTGTGAAGTAGCAAATTGATGTTTCTAATGCTTCTAATTTTGACAGTGTTGCCTCAAACCTCAAAGAGGCAATGGAGATAGTTTTGGAATAGGTTTTTCCTCTTGCCTGGTACTTTCTCTTAACTTTTTTATGATTTGTTCATGGTACGTTAGGGGTGCGGGTAAGAAATGTTTTGACAAAATTGTCAATGATATTAGAAATTTGGGTCATTTTGATGTTATTGCTATTAGAGTGAGTGGTGTTAAGGCTGCTATAATCATTGATAGGCTAGGCTTTAATAAGAAATATGTTGTTGAAGCCTCTGGCTTCTCGGGAGGGATTTGGCTACTTTGGGATGATAATAAAGTAAACTTGCAAGTTGTAGCTAGCTCTAAACATACCATTACTACTTTGGTATCCGAGGGAAACTTCTTCTGGGTTATTACTTTTGTGTATGCCAACTCGTGTGTAATGGTGAGAAGGAAATTGTGGGGTTATCTCAATTTTGTGAGGAATTGCTTTAAGGGTCCATGGGTTGTAATGAGAGATTTCAACGAGATAACCAACAGCTCTGAGAAAAGGGGAGGTAGGCTAGGATTCACTAATTCTGGGCTTGGTGAATGGATTAGTGAAAACATAATGGTGGATCTAGGTATCGTAGGTCAGAAGTTTACTTGGACTGCTAATAGAGGTGCAAATGGGAGCATTTGGGAGAGGCTAGATAGAGCTCTTTGCTCGATAGAGTGGAGACTATTATTTGCGGAAGGGTTTCTTGGACACCTCCCTAGATTGGCGTCGGATCAGTGCCACATTTTACAAAATCTCTATAGCTCTCATATCCCTCGAAGTCACTTGAAACCTTTTAGATTCGAAGCAAGATGGCTAAAACATGATAACTTTAGTAGCATGGTGAAGCAGTTTTGGGAGACTCATTCTGAGAGCCTTGTTGGAGAGAGAATGATAAGATGCATTCTCTCTCCAACAAGCTCAAAGAGTGGAATAAATCCATTTTTGGTTGCATTTTCCACAAGAAGAGAAGAATCCTTGCTAGATTGCAAGGAATTCAACGAAGTCTTAGTGAAACGTTCAAGGTTAGCCTAAGCAAACTTGAATCTAAAATACAAGAGGAATACAATCAGATCATTGCCCAAGAAGAGATTTTTTGGATGCAAAAGTCTAGGGCTACTTGGCTCAAGGAAGGTGATATAAGTTTTTTCATCTTACTACTATGATTAGAAGAAGGTACAACAAGCTGGAAGGCCTTAATAATGATAATGGTGAGTGCCGGTGTGACAAGGAAAGTATGAAGGTTATTGCTCATTCCTACTTTAACAAACTGTTCTCCTCTCAGTCTGTTCAAGGCAACTTTGATAGACTTCCACGGTTTTTTCCTGTCCCAGAAGAAGGTGTGAGTGAGGATCTGGCTAGAGATGTATGTGATGAGGAAGTTAAGGCTAGTCTGTCTGGGATTGGTAGCTTTAAATCCCCTAGCCCAGATGGGTTTCCAGCAGCCCTATTTCAAAGATAATGGGAGGTGTTTATGAAGGATCTATGTCAGCTTGTGAGGGAGAGTTTTAAGGTTGGATCATTTCTTAGTGAACTTAATCAGACCATTATAGCTAGTGATGTAAATATGGGCCGTGCCGGCCCATTTGTGCCGGGCTGAAGGAGCCCGTTTTTGAAAACGGGCTTGACCTGGCACGGCACACCAATTTCCCGTGTCGGGCTGGGCTAGGCCATTTTTAAATTACAGGGGCCCGGCACGTGCCTCATGTGCATGCCGGCGGGTCGAGCCGGGCCGGCACGTAGACCCACTTTTTTTAAAAAAAATTAATTAAATATTATAATATTGTTTAAACAATTTAAATTATGTAATTTTAATTGTAATTTGTCTATCTTATTTATTATTTTAGTGTAATAATAATATAAAAAAAAAAGATAAATTTATTATTTTATTTAATAAAATAATTCAAAGAATAAATAAAGATAAAATACGAAAGAAAATAAAAAATACATGAAATCATGAAAATATGAAATGAAGAATGATTTATTTATTTCGGATTTTCAGTTATACATGATTGCCTCGTTAAAAACCTTACAAAGAAAAACCCAGTGGGATAAAAATTTGGCAAGGGAAAAAGAGTACAATCTCTAGCATACGCGGAGTCGTAACGAGCCCGTCTCGGTTCCATTGTAGTTATGTCTAGGTTATAGTGTCTATCTGTCCATGTCGAGCCATGCATTTGTCCATATGCCTTTTCAAATGACTGGTTCCCGACTTTGAAAAGGCATATAAGAGTTTACAAAACTTACAGCGATATTTTGTTATGACCATACCGTCTGGGTTTGGTATTTCTTCTTTGTCAAAACACTGCCATACGTTTGATGTGTGCTTTTTAGGTTTGGGAAGACGTGATATCGGTGTTGTGCCGGAACCAGAAGATCCCGTTGCCGTTTCCGTCTGCTCGAAAAGGTCAAAATAATCGTCCTCCATTTTAATAACGTCCAGAAATTGAGGATGATTATGGTCAATTTCCTACAATACAAATATTAACTCATTAGTCATTAAAAACTAAGCATAAAATCATAAATATACTAAGCATGAAAATATTAAAATTAATTACTAAACATAAAATCATCAATTTACTAACTAAACAAAATATACTAAGTATAAATTAAAATATACAAATATTAAAATTAATTACTAGACATAAATTCATAAAATGATAAATTTATTAAAACATAAAATTAATTAATAACATTTGAAGGAAAAAGATACCTTTGAGCTTTGGTGGAGAGATTAGAGAATAATATTAGTAATATAGTATTAGAAATGGTGTAGAGAATAGAGATTAAAGAGAGTAATGGAGACTTGGAGAATGGAGAGAAAGAGACTATGAGAGATTGAGAGAAAGTGTATGTAAATTAGAATGGGTGGGGGTATTTACAGAAAAATTTGAAATGTGGGTAAAGATATAAAATAGAAGAGATGATGGGGCAAATTGTAATGTTTGACCATTTTAAAAAATTTGACTGTTTACTAACGTCAGCAATGATCAAATATAAAAATAAAAATAAAAACATTAAAAAATTGGCAAGCTTCAACGGTAAAAAAGAAGAAGAAAAAAAAAAGGCGGGGTCCGGCAAACAGGCCGGCTTTCCTCAATTTTTAAATTTTTTTTTAAATTTAAATATTTTAATTCAATTGTTAGTTTTTTACTTTGTTACATTATAAATTTATAATATTGTTTAAACATTTTTAATTGTAATTTGTCTATCTTATTTATTATTTGAGTGTAATAAAAAAAATGTAGAAAATAGAAAGATTTATTATTTTATTTAAAAAAATAATTCAAAGAATAAATAATTATAAAGTTAAAATATTAAAGAAAATAAAAATAGATGAAATTATGAAAATATGAAAAGAAGAATTATTTATTTCTTTCGGAGTCTCAGTATTACATATTTACATGATTGTCTCATTAAAAACCTTACCAAGAAAAACCCAGTGGGATAAAAACATGGTAAGAGAAAACGAGTGCAATCGTATTACAAGTTAATGTACATGTATAACCTAAAAGTCCTAGATTTGGTTATTGCCGCAAATCTCTTCGACATATAAATTACTGAAATTTTGAATAAGTTGTTCGTCTACCGTTTCATTTTGCAACTTCTTTTTCACACGCTCCCAATCCCGCATGCATGCCAATACCTCCACCATCTCTGGAGTTAAAGAACTTCTTCTTTCTTCAACAATTCTTCCAGTCGTGCTGAATACCTGTTTTGAGGAAACAGTGGAGACAGGGATAACCAGTACGTCCCGTGCTAGGTGTGACAGGACCAGATATTTATAATAGCCGTAGGTCTTCCACTATACCAACAGTTCAAATCCCTTCTCTCTTTCAAATGACCGGTCGTCGAATTGAGCTTCAAGGTAGCTTGTCAGTTCGGCACCGGAAGTTGCACCAGCTGATCCAGCTCGTGAAGAAAAAGAAGAAGAACTTGATGAGCCTACTTTTTTTCGACGTTTTAGAATGTTCCAACTTGTCTGATTCGGGAGTGTGTTTGGTTCTGTTGATGGTTGTGCGTCAACACCGCCATACTTGCGCTCATAAGTACTAAAAACTTCGAATAACTTGGTTTGAATATTAGTAACCTATGCAAAATAATCTACGCTCAAAATATCACCAAGATAATCTAGCAATGTTTCTAAACCAAATAATTTAACTCTAGGATCTATTATAACAACTAAAGCATAAAGGAAAGGAATTGTAGACCAGTATTTTTTAAACTTGGTTTCCATGGCAACAACTGCAAGGCCTAAGATATTATCTTCCCTGTAATAGTTTAACAATTCAGACATTTCCACATTTTGATGGATTGCCAAGGAAGATGTGGGGTAATAGACCCCGGAAAGAGTTACAGTAGAATCGTAAAAAACCTTTAAAAATTCAACAAAGATCCTTGCCACATGCCAATCATCTGGGGTCAGTGTTGGACGGCCAAGTTCAGACATTTTCATGTTATAAAAACCTGAATAGGTGCATCATATTCCAAACAATTTTGCAGCATTAAGTAAGTAGAGTTCCACCTTACCGGCATATCTATTAGGAATCTTCGGGGTCGTAGACCGAAGGTTGTACAGTATCTACCGAATTCATTCAATCTTGGATTAGAACTGTTGAGCTAAACAAGGGCATCTCTGATGCGATCTATACGATTGCTTACTACTTTTATACCATACTGTACAACTAAATTGATGATATGACATGCACACCGTTGATGGAAGAAATAACCCCCATGTTGCGGGATATTATTTTCAAAAAATAATGCAATAAAACTAGTATTTGCAGTTGCATTATCTAATGTGATAGAAATGATGCGATGCTGTATTTCAAAAGTTTCTAAAACAGACATAATAACATTAAAAATATTTCATGCGGTATGTGCGCAATCCCTAGGACGAAAACCATGAACTTTTTTTTGTAAATTCCAATCATAATCTAAATAGTGTCCCGTGACAGTTAAATAGTCATGTTTGGAACATGCGTTCCAAATACCAGAAGTTAATGCAACAAAGACAGTTAGATGCTGCAATTCAACCTTTAACTTATCTCGTTGGGTTTGAAAACATTTTAACAAATCGTTCCCAGTTGTGGTTCTGAAAACAGATTTAAATTGGGGGTTGTATGCAATTTGAATAAATTCTTCAAAAAAAAGCATTATCACCGAAATTAATCGGTTGATCAGTACATGCAATGTAACGTGTCATGCACTTTCTAGCATGCACGGGGTCGTAACGCCATGTTGTAACGGACTCGTCTGGGTGCCGTTGTAGTTGTGTCTGGGTTGTAGTGTCTACCTGTCCGTATGCAGGCATGCATTTCTCCATATGCCTTCACAAATGACCGATCCCCCTAGAAGTGACATAGTGCTTAGGACAAAACTTACATTGAGCTCTGTCCATGACTTGACTGTCTGGCATAGTCTTCTGTACTACGTCAAAATACTGCCATACGTTTGATGTGTGCTTTTTAGGTTTGGGAGGACGTGATGTCGATGTTGCGCATGAACCAAAAGGTCTCGCTGCTGTTTCCGTCGGCCCGGAAAGGTCAAAATAATTATCCTCCATGTTAAGATCGTCCAGAAATTGAGGATGATTATGATTCATTTCCAACAATACAAATATTAACTCATTAGTCATTAAAAATTAAGCATGAAATCATAAATATACTAAGTATAAACATATTAAAATTAATTACTAAACATAAAATCATAAATATCATAAAAATATTAAAATTAATTACTAAACATAAAATCATAAATATCATAAAAATATTAAAATTAATTACTAAACATAAAATCCTAAATATCATAAAATCAATAAAATTAATTACTAAACATAAAATCATAAATATCATAAAAGTATTATAATTAATTACTAAACATAAAATCATAAATATACTAAGCATAGACATATTAAAATTAATTACTAAACATAAAATCATAAATATCATAAAAATATTAAAATTAATAAAAATCATAAATATCATAAAAATATTAAAATTAATTACTAAACATAAAATCATAAATATTATACAAATATTAAAATATATTACTAAACATAAAAATATAAAATCATAAATATACTAAGCATAAACATATTAAAATCAATTACTAAGCATTTAATCATAAATATACTAAGCATAAAAATATTTAAATTCATTACTAAGCATTTAATCATAAATATACTAACCTTAAATATATTAAAATTAATTACTAAACATAAAATCATAAATATCATAAAAATATTTAAATATATTACTAAACATAAAATCATCAATTTACTAACTAAACAAAATATACTAAGATTACTAAGCATAAATAAAAATATTAAAATATTAAAATTAATTACTAGACATAAATTCATAAAATGATAAATTTACTAAAATTAAGATTCTAAGATTAAATATTAAAATTTATAACAAAGCATAAAAATATTAACTCATAAATACACTAAGCATAAAGCCATAAATATAAAATATACATAAAACATAAGAATAAATATCAAAATTAATAACTAAGCATAAATATATTAATTATTAACTATAAATATAAAATTTAAAAACTAAAACATAAAATTAATCAATAACATTTAAAGGAAAAACATACCTTTGAGGCTTTGAGCTTTGGTGGAGAGATTAGAGAATAATATTAGTAATATAGTATTAGAAATTTAGAATAGTAGAGTAGTAGATTAGTTGTGTAGAGAATATATAGAGAGAGAGAGTGAGAGTAGAGAGAGAGAGAATAAGAATGGAATTATTAAAATATGAAGGTGTAGAGAAATAAATATTAGAGAGAGTAATGGAGAGTTGGATAATGTAGAGAATGAGAGAATAGAGATTGAGAGAAAGTGTATGGAAATTGAAATGGGTGGGGGTATTTATAGAAAAATTTGAAATGTGGGTAAAAATATAAAATAGAAGAGATGAGGGGGTAAAGTGTAATTTTTGGCCATTTTGAAAAATATGACTGTTTGCTAACGTCAGCAATGGTCAAATTTTTCAAAAAAAAAAAAAAACAATAAAAAATGGTAGTAACGGTAAAAAAAAAAAAAAAAAAAAGATTGAACGATTAGCCTGGCTGGCTGAGCCTGCCGACCTGGCAGGTCGAGCCAGGCCTGGGGGCTGGCACGCAAGACCCTTAATCTATACCCGGCCCGTGCCAGGATGGGGGCCATGCCAGGCTTGGCCTGCGAAACAGACGGGCCGTGCCTAGAACGGCCTGCCATCCTTGGCGGGCCGGCCATGTCGAGCCCATCAGGCCTGGCACATTTTTACACCACTAATTATAGCACTTATTCCCAAAGTTCCTAGCCCACTTGACATGACCCAATTAAGACCCATTAGTCTCTGCAATACTTCATACAAATCATTAGTAATGTGATTGTTCAAAGACTTCAGAGTTTGTTGCTTAAACTTGTTAGTCTTAGCCAAGTTGCATTTATTCCTGGAAGGCAAATTCAGGACGACATTGTAGTGGCTCAAGAGGTTCTCCACAAGTTCAAAATCATGAAAGGGAGAAAGGGTTTTGTGGCCTGGAAGATTGATCTTGCCAAGGCTTATGACAAACTTCAATGGAATTTCATTAAATATGTCCTAATGGATACTGGTATTAGAGGTAGCATGTTAGAGCTCATAATGTGGTGCATCTCTAGTGTAAGCTACAAAATTGTGTTGAATGGTGATGTTACAGTTTCTTTCAAGCCTGGGTGTGGCATCAGACAAAAGGATCCCCTCTCCCCTTACATCTTTGTTCTTTGCATGGAAAAGTTATCCTACCTTATCAATGAAAAGTTTAGAATTGGATTGTGGAAATGTGTTAAGATTTTTAGGGGGGTCTTGAGGTCTCACACATTTTCTTTGCTGACGACCTTATCTTATTTGGGCAAGCCTCTACCTCTCAAGCCGAAATTATGAGAGAATGTCTTGACATGTTTTGTGAAGTTTCGGGGTAGCAAATCAGTTTCTCTAAGTCCAGAGTTTATTGCTCCAATAACATTAAAGAATGAGAGGCTAGGTCCATTGCTAGAGTGTGTGGATCCCCTCTTACCAAAGACTTTGGTAAATACTTGAGAGTTCCACTTATTCACAGCATAATTACTAACCAGACCTATAGAGAACTTATGGAGAAAACGCAAAAGCGTTTAGCAGCTTGGAAAAATGACTCTCTCTCTCTCTTGCCAGAAGAGTTACTCTTATCAAAGCAGTCATCTCGGCTTTTCCTATCTACACAATGCAATCAGTGAAGCTTCCTAATGAAACTTGCCTTAAATTGGACAAGCTAAACCGAGGTTTCCTTTGGGGTCACACTACCAACAAGAATCCTATCCATCTTATGAAATGGGACAATGTTTGTCTCCCCAATAGGAATGGTGGTTTTGGTATCAAGAAAACCAAGAACATGAATCAGGCTTTGCTTACCAAAATCGGGTGGCGGATTCTCCATAATGATGATGGCATTTGGTGTTGGCTCTTAAAACACAAGTACCTTAATAATAGAAATATCCTTAACCATAACCTTTCCAAAGGCATTTCTTGTTCAAGTATTTGGAAAGGCATTGCCTTTGGTGCTAAACTTATTGCTAAAGGTGTTAAATGGAGAGTTGGTAATGGTGTTCATGTCAGGTTTTAGCTTGATGATTAAGTGCCAGGAGTAAGGATTCTTAAGGAACATGCCACCAAGCGGCTTACTGAGAAGGAATTGGCTCTAATGGTTGATGTTTTCATGACCAATGGGAGGTGGCATGCCCAGCACTTAGCCTCTATGCTCCCTAGAAATGTTGTGCACAAAGTGCTTAGTATTCTTGCTGGTAGAAGTCACAGTGGTTGTGATAGAGCCATTTTGGGGTGGAGTAAATGTGAGAATTTTTCTGTGAAAACAACTTTTTTAGGACTCATTGAAGCTAGTAGCCTTCTTTTGTGGAAGTGGAGTTTTTATGGAAGCTTAGAATTCTGCCTAGAATACATTATTTCCTTTGGACTTTGTTGCAGGGGAAGATTCTCATGAACCATCATAGAACTGTCAGAGGGATGGCTGCTGACCCTTCTTGCCCCAGATGTGTAGCTGGTATTGAAGACGTTGGCCTTTTGGTGCGTAGCTGCAGCCATTCCACAGATATCTGGAAGAAGACGTTGAACAACTGCACTTTGTCTACTTCTTTTTAGGGCAATCTTGATGACTGGTTACTTGAGAACTTGAGGAATAACAAAATGGTTCCAGGTAATATCCCCCACTATCTTCTCTTCTCTTATGCCTTGTGGTTTTTAAGGAAATGGAGATGCAAAAGAGCTTTTGACAGTAGTTTCTTTTCTCCTTCTATCCCTCATCTGATCATTAATCAGTTTGCCAAAGATTGGCTAAGTGCTAATAGTGGTGGTCTTGCTAGAGGGGAAATCAGTTTTTCGGTTGGTTGGGTGCCTCTTAGTGAAGATTGGATGAAGCTCAATACAGATGGGAGCTGTGACAATATTTCTAGGCACATTACAGCTGAAGGGGTTATGCGCAACCATTGGAGGAATTCGGTGAAAGGTTTTGTGTTGAACAAGGGTATTGGAAATGTGCTAGAAGCTGAACTTTGGGGCATGTTCGAAGGGCTCAGTATGGCCTGGAAATCTGGAGTCAGGAAGATAGTTGTTGAATCTAATTCGCTTGTAACTGTGCAACTCCTCTCTAATGACACTAACATCAACCACCCTTTGTTTAGTCTCATACAGAATTGTAGGCACATTATGGGTGCTGATTGTGACTGCACTGTGAAGCATGTTTATAAGGAAGGTAATAGGCTAGTTAATGGTTTAGCTCACATGGGACACATCTTGAAGACTGACATTTTATTCCTAAAGACCCTCCTTCTGAGATTGCAAGCATCTTTGATGATGATTGTAGAGGTCTAACGTTTGTTAGGCAGTGTGTTGCCCCTATTTCACTTAATCTTTTTTTTTTCCTGGGCTTTAGCCCTCCTTTGCACCAAAAAAAAAAAAGGGTTAATTGCACTAACTTACCATAACTATATGTATAATTGCACTAAAACCGGAAAAACTATCATAATAACACAAACATACATTCTGACCGTTGACTAGCAGTTGACCACAGTTACTTAACAACAACAAAGGGTAATTTAGTCTTTAGCTCAGTTCCATTAAATAAATAAACAAAAGAAATTATGTTATCCAATTAAAAATTGCCATGTCAGCCTGATTAAAACATAAAACATAAAAAATAAAAATAAAAATCAATGCCTTCGTTTCTTCCAATCCTTTCTCTTTTCCATATTTTTTTTTAATTATAAAAAGAAAAAACATATTAAAAACAAAAAGTGAAACCCTAGCCATATTTATCTTCTTCACATCATCACCACCATCTTTATCTTCTTCACAAAAAGTTAAACCTTAGCCACCACCACCACTTAAACACCAAACCCACCGAAATCACACCGCTCGATCTCCTCCTTCCCACCGATCCCCTTCTCTTTCTCAAGCCGTTCTCTTTTCCTCGACAGAGGGGTGGCCGCAGTCGCCGCCGCAAGATGAGGGCATGACGTTTTGTGGCGGCCACTGTGGCGCTCTCTCTCTCTCTCTCTCTCTCTCTCTCTCTCTCTCTCAAGGTCAATCTCTGCCAATTCCCTTCTTTTCTCTTCTCCTTCTCCTTTCCCTTGACAGAGGGGTGGACGATCTCCTCGCGGTTTGGATTTTGGTGGAGAGACAGAGAGGGTTGGGGTTAGGGTTGAGATGGATGGTGGGTGAGTTTTTGTTTTGGAGATGGATAAGTTTGATTTGGGTTTGATTTCTTGTGCATCGAATCAAAATTCAAAACCGATTTTGAGGGTTTTATTTCTGGTGAATGGAATCAAAATTTGAAACTGATTTTGAAAGGAAAAAATCGATTTGAGTTGCTGGGATTTGTTGAATGTAGATTGTTGATCGAATGCCGCTGATGTTGAATCTAGTATGGGGTTCGATTTTGTTTTGTCAATTTTCTTTCAATTTTTTTTTTGGTTTGTTTTTAATATGGTGTTGTTTGAATATCATCATAAAAATTCAAAAGTAAAATAATGGAGGAAGACTTTGTGGGTTTGGTTGATGTTTTGAAGATTACGATGTTTGAAGATCTTGGTTGTATGTAAAATCTGGAAATTTTGCATATTTTGTCAAAAAAATTGTATGTAAAATCTGATATGGTCTGGTTTTGGTTGGTGTGGTGATGATTTCAGGTGGTGGTGATTAAATCAAAAAAATTTAATTAGTTTTTTTAATATGCATCATTTTTTTAATTAGTTTTATATATTTTTTATTATATAATAATAATTATTATTATTGGGAAAATAAAAAAGCCAAAGAATGGATTTTTTATTGGTTTTTATTATTATTTAATTTTTTATTGATTTTTTTATTATTCTCTAAATACAAATACAAGGGCAAGGGTAAAACTGGTATTGTCCCTTTTCAATGGTTGACTAACGGTGGTCAACCGTTAGTCAACGGGTCAAGGGATAGTTTTTGTAATTATATCAATTGTTTAGGTTTTAGTGTAATTATATAATAATCAGGGTAAGTTAGTGCAATTAACCCAAAAAAAAAGTTGTTGATCCCGCCCCTATTTTGCCAAAAGAATTCTTCCATTTCAAATTATACTATTACCAATTTAACCCTTATGTTTTTTTCCCTCTATTTATGAGTTTTTTATAATCATGTTTTACCTTTTTTATGTCCAAGATCCCTAAACTTTCGAAATACATTAATTAGGTCCCTGTATTGAAAACTATAATAGTCAAAGATTGCCAGAATATGTAAATTGACATTTTTGCTCTTGACTTTAATTGAAGAGTTAAAAAATACAATTATACCCTTTAACATTATAAAATTTTACAATTTACCCTTGAGTTGTAATTCAATAAAAATATAATATATGTCTCCAAATTAAAAAAATAAAAATTAAATACCCTTGAAATCGTTAAGTTTGACAAACGGTCGACTAACATAAGGATTCAATTGATGAATTTACAAAACTTTACGATCATGTACACCGAAAAAATCTAACATATTTGTAAAATAAAATAAAATCTCTTAAATCAAAAGAAATATAGGGACTAAATTAATAGTCTTATCTTTTTCTATAATATTTACTAATAAATTTAACAACATTTGTCAAAATTTGATTGGAAGTTAGTTAAAGTTGTCAAACTTTTATAATTGTGACGATAAAATTGTATTTTTCAGTTAAAATCAAAGGCAAAAATATGTAATGTTTTAAAATTACAGTTAAAAGGAACTAAGGGGTCGTTTGTTTTTTTGTCAGAAGACTGAACAATCCTGAATTTTTCTAAAGACTGAATAGGAACTGAAATCTGAACTTGAATAACATATTTGTTTTTTTTTTCTCACATCTAAATGTATTGTCAACACATTTGTTTTTTATAAGTAAAATTGTCTAAAAATAAGTAATTTTACATTTATACCCATGTTAAACAATTATACATATAATATGGAATAAAAACAATTCAAAAATAATAATTATATAAAACACATATGATTATGGTCTTCTTTTTCGATTACAAACAAACTTCATTTTTACTAAAAAAAGAAAAGGTTTTTTATTTTATTTTTCAAAAAATAAAAAGGGTAGCAGGAAAACTAACACAAAACACTCTAAAATATATATATATAAATACATCACCCTAATATTATAATAAAGTATTGATATTAAATACCAATATGAGAAGTGATTAGAGTTATTTTTAAAGCTATTTAAACTAATTAATATATTAAAATAAAGATTTTTATACCATATATAATTATGATGAAATTAGAAATATGTTATATATGGGGGATAATATCGGAAGAAAAGATTTTGGATTGCATTTAATGTAATTCAGTGATTTGCAATTAAGTGAAAAGTTATGATTTTTTACTTTTTATTTTAAGTTGTTTTTTTTTGATATTTTTAAGTTATTTGACCACTTAAAAAAACAAGCAAAATAACTTAATAATTATTATTCAAACCCATTAGATTTTAAGTGGAAAAAACAAACGACACCTAAGTAATTTATTTAAAAAAATTTAGTAAAATATAATTAAATAATTGACAAATTAAAAAAAATATATAGAGACTAAATTAATAATTGCTCTTTCAAATTTATAGGGGCCAATGTGAAACTACTTCAAAATTTTGGTTATTGTTGGAAGTCCTCGTTTTTGACTTCCGATCAACAGCCGAATCATTTGACTTTTATCTTCGTAATAGAATCAATTATTCTAATCAAATTTTAATATATATATATATATAACATAATCAAGATGTCTAATCTCTCTCTCTTTTCGGTCCCTGTAATACTTATTAATGGAGTGTGGATTTTAATTTTTAGACTATGAGCTCATGACAGTGACCGATTCCCCAAATCAGAAAAATTTAATGAGATTATACACGTCTGCTACTCCATCATTATTAGTTTAATGATAACATTCTTTTCCATGAGTGCCGTGCCGTGCCGTGCCGTGTATGTACCATACTACCATCTTATTTTGGTAGGTACGACAATCCTATTATAATAGTCGTAATACTTACATGTGGACTATTGAATTTAAATACTTTGACTTGACTGTATACATTTGTCAAAGCATCTTTTAAATCCAATAGTCCACATGTAAGGAACTGATATATTTTATATCAGTTCGAACTGATAATAGAAAGACTGATACTTAATATATATATATATATATATATATATATATATATATATATATATATATATATATATATATCAATCAAATAATGCACACAAAAAAAGAAAGTATTATTCTCTTATTTCTAACTTATTTTTTCATCATAGATCACATTTGTATAATCAACCATAAGTCCATAACACTGATCAATAAATTGTCTCCAAAATTTTCATCACTTGATCACTTTAAAAAAATAAAAAAATTCATCACTCGATTACCAATATATCAATGTTATGTAATTATCCTCTATCATTTTTGGTGGTAAGAGGTTTGAATCCCATTGATGGAGAGCTAAATAAGCATTATTAGATGATATTACTAGTTATAATATTTATATTGAGAATAATTATCTCCTTTGGAGATTAATTATAACATACAAAAAATATATATAAAATCTTAAATCAAAAGAAATATAGGGACTAAATTAATAGTCTATCTTTTTCCATGATATTTACTAATAGATTTAACATGTGTCAAATTTTGATTGGAAGTTAATTAAACTGGTCAAACTTTTATAGTTTTGAAGATAAAATTGTATTTTTCGGTTAAAATCAAAAGCAAAAATATGTATTGTTTTAAAATTATGGTTAAAGGGAACTAAGTAATGCATTTTGAAAAATTTAGTGACCACGCAGGCTAAAGATGTGAATATAATTAAATAATTAAATAATTAAAAAAAATATAGACTTAATTAATAATTGCTCTATCAAATTTATAGGGGCTAAAGTGAAACTACATCAAAATTTTGGTTATTGTTGGAAGTCCTCGTTTTTGACTTCTGATTAGGGGTGGCAACGGGTCGGATCGGGGCTGTATCGGCCCACCCCAAACCCGAAACCCTTTTTTTTTTTTTTTTTACAGGTTTACCCTAAAACCCGACCCGTGACCTAAACGGGTTTTCGATTTCCACCCCAAACCCGACTCGAATGACCCGATTTGTTTTATTCTTAAAAAAAAAAAAATCTCAAACCACTAAATATACAAATTATTTTACCATATGATTGAATTTTAGGACATTGACTTAAAGTTTAACATTAAATTTAAATATGTATACACAATTTTTTTTTCTTTTTTATTGGAAATTTAAATATACATTTAAATACAAACATACCTACCATAGAAAAACATTTTAACATACACTTAAAATTCATACATAAACTTGAATTTAATAGAATACAACATCTAAGTTTAATAAACTTTAAATTCAAACATAAAATATAATTAAGTAAAGAGACAAAAAGATTAGAGATTTGTTTTTCCCTTTATATTTTTATATTTTAAAAAATAATTATATAAATACTGGGTCAAATGGAACGGGTCGAGGCATAAGGGGTTGACCTATACCCGACCCGATAAAAATCCGGGTCAAAAACATTTGCCCCAAACTCGACCCGAACTCCGTTTTAAATGCTCCAAAACCCGCTCCAAACATATCGGGCCATTAGATTTAAAAGATGTTTTGACAAGTGCATACAACCAAGTCAAAGTATTTAAATCTAATGGCTCGCATGTAAGGAACTATATATCTATTATCAGTTCGAATTGATAATAGAAAAATTGTATATATATAACACAATCAAGATGTCTAATCTCTCCTACAGTCCCACTCTTTTCGGTCTTGGTAATATTACTTGAATGGAGTGTGGATTTTAATTTTTAGACTATGAGCTCATGACAGCGACCGAATCCCCAAATGAGAAAATTTTAATAATATTATACACGTACGAGCCTTCGTCATTATTAGTTTAATGAAAACCAGTGTTTTAGACTTTTAATAAACGCTATGCACTAGTCGGGACTCGGACGGTAGCGCCTAGCGCCTAACGCCTAGGCGGCATCTAGACGGTGCCTAGATGGCTAGGAATTTATTTTATTTTTAATTATTTTTCTTACATACATAACCAATATTCAGTCTCTTCCAAACAAATTCAATTCCAAACAAATTCAATATTCTAATTTTAAATAGTGTGACTAGGATATAAAAAACGACTTTGACCCTGCTTAAATGATTAATCAGCAAAATCGGCTGACAAATTGGCTAAATCACCCGTTTTTTTACCCACCACCTAATAAGGTTGATTTTGTCCTAATTAGGACAGTGGGTGGCCGCCTAGCGCCTAGGCAGGTATTTTCGAACACTGATGAAAACTTTTTTTTTATTTTGACAATATCTATTTATCCGAGACCAGGTATTTTTTTTGAAAACTTTCATCATTGGTAGGATTCGAGCCACTGACCTGGGAGTCATTTGCCCAATTCCTACGCTTGTCCATCTACCAGCTGAACTACGCCCCTGTTGGCAACACCAATGAAAATATTGTTTTCAATGAACGTCATATATGTATTGTCTTATTTTGGTAAGTCCGACAATCCTATTATAGTATTTGTAATTTGTAACTTGTAATACTTAATATATATATATATATATATATATATATATATATATATATATATATATATATATATTAAGCAAACAATGCACAAAATAAAAATAAAAATGAAGAAGCAGTATTCTCTTATTTCTAACTGATTTTTTCATCATATATCACATTTGTATAATCAACCATAAGTCCATAACACTGATCAATAAAACTGACTCCAAAATTTTCATCACCTGATTACTTAAAAAATAAATAAAAAATTCATCACTCTTACCAATATATCAATGTTATGTAATTATCCTCTAACATTTTTGGTGATCATAGGTTCGAGTCCCATTGATGAGGAACTAGATAAGCACTATTAGATTATATTAGTAGTTATAATATTTATCAGGAGTTGGGTGTTTATCATTTTGTTAGCTATAAATAGGCTCCTTTAGAGCCTATTGTAATTAGACTTGATTAGTGAATTGAATGATTATTGTGTTCTTTTGTGTTTCTTCAATTTATGTTTTCAATCCCTAATTCTCTCGGTTTCTCTTTAAAGTCTCTATTTAGTTCATATTTCTAGTGTTGGTCATACATCACCCACCATACGTATTTTAAAAGCATGTGCGAAGAGTTTTCACCTGATTTGTAAAAATAGATATCTGAACCGTATATGTATATTGTAATAGTTGTAATACTTCGAAAAAGAAAAAGAAAAAGAAAAAGAAAAAAAAGAAGTTTTCCAAATCTTAACAAGTTTCATCCGGCTCTCAAAACTTCAAAACCTTTCAAAGTTTTTTGAATCAAGATTGTATGATATATCTTATATTACCTAAGAAAAGTTAATAAATTGGAAAACTGCTTAGTGAATAATAACCTTTTTATGTAAAAAAAAAGAAGGATAATAAACCTTTCAATTTTCAAATGTGAATATAACAACTTATTGTGTGATATATAATAATAACAATAATAGATCAATTCCTTTCAATAATAATAATAATAGATCAATTATTTCTATTTTAAAACTAATTATAGATATTCTTTTATAAATAGTGATACTGTATTATATTCAAATAAGCATCATTTTATTCTCATTCATTATAGTATTATTTATTTATTTAATTTTTTTGTTGAGGGACACATTATTTGAGTGATTAATTATAAATGGAAAATTGATAATAAAATGAATCAAATATGACTTTGTTTATTAAGGGTGTGTAAGATGTGTTAATTAATCGAGAATCTAAAAAAAAAAAAAAAACTTAATTATTGATTTATAATTACAATATTGAATATTTATTAAATATGGTTGGAAATGTGAAGTCACGACACAAATAATTGAATTAAATTTTGGTTAGTATAAATAATTTGAGAGGCAGCGCAGCGCAGTTGCAACTGCAAGCCAGGCAGAGCTTATATTTGTCGTTGTGTTGAAAGACAGACACGTCTGTTCATGTCTGGTACTGATAATATCTTACTATGTCTAATCGTCTTTGCTAATAATGAAATCCTGTAAATAGCAAAGTCCATGTCGCAGCTAGCAATTACTTACTCCAAATCATCTGCTGGAGCTCCCAAATTTAATCGTCGCCAATTCTCAACTATCAACTTTACGGTAAAATTAAACGCTATTGCGTCAACTCTCTTCGATTATCGATTCCTTTTATGCCTTTTTCATCTAATTTCTAGATTTTTATGTTGATCTTAACTGTAAAGTACCAATTCTAAAATAGCATACTAAATACAGATGTCGCTGGTTGTTTATTAACTGTTAACATTTCATTTTTAGCTGTAACTGTTTTTTTTTTTTTTTTTTTTCTTTTCCTTTCTTTGCTGGATAAATTGTATCTATTTATTTCGGTTTGGTAGAATTTTGGTAAACGTAGTTGAGAAATTGAGTGAAATTGGAAGTGTTTTTGTAGGGAATGTGAGTATTGAGGAATCATGATGAAGGGAACAAAGAAGGTAGGGAAGTATGAGGTTGGAAGGACCATTGGTGAAGGAACCTTCGCTAAGGTTAAGTTTGCGCAGAACAGAGAGACCGGAGAGAGCGTAGCCATGAAAGTTATGGCTAAAACTACTGTTCTTAAGCACAAAATGGTTGATCAGGTACTTGCTTCTTCCTGCTCTTTAAATCCCTTTTTCGGATTTTTATGTTATTTAACTTTGTTAAGTAGATTAGGTGATATCCTTTGAAATGAACAAAATGGAATTGGGGTTTTCTTTAATTTTGTTATTTTGTATATCTTGCTCTACTGTTAATAACTTATGCTTCCAGATTGGCACTCCAATTGTGTTTTTTATTACTTTTCCATTTTTTAAGCTCTGGCAAGTTATTAGTTATTGAATTTAAAAACTAATGTCATCTGGAAAAGCGGTAGCAGGGCAATGTATTTTCTATTCCCTAGAGATTAATCTTGAAAATGTAGTGCTGCTGAAAGTTTGGATATATATGGCCTTAGTAGAGTAGGATAAATAATTCCGCAAAGGAGTCATGTTTTAATGACACGATGCTTCTTGTACACACAAGGCACATATCAAGCATACATCTTCATATATTTTTCATCTTTCTACCTGTAAATTATATGGCTAACTCCTGTTTTGTGTTCCATTCAAGATTAAGAGAGAGATATCAATTATGAAGATTGTCAGGCACCCCAACATAGTTAGGTTGCATGAGGTATGCTTGAATGCTTCATGATTTTAGCTACCTTGATTTATTATTTCTTGTTGTTGACACATCTTCTTTCTGCCATCCCCCTTTTTCATTTGAATTATAGGTTTTGGCAAGCCGGACAAAGATATATATCATTATCGAGTTTGTGACTGGAGGAGAGCTCTTTGATAAAATTGTAAGCCATTTCTGTCCTGTTGCATGGAGATAATGATGAAATCTCTTTTCTTACATAGCTTGAATGAAATATTTAAAAGAATTTATTTTATTTTATTTTGTCAGGGAGTTTTCGCTGAGGTCTCCAATATAATAAACTTAGCATATATGATGATTTTAATTATGTAGGTTCTTTTCTTCTGTTTCTTTTTCAAACATGTTTATCTTTATACTTGACCTGGATTTGCAGGTTCACCAGGGAAAACTGACCGAAAATGATTCCAGGCGATACTTTCAACAGCTCATAGATGCTGTAGATCATTGTCACAATAAGGGTGTGTACCATAGAGACTTAAAGGTGCACATGGTTATCTGCATTCATTTTCTTTTAGCAATTGGGATCGTGTCATCTTGTCTGGGTCCTGAGTCTTAACTAATCTTACTTTCCTTGTATTATGTAGCCTGAAAATCTTCTCCTTGATACTTATGGGAATTTGAAGGTTTCCGACTTTGGACTGAGTGCATTACCCCAAAAAGTACGATCTCATTCTCTTTGCCTTTATACATCGAAGAGTTTTTCTCTTGCTTATTCTTTTTTTTGCCTGTCAAGTGAGTCTCTCTTTCTCATGGTTTTTGTATATCATGAACAGGGGGTTGGACTTCTTCACACCACCTGCGGAACCCCAAACTATGTTGCGCCTGAGGTGCTCCCTCCTAATTCCTAAGCTTCTAGATCATTTAATAAATATATAATATTTTTTCCCATGCTTTACTGCTGTTTTGATTCTGGTCATTGCGTTTGCGTATATATGTTGGCACGTTATATTTTGGACTGCTATATTTCAATTGCTGAGATTCAAGATCTATCTTTTTATGGTATTATTCTTTATTTCCATGCCGATAAATCTTTTAAAGAAATTCTAATCAAATAACCAAAAGTTTTTTGGTCAATGAAAAGTTTTGGTAATTTTTGCTTAATGATGGATGTAGTTATCCATCAGTATCAATTGAAGCCTACACTCTAGCCATGAATTAATGCTTTTAACATAATGCAAACTTATAGAGGAGATAGGATTTGCACTATGAGGTGTATGTCAACTGACAATCAGTGAAATTTTGTATGTCTTGAACTGCTGCAGAAACCGATAAGTAACTTAAAACTGGTCTCTTTTGTTTTGGTTGTGGGTCACTCTTTAACTTCTGAACTATGTTGACATACAGAAATGATTTGAAAGAGAGAACTTTTTTAATTTTTTAATGATGTTCATTAAGGTGATTTGTTGCTGATCTTCTAAACTGAAATTGTATGTTTTTGTGAAGTTATTTCTCATCCTTCATACATTAACTTGTCGTCATATTGTCATGAATCTGTTCTTCCTGAATTATAAAATGACAATTTTGGTATTTGTTAAATTTATATGTGATCAACAACTTACAAATTTTTAACTTCCTTGTCTGTGAAAAGCCATGTGCATTTCAGTCATTTATAGTAGGTTAATCATGAAATCAAGTTTCTTTATTGTTCATCTCTTAATGCAAATAATATGCTTGTTTTTCTTATGTGTTTGAATTTCTTACACTAATATTGCCCAATAGGTTCTCAGTAACCAGGGTTATGATGGTGCTGCTGCTGACGTGTGGTCATGTGGAGTAATTCTGTTTGTTCTGATGGCTGGATATCTTCCATTTAATGAGATAGAACTTCCAAACTTGTACAAAAAGGTTAGCTTCCATCAATTTGTGTAGGTTAATGAATGACCTATTGATTTCCAAAGTGTTATGTGGTGCGAGTTATGATCTTTTGACCACCCCTGCTTACAAACTAATTCATTTTTCTCACTTTTGAGTTATGTAAAAGTTTGTGGCTAGGATGCTTATGTTTCCTCTTCGTGCTCCTTGTAGTTGTAATTAACACCTTAAATGCTGACAGTTATGTTTCATTTCCATTTTCTATGCATCATGTTCCATTTCATGTTTGGAGGTTGTGTCAGATATGCCTCTAATCCACACTTTCATATTGTGAGTTTAATTTTATCATGTTGAGGGCATAGTCTACAAACACCTCCTGTTTGATCTTTTGTTCCCCTTGCAAACAAAGACGAAGCTTTGTTGTTAGATTAATTCATTATCATGCTATCATTTAGATCTAGAACATTATAATTATGAAACTTCTAACATTTTTGTTTTGATTGACGTGTAGATAAATGCTGCAGAATTTTCTTGTCCATTTTGGTTTTCTCACGGGGCAAAGTCATTGATACATAAGATACTTAATCCCAATCCCAAAACTGTGAGTATTTTGTTTCACTGTTGCAGTATTATTATTTATTATAAGCGTTTCAAGTGCCAAGTGCACCATGATGGCCTAGGAACGCCAGTTTGTTATCGCTTTTGGGCAATTAAAGTCAGTTTCTTTTATAATTTCGACCACAATATGCATTTAGTAGGTAAGTAGGTATTGTTTTCGAAGTGATTATTTCATAATTTTAGCTTCCCCACTACAAATATTGAGAAGTAGGTAGTTTTTTTAAAATTTGATTTTGAGCATAATTTTTTATCTTATGTGTTTCCATGCATATCCTTATATGATATTATAAACAAAAAATAACCCTACTAAAAGCAGCTTAATTTAAATTTAAATTTAATTAATTAATTTAAATTGTAAATTAAATGAAAAAGAAAAGTGTAGGAGGCAGATGCACTTTCTCTATGATTAAAGGGGGAGGCTACGACCTCCTCCTCATCAGAAAGGAAGGAGACGAACAACCACCTCTCACAGAAAACAAGGGAGGAATGAGGATGCTAGGCCTCCTTCGATTCAACAAACGGGAGGAGGCCACAACCCCCATTAATTTTTTAATTTTTTTAATGAATGCTTAATTTTATAAAATTCGTTCCATTTTATTTAAAACATATATATATAATTGTTTGAGGATTACAAATAGTTATATTTATTTTACATAATATAACTATAATTATAAAATTATTTCTTAGTTCAAATTGTATTGCTAAATATGAAATATTTGGCTTGAATTTTAGGAAAAAGATAAGTATTTTTCAATACCATGTTTGTTTCGGTCATTAAGTCAATTGCTATAGTTTAATAATAGAAATTACTAAATATATTTGTACTGGTTTTAAGCCTTACATCAATGAATTATAGAGTTTATCAAACACGGCTTGATTAACTTAACAACTGATTATTTTTCGGGTACCGGTAATAGTAATTATTTTAAAAGTTAAAACAATACTAAACTGACCCTTTAGTCATTGAGCAGAAAAGGTTAGGAATTGGCTCTACATTCTATTAGATTATAATACCCAGTTCCACAAAGCTTTATTCACTTTACTACTTAGAAATATGTCACTTGATGAAGTAATGAAATAAAGTTTTCTACTTTAAAAAAAGAAAAGAAAAGAAATAAAGTTTTCTATAATATGTTTGGTTGAATGCTCAAAAAAAGATTAAAATTAAAACAAATTAATTGTCTAATAGTATGACCAAGGTGCTAAGGTAGGTTTGAATTTAAATAATCAGCTTTCAACTTGTAGAATCTAAAATGTTCAGAACGTGGAAACAAATGATCAGAAATGAAAACCTTTAGTAGCTTATGTATGTTAGGGTTGATGTATAAGTATTGATTGAAACAGCCAATCCTTTCAGCCTTTCAAGATATTCAATTTCTTGAAATTTACAAGTTCAAAGGGGGTCTTTATTGTATTGGTTAAGTATTAGAGGATTCTTGGCTGTTCATCTTTTGGGTGACTTTTATTTAAATTCTTATAATTTAATGACCATTGTTTAACGTATGCTGAAGAAATTACGTTGAAGGAAACGTAAAACATTATATGACTTTGCAACACTCAAAAATCAAGACCAACAGAGCAAGGATTTTCTAGAATAATGCTCTGTTCTTATTAGTGCTTGTACTTTGTGTATGTTTATGATAAATACATAGTTCATGCTCAAGTCCCAAACAAACTTTTCATTATAATTGTCTTGGTCAATTTCATTGTATTTCGATAATCAATATCAAATTGATCTGTTTAATCTTTCATGTTATGTTTACTAGTACTATATTGATTACGATTCAAACTCAGTAATCCATTAATTAAATTGACCTAATTAAAGCATCATGGGCATTAGCTGGAGTGGTTTGGCATGAGTAGAGCAAACTTGTGGAGTTTTTTTCCTTATTATTATTTCTTAATTTTTCTTCACATTCTCTCATTTTATTCTGGTTATTGCAGCGTATTAAGATTGAAGGGATTAGAAAAGATCCATGGTTCCGGAAAAACTATATGCTTGTCAAACATAGAGAAGAAGAGGCAGTGAATTTGGATGATGTTCATGCAGTTTTTAATGACATTGAGGTTGTTTACCTTGTGCGGTCTATGTTTCATCTTGTCTACATAAAGATTTTCTAATGCAAATTACCAGATTCTGCTTTTTTTTGACATCATCATTATATATTAATGGTCGTTAGAAGAGTTTAGTAAACTTTGAGTAACTCGAAATCTTGAACGTTTTCATGCTCTTTTAGCCTTGTCTAGATTTTTTTTTATGCTCTTTAACTTGACTTGGAAATTGTTGCTAATTTGCAGGATCAGTATGTAGCTGAGCAGAAAGAAAATGAAGAAGTTGGTCCTCTGTTAATGAATGCCTTTGAGATGATTACTCTATCCCAAGGGTTGAACTTAGCAGCATTGTTTGACAGGCGACAGGTAAAGTGATATAGTCCAGATCCCAAAAAATCTGCTGCAAGATGTATTCCAATTACAGTCCATATACCTATTTCTAGTTCTACCATCTTGGACATATTGTACATTGATCTACTGCATGATAAAGTATGTTAGCTGACTCTGGTGGTTGGTTGCCCAAAACATGCAAGTTGTGACAAGTTGCATAGCACATAGTTTTAGGAAACAAGAAGTCTGTGCAGGTTAATGCTAATTTAGAACTAAAAATGTGTTTCAGGTCGAGTGTTTGTGAATATGTTTCTCTAAGATAGATTATACCATATACATAAATTTAGTAAAAAATTAGTTGAAGAAAACAAGAGCACCACAGACTAAAAGGCAGAGTGGTATGATCTACTGTAGGCCAGAACTTCAATGCAGTATGAGAAATTTCTTGAATATGTTATATATTAGAGTTATTTGCAGATGTGTTGTTGTTGTAATTAGGGGTGGAGCCAGGAATGTTTGTTTGGAGGGTCATTATATTAAAAAGAAAATATTTGAGAGGGACCAAAGTGAAAAAAGTTACAATTTTTAAGACAAAAGCCTTAAAATAAATTGGAGGGAAGGGGGCTATGTCCTCTGTCAGCCCCTTCCTCCCTCTGCCATGCAGTAATGAACCATAATATTGTAATTCTTCTATTTTTGGCTGTTTTTTTTTTTTCTTTTTCTTCTTCTTCTTTTGGCCATGCCGTTGGATCTGGTGTTTAGTTTGACGCTATATTTTTTAAAATTTAAAAGCCTCTCTCTCTCTCTCAGGATTTCGTTAAACGGCAAACTCGTTTTGTATCCCGTGAACCGGCAAAAGTTATAATTTCAAATATTGAGGCTGTTGCAGAATCTATGAATATGAAGGTTCATACTCGTAATTATAAGGTATGACTTGTAATAGGTACTTCAAATCTCATATTATTATTTCCAAATAGTGGGTCTTTAAATAGTCACGGAGATGTTGAGATATAATCTATTGTTGAGGCAATCTTGCTTGATGATGATAGTCATGATACTATGTAATTCTGTTTTGGAGATTGTGTAAATTACCTATCAGATTGATCAATCTCAAATCAATGGCTCAGAAAATGCACATATGCACTTATGAAAAATATATACCTTCAGCTTTGCCAGATATGGGAATAAGAAGGAATAAAAAGTTGAAAATGTACAAGGAAATGAAGTGCTATCTTTTTCTTTGGTATGCAAGTAGTATAGGGGTCACTCAGAGTTGATGTTCATTTCTTGGATATTCATGACAATATTTGTTAATATCTGTAAATAAATGAGAAGTTTCTGTATTAATTAATTAATTAATTTTGGGAAATACCTGCAGACAAGACTGGAAGGTATATCTGCGAATAAGGGTGGACAGTTTGCTGTCGTTCTGGAGGTAGATTTGGTTTCTGCATTTGCACTTCCTATTGAAGATCCCTTTGTTTCAGTGCAACTGTACTCTAAATTAATTGTTTTTCATGTATAGGTTTATGAGGTTGCACCGTCCCTTTTTATGGTTGATGTTCGGAAAGCTGCTGGAGATACTCTTGAATATCACAAGGTTAGTGTGCTCAAATTCCTTTAAATTTGAGAAATCATACACTGATTGTATATATATATATTGGATTACTGACACTGACCATAATATTGGAACAACTTTAATGTGTCTGTTTTGCAGTTCTACAAAAATTTCTGCACTCAACTAGAAAATATCATCTGGAGACCAACGGGGCCTCGAGTCTGCATGACTTGCTGATCCCATTCAGTGGATGTGATGCAAATCAATCAGGCAACAGAAGAGAGGTCCAATGAGACTTGCTCTGAGTTTCTTAAAACAAGACTTGGTATAATATTCTGGTGTGTGGTTGAGGGATGAATTTCTATGTAAAATATTGTCTCCTTATGAGGAATGAAAATAATGCATTTCTTTTTATTTATGTGTAAATAGACCTGTGAAAAATTACGTCATGTATGAAATAGCATCGAGACTTGAGAGCGATACAGATTACAGAATGTAAATTTGTCTCATTTAGCAATATGAAAAGTTGCATGTTTTCATTCTTCCGAAGGATTCTACTTAACTAAGGGATAGTGTTATAAGCATTGTTGAATAGAATGAACAAGGTTTTGTTTTGATATAAAAAATCTCCCAACGTTGCGTTGTTCCTTTGTTCCTTGGCTGTCGTGCTTTCGAGTTGCTAAACAATCAGAAAAAATTAGTCAAAAAAACTAATTCAAATGAGGTGGCAAGTGATTTATTTTTACCATGTCTTTCACCGCATCATCCAATGATTTGTATGGTAAAGACAAACTCACTTCAGGGGGGGTGGCTCATCAGATTTAGAGGCCCTAAGGAGGAAAAAAAAAAAAGGCCCCGATTATATATATATAATGAAAAAATTTTATAAAATTAATAAAAATTAACTTTTTGTGCTTTTTGAGATGCAAAAATTTTAATCAAACTTTCTTCAACTAATAAAATTTTTTTAATAAAAAATAAACGATAGAATCTAATTACTCCAACTAAATTGCAATTGAAAATTTTCTTCTTACAATATAATCTTTAATAGATAAACAACACAATTAGTAACTAGTAACTAAATGAAAATTAACCACTTGATTTATCAGATAATAAAAAAAAATTAAAACAGAAACTAATTTTTTTAAATTTAAATTTTACCTGTTGGAATCTCTTCAGCTCTTCTTAAAGATAAATAGATAATATAAATAATATATTTAAAGAATGAGTGTAAAGATTTAACTTGTAAGATGTAAGAACAAAAACTTTGAGTAAAAAAGAGTAATAGTTGCACTGCTATACCTGATTGTTGTAGATAAATAGAAATGATTTTTTTTTAATATATATAGATAATTTTTAAAGGGTAAAAAAATAAATGGGGAGAAGTTTAAGTGTTTTTTTAATAATAATAATGCTTGAAAAGTGGATTATGGATACTCTAATATTCAATAATGATTTCCAACGTTTATATATTTAATAAATAATTTATAATATTATTAATATTATCCTATTTTCTAGGTTTAAAAAAATTCCTATTTTCTATGTAGTAATAATAACAATAATAATAAATAAATAAAAAGCCCCTTCGCTATCTTTCATTCTTTTGTTCTATTATTTACTTTTTTTGTAATAATATTATTAAAATTTATAATAAACAAGGCCCCTAAATTTTTGCCTTTTTTTGAGGGAAACAAAAAAAAGTGGCAATATTTGCATCCCTTCAAAAATGGTATCTACATCTTAAATTAGTACATTTTTAAAATGAGAGTTTCTTTTGACAATCCAATTTTTTCTTTTCACACTTTTTTTTCTAAAGACAATTTATTCTCAAAATTAAAAATTTAAAAAATTCTAAAGACACTTCATTTTATTCCAAAATTATCCTTTTTTATCTTTTGGCACTCATATTCTAAAGACACTCCATTTTAAAAAATAAAATTTCTAAAGACACTCCATTTTAGACACACCTCACAGCAATGAACCACAAATTTTTTTGGACAGTCTAACATTACTCATACAATTATATTTCCTTATATTTCCACTTTTTAATATGGATAGCAAATACTCGGGACAGGTTTGAATATATCCATGTCTTTGGGTACCGTTTATTTTTTAAAACATTTATACCCGGTCCATACCCGGGTTTTTTTTCCCATGAGCTCATGAACAAAGAACCTGCACAACAAAAAATTGCAAGAAAAAAAATCATTCCTACACAATAATATAATATATCACACTTGTTATTATTATTATTTTTTTTGTGTGTGGCAAAATAAAGAAAAACAATATAAACTATATAACAAGAACATTAAAATTTATATGGTTAGAATATCGATTGGAATTTTATGCCCTTTTTGTAGAATAATTCGTTTGAAATCTCCTTTTGTCATGACGATTCTCATAAGACTAAAATTCAAAGACTAGTTAAACTCTGACATGCATCAGGAATACATGGATAATCCAGTAGCATACACTGGCCTTGTCCATGTATTACCTGATGCACAAATTGCTTTCTGTGAAATTTACTTGAATTGTTTGATTCATGGTCTCAAAATTTGAAAACAGTTTCTAATCGTAAGTAAGAGTTTTAAAATTTGAGAAATATGATTTGCATAGGTAGAATTAAAAAATAATAATAATAAACCCTTCCCTCTATTTTTTATTTTGTAATAATGTATAAACTTGCACATCTAAAAAACAGTTTCTGAACACAATTGAAAAACTACATTTTTTTTTTTCAGTTTTGATGGTTGGAAATTGTGATGAGTTGCGTGTACATTAGTAGAGTATGCATACAAATGTGTGGTATTGGTTTATGAACTAAATGACGACATAATGAGTTGCAATATTGTTATTTATGGACAATATTGTCCATCACTTCCCAATCAATAAAATTTTTAAAATATTGGAAAAGAAGAAGAAGATATTTTAGGGTTTGTAAAAAAAAAACACACAAAAGAAGTAAAAACGTTATTTTCTAAAACAAAACAAGTTTGGAGTGTCTTTAGATTTTTTTTTTATCTTGTTTAGTAATTTTAATTCAGGTTAAAATTGTCATTAATAAAAATATTTAAATTGGAGTGTAAATAGATAACGAGAGCTTCTCCTTACAATCCACAAATTATCTATTCACACTCAAAATTGATTTTTTTTATTAATGACAATTTTAACCTAAATTAAAATTACTAAACAAGACAAAAAAATTTAAAGACACTCAAAACTAATTAAATTATTAAAAAAAAAAATTCTCTCTCCTAAATCATTAGATTAAATATTACGTATTAAACTCTCTTTCATAAATCTGTTATTACCATATTAAAACTCTCTCCTAATTAATATCTCTCCATTTTTTTTTTTAAATGTCATATTTCCATACTTTCTCTATCAATCTCTGATTAATAGTTAAAGAAAAAAAAGCTTAAGAATTTTTTTTTTTTTTTTACTAACAGTAATATATATATATACACACACATATATATACAGTCTTTCTATTATCAGTTCGAACTGACAAAAGTTATATCAGTTCCTTGTATGTGGGTCACTGGATTTAAATACTTTAACTGACAAGTGCATACAGCCAAGTCAAAGTATTTAAATCCAGTGGCCCACATGTAAGGAACTGATATAACTTTTGTCGGTTCGAACTGATAATAGAATTTATGTATATATATATATATTAAAAAGTCAGTTTTCAAAAAAAAAAAAAAAAAAAAAAAAAAAAAAGGATATATGAAAGCTTGAATTATTTCAACTAAATTCGATTAAACTCAGAATTTCTAAGACTATGAAAGAATTAAAATTCTCTAGGCAATCACATACCTACAAGAGTAACAAAAAACATTTTCATATTTCAATTTAAAAAAAAAAAAAAAGTACTTGTTTTTTAAGTTTTTATTATTATTATTATTATTATTATTATTATTATTATATATATATACATATGATTCCTAAAAATCAAGTTTATTAGTAAGTTTTTTTTTTTTTTCTTAACTGTTAGTCTTGCTTGAGAAAGAATTGAGATAGAAAATTATAGATATTTATTGAAGGAGAGAGAGTTTAATATGGTAATTAAAAATTTAGGAGAGAGTATTTAATATGTAATAATTAATCTAATGATTTAGGAGAGATAATTTCTTTTTTTTTAATAATTTAATTCAAAAAATATAAAAAAGATAATCTTGTAACAAAATGAAGTGTCTTTAGAATTTTTTAAAATTTAAATTTTGAGAATGGAGTGTTTTTAGAAAAGAAGTGTAAAAAGAAAAAATTGGATTGTCAAAAGAAACTCTCGTAGATAATTTACAAATTGTAAGGAGAATCTCTCTTTTAAAATTTCAATATTACCCTTATTAAAATGACTAAAAAACCTAAATAGTTTGTAAATATATCCACAAATTATTGTCTAATTTTTTTTTTTTGGAAAGATACATTTCATCAAATTATTTCCTAGTGTTTGTTTGATATAACCTCTTCTATTTGCTCAAACCCTAACTTCTTTTCTAAATACAAATTGGAAAACCGGTTGTAGCACCAATCAAAAGATAACCGCAGAATGTAGAAATCCACACTATTCTGATGAGAGAATTTTTCTGTACCTCTAACCCCTCTTTTTTGTTTTCTTCCGTATCTGTGTGCTACCGCCTACCGGCAACACAATGACACATACATAGCAAAAACATTGGTTTTCCTTTGTGTGTATTGCTTTTTACACAGACATTCTGGGCATTTAACTTAAAGCTTATATATATATATATATATATATATATATATATATATAAGGGAGGGATCGGGGGACACAATTTTTAACACAATATTTGACACGATTTTGCATCCATTAGATCTATGATTTTTAAATGGTTTAGATTTAATAAATTGATTTTTTTATTATTTTTATTATTTCCTACTTCTTTATCAATAGTTATTTATTTTTCTTTAAAAAAAAATAATTATTTTCTTTTCTTTCCTCTCTCATCTATTATAAATTCGGATTTGGATCCTCTCTTAAGCTAAGGCCCCGTCCTGCAGGCTGTTTTCAGCCTGTTTTTGTTTTTGTTTTCCAAAAATGATTTCGAATTCGCGTCCTGTAACCGTTTTTCATTTTATTTTCCAAATACAAAAACAAAAACAAAAACAAAATAAAAAACAAAGCCAAGTGTTAAAAGTGGAAATAAAAAATAAATAAATTTATTAAATATAAACCATCAAATCTTATAGATCCGATGGCTATAAAATCGTGTCAAATATTGTGTTAAAAATTGTGTCCCTCGATCCCTCCCCATATATATATATATATATATATTTTTTTTTTATTTTTTTTCATAGATGGGGTGTGTTTACGGAAGGGTGTACATAATGTTTATAAAAGGTGCAAATATCGTCATCCAATTTTTAGATTTATATTTTACAAAATAGTAATTAACAATTCAAATTATTATAAATTTATGTTTTTAACAAAATTAGCAGGAACATTTTTTTTTTTTTCTAAAGTATTACAATTTATGTCTATTATAATAGGATTGCCGGGACCTGTCAAGATCAGACAATATATGCGTGGCCCGGATATCTACTCTCACAAACCGGGAGAAAACTTTCCACACATGATTTTAAAATATGTATGGTGGAACTCGAATCCTTAATCACCGATGTGGAAGGGAGGTGTACAACTACATGTGCTAAGAGGTGATGCGTCAAAATATTTATTTGTCAAATATTCTAACGAAAAACATACTAAAATAATTTTAAACCAACAAATTAAGGTTTGTGAAGAGAAATGAAAGAGACATGGTGTAACAAGATATCACACATATCCGAAAAAGGCAAACAATCAAAAAACTTGTTAGATCCTTTCGAACAAAAACTTATATCCACAAAATTTCAACAACAAAAAAAAATCATATCCAATTGCAAGTACAATCAAAAGAGAAAAAACAACACTCAATATTCAATTGCATGTACAATCAAAAGGGAAAAAAAAATACCCTATATATATATATATTTTGTTGTTGAAATATTACAATAATTCGAGGTTTTGGGGAGGGGGAGAGACTCGAACCCACAACCTTATAGTGTAGGTTTGAGAAATATACCACCGGGTCAACCTCATATTGTCAAATACCCGAAATTTAATTACATGTAAAAGAAAAAGAAAAATAAAATTATGAGGGTTATGGATAGAACATTGTGGTGATTTTCGGGTTAGAATTTTAACCCTTGATTTGAATGTATAAAGACCAATTTTGGTTTGAGTTGGGTCGACTCGGTTTTGATTTTTCTGCCACTCCTAAGTTCAATTTGACCTTTTTATTGGAAAATTTCCAAAAACGTATCTTGAGTTTAACATAAATAGCATGGTATTCAATTTCTGACAGTAATGACAGAAACTAAACTGTTTTTTGAGAAAAATAAAATTGTATTACAATACCTGGAAAACCAGGACAGAGGTACAAGATAACAAGAGTACAACAACGGTTGGGACCCATCAACTATCAACATCCAATTACAGCCCATACTAGATTTCCCACAGACGGGAATGGAAACGCACCCATAAAGGTGGGACAACAACCCACACACAAAGGTGGGACAACAACCCTCACGAAGAGGGAAAACAGCCACACAAGGTGGACTTAACAAAAAACAACTTTTATTCATGCAATCCCTGGCACACCGGTGGTGGAGGGCTCCAAAGGAGGGTCCAACCACCCTGGCTAGCTCGGCTAGCGGCCATTATCGGAACGCAGAAAGAAGCAACAGATACAAAACCAAAATAAAACCCTAAACTAAGCAAAATAAACCCGATCGGAGGGACAGGACCTTGGCTGCCGGAAAATGGTCAAGACCCATTCGGACCACACCGGTTGAGATCCGGCTGGAGAAGAGCTAGCTGGATCGAAGCGGAACAGCCCAAACCGGAGGCTGCCGGAGGCAGCTGGAAAAGACCGATCGGCGACGGAGATGGCGTCCGGACGAGCGCCATCCCCGACGCTGCAGCGAAAGGAGAAGCCCAGGCTGGATTGGGGAGAAAGCCGCCGAAAAAAGGAGAAAAAACATCGGCCAAGCCACCGCGAAGAGGAGAAAACCGTCGCGGATCTCACCGGAGAACGTCGGGCGGCGCCGACTGGACCGCTCAACAGAACGACCTCGCCGCCGACACCCCCTATCACAGCAGGGTGCCGGCGGCGGACGGGAAGAGGTTTGAAGGGTGAAGAAGGGTTAGAGAGAGGTCAGAGAGAAAAGTTAGAGAGAGGGTCTAGAAAGCTCTTTTTTTGAAAGTAGAAACTAAACTGTTGATCTAATGATTTGAGGGTAAATTTATCATTTCACCTATCAACTAAGATTAAAAATCTCTAAATAACCTAATTTTTTTATAATTATATTTTTTCCTAAAATAATTTCTTAAATGTCCCAATTTTTTATAATTACATATTTACCCCTAAATCAAAATTTTGAAAAAATAATAATAGAAAAATAGCTCCACCACTTGTGGAGTATCTCTAATCACCTCTACAGGGGAGATCATTGATCTTAGAGAGGAGACAGTTTTCCCTTAGGCTTTGTTTGGAGAGAGAAGAGAGAGGAGAGGAGGAGAGGAGGAAAGGAGGGAGAGCTCCATCTTCTGGGCCCACTATTTTGGATATGCCTAATGATGGGCAGATGAGAAAGGAGGGAGAGTGAATGGAGGGCAAAGACAAAAATGCCCTACAATTTTATACCAACCTCCAATTTTTTAAAGGGCAATATAGTAATTTTATAAATTATATACCAATCCATCAATTCAATTATCTTTTCAATACCAAACAACATGAATGATAGATGTTATCCTCTTCATCCCTCTTACTCTCTGTCCATCTTAATTCATATATCTCTCATACTTTCTCTCCCTCCTTCCAAACAAATCCTTAGACGGGAGACAATTTTCCCTAAGAGGAGATGATCCTCCAAGAGAGACAACCTCACCCTCTTCATTTGGGGGAGTTCTTTGACGATCTCTTCTAATTGGAGGAGATCGTCAAACAAATTCCTTTGAGACTGGAGGAGATTTTCGATCACCTCCTGTCGTGGAGGAGATCAAATCTCCACCATTGGTGGAGTCCTAGCTTATTTTCTATAGGGGGTGTTCGTGTCAGTGTTGTAGTAGTTGAAAATTATTCTATATTTATTAAAAGCATCATAAGGATGTGTAATTTTCCAAATATACAGAATCTCTGACTTCTCTAAAAAGATGAAAAATAATACCTAACAATGAAGGTCTTGTACAATTTTACATTATCATTGTAACAGAAATATACAAGAAAGACAAAAGCTTGACTTGATAAATATAGCTGAAGTCACAAAATCACGTGCACACGTACGCTCGAGATCAACCAAGATGAGTTTTTTTATATTGCAGAAATATCTGATAGCTAGCTTGATCATGATTCATGAGTAATGAGAAAAAAAAAACTACATGTACAAGTTGAATCCAATGAAAAATAACCAGTTAAGAGAAAAAGAAGCTTGCTTGATAGTTGGTCATGGTTGAAATAGCTTGTTTCCACATCTGCATTTCCATGAGAGCAAGTAATAGTTTTCATCTTCTTGAGTCTTGAAACGATGATTTTTAGGATGTGAAGGGACAACTAGAGTAGCCACACAAGGTCTACAATTCAAGCACTTGTTCACACACTGTGGAGGCCTTGAACCCAGAACCATCTTCACTCCTTCAATTCCTCTTGACGACCCACCACCTGCCAAAACACAAATTAGTTAAAATGAATTAAGTTGATATTATTAGTTTTCTCTTAAAATAGAAATTAAAACAACCCACTTGTGTATCTCAACCTGATTTGGAGGAAAGAAATGTGAAAGAAATGATGAGCATCAAGATGAGTCTGTTCTTTAGCCCATTTGATGAGGCCATTCTCAGTCTTGCAGAGAAGAAAATATTCAGATTTGAGAGTTTTCTTGTAAAGGAAGAGTTGAGAAAAATAAAATGGGAATATTTCAAGCATCTTGCATATGATTTATGATTTATGATTTAATGAAGGTGGTGGTGTTGATTGCTTTGTTCAAACAAGTAAACAGTTTTGGGGCCCAATTGAATACTTGTCTTTTTTGAAATCTCTTATGAAGAAATAGTTACTCTGAGTTCAATTTTTCAGTGTGGAATGACTGAAGTTACAGTTTTTCCATCTTTTGTCAGCTGAATTGACTTCTCTTTGCCGATAAAATATTTCACCAGTACATTTTTCCACTTTTTTCTTCTGTCCAAAAATTTATAGTACAGACAGACCCGAATTTGTCATCATAGAAAAATGTTCCTACACCTTTTTTTTTTTCATTTTTTTTTTTCAACTTTTCTTCTTTTTATAATCAAAGTTGGACAGAGAATTAAACCTTGAAAGGTCAAATTTAACATGTTCAAAATCAATATTATTTTCATAGAATTCACTCATTAACAGAAAATCAAAATGCTAAAAGGTGTGTGGGTTTATAAATTATAACTCACCAGTCACCACTTGAGGCTCCTTTATAGGAATCATTTAAATAAAAAAAAAAAAAAAAAACACACCCACACACACAAAGTCACATAGTGCCACAGGGACTTCCATCAGGCCTCTACAAGACAACAACACAGTGACACACTCCACCTTTTTCATTATTTTATTAGTTCGGTGACAAAAAATCTCAATATCCACATTATATATATGATAAAGATGAGAAGAAACAGAAAAAAGAAAAAAAGAGAGACAGAAAACCGAAACAGAAGAATGGGCTAAAGTAGATAAATAAAATCGCAAGATCTTATATCAGAGGAGCCAATCTGGCCGGGCAATGAGAAAAGGCACAAAAAAAAAAAAAAAAAAAAAAAATTGTATTAATAAATAAATATTGTATTAACCAATTAAAATATATTAAAATAATATAATACATTGTTCGATTGTGTCTCTAATACATCAACCATTGTATTACCAAATACATAATAATAGGTGGCATTAGGCTGAATTGGACTTTTCCATTTCCTTTCTTTCTTTTTCTTTCTTCCTTTTTCTATTTTTTCAACTAATATCATTCCCTTCTTTTTCTTCTAAACAAACATAACCCCAGATTTTTTATTTTTTATTTTTTTTATTGGGTTAACAGCACCAGTGGCCCCTGAACTCTTAGCGGATTTGCAAGTTACCCCCTAATCTTTTTTTTCTGGACAATTTACCCCATGAACCCTCTTTAATTGGCAAAACAGGCATCAATAGTCATGTTTTGCCAATTAAAGAGAGTTCATGGGGTAAATTGTCCAGAAAAAAGGTTAGGGGGCAACTTGCGAATTCGCTAAGATTTCATGGGGCACTGGTGTTGTTAACCCTTTTTTATTTCCAACTATTATCAGCCCATCTCTAAGTACTCAGCAAATCCCTTTGCGTTACACACCAATAATTTTAAAATTCAATTCTAAATCAGATTTGTTTCCTAAATTTGAAATAATTTATCGAGGAGATAGTAGGAAATGATACTCTTTTCATGTTGAATTTTGAAAGTATCACTAGATTAATAACTTAAGTTCAAATGGAGGTCCTCTATCAATGGAGATGAAAAACCTCCATTGGAAGTAGGGATGGGCATTGGGGAAATGGGGATGGATATAGGTTCCCTCATCCCCATCCCCATCCCCATCCCCATCCCCATCCCCATTTCCAAAACCTTTCCCCATATAGATTTTCTATTATCAGTTCGTCTTGACAATAAATATATCATGACGAAGAATGTGGACCACTAGATTTACATACTTTGACTCAAAGTGTATGCACTTGTCAAAACTTCTCCATAATCTGTGGCCCACATTCTTCGTCTTGATATATTTATTGTCAGGACGAACTGATAATAGAAAGACTGTATATAACGAACTGACAATAGAAAGACTGCATATATATATATACAATTTTTCTGTTGTCAGTTCGTCCTGATATAAAATATATCAGGACGAAGAATGTGGACCATTAGATTTACATACTTTGACTCAAAGTGTATGCACTTGTCAAAACTTCTCCATAATCTGTGGTCCACATTCTTCGTCTTGATATATTTTATATCAAGATGAACTGACAGTAGAAAGACTATATATATATATATATAAGGTTTGGGGAAACTGGAGAAATGGGTATGGGGGGACCTTCCCCCATCCTCATCCCCATCCCCATTTCAATACATTTGTGGGGAAAATGAGGATGGGGGGACCTCCCCCATCTCCATCTCTATTTCAATCATTCCCACTCATTTCCCCATTTCTCCCCAAAAACTTTCTCCCCCAAATGGGGATGGGGATGGGGATGGGGATGGGGATGGGGATGGGGAAGTGGAGATTTGGGTATTCGAGGATAAATCCCCATCCCTAAGGGTGCGTTTGGTACGTGGGACGGGACGGGACAGGACAGCGTGGGACAGTTTGTCCTTGTCCCATGTTTGGCGCGACATTAGTGTGGGACAAGGTGGGACAAAATTCTCAAAAAACTGTCCCACCCTTGACCCTTGGCCAAGTTGTCCATGGACATGGGAGAAGCGTCAAAAAGATGATTTTACCCTTCTTATTTCTAAAAATTACAAACTATATATATACACAACCTGAATCATATCTCATTCTCTCTGTCTCCCTCTCCTCTGTGTTACCTTTCCCACCGTTGAATCTCAGCTATGTTTCAAAATCCAAAAACCACCTAAATCCTCCCTTTTACCTCTAGATCACCGATTTCCACAACCACCTTCGCCGCCGCATCACCCGTTCGCCTCCCTCACATCGCCGCATCACCCTGGTCACCTCCTTCACTCTGCCGCATCACTCGGTTTTAGGTTGTTCTAGGGTTCGCTTCTATTTGAGATTCAGGTGAAGATGGTAGAGATGAAAATTTGATTTGATTTCCATTTTGATTGATAATTTCGATCGTAATCTTGGAGATTTGATTTGATTTGATTGTTAATTTATAATTTTTTTTTATTAATTGATTTGTAATATTTATTGAAATAATTGAGTTGATTGGGTTTTGTTTTTTTTTTTCTTTTTCTCTTCATGAGATAATGAATCAGTGAAGAAGAAGATGATAGGAATTAGGGATTTGATAATTTGGGGATCTATTTGGGCTTTTATTGAAGAAGAAGAAGAATGGATCTCTGAGAAGGTTTGGGAATTTCGGCTATTAGGTATATCAGAAAACAATTGGGAAAATTGGGGATTTTATTCTAGGGAATTTTGGCTGTCGAAGAAGAAGAAGATTTGGGATTTTGTTTCTAGGGATTTCGGTTTAAATTCTACTCTCTCTTATCTGTTCTTCTTATCTTAAATCTATGTTCTTCATCTTCAATTCCATTTTCCAAAAATATTCCATAAACCTACAAAAATCAAGCTTAAATATATCAGAAAATATGCTAAAATTGTCAAGAGCATGAGAGAAACCTAGTGGTGTGAACACATGGTGGAGAATTGGAGATGTTGGTGGAGACCAATCTCCAGATTGGATCTCTACCGTCCATCAATCATGATGGACGGTGGAGATCCAATCTGTGATTGGATCTTCAACTCAATTTTTTTTTATTTAAATTTTTTAGTTTTAGTTTTTTGTTTTTGGGTTAAATTCTATTTAATATTCACAGTCCATCAAGAATATGAATGGTGTAGATAAATTTTTTTAAATAAAATATTTTTTTTTCTGTTTTTTAAATTGCATTGTTTTTAAATTTTTGAATATCTTAAATTTTAATATCTGATTTTTTTTCCCTTGTTTTCTTTTTTGATTTTTTTAAATTCAATTCTTAATCTCCACCATTCATCACAAAGATGTACGGTTAGAGATCCATTTAGAAAAAAAAGTTTAATTTTCTTTTTAATTTTTTGCATAGAGAACTTGATCCCAACCATCCATCTTAATCAAAGATGAAGAAATTGTAAAAAATAATCATGTAAAATTATTAATTAAGAAGATTTGTCAATCACAGTATTATTATTTTTGTAATAAACATTAGACAAGATAAGAGGGGTACTCTGGTCATTTGAACCTCTTGTCCCGTCCTGTCCCAGCCATACCAAACGCATAACAGTACAGTCCACTGTTCTGTCCCAAGCATTCCAAACACAATACAAAACAATACGTCCTGTCCCGTCCTGTCCTGTTCCGTCCTGTCCCATCCCGTCCCGTCCCGTCCCATCCCGTCCCGTCCTGTCCCATCCCGTCCCGTCCCGTCCCATCCCGTCCCGTCCCGTCCTAAATATTTTTTTTTCTGTTTTTTAAATTGCATTGTTTTTAAATTTTTGAATATCTTAAATTTTAATATCTGATTTTTTTTCCCTTGTTTTCTTTTTTGATTTTTTTAAATTCAATTCTTAATCTCCACCATTCATCACAAAGATGTACGGTTAGAGATCCATTTAGAAAAAAAAGTTTAATTTTCTTTTTAATTTTTTGCATAGAGAACTTGATCCCAACCATCCATCTTAATCAAAGATGAAGAAATTGTAAAAAATAATCATGTAAAATTATTAATTAAGAAGATTTGTCAATCACAGTATTATTATTTTTGTAATAAACATTAGACAAGATAAGAGGGGTACTCTGGTCATTTGAACCTCTTGTCCCGTCCTGTCCCAGCCATACCAAACGCATAACAGTACAGTCCACTGTTCTGTCCCAAGCATTCCAAACACAATACAAAACAATACGTCCTGTCCCGTCCTGTCCTGTTCCGTCCTGTCCCATCCCGTCCCGTCCCGTCCTATCCCGTCCGCGTACCAAACGCACCCTAATTGGAGGTCGGTTTGACATCCAATGGAGGTTTCAATGAAGAAGATGACAAAAAAAAAAAAAAAAAAAAAAAAAAATGGAAAATTTTCATTTTTGTCCAAAAAGTCTCGGAAAATAAGTCTCGAAAATATCAAAAAAGTCTTGAAAACATAAAAAAGCACGAAACTTGTTTTTGTGAGTGTGTTTTAAGGGTATTTTGTCAGATCCACACTGTATGTGTTATTTAAACTTAAATTATTAAAACAGTGATACTCTTAAAATTACACCTTGTAAAAGCGCAATTCAATTTTAGAACCCTAATTTTTCTTTAACAAAATCTCTCATAAACGAGACATTATATTTCTTTTCTCAAACGAGATTTCTTTTCTCCCTTTCATTTTTTATATCCCTTTTATTCTTTTTCTTAGATGTACAACACACACGACCAAAACTCTTGAGCTCCATCTTTTTTGTTTCACTTACCTTAGAAAATGAGAAAATATGGAATTTTAAATTTTAATAGGAGTGAATATGGAATTTTGATGTTAAAATGTGTATTATACTTTTAAATTTGTTATAATTTTGAAATTATATTGGGAACATTTATTTTATTTATAATATTATTGTTTATCTTATTTTTAGTAATTTATTTACATATTTTTATCCATAAAAATAAAAATTAGTTTTAAAGTTAAGAATAGGGACATTTAAAAAAAATTATTAATTAAAAAAAATATTATAATCTTTTTTATTAACGAAATATAGTGCAACACAATACAATCCAATCATATACCAAACACAGTATAATTTAATGTAATATAATACAGTGTATCACCAAACACATGTTTGTATTAAAGATAATACAGTTAAATACAATCCAATACAATATACCAAATGAGGCCTTAATTAGGGGATTGGCTACGGCACGCAAGAAAAAGTGTTGGTACGTATGAATGTATGATACCAACCACTTTTGAGAACAACTTCAAGGTTTACTCCAACGTGAAAATGGTTTCCAAATATTAAAGTGGTTTACAAAATTAATTCAAAACTAACTATGAGTTATTTCCAAAAATCGTTTCTATCATACCCATGTGGGTATAATGGCAAGTCCTGCTCCTAGTAATAAATGGAAGAACAGTATAACATTCACAGATTCACAGTAGAGTAGTAGACTACTAGTCAGTACAGAGTACAGACAGTCTACCTTTAAACAATGTGTTTGCCACTTTGCCTGTCCAATAAAAATAAAAATGTGTGATTGAAAGGAACATAATGCATTTTCCAGTTTTTGATGATAGGAAACATTTGGGTCAAAGATAAATAGTATTTTTTTCTTTTTTTTCTTTTGGGTTAAAAAATTAAATAGCACTATTTGAGACTCTTTTTTGGGAACAGGCACCAACTTACTAACTTAAGTTTAAAAGGCACCATTTATGGTGAACGGACAAAATTGCCCCCCACAGTAACCTTCTTCACCATAATATATTGATAGTTAAAAATGCTCGAAAATGTTTAAAAATGTTCGAAAAAGGCTCGAAAAAGGTTTGAAAAGGCTCGAAAAAGGTTCGAAAAAAGTTCGGAAAAGGCTCGAAATGATTTCGTGCCTTTTTGAAATATTTTCGTGCCTTTTTACACTGTCATCGTGCCTTTTGAAGTTGTTATCGAGCCTTTTGGAAAAGTTATCGAGCCTTTTAGAAAGGTTATCGAGCCTTTTGGAAAAGTTATCGAGCCTTTTAGAAAGGTTATCGAGCCTTTTTGGAAAAGTCTCGATAACTTTTCCAAAAGGCTCGATAACCTTTCTAAAAGGCTCGATAACTTTTCCAAAAGGCTCGATAACCTTTCTCATCGTGCCTTTTGAAGTTGTTATCGAGCCTTTTGAAAAAGTTATCGAGCCTTTTAGAAAGGTTATCGAGCCTTTTGGAAAAGTTATCGAGCCTTTTAGAAAGGTTATCGAGCCTTTTTGGAAAAGTCTCGATAACTTTTCCAAAAGGCTCGATAACTTTTCTAAAAGGCTCGATAACTTTTCCAAAAGGCTCGATAACTTTTCAAAAAGGCTCGATTAAAAAATTAAAAAATATTTCGAGCCTTTTTGAACAAAGTTTCCAGCCTTTTTGTACAGTAATCGTGCTTTTTTGTACATGAAAAGGCACGATTGGTGTATGAAAAGGCACGATTGTACAGTAATCGTGCATTTTCATTAAGTGTTCGAGCCTTTTCATACACTAATGAAAAGGCACGATTGGTGTATGAAAAGGCTCGAACACTTCATTTCGAGCCTTTTCAATGGAAGATTCAAAACCAAAAAAAATCTCTGGGGGCGTTGCCCCCACACCCCCACGAGCTCAGCTGGGAGCTCGACCCCCGAATGCGTTTGCGTAGAGCCACAAAACTAATTATCCATTGGAGGTCTGTTTTTAATCTCAGAAAACTTCAAAGTAAGAAAAGAATGTGTAAAGTAAGGGTATTTTTGTCCCTTCACCATAATAGGTGCCTTTTAAACTTAACTTATTAAAGCAGTGACATTGTCACCAAATCAGTTTAAAAATGTGACATTTCTCACCAATTCCACTTTTTTGAATCTCCAAAGATAAATAGTGTTTGTGACAAGGTTCATGTATTTAATTTGGTAGAGATTTTCATCTCTCTTAATTGGTGATTAGAAGGTGAGTAATCTTTCGAATGGAGATGATAATAGAACCATGAGGATGTAATGTTTATTTATAGTTTTGTAACATAATTAAATGGATAATTGCTGTTGATTTTTGGTATTTATTGTACATGGCTTGAGGGTGTTTTGAATCTTTCGGTACAGTGTATTGGAGTTAGAATTGGGATGTTGTAATCAATTTAGTCAAAACATAAAGAAAGGCACTTGGAATTTATCAATTTCATTTTAAGATATTAAGAAAAAGAAAGATTGATGGATTGTGGTTGTGGGAGAGTTGAATTTAGCTGCTAATTGAGAAGTGAGAGACCTGATTTCTGAGGTATGTTCAATGTCCCAACTCCCAACTCCCAAAAGTAAATAGTGGATACCAACTTCTACATCATTGAGACTTGAGAGAGGGGCAATCAGTTCCTCAAGATTCCAACCAACCAATCAATTAATAATAAATGTAAAAAAGGGGAAATATCACATTTCATTACCCAACAGCAATATAGTTGCAGTGTACAATTCATAAACAAGAGAGACCAACAGATATAACTTGGACTTGGTTACCAAAAAAAAAAAAACAACCAAAAACAAGGTTGTATATGTCAGAAAAAAATTGGAACTGACAACACCAAGCCCTCTGATCTGAGGCAACTAGAAGTAGTAGAATTGCAAAAGCAACCAAACACTACCGAGGACTTCAAAAGAGACATCTAAAACTATGGCATGGACACAGGCTTCAACAGACTGAAAATATAGAAAGCTTAGTCCTACAACTCCCATAGGAATGCAAGACAGAAGCTAAAACACTGGGCATAGGAATGTCCAGCAAAGAGAACCTTGACTTGGCATGGATCAGAAATGGAGTACCCACAAGTGGAAACCTAATCCACAACTTGGTAACTGTATTCTCGGGGAACAAAACAATCGCCATGGACGAGGCAGCCTCCCATCAATGGGGGCTAAAAATTGCTGCAAGCTTTCCACAACTGAAGAAAGCCTACAAAAAAAAAAGGTTGCCATGGCAATCGTCCAAAGTCCCCCGGAAAACAACCAAGCCGCTTAATTAACACCTGCAGCAGCACAACTGATGAACCCAAAAAACTACGCTGAATGCTGTTACCACATAAGCTGACTAAGAATTCTACTGTCTACTCAGATCATATTGAAGTTCTAATCCTCGATCCAGTTGATCTTCAACGGCTTTTTGAGTCGAGGATATTTATTATGCTTCCAGCACAAACTAGGAGAGTATATCACATCTCCATAAACTTTCCACAAGCTGTGTGACCGTGCTACTGCTAATTGAGTTGCAGTGTTGAAGATTCAGTCCCACTAGAGTCTTGCCCAACTTTTTGAGGGAAGACATGCTCCGGTTTGTTACTTCAGAACAACTTGATACAGAAAGGACTTGCAAATTGAGCTGCTCAGCCTTGGATAATGCAGCAAGGCCTGAATCGGATATTGCACACTTTGACACATCTAGATCACTGAGAAAGGCACAGTTGTCTGCAATGGCCATTAAACTTGCATCTGTAATCTTCCTGCAACCATCCAGATTCAACAGTTCAAGAGTTTCACCGTGTATCCTTGTTAAGGCCAAAACGGCTTCATCTGTCAAATTCAAGCAGCCGCTAAGATTCACTTTGACAAGTCCTGTTTCACAGCTCTCCAACAGTGGGAGAATTCCAACATTTGTTATTCCACATAGCCCACTCAAGTCTACAAGCTGAAGCTGCGGGCACAACTTCCCCAGCATGGCAAGGCTACCATTTCCAAATCCTGGGCAGTTTCGTATGGACAAGGATCGAAGAGAATTGCTAGGAGAGGGCATAGGAATTCCTAATGCCATATCCTTAATTCCCATGCACTTCACAAGGGCGAGAGATTTCAACTTTGCTGCACAATTGGATAGGACACCGATAATTCCTGATTCACTGACCCTGTTACACTCCTCCAATTGAAGGATCTCGAGAGATCCTGCAGATCTAGCGAAAGCTACCAATCCATTGTCCGATAAAAAGCAGCACTTACGAAGGCACATCTGTTTCAGGTTTGTACAACCCTTTCCTATGGCTTCAAGACTCACATCAGTTATGCCCCCACAGGAAGCAATTGTCAAAGAAATCAATTTCTGCAAACCCTGAGCATTACCCATGACCCAAAAACCCTTCTCAGTCACATTTCGGAGACCACTGAGCATGAGACCAGTAACAGCCTTGCCATAGTGCCCAATCACAGCCAGAGAGAAATCCGTAATGTTCAGGCCCTGAAGCTTGACCTTAGTTAGGACAGAAGAAGCTGATGACAATAGACTTGAAATTGCATGATCCCTGACAAGAGGGCAGTCCTTGATAGAGATGCTTTGTAGCTTCGGGCAAAACTTTCCAATAGCTTGCATACCCTCATTACCAATCTTTGAACAAGATTCAATGTTCAAAGCAGTCAAATTAGGGCAGCTCTGTGCAATTGCAATCAAACTCTTGTCTGAAACTGAAGGACAATGGCTAAGTTCAAGCTTTTCCAACAAATGGCACTCTTTAGCTATCTCGACAAGACCTTCATCCCCAACACAAGGGACATTCCACAAGGAAAGTGACCTGAGAGAAGGGCAACCACGTGCTATCGCTGATAGACCAAAGTTGGTAACTCCACGAATATAGTTGCTTCCCCGGATCGAAAGCTTCCCAAGCCCCCCATGGCCACTTGTTCCAACAGCAATTGCGGCGAGTCTCATATCTGTAGCTTTCTTACCATCCAAGCATCTAGTAAGATACCCATCACCATTTTCATCACATGTCATTTCAACATCATCAGAGACTGAAGCAACTGCACCGTTATTTAGATTTTCAGATCCATTGCTTTTGCTCTTGTAGATTTCTGCTTTACGAATACTGCTCAGTAGCATAAGCCAGCTCTTGGAGACACAAGCAGCAGAGCTCCTCTCTTTACCACAAGGAATCCGTTTAAAGATCTCAAAAAGGCATTCCTCCGGAAGAACTTCGATTGATGGTTGATTTTGCAACTCAAACTCGCTTTCACTGAACGCAAATGGAGCACTGGTGCGAACCCTCTTATGAGGAGGAGAGTAAACATCCACATAGGAACCAGTAGGGAACAAGCAGCCCCCAGAATGCAATTCATCATCTCCTGTAAAACCCATAAACAAAAATTTGAATAAGCTAATAATAATAACAATAATAATAAAAACAGGAATCCAACACAACAACGGCTTTAAGGGTTATGACAAAATCACTAAGTTATAGGAAAAGTTTTTACTAGTAAAAAAAAAAATTCAATGATCTAATACACTCAAATACATCAACTGTATAAAAAAAATTGATTTGAGAAAAACTGATCATAACCTAAATTTGAGTCTTTTATTCATTAATTCATTTATGCGTTCCTAAATAAGTCATCCCTGAATTATTTTGCATTCAAGCATAGAACGCGATTCACATACGTTAAATAAATCAACTAAATTCCCTGATAAACCATTTCTATACTAGAAATTCAACATCACGCACCATTTCCATCAATTAAATCCTCATAAATTCCTAATAAGATCCCTAAATATACCTAAGATCAATCTAAATCTACAAGATATACTTTTAAAAAAAAAAAACCAAATAAAAAGAAAACATACCATTGTAGTTGACAAGAGCAGGCATGATTGAAGAATGTTGAAGAAGAAGCGTTGATGATGTAGAGCGAAAACCCCAGAAAAAGTAGAAAGCATAAACGACGACAGGAAGAAGCAGATGAAATTGAAGAAACGTTGAAAGCTTGAATGCATCAAATCTGACGAAAAAAAAACCTTTTAAGAAACCCTAAAGGATTAGGGCAAAAAAGAGAAATAAAGGAGAGAAAAAGAAGGATGGAAATGTATAAGATGTGTGTGGCTTGACCAAGAAAAACAGAAAACAGAGTATATATGTAGACTATGAAGAAAGAGAGAGAAATAAAATGTTTATAGAAAAAGAAAAAAAAAAAGGAGAGGGCTGTTGTCGTGTTGAGAATTTTTGGAAGATGCATTTAACTGACAAGAAACGCGAAGTGCAATGTATCTTGCCTTTGGTTTTTTTTTTTTATATTTTTATTCTTTTCTCTTCTCTCTCTTCTCTCCAACCAACTCACCTTCGCTTTCCACCTAAATGCTTCCGTGTCTTCCCTTCTATTTATCTTCTTTTTATATTACATTTTCGGGGAAGTTGCATATATTTAATTATATATATATATATATATTCCCAAAATAACTTTCGACTAACGTCTAAGTTAACGGCACGTCAACAAATAATTAAAACACCTATTTGTTATTGTGTCTTTCCTTCTATTTTCTTTCTCTCTTTACTTTTAAAATTACATTTTAGGGAAAATCGAACTAACTACCTTGTATATACATGAAATTAAATCCACCGACAATTAATCTCTTAATTACATATGCATCCCCCGTAAACTTTTGAATAATGTCTATCTAAACGGCACGGGTAAAACTTTCTTTTCATACATCAATAAATCATTAAAACACATATTTGCTATCGTATGTTCCCTTATATTTTCTTTCTCTATTTTCTTTTTATAATATTACATATTAGGGAAAATTTATCTAACTCCCTTGTATATACATGAAATTTTATCCACTGACAATTAGGATTAGACAATTTTGGAAAGTAAAAGTCTGATGGTATTAGATTGAGACTTTTTAATAAATTAGATAAGTCTGGTGGTATTCGATTAGGACTTTTAAGATTTTTTTTAAAAGTCTATAATATCTTGTTGTATTGAATCCAGACATTCAAGAGGCAGCATATTGTTTGGTGGTATTGGATTGAGATCAAGATTTGTAGGATTTCATGACAAAATGGATTTTTTAGACTTATTAGTGATAAATATAATTAACTAGACCCCAAAATTGTCTTGCCCTCTACCATCAGACTTTTTCACTCTCGCTCAAAATCATCTTCATCTTCCTCAACTTCCATACCCCCATCACATCTTCATTTAATTACTATTCAAAAGAGAAAAACAAAAGGGTTTTTGATGCAACAGTAACAAAGACTTTGGAGTACTTGGAGAGCAAGGATGATGATGCAAAGCGGGTGGCGAGTTTGTACGAGTGGCGAATTTGTATTTGGGTCGCGTGGACCAACCAAATTCGGGCTGAACTTCGTGGACCTCTACAAAGGGCATATGGGGTTGGATCGTCTATAATAATATATTTTCGAAAAGTTCAAGACGAGCCCTACAGATGTTATGAAGATTTCGTCCTCCGTAACAGATCACAACATGCCCAAATTTGGCCATTTAGCTTGCTGCGCGAAGACTTGTAGTTTTCTACGAACTTAGAATTTGTTTTCTTTTTTACTTAGGATTCTTAGGATTTTTAGGATTCTTTTCTTGTTCAGCAATCTAGGTTATTTCGAGTCCTAGTGGATTTGAATTGCTTTTGCTATTTAATGGTTTGTATTAGGGTTATTTTAATTAGTTTTTGATTAATAAAATACACAGAATTGTTTTTCAACTATCCAACTACAACATCTTTGCGAAGATTGGCGTATTTGAAGCCTAACAACAATCCTTCGTGCACGAAGTTGATCGTTGCCAGTAGGTTGCTTTTTGAATTGTTCTTACGAGTTTTTCTCGTAGACACTTCCGTTACACCAGTTGGTATCAGAGCCAGGTTCGCTCGGGATGACATCGATATGGTGCTGAAGAAGTCCACCAAACTGGATCCCTATAGATGGAGCCTATGAACGTAGCCGCATAACACAGTTGGAGCAACATGTTGCGCACTTAGCGGAGCAGATTGCTACGTTATTAGCCAACCAAAACCCGTTCCAGGGTCTAAACCCTAATTCGGGTGGTTACAGTAAGTTTAAAGAAAGTGACAAGGGGGAATCTGATCCTTTGTTGTTCTACGATGATACTTATGTATCAGAAGAAGTTTTGGTTGATTTTGATCTGCCACTGGTTTTTGATGAAGAGATATTTGAAGTAGAGTCCGTGAGTGATGATGGTTTTGAGGATTATTTTGTGAATCACACGTTTCTCACCGGTGACAACATTAGATTAAATAGAATTTAGAATCCTATTTAATCTAGGTCACTTATAACTCTATCTTGATTATATATATAAATATAATATCAGGATATTTGTTTTGTTTTTTAAAAGATTTGATTTTAAAAAAAACAAGATAAAAGATATTGATCATTGGAAATGTCTAATGTTTGAATCATCACACAATGTACATGTGCGATACTATATATATAGTCCTTTTCTCCTCAGTGTGCACTGTTATAAAATACATCAGTGCATTGCATGTGGATCATAGATTATGGATAAGCACGGATAAGTGCATACAGATTGAGTCAAAGCAATTGAATCTAATAGTCCATATGCAATGCCCTGATATATATTTATCGGTGCGTACTGGAGAGAAAATTTGGGTTGATTTTTTGGGTCTAATAGCTTTATTCATATATTATAGTCCATTTAAAATGAGACAAAAAGGGAATGAACAGAACAACAAGTGGTGCTTGTGCACAAGAGAAGACAGTTTGGTGATGGGTGATAGAAGAACACAAGTTGGGCAAGTGTCTGGTTTTGTTAGTTTTGTAATATTTGATTGATTAGTTGTATTCACTATTCAGTCATGGCTTATATATATAATATGCATGCATGGTTTTGCTGTAATTTTCCAACTAGAACTTTAGGAATTGGAAACCTATGTGTACTTAACCACCTTTATTATCTTTACCTAATCAATTATGCTTTTAATAATTCCTTCATGCTATAGTACATTACCATTTCACCACCATACAAATGCCCTATATCTCCGGTTATGAGAGTTGTAACATATTTGTAACCTCTCCCCGATAGTGGGAGTAGTATTCCGGGTTATGCTTGTAGAGTTTGATCTCGCTAGGTCTCAGTTGTAATTGTACTTCAAAAAAAAAATTACCCTAGAAAATCATTGACATGATTCTAACTTATGGCATGAATTTGAAATTTTTTATTGTATTTAGTTCCTTAAGGAGTACAAAGATTTTATAATAAAGAGTTCGATATCTATTTGATTTTTTTTTTTTATATATATATAAATACTTTTAAAACTTCTTATCTTGAACCATTAAATAAGAATATAGTGAATATCAGTAATAAGTTATGTGTTTTTTTAAAGTGAAAACGGGGGCAAATAACACCTTTTTAGTTGATTTTATGTGCTTTGCACTCACTTTGTAATTTGAGTTTTAATAGCACCAAAATATGTGCGTAGATGAAAATGCAACTCTAATTAAGTCACCCACTTTATTCTCTCTTTCCCTTTCCTTTTTTTTCCTTCTTCTTCTCATATTAGAAACATTACATTCAAGAAGTTTCTCTTACAAAAATCGTCTCTCCAAGTTAAAAAAACTTGACGAGATGTGGTTGGTCTAGTGGTAAACCTCTTATACTTATAACACGAGCTTGCGGGTTCGAATCCTCCACCTTCCAATAAAAAAAATAAAATAAAAATAAAAATAATAATAATAATAATAAAACCTTATTTTGGTTTGTTGTTTGAAATATAGTAGAGAAAAAGGTAGAGGGAAAGTAGAGAGAAACACCACCAAAAAAATAAAAAAATAAAAAAAATCTGAAACTTAGGAAAGGAATCAAAGTAACACTATTTGGTCGAGACTTAGGGCCAGTTTGATATTGTTTTTGAAAAGTTAAAATCAATTTATTTTATAATTTTAACATAAAATGATGTTTGGTAAAACTTCCAAAATTGATTAATTGATAATCTGGTATGTTTTGACAGAGATTTTTAGGATGTGAGGGCCGGTTATTTTTTTTCTAAGTGATTATAGAATAATCTAGTTTACATTTAATGAATCTTTTAAAACATATTATTATCCTTATAAAATCAAGTTAAAATCATTTATATATTTTATTTCATCATAAAATTAAATATTCTCCATAAATATTGATTTGATTTATAAAATCCTCTAAAAATATTTTTATTGTTCTTATAGAATTTTTTTTCTAATTTAAATATTATACTTAGGGCCAGTTTGGTATTGCTTTTAAAAAGTTAAAATCATATTATTTTATAATTTTGACATAAAATGATGTTTGGTAAAACTTCCAAAAGTGATTAATTCATAATTTGACAAGTTTTGACAGTGATTTTGAGAAGTATGTGGGTTGTTACTTTTTGAAAGTAATTATGGAATAATCTATTTCCTCATTTAATACATCTTTTAAAATATCATTATTATCTTTATGAAATCAAGTTAAAATCATTTATATACCTTATTTCATCTCAAAATTAAATATTCTATTTAAATATTGATTTGATTTATAAAATCTTTTAAAAATATTTTAATTGTTCTTATGGAGTTTTTTTTTTTTTTTTTTTTTTTTCCAATTTAAATATTCTACTTAAATATTGGTTTATATATATATAATTAATGAAAAAAAAAAATGAAATAGAGTCCTAATTAAACTCATGTATATTTTAGTCATTGTAACTAATCTCAACACTTTTACAGTAAAATTACCAAACATATGTATACTGTTTTTGAGCTATATAGTAGTTTTAAAAATACAATTAACTAAACATCTGCTGATTAACTTCACAATTGATTATTCATTCAGCACAGTTAACAGTGATTATTATAAAAGTTACAGCAATACCAAACTGGTCCTTAAAATATTGATTTAATGTATATAATTAATGAAAAAAATGAAGTAGGGTTCTAAAATCACATCATTTTAGTCATTGTAATTAATCTCAATATTTTTGCAATAAAATTACTAAACATTTATATATACTACTTTTAAGCTATACAATAGTTTTAAAAGTACAATTAACTAAATAACTGCTAATTAACTTCACAATTGATTATTCATTTTGTACATCTAACAGTGATTATAATAAAAGTAACATTGATACCAAACTGACCCTTAATAAGCCTCGACCAAGACATAAAATTAAAGAAAAAAAATAGTAAAGACTTGCAATATGTCTCGACTGAGACTTGCACAAATCCCATTCGAGAAACTTGTAATAAGCCTTGATTGGGACTTGTGCAAGTCGATTTATTGCAAGCATCAAATAGAGATTTACTGCACGTTTGCATTGAGACTTTTTATATATATAAAAAAAAAAAAGATAAATAAGTCTCGATTAAATTAAATAAGTCTCAACCTAAAATACTTCATATAAAAATGTTAGACTTATTTTATGTTTGTGTTTGAAGGTTATTTTTACCAAAAATATATTTTTTATGTTATTATTTATTAAAACTTAAATTATTAAGTTCATGCTACTAGTTTCACGGATCATCACCAAAATATGCTATAAAATTTTTGATTTTATTAAAAAAAAAAAAAAAAAAAATTCATCAATAGGTACTGGCGTACTGCAATCAATTTTTACTGTTTGATGTCAAGTTGAGGTATAGAAATTGTACCACTAGCAAACAAAAGCTAAAAGTTAAAAGTTAAAAGTTAAAAGCGTAATTTGTAATAATGATTCTCTAGAGCTTTCAAAATATATATATATATATATATATATATATATATATAAAAGTCTTTCTATTATCAGTTCGAACTGACAATAAATATATCAGGACGAAGAATATGGACCATAGATTATGGAGAAGTTTTGATAAGTGCATAAACTTTAAGTCAAAGTATGTAAATCTAGTGGTCCACATATTTCGTTCTAATATATTTATTGTCAGTTCGAATTGATAATAGAAAATCTAATATATATATATATATATTTTCTAGAGCTTTAAGTTTAACTGGTCAATAATTCATCAATTATACATTGCTTTCCACCGATAAATGTGGGGCACCCGCTAATTTGAAATCATAATTGTGAACTTTATCAATTAGTAGAAGTTTCAACTGAATTACTATGCATGTTAAATAAGGTTAGTGAGTAGTGACAATTAACCAATAAATCTTAGACAACCCAAAAATTTAACCCAAATTTCAACCCAAATGATGTGGTAATTGGTTTTTTCACTAATCACATTATCTCATGTTGTGTGTGGTGATAACAACTCACTTGCCACATCATTTGAATTGAAATTTAGGTTAATTATTTGGGTTGTATAGCATTACTCTAAATCATATGTGTATATATATATATATATAGTCTTTCTATTATCAGTTCGTCATGATATAAAATATATCAAGACGAAAAATGTGGCCCATAGATTATGGAAAAGTTTTGACACTTTAAGTCAAAGTATGTATATCTAATGGTCCACATTCTTCGTCCTGATATATTTTATATCAGAACGAACTGATAATAGAAAAATTATATATATATATATATTTCACAATATTTATTAATTCGGGACCATGTATTTTTTTGAAAGCTTTCGCCATTAGTAGGATTCGAGCCCCTAACCTGGAAGTGCATTCCTTCATATCTATAATATTTATTAGATGATGAAGAAATTTTATTATTTATTAACAATCTTTGGTTATGTGGACATGATGAGTTTTGTTGTTGTTGTTTTTTTTTTTTTTTTTTTTTTTTTTTTTTTTTTTTTTTTTTTACAGCTCCCAAGAGCACAAACACAGAAAAACAACCCCAAGGACAGAAGAATACAAGACAAAAAAAACAAAGAGAAACAGGGTAACTCAACGAGTGTGCCTCTTCCAGATGAGATCCTTCTTATGCAATAAGGCATGTCTGGCTAGCGCATAAGCAGTCTTGTTCGATCCTTTCTTACCAGAAGAGATAAAGGACAAGCTCTGCTCTATCATGATGTTGTGAATGTCACTAACAATGTTGCCATATCTAGAGTTCACAGGGATCCCCAGATTGATCAATTTCACCACGTTAGTAGCATCGGATTCAACACAAAAAGGAAGGAGACCATAATTCTTACCAAACTGAATGCCCTTGAGAATTGCAACTGCATTAGCAGACACGAAATCCATACCAGAATCCTGAAAAAGGCTGCAAGAGGACAGGACAATACCATCATGGTTTCTGGTGACAATGCCAATTCCTGATCTTCTGTTCACAAAATCAATGATAGCCATACAATTGATCTTGAAAGAATTCAAATTAGAAGGAGACCAAATGTCAGCCAAAAGGTCCGGGGGCCTAGGGAGGAAAGTAGAGTTGTCATTTTTGCTTCTAAAGTCATCCAAAAAATTTTGTGCACCAACCAATGGTTGATTGAAAATCGAGTCTTTTCGAATTGAAAAGTAAGGAGTTCCTGATGAACCAGGTTCTCTAGACTATAGTGCAAAGAAGACCAAAATCATCACTACTTAACTTCCTATAGCTATCATAAATAAAGTCCATATAATTAGTGAAGAAACCTGAAGTGCCTGGGTGAAGCCCATTCCATTCCATTCCATTCCATTCCCTTCCCTATTGGCGTGGTTTAACTTTCTACAATTCCAGAGGGCGTGGAGAGTGGTCTCAGGCTCAGAGTTACAGCGCTGGCAAAAATCATCTAACTTGATACCTCTTTTCATGAGATTAACTCTGGATGGAATCCAATTGTACCAAGCTTTCCAGATGAATATCTTGACTTTTAGAGGAATGTCAATTTTCCAGAGGGAATTCCACCAACTGATGGAAGCAATAGTATGCGAAGAGCTTGGATTATTCACCAAAATCTGACCTATCCTAAACCACTGCTGACCGAGTAGTTACTAGAGATATCATAATGCCAAATCAAGGTGTCATTGTAGCCCTTATTTCCTACAGGAATGCTCAAGATGTTATCTGCGTCTTCTTTGACAAAATAACTCCTGATATGTTGCTTATCCCAGTCACCCGAGGGAGAGAGAAGGCTGTTCACAGTGGCGTTGATGCCTAAAACTGGCTGGGAGATTACTTTGAAATCAGTAGGCCTTGGCAGTCATTTATCCTTGTAAATGGAAACTGAGGAACCGTTACCAATCCTCTAACTTGTACTGGCATTAAGGATGTACCTACCCCAAAAAATACTCTTCCAAACATACGAACTAGAAATGGAATTGGAAGCTTTCATGAAGGAGGAATCTTTGAAATAACACCCTTATCCTTACTGCTAAAGAATCTTGATGTTTTAAGATCCTCCAGCCTTGCTTGGCAAGGAGAGCTCTGTTGAAGTTATCAAGATTACGGAAACCTAACCCACCATTTTCCTTGTCGTTACAGAGCTTACTCCAAGTGCACCAGTGCATCTTACATTTTTTAGCGGTGTTTCCCCACAAATACCTAGCACAAAGCCTCTGAATTTCTTTGATGAGACCCCTAGGAAGCTTGAAAATTTCCATAGCGTAGGCTGGAAGAGATTGAATGACAGATTTGATAATGATATCTTTACCTCCAATAGACAAAAAAAATTTCACCCCAACCCTTCAATCTGTTCCACACTCTATCAGCGATGTCCGTAAAAATGATCCTCTTGCTTCTACCTGTAAAGCACGGCAGCCCCAAATACTTCTCGTGGCACTCAACTAGATTAACTCCAATAATGGCCGCCAGCCTTTCTCCCCCAGCACACAAAAAGGAAGGGCTAACGCACATTGCTGGCTTGTTGAAGTTGATAACCTGCCCAGAAGCTCTCCCATACTTTTCTAACACTTTCCGAATGGCTATACAGTTCTTGTTATTAGCTTTCGAGAAAATCAGACTATCGTCTACAAAAAACAGATGGGTGATGACCGGCCCTTTCATATTACACCTGAAACCATTTATATTTCCCTTCCTCTAGGCTTTTTTAAGTAGGCACGAGAGCCCCTCTACACAGATTATCAATAGGTAAGGGGACATTGGGTCTCCCTATTCGAGACCTTTAGAAGGGGTGATATTACTATGAACTTCACCATTGAGCATGAATGAGTAGTTGGCAGACAAGATGCATCTAATGATCAGACTAACCCAACTAACTGGAAACCCCAAACTGATCATCATGTTACCCACGAAATCCCATTCAACTCTATCAAAAGCTTTTGGCATATCAAGCTTTAAGGCCATAGAGCCATTCTTCCGTTTCCTTCTTTTGATTCTATGAAGATATTCAAAGCCAACTATGGTATTGTCGGAAATGAGACGGCTTGGGATAAACGCGCACCGCTCCTCTAAAATCACACCACTGAGAACATAACTAAAGCGATTGGTGATGGCCTTGGCAATGATTTTGTAGAAAACATTACACAGGCTTATAGGTCTATAATTCATAATAGATTCAAAAGATTGCGATTTCAGGATTAAGGTTATAATGGTGTTGTTGATCTCACCCATATGACCCCCCTCATTCAAAATCGTCAAACAGCAATGAGTAATGCTAGGACCAATTTTTCCCTAAAATTTCTGGTTGAAACCGACTGAGAGACCGTCCAGCCCAGGGGCCTTCAGGGGATTCATATCAAAAACAGTTTTTTCTACATCCATTGTAGTAAACTTAGCTTCCAAATAGCTTACCATTTGCTCTGGAAGCTTAAACTGAATATTCTTGGAAACCTTCTCCAAGTCTTGAGTATTAGGAAAGCTTGAAGTGAAAAGACCTAAGAAATAATTAGAAATAATATGAACCAACTCATCTTTGGAGTCCTGCCAAGCACCATTCTCATCAGTCAAACCCACAATTCAGTTGTGGGCTCTCCTGTCAGAAGCCTTAGCATTAAAAAAAACACGAATTTCGGTCACCTTTCTTCATCCAATCCGCTTTAGCCCTTTGGTGCCAATATTTTTCTTCAGTTACCAGTGCATCATCCAAATTATTTTCTAATCTTCTGATGTTATTCCAGTTATTAGGGACTTCTCTGACACAAGCCTCCTTGAAAGCCTTCCTACTTCAACTAATATTCCGGCATTGGTGTTTTCTTTTCGTTGCATTCCAGGAGTCTAACTTCCTCCCACTAATAATGATTCTTTCAATAACATCTTGAAGATTCCCATTGTAATCGTAATTATCCCACACAGAAGAGACAAGTCTTTTGAATTCTTCTTCATCAGCCCATCAATTTTGAAATAAAACTGCCTCCTAGAATTGGCTGAGTGAATTTGGTTTTGCTTTTCGAAAAAATCTAATAGCAAAGGCCGGTGATCCGAGTCCCCAAAACCCAACTGCTTGATAGAGAAGAAAGGGAATAAGTTTTTCCAACCTTTGTTACATAACCCTCTGTCAAGTCTTTCCAGAATATGGGCTGCGCCATCTCATTTATTGCTCCACGTATACTTAGGACCCTTGAAACCCATATCTTCTAAGTTGCTATCACTGACCGCTTCTTTAAACTCTATCAAATCTCTCCATTTTTTGATTGAACCTCCAAACTTCTCACTATCCCAAAAGACTTCGTTGAAGTCACCCATACAAACCCAAAGAAGATTATTCATACCTGAAAGCCGTTTTAGAAGAGTCTAGGAATGCTTCCTTTGAGCCAGAATCGGGTGGCCGTAGAACCCGGTGCTAACTTTGCTTCAAACTGTGCCGAATCTTAACATCTATGTGATCCTGAGAGTAGGATAGAAGATCCACCAAAGTATTGTCTGCCTAATACAAACAAAGGCCCCCAGACTTACCCACACTATTAACTACCAATTTGCTGTTGAAACCTAACTTTAGTTTTCAAATCTCAAGCTTCTCGTGCTGACATTTGGTTTTTAAAAGGAAAATTATATCTGGTTTCCAGTCCTGCTTGTGAGTGAACAGGATATTGAACGCCCGGGCACTATCCAGCCCCCCAAATGTTCCAGACGAGGATCTTCATTGGACTCGACGGACTGGTAGAGACCGGTCGACTGGTCGACCGATAGAGAGTCGAAAACCAGAGACGAAACCTCAGAAGAGGTAACTGACCCCAGCTGTGGAACTTGTTGTTGGACTTCTTCCTGAGATGGAGGGATTTCTTCCTTCCTAAGAACATTTTGTAGCTCAAAACTCATAACCTTACCTATGTCGGATCTGGACTGTTCTATTACGCCGGAGACTTTAGCTTTCTTAACTTCCGATTGACTTCCCTTATCGCCTTCCTTAATCCCTCATTTACCAAGGTTAGAGATTTCGCCCAAATCAGAGGTGATTTGTTTACAACGAGCAACTCTTTTCCATTTAGAAGAATTTTGATTTTTTTTATGCACCAGGCCAGTACTTTTATTTGGACCAAAATGGGACAAAGGCATCACTTTGGGTATGGTCTCATAACACTCTGTGGGTTTGGGATCATTGATATGTTGGTCTGTTTCACTTGATATGCCTAAAACAGTGGCCTGATCCACATTCATTTGACTCTCTTGAGTGGGTTCTCCTGCTGGGCACAAGACAACTTCTTGATCCACCATCATTTGGCCCACTGAAAGACCTGGAAACTTTCCTTTCTTCTCCTTCCCAATGACCGCCTTTGGCAACTGCACTTCCTTTCCCTTTCTAACTATGAATTTGACTTCTATAGCCTTATCCCTTGATAGAGTCTTTTCCTTAAATGCATTAATTGCTGAGTCATTTCTCATTAAATTGGTGTTGGGCTCGAGATGTTGCAACTCACCGATTTGACTCCTTTGTTTGCTGCCGATTCCACTACGACCACCGGAAGAGCTCTCTAGTAGATTTTTAGCTGGTCCTTTCCAAGAAACTCCTTGTCTCTAGTTTCCTTGCTTTGATCTGATGTAAGCATTACCTCCCTGATGACCCCAACTTTTCCTCTCAAAGGGGCTGCTTCTGTGATTGAATCGTTTGGGAGGACTCTCTGTTCTAAGCCAAACATTCAATCTTGCCATGGCTTCCGTGGTGGCTTCTTTTCCATCTCCAAGTTCAGAGCAGTCCTTAAGCTGATGGCCTAGTCTACTACACTTGAAACAATAATCTTGCAACCTTTCATACCTTAAAAGCATGGTTGTTATCTTCCCCGTTCGAAGCAAGTCGACTCTTAAGCTTCTCATTAGTGGTTCTTCTGAGGAAATCACAACTCGGACTCAAATAAAATGACCTCTAATATTTTTAGATGCTAGTAAATCCACATCTCTGACCTCTCCTATCATAGAACCTAGGAAGGTACCTGCATCTTCTGTCATGCAAAGTAGAGGTAGGTTGTGGATTTGAACCCAAAACTCCACTGTATTGAATTTCATATGTGCGATATCACTTGTGCCAGATGGTTCTTCAAAAGTTGTTGTGGCTCTGTCAAAGGTCCAGGGACCTCCAGATTAGATGTACTTCCTATCTTCTGAGTTTTTGAAGTGAAAAGCGAATACGTTACCTTCTAATGCCTCAATCTCCACACCTTCACTAACCTTCTAAATTGAAGTCATGACATTAGTGAAGGCTTCTTTATTAACAATCTTGTTAGTTAAAACCTTACCTACCAGACATAAAGACAATAGCCGCTCCCCTTTTTCTTTGAGGTTGGTAGCAAGAGTTCCAGATGGTCTTTCCTTTTCTCTAATGGATAGAGCACTGCAAAGAATTTCTAGATCTTCAGAATTCATCATAGCCCCCCTAAGAAAATTACTCACAACTCCCACCTTAGGTTTCAGAGAAAACTAAGAGAGAGACTTTTTGACATAATGAGGTTGGTTAAGTGGTAAGCCCCTCATACTTATATCCAAAATGTGGTGGGTTCGAGTCATGGCTCTCCCCAAATTCCGAAATATTGTAATAGTTCAAAGGAAAAAAAAAAAAAAAATCTTTGGTTTTGCGATTAAATTTTGCAAGTAATATTTCTGGAGTAATGCTAGGTTATTCAAAATCATGCCCAAATGATATGACATGTGAGTTGTTAAGATCCAGTAAATAATGACATTATAGTGTGACTGATAGGATCTTGACAACTCACATGCTGCATCATTTAAACATGATTTTGAACAAATATTTTGGACAGTCTAACATTACTTATATATATATATATATATATATATATATGAATGAAAATAAATAACTTTTTTTTACAACAATATCAATCTCAATTCTCAATTGTTTTTATTTTATTTTTTATCAAGAGTCTATTTTTATATATTTTTTAATAAGAGTTTAATGAGACTTAACAAGATTAACAATTACAAACATGACCATTAATACAATTCTAACCGCAAAGAAGAGATCTCAAGAACCTTCATTCACAAAAGTACTTAACAACTTGTAATAAAAAGTCAAATTTTGATTAAATTTAACAATTTAAAAAAGGATTTTGATGAATTTAAATAAAATGAAGGAAGACGTGAGAAGGATTTTGCAATACTTTCTCTTTTGTGGGCTCAACCAAAAAAAAAAAAAAAAAACCATTGAAGCAGGACAAGTTGGATATATTAATCAAAGGCAGAGAGAGCTAAGTTAAATGAATTTCTTGAAAACTGTAAATATATAGTTGTTAAAAATGGAGTCAACCAGCCAACCAGGCAACTTAGGAGGTAAATAGCAGCGGTCAATTATGTTTCCAAAATAGAGAGACAGGGTCAAAAATGTGGGGTTGACTTGGAGAAAGTACCCTAAAAATCAAAGTAGGACCCATCAACATTCACACCAATATTATGATATTTGGGTTACAATTTACATGGACAATATCAACTCTAAGTACATGCAATGAATTTGATTTGATTATTAGGATATATATATATATATATATATTGATGTGTACATGTGTGTATATATGTAGCCTGTAGGTCCAATGTATCGCCATAATTCAATAGCTTTCATCATCATCTTTGCTTAGAAACAATGGATCGATCTCTCTCAAAACCTCTACCGACTTTGTCAAAATGGATGACTTACATTGTTCCATATTCTTCAAAATATCAAATTGTAATAATTAAAAACAATTAAAAAATGATTTTTACCTGCTAATGAATATATTAAAATAAAGTCAAATTCAATTAAAATTCACCTGATTTCATTTTTTTTTTACTTACAAGAATCTTCTTCACTAACATGAACATATTAATGTAAAGACATTAATGGTTGTCTTGTCACCATTCACCAATATGAATTATGTATAAATTTAAATCATTAGAATGCATGTGCTGCTCACATGTTGCCACCTTAGCATAATCTAAAAAATTACGACCCTATAACAAATTAAGATCATTTGATTATGAAAATACAATCGAATCGATTTGGACTCACTTACCTAAGCTAATAAATCTTGTTTTTATATGGTTAGGATTCATCTAATCGGACGAATATTCTTTCTATAAACAAACTAGCAATATCTTTTCATTTCTTGATCAGATTTTCAGCATTTTTTTAATATTATTAATGTTACACATACACTTGGAAGTAGTTGGAAGAGAGCCGCTTGTTTTCTTAGTTGTGTGCGATGGATCGGTCCATCGAATTTTGTATGATTCAATATCCGATCTAATCCAATTATATCAGAAACATTGCAATTCGATCATTTCGATAAGATCTAATTAATAAAAAATTTGAATATAATTTAACCCAATTAAACTAAATTATTTTTAATATATATATATATATATATATATATATATATATAGAGAGAGAGAGAGAGAGAGAGAGAATATATATAATTGTCCTAGTATTTTATCAAAGTAAAATATAATTGTCAATATCAGAATATATAATCATAAAGTCATGATAACAAAAATAAATTTAAAAACAAAATCAATAAAGAGCTGATTGTTTAGTTTACGTCAAGAGAAGGCAACATAATAGGTTAATAGTCATATAGTGAATTTGAAAACTCTCTTTTTTTGTTTTTTTTTTTTGAAAGGTCGATCATATAGTGAAAACTTTGAAACACACCCCGCATTCTTGCAAAATAAGGAATTGAAAAAAATTATTTATAGAATAATTAATGCATGTTAGAAGTACATTATAACTAATTAAGTTATATATTAGTCTTAATAAGTATTTGGACAGATTGACAGATTTGATATGAATTTTTAAAATATTGCATTTTTAAAATCTGCTAACACATTCACACTCTGCAAAAACAACACCAATTATTTAATCCACTTGATTATTTATTTTATAATTTTCATGGGACCCTTCTTCTGTACCAAAATTAATGATTTCATGAGATTGATATTTGATAATTTCATATCCTATCCTTTATTATTCGAAAGCATATCATTCTTGAGAAATGCTGCTGCTGCTGTAGCTGTAGCTGTAGTTATTACAATATTTAAATTTGAAAGCAGAAAACCAACCATGGGTACAGTACATACTTTTCTCAATAAAATAATTGAAAGCAGAAAACGTATAGTTGTTTGGAAGAACAACCGTGGGTTGCATTTAGATCACCTCATCATCTAAACTTTATTTCCTTTTTTTTATCCTTACTGTTTTATTAAAAAATGATCATAAATTACTGTAAAAAAAAATGATCATAAATTAAAAAATAAAAATAAAGTAAAGTTTAGAGTTAGATGGATGAGAAAAGGATGATTATAATATTGTTGCATGAATAATTAGATGTTATTGAGCTGGGCAAGGCGATTAATTGAAATGTAATTCAAATTTAAGCATGAATTAATGTTGATAAAGTCACGTGATTATGCTGACTTTATTGACTCACTCAATCAGATTTCAATGCTTATTCATAATTGCAACGAAGACATCTCATCTCATCCACACAATCAAGGCCCCATTCCTTTTTCAAGAGTGCATGTGAGCCATATCTTTTTTTTTTTTTTTTTTTTTTTTTTTTTTTTTTTTTTTAATTAAGGAGAAAATGATTCATGTGATAGTCTGATCTTGGTCCTATTTTAATAATCGTAAATGTAATAATTTTTTTTTTTTTTTTTTTTTTTAAAGGGATATTATCATTTCCCCCTAATGCCATATTAGATAAATTAGTCCATCTAGTTTCAATAATAGACGATCAACCCCCTGAAACCTAAACTATTGGTCATTTTGACCTTTCTGTTAAGTTTTTCATCCAAAATCCCTTTTGACCGTTAATTAAAAAAAATAAGATTGAACTTTGGACCTTAAGGTTAAAAGCCACAAACCATAACCATCATAGCTACTCCAACTCATTGTTGAATGTTTATTGATTTAAATGTGTGTGTGTGTGTGTGTATATATATAAAAATTTACGGGCTTTTATTTTCTGGATTTTCCGGGTTTCCTTTTGTTTTCTTATTTTCTTTTCCTTTTTCATAAATCTGTTTTTATATATTATTATTAAATATGAGTTTATTTTAAATTATATAAATAGATTTAAATTATTTTAGACAAATTATATAAATATATATATATATATATATATATATATACATTTAAATCAACAATGAGCTGGAGGCATTTTAATTTTTTTAATTAATGGTTAAAAGAGATTTTGGATGGAAAACTTGACAGAAGGAGCAAAATGACCAATAGTTTAGGACTAGTTTATCTAAAATGACCAATAGGTTGACCGGCTATTATTGAAACCAGATGGACTAGTTTATCTAATATGGCAAACCTCAGTGGGGAAAATGATAATTTCCCTAAAAAAAAACATATTATATTGAATTAAGAATTTTATAGACTTTAAGCAAAATTAATTAGAGGTTCATATATCAACCCAAATTTACAATTTTTGTGTTAATTTTAAAATATGAATAAATTTAAAACATTTAGACATCAATTGAAAGAGAGGGCAAAAAGTGGGTGCATGCATGGCATTTTTGGGAGAGGAAGAGAACGAATGAAGTGCATTGAATATGAGTTGGCAACTTGGCATGGATTGATTTGTTGATGAATAAGTGTGTGAGGCTGTGGACTAGGTCTAGGTATGACATTATGACTCAGGTCTCAGAATCAGAAATGACGTTGCATGGGGCCATGGAGCCCTGGAAATTGTTTTATTAATCTGTAATGTTTTCCACCTCTCCACTTGTTACCGGCCTGTATCATGCATGTATCTGCTTGAAATCATTTTTTTAAAAATAAAAATAAAAAATGGTTTCCAGGAGGGAGAAAAACTAAAAAGACAAAGCTTCACTTTACTCAAAAGTCTCTAACCCCAACTTGCATCAGAATTCAGAAGCATGAATCATTGAATCCATGTGTGAAGAAGAAGCCAGCTGCAAGGCCAAACTGAGGCTGTCAAAACAGCTTGCTGTTGTTGCGGCTAATCTTAAAGTGAAAACTAATCATGGTATTGCCAGGATATTTTGCTAGCAACTTAATTGATTAGCAATTATGGTTTATAATTAATTAAACTTAATCACAACTTGAATGATTTCCAATTATTATATTTTCTCAACCACTAATGCACCAAAACAATAATCAATCTTATTAACATCAAGCCATCAAGGGCTTTTTATTTTTTATTTTTTATTTTTTTAGTTAACATTATTGTGGATCTTGTTGGGAACTTGAATCGATGAACACAGAAACGACATGCCAACTACATAGCAATTAACGTATATAGTAGAAAAATAAGATGGGAGGAAATAAACAATCACACAACAAAAGATATATGTGGAAAACCCTAAATCAGGAAAAAAACCACGGGCCATTAGGACGACAGAGAAAGTTCCACTATATGATAAATTGTTACAACCATATACTCCAAGATTCTCTCTCATACCTCAACCCCAAACCATAGAGTTTTACCAAGTCTCCAAGCTCATAACTGAGCTTTACATCATGACTCTTAGCTCACAACGTTCACAAGATTCTCACCAAGAACCCCCCCTAATATCCCTAGGTCTCCCCTAACTTGATCAACTAATATTCCCTGGATCCCTCCCTTGATATTCCCTGGGGTCTCCCTCGAATTTCACCACACTCTCTTTGATATTACATGTGTTCTTTTTACTCCACACAAATAGCCTAATTACAAAGTTTTATTACATGGAGCTAAGACCAACAAGGAAATCCATCTTCTATACATACAAGACTTACTTGTTCCACATAAAATATAATTTCCTTTTATGACAAGTCTTCTTATAAAGAGAAATCCTTTTCCTTCAAGCACAAGAACTTCCAGAAGAATTACGTTCCTTTTTCGCTGAAGATTTCCAGTTTCACGCGTGCTTATGATTGACTACGGTTCAGGTAACGATTGGCCACCCGCACCCTACACCGTTACAAGTCACCTGGATAGTCACCTAAACAGTCACCTAGAATGCACCACGTTCTAGCAAACCGCTGTCCATCCGTTGTCAAACCCACAATGTTCTTGACAGCGTAAATCACTAGTCTTGACTGCTGTCAAACCCATAGCACAAGGCACATCGCTTTTCTCTGGACTTGGCCGTTGTGGGAACCGCTGTCAATGCCACAGCGTTACCCACAACGGTTGTCTTCAGCCTTCGATTCTTCAGTTCTTCTTTGTCTTTAAATTTCCCTCAAACGCCATCTCCAACTTCCAAACGTTTTCCCACGTCTCCAGGAAGTTCCACATCAGTTGAGTCTCGTTTGATTCACATTGGGTTCACGTGAGAATACGAGCAAAAACCTTACAGATCGGGAGTTTACATAAAATCATATTGGATTGAATTAATTTTCACATAAATTATTTTAAATATTTTATAATTAAAATAAAAAAAAGAAAAAGAAAATGCAAATAAATATTTTAAATATTTTTTAAAATGAATATATTTATTTTATATTATTTTTAACTAATTAAGTTAATTTAACATATTTACATAAAACATTTTATATTATATAAAAAACAAAAAAACAAAAGCACGAGACTATCATGTTCCGAAATTTAAGAAAATAGTGATGCCACTATGGGATAAATTGGGGATGTTGTCCAACAAGCCCCAAACACACTATCAAACATATTACTAAAAAATTAATTAATATATGGTTAAGAAGACTAAGGTCTCGAAGTATAAGCATTCATTGATCTTGATCACATTTCAATTTTCATACCAATAAAATACTCATCTTTCAGCAAAAAGTCGGTATTTAACCTAAAAAAGAAATTGTTGTCTTGTTGATATACAAAGGATTCATGTATTATACAAACACTAATTATTTAATTGATTAAATGGATTCGTACGTCAACCATATCCACATTCAACGATTATAAATAAAAACATAAATGGATTTGTTCAACTTGGAGCTTTTAGATACACACCCGGCCATGATTCGTGCAATATATATTAAATCTTAATTGTTTTTGGTGGATTAGATTTAAATAATGCACACATAGTATATATGTAATAGACTAATAGTATATAGTTTATATTATTAATTATTTATTAATAATGTTTTCACATTCAACTTGAAGGATTTTTGTTCTGTACTGTTGGAATATTCATTGTATTAGGAATTGACGATGTATATTGCAGATTTGCAGATTGCAGATTGTGCATGAATCTATTTAATTTCTACCAGAATGCAAATTTCAAAAGAATAATGGTATCCTATTTTTTGGGGAGATCATCTATTAACCACAATTTCGCTTTTGGAGGGCTTGACTGCAAGTTCAAAATTAACATTCCTTGCATGCATTTGCTCTTGAAATGTGGAAACTGAAAATGATTTTTTTTTTTTTTGTAAATTTTTTCTAATCTGTGGACTGTGGTCTTTGTTTTTTTTTTTTTTCCTTCTTCGGATTCATGTTTCTCGCGATTTATTTTTACTACATTTTCTAGTGATGATGATGATTGAACGTGGGTGGCATTTGAGAAAAAAAAAAAACTGATTTTATATTTGGTTGAACTGGAAAACATAAAAACATTTTTATATATAAAAAACCCGTGATGATAATGATGGAGGGTTTGATGGTGTGTGAGAAAAAAAAATTATATTTAGAAAATGAAGATATTTTAGTGTTTGTAAAACAGGTAAAAAAGAACATAACAGAGGGAAAAATATATGGAAAAAAAAAAAAAAAAAAAAAACTTGTTTTTAAAAAAAATTGTTTGGAGTGTCTTTAAAACTTTTCTGTCTTGTTCAGTAATTTTAATTCAGGTTAAAAGTGTTATTAACAAAAAATTTAAATTAAAGTTTAAGAGAGTTTCTCCTTACAATCCATAAATATCTATTCACACTCCAATTTTTTTTTTTTTTATTAATGACAATTTTAATCTAAATTAAAATTACTAAATAAGACAAAAATAAATAAATTTAAAGACACTCCAAACTAATTAAATTATTAAAAAAAAAAAAAAATCTCTCTCCTAAATCATTAGATTAAATATTATGTATTAAACACTCTCTCCTAAATATGTTATTACCATATTAAACACTTTCTCCTAATTAATCTCTCTCCATTTTTCAAAATAAAAAATAAAAAATAAAAATAAAAATTCATATTTCCATACTTTATGATCAATCTCTGATTAATAGTTAAAGAAAAAAAAATGAATATTTTTGTTTTTTTACTAATAGTAATATATATATATATATTAAAAAGTCAATATAAAAAAAAAAAAAAAAAAGATATATGAAAGCTTGAATTATTTCAATTAGATTCGATTAAACTTGGGATTTCTAAGACTAATGAAAGAATTAAAGTTTTCTAGACAATCACATACCTACAAGAGTAACAAATAGCATTTTCATATTTCAAGTTTTTTGAGTTTTTTTTTTTAGTATATACATACATATGGTTCCTACAAATCAAGTTTATTAGTAAGTTTTTTTTTTTTTTTTTTTTTTTTTTTTTCTCTCTTAACTATAGTTTTTCTTGAGAAAGAATGGAGATAAGAAATTAAAGATATGTATTGAAGGAAAGAGAGTTTAATATGGTAATTAAAAATTTAGGAGAGAGTATTTAATATGTAATAATTAATCTACTGATTTAGGAGAGATAATTTCTTTTTTTAATAATTTAATTTAAAAAATAAATAAAAAGGATAATCTTGTAATAAAATGAAGTGTCTTTATAATTTTTTAAAATTTGAATTTTAAGAATGGAGTGTTTTTAGAAAAGAAGTGTAAAAAGAAAAAATTGGATTGTCAAAAAAAGCTCTCAAAGTTTATATAGATAATTAAGGGATTGTCAATGGCATTTATATTTTACAAAATAAAAATGCTAACATAGGTCCAAAATACCCTTAAAGGCTTCATCTAGTTCGTATTTCTAAGGATATTGTCCAAGTGTTCCATATCTTGATATTGTGCTCCATAACACACATGTTGTGGCCCTTGTCTCTGTCTTCCAAAACAAGTGAGTTTCGTTGATACATATATATATATATATATATAGTAATCTTACATCCGAGGAATGTGTTTTGTGTGGAAAAAAAAAATAATAAAAAAAAAAAAATGGAAAAAGAGAGTCGAAGATTTGTACCCGTGTTCCATACCCTACGATACAAGTTTGTCCCACGTTCCTCTCCTTCTGTTCCAAAAAATTTGGGTCCCGCCGACGAGAAAATCTTCCATGGATCCGTCTCATATGTGATGTGTGTGAGACGGACCCAATTAAAACACGCCAAGTGGTAGACTATTAAAATTAAATCTTATTTTTTTCCTTTCTCCAATTATGTACTGCCACATGGCAAATTAATTAAAAATCTTTTAATCTCATATGTTCATCTTCTCCTTCCTCACGTTGTTTCTCTTCTCTCTCTTTCACTCATTCAATCTCTCCACCAAAAATCCAACCCAGACCCCTTAATCAAACCAAAACAAAAAACCTCTCCCACCACCAAACCCATAAATCTCTCACACACCAAACTCCCATCTCTCTCACTATCTCACACAGCCAAAATGGAAATAAACCGAAATCAAAATCAAAATCAAACACAAACCTAGGAACCAACATCATCAACTCTGTAAAATATCCAAAAGATTTACACTTGGATTACTTTAATTTTGCACAACAAACCATTCCACATCAAGTCAAAAACTCTGCCCTTTTTCTTTAAAAAAAATAAAATAAAATAAATCAACAACCCTTCCACTTTTTTTTTTTTTTTTTTTTTTAAAAATTCCATGAAGAAGGGTCGAGGAGAAGGCTTTATTTGGTACTGCGACGCACCACCATAGTCTCCGATGACGTTCCAAATGCGGACTGGGTTCCGACTTCCGACATGGGAGATGTGTGAGATAGTGAGAGAGATGAAAGTTTGGTGTGTGAGAGATTTATAGGTTTGGTGGTGGGAGAGTTTTTTTGTTTTGGTTTGATTAAGGGGTTTCTGGGTTGGATTTTTGGTGGTGAGATTGATTGAGTGAGAGAGAGAGAGAAGAGAAACAACGTGAGGAAGAAGAAGATGAACAAATGAGATTAAAAGATTTTTAATTAATTTTCCATGTGTCATTACATAATTGGAGAAGGGAAAAAATAAGATTTAATTTTAATAGTATGCCACTTGGCGTGTTTTAATTGGGTTCGTCTCACACACATCACATATGAGACGGACCCATGGAAGATTTTCTCCCCGCCAACACCAATTCTTGTCGAAGAATCCGAGTATCCGACTTAAGTTTTATTTTATTTATTTATTTTTTAACATTGGAGAAATTTTTAATGAAGGGTATTTTGCCCAGATTAGGCTTTTACCGGTAAAAAGAGAAATGCTATTGACAACCTACTAAATATCTTTCTACACTTCATTTAAATTTTATTTTATTATATGACAATTTTATCGTATTTAAAATTACTAAAAAGGGCAACAAATTCTAAACACACTAAAGACTAATTTTGCTAGACTCTAATGTTACTATATATATATATTTATCCATGCATTGAAAAAAGTAATATATATATTTATCCATGCATTGAAAAAAGTGCAATATCCATGCATTTTCACTTGCAAAAAATAGCTATACTTAGTTTGCAAAAATAAAAAATATCCAAACATTATAAAAAAAAAAAATGACTGTTTTAAGCAAAACTTGATTTTACAAAGAGAGTTTCTCCTAACAATCAAATGGTTTTCTTTTTACACTTCATTTCTAAACACACTCTATTCTAAAAATTTAAATTTTAAAAAAATTCGAAAGACACTTCATTTTTTCTAAAATTATCCATTTTATCTTTTGGTACCCCTATTCTAAAGACACTCAATTTAAAAAAAAATTAAATTTCTAAAGACACTTAATTTTATTTTAAAATTACCCATTTTGAATACCTCTCTTTAAAAATTTTGAAACGAAAAATGGAAAACAGATGTGTAGTAATCAAATGAAAATAAAACTGAACAAAAGTGGGGATATCGAAACAATAAGAAAATTGATTTGGAGATCAAATTGTGAAAATAGGAAAACAATATTTATTTTTCTCTTTTGGATTTTAAGTTGAGTTAAAAAAATTCTATTGAGTAAAAAATAATAATTGTAAATATATATTTTTCTGGAATTTTTTTTTTTAATACATTTTCTAGTGATGGTGATGATTGAACGTGGGTGGTATTTGAGAAAAAAAAAAAAAAAAAACTGATTTTATATTTGGTTGAACTGGAAAACATAAAAACATTTTTATATATAAAAAACCCGTGATGATAATGATGGAGGGTTTGATGGTGTGTGAGAAAAAAATTATAATAAAAAAAAGAAGATATTTTAGTGTTTGTAAAATAGGTAAAAAAAGAACATAACATAGGGGAAAAAAACCTGTTTTCTAAAAAAATTGTTTGGAGTGTCTTTAAAACTTTTCTGTATTGTTTATTAATTTTAATTTAGGTTAAAAGTGTTATTAACAAAAAATTTAAATTAAAGTTTAAGAGAGCTTCTCCTTACAATTTATAAATATCTATTCACACTCCAATTTAATTTTTTTTATTAATGACAATTTTAACCTAAATTAAAATTACTAAACAAGACAAAAAAAAAAAATTTAAAGACACTCCAAACTAATTAAATTATTAAAAAAAATAAAAATTCTCTATCTTAAATCATTAGATTAAATATTATGTATTAAACTCTCTCTCCTAAATCTGTTATTACTATATTAAACACTCTCTCCTAATTAATCTCTCTCCAATTTTCAAAAAAAAAAAAAAAAAAAAAAAAAATCATATTTTCATACTTTATGATTAATAGTTAAAGAAAAAAAAAAACTTATGAATATTTTAGTTTTTTTACTAACAGTAATATATATATATTAAAAAGTCAATTTTTATTTTTTATTTTAAAAAAAAAGATATATGAAAGCTTGAATTGTTTCAACTAGATTCGATTAAACTTAGAATATCTAAGACTAATGAAAGAATTAATGTTCTCTAGGTAATCACATACCTACAAGAGTAACAAATAACATTTTCATATTTCGATTTTTTTTTTAGAAAAAAAAAGGTACTTTTTTTGAGTTTTTTTTTTTTTTTAAATTTTTTTTTATATATACACACTTACATATGGTTCCTACAAATCAAGCTTATTAGTAAGTTTTTTTTTTTTTTCTCTTAACTATAGTCTTGCTTGAGAAAGAATGGAGATAGGAAATTAGAGATATGTATTGGACGAGAGAGAGTTTAATATGGTAATTAAAAATTTAGGAGAGAGTATTTAATATGTAATAATTAATCTAATAATTTAGGAGAGATAATTTTTTTTTTTTAATAATTTAATTCAAAAAAAATAAAAAGGATAATTTTGTAACAAAATGAAGTGTCTTTAGAATTTTTTTAAATTTAAATTTTAAAAATGAAGTGTTTTTAGAAAAGAAGTGTAAAAAGAAAAAATTGGATTGTCAAAAGAAGCTCTCAAAGTTTAAATAGATAATTAAGGGATTGTCAATGGCATTTCTATTTTACAAAATAAAAAGTTGCTAAGATAGGTCCAAAATACCCTTAGGCCATGTTTGGTGGCCTGCATTGTACTATATTAACTCTTTAAAATGTATTAAAATAATACTATACTATGTTTGGTGGCCATTTGGGGTTCCTATGTATTGTATTAACTTAATACAAAATTTTACACCTAATACACCATTTTCTGTATTAACTAATACAGAATAATAGGTGGTATTACGGTGGATTGTATTAGAAAATCACGTTCCTTTTCAAATTTCAACAGATCTCTTCTTTATTTCTTCTTTCTTCTCAACAATGCTCTGCTCGTAAAAAACCCTAACCTAGCAATTACGATCTGCATTTTTCATCAAGAAACTTGAAGATCCATCTCCAAATCAGGTTTGTTTCTTTATTTTGAAACTATTTTTCTATTATAGAACCTCTTTTAATTAGACACAACAATTTACTGAAAAAAAAAACTTATTTTTTGTCACTTTTTTCCAGCTTATTTCTCTTCACTTTCTGTATATCTACAGCAAACACACATAAAAATCTCATCCAGCTTATTTCTCTTCACTGATTTAGGGTGTTTCTTGCGTGCTCAATTGGGTGTTGTGTCCTCTGGTGCTCTTTTGTGGTTATGTTGTTGTTTGTCTTCTATTTTGTTTCTTTTGGTGGTTCATTTCTATGTTTTTTGCTGTGCTGCTGCGTTTTGTGCATTGTCTCTTTGTCTATTTGGTTTGTGGCCTTTTGATTGGTTAATTCGGTGGTTTTCAGACCTAAGGGATCGAATTCTATGGTTGATTGTTTAGCCAAGAGGGGTTCGAGCAGATTGGGTGATAGGTTGGAGTGGGGAGATTTGTAATTTTTTCTGTTTTTTCTGCGCCTGTCTTCTGCGTCGTTGCCTTTGCAGGTGTCATATGTTTTTGTGTGCTGTTTCTTTACTTTCGTTAGTGCGTTGGTGTGTTATCTGGTGATATCTCGTATGGTGACTGTTTTGGGTTGCTTGGGTTTTGTTTGCTTGCCTGTTTTGAGGGCTTTTCAGGCCATTTTTTGATTTTTGGTTTATGTTTCTTTCAATAAGGGTGGCCATTCTTAGCTTTGGTAATAGAATATGCAGTTTCAAAAAAAAAAAAAAAAAAAAAACTACATCTACATGAGACATCCCAGGTTCCGACATAAGACACCCTCTGTCCCAATTAATTTCTTCCGTCGGCTACCAGCCAGGACATATAGTATGTTGTGAATGGCTTATTCAGGTCTTCTTGCTAGTATGTCAAATTCTGGTTCTGTAACCCAGTGCTTGTAAAGCTTTTTGGTGTTACTCTTCCTTTTTCCACTGTTTATATGGGTCCTGGTAGTGGGAGACATATATATTGGTACTAAAACTCCAATTCTAATTTTACAAATCTGGTACTTTAAAAAAAAATAGTTGTTAGTTTGTGTTACTTCTTTATTTACTTTAAAAAAAATAAGAGTATTGGTTGATGATTTTTCAATTGATTAACCTAAATTTATTTGTTGAGTAGGATGTGAGAAAGGATTACTTTTACTATTGGTACCAAACCCAAACTGCAAACGAAACAATATCACTGATCAGGTATTGATTGTTCATTTTTTTTCGACTTTTATCATTTTCTACTGTTAAAATGCTATGGTGTTTCTTGATTTGTAGTTGTTGTTGTTGTTTTTTTTTTTTTTTTGTTCATGTTGTGCTTCCTTTGCTGTTGCTTCCTTTTGTATTTTGACTGGCCGAGTTTGGATGCTTTGTTTTTGTTCGGTTTGGGGGGTGAGCTGCGTTTCTTTGTTGGTTGTAAGTGTATGTGCCTCTCTTGCCCGTTGTGGCCTCATAATATTGCTGTTTTCCAAAAAAAATAAAAAATGATATGGGGTAGATTTATGATATTATGAGTGTATTCTAATAACTAGTATTACAATTCACGTTTTGTTAGTAGATATGGACCAAAGAAAGTTGATGTTATTCTTTATATTCAAACAATTCGTAGATTTGTAGATTTATGATATTATAGGTGTATTCTAATAACTAGTATTACAATTCATGTTTTATTCGTAGATATGGACCAAAGAAAGTTGATGTTATTCTTGATATTCAAACAATGGCACTTGGAAATGATGAGTGTAACTATTCTCATGGTTTTATTGAAATTGGACTTTGCCCAACAACAATATAAAAGGAACATGCTTCGAAGACGTACATTTGCTAACAATCAAACTCGGTTGTTTTATTTAGATAGCCTTATAGGTAGTAGTAACATAAATTGTGTCAATCAACTTAGAATGGATAGAAGAACATTTGGCATATTATGTGAACTGCTTCGCACCGATGGCAAATTAAAGAAAGACGGTTTAATTACTATCGAATAGCAAGTGTGTTCCTTCTTACATGTGTTAGCTCATTATGTGAAGAACCGTACAATTGGTCATAGATTTAATCGGTCAGGGGAAACTATTAGTAGGTATTTCAACTCTGTGTTGAATGGAATTATTCGGCTGCAAGGATCTTTACTACAGAAGCCGAATCCCATTCCTAACGACTGCACCGATGCAAGATGGAAATGGTTCAAGGTATTAAATTCAACAAAATATATATTTATATGTTTAAATATCTTAGTTTTGTCTCAAGGAGTGTTTATTTGTTTAGGGATGTTTGGGGGCATTAGATGGGACTCATATTAAGGTTCGTGTCTCTGAAAAAAATAAACCAAGATATCGCACTAGAAAAGGTGAAGTTGTAACCAATGTCTTAGGTGTTTGTTCGCGAGACATGAAATTTATTTTTGTCTTTCCTGGATGGGAGGGGTCAGCCTCAGACTTTAGAGTACTTCGAGATGCATTAAGTAGACCGACGGGCCTGAAAGTCCCTAATGGTAATTCTTTTTCGAACTAATGTCTTGTTTAATGTTTTTCCTTATTATTTATGTTTTCCTGTGTATTAATATATATATATATATATATATATATATATATATATATATATATATATATATATATATATATATATATATATATATGTATTTTTTTTTTATCTTTAGGTTGTTACTACCTCGTGGATGCTGGATACACGAATGGTGAGGGTTTCCTAGCACCTTATAGGGGGAGAAGATACCACCTTTCTGAATGGAGAGATGGACGCACACCCCAAAATATGAAGGAATGTTTTAATAAGAACCATGCATCTGCAAGGAACGTTATTGAAAGATGTTTTGGTTTGCTTAAAATGAGATGGGCAATATTACGTAGTCCATCTTTTTATCCAATCAAAACTCAGTGCCGTATAATTTTGGCATGTTGCTTGTTGCACAATTTGATTAGAAAAGAGATGGAAGTTGATCCATTAGAACATGAACTTGAAGATTTTGAAGAAGAAGAAGATGAAAATGAAGAGACAATAGGGACAATTGACTTATCAAATGAATGGACTGCATGGAGGAATGAATTAGCAATGGAAATGTATAATGAATGGAGGGAAAATAGAGGTCACTAGTATTATAAACTAATATTGATTAGGAAGTAATGTCGGGTTAGGATTTTATAAGTTAGTTGGTTATTTTGTTTAATCTAGCCTAATTTTTTGATTTGACACTTGTGTTTCACTTGAAAACATGTTAATTAATATTTTGTATTTTGCCAACATCAATATATGTTGTTTATTATTATGACTTTCTTTCATGTTTTTTTTTTCTCAATCTCTTCTTTTATAGTATTAAGTTGTTTCAATTATAGGTCAGGTAGTATGGACACAGATGGTAATAGCTCATGCTTGGAAAAAAACTATAAAAAAAAGGAGATAGGCGTGGATGGAGCAAGAACGAAGAGGAAGCATTATTAAATGTGTTGGATAACATAATTGTAGAAGGAGCTCGTTGTGATACAGGTTCTTTCAAATCTGGAACATCAACACAAATTGAGAAGACCTTAAATTCAATTTTGCCAAACTCTGGAATAAAGGCTAGTCCACATATTGATTACAAGATTAGATTTTGGAAAAAACAATATGGTATAGTGTTTGACATGCTAAATACAAGCGGGTTTGGTTGGAATGACACGAAAAAATGTGTGGAAGTTGATAGCAATGAGGTTTGGGAGATGTATGTACCGGTTAGTATATATTTTAACTAGTATCATTAGTATATTACATATATGTTATCTATAATAAAATGTTTTTGGTATTGTTTTAGGCACACAAAGAAGCAGAAGGATGGAGAAATAAATCATTTCCACTTTATGAGAGGCTTGTTAATATTTTTGGAAAAGATCGTGCAACTGGGCAAGTTGCAGGAACTCCACAACAGATTCTTGATGAGGTAAATTCAGAGGGGACAAATATGGAAGGGGTTGGTTCTCCAATGTTGGTTCCCCAACAAGCTTCTGATTCCATTCATTTGGTTAATGATGAAGAGAGCACGAAGAGACACGCTAACACCTGTGGGATTCAAAGAGGTTGAGAATGTTATCCATAATGTTTTTCAGCAATCTTGCAATGAGATGAAGGAACTGGCTGCTAGTGTATTTGGTCACAATGAAGACATGAGTGATATTGCTGATGAACTTGCAACAATGAGGCTTGAACTGAATGATGAATTGGATGCTTTAACTCTTATACTTAAGAAGCCTTCAAATATATCAGCTTTCAAGTCTCTTAAGGGTGCACGTAGACATGCATTTGTTCAGAAACTTCTTCGAAACAAAGCTGTCGGTTAATTTTCATAAAACCGTTGGTTAATTTTTTTGTGATCCCTCTGCTAAATCTCTTAGCTGGGAGCTAGCTTATTATGATATATATCTTAGTTTAATATGACTAACCAATGATATAATGTGACTAGGCCTTAGATGTCGATCTGACAAAACTATTATCTTTTGTAATTAAAGGCTGATGTGTGTCATATTATTTGACAACCTTATGATATTTTTGTAATTAAAGGTCGGTGTAACTCTTAGAATTTGATAGCTTTATGTAAAATTTGAAAACAAATTATCTGTGTATGCCTGAGTCCCTATGGATAAATATGTGATGTGGGATAAATGTTTTTTTTTTTTTTAAAAAAACTTTATTTTGTTTAATAATGCTTCCACAAAATGTTGTTGAAACTTTAATTTAGATTATTGCGGTGTTTATATATGGAAAATTGTGTAATGTTATTTGTATTTTTTATTGAGACAGTTAGGCCATGTTTTGATGAGTAAATATGAGTAACTATGGAATTTATGAGTAAATATGGAATTTTGATGAGTAAATACAATACATGCTACCAAACATCGCATTAGAATGGTGTTATAATATGAGTAAGTGTGGAATTTTGAGGAAAATAAGTGTTATGATATTAATTTTTTTTTACAATTTCAAAAATATATTGGAAAATTTTATAAAAAAATTATTTATTAAAATTTTTGTTTCAATGAAAATACAATTTTATTGATTTATTTATGGTAAGAATATTTAAAATAAATTATTAACTTTATTATTAATAAAATTATTATATTTTTATAATATAATACAGTACAATACAATGATGTACCAAACATAGTATAACTTAATACAATACAATACAGTGTATCACCAAACACAGGTTTGTATTAAAAATAATACAGTCCAATACAATACAGTCCAATACAATACAATCCAATACAATACAACGCACCAAACGAGCCCTAAAGGCTTCAACTAGTTGGTATTTCTAAGGATATTGTCCAAGTGTTCCATATCTCGATATTGTGCTCCATAACACACATGTTGTGGCCCTTGTCTCTGTCTTCCAAAACAAGTGAGTTTCGTTGATAAATCTATATATATAGTAATCTTACATCCGAGGAATGTGTTTTGTGTGGAAAAAAAAGAATTAAAAAAAAATGGAAAAGGAGAGTCGAAGATTTGTACCCGTGTTCCATACCCTACGATACAAGTTTGTCCCATGCTCCTCTCCTTGTGTTCCAAAAAATTTGGGTCCCGCCGACACCAATTCTCGTCGAACAACCCGACTTAAGTTTTATTTGTTATAAATGATGTGGATCCCCACCACCTATATTTGTATAAGCACAAGATTTCTCACCGCCTCACTTAATTGTGTTTTCTTAATGTTTAAGTAAGTGAAGTCATTGATGATGTAAGCTATGCCTATATATATGTTCTCCTTTCGTTTGTAGTGCTGTTGATCCGCTGATATCAATAAAAAGGAGCAAAGCTCTCTCTCTCTCTCTCTCTCTCATGTTCTCTCAAGTCTCATCTCTCATCTCTCTCACACCTGACCTCTCTCACTTTATTTCTCATCTCTTTTATTTATTTGATTATTATTTGATTATTTGATTTACAACACGTTATCAGCACGATTGTATGTAAGTAAAAATTATCTCCAAGTGAGTGATTTACTTACGGCTCGATATTCGTGTATATAAGTAAAAATGATCCCCTGATGGGTGATTTACTTACATTTCAATATTCTTGATCTATTTATAGTTCCGTATACAAGGTGGCTTATGCCGTCAACGGATCCTCTATATATAGTTCTGGATTTATTTATATTGTTTAAATATTTGTATTTATTTTTATGCAATATATGAGACTGGTTTATGCTGTGTCTCGGGACTGGCTTTATGCTGTGTCTTAGGACTGACTTTATGCTGTGTCTCCAGATAAGCTGTTTAAATATTCAGTATTTATTTTTATGCAATATATGAGACTGGCTTATGCTGTGTCTCCAGATAAATTGTTTAAATATTCAGCATTTATTTTTATGCAATATATGAGACTGGCTTATGCTGTGTCTCGGGACTGGCTTATGTTGTGTCTCCAGACTGGCTTATGCTGTGTCTTCAAATAAATTGTTTAATATTCAGTAATTTTTTTTACTCAATGTATGAGATGGCTAGACCAACTAACCAGAACTTAAAGTTTTTGGAATTATGATATTTAAGTCGGCTCGGTTTTGAAAACCGATGAGAACCTGGAGTTTTGGATCCAGTGTTATATTCATGAATGACATACGGCACGGTATTGAAAACCAATGAGAACCTGGAGTTCTAGATCCTGTGTTATATTCATGAATTCCATATTTCATTATTTGGAACCTAGGATTTCAAATCCAATCAGAATCCGAAGTTTTCTGGATTTTATATATGAACTTACAGTTCATGGTCGAACCGAAAGTTTGAAAAATTAATATGATCCATGATTTTATTTTATCTCATATATATAAAGTGATATGTTTACATATCATTCATTTGAGAAAAAAGATTTACACATCCAACAGGATGTTGTGAGTATCGTAAATGGGATTTAAGATCCTAAAGTTTAATGAAATTAGAAATAGTATTTTATCCATTTCATACATGCTTGATACTTATAAAGAGTAATGTTTAAAGAAGGATCTACATATCCAACAGGATGTTGTGAGTATCATAAAAATGTTTTAAGGTCCTAATATCATGTATAATGAATTTGGAAATATTTAATAAGAAAAGAGAAGAAACATGAGGTGTGTGTGCAGAAATTGTGTGAAGAACATCACTGCGCAATCTTGATCAAACTATTACATCTCCCTCGTCTAAGATCGGTTTGAGCTGAAATTTAGTCAGCACATTCTACTCTTGTAGTTCTTGAATTTGTATGGTGGGATTGTCAATCAGAATTTCCTATAGTGAGTTCCGCAGCTTCGAACAGGGCTGGGCAGAAAACAGGGGAGAAAATTCCAGTATTCTGTAGGTTTCATTAAAGTGTGATATCCCTTTGATCTGTGGTTCGATCGGGTTGAAATTTTGTCAAAACGTTCTTCACTTGTGTTTCTACAATCTGATCAGTTGGATTATTTATCGGAACTTTACAGAAAGAGATATACACCTCGAACTGAGCATCCAAGTTTGTACTATTCTCTCTCTTATTGATATTCCATATTTGTATTAATGGTGTTATGTATATATATTTGTTGCAAAATTAAAAGCATGGATCCAGGCCATGATTGCTACATGGATAGGATAATTAAATATATCCATGCAATAATGATAATGCAACGATTCATACAATTATGTAGAATTATTATCATTTCAGATGAGATATAAAATGACATTACAAATAATGTCCATAAAATTCCCAAAAGGAAAAATATGTCTTGCCTAAAGTGCAATAACTCATATAATTCTACAAAGTCAGAAATATTTTATGGATTTGCTTTTGTTGAGAGCAAATGTTAATACTGTATCGGATCTAACGGATCTGATAGAAAGCTCGGGAAGAGCTATGATATTGTTATCAAACGGTACTAAATTTTATGGATTTGACTTTGCTAAGAGCAAATATTAATATGGTATCAGGTCCAACGGATATGATAGAAAGCTCTGGAAGAGCCACAATATTGTTATCAAACAATACTAAATTATGTATCAATGATACTTGATATTATTCAAACAGATCATAAAGAAATATGTTTAGTTCAAAAGTATATAAGGTTAATAACATATCAGATCCAGTAGATCTGATTAAAGGCTCTAGAAAAGCCATAATCTTATTATCGGATGATATTAAATTGTGTATCAATGATACTTTATATTATTCAAACAGAACATAGAGAAATCTGCTTAGATCAAAGACATAATTTTATTAATGTCATATTAAGACCATGAATAATAAGAATGTTGAATATCCGTGCATGATTCAGGCCAGAAGCTGATTATAGAAAAGCTGTGTTCTTTATCATCCAAATTATATTGCTAATCAGAAAAGGGATGTATGTGGATATATTCATCTACCAAAAGAACCCTTTCATTATTTTATGGTTCTAATTGATGCATCTAAGAGATGATCACATGTTTATGTATTATCAAATGTCTCCAGTTGAGATCAACGTTCAACATCCAACTTTTCGCATGTACTCATAATCAGAATGAATTAGTGGAATCGCTTATCAAACGTCTCCAGGTAATTACGAGAACTTTATCATTTCAATTCAATTACTGATTTCTATATGGGACATTCTATATTACATGTTGATGCATTCATCTATGACTCACTACCTATCATCGGTATTTACCATTACAACTTGTAATTGGTCATTGAATTGCTCACATTTTTTAAGATATTTGATTGTGTAATATATCTCCTTATTTCATCTCTGGCATGATCTAAAATAAGAATTATATATCATTATGAGATTAAATATTGGTTTTGATTTAATCTTCCAATTAGATCATTTAAACTTCTGATAGTTTATATTTTTACGCACAATCTATATATCATTATATTGATTAATTTCCAGATGGAAAGTTTCTCCAGAAAGAGTAAATGAAAAGTTACTCTTATACAAAATAGAGATACCAGTTCGGTTCTCTATATATAAATGTGTCTCATTTCAATCTTTGTATCACTCAAATACGAAAGATAATTGATCATCAGATGATTATTAATCTATTACATGATATATTAAAGGTAACACGATTTTATAAGTTGCCATCTCACGGCCGGGTGATTGTTCTTAAAGAATGATAAGAGTAAATGACAACAAATAAATCATCTGATGCATATCATAATCTTATGAACCTTTTTGAAAGGTATTATTATCAAGATCCTAATGTAAACAAAACTGGAGTTATAAATAAATCCACTTTCTCTAAATCAATCTGAAAGAGTGACATATCTAATGAGACACAAGTCTATGAAATGACTAAATCCACTGAAAATGGAAGAAATCTCAACAGAGATGCAAGTATATTGAAATTGAGAAAATTTTTATACTAGTCTATGAAATGACTAAATCCATTGTAATGGAAGAAATCTCAACAGAGATGCAAATATATTGAAATTGAGAAAATTTCTATACTAGTCTATGAAATGACTAAATCCATTGTAATGGAAGAAATCTCAACAGAGATTCAAGTATATTGAAATTGAGAAAATTTCTATAAATCATATGAGAGAAATGTGGAATCATAAAGAAACAATCATTGATGATGTATTTTTATACATAGTAGCGCTACTGAAATTATAAATGATAATTATGATATTCATAATATCAATGATTGTATACAAAAGACATGATTGGCCTAAGTGAAAAGAAGCAATTCAAGAAGAATTGACTTCATATGCCAAACATAAAGTATTTAGACCAATAGTACTCCAGACACCTGGAGATGTCAAATTAGTTGGATACTAATGGGTATTTATACGGAAACATAATGAGAAAAACGAGATCGTAAGATATGGGGCACGACTCGTAATACAAAGTTTCTTACAGGAACTTGGTATTCACTATTGATGAATACGATTACGTTCTGAATTTTTGATAAAATTGGCTGCCTTTGAAAGGCTTGAAATGCGCCTTCAGACGTAATAATAATTTATCTATATGATTCACTCAATGCAGATATTTATAATCCTGGAAGGATTTAAAATGCTAGAAGCATGTAAATCGAGATCTCGTAATCTGTATTTGATGAACATACAAAAATCCTTATATGGATTAAAATAATCTGGACGGATGTGGTATAACCATCTCATTGAATATCTGATAAGATAATGATATAATAATTATATTATATACCCAAGTGTCTTCGCAAAGAAATTTGAATCTGAATCTGAATCTGAATTTACTATATTCACAACATATGTTGATGATATGAATTTAATTGGAGCTCCTGGAGAGCTCTTGAAAACTCTTGAATTTTTGGTAAATGAGTTTAAAAATGAAAGACATGGGAAAGGAAATATGGTCTCGACCTGAAGGTCAAGCAAATATCAAATGAAATGTTTGTCCATTAATCAGAATATGTTGAAAAGATTCCATATGGATATTACTCTATAAAGCAAGTCTTTGCTTATACTCTCTCAAATCATTTATGATGTTATTTCATTTCATGAAATAAACATCTGTATACCCCACTTTAGCAATCTAGAAGATTGTTTTAAAATGAACTTTTATTAGGGGGAGCGTCCCATCAGGGGGAGCATATCAAATGAAATATATTAATTATATTGGGGCATATGTGCATTATATTCTTTTTCTTCCAAATCAGGTTTTTGTCCTATTGTGTTTTCCTGATAAGGTTTTTAATGAGACAATTCTCCAAGCACACCCAAAAATTATTTGATCCACAAAATCATCATAAATATTACATTGATTCAATATATCATCGTATTTATGTTATTTTGATCAAAAATATCATTGTAAATATTACTTTGATCTTGTTAATCATCGTATATATATTACCTTGATCCAAAAGATCATCATAAATATTACTTTGATCCGACAGATCAATGGATATCTTTGCTCAGGTTTTTATCCCACTAGGTTTTTCCTAGCAAAGTATAAATGTGAGAAATGTTTTGAAGAAAACATTAACTATTGTTATATTTGCATTGTACTCTTTTTCCCTTTGATCAGGTTTTGTCCTACTGGGTTTTCTTGACAAAGTTTTTAACGAGACAATCAGGGGGAGCAAAGTTCAGAACGGCCATATGTGCACTATACTATTTTTCCCTTCGATCAGGTTTTTTCCCACTGGGTTTTCCTGACAAGGTTTTTAACGAGATAGTTTGGAGCACGTACAACACCACAAGATCCAGAATATCATTGTATGTATTTTACTAAGGTTTTGTCCTACTGGGTTTTCCTTAACAAATTAAAATACAATTTATGGGAATCCAAGGGGGAGTGTTATAAATGATGTGGATCCCTACCACCTATATTTGTATAAGCACAAGATTTCTCACCGCCTCACTTAATTGTGTTTTCTTAATGTTTAAGTAAGTGAAGTCATTGATGATGTAAGCTATGCCTATATATATGTTCTTCTTTCGTTTGTAGTGCTGTTGATCCGCTGATATCAATAAAAAGGAGCAAAGCTCTCTCTCTCTCTCATGTTCTCTCAAGTCTCATCTCTCGTCTCTCTCACTTTATTTCTCATCTCTTTTATTTATTTGATTATTATTTGATTATTTGATTTACAACATTATTTTATTTATTTATTTTTTAACATTGGAGAAATTTTTAATGAAGGGTATTTTGCCCAGATTAGGCTTTTACCGGTAAAAAAAGGATCATTTTAAAAAGTATAGCTATTTTTTGATTTTTGTAAACCGAAATGATTATATGTATAAATTTTGCCTGTAAAAATATAACTAATCCAATTTGATTCAATGCAGGGTAGAGAGGGTTTAGCAGAAGAATTCACTTGTCAATGGATGATTGAAAACACGACAACAAAATGCATATACAGACCTCACTCTGATGATCATTATAGAGAAACCGATCTAAACACTTAAAAGTTAATACTTTGAATGCACTCATTATGTTATTGTAAGAATACTTGATCTTAGACAAGATGAGATTTATCCGGTGATAAACCCGACTGCAGGTTCGAGTCATCTCCCTCTCCAAAAAAAAATCCCAGTTAATTTAATACTTTAAAAAAGAAAAGAAAAAAAAGAATACTCAAATCACATAACCAAATGATCTACTCAAGACTCGTAAACAATATCGACAATTAAACGTGTTATTAATAGTTGTAAAAGATACCCATTAAGCCTAACAATGTTCCCGTATTGTAGGAATATTGACTATTAAACATGTTATTAATAGTAGAGATGACCACGGTTTGATTCCGGTTTCAGGAGGACCTAGAACCGGAACAGGAACCGCCTAGGAGGTGGTTCCGGTTCCACGATTCCAGTCCGGTTTTCCGGTTCTGATTCTTTTATTATTATTATTATTATTATTTACTAACTAAAAAAATTAGACATGTAATGATGTGAAATTGTAAATGCAGTTGATTAGGTAATGGGTAATCCGAAATTAAAATAAAATAAATATATAAAACACTAAAAAAATAAATTGAAATAAAATTTGATTAAAAAAAAAATAGGTGGAACCACCAGTTCCAGTCCCCCTTTTTTTTTTTTCTTCAGAAACCGGAACCGGAACCTTAAGCCTCACGGTTCCGGTCCAGTTCCACCCATTTCAGTCTGATAATGTTCCCGCATAGCGGGTGGTTAAAAAAAAATGCTCTTTATCTACGGTCAGTCGGCATCTCAAATCAGATCTCAACCTTTAAACAACGTAGCACAACTTGTTTATCACAAGGAAGCACAATTTTTTTGGGTCTCTAAAAATAGTGTTACCACCTTGAAACTATAGATGAAGAAGATACCTGTGCATATGTTAATTCATTTGCCCCACAGCTATTTACAGAATCCTTTGGAAACAAATAAAGATGTTATATAAAAAATCTAAACCATTTTCGCAAATCAATTTCTCAATCATACAATCCTTCGTGCTCCCATATGTCCACCAGAAATTCAACCATGTCCTGTCAGTTAAATTCCCAATTAGCACAGATTATTTTATGTACAATAAAGCAATAAGCAAAACTTTCCACCGGCCCATCTGGCCAAGTGGTTCTACTGGTACTCTGGTAATATGAAGAGAAGGACATCCACATGTTACCAGAACAAAAGAAAAATACGAGGAAAAAAACCAAGATTGCAAAGAAAACTTACAGAAAGAGGGATAGGCCTCGGAAAAGAATTTTTGGTCCCAAGTAAATTTTCATAAGTCGGAGTCCAACTGCAAAGAGGCAAAAGGTTGTAAAAGTGGAGAAAAGTAAATGAAAAATGACACAAGAAAACAAATAATGAAAACAGAGTCTCATATGCTTCCTTTTTCTGCCATATATTTTTATTTAGTATATATCATACTTGGATGGTTAGTCCTCACTCTATACATTTAGAAACACACATATTTGAAGGGGACACAGAACACATATGTAACAAAAGCAAGAAATTTACTTAGTTTAATTACTCAAAAACAGAAAAAGATTGTTGTTCAAGAAAATCAGTAGCGCGAAATAGGCAGTTACATTACTTGAGCAGATAAAAGTAGGAGCTGTTGCACTACACAGTCACCTGATAAGAATTCAGAATTAAAACATTGAATGAACCGTAAATAGAGTAAGTTAAACACCTTGATCTGGGTTCCCATATTTGTTGAGTGTTATTCTTTGATCTGCTACTTCCAATCCACTGAAGTCTGCTCTGGTTCCAGTGAAGAAGACCTGAAAATCAATTATTTGTCAGCATCACTTGGTACGATTTGTTTCACTGTTTGATTGACACTGAACCAGATAGCTCAATCCCCGACAACTAATAAGAAATCCTTAAGGGCTTGACGACCATAGAAATACAATAGCAGCAATTCATCATACACAACAAGGAAATTAATAACCAAATAAAATTGACACTTGCCATGATTAACAAAATCAGAATTGCTGCTCATGCTACTAGTTCCACTGGAGTAATTGAGGGTCGGGTTTGATATGCTGATGGATGACATGCTTCTCTGAGATTGAACTGTACTGTTCTCCAGATCGCATGTGCTCGTGCTCCAAAAATCATCTGATAGGCTAGGTTTCTTCACTGTTTTCCCTTGAATTCTCAAACCCTTTGATGGTTCATCCACAGCAATAATTGGAGTGGGCTTAGCACAGCACCCAAAACAACCACTGCTCTGTTACAAACAAAGTTAAACCACATACATAATACAAACCAGCAAAATATTAAGTTAGAGCTGAGGCCACATTAAATATTGCTAAAATTTTAATAGTAAAATGCAGTAGAAGTTCAAGAATTCCAATTGCTTTGAAAATGGAGACAGTGTAAAACAGCGGAAAATAAACCAGCAAAAACAGAGAGGTGCAATCCAATTACACACTAAGATCTGAAACAAAATAGAAGAATAAGAAGCTAATAGAACAATACCAAATCTCCGGAAAATGAAAACACATTAAAAAAAAAAAAAATCTTCCAAAAGTTTTGTTAATGTTTCCATTACAGAATATTATACGTCCTACACAAGTTATTAACTTAAAATTTAACATCAAACGAAAGATACACTCCTAATTTGACTACTATACTTATGCCTGTCACTACATGAAAAGTATCAAAAAAAATAAAAGCACATTGCAAAAGGATTCTCAAGGAAGGCCTTCAAAAACATTAAGATTGGAGTTGATTAAAAACCTTAGCTAGGTTCTAGAAATACTCCCATTTAGTAAGATAGCTTATTGATATAACCTATAAAGAGTATGAATATGAGTATCATCATGCTATCAATTTCAACAGATATTTATCAGGCAGCTTCATGATTAGAGCTTCAAGCGTTAGAAAAACAACTTTGATTTCTTTATGCGTTAAAAGAGATCCTATAAGTAGAGTAGCAGGCTTGTCTGGACTTGCTCCTCTTAAAGCTTTGTTTAATAATTCTTCTATAAGTTAAGATTTGAGAGTCCCAACAAATGTGAAAAAAAATCCCAGACCAAATAATCAGTTAACTAAAACTTTTTCATGGCACACACACCACAAGAACAATTATTCTAACAGTCAACGAATTGGCTGAAGTAATTAAAACCCAAGTCAATAACGATGCTCTTGTATAAAGAGAAAAGCATAAATATAAACAAGAACATGTTGTGAAGATAAATATAATAGAAAATCAACAATTTAGTATTGAAAACGAAAATCAAGATTGGATCAACATGAAGTGAAGTGATTAATTGAAATACATAGCAGTAGTAAAAGAAAGAAGTAATGGATTGAATTGAAATGGAAGATTTACCCCGTGCAAGCGATTAAGTGACGGATCCAGGAAGTGATGGAGCTGTTTAGCGTCACCATAAATGTAAATATAAAATTAAATTCTAAGAAAATGAAGAAACAAACATGGAGTCACTCAGAAGAGAAGAGATGAGAAGGGTTGGTTTTATCTGGAAAAGGGATTGATATTGCCGTTTGGGTGAGCGGCAACGCATCGTGTTTCCTCCACTAGCGTGAGCTGCTTTAGTTGACCACTTTATTATTACTGTATTATTATATATAGAGAGATAATTGCACTAAAGTCCCTGTATTTATCTCTTTAGGCAGAATATCCTTAGGTTTGAGATAATCGATACAAACATACCCTGCTGTTAAATTAGAACCGTCATTTCTTAACAACAAAAGGAAGGAGTGTGTGACATATCGGATCCATTGGATTTATCATGATCCAAGATCTGAACTAATCCGATTGGATCGATGAAATTACAATCCGATCCAATTGTAAAATACTTAAATCCGACTCGAACCGATCCAATGGATCAGATTTATATAAAGCAATTCTTAATTATATAAAAGTTAAAACACTCCTAAAATTAACAAAATCAAATTATTAATTTGTACGGTACTTCAAATAAAATTAACATAAAAGCAATACATAATTATACACTTAAAAATTCAAAAAATGTAATAAATTATAAACATTAAACATAAGTTACAAACGCAAACATAAATAAAATCATCTAAAAGTTTGAAATAAAACTATAATCATTTATCATAACAAAATAGAATAGCGCCCAAAATTTGCTCAATGTTCATCTATATAAGACAGCATAAATTTTCCCAATATAAAGTACATCTTCTATTTTGGCGGATTGGCTAATTTTCATATGGAAATCTAAGATCCGATCCGATCCGATCTAATGAATTTTAGAATTTAGGATCAAATCTGATCTAATCATGTCCTCAAATCCATTGGATTGGAATGGATCATACACACCCCTAATAGAAGGGTAGTTTGGTAATTTTATTTATCTTATTAAAATTAATTATTAACATGACAAATAATTAAAAAAAAAAATGGATGGAGGAGATCTCCTCCATTATTTAATAAAAAAATAAAAACAAAAAAGAATAAAAAATAAAGAAAAATAAAACAGATCAATCTAGAGATCTACATTCTTCTTCTTTTGGAGGAGAAAGACATTATGAAGATGGAATCGTGAGATCCATCACCAGACGGGTTGTGAGGTCCATTTGATAGAGATAGAGCTCGAGCTCTTTTCATCTCAAATGGATTGCAAACTCCATCCTTGATGGAGCGGGAGCGGACTCCATCAAATGGAGATCTATCATAGATAGAGTAGATCTATATGTTGAATAATTTTAGTTGATTTATTTTGGAAACATCTTAGTTGATTTATATTTTGTTATGGGTGGAGATATGAAGGTGATGATGTTGGTGTTGGAGATGAGGATGTTTTTTTATTTTTCATTTTTTTATTTTTTTATTTTTTTATTTTAAAATAAATTATTTAATTGTTTTAATAAACAATATTTTGATGATGTAGTAGGGGCAAATTTGTCTTTTCAAAGGTTTTGCTAGTCAACCGTTAAACGGTTTAACTTTAACGGCAATGTATGTTTGTATTGGCTTTCTCAAACTTAAGGAAAGTTTGCCTAAACTCCTTAAAGGATAAATACAGGGTAGTTTAGTGCAATTAACCCTTATTATTATATATCTATATTTTATTATTGTAAGTTGCTGTAATTATTACCATCTAATGCCTGCACAGTGCAGACCCACACCCGTTTCCTGCATCACATTCGTTTATTTATTTATTATTTTTTTAAAAGTATTATATAAATTAGGGGTCGGAGAAGACTTGAACTCATAACGTCGTAGTATGTAAGGGGTATATCAGAGGTATATCGTTGCAAGATTTACATAAAATTAAACAATAAATTTTACCATGTAAGCTTATATAAGTATTTGCCCTGCCATTGTTTTTGTCCTTTATTGAGCTCTGTCAAGATTGGAATTTGGGACTTAAAAAAATGAAATTTGGGTGTCAAAGTCTACCTAATTGATTCAATACGGTTGAGGGTGGTTATTATTATTATTAGGGAAAATTGTAATAAAATACCCCAGACATTTGCTGAAAGTGCACCCAAATCATACTTTTACCAAAATTACACGAAGTACCCTTGACTAATCCTTTGACAGTTAGAGTTAACGGATGTCAAAATATTAGAAGGGTAATAATGTCAATTTCACTTACAAAATTTAAAAGTATTATAAAATAAAATAAAATAAAAAACTGGAAGAATCTGGTTACTAGATCCCATTATCATCATCGAAAGAAAGAAAGAAAGAAATTATCTTAATGAAAAAACAATACAACAAAAATTCTTGGGAGAACGGGAACTCCATCATCATCTTAAATTGAAGAAAAATAAAATGGGGAAAAAATATATAAATTTATTTCTTGGGTGGAGGTCAAGATTTGGATTCCTAGCTAGATACGATAATCACTTAAATAAAACAAATTGAGAGGAGTAATAAAAAAAAAAAAGAATCTTTTTAGGGTGATCTAGGTTTAGGTTCTCCATCATCACTCTCATTGGAGGATTTTTTTTTTAATGAGAACCCATATCTCATTTTTCTTTTTCTTCAATCATCGTCAACATTTTTTCACTCAATCATCATCAACAACATCAACATTTTTTTCTTCATTCTCAAACAAAAACACAAAAACTCAAAATCCCCATTAAAGATCTACACCCACCAAACCAACAAAAAGTCTCAAACTAAAACTCAAATAGACATCTCCACCCACAAAACCCTTACCACTTTTTTTTTTATGAGAACCCAGATCTCATTTTTCTTTTTCTTCAATCATCGTCAACATTTTTTCACTCAATCATCATCAACAACATCAACATTTTTTTCTTCATTCTCAAACAAAAACACAAAAACTCAAAATCCCCATTAAAGATCTACACCCACCAAACCAATAAAAAGTCTCAAACTAAAACTCAAATAGACATCTCCACCCACAAAACCCTTACCACTTTTTTTTTTATGAGAACCCAGATCTCATTTTTCTTTTTCTTCAATCATCGTCAACATTTTTTCACTCAATCATCATCAACAACATCAACATTTTTTTCTTCATTCTCAAACAAAAACACAAAAACTCAAAATCCCCATTAAAGATCTACACCCACCAAACCAATAAAAAGTCTCAAACTAAAACTCAAATAGACATCTCCACCCACAAAACCCTTACCATCACCGCCCACTTCCTCTACGTCCCTCCTGATATGAACCTCACCAAGAGCAGTGAGACCCGGAACCAATATATGGTAACGAATGATCGTTTTCTAATTCAAGTTTATAATAAAGAACAATAAGGACCGCGACCTGTTATCTATATGGAGATAAGAACCAATGGTATCAAGAAGGTTGCAGATGCCACACTCAAGAACGAGAAAGGAATGTGAGTGATAAGTCAAGTTGAACGCCATAAGGAAGTTCCTTGATAAGTTCTTAGTTCAATGAAGAACCAAAAGAGTAAACTCTCTCAAATAAAATATCATAAGTTGTCTTTTACAAAAGAGAAGAACCAAATATAAAGCCAAGCCTTGGAACAACCCTCCAAGCATGGGAAACACAAGAGAATTAATTGACAAAATCAAATTACAAGAAAATAATAAAGCTAATGCAGATAACAAGTAAAACTCTTCAAATCCCGTAGATTAGTTGAATTTGACCACCGAAATGAATTCAGTCATAGCTCTCTCTTGGGACCTTTAAATGATTGTTTCAAAATACGAAATTGAAGTTAAGGTGCTAATCTTTCCAATGACATTAGCCACGTTAGCTAATTCATTCGGAAACAAAAGTTATGAAGTCATGAAACTTCCCTTCGAACATGAGCTGATGATTAACAAATTAAAGTGAGAATTTGAAGTCTCTTTGTGTCTTGAACCGAGGTCATGCAATGGATCCCTTGGTGCAGCCCCCTTATTCTCATCATCTTTAATCCTTTTGGCCCTTGTAATTGGCCCAACTGGAACATGCAATGGATCCTTTGATGATGCTTCTTGATTTTTATCACCTCCATCGACAACACCACATTCTATCCATCTCCGACAATGTACATGTTCCGTCGCTGTCGTTCCCCACCCTCATGACGAGCTTCAATCTCCTCCAAGGAAAGATTGGGTTTGGCCTCTTTGGAGATGATCTGTTGATTTCGTCCATTAGGAGATATCTCCAGAACTCCAAGATATCTTGTTTTATTTGTTTTTTTGTTTTTTTCATTTTTCAAGATGCATTTGTTTTTTTTTTTTTTTAATTGTTGAGTGATGTGGCATTTATTCATTGGATAATGTGAACTTGTTTTATTAACACTTAGAGGCAATGTAAACATTTCGTAATATTTATTTGGTTAACAATTAACTCTAATGGTCAAACGGTTAATTAAGGGTACTTTTCTGTAATTTTGGTAAAAGTACGATCTAGTTGCACTTTTAACAAACGTTAGGGTATTTTATTGCAATTTTCCTTATTATTATCATTATTATTTACATTATTGTGGGGTTAGGGTTTATGTGGACCTAACAAGTGTAACATGTTCTCAAAGTAGAAACAAGATGATTGATGGGTATTAGCATTGTATAATTTGAAGATACGAATACAATAAAATAGCAAGCAAAACAATATCAAGGAAGGCTTGAAATTAACCACAACTATCAGTTTATTATGGATTTCAAATTATTGCATTACATGATCTGACCTAATTTCCCTGTTTAAACAGCAGAGATGCAAGGCTGGCCTTCCAGGCCTCCATCCATATACATCATTGTCGTGGGCTCATCCTTTTTGGCTGGCAGCCCTGTCCGCAAGCTGTGATTCCGCACATTCTCCTGCTTGGCATTTGTCTCCACTGTCACGGACCTGAGAAAAACACCAAGCAGGTATTAAAAACCACTACCTGATGTGGCTTGATAGTGAAGGACGCTCATTTGTTCTAATAATGTCCAGGTTCGAACTGCTGCCATGTACGATAGTGATTGTTTCGTGAAGAAAATAATTCTACTTAATCACATGAAAAAGTATCCATTTTGAATTAGTACATTATAACAGCTCATAAGCAAGAGAACTTTAAAGAACTTGGTAGTAGCTGAAGCTATAAAACAAATTCTTTCAAGTATCGTCATACCATTTGAAATTAGTATTTTAAAATTATTGTACAATTTTCGAGTCTCAAGCTACAATTTGGATCCAATCAAACAGAAACCATATATATCAATACCTTGTTTTTTAGAGATAAAAAATGGACTTGGAAATTCTCAATCAGTTTCGTTTCACTTGTGATTATGGTTGGATTAGGGCTCGACCAACTACTGTCACTCTGCTGGCCCAAGCCCATATTCATAAACTATGAAGTAATCCATTAACCATAAGCTTGTATCACCTGTTAAATTTTTTTTTTTTTTTTTTTTTTTTTTTTTGAAAAAGAGAGACTATAATAAATTTCCTATAAGATAAGATTAAGTCATTCCAATGGTTTGACCCTCGCATTTACACCAAAAGTTTGTAGGTTCAAATCCCCTTCCATTAAATCACGAATTATTGTAATATTTCAAAAAAATAAAATAAAATAATTTTTATACATATTTATAACTGTACACCAAGAAAAAAACAAATATAAGTGATATATTAACAATAAATAAATATATATTACACCCATGCTTTCTCAAGTTTGCTATTTTACATTTGGAATCAAACTCACAATGACATGTTGACAGTCTAAAATGGTAAAAAACAAAAATGAAAAATACCCCTAATTAATATTTTTTAAAAGTAAACAAATTTTTAAAAAAAAAAAAGTGGAGAGAGTTGATGCCTCTTCACCTCCATGGAGGCAAAAGGCAATGCCTCATCCAATCTGAGTCCGACGATGGATCTGATGCCGTCACCAGCGTCTTATACCAACACTTTACTACTCTAATGTATCCTATCTTTTCTAGTTTATGGTTTTGCATCTAAATTTTGTGTGCCAAGTTTGGAAATTTTGGGTTTTGTTTAGAATGACTATGGTTTGGAGATGAACATTGGTATGGGATGGGTTTTGATTCAAAATGCACGTTAATGTTGTGTGTGGGTTTGATAGAGTTGGATTTTGGAAATTCGTTGGTGTTTGGGGTTTTGGAAAATGTTTGGAGGATGGTATTTCAAGTTTGATTGGGTAGATAATATAGATGTCAGTTTGATCGGATTTAGATAATCTGAATTTGATTTAATTTTTTGGATTTTTGGATTGGATTGTTAAAATATGTTTTTCCAATGTAAGAGCATCTCCAATGCTGTGCTAAATAATTGTGCCAATGCTAAAATTTAGCACAGGGTGTAAAAATCGTCCTCCAATGCAGTGCCAAATGATGTGTCAAATTTGGCATTAATTTGGCACACAATATAGCATATGCCAAATTTGGTATAACAATAAATGCTCATTTTTTAATTATAAAAATACCATTATATATATATTTTAAATGAAATAACTAAAGTATTAATGGAACTTTACATTAGAACATTAAAAGAAATAATGAATACATTAATTGTAAGGGTTTACTTTTATAATTTTAATTAATAAAATAATAAAAATAGCATTTTAAATAAGATTGTGCATTGGAGCACAATGCTAAATTGATGTGCCAAATATAACATTTTACTCTTTTTTGTGCCAAATTTAGCATTAGCATTGGTATATGCATTAGAGATGGTCTAAGAGTATCTCTAATGTAATGCTATTTTAGTGTGCCAATGCTACAATTTAGCACAAAGTAGAAAAAAAAAATATGCTCCAATACAATGATAAATGTTGTGCCAAATTTAGCAAAGCAATAAATGATGCTTTTTTAATTAAAAAATAACATTGTATAATTGTATTGAATAAATTAATCGTTAACTTTTATAATTTTAAATAATAAAAAATATTATATAAATCGGATGTATCAATCATATTTGTTAATTTTTATAATTTTAAATAATAAAAAAATAAAAATAACATTTTAAATAGAATTATGTATTGGAGTATAATACTAAAATGATGTGTCAAATATAATATTTTATTATTTTTTGTGCCAAATTTAACATTGACATTGTCATCTACATTGGAGATTGTCTAATCTTAATTATTTAATGTCAAGCTAAAATAACAAATAAAATTAATAGATATTGTCAAGGTAGTTTACTTCTAGAGTTCCGGTGGGTTTGTTGGACAACATACGATGTTGTAAACAAACTTGAAATACTGTTGTATCGTTTTTTACCACTAAATTACATTAGGTCGTGGTTAGAAATTTGGAATCCAAGCGTTTTAAAATTATAAATTCTTTCTTTTTTTTTTTTTTAGATTAACAAGTATAATTTATTTTTGTAAACGGTATACTTTTACAAAAACAATATATATATAATTAAAATTAGAAGCCCTTTTTTTATTGGAAGGTACGTGGCCATAACAATTAAAACGACAAACACCATTAAAACGACATGTGAATTTCTTGGGTAAAGACAAGGTACAAATAAAAGGTTTACACTCTTACAATTCATGAATATTGATTAGTCAGTTATTGCATTTAATAATAATGTTAGATATGTTCCAACATTCGACGATTATGGTACATCAAGCCTACCTCATTTGCCATTAATAATTTACAAATAATTAACGTACTACTGATTTAGTACTCAACTTTCTTAATTCTGTCACCTCCCAACACAAAAGGCAGTGCTCCTATTTTCTATATCCAGGCTGCACATGTAATATTTGATCTAGATAGAATTTCCTCTTAATTAATAAAAGTGGTAATGCACCTCCCTTTCTCAGTGTTGTGATTAGATTAGACAGTCCTGATCTGATCAGTGCATCATGATATAATTTTATCAGGATATTAAATGTGAGCCATTAGTTTTGATAAGTACATACACACTTGAGTCAAAGTATGTAAAACGAGTGGTTCATGTTTAATATCCTCAAAAAATTATATCAGGATGCACTGACTTGAAAATTTTTATTAGATTAAATATCTAAATCATACATGTAGTATTTAATCTCGACAGAACTTGACCGTTCAATATCATCCGAAAGTATTGTAATATTAAAAGAAAAAAGAAAAACCTTTCGTAATCCTTATCTCTAAACCGCCCCATATTACATATAATTGGCCAAGTAAAATTCAAGCTTACCAGAAAAGGTATCTGCCACCGCCATGCATCATCTTCTCAAATTGCCCAAACCACGTCATTCTTAACTAATGTTTATACTTTTAATAATAATAATTGATTAGTGATTTCTTAATAAGGTATCATCAACGTAAGCAGACATGATTCTCTAGTAAAGAAAAATAAAAAACACACTAATGAAAGATGTCGTCATGGCTTATGAATCTTTTTCAATAATGCAAACGTTAGAGCCAAATGTTGTTCACTTGTTTTTCTATTCTATGTAGGGGTGAGACCATCGACCATTTAGAAATAACCTACATGTTTCTTAATGTTTTATACTCTTTCTTTTTGGAATCTCTCTCCTCAAATGGTTTGGTATGCTCAAAATTTATATGTGATTAATTAACACACTAATAATTATACTATGTAAATCAAATACATGATTAAAGAGAAAAATGTAATAAATAAATAAAAAAGTAAGAAAAAAGATGGGTGTGGAAGATAGGAAGCATGAGATTTGGTTGCATATTAATTAAGGAGTAGAATCTAGAAATATGATATGGTGGATGGTGAAAGTTGAATGAAGGTGTCATGCTCCACATCTACCAATTGCCCAATTGGGGGTCAGTCACCCCTAAATCAAGGTCTCTTTTACTTTAGAAGGAAGATTATGTCAACATTCATCACTCATCACAATCTTAAAAATTTTATACACAAAATTTATGAAATTATCTTTGTATTTTAAAAGTTTTTCGGTTTGGTCTTCCAAAATTTTTATTTTATTTTTTTATATTTCTGCCTCCACCACTTGTATCATGAACAATAATATATAAAAGTGGAATTGGTGAGAAATGTCACCTTTTTAAACTGATTTGGTGACAATGTCACTGCTTTAATAAGTTAAGTTTAAAAGGCACCTATTATGGTGAACAGACAAAAATACCCTTACTTTACACATTCTTTTCTTACTTTGAAGTTTTCTGAGATTAAAAACAGACCTCCAATGGATAATTAGTTTTGTGGCTCTACGCAAACGCATTCGGGGGTCGAGCTCCCCGCTGAGCTCGCGGTGGTCGAGCTGCCCGGTCAGCTCGTGGGGGTGTGGGGGCAACGCATTCGGGGGTCGAGATTTTTTTTGGTTTTGAATCTTCCATTGAAAAGGCTCGAAATGAAGTGTTCGAGCCTTTTCATACACCAATCGTGCCTTTTCATTAGTGTATGAAAAGGCTCGAACACTTAATGAAAAGGCACGATTACTGTACCATCGTGCCTTTTCATACACCAATCGTGCCTTTTCATGTATAAAAAGGCACGATTACTGTACAAAAAGGCTGGAAACTTTGTTCAAAAAGGCTCGAAATATTTTTTAATTTTTTAATCGAGCCTTTTGGAAAAGTTATCGAGCCTTTTGGAAAAGTTATCGAGCCTTTTGGAAAAGTTATCGAGCCTTTTGGAAAGGTTATCGAGCCTTTTAGAAAGGTTATCGAGCCTTTTGGAAAGGTTATCGAGCCTTTTGGAAAAGTTATAGAGCCTTTTCCAAAAAGGCTCGATAACCTTTCTAAAAGGCTCGATAACCTTTCCAAAAGGCTCGATAACCTTTCTAAAAGGCTCGAAATGATTTCGTGCCTTTTTGAAATATTTTCGTGCCTTTTTACACTGTCATCGTGCCTTTTGAAGTTGTTATCGAGCCTTTTGGAAAAGTTATCGAGCCTTTTAGAAAGGTTATCGAGCCTTTTGGAAAAGTTATCGAGACTTTTCCAAAAAGGCTCGATAACCTTTCAAAAAGGCTCGATAACTTTTCCAAAAGGCTCGATAACAACTTCAAAAGGCACGATGACAGTGTAAAAAGGCACGAAAATATTTCAAAAAGGCACGAAATCATTTCGAGCCTTTTCCGAACTTTTTTCGAACCTTTTTCGAGCCTTTTGGTGAAGAAGGTTACTGTGGGGGGCAATTTTGTCCGTTCACCATAAATGGTGCCTTTTAAACTTAAGTTAGTAAGTTGGTGCCTGTTCCCAAAAAAGAGCCTCAAATAATGCTATTTAATTTTTTAACCCTATATAAAATAATAATTATTTTTAATAATAAATTTATATACAATTTTATTTCTAAGAGGTTAGTAGAATGATTATTACATGTAGTTTGCTCCTACAAAAATCTAAGGTTTGCTATTGTTTTTTCTTCCTAAAAAATTATAGGGTTTGTCGATTGAGCATCAAATTTCGAACTCAAATTTACCTGGCGGTTCAAAAAATTTATGGGTCGGGACCCTATGGTTCGGCCACTTTGCCAGTCACATCATAAAGTTTGTTGGCACCTAGTGCTTTCTCGTGAACTGTTGTGTTTGCACAAAAGTCATAAGTTTTAGGAAATTAACTTGATATTGTAAGCTCTAATTATCTGTTTCAGATCAAACTTGGATGTTCATATGGAGATTATCTTCCTTGTTTTGTTGCAGATATTGGATTCTTAGGATTTACTTTGTAATAATTCAATTCATAATGTTGCTTCCATGAAGGCATATCACATTTACAATTTGTTTGAAAATAAATTGTTAACCTTAAAAAAGTGCTACTGTTAATTAACAGTTATGAATGTTCTTCAAATTAAAAGGTTTACAAAGTTTAAAGTGACAAACGAAATCTAATCTCTCTGTCTAAACCTAGGATCCGCAAGAATGTCAACAAGAGTGTCTAAAACTTTGTCAAGGAGGAAAGGTGATAATTTTATAGCCCCTATATGTTCCACTGGTGGATCCACAATATCTCAAACTTAATATCCATTCCTTTTGTAAATATCACATTAATAGAAAAATAAAATAAAATAATTCTTTACCATGACTAGTGCCAAAACTAGCTTTTACTTAAAATGAGGTTGAATAGCTTTCAAAAAAAAAAAAAAAAAAATGAGGTTGAATATAATCATTTTTTTTTTCAAAAAACAAACATCATATGGAATTAAAAAAAGAGTTTTTTTTTTTTTTTTTTTTTAATTTTATTTATTTATTTATTATTCCATAACAATGGGCAATCTCTATCATTGTGGGTTCTGGGTTCTGGGTTCTGGAAAACCTTGACTCTATTAGAGGGAGTGCATTCTGATCATAATCCTCCACCCATTGGGAATTAATTGTGCAGGAGCGATCCCCGCGCTCCTTAACAACCTCCAAATATATGGCTGCAAAGGAAGCTTAACCCCTAATTCCATAAATGCTGGGTGAAACACCACTGATCCTACCTCAGGACCACTGGCGGATTCCCTAGCACGAGGGATCCTCAAGACTACCAACGCTGGGATTGAGAATTCCTTTATATACTGATCCAACTTTGACTTGGATATTTTGTTTACGTCATGATTGATGGAAAACTTGGAATGATCAATCTGAGGGCGATAAAACTCTTCCGAATCAATATCCCTTGGTATAATCCCCTCGGGCAGGGTTCAAAGCCTCATGGTTTACCATATTCGCCTCCGGCCCCCTTTCAAATCAACTCTGAAACCAGTCTATCAAATTCCTAACCATTATCAGACCACGGAGAACTCTCTGACGCATCACTAGATCTATTAGATATTCTAGACCTAACCATCCTTACTAAATGATGAAAAGAAATGAGAAAAGGAAAATAAGTGCACCTCATAAATGCCGAATTATCCCATCGAAGCAAACGCAAAGCTCTCAAAGTAAAGAAACTAATAGGTAAATGAGCAAGGGCTCCACCAATTTATAGGCAACCTGGAACCGACATTAGGGCCTTGTTGGAAATCCCAAACAATGCAAAGGTTGAAGTGACACATTGATCTAATGATCACAAATGCAACCCTAAAACCAACGCTGCACGTACCTTCATGTGGCTCGGGTTGCTGGGGGATGAACCAGATGAACCGACCCAGGTCCGGCCCAAGCAAGGTTTCAAGCCCCACGATCTTGGCCCCCAAAACCAAAACCAACAGCTTGATAGGAACTGTTGATACCAAATAAATGGCTGGACACTGGAGTTGTCATGACAGTGGATATCAAAGACCAACCTAGAGGATCGTGGTTCAGTGAATAAAAGGACCAACCCAGAGAGCAAAGACAGAATTTCATATGATATCCGTGATTTAGAGGAAACGTCACATTTGTTGCATGCACAGTGATGGAAAAGTGTTAAAGCACCTGCGACAAGTGTCATTTACCCTCCTTAAAATCATGACACCACACCAGCTTGTCCCAAGAACATTTTACCTCTACAGTACTTATACACCTTGGGAATCGTAGAGTGTTCACCAGCTCTCCAATCAATTTGTTCACCAAACAGCAGCTATTCATCTCAATAGCTATCGAACCTGGATATATACGATAGATTCTCAAGATCCATCATCAACTACCGAATCGCAACCTCTGAATGTGACCTTCTTCATTTTTATCCCTAATAAGAGTAAAAACATTATGAGAACAATTTTTCAAAAAATAAAAATAAATAAAAATTATAATAAGAACTTATATATAGCATGAAACAGATCCAAAGCAACAAAATAATAAAAAAATATATATAAAGAAATCAAAGAGTTAAAGATAAGAGGAAAGATGAGATGAAGGGGACGTAGTTGAGATCATTCATCAAATTTTGAGATGAAGGTAAAACAAAGAATTGATTAAAAGTTTTACCGAAAAGAACACAAAGCATTGATCTAACCGAATATGAAGAGAGATCAAAGAGAACCGAAATACAATGACACAAATCTGAAGATTTGTGCTCCCTTAACTCCTTGTTGATCATCATGTTTATGAACCGATTAGATGAGTCTTTTATATATATTATTATTATTATTATTATTATTATTTATCATAACTTCTACTTTAAAGAAATTTAATGACGGATATTTAAAAAAAAAAAAAAAAAAACTTAAAGAGATGAAATTTCTCGTTAGGGAGACGGGAGAGCAACAATGAGGAGACATGTGCTTGTAAAAATATGAGAAAAATAAGGTCAACAATTGACAGTTTTTCTTTGGTGGGCACACAAATATGAGCATACTTATAACACAAGTGCCACCTCATCATTTTTTACCATGTGCATAGAGGTGACACTTGTGCTATAAGTATGTTCATATTTGTGTGCCCACCAGAGAAATATTGCAACAATCGGGAATAAATTCGTTTGAGTTGTTTGCCACGTGTCACGGTTTAATTAGGTCCGTCTCACCAATATCAGTTGGTGAGACGGACCCATGTAATATTTTCTCCAAACGTAATATTCATTCCTTTTGTAAATATCACATTAATAGGAATATTTTTTTTTTCTTCTTTACATGACTCGTGCAAAACTAGCTTTTACTTAAAATGAGGTTGAATAGCTTTAAAAAAAAAAAAATGAGGTTGAATAAAATCATTTTTCTTTTTTCAAAATACAAACATCAATTGAATAAAAGTAAGTTTATTTATTTATTTATTTTTTATCAATGTCCCAACTCCCAAATAAGGAGGAGGGTTTAACTTGTATTCTCGTAATTCATAACAATAAATATGTGAAAACAATTAGAGCGCTTTTATCAATTTAGAATCCTAGCAAGAGAAATGAAATTCCTAAATTCTTAATTTTTTTTATTATAGTATAAACTAAAAATATTAGATAATTAAATTATGTGAATCTTACATACAAATCAAAATTAAGGTTCTACCAGGAAAAAAAAAAAAAAAAAAACTTAATTCCCTCTTCCATCTAATTAGGAATTGATTTTTTTTTTCTTTATTCTCTCTCATTTTTATTGCCAATTAGAAAACACAAACCTAATTGCTCTAATGGTGTGTTTGGTATGGATGAAAAGAGAGAAGAAAATGGGGAAGTATATGTCTGGTATGGAGAGAAAAATGAAAGGAAGGGAAAATGGGAGGAAATATTTATGAGTGGGCCCCACCAATTTTAATCCTCCCAAAAGTGGGAGGAAAAGGGAGAGAAAGGAGGGAATGTTGTTTGGTTTAATGGAAATTATGAATTTACCCTTCTTTTTTTTTTTTTTTTTTTTTTGTAGGAAAGGGAGAGAAAGGAGGGAATGGTGTTTGGTTTAATTGAAATTACAAATTTACCTTTTTTTAAATAAAAAAAAAAAACTTGTAAAGCATAATGTATTAATTTATATATATAATAGGTTAAAATTTTTGAAATCATTTTGTAAAAAAAAAAAGAAAGTTGGATCCAATATCATTTAAATTATATTTATTTATTGAATATAAAAAAAAAAAAAAATTGATCTGCATCAAATATAAAGAAGATTTTCCATCCTATAAAGAAAATTTCCAAATATAAAAATATATAATATATAAATTATAATGTAAGGGTAAAATAGTAAAATTGATAAATAAGATTTTCCATCATTTGTCTTTTCCTCAACAATACCAAATAAAGGAAAGGAAAGATCTCTTCTTTTCTTCTTGTTTACCAAACACCTCAAGGGAAAATTATTTTCCTTTTTTTCACTCATGTTTTCTATCCCTCCAAAGGAAGGAAAGAATATATATATATATATATATACAATCTTTCTATTATCAGTTCGAACTGATAAAAGTTATATCAGTTCCTTGTATGTTGGCCACTAGATTTAAATACTTTGACTGACAAGTGCATACAGCCAAGTCAAAGTATTTAAATCCAGTGGCCCACATGCAAGGAACTGATATAATTTTTATCAGTTCGAACTGATAATAGAATTTCTGTATATATATATATTATCAATTTTACTATTTTACCCTTACTTTATATTTCATATATTAAAAAAAAATGGACAAATTTGAAAATTTTAAGTCAACCCAAAAAGCCTTCTCTCTTTCCCTCCATTTTCCTTCCACTTTTGGGAGGATTAAAATTTGTGGGTCTCACCCATAAATTCTTCCTCCCATTTTTCCCTTCCTTCCATTTTTCTCTCCATACCAAATACATACTTCCCCATTTTTTTTCTCCCTTTTCCCTCCACCCTTTTCTTTCCTCTCCCTTTCCACCCTAGGGTGTGTTCGGTGTGGATGAAAAGGGAGAGGAAAGAAAGGGAGAGGAAAGAAAAGGGTGGAGGGAAAATGGAGAAGAAAATGGGGAAGTATGTGTTTCGTATGGAGAGAAAAATGGAAGGAAGGGAAAAATGGAAGGAAAAATTTATGGGTGGGACCCATAAATTTTAATCCTCCAAAAGTAGGAGGAAAAGGGAGAGAAATGAGGGAATGGTGTTTGGTTTAATGGCAATTATGAATTTACCTTCTTTTTTTTTTTTTTTTTTTTTCGGGGGAAAGGGAGAGAAAGGTGTTTGGTTTAATTGAAATTACGAATTTGCCCTTTTTTATTTTTTAAAAATAACTTGTAAAGCATAATGTATTAATTTAAATATATAATAGGTTAAAAAAATTGAAGTCATTTTGTAAAAAAAAAAAAAAGTTGGATTCAATATTATTTAAATTAGATTTATTTATTAAATAAAAAATATATAATATATAAACTATAATATAAGGGTAAAATAGTAAAATGGATAAAGAAGATTTTCCATCCTTTGTCTTTTCCTCAACAATACCAAACAAAGGAAAGGAAAGATCTCTTCTTTCCTTCATGTTTATCAAACAGCTCAAGGGAAAATTATTTTCCTTTCTTTCCCTCAAGTTTTATATCTCTCCGAATCTTTCTATCCTTCTTATTTTCTTTCATTCCTACCAAACACACCCTAAAAATAAAAAAATACTCTTAACATCTAAAATTGACTGAATCATTATATATATATATATATTTAATAAATTTGAAGTAATAATAGAAAATTTTAATTTAAGTAATGAGATGTCTTCATGAGAAGCTTCTTTGAAGTTTCCCTTTTCACATTGGTATGGTTAGTCAAACGATCAAGAAAGGGTAGGTTGGGTAAACCAACCTTTTGGGACTTTGAAACTTAGCTACTTTATTGAATATTATAAATATAGAATTGAATATATAATAGTAAATAAATAAAACAAAAGTGGAAGAAATTACCACATGCAAGTATGCAACATGAAAAGCACTTCCAAAATCAACATCCAATTTTTTATTTTATTTTATAAAAAGATAACAAAGCAAAGCATTTGTTGTTGTTGTTGTTCCCACATCAATTCAATTGCAATATAATGCCGTTTTCTAGAGGCCTTAATTCTTTTCTTTGTCCCAAACACTTGTTTAAATAAACAATGAAATAAGTCAATAACTAACTACAGAATCAATTCAAGACAAACAACATTTTTTTTTTTTTTTTTTTTTATATAATGGAGAGAATCATGGGTAGAGATTCTACCCTATAAATATATGAAAAAAGAAAAAAGAAAAAAAAAGCTCCAAATATGTGCCAATTCATCAGTAAAACAACAACAAAAATTAAAATAAATTAAAAGTACTTTTCCGAGTGACAGTTTTTAAAAAACTTTTTTATGAACTCCAATTTTTGTTTGTTTGTTTATTTCCATAAAAAAAAAATACAACATAAATAAAAAACAAAAACTAAGAAAATTAATAAATAAAAGTGTGTATAACACTTCTAATCAAATTCATATATTATTTATCTATTGGTTGGTTTAATAATGTTGATATATAATAAATAAAGGTTTAAGGATAGCATAATGGGTCCTTATATAATAAACAATGGCTTAATAAGGTTGAGGTTTCAAGCCCCACGATATTGGCCCCAAAAATCAAAACCGACGACTTGATGGGGAACTGTTGATGAGGAAATAGGGGTATATAACACTTTTTAAATTTTGACTTGTACAACTATCACACTTTAATAACTCTTGTTTTAATAGCACAAAAAATGGAATTTTGACAAAAATACCCCCCAGCTTCTTTTATTTTCTCTTGTGTGTCCTTCACCTTCTTCTTCATTTTTTCAAAACCTCCATTGATGGAGCTTCAATGGAGGTGCCACCGCCAACCAGCAAGTTGACCGGTAAAACCACTGGGAAAACGTTCGTCGAGTGCCAATCATTGTAACCGAAGTGTTCGTTTTCATTTTCGAGTTATGTAGAGAGAGAAACGAAGCAAAACCCAAACTGTCGTGAATCTTCATCGTCTGATCTATGACGATCCATTGCGAATCTGACGAAACCGATGGTGCCAACGAACTCGGCATCGTTCGATCTTCCAGATCCAACTATCTCTGGAGTCAATCGGCGCCGTCATCGGATCGTCACTGTCACCATTGATGGAGGTCGAACAGAATAAGTCTCGAACAAACTTGAATTAAGTCTCGAAACACATGAATAAGTCTCGAAAACGCATGAATAAGTCTTGAAAAAAATCATGAATAAGTCTCGAAACTGCAAATAAGTCTCGAATTTTCGAGAAAAAAAATAAAAAGGAAAAGAGTAAGTGGGGGTATTTTGGTCTCATCACCTATTTTGGTGCTATTAAAACAAGACTTATTAAAGTGGTGCTATTTGCACAACCCCTCCCCTAAAAAGTGCTATTTAATTTTTGAACCCAACTGTTGATACCAAATAAATAGCTGGACACCGGAACTGTCATGACAGTGGATGTCAAAGACCAACCTAGAAGATCGTGGTTCGGTGAATAAAAAGGACCAACCCAAAGAGCAAAGACATAATTTCTTGTGGTTCGGTATCCGCGATTCGGAGGAAACGTCACATCCGCTACATACGCCGTGATGGAAAAGTGTCAAAGCACATGCGACAAGTATCATTTACCCTCCTTAAAATCATGACACCACACTAGCTTGTCCCAAGAACACTCTATAAATACCTCATTCAAACTAGAACTAAGGGAATATAGAAAAGAAGAACAACACCTTGGGAATCAAAGAGCATTCACTAGCTTTCCAATCAATTTGTTCACCAAACAACGGCTATTCATCTCAATAGCTACTGAACCTGGATATATACGATAGATTCTCAAGATCCGTCATCAACTACCGAATCGCAACCTCCGAAGGTGACCTTCTTCATTTTTATCCTTAACAAGAGTAAAAACATTAAGAGAACAATTTTTCAAAAAATAAAAAAATAAAAATTATAATAAGAACTTATATATAGCATGAAACAGATCCAAAGTAACAAAATAAAAAATATATATATAAAGAAATCAAAGAGTTAAAGATAAGAGGAAAGAGCTAAAAGGGTTATAGCTCAGCTGGTAGATGGACGAGCTTAGGACTTAGGCAAATAACTCCCAGGTTAGCGGTTTGAATCCTACCAATGATGAAAGCTTTCAAAAAAAATCTGGTCCCAGATTAATAGATATTGTCAAAAAAATAAAAATAAAGATAAGAGGAAAGATGAGAAGAAGGGGAAGCGGTTGAGATCACGCATCAAATTTTGAGATGAAGATAAAACAAAGCTGTTATCCTAAAAATTGGGTATTGACTTCCAGATAACGTTTAGACCGAACGAAGCGGTACTCCACTGTCGGAGGGGCCCAGACGTGGACCAGAGAGCCTGGTTGCGGTTCGAGCACAGTAGAGGTACCAGGGTCAGATGTAGATATCAGGGTTGCTGAATGAATGTACCAGGATACGCCAGTTGTTAGTTGGGACCGGTTTTCAGGAGTGCTGGTACCAGTAATGATTGAATATGGACACAATATGAAATAAGCTATATCAATAAAGTATCAACTCATGCATGAATGAATAGAACATGGTTCTTCACATTAATGTGATCAGATTACAACTCTCGTTAGAAGGGGGTACAACTCTCTCTCTCTCTCTCCCTCCCCCCTCTCTCTTTCTCTCACTCACAATGGAGGTTTCTATCAAAGGAACTAGTCATTCTATAGTAGGAAGTTACACCATTTGAGCTTCAAACATGAAGCTAGTCGTTCTATAGTAGCAAGATATTCTAATTTCCTCTCAAAAGACTAGCTAGAGTCTAACCCTTAACTATTCTAGAGTTAGGGTATTTATAGAGTGTTATGGATTTGGTAGGTGAGGAGGATCCTCCTATGTGGGAGTCCTTGGCATGATCCTCACCGCTCATTTGTTTTGGGCCCATCGTGACACATATCCTAGAGGGTCGCGATTGCTCCAACTGTGCCCTAGGGCTGACTTGGCGGTCGAGTAGGTAGGTGGGAGACCTCTCTTTTAGGCAGGATAACCGTTAGGAGATCTCCACCGTTAATTTGCATTGGGCATAGGCGAGGCGCGCGCCTTGGATGGCTAGGATGGTCCCACCTATCCCCTAATGTCCACATAGGTGCTTCGTAGGCGGTTATATGACGTTTTCCTTGATTCTGGTCGGCGAGAGGCGTTTGAGCTGGCTGGACAAGTAGCTTTCACAATTGGAGCTTGTTGGGGGGATTATGCCAACGTTTGTCACGCACTCACGTTGCCACTATCAAGCGCATTTTCCTATTGTTTCCCCTTTCTGCCTAGGTGCTTTTTGCTTCCCTTCTGTCTGCTGGAACTCAGGTTCCCTATTTGGTAATGATTGGGGTTGACCTTAGTAGAGCTGAGCTTGACCACCATCAGGCCGTTGGTGCTGGTCGATATAGCGCGATTGAGACCGTTGAATCCTTACCTTTCCCTTCCATTGTCAACTGGGCAAAATTAATGCCCACATATCCCTTGCTCTCTGTTGGGTTTCTTTCTTATTTAATCTTGTCCTTCTGCTAGGGCTTGCAACAGCCCTTCATGGGCTTGTTGGGGGCCTTGGTGGGGGTTTTAGATTGTTCTTCGTCATCTAGGGCGTCCTAGTCTCTCCTCATGGGACTTTGGGAAGCTCATGTAATCTTCCTCTGGTTCGATCTGGCGGATTGGGATATCGCGGCGTGGTGGTTGATCCCCGGTTGTACTAGGAATCCCGATACCTTTTAGGAATCAAAGCTGGTGGGCAGAGTGAGGTTGTGTTAGACCCGGTAGTCATGGGACCGGGGCGGTCCTGGTTGTATCGGGGATCGAGTACTCTTCGAGGACCGAAATTGGGAGGCGAAAAAGGGGCGTGCTAGAACCAATTGTAATCGGATCGGGATAAACTTAGGCGGATCGGGGGATCTTGCCCCGTTTCTGGCTCTGTCACGATATACTGGGGAAAGTGCCATATTGATTCTTTTCTTGGTCATTTTTGACGGTTAACAAAAGTTTTGATTCAAAGTTTTACCGAAAACAACACAAAGCACAGATCTAACTGAATATGAAGAGAGATCAAAGAGAACCGAAATACAAAGACATAGATCTGAAGATTTGTGCTCCCTCAACTCCTTGTTGATCATCATGTTTATGAACCAATTAGATGAGTCTTTTTTTTAATATTATTATTTATCATAACTTCTACTTTAAAGAAATTTAATGACAGATATTTAAAAAAAAAAAAAAAAAAAAAAAAAAAACTTAAGAGATGAAATTTCTCATCAGGGAGACAAGAGAGCAACAAGGAGTATACATGTGCCTTTAAAAATATGGGAAAAATAAGGTCAACAATTAGGAATAAATTTGTTTGAGTTGTTTGCCACTTGTTACGGTTTAATTAGGTATGTTTCACCAATATTAGTTGTGAGACAGACCCATGGATATTTTCTTCAAACGTAATATTCATTTCTTTTGTAAATATCACATTAATAGGAAGAAAAAAAAAAAAAAAATCTTTAGTCTTTACAATAACTCATGCCAAAACTAGCTTTTACTTAAAATGAGGTTGAATAGCTTTATAAAAAAAAAAAAAAAAAGAGGTTGAATATAATCATTTTTGTTTTTTCAAAAACAAACATATGGAATAAAAATAAGAGTTTTTTTTTTTTTTTTCAATGTCCCAACTCCCAAATAAGGAGGAGGGTTTAACTTGTACTCTCGTAATTTATAACATATGAAAATAGTTAGAGCGCCTTTATCAATTTAGAATCCTAACAAGAGAAATAAAACATAATTCCTAAATTTTTAAATTTTTATAAATTTTTATTATAGTATACACTAAACAAATTTGATAATTAAATTACGTGAATCTCACACATAAATCAAAATTAAGTTTCTACTAGAAAAAAAAAAAAAAAAACCTTAATTCCCTCTTCAATCTAAGGAATTGAAATTTTTTGTCTTTATTCTCTTTGTAATGAAATTTGATTCTCTCTCGGTTTTATTACAAATCAGAAAACACGAACCTAATTGCTCTAAGAATAAAAAATACTCTTAACATCTAAAATTGACTGAATCATTATATATATATTTAAAAAAAAAAAAATAGATTAAACCAAGTCAAACCTGAAACAAATAAATTTGAAGTAATAAGAGAAAAATTGAATTGAAGTAATAAGATGTCTTCATGAGAAGCTTCTTGGAAGTTTCCCTTTTCACAAGAAAGGGTAGGTTGGGTAAACCAACCTTGTGGGACTTTGACTATAAAACAAAAGTGGAAGAAATTAAATAAGCATGGGACACAAAATGAGTCCCCCTCCCCCACATGTAACATGAAAAGCACTTCCAAAATCAAAATCTAAAATAAATAAATAAATAAAATAAAATAAAATAAACAAAGCAAAGCATTTGTTGTTCAATTGCAACATAATGCTCCCCAACAAAATTTAATTTGAGTTGCCCATGCGGCCGTTTTCTAGAGGCCTTGCTTCTTTTCTTAAAATACATAAAATACATATATTAACTATTTAATGCATTTTTTTTTTAAAAATAAACAATGAAATAACTAACTACAGATTCAATTCAAGACAAACAACATATTTTTTTTATAATGGAGAGAATCATGGGTACAGATTCTACCTCATAAATTTATGAAAAAAACCAAAAACAAACAAAATTAAAGCTCCAAATATGTGCCAATTGACAGTAAAACAAAAAAAAAAACCAAAAAAAAAATTAAAAATACTTTTCCAAGTGACAGTTTTTTAAAAACTTTTTTATGAACTCCAGTTTTTTTTGTTTTGTTTTGTTCTGTTTTTGTTTTTGTTTTTTTTTTTTTTGTCTATTTCCATAAAAATATACAACATAAATAAAAACTAGGGTTAATAGCACCAATTTCCCTTGAATTATATGCGAAGCAGCGATGTGCCCCCTAAACTTTTTTTCCTAGCATTAAACCCCCTGAATTATCGTATATTGGCAAAACCTGACTATAGATGCCCCCTTTGAAGGGGGAATAAACCCAACTGTTTGCCAATAAACGATAATTCAGAGGGTTTAATGTCAGAAAAAAAGCTTAGGGGACACATCACTGCTTCGCGTATAATTCATGGGCCATTGGTGCTATTAACCCTAAAAACTAAAACTAAGAAAATTAATAAGTAAAAGTGTGTATAACACTTCTAATTAAGTTCATATATTATATATCTATTGGTTGGCTTAATAATGTTGAGGTCCTTATATAATAAATAAAGGTTTAAGAATAGCATAATGGGTCATTTATTTAGCTAGCCAATTAAGTAAAATAAAATTAATTAATAACATATGTATAAGGTTGTGTTAGTATTAAGTCATGAGTGGAATATTATTTTATTGTTTTGGTGGTTGAAAGAAAAGAGAAAGGGGAGCATCCAATCACATGGCCATGTTGACACATTGTATGTATGTACCCATCATACATGCACATGTGCTGAGATATATATATATATATATATATATATATATTACGGTATCTATCTAATCATCTAATTAGACTATGTATTTTTATGAAGTTTTTTATCATTGGTAGAATTCGAACCGTTGATTTAGAAGTCCTTTATTCAAACTCCAATCTCGTTCATCTACCAGTAGGGCTACGCCCATTGAGGTTGAGATATATACTTCATATGCTCTAAATGAAGCACATAAAATACACACTTGCTTCATGTAAACACATGCGGGGATTGCTTGCACTTGCAAAGTGGACCATATGCCTCCTGTATATTTTTATTAAGTCTTCTTTCAGTTACCAATGTGGCTTGCTATTAAGGGCGTGCTTATTTAGTTTGACATTTTGTCTACTGTCAAGTTGTCGCCAATAGAGATTAGTTATTCTAATTCAATTATTTGCATAATTAGTTTGAATTTGGGATCATTTCTTCATTTATCAATGAGAAATTAATTACAAATAAGTTCCAAATGTGCTAAGGGTTTGTTTGGTGAGCCATATTGTATTGTATTAGGAGTTTAAAATATATAAATATATTAGAATAATATAATACAATATTTGGTTTGTTATTGTATTAATGATTACATAACTTGATAAGTAATTTATTATGTTTTTCTTGATACATTAATATACAATTTCTTTTATATATTATGAGAATAATTAAGATAATTCATTTTTTTTCAATCCTTATGTTAATGTCATCCATCTTGACTCGATCACCGAGTCAACTATTCAAAATTATAGTATGACATATTTTGATGACCACCCATGCCGTTTTCTTCAACTATTTTAAAGTAGGATTGTGTTAGCAAGTGGAAAAAAAAATAAAAATCTATATGTATCATTTCAAGATAGAAAAAAATGAAATAAAATGCATTGATATAAAACCTTAAACTTTATATATATATTTGCAGAAATTTGAATGGTTACACTGCGGCTTGTTTATATAACAGTTCATATTTATATAAGAAATAATAATTTGGACTTAAATTAAATCAAGAATATTGAATACTCTAAATTAAATAAATTTAAAAAATAAAATAAAATGGTTTACTACATGTTCCACGTTGTGTAGAATGGGGACTAGCTGATAAAAAGATACTGTTTTCACATTCACCAATAATCCATCAAACTCAAGACACAAAGGATTGCAATTGCAGGAGATCAATAAAACAAAGAATCAATTAGGTAGACCAAATTAACTGAAAACAAAGTAATTGGAACCAACGAAATTACTTAAATAATCATAAATAAATAAATAAAAATTAACTTTCAATCTATGAACAAAATCCAAAAAAAAATCTAATTAAGAAGATAAATAATTACCCTATAAATTTAACAATTTCCTAGATAGTTGAAGAAGATCTACTGGGTAATTCGCATATACCACACCTGACACCACCAACTAATAAGCTTTTGTGGACCCAGAAAAAAAAAATCTATGTACTAAAAAAGAAGAAGATAAAAAATTAGATTAGTAAGAATAGCCGACTCGTTGATGAATCACACGATCTCTGAGAATTCCATTGTAGAGAGCAACTCTATTAGCAGGCATTCCTCCACCACTACTTTTCTTCGAATAAGTTTTTGTACAAGCAGCAGCATGTTGCCTCCTGAAATCCTCACCATTCCCTCTTGGATCCACAACATCTTCTGCAAAGTGAACCCTCTTCTTCTTCTTCTTTTGTTCTCTCTTCTTCTCATGATCTGCACTCGCATATGCAAATTAGAATTCTATTTTTTTTTTTCTTTCTATGCATACAATTACAGAGCTAGTTATATAGCATACCAGAAGAAATACAAGATCGTAGAGCTAGTTGTTGCGAGGACTGATGATGATCGATGGAAAACTGATGGGTTGTTTGGGAATTGGATTTCTGGAGTCGGAGAGCCAGGAGAATTACAGTGCCGGAGACTGCCATGGCCGTCGCTAAGACCACCCCTTGTGAGCTCAACATGGAACACATATATGCTCAAAGACACAACAAGATAATGAGAGATGATGGGTGGGTTGGTTCTGTACTTGTGGTCTTTAGTCTTTACTAGGAGGCAATCATAAATAAAAAAGCATCCCGGCTGGTGTGAAAACAAAAACTAATTATATAATATTTAAAAAAAAAAAAAAAAAAAACTTAGAATAATCAAATTGGAAACACTTTATTTATCTCAGCAGTGAAAGACTGAAAGTGAATGTTTCCAATTCCAAAAAAAAAAAAAAAAAAAGAGTGAAAGTTTCTTTTCTTTTACCAAAAAAAGGAATATGATTAAAGAGTAGAAAGTAATAACTTATCAGAGAGCTCGTTCAGCTATACAATGTTCGGAGTTTGAGTCGTGCATGTAATATATATATATATATGGTAGTGTTAATCTGTGCCTTTACTATAAATTTATTATAATAGGAAACTTAATAAATACACGGACAGAGAAAAGACAATCAATGCAATGATCGTGAATTTATTAGGTTTCATATAATAGTAAATTTATAGTTATTAGTTTGTACCCTAAGGGTAAAGGTTAACGCTATCCATATATATATATATATATATATATAACCAGTATAACATGAACATGTGTTTAGGACTTTAGGGTTGTGAGGGGACACTTTTGTTGATTTATTCTCAATATATTTCAGTGCCCTACTAATTAATTATCTCAATAATAGCAGCAAAGTTGTATTAGAAGTTAGAATTGTAGATTTCAATGATATCATTATTAAAGGTAAACTTCACGGTATGTTGAAAATTAAGTTTTTCGTCAAGATGAGGCTAGTTTTGGTTGGTGGGTAGCCTTATTGTATACTCAACACCAATTTGTAATAATTCAACCCCCCCTAAAAAAAAAAAAAAAAATAGAAAAAAATGGGGTCTTAAATTCTTAATACAAAATTTTAAGTTTTAATCAGTGAAGCAATTTGTAATAATTTAATAATATAAGCTCGTGCACCGCACGTCATTGACAAGGGAAAGTTTTTGGATGATGTCAGTTTCTTGTCACTTTGTTAGGTAGGGACTAGGTCTTGGTGGGGAATATCCTTTTGCTACTTTGACATTATCATTTATCTAAACCAATTTCGATAGGTTGATATTGGCATAGTGGTTAAGTCCCTCCCATCCACAATATCGAGATTAAAAGTTCTAATCTTTCCCCTAATCTTAAAAATCTCGAATTATTATAATATTTAAAATATAGAAAAACCAATAATGAAGGAGGCGCGTGAATTTTACCTTCCGGTCAATGACATGCTTTGCTGAGTGATGGACTGGTTTGGTTTTTTTAATGGTAGGCATGCATGATGAGTCAGATCATCCCCTGCCAGTAGAATTAGGTTGAAGATAGGAAAATGACTTCATTTGGACCAATCATATTCCAACTCTTGATCATGGTTGCTGCATGGTGGCCCACCCAAGTTTTTCTCGTATCGAGAAAAACTTACATTATAAGGTCTTATTGATATGGCAATAATACTATTACTGTCTAATGAAAATGTGTTATTTATATTAGAAGTATAAATATTTTTTTTTGTTAAAGTACTGCGTGACACACACTTTCATTGAATGGTCCCATGCAAGTTTTTCTCTTATCTTGGTCTTTATTTACGGGTTTTTTTTTAACCGGTTCACATTTATTTATATGGATTATTAAAGAGAGAGAGAGAGAGGTCATCAAAGCCAACAAACAATATTATGCTGATATTTGTCAATGTTAGCAAGCAATATTGTTGCAATCAGTGATCATGGAAACAATATCTATAAAAGATAAAAAAAAAGGAAGATTGGTTTTCTATCAATGTAAGTGAAAGAAGTTTGTCACTTTCCCTCTCAATGTTACTTTTATCAGTCCCATCACCAATTCCTGTACAATTGCTTCAATTATATGATTTCACCCATGATATTTTCACCCATTAAAAGGAAATCATCAATTAAAAAAAATAAAATTGGATTTAAGTTTACTAATCTTGTAGATTCTCAAGGTCAAGGAGGTGATTTACTAAAATCAATAGTCAACTAAAATCAAGTTTGGTAAACACGAAATATGGAATGCAAGCTACAATAATTTTCTCCAAACTGTTGGTTACTTGCAATGATGACTTCTTCTATCTGTCAGTCATAGACATGATACTAAAGTATTCCTTTGTTTTATAAATTGAATAATGTTTGGGTACTGACCGGTCAGTATCCAAAATATTGACCCAAAATATTGACCACATCAATGGGAGTGTAGCACGTAATCAAGTTTGGTAAACACGAAATATTGAATGCAAGCTACGATAATTTTCTCCAAATTGTTAGGTACTTGCAATGATGACTTCTTCCATCTGTCAGTCAAAGACATGATACTAAAGTATTCCTTCATTTTATAACTTGAATAATCCTTGAATACTGACCGGTCAGTACCCAAAATGTTGACCTTACCAATGGGAGTGTAGCATGTAGCCTTATTTCTTCTACTTTTTATATTTATCTCACAAATTGGGCCACGTGCTATACTCGTATTAGTGGGTTCAGTATTTTGGATACTGACTGGTCAATACCCAAACATTATTCTTATAACTTTAATTTTGAATTCACAAAGCAGCCTATGCCAAAGACAGTGAATCAAGCTATTGCTTTTTATGTACTTGTAGATAATCTTATCTCCTATGCCAATATAGTTCTCAAGATGCTTGGTTCATGCAAACTTTCCATGATTTTCTGTCACAATTAAGTTGTTAGGTAAGAGTTCAAATATAGTAATTAAAACATGATATTTGACACTTTAAGATACTCTCTTACAAGTTACAACACATCCTCTCTGAGTTGAGATGGTATGCACATTCCTTCCATGTTAGTAGTGGGGGTTCACGTCCCTCTATATGTATTTTATAAGTATGTGTGTAGAGTATTCTTCCCGATCTTGTTGGTATTAGATATCTCCCAATTATAGGAGTAGATTTATGGGTTGTGCATGTAGTGTTTTATCTTGACGGCGGGTTATAATAGTAGATATTCGGGTTACAGATGTAGTGTTTGATCTTAACAGGTCTCGGTAGACCCTTGACCCGTTCCGTGTCAAATTTTAAATATCAATAAAATAAATAAATAAATGCTCCCTTATAGGCTTATAGCAAGGCTGGCCGGGGCAATTGGAGTTTGACACTTTAAGATTATGATAATATGTTAGTAATTAATATCTTAATCTACAAGTTTAAACTTGTAGGTAAGAGTATAAAACCGATTAGATTGGACATGTTAATAACATTTCGAATTACTTTCTTAGCAAGTATTAGGCTAATAAACAAAGCTTTTTAACTAAGCATTTGTCATGTACTTTCTTAGAAAACACTAGTGTTTTTTTCACACAAATTATATTTATTTTAGAAAACTATCTATCAAGTATTTCTAGAAAGAAAGAAAGATTCCATGTTTTTTTTTTGTTGATCACAAACAATGCTTTTGTTCGTTCTGAACCAAATATTACAAATAGATCCAAAAATGTTTTTGAAGAAAGGATTACACAATTCATTATTCTAATTCGAAATAGTTAACTAGTTAAGTGATGCAATTAAGTGGTGAGTATTGAAGGAAGTATATCAGATTTAGACCCAAGAATTATAGCCTTGGTGTCTGGAAAAAATTCCGTCCCTGGAAGTTGTGTCACCAACCCATTACTGGTAACACCAATGGGATAACATAGCAAATGGCCTGGCAAATTATGGTCTAGTGCCTTGGAGGAGTAGAGGCCCCAATGCTTCTCTGCGATTCGGTTCACTTTTCGGATACATTCCATGCTTGCTGGTTCAAGAAACGAATCATCAAGCATGCCCAAATGTTCATACCACAATGCCATTCTAAAGCCATAAATTTGTCCCCTGGCTGCCTGTTTGTTGGCTAGCTGATATGGTTGGTAAGCTCCCATGGCAATCTCTGAATCCCTTCCACCATCCATCGATCTTTGATTAATGTTAGCAGATCCAATGATGATGTATTCATCATCAACTGCGAAAAGTCACGTGTACCAAAATTCATATCTGATGATATAATGAATTAACAGAATCATATCTGTTCAAGAAGATTAATAGCATAAGTTACTAACAATGCTTACCAATCATCATCTTGGCATGTACATAGATCATGAACCGCCTGGAATCCTGAGCTCTACTGTAATCTGAATTATGTGCAGGTGTCTCTGAAGGTACATATTCCCCACTCTCTTTCATCTCTCGATTTCCCAAGCAAAAGAATGTCAAGTAGTCCTTTGGGTTTGCTTCAACAAAACCATTGGCATGAAGGGCCTGAGCTATGTCATTATACATCATCTCCATAGTTTTCTTCTGCCAATTTAGTATTGCTTGAACAGATGCACTCTCCGGGATACCCTCTGGCCACATTGGAATTACAACGTATACTGTAAATCTCTCTCCTGCTTCAATCTTGCTAACTATCTTCAGAGACAACTCTTTCGGTATAAGTTGCAATGCACCAACTTCTTGAACCTTAACTTCATTTGAGTTCTTCCAGCAAAAAGAGCTTCCAAGGAAGTATTGGTTTTCAATGTAGATGAAATCCTTAGCTCTACGAATGGCATTGATATATCCATCTTGTATGCTTCGATCAATGATGCTATCCTTCCCGCTGACTAGTCCAGCTTTTGCTGCTTTCTCAGGAGTATCAGGAAGGCCAAAAACAGCCCCACCATCAATGGACCGAAACAATTGAACATTCCATGTGTCATGATCTTCAGGTAACATTACAGGAGATGGAGGAATGAATGTGTCTTCAAATTCTCTTAGTCGAATCAGCAAGTCCTTCCCACCTTGTTTCCGCCACCTCTGCTCGAAGTTGAACAATACATCCCAAGCAACAGGGCCTTCTAATCGACAATGGACATCATGCCAAGGCTCCCTAGGACCGCCTTTAGAAATTGAGGCACCAGCAAAACAAGGTTGATGAAAATCATCGTGGTGTGCTGTGCCTAATGTTCGAAAAATGGGATGAAATGGAGTGTCATATCTTCCATCACAAAGATCAATACCACCAATGAAACTTACAATTCTTCTTTTCATTGAACTTGCACTAGGCATTTCACTGTCCACCACTAGAGTCTTTTGATGATGAGTGAACATTGTAGAGATCTCCAAGTCCTGAATAATACTTCGCCCATTATCAGGATTACGCGGACATAAAACACAGTGGACACCAGTTTTATGGAAGTAAGCTTCGGTATCTTCATCATGAGTAGCCATCACTCCATCCTTCTTTAGTAACTTAACGGAAGTTCTGTCGTCCCAAACAAGCATTAAAACTTTGACACCTTCACTGGCTTTCTTTTTAAGAAGCTCCCCAAGTATTATGTCTCCTCCTGAATTTGGCCTCCTCAAGTCCCTCACCAATGTGATCTTTGTGTATACAGACCATCCTGTGATGTAAATCAAGTGTTTTGCATTCGAAATGGCATCAAAAATGTCTTCCCAACATCGGTGTGGTTCATAAAACTTCCCATCAGCTAGAGGGATTTTGGGGATAAATTTATCCGGAACATGAGCATCTTGGTAGAGAGTAACTCTGCAACCATTTCTTTGGCTAAAGAATGTGTAAGAAACTCCTGGAAATTTAGGACTTCTAATCCCTTTAGACCAGTTACAATGTTGTTTGACATCCAAAAATTTTAATTTAACATGGATTTTAGAACCTCCACGTAGAGGTTTATGGTTTTTGCCCAAAATCTTAATCCATTTATCTATTTCTTCTCCACTTAGAAGTTCTTCAACAGGCATATAAGCTCTTCCGATCACCCTTGCCCCGATGGGATTATCTTCCTTGATAGAGAATATAACATCAGAAGCCATATGGGCACAGTAAATGTTGAAAGACTCACGCCATTGCGGATCAGCGTTTTGATTCTCTAAAAGCCTAGTTCGGCCAACTCTAGCTTCTTCTAAGTCAATTGTTGCATAGAGTTTTGAGAAGCCTTTTCTGAATCCAACAGTCTCTTTAACGTTTCTCAGTAGCTGCAGACATATGGATATATTTAATGAATTAGATTTTTTAAGTTTTAAGACGACTAAAAGTCTAAAACAACAAAAATTCAGTCAGGCATCATCTAGAGAGTAAACATACATACACAAGCACCAAGATTTTTTGTTCTCACAAAGTTGAATATCATATATTTTTCTCCAAGGATATGTCAGAACAGAAAATTAAAGAAAAAGTAATGTACTTTGCCAGACAATCAGGCAATGATGTGTTAACGATTGTTGCATTCGTTCTTGTAAGTAAATAATATGAAGTTGCAGAGATGAATAACTCTTATTGATGCATATATATACCTTGCAGAAGAAGTTGTAACAACCTGCCCCTGAAAGCCTATCGATCCCATAGATTGTCACATGAAGCGTCCCATGTAGCAGAGAACTTGCCATAACTTAAAAATACGCCAAAAGATGTGCAAAGTTCTATCGATCAAAATTTATACACAAAGTCACATCTCACTGGTCACATGAATTGAAACCCTTCAAGAATTATCAACAATGACAATTATTAGATCAAAATTCTGGAAAGAAAAAAAAAATGAAAAAGGTGTAAACCAAAGAAGCACATGTGCAAAGATACTAGACTAAGAAGTATGAAGAGAAGGTACAGAAATGCATAGAATGGAAATTGGGAGTTTAGAATATTAGCCATAGTGCTGTAGCAGGTAAAATAAGGAGATTTGCAGTTGTCACAACATGATTTTATTTTGTAGCAGGTAATATAAAGAGTGTGAAAAAGAAAAAGTATCACTAGCTTTCTTGTCGCCATTGCAAGAAAGACAATTTCAATGATTAGGTGGTGGGGATAACTGTCATTGGCCGGAAGGACTTGCCAGAGTTGCAGAAGAAACACATTGAGGGAGTCCAGTATGCAAAATGCATACAATAGGATTCACTTAATGGTATCTTTGACATTGAATTATTCTCATTTTCTTCAAAGCTGCTCTCAAACTCAATTGATGAATCTATAGGATTCGAGGGCATGCTCATCAAGCATCTGATCAGAGATAGACCTTTGATTTTAAACTTGCTACAAGGTTGCAACATGGAGCATCATATTACAAACTTTTTGAGTTAAATTCTGATCCATAACATTAAGGAACAAAAACGTTTGATACTCACTGCTCACAACGATTTCTTTCCTTAAAAATTCAGAAGAATCTCAAGCTGTAGGTTCATGATTACATACCATGTTAAGATTAAGACATTTAAATATGTACAAGCATTTAATGCTACAAATTAAGGAGACAAACGATAGGAAGACGTATCAGGACTTAGATCTCGAGCTTTCTGAAGAAGGTGTTCTATGTTGATATCCGGATAGTGTTGTAAAAGCTTTAAGTTAGCTGCAAAATCACCACTTAACAGCCTGTTTTTTACGCACAACAGCATTGCGCAGCAGAAACGTAGCAGCATATCCTGCATAAAGTGGAGTTTGTGATCTTGATAAATCAGCATTGGTTCTGGCTTGTTTAAACCTACTACAAAAACAAAAAGGAAACAGTTTACTAGCAGAGTCAGCTTTAGGGAGAGACCTGAACACCAAAAGGATTACTCAAAAGAGAATCCCAAATTCGTAAGATTGATTGGAAGTTAAATTCTTGAGTCAGGAGCAATGTGATCCACCGGAATGCATAGAATTGTGGCTTCACCTGCTCATAAGGATGCCACAAAGATTCAGAAATACAGAACAACTTTTGGTATTTGATTAAATTGTTGAGACAATACATATTAAGCATCCAAAAAGACATCTGCTATATTTATTTTAATGTACCTTGTTTGTGACTTCAAGATGCCGCCACAGTTCCTCATCATTAGCTTTCAATAACTCTGCCAAGCGCGAAAGAGTTGAAAGTATACCAACTGAACTATTATCCAATTGTTGACAAAAATGATCAACTGAATCGCTTAAGAGTCGGACAAAACAAGAAAAACTATCAGCTTCTGCATTGGCCTGTGTGATGAAACAAATGAATAATAATGATTAAACTCATTGTTTCATTTGCCCCACAATTGAAAAAAAGAAAAAGAAAAAAAGAACCATCTGAAATTGCTATCAAGATATTTAAATTATCACTCTTACAGCATTCTGCTCGGAAGGGTCAGTACTAAATATGTAGTATATTGGTGCCAATACTTCATTCATGCCTTGAACATAGCGTATAGCAGGATTTAATTTAGAAAATAGGAGAAGAATATTTCGCATTGCTTCCTGCAGATGAGAAAGATCGCAGAGTTTAGTTGGGAAGAATTTATATATTGGCTATAAACTCTTGTGACTACAATGAAGAGAACTAAGGTCTTTGTTAACAATCTATAAAGAACTAAAACTCACTGTTAAGCAAATGGAAAATGAAAAGAAGTGGGTGAAGGAGATATACCTTGTTTTTCCTACCAAACGATGTGTCCTCAGAGAAAAATTTCATATCAGGATGTGTGCGTTGCAAATCACGGTCAATCTGTTCTGCCATCTCTGTATGCTAATAGAGAGACATGTACATTTTGATAAACATCAGTCTCGGATTTAGATCAAGAAGTTCAAGAGACCCCGTTGTAATGTTAAAGAGATATACCTGAAAATATTGATGCCAAAGGCTAGCCTTACCAAGGCTCAGAGGGTGATCTTCCTGAGATATTTCATGTCGCCTAAGCGGTCCATCAAATTCACTGTCAGAATTCTGCTCCTTGGAATTCAATGTTTCTTCTTTATCCCTCCTGAATTCTGACTGTCTAGATATAAGATTTTGATTAAAGCATGTAATCACAGAAGCACTAATAATCAAAATGATGCACACCTCAGCAAATAAGAAAACATAACCGCTACTAAATTAAGCAGTCTATTGAGCATCTTACAGGACTCGATAGAAATTCCTCTTTCAGCTTAGAATATTTTTGTCGACTCTCAGTCAGCTCCTTTTCCCATAAGTTGCGAGAAGGGGGTAAAAAACCCAAGAGCAGCTGCTAGGATAAAAAGTGCAAGGAAAATGAATACACAGTTCAAAATCAGTAGCAAACGATTGAAGCTTATCATTTGTCTGTGAAACATTCAAGTTCAAGGATCACTACAATGTTGATATTTAATATTCAATTTCTACAATCAACTGTCTAACCCACTTTTTGAAAACATTTGAGAATCCAAAGGGATCTTATTCGAAAGTGTAAAGTATTCTTATTCTCTGACCGTGTAATCCTCTCTCTTATAATCAGATCTATTTTATTTTTTTTCCTTTCAAATGACATGCCTAATCTAATATCTAATAAGTAATTAATACTTGAACAATGAATGTCAGAATAAGAATATGAGAAATAGCAGCATCAAATTTCTTGTGCTTCAGTTGGAATTAAACCAGTAAAGTTTAGATAACAATTTCATTATTGAAAACCTAATCTATCAATATAGAAGTTAATCTAACACCAAATAGATCATAATGTGTCACCTAAGAAGACAAGCATAGTTTCTGTGTTGTGAAATTGTATCAACAAAATTGGAAAACATAAAATTAACAGAATCTTTTACCTTCCAAGTTGTTGCTCTCAAACCTCCTCCATCAGGAAGCCCCGAGTCTGCAATTCTTTGCAATTTTTCCAGATTTATCTCCTTCTGAGATAACTAATCACCACAATATATAATTAAACAAGTAAACATTCAATGTAGAAAAAAAAAATAAAAATCAAACGTTGACAATAATTGAAGATATGCAGAAACAACAAACCCTAATTTCTGAGAAAAATATAAAAGAAATTCTAACCTGGTACTCAAGGTCGGACCTTTTCTCATCGGCGGCAATAACTTCCTTAACCGAAACGATACCCGCTCCATCTCTTTCCGGTATCTGCCGGACCTCTTCCATCTTCTCAACATAATCATCCTCGCTTTCCCGACCCGACCCGGACCCGTTTGGTTCCAGAATTTCAAGCTCTTTACCTGACTCTCCAATTTCTTCATCTTTATCGTCGAATCCGGCGACCAAGCTACCGAGGCGGTCGGGAAACACTCGGCGAGCTTTGTCGGGGAGCTTGAGCTTGCCTTTCAGCATTTTAGTGTAGTGAATCAGTGGGGACTGAGTCAATGGCGATGGCTCGGACGATCTGAGTATGAGTTTGGCGCGTGGTAGTAATAATGGTGGTTCCATGAGAGGCTTTTTAGAGATGAGATTGTTGTTTTGGGGGGATTCATGACTCGGGGAATGTAACTCAGTTACTGAGTGGATAACTTTTTTGTGTCTACTTTCTTGTATGTTCAAGACTGGTAGTTAAATCAGTTGAATGGTAGGTGGGTCCACATCTTTGTTTTGGCCAATGACGTCCTGACAGATCATTAGTGGCAAAGTTAGTTTATTAATTAAAAAACTTTTGAATGGATTTAGTACCTTTCAAAAAAATATAATCGATCGGACGGTTGTTATTAATACATTAGCTACTAGTCCTATTTTTATTAATTAATTAATTAATTAATTAATATATTTTAAGAGTTACTTTAATATATTTATTAAAACATTAAAAAATTAATATTTTTCAATATCAACTAAAAAATAATTCTATTTTGATTGAAACTAATTTTAAATAGTTTTATTTATTTATTTATTTTTAAATATTAAATTTTTATTTCAAAAGTAATATTAAATAATTTTATATTAATGATTTAAAATAATTTAAGTTTAATTTAATTTTAAACCAAATTTAATTTAACTAATTTAAAATAATTTTATTTTTCTAAAATTGATTTAGAAATCGCAGCACAAAACAACAAAATACGACTAGCCTCTAATAGTCCTGCAGTTTTGATTTCTTTGAGCACTACAAACTCCATCAATTGAAATAAAAAAAATTTCGTATAATATATAGTTGAAAATGTATAGGAGTCTATTTTCTATAAAAATCGATAAACATGATTTGGAATTTTGTAGAAAAAGTCATTGCCACTTAAAAGTTAAACAAGGGAAAATTGCACTAAAATATCTTAACTTTTGCTGAAAGTGCAACTTGATTGTATTTTTTTTCAAAATAACATATAAATACCTTTGACCAAAAGGTTGACCGTTAGTGTTAACTGGACTTTCTATGTTATAAGGGTAATAAAGTCATTTTATTCTTAAAAGAAACTGTAGAAATAAAATCTTGAAATAATTTTCTTTTAAAAGAAATTGGGTAAGAAGATAAAAAAAAAATTAAGAAAAAAAAAACAGAGATTGGTTCCCAGTTAAATTGGAACCATATCTCTCTCCATCCGTTTCTTTCGCAAAAATCTTCTCTAGTTTCTTGCTCTCTTTCCCTTCCACGGCAACCCCACAAAAAGAAACCTATAAGCCTCACGAAGCGTCACCATTACCACTTGCGAGAAGAAGACATCATTTTGAAGGCTATAAAGAGAGGTTGAGATCTGATGGTAAGGGCTCTGTTTTTTGTGGAAGAATCAAATATTAGAGTATTAGACTAGATGGATTCACTCAATCTTTTTTTCTTTTTTCAATTAAGTGTGTCTGGTGATGTTGATCAGCGGTGTTGAAATGTTTTTATCAGTGATGTGTGTAATTTGAGTTTAGAAAGTGGGTTTGCAGATAAAATTTGTGTTTTGAGAGATTTTGTGCGTGGGGATGCCTGTAAGGTGTTTGATGATTTGTGTGAAAGAAGTGAAAGAAAGGGAAGAAGAAGTGGGTGACTAAAATAGATGTGCAACATATTACAGATGGTATTAAATTTTGTTGAAGAACACCTGCAGTTGTTTACTTGATGAAGAAGAAGTCATCTGTTGCTTTTTTTTTTTCCTAAGTTTTTTATATTTTTTTTCTGATTTTGTTTTTTGCTTTTTAAATTTATTTTCTGATTTTTTTTTTGCTTTTTAAATTTGTTTTTTTTTTGCTTTTGTTTTGTTTTGTTTTGTTTTTTTTTTTATAATTATTATAATAATGAAAAATAGGTTGATTAAGGGTATCTTGGACATTTCATAAAATTTGACCGGTCAACCATTATCTCTAACGGTCAATTGTTTGGTCAAGGGTACTAATCTGTTATTTTGATAAAAGTGTGATCTAGCGGCAATTTTAGTAAAAGTCAGGGTCTTTAGTGCAATTTTCTCCTTAAACAATAAAAGATCAGTTTTTAATAACCTCAAAGTCTCTAAGGGGCCGTTTGGTATGTGGTAATCAAAATAATGTGATTCCTAGGAAACTTGTATACATGCGTTTGGTTGTGCATGGGATTATTATGTCGGATTCCTGGAAATATCAATTAACAGTGTTTGGTTGTACATCAGAATCTTTTTTTCTTTAAAATAAAAGCATGCCAAAATTAATTTTAAAAGTGATTAAAAAAAATTATAAATAAGATAAAGTGAATTTTTTTTTTAAATAAAACTGAAAAATAAATTTTGTTGGATGGATCTCCACAGTAAAAAGATAAATCAAAAGATTTTTTTTTTTTTGAGTAGCGATATTTACACCCCCGAAAAACTGTATGTGCACCCTTTTTTGTATGGACCAGGATATGTCCCATTAAAATTTTTAAAATATGAAATCTTATAAGCACACCCCACACATTACCAAATATGCCCTTTCTTTTAATTTTTTAAAATATTATAAATTATAAAATAATATATATACATTACATACATACATACATATATATGTCCCTTTTTTTTCTTTATTTTACCTAAAACAAAAAAAAAAACAAAAAAACAGAAAATGAAAAAATGAAAAATGCATAAACAAAACTAAAAAACAAAGACATCTCTTCCATCTTCATCTTTCTGCTTCTTTCTTCATTTTCCTATCACTTTTGTGTTTCTTATTCTTCTTTTTCTTTGTTTCTAGTTTTTGCGTTGATTTTTTTTTTTTTTTTTTTAATAAAAAACACAAAATTAAAATAGGCTTTATTGTATATATATGGGAGGAGCCGCACTCCTCCCAAGTATTGGCGGAAGAGGCAACAGCCTCCTTTACCCTTTTTCATCTAGGGTTTTTGTTTTTATTTATTAGTTTTAATTGGATTTAGTTAGTTACAAATTTTAAAAAGTAAATGGTTATAAGAAATTTTTATATTTTTGAATTAAAATATCAATAATTAAATTTAAGGTTAATGTTGGAATTTTAAAAATATATAAATTTGGGGTGTACATACCGTTTTAGAGGGTTGCAAATATCGCCACTTTTTTTTTTTTTTTTTTAAATTATTAATTTTGTTGTATGGATCTCCACCACAGAAATCAAACTTTAAAAAAAATAAAATTAAAAAAAAATAATAATAAAAAAAAAACTGAGAAAAAATATATTTAAAATACAGATCTGGGTTTCCAGATTCAGTCAAACTCCCATAAAAAAAAGATTTATATGTAATAATAATCTCCCATAAAATAAAATCAATAATCTCCCAATTTGGTTTCAGATCCTCTTTTCAGATCAAAAAAGAAGAAAAAAAATGGGAGAAAAAAAAAAAAAGCTATCTCTCCATCGTCATCATCGTCATCGTCAACATCTTCCTATGGCCTCTCTCATACGACCTCTCTCCATCGTCCTCTTCTTATGGCCTCTCTCCTCTTCATCTTCCTCTTCCTATGGCCTCTCTCCAGCGTCAACATCTTCCTCGTCGTCGTCGATGCTCATCGTCGTCATCATGCTCGTCGATCGATGCTCAAATCTGCTCGTCGATCTCGTCGATGCTCGTTGATCTTGGCTTGATGAAGATGAAGTTGGTATTGTTATGAAAATTTGGTGTTAATTATAATTAATAAATCTGAAAATTAATGAAAGTAGGTTTTGAAGATGCACTGTTGTTTTGAAATCGTGAAGAACAAAGAAGAAGAAAATAATTTTTTTTATGAGATGGGTCCCACGGTGGGAATAAGATGCCCGGGAATCAGAAACCCACCTGTTGGAGTGGGAATCAGAATACACCCTTGGAGGGTAATGTGATTCCCATGGGATTCACATTCCCAGGAATCTGAAATTGCAAAACTTGTAACAAACGTGGGAATCCTCTCAGATTCCCATTCCCATGCCAAGATGCCGGTATACCAAACGGCCCCTAAGAATGTAAACCAAAATGTATAAAAAGATGCTCAAATGAAAATAACATTTTCTAATGTAATTTTCAAGATATGTAATTTTCTAATGCTTATGTGTTTTCTTATGTTTTCTCAAAAGTTGAAAACTTGCCTTCACGAAATTATACACTTCAATCTTTTAAAGAATTGATGAAGTTTGTCATGTTGTTTGAGTACAATATAACTGCGAGACGAACCATTTTAAGCGACTAAAAAATACAATCAAGTAGGGTTTATATATATATAACATTTTCTAATGCACTCATAAACATTTGAACCATGTAAAACATTCAATTCAAGATATGTAATTTTCCAATGCGTATGTGTTTATTTATGTTCTCTCAAAAGTTGAAAACTTGTCTTAACGAAATTATACAATTCAATCTTTTAAAGAATTGAGGAAGCTTGTCATGTTGCTTGAGTACAATATGACCGACCATTTTAAGCAACTAAAAATTACAATCAAAGAGGTTTATATATATATATAGTGATTCTTTAGTAAATACGTTCTGAAATTATAAATTAAGAAGGTCCAATCATAGCCACACATTCATATTGGGTGTACGTATTTGTTAATGTTGAGATATAGGTCCACTGTGAATGTGTGGTTGTGGTTGAACATCCTAAAATTATAAAGTCAGGACGGTACTGATTAAAACAAGTTACCCTATAATTTATTGTTCTTATCATGCATGAAAAAAAAAAATTGTCATTAAATTTCATTGAATTTTATTTAGATCCTCATGGACATAAGGGATCACTCACTAGAGAATGATTTTTTTTTTTTTTTTTTTTTTTTTTTTTAATATATTACAAATTTGAGAATCTCATTAACGTGAACGAGGAGCTTACCAGTAGGCCGCCACATTAAGGTTTAATGGACTGGAACAAACGAAACGCCCTTGGTTCCAAATCAATTTGATAAAGTTTGCCCTAAAATGTGGGCTTTGGCCATATACTGTGTATCACTTCGTTTCTCTCTTCCGTGTCAATCTCTTTTCTCCTTCACCAAAATATTATGTCTAGATGAGGATAATAATTGTAAAGATTAAGAAAATAAATTTAATGAATCCAAATATTAAGTGTTCGCATTTAGTGTTTACATCGAATTGGCCTCGCAGTTGAGTCGTTGGGTAATAACTTAAGGAAAATCCCATCACCAATTAGAATTTGGATCCTCTGCTATGCTGATTTTTGTCCTGTTCTATATAGATCTGTTGACATGTGTAATCAATGGCTGTCATTTATTTTATTTATTTATTTCATTATCATTATTTTTAAATACAAAGTCTTTTTCTCAAGTGTTTTAGATCAGGAAAAAGATCAGCATAGCAGAGGATCCTGATCCCACCAATTGAGCCATTTGAACACTATACTTTTCATTTGATTTGACAATATGATTAAGCCATAAAGTGTAATTTATATCATTGAATACATTATTTCTAACTAACCCAAAAATTAAAATCTTTTAAAAAATTAATACGCCAAATTTTCACGTATTTATCTATTATACATATTTATGCTTAAAAAACTATCGTAATACTAGTTTACTTAATAGAGGTGATGACGGTTCCGCCAGTTCGGTTTTTATATTTTTTTCTTATTTTGTATTTTTTTTTCATAATGAATATTTATTTAGCTAAAATATTATGTCAATAATAAAATATTATGTCTAGATGAGAATAATAATTGTGAAGATCAAGAAAATAAATCTAACGAATCCAGATATTAAGTGTTCGCATTTAGAGTGTGTTTGGTAGGGAGGAAAGAAAATAAGAATGATAAAAAGATTTTAAGAGATAGAAAACATAAGGGAAATAAAGGAAAATAATTTTCTTTTGAGCTGTTTGGTGAGCAGGAAGGAAAGAAAAGATCTTTCTTTTCTTTGTTTGGTATTGTTGAGGGAAAGACAAAGGATGGAAAATCTTCTTTATCAATTTTACTCTCTTACCCTTACATTATAGTTTATATATTATATATTTTTATATTTAATAAATAAATATAATTTAAATAATATTGAATCCAACTTTTTTTTTACTAAATGGCTTCACAATTTTTAACCTATTATATATATAAATTAATACATTATGCTTTACAAGTTATTTAAAAAAAAAAAAAGTTACTTTTTCTAGTTGAACTATATCTTTTATAAAAAAAAAAAAAAATCTTTTTTTAAAAAAAAAATGTTTCAATTTTGAATTAAAAAAAAAAAAAAAAAAATTAGATGAAATTTTTTTGGGTAAAAGTTACGAGTCACAAAATAGCAAAATGTATAGGATGATTTTTGTTTCTCCCACCTTGGGTTAGTATATCCCAAATTATATATATATATATATTTAACCAACAACATAAGTTGAATATTCACTAGAGAGAGCTTTAATATGTGCCAACATATCAAATTGAACAAATTTACTTGTTTTATTTTCTTATGACTACATTGGGTTGGCAATTTAAGGGCCCAAGCCTGCACTGAACCCAAACCCTCAAAAAGCCCTCAAAATTTTCAATGGGCCTAAAACCTGCCCATATCAGAAATTTATGTATGAGGGTAGGGTTAAAGACCGGCCCGTAAAAGTAAGGGTTTTACCCAAACCCGCATTCTATTTGAATTAATAAATATTACAAAAAAAAAAAAAACATTTAAATTAATAAATATTAACAGAAATTAAAAATTTAATATTACAAACCCTAACTTTCTCTCTTCTCTTTCTCTCTCACCATTCTTTTCTTCTCAGATCTTATCTCCAAGACTACCACCCCGGCCACCAAAGCTAGCAACTATCGCCGTTGATGCCAATAACCATCGTTGCCGCCGAAGACGAACCGCCAAAATCAAACCGAACCAAAAATCAAACCCAATCGAACCGGCAGGAGATCGAACCCACCGAAATCAAACCCAACCGAAAAACCTCTCCCACCACCAAAATCAAACCACCACCACGATTCCTAGGTTTCACGGCGCCGGCGGGAGATCGAGAAAGAAGAGAGAGAGATGGATTAGAGTGAGATCGAGAAAGAAGAGAGAATGTGTTTAAAAGATTCTGGTGATTGGGTTTAAATGTTTGAAAGATTTAAAAAAAAAAAAAAAGATTTGAATGGTTTCGTTAAGATTTGAATGGTTTCATGACGGCCGATGAGAGATGTGAAAAGAGGTGGTGACTAGTGAGCGGTGAGCAGAGATAAGAGAGAGGCTGAGAAGGTTTTGAAAAAAAAAAACCTATTTTTCTTTTTGTGTGCAGGTCATTTGCGGGTTTGAAATAAGCCCTTGTCTAAACCCTTAACTGGCCCACAACTGATGAGGGTTTTAAAAACCCTCAAATTCTAGGCTTTTTAATGATGCAGTCCGGGTTTAAACCCGGATTGCATCAGACGGTTAAAGGCCAAATCCTCTGGACCCGGCCCTTTTTGCCATCCTTAATTATGAGGATTAAAAAAAAGAAGGGTAAATTTATAATTTCAATTAAACCAAAAACCAATCTCTCTTTTCTCTCCATTTTCCTCCCACTTTTGGGAGGATTAAAATTTGTGGGTCTTACCCATAAATTTTTCCTCCCATTTTTCTCTCCATACCAAGCACATACTTTCCCATTTTCTTCTCCCTTTTCCCTTCACCCTTTTTTTTCCTCTCCCTTTTCACCCCTACCAAACACTCTCTTAGTGTTTATATCGAATTAGCCCCGTAGATGAGTCGTTGTGTAATAACGTAGGGAAAATCCCATCACCAATTAAGCTATTTGAACTCTCTACTTTTCATTTGATTTGACACCATGATTAAGGCATAAAGTGCAATTTATATTAGTGAATACATTATTTCAAACTAACCCAAAAATTAAAATCTTTTGAAAAATTAATGCGCTGTTGTAAATCTGGTGGCTTCCACCATTTTCTAGAAGGGACACATGTCACCATGCATGTGAAGAAGACATGTGGGCTTTTATTTTTGTGACACGCACCCCTTTTATGTGTCCTTATTTTATTGTATTCGTTTGCCTATAAATAGGCTTTGTATTGTTGTTGGATAAGATGATGCTTTATCTGAAATATCAATAAAAGCTCATAGTTTCTCTACTCTTCCTCACTCTCTCTCGTGTATCTCTTTATCTCATCTCTATCTCCCTCATCTCATTTCATTATTTATTTCTTTGTTCTTTATTATTCTTTGATTTACAACACGTTATCAACGCGATGCTGTTATTTCTAGAACCTGAAGTTCTGAATTTATTATTACTAGAACCTAAAGTTCCTAGATTTATTACCAGAACTTGAAGTTTCTGAATTTATTATTACTAGAACCTGAAGCTTCCAGATTTTTATTTATTAATACAAGAACCTGCAGTTCGAAATTTACTTTCCTGCATTTTACTTTTACGTAATTTACTTTCTCGCATTTTATTTACTTTTACGCGATTTACTTTCCTGCATTTATTTATTTATATGCATTTATGAGACTGGCTATACCAACCTATCAGAACCTGCAGTTTTGGATTTACTTTTTCCGCATTTATTATTACGCATTTTATTTTATAATTTTTATTTAAACAGTTTGGTCACCCATCCAGAACCTGAAGTTTATGCATTTATTTATCACTACCGGAACCTGAAGCTTCTGGATTTATTTACTTACAAATATTCCTTTATATATCTGAAGGTTTAAATTCCTCAGATTTTTGTCAGATCAGAAGTTCTGACTCCGATTGTGATTTTCGGATAACCAGAAGCTGTAATAATGTCAAAGCTTGCAAGTTTGAAATTTGTTGCACTAGAAGTGTCTGGGGACAAATACATGTCCTAGGTTATTGATGCCGGATTACTCATAAAATCAGAAGGCCTGTATTACGCTATTAAAAATGGGGCCGAGGCATATGAACAAGACAAATCTACTACCATGGTTATTATCCGTCACCATCTGCATGAGGATCTGAAAGCCCAATACCTAACTGTCACAGAACTAGAAGTTCTATGGCAAGAACTAAAAGATCGAATTAATAACCAACCCGATATTGCATTACCAAATGACAGGTATCAGTGGCAACATTTATGTTTTCAAGACTTAAATCAGTCTCTGAGTATAATTTTGCTTTATTCAAAATGACTACACAGCTGAAATTGTGTGGTTAGGATGTAATCCGAAATCATCAATAAAAGCAAACAGTAATTTTTCTCCCCTTTTCACTTTATCTCATACTGTTATTTTCTCGTTCTTCTTCATCTTATTTTTGTTATATTATCTGTTGTATTATCTGTTATTTTAATTTTATGCAATTTATGTATCTGAGTATGCGAACTAACCAGAACCTGAAGTTTCTGGATTTGTATAAATTATGTGTTGAGCCTAACTAGGTCAATCGTTAATTTTTTGGAATTTAAGCCAAGCTCGGCTTGATCGACTAACCAGAATCTGAAGTTTTTGGATTTATCATTATAATATTTAAGTTGGCGCGGTTTTACAAACCGATCAGAATCTGAAGTTCTAAAATTTTAAATTTCAGTAAAAATATGGAATTCTGGATTCATTACTATGTACATGAATGTCATACTTGGGACCTGAAATTCCAAAATACGAATTCTATATAGAACCTGAAGTTCTAATTTTGAAAACAAAGTATTGAGGAAGTTCTCAAGTTTTGAACATGAAGTTCTAATCAGACTTGAAGCTCTGAATTCAATTTAAATTGTGATATTAAAACTTTTATGTCAAAGTTTATTAGAACCAGAAATTCTAAATTAGATCAAGTTACTTTCATCTAGAAAGTCAATTTGTAATTTCTATTTAAAACCTGAAGTTTTCTGAATTTTATGAACCCGCAGTTCATGGTCGAGCCAGAAATTCGAAAAATCAATATGATTCATGATTTTGTTTTATGAAATGATATATTTTCATATCTATATATTTATACTTTTGATCACTTTGTTTAATATGCGCTTTATTTTTCTTTATTAATAGATATGTTTTTAAACGGTAAATTAGGTGATATTGAAAAGCAAGATACAAAAGATATATGTCTAGCCGATAATGCAATGACACATACGATTTTACGGAATCAGAAAAACTTTCTGAATTTAACCCTGCTTAAGGCAAATGTTAATACAATATCAGGTCCAGCAGATTTGATAGAAGGCTCCGGTAGAGCCATGATATTGTTACCAAATAATACTAAAATATGTATCAATGATGCTTTATATTTAAGCAAATCCAGAAGAAATTTGCTTAGTTTCAAAGATATACGGTGTAATGGATATCACCTAGAAACAATAAATGATGAGAATATTGAGTATCTGTGCATTACTTCTCATGACTCAGGCCAGAAACTGGTTGTGGAAAAGCTACGTGTTTTATCATCTGGATTATATTATACTCTTATAAGAGGTGTAGAAGTTTATACAGTTATGAACCAGAAGTTCTCAGATCCAAAAATATTTATGCTTTGGTATGACCATCTTGATTACCCAGGATCTACAATGATGCGTAGAATCATTAAAAATTCTCACGGACATCTATTAAAGAACTAGAAGATTTTTTTTATCCCATGAAAATTTATGTACTGCATGTTTACAAGAGAAATTAGTAATAAAACCAACCTTAGAGTGGGATGATTTTATTACTAATTTCTCTTGTACTCTAAGGCTGGTTTTGAATCCCCGTCATTTCTACAAAGAATTGAAGGGGACATATGTGGACCTATTTATCCACCAAGTGGACCGTTCCACTATTTTATGGTTCTAGTTGATGCGTCCATCAGATGGTCACACATTTGCTTATTACCAACACGCAATGTTGATTTTGCAAGATTACTTGCATAGATTATCAGGCTTCGGGCACATTTTCATGATCATCCGATTAAGTCAATACGTCTTGATAATGCTGATGAATTTACTTCCAAGAAATTTGATGAATATTGCAGATCAATTGGGATTAATATTGACCATCCAGTTCCACATGTTCATATTCAGAATGGATTAGCAAAGTCACTTATCAAGCGTCTCCAGGTAATTGTGAGAACTTTATTATTTCAATACAATTACCAATTTCTATATGGAGACATTCTATTCATCCCTACCATTCTAAGATTTATGATGATTTTGATTAATCTTTTATTAGATCATCTATGCTTCTGACAATTTATCCTTTTGCACATCGTCTGCGTATTATTATATTGATTAATTTCAAAATGGAAAGTTTCTCCAAAAAGAATAAATGAAAAGTCACTCTTATACAAAATAGAGATACCAGTTCGATTCTCTATATATATAAATGTGTCTCATTTCAATCTTCGTATCACTCAAATATGAATGATAATTGATCATCAGATAAATATTAATTAGTTACTTGATATATTAAAAGTGACAAAATTTTATAAGTTGCTATCTCATAAACCCCGGCCAGGTGATTGTTCTTGAAGAACGATCTGAGTAAAATGCAACAAATAAATCATCTGATGCATATCATAAGTTTATGAACCTTTGAAAGGTATTGTTATCAGGATCCTAATGTAAACAAAGCTTGAGTTATAAATAAATCCAATTTCTCTAAATCAACTCAATAAGAGTTTGATATATCTAAAGAGACACGAGTCTATGAAATGACTAAATCCATTGAAATAGAAGAAATCTCTATAGAGATACAAGAATATAAGAATTAATAAATTTCTATAAATCATACATAAGAAATGTGGAATAGTGAAGAAACAATCATCAGTGATACATTTTCAAATACAGTAGCTACTGAAATGATGATTATGAAACTCATAGTATCGATGATTGTATACAAAAGACATGATTGACCTAAATGAAAAGAAGCAATTTAAGAAGAATTGACTTCATAAGCCAAATATAAAATATTTAGACCAATAGTTCTCCAGACACCTGAAGATGTCAAACTAGTTGGAAACTAAAAGGTCTTTATACGGAAACGTAATGAGAAAAACGAGATCGTAAGATATGAGGCACGACTCGTAGTACAAGGTTTCTCACAGAAACTTAGTACTCAATAGTAATGAATACGATTACGTTCCGAATTTTTGATAAATTTGGCTGCCTTTAAAAGGCTTGAAATACGTCTTCTAAACGTAGTAATCATTTATCTATATGATTCACTCAATGCAGCTATTTATAATCCCGGAAGGATTTAAAATGTCAGAAGCATGTAAACCGAGATCTCGTAATCTGTATTTGATGAACCTACAAAAATCCTTATACGGATTAAAAATAATCTGATGTGGTGTAACCGTCTCAGTAAATATCTGATAAAATAAGGGTATAATAATTATATTATACACCCATGAGTTCTTCATAAAGAAATATGAACCTGGATTTGCTATTATAGCAGTTTACGTTGATGATATGAATTTAATTGGAACTCATGAAGAGCTCCTGAAAACTGCTGAATATTTGAAAAGGGAATTTGAAATGAAAGACCTAGGGAAGATAAAATATTGTCTCAACCTGGAGATTGAGCATAAATCAGACGGAATACTTATCCATTAATCAGCATATATTGAAAAGATCCTGAAAAGATTTAATATGGACAATGCTCATCCATTAAGTACTCCCATGATTGTTAGAAATCTTGATCCTAAGAAAGATCCATTCCGGCCACTTGAAGATGGTGAAAAGATACTTGGTCCTGAAGTACCATATCTTAATGCAATTGGTGCTTTATTATATCTGGCTCAATGTACTAGACCAGATATCGCATTTTCAGTGAATTTGCTTGCTATATTCAGTTCAGCACCAACTCGGAGACATTGGAATGAGATTAAACATCTTTTTCGTTATCTTCGTGGAACGAAAGATTTAGGATTATATTATTCAAAATCTAACAACTTTTCAGGTTTAATTGGTTATGCTGATACTGGGTATTTATTTGATCCCCATAAAGCCCGTTCACAAACGGGATATGTTTTTATATATAATGGCATAGCAATCTCCTGGCCCTCCACAAAACACATCATCTAATCATTCTAAGATCCTTACACTTCATGAAACAAGCCGAGAATGCGTGTGGCTAAGGTCAATTATTTATCATATTAAAAATACATGTGAATTTTCATTATCTACAGGAATGCCAACACCAATATTTGAAGATATTGCGGCTTGTATTGCTCAAATTAGAGAAGGCTATATTAAGGGAGATAGAACCAAACATATTTCTCCTAAATTCTTCTATACCCATGAACTTCAACAGAGCCGACAAGTTGATGCTAAACAAATACAGTTTACAGATAATCTGGCAGATCTGTTTACCAAAGCATTGCCTACATCAACTTTTGAGAAACTGGTATATGGAATTGGCATGTGTCGGTTTTATAAATTACATGATTGATGTTGAAGTTTTATTCAAGGGGAGCAAAATTTTTGAATGGACATATGTGTACTGTACTTTTTTTCCTTCTATCGGATTTTCTCCCACTGGGTTTTACGGGAAAGGTTTTAATGAGGCAGTTTTGAGCACGTCCACACCACTTGATCCAGAAGATCATTGTATATGTTTTTGCTAAGATTTTGTCCCACTGGGTTTTTCCTAGCAAATTCAAATACAAGTGGTGGAAATCCAAGTATAAATATGAGCAAAGCTCTAAAGAAAACATTAATTTTGGACTTATATGCACTGTACTCTTTTTCCCTTCGATCAGGTTTTATCCCACTGGGTTTTCCTGACAAGGTTTTTAATGAGACAGTTATGAGGACGTCCAATAGCACTTGATCCAGGAGATCATTGTATATACTTTTACTAAGGTTTTTGTCCCACTGGGTGTTTCCTAGCAAATTAAGATACAAATGGTGGAATTCAAGGGGGAGTGTTGTAAATCTGGTGGCTTCCACCATTTTCTAGAAGGGACACATGTCACCATGCATGTGAAGAAGACATGTGGGCTTTTATTTTTGTGACACGCATCCCTTTTATGTGTCCTTATTTTATTGTATTCGTTTGCCTATAAATAGGCTTTGTATTGTTGTTGGATAAGATGATGCTTTATTTGAAATATCAATAAAAGCTCATATTTTCTCTACTCTTCCTCACCCTCTCTCTCGTGTATCTCTTTATCTCATCTCATCTCTATCTCCCTCATCTCATTTCATTATTTATTTCTTTGTTATTTATTATTCTTTGATTTACAACATGCGCCAAATTTTCACTTGTTTATCTATTATACATATTTATGTTTCATAAACTATTGTAATACTTTTACTTAATAGAGGTGATGACGGTTCCATCGGTTCGGTTCTTATATTTTTTCTTATTTTGTATATATATATATATATATATTTTCATAATGGATATTTATTTACCTAAAATATTATGTCAATAATAAAATATTATTTCTAGATGAGGATAATAACTCTGAAGATTAAGAAAATAAATTTAACGAATCCAAATATTATGTGTTCGCATTTAGTGTTTATATTGAATTGGCCTCGCAGATGAGTTGTTGTGTAATAATAACTTAGGGAAAATCCCATCACCAATTAAGCCATTTGACTATCTACTTTTCAATTGATTTGACACCATGATTAAGGCATAAAGTGTGTAAGGATTCCCGTTTTGTTGATTGGCTTATTTCGTGGTCAAACCACATGTTGGGGTTTTGAATGTAAGGGTAGTCTAAGTGTTTAGTGTTGAAGATCAAAGGCCCTTCCATGACCTCAAGATACAAGCACGCCAAATGTATAATCTCTTGTGCTTGTTTTTCTTTGAAGAGATTTAGTAGCACACACACACTTAGCATTCTTGCTATGATTGCATACTTGCTTATTTTTATGTGCATCTCTTCACATGTCACTTTACACACTAGCACTTTGGTTGATATATCTTGTTGTGTGTATATGTGCCTTATAATTCGTTTCCCGACATTGTTCGGAAACGTCCGCGCTTGCACTAATTAGTGCTTGGTTTCGCGCGAAGACCGCCTATGGAGAATGCCCTTGGCTTCTCCTTGGTTTTCACCATTGTTGGTGATCGGCGGTTATGATCGGCGGCCTGGCCGCCGAATGAAACCGCCGTTTCAGTCCAGATTGGTCTGAAGCAATTATGCGGTCCAGATCGGCGGTCACGACCGCCGTTCGAAACCGCCGTTCATACCTGATCGATTTTAATCTCTCGTGTTTGATTCGGCGGTTGTATCGGCGGTCACGAAACCGCCGAATGAAACCGCCGTTAATGCTCTGTTCTTCACGAGCTCAATTCGGCGGTCGTCATCGGCGGCCAGGCCGCCGATTGAAACCGCCGAACGGTGCGTTTCAGGGGCCAAAGTGTCTTTTCACATGCCCAATTCTTGATGTCTATAAATATCTTGTTTTCTCAATCTCTGAATAAGCTTCTTGAGCAATTAGAACCCTAAACTTTCAAGAGAGATTTTTGAGAAAAAATCAAATCAAGAACCTATCTTTAAACACTCAAATCAAACCCCTTTTGCATCAAATTTCATATTTGATCTTCTATGCCTTCATAGAATTGATCCATGCATGGTTTTGAATCATCACATCTTATTTGGTATGTTCTTCACTAATTTCATATTACTTTAGTGTTTTTCATATTAATACATCTCTTTAATTACTTGTATGCTTTTGATTATATGCTAGATACAAGTTAGAGATTATTTGTGATGAAAATTAATTGAGTATTGTTTGTGATAGCTAATTAGGTTTTTAATTAATCTTGATTAGCTAAGCTATTTGACATGTCATTTAGCAATTGATATCTAGGGTTGATTAAATTGATTATATCATCATCCTAGATAAGCATCTAAGGTTACCTAGCCTTGTTTGTTATTTGAATATTCATTTATATTCACATAGGTTGTTCTCTTCATTGAGAAGTAAGTCTTGAGGATAAGAGTGCTTAGGCCTCAAGCAAATTGGAATAGGGTTGCTAATAAAGGCCCGCTGGGTAGAAGTGAGGGGTTACAGACCGGTGTGTTAGACGAGGTCTACATAGGTTGTAAACTTCATTTCAATTAGTGATTTCGAGTTCCGAGTGTGGCGCACTATACAGCCCGTGGTTTTTCCCAGTGGTTGGGTTTCCACGTATACATCAAGTGTTATTTAAATTCCGCACTATATTACACTTGTATGTATTTTTGACTAGTAGGGGCATTTTCGTAAAATTGACTTGCATGCGAAAATTGGGTAATATTAGTTAAAATCTATTCACCCCCCCCCCCCCCCCCCCCCCCCCCCCCCCCCCCCCCCCCTCTAGCTTTATAAAGAACACGCCTCGAGTATTTTGAGAACTTTCAAAGTGCAATTTATATTAGTGAATACAGTATTTCTAACTAGAGAAAATTTCACTGGTGGCCACCGCTTTTAGGCATAAATACCAGTTTAGTAACCGCTTTTACCCAATGCACCAAAATGGCCACTTTTGGCAGACATGTCATTAACGGTGGCCATTCCGTCCATTTTCTAACGGAACTGCTGATGTATTGCTGACGTTTTCCGTTTATTTTCACTATTTGTGCATGAAATTCCATTTTTGCCCTTAAATTACATTTTTTAATAATAAATAGAAAAGCCATCAGCCATTGCCCTTAAATTACCATTTAGAGTAAATCTAAAAGCCATCAGCCATCAGAATTCACGATTTCAAATTAGGGCTGAAATTTGGGGATTATTTGCCATCAGAATTCACGATTTCAAATTAGGGCTGAAATTTGGGGATTATTTGGGGATTATTTGGTGCATTTGTTTTTGTCAATTTGTTTCGATTTTTTGTCGATTTGTTCTTGTTGATTAATTTTGGCGCGCTTGTTGTCGATTTCTTCTTGCCGATTTCTTCTTGTCTGAAAATTGAAGACACGGTGGGGTAGGGCTGTCGAATGGACGAGGACAGCTTGTTCGAGAGATGGTCCCAAAGGACTGGGACCCCAGCCATGAGGGCTTTAAGAGGTAAGATTGGTGGGGTAGGGCTGTCTGATTTAGGTTCAAATTTAATCACTTTTCGAAGGTGCTATATATAAGTTTGTTCAGTTATTGTTTGATTTGAAAATGCCAATTTTTAAGTTCTTGTTTTGGAATATTGAACCATTTTTGTGTTGTATTTATGCAGACAATGGATTCTTCGATCCCTACACCATGGTTGTGTGCCATGGTGGTATGTTTATTTATGCTGATGACACTATAGTGGGCTACACAGAAGGCTTATGTGATACTTTTAAGGAAGCTGAAGTCATGTCCATTGTGGATTTGGATAAGATGTGTGAAAAGCTCGGTTATGAAGAACATGCTTTTTACTGGTATGTTACTCCTGGCAAGTCAATTGAAGATGGATTGGTCAAGCTTAACGTGCATGCTGATATAACTAGAATGTTGAAGGAATTAGGTGGAGACAGAAAGGTTACTTTTTTGTTTGAACATTTCCGTGGTGTGAATAGAAGGAAAGCTCCTGGTGAAGGGTCATCAGTTCCAATTGAAAAAGAAGAAGTGGTAGCTGCTGGTTCTGAGGGTTTAGGTGAACAGGAAGGGGTGGAAGAAACAGAAGCTACTATTCAATCTGAAGATGTAGTTGATGATGATGCATGGAGTTCTGACAGTGATAGTTCCACAGAATTTGATGATGATTTTGAGGAACTTGAGTACATGGAGACATTTGAGGATGAAGAAGTGGAAGCTGAGGATAGTGGTATTTTTGATGAGCCAGAAGCTGATGTCGAAGAACAGAATGAAGAGCCAGAAGTTAATGACGCAGAATTGGATGATGAGCAGAAGCAAGCTTTGAGAGAGTTGAGAAGACTTAATAGAAAGAGGAAGAGTCAGAGGACAAAATTGAGGCCCAACTATGATTTGTACGATGGTGTGGAAGAGTTGAAAGAAGTTCAGTTGAAGGTGGGTCAGGTTTTTGCAAGTTCAAAAGTGTTCAAGGAAGCTGCCAAGGAGTATGCAATTAGGTGTGGAAGAGTGATCTGGTTTCCATGCAATGAGAAGGGGAGGGTGAAAGGTATTTGTAAGGGGAAGAAAACTAATTGCCCATGGTCTATTTGGGCTTCAAAGTATGACAAGAATTCAGATGCATTCATGATCAAGACCCTGAATGACAAGCATACATGCCCACGGATTAACAAAAACAGACATGTCAATTCAGCTTGGCTGTCTAGAAGGTACACTAAAGAATTAAGGCCTGGAGGAAACTTCAAAATGAGTGATTTTTTAGGCCAAGTGAGGAAAGATTTTGTTGTGCAGCCTTCTAGAACTCAAGTGTACAGGGCTAAGTTGATGGCAGGTGAGCTTATTGAAGGTAGCTTATCTTCTCAGTATTCAAAATTGTGGGATTATGCTGAAGAACTGAAGAAAACAAATCCCGGATCTACTGTTGTGATTGACACAGAATTGGTGCCTGGTGACAAGACTAAGTTCAACAGAATTTACATTTGCTTCAATGCTTGTAAGCAAGGTTGGTTGCATGGGTGTAGGAAGATCATTGGGTTGGATGCTTGTCAGGTGAAGTCTTATCACAAGGCACAACTACTGTGGGCTGTAGGTATTGATGCCGATAATGGGTACTATCCCATTGCTTATGCTGTAGTTGAGAAAGAATGGCATGATAGTTGGAGTTGGTTTTTGAAACTATTGAAGGAGGATCTGAATTTGGAAGATTCTTTAGGCATCACATTCATGACTGACAGACAAAAGGGTCTTGTTGAGTCAATTGGTGACATATGGCCTACTTGTGAACACAGATTTTGTGTTAGGCATATGTATGCTAATTTCAAGAAAAAGTTCAAGGATGACATAATCAGGGGTAAACTGTGGAAGGCAGCAAGATCAACCAAGGTTGAAGACTTCCAAACCTGTATGGCAGAAATTAAGGAGTTGAATGAGAATGCATGGAAGTGGTTGAATAGAATTTCTCCAAGTCAGTGGTCAAAGAGCTTTTTCTCGGTTCAGTTTAAATGTGACATGACACTTAACAATCTTTGTGAGATTGTAAATGGAGACAGGGAGGTGCTTGAAGCTAGAAGTTCTCCAATATACTCACTGTTGGAGATGCTTCGTATCAAGATCATGAATCGAAGGGCAAATAGAATAGCAGACTTGAACAAGTGGTATCAAGACATTGGCCCTAAAATTTCAGAAGTATTAGACTTGGAAGCACAGAAATCTGGGAATTTTGTGGCTCATTGGGGAGGCCAGGGACATTACCAAGTGAGCATCAACCAAACACCTATTGCTATGGTGAACTTGAAGGGAAAAAATTGCACCTGCAGGAAGTGGAATCTCACTGGGATACCCTGTCAACATGCAATTGCAGCCATCTATAGTGAATGTGAAGATCCAATGAAGTATGTGGACAGCTGTTACCACAAAGAGAGCCAAATGAAGTGTTATGGTGATGTTATGTATGGGATCAACATGGAGAAGTATTGGACTAAAACAGGAAGGCCACCATTAATACCACCTAGGATTGTCAAACAACCTGGTCGTCCGAAGAAGTTGAGGATTAGGGAGATTGGTGAAATACCACCAAGTCAGAGAAAGTTCAAGCTAGGGCACAAGTCATACACATGCGGTTCTTGTGGGCAAGAAGGTCACAACTACAAGAGTTGTTCCAAGCGTGCTGAGCTTGTAGCAGCCATTAAGAAAAAGGTGAAGTCCTAAATTGTGGGATTATTGCTATTTCAAACTCATTTTTTTCTAACCAATTTCTATTTCGCAGAAAACAACTCAACCAACCCAGAGTAGCAGGAGCCATTTATCTCCACCAAACGAAGGTAGCAATGCCCCTGAAAAAGAGCATGGCGAAGATGATGCTGAGGTAAATTTCTAAGACTACATCATAAATAGCTGAAAATGAAAATGAAAAGAAAATGAATCTGGTTGAGTTAAAGTATGTGGTCCAATTGCAGGTTCGGAATGAAGATTTCCTCACTGAAATGATTCGTCAAACTGCTACACAAAATGAGGCCATGTTGTCAATCTTGAAGACCTACAAAGAAATTGCAGTGAAGAACAAGAAGAAGAAGACCCAGTGAATTGAAGAACAACAAGAAGAAGACCCAGTAAAGTGCCAATCAAGATTTTGAACATGTTAATTACTGTCAACTTAGGATTTTTTGAAGATGTTTTAAATTAAATTGGAACAATGCAACTAGTGGTGTTTTGACTCTTTTGTTAAACTTGTGTCTTACTGATGTACAAATTGAACGAGATTATGTGGTTGGTATGTTTGGAATATGTTTTGCTAATGAACAGTAATATTTGCAATCAAGTTTGGTTATGCTTGAAATGCTTGGTTTGGTTATGCTTGAAATGTCTCCATTTTTGTTAGTTCTCAATCAAAGCTATTTTTAATCTCAAATATTTTGCAAACAAGATCATGAATGGAAGCTCTTACAAACAATTGGCATTCAACAACCTCTTTCATTCAACAGAAAATTATGTTACAACCTCTTTCATTCAACAACCTCTTACAAAACACATTTTCTTCATACATAATCTCTTATATTCAATAACACATTTATTAGTTCTTGTCTTTTACACAACAACAACAACCTAAACCAATTCCAAAAATTACACAGAAAATAATTGCAACACCCAAAATGTATCTTAGATAACGAATATCGTCTTCCTTCTTCTCCAATGCTTTCACCAAGTCTTGAACAATGCAACTCCATTGGACTTCCTCCCTTGCAACCTCAACACTACTGCTGTCAACCCACTCGAAATAACCACACCCCTTAACATTTCCATTCTGCAAAGTTAAACAAAGAGTTTAAATTTGAAGAAACTGAAGCAAAATTAAAAAAAAAAAAATGAAGAAACTAAAGCAAAATTTAAAAAATGAGTTTAATTTAAATTACCACAAAATTGGGGCAACCATAAAACCTTCTTCCTGGATTTCGAACAGTTGTTGAAGTCCTTAACTTAGCATCTAGCCCACAATCGCATTTCCTCGAACCAGAAGAGCTCACGTCCTCGCCATCACCATCCGGAAAACTTGCATTCATGGCGGAAAATTGTGAGCTTGAAGGAACCCTGACGCGCCTTGAAGCCATAACAGGAAGAAATCAACAAGAACAAATCGGAATTAATCCCAAATTTTAGCCCCAATTCTTTCAAGAAACGCACCAAATAATCCCCAAATTTCAGCCCTAATTTGAAATCATGAATTCTGATGGCTGGCTTTTAGATTTACTCTAAATGGTAATTTAAGGGCAATGGCTGATGGCTTTTCTATTTATTATTAAAAAAATGTAATTTAAGGGCAAAAATGGAATTTCATGCACAAACAGTGAAAATAAACGGAAAACGTCAGCAATACATCAGCAGTTCCGTTAGAAAATGGACAGAATGGCCACCGTTAACCACATGTCTGCCAAAAGTGGCCATTTTGGTGCATTGGGTAAAAGCGGTTACTAAACTGGTATTTATGCCTAAAAGCGGTGGCCACCAGTGCAGTTAGCTCTTCTAACTAACCCAAAAATTAAAATCTTTTGAAAAATTAATGCGCCAAATTTTCATGTGCTTATCTATTATACATATTTATGTTTCATAAACTATTATAATACTAGTTTACTTAATAGAGGTGACGACGATTCCGGTCTGGTCTGGTTCTCAATTCCGAACCAACAGTTTCAGTTTCGATCTGGTTCCAACGGTTCCAATGGTTCAGTTCTTATATTTTTTCTTATTTTATATTTTTTTTCATAATGAATATTTATTTAGCTAAAATATTATGTCTAGATGAGGATAATAATTGTGAAGATTAAGAAACTAAATTTAATGAATCCAAATGTTAATTGTTCGCATTTAGTGTTTACATCGAATAAGCATCGCAAATAAGTCGTTGTGACGGTTGTGTAATAACTTAGAGAAAATCCCATCACCAATTAAGCCATTTGAACTCTCTACTTTTCATTTGATTTGACACTATGATTAAGGCATAAAGTGCAATTTATATTAGTGAATACATTATTTCTAACTAACCATAAAATTAAAATCTTTTGAAAAATTAATGCGCCAAATTTTCACGTGTTTATCTATTATACATATTTATGTTTCATAAACTATCGTAATACTAGTTTACCTAATAGAGGTTACAACGGTTCTGCTACGGTCTAGTTCCGACGGTTCCACAGGTTCAGTTCTTATATTTTTCTTATTTTGTATTTTTTTCATAATGAATATTTATTTAGCTAAAATATTATATCTAGATGAGGATAATAATTGTAAAGATCAAGAAAATAAATTTAACGAATCCAAATATTAAGTGTTCGTATTTAGTGTTTACATCAAATTAGCCCTGCAGATGAGTCGTTGTGTAATAACTTAGGGAAAATCCCATTACTAATTAAGCCATTTGAACTCTCTACTTTTCATTTGACACCATGATTAAGGCATAAAGTGCAATTTATATTAATGAATACATTATTTCTAACTAACCCAAAAATTAAAATCTTTTGAAAAATTAATGGGCCAAATTTTCTCGTGTTTATCTATTATACATATTTAAGTTTCATAAACTATCGTAATACTAGTTTACTACTAATAAATGAGAAATTTGAAAACATTAAATAAATATGTTTAATCAGAGTATTTCTAAATCAATTTTTTAATTTATTAGTATGAAAAATGTTTTTACTAGTTTTATAGAAGTGATAATAGGGGTAAATACAAATTTTCTCCCATAGGTACATAATATAGGCTTATTTATAAGCTAACAGGGGCGTAGCTCAGCTGGTAGATGAACAAGCTTGGGGCTTGGGTAAATGACTCCCAGATCAACGGCTCGAATCCTTCAAATGGCGAAAGCTTTCAAAAAAAAAAAAAATTGATCTTGAATTAATAGACACTGTCAAATATATATATATATATATATATAGGCATATTTTTAGCCAGTGGCGGATCCAGGAATTTAAACCAGGTGGGGCACGTGAATAAAATAACAATTATATTATAAAAAATATTAAAATTAAGATCATAGTAAAATGAGTTTTTTTACATAAAGAAAAATTGATGATATATTGAAGTTTATATAAAATAAAACAAATAGAACATCTACTCAAGATGAACTAAATAATCTTACGTTCAAAAAAATAAAAGTAAAAACAAGAAACATAACATTAAAAATTAAATAATAACAAGAAAACAACATAAACAATAAAATTGCAATATTTATTCTTCTTAAAATAATAAATTACAATCTAATTTTATTTTGTATTTATAATGAATTCACTTTAAATTTATACAAAAATAATTGATTAATAAATATTACTAGAAATGTTTTTTTTTTTTTTTAATTCTTCTAATTATTGGTAAATTATTGATTTATTGATTCGAAATAAATTAAAACTATAAAATAAAGAAAAATACCAAGGATAAAATAAAATGAATCATAATAATAGATGGATTATTTTAATATAATAAATTAAAATTTGAGATTTTAGGGTTTATTAATTGGAAACTAAAACTATTAGAAATAATAAAAGTTTAAAATAATAGATCATTTAATATAAAATAAATTGGATTAAATAACCACGAATTGAAAGTAGTTAAGAAGTTGACAATAACTGAAAAGAGAAAATAAATTGTTTTGTTTTATAATAAGATGAAAATTTGAGAAAGAAATTGGAAAAGATGGTAAAATAAAAAAATGCATAAAAGATTATTAAAATTACATTATAAAATTAAATTTGTAAAATAAGATATTCATTTTCCTTGAAAAAGTAAATGGTGGGACTTGAACCATCACCACCAATACAAAAAAGTGACAGAACACCAGTTTTACTAAGAGGTGTTTTGCTATCATTATTATTATTTAATATGTATATATATATATAATTGAAAGCAAAATTAATTTTTATTTTATTTTTAATTTTGAGATAGGGCAAGGGCCCCACCTAGCCTTAAGGTGGGTCTGCCCCTGTTTATAGCATACTAATACACATCACAACAATTTTACTATGTAAACAACATAACTTCAATCATAATAATACACATGTCAAAAGTGTGATGATGTGTATTAGAGCATCTCTGATGCAAAAGTAGCTTATATTTCAATAATTGTTGACATGTCAATAATATCAAGGGACTTTCTTCATATGTGGCATTTAAGTCTACTTGACGTGTCAATAATATCAAGAGACTTGCTTCCTATGTGGCATAGAAGTCTACTTTTTTTTTTTTTTTTTTGAACAAAGAAGAAACAAAACAAACAAAATCAGCATGGGTAATCACCCAGTACCAACATCTCCGCACAAGGAGGCACTGATTCTAACCAGAACATGTCTTCATCAATGGACAGCGCCATCTTCGCAAGATTGTGAGGGACCACATTAGCTCTCCTTGGAGCAAAAAGGACAGGCGGGTTGGAGCAGAAGTTCAACAAGGTCAGGATCTCTTTGATAATTCGACCAATGTCTACATCAGGAGGATGACCAGACCGAATAATGTTGATAACATTCAAGGCATCCGACTTAACCACAAAAGTCAAAAGACCAGAATCCAAGGCAAACCTAATACCACGCAGCACATCCAAGGCTTTACCAATTTGGGGAGAGAGCAAAGCATGGACACACTGCACACTAAAGCCCAACACCAACCCCTGCGCATTTCTCACCACAATCCCTAAACCAATTTTCTTCCCAGTTATTGGAACAGCAGCATCAATATTCACCTTGAAGAAACCCAGCTTAGGGGCCTTCCACTTGCAATTAAAATCCTTGACCACCGTAGACTTCGCAGGAGTAGTGTCAACTAGGGTTGCACATTTTCTCCCGAATCCCAAAATCCCCACGTCCCCGTCCCCGTTCCCGTTCCCGTTCCCGTCCCCATCCCCGTTCCCGTCCCCGTCCCCATCCCCATCCCCATCCCCATCCCCATCCCTATCCCCATCCCTATCCCTATCTGGGGAAATTATTTTGGAAAAAAATGGGGAAATAGGTGGGGATAGGGATGGGGATGATTTTCATCCCCAAATTGCAATAGGGATGGGGTCCCCATCCCCATTTCCCAATTTTTCCCACAAATATATTGAAATGGGGATGGGGATGGGGATGGGGAGACTCCCCCCATACTCATTTCCCCATTTTTTTCCAAAACATATATAAATACATCAATATATAATATATATATTAATATATTTTTAATGTTTTTTTTTTTTATTCTTGAAACCCTAATGAAATGTTTTTTTTATTTTATTTTATTTTAAATTTGTAATTTTTAGTTATAGAAAAACGGGAAAAAACGGGAAAAATGAGGAACTGGGGTTGGGGATGGAGATGGAGATACCTCCCCCCAAAATTCCCCATCCCCATTTTCCCCAAATGGGGAAATGGGTGGGGATAGGGGGACCTATATCCATCCTCATTTCCCCAATGTGCATCCCTAGTGTCAATAGCAGCAAAGTATTTAGAGATATACTCTTGAGCCTAAAAAAAGGACGTCAACAGCTCAATGGGAATAGCTGAGTGCATTACCTGGTTACGATGGAACCAAATCCTCCAAAGCAAGACACAAAAGATCTCAATCTCCTGATGTTAGAGGGTGCGCAGACAAAAGATAAAGAAATCCAATAAATGGTTCGAAGTCTGGTAACGCAAACCTTTCATGAAAGGGACAGGCACAGACAACTTTTAAACTTGAGCATTCCCACATAGCATGAATCGTGATTTTCGGGTGACGGTGACATTTTTGGCAACAACCATCCATATGCATTTTACGATTCGCCAAGTTCACCAGAGTAGGAATCCATTGGTGGCAAGCTCGCCAAATAAAAAGCTTTATTTTCGAGAGAATCCGGAGCTGCCAAAGAGCCTTCCATCACGAAAAGGAATCACTAAGACCAGAGGAGCTAGGATTCAACACCATTAATCTCCCAACTTGATAACCACTTCTAACAGAGTAATTGCCAAGCTTATCAAAGTGCCAAAGCGACGTATCTGATCGCTACAAATCGTCGCTCGCAATAGTACAAGGTCAAAGTGTAGTGCAATGATAGAGTAGGGAATCGTCCCACAGAGGCTAAGGGATTGATTGATTACTGATCGCAGTACGTTTCGCGGTACGCTTTGACGAGATGTACCGCAAAATGCATTTTAAAAGCCTCGCGGTACGCCATTTGGTCTAACGCGGTACGCTCTGATGACTCGTACCACGAAAGTTCTCAGAAACTCCATCATGCTTTTCCGCGGTTCAGATCGATATTCACTTTGACGACTTGTACCATGAAACTTTTCAAAAATTCCATCATGCTTTTCCGCGGTTCGGATCAATATTCACTTTGACGACAACTCTGATGGACTTCTCATGGTGGCTTTCACGGTTCCCAACTTCAATTGGCGTGGTACGCTTTAACGACTTGTACTGCGGAAATGTTCTTTAACCTTCGAAAGTCTCGTATTGGCCCGGAAAATCTCTGATATTGCGCTTAGACTCCTCCTGTATCAAAATAGACATGCAAACACTTATTTAAACATTAAAACATGGTAATTCCAAGGAAAACGAGCTTAAAACATAGGAAAATAGGGGATACGCAAAGCGTATAATTGGACTTATCAAATACCCCAAAACCAACATTTTGCTAGTCCCCGAGCAAAACCAAGATAGAAAAACTAAAACAAAAAGATTTAAAATACAAACAAAAATTCCACCGAGCGAACTGAAGATAAAGATGCGACATTGGGTGAATTGAAAACAGACACAAACATGCCAAAGTCATTGAGAAGTGCAATCTAAGGTGCTATAACACTAAAGATTTTAATTCCAGACTTCAATGTGACCCCAACTTCAAAAGTATTGAACACAAGAATTTTATGACTGCATTTCGCCTTAACTATAAGCCTTTCCGAATTTCTCTCATTTTTCACACATAACCTAGGCTCACTCATCAAACATATGCGTTTTTGGAAGTTTAAACACAAAGATTTGAAATATACACATTTGAGATATCAAAAATCGCTTGTTTTTATTAGCAAGGAAAACGTTTTGAATGGAAATCAAACACTAAGAGTTATATCTAGCATACCGTGGAAGCATTTTCAAAACCACACAAATCCCTTCCTTTAGATCAACTAGGACTTCTATTAGGCTCATTTGGGGTAATGGTTGAATGGCCACGACAAGGCCAGGTGGATATGGAAATGAGGGGGGCTAATGATCATGCTAAAACATATTACGCACATTGTGTATGCAAAATATGTTGAACTTATTTGACTTGGCAAATATTCACATAATTGAGCATTTAAAAGCTTTACTGACTTTGTACATATTGACAAGCTTTTCACATTGATATTCTCTTTCACAAACTCACACTTTTTTTTTTAAGCAAACAAAAATATTTACAATTTTTGCTACATACTTATATACTGGGACATTCACTAAGCTATTTACTTTGCTCCCCTTTTTATTCTTTTTTACACATGATCATAGAAATAGGGTTGGTATTGTGTTTGAGATATTGTGGTGGAGTGTGATAGGGGGGTAGGCCATTTGTGTTTGTCAATTAAGTACACACGGTTATGGAACGTGTTTAGGCCCTTTGACTGGTTACAATATGTGCCTACTTCATCTCTAAAGGCCTGGGACAAGCGACAACGAAACCACGGTGACTTCTAAATACAAGCTCAAAAATGCCTAATTAAAATAAAATTTTCCTAATTGCCTAAATGATAAGTGTTTCATGAGGCCAACAAAAATATCACTCAAGTGACGCATTATGGGCTCTGAACACGCGCACGGGTAGTCTCCACTAATGGTCTAAACATCTTAAGCGCGCTACCCTCTTTACTGGGACACTAACGAGTCTGGTAGGATGTGTGAAAGCCATGTGGTATAGCTTTGGCAAGCATAACCTTAGAGACTGAAAGCATGCAGAAATGTCTATACTAATCCGACCTAAAAATATCTCAAACAAGCAGAATAAACTGCTCTAGATTTGACTCGAAAGGCAGAAAAACAACACAAAAAATTGCACCAAAACGATTCAAAGCTTGGAATTTATACATGGCAAAATGCAAACCGAAATATGGCAAAAAGTAAACCGAAATGGTTGTACCCCCAAACCGAAACCAACATTGTCCACAATGTTATCAATTTTTGCTTCAGAAAATTGGACAAATGAAAGCATAGAAAGGGAAAATGTACCAACAACATCCTAAAATAAAACAAAGTAAAGCATAAACTAAACTAAAGTATCCAAAACAACAATTATTAGACAAAAACCAACTAACATTATATTACATGCATTCTTATCCAAAATAATCAACATAAGCACCACAACTAACAATACTATTTATACATATGAAAATAAACATCAAGAAGAGATTCAAATTCAAGATTGTACCAAAAATCAAAACTCATTTCGAATTTTTCACATGATAAAACAAAACAAAAACAAAAAATCATGGCAATCTAACCAAAAGAAACAAAACCCATGTGTTTGGCCATACAAAACAACCTTACAAAACTCAAGAACACAAAATAAACCAAGTTCATGCAAAAATCCTTGATTTCGGAGCCCTAAACTTACAAACCTCTACTAATCTATGCCCTAACTTGCTCAAATCATGAGGATAAGTAGGTTAGGATGTGATTCTAAGATGAAGAGAAGAGATTTAGGGGAGAATACATACCAGTTCTTTGATCGAGTTCTTGAGAGAGTGAGAGAGAGTGAGAGTCGCGCTTTTGAGAGAGAGATTTTGAAAAACCGATTTCTTTTGCTTACCTAATATAGTCTTTTTTTTTTAATAATGCGGTTCACTTTGACGAGATGTACTGCGAAATCTGGCAGAAGTTCACCTTTTCTTTTACGCGGTATGTATCGCTGTTCACTCTAACGACTAGTATCATGAAACCTGGCAGCTGCACCAATTTTACTTTTCACAGTTCGGACGCAGTTCACCCTTTTGCCTGGCATGGTTCACTCAGACAAAATCTGGGAATTTTTAACAAAAATTCTTTCGTTGTTTTGCACTCCATTTCAAATCATAAGCTTTCCATACATGTTCACTCATCTGCAATCTCTCACAACTCAAATAGAACATCAAAAACAAGGGGGAGCCAAATGGCTCAAACAAAAGAAAAAGCAAAAATACTAAATTATTCGAAAATAATAAAACGCTAACTAATATGTACAATTTGGTACCATCCATCCCTCTTTAGTCTAGTTCTCGGAGGTAGATACCTCCTTGAACTCCTCTTTCACCACATTTGAGGCATAAAACAGTCTCACCCAAAAACCATTTCCTTCTTTTGTCTCATCAATCAAGCAACCTTCTTTCTTTCATTTCCCTCTTTTGCCTTAGGCTTTAGGAGGCACCTTAACTTTGTATCTAACTTTGGGTGCTCTTACCAAGCTATTCCCACTTGATTGTTTGCGTTTCACATTGCAAACCCTCACTGACTCGATTTTCTTCACTAACTTGTCTTTCTCAAAGATTCCCACTATTGGGGTTTCCACTGCATGAATTTTCATCCAAGTTTCAGCTTGCGGAAGGTTCTTGGTGGCTTTTAACACATCGAAAATCTCAGTTTCACTTCCAACTCGCAATGTTAACTTCCCTTCTTACGCATCAATCAATGCCCCACTAGTTGCTAGGAATGGTTGTCCCATAATCAATGGGATCTCTACATCCTCCTCCGTTTCTAGTACCATAAAGTCTACATGGAAGTAAAACTTTCCTACCTTCACAAGTACATCTTCTATAACTCCATGCAGGTACTTTACGGATCGATCCGCTAACTGAAGAGTCATACTTGTGGCCTTGACTTCACCCAATCCCAGCTTCTTGAACACATTATACGACATGAGATTTATCCTTGCCCCAAGATGCACAATGCTTTATCAAAATGGGAATTTCCAATTGTGCATGGGATGGTGAATCTCCCCGGATCCTTTAACTGTGGAGGAAGCTTGTTTTGAATGATGGCACTGCATTCCTCAGTTAAAGCAACTGTTCCATATTCCTTAGCTTTCTTTTATTTGATAGAAGCTTCTTCAAGAACTTCAAATGTGTGAGCATTTGGGCCAGAGCTTCTGCAAAGGGAATATTTATTTGAAGCTTTTTGAAGATGTCCAAGAACTTAGCAAAGCTCTGAACATCTTTATGGTTCTTTAACCGCTGAGGATAAGGAATGGGCGGAACATATGCCTTTACTTGCGGTGGAGGAGGCAAATTGAAAGACATGTCTAGTGAAGTGTCTTTCACTCTCTCTTCACTCTTTTTTTTCACAAGACATAGAACTTTCATCCCTCTTCCCATCTTCCTCTTGAACTACCCTCTTCTTCTTCATCCCAAAATCTACGGGCAACTCAACTTGCTTTCCTCCTCTCAAGGAAATTGCCATACATTGCGCTCTTGGATTCGTTTCAGTATTACACGGAAGAGATCATTGTGGTCTCTCTTGGACTGCCTTGGCAAACTATCCCACTTGAGTTTTCAAGTTTTTACCGTTTATGAGTGCTAGGCAATTTGCTCCATCCTTGTTTCAAGCTTTTTCTAGCTGTGGTCTTGCATCTCTATTCGAGCATCTATTTTGGTTATGAATTTGGAGAACATATCCTCTAGAGTGGGTTTCTTTTCCGCTTGGTTGTTCACAAACTGATTTTGAAATCTCGGAGGTTGCCTAAAATTTACTTGTTGTTGAGGTGGAAGGTTTTGGTTGTCTTTCCAAGATAGATTGGGATGATTCCTCCATCCCGAGCTATAGGTATTAGAGTATGTGTTGCTTTTGGGGTTTGGATTTTGGTTTGCATTTGGATTATTGGGTTGGTTGTTGAAGTTACAGTTGTAGTTTACAAACGCAACTTGATATGATAAGGTTGAAACGAACGGGCTTACAACTTGACAATCTGAACTTAAATGTGGACCCATACATACCTCACAACTACCAACAGTCACTTGACTCGGTCCTGCGCTCGTCTTGCTCATTTGATTAGTGAGCATAGCAAGTTAAGCTTTTACACTACTGAGCTCATCCACCTCAATCAAACCAGGATTCTTCTTCGGGAGTTATCGTTCATTTCCCCAATGGCTATTGTTGATGGCCATTGCTTCCATTAGATCATGAACTACATCCAACGTCTTACTCATTAGTGAACCTCCCACAGCCGCATCTATCAAATTTATGGTTGAAACTGTGATCCCTTAATAGAATGCTTACAAAGTCTACCACTTCTCTAATCCGTTGTGGGGGCATCTCTTGATGAGATCCTTGAACCGCTCCCACGCTTCGTAAAAACTCTCGTTGTCGAATTGTGTAAAATATGTGATCTTGTTACAAAGACGGGCTGCTTTCCCTGGTGGAAAGTACTTGTTTAGGAATGCATGAGCCAGTTGCTCAAAGGTAATGAATGTATCCGGGGGATGTGCTTGCAACCATTCTTTCGCATCATTCCTCAACAAGAATGAGAACAATTTCAACTTGATGAAGTCCTCTAGCACTCCATTATACCAAAAGGTGTCACACACTTCATTAAAGCTCTGAATGTGCCTATTTGGATCCTCAGTTGCATTTCCATTGAATTGAACCGTGGCAGCGATCATCAAAATCAACGCTGACTTGATTTCAAAATTATTTGCTACTACTATGGGCCTTCTGATTGAGGATATAGTCTGAACCACTCTCGGCATAAGGTAATCTTGTAGAGTTCTCTAAGCTTCCACATTAGCATTATCTTGAATCGGTACTTGATTCGGCACTGGGGGTGGGTTTGAAACTTGATTGACCATGGTTCTAGCTTGCCTTCGATTTCGGCGATTTCTCCTGACTGTTCCTTTAATGTTTGGATCGAAGTCCAAAACCTGTAGATTGTTACTCCTTGTACATTGGTGCATAAAAGAGCAACATGCTTGCAAAGAAAATAATAACACACGAAAGTAACAAGGTTCAAAGTAGTAAAATCCAATTATCCGCTAAATCCCCGGTAGCGGCGCCAAAAATTGATTGCTACAAATCGCCAGGCTCGCAATAGTACGAGGTCGAAATGTAGTGCAATGATAGAGTATGGAATCGTCCCACAGAGACTAAGGGATTGATTGATTGCTAGCATTTGTTGGCACGCGTACTATTTAAATAGTTCAAATTAATGATTTCCAAACTTATCACTAAATTAATCTAAAGCTAAATCTAAGCAATAAAATCAATAGAATAAAATAAATCGCACACAAGAACGGTAGTGATAATACGATGAAAGAATGCTAGAATTTAGAATCTACCTCACCCTTTTAATTAAGTATTCGACCTGCCTAATCTCCCAATTATACAAGTATACGTTATAGGTTCGTGCCCCCTTAACTAACTTCTAATCTCTTTTGAGCAATAAAAATCACACCCATACATACCGAATCTATATGGGTTTATTAAGCACGTTGGGACACACACACACGATCCCTATATGCCAACCTCGCGTATCTCTATTATACTGAACATATATAGTGGATATTGTGACGAGCACGTTTAGTGCATCACCTCTCGGTTCATTCACACAACCAATAAATCAATTACAAGATGGCCAATAAAGCAAAAGCATTAAGCTAACAAAATATTCATATTACAACACAAGCATTTTTAGAGAAATTAGGAAAATCATTATGAAAGATTAAGGGTTTGGTTTCATCATAACTATAGCATAAAAGTGTTTAGCTCATATTACACATCCAAGTCATTTGAGATAATAAATAAAGGCAAACCATAGAAAATACAAAAGTTCAAGAGATAAAGTTACAAGAAATGAACTTAAGTGAAGAACTTCTTCTTTGTAATTGCTTAGCTCTAATGACTCTTTCTTTTCCAAGCTTCATTTGCTGCTCCAAATTAATGATTGATGATGGGTATGGTGTAAAGGGCAAGGTTATGTAGTGGAAATGATAGATCTATGGTGAAGAGTTGATGTAAGTGGTGGATTTGTGAAGAATTTGTGAAGAAAATGAAGATGGACGAAAATGGAAGGTAATTCTGAAATCTAGATTGAAGCAGCTCTTTAGAATATTAGAAAAATGTGTTTTTATAGGAAGGGGGGGGGGGGGGGGGGGGGGGGGGGGGGGGGGGGGGGGGGGGGCAAAAAGGTAAAAATTAAGTGTTGACTTTAATATCGCAGTACATTTCGCGGTACGCTTTGATGAGATGTACCGTAAAATGCCTTTTAAAAGCCTCGCGGTAGCCATTTGGTATGACGTGGTACACTTTGACGACTCTTATCACGAAAGTTCTCATAAACTCCATCATGCTTTTCCACGGTTCGGATCGATATTCACTCTGACGACTCGTACTGCAAAACTTCTTAGAAACTCCATCATGCTTTTTCGTGGTTCGGATCGATATTCACTATGATGACAACTCTGACGGACTTCTCTTGGTGGTTTTCACGGTTCCCAACTTCAGCTAGCACGGTACCCTTTAATGACTTGTACTACGGAAATGTTCTTTAACCTCCGAAAGTCTCATATTGGCCCGGAAAATCTCCGATATTGCGCTTAGACTCCTCCTAGATCATAATAGACATGCAAACACTTATTTAAACATTACAACATGGTAATTCCAAGAAAAACGAGCTTAAAACATAGGAAAATAGGGGATATGCAAAGTGTATAAATGGACTTATCAGTATCCTCTTGCGTAAGAGAACTGGTAGGCATGGACAGAATTAAGTCAGCATCTTTTTGGAGAAAAACAGACTTAATTAAGGCAATATTCCACTCTCCGGAGGAGAACTTCAGGTGATTAATAGTAGCCAAAAGAGGAAGAGAATGGGGGAGAAGATCTTGAAAGAGGAAAGTCTTGGGATCCACCGGTCGCTATAGATACGAACAGAGTTTCCTCTCCCGACCCTTAACCTAGAACCTGCCTCCAGAATTCCGCGGCCCCATAGAAGACCTTTCCATATGAGAGAACCATTAGAACCGGACCATGCCTCTAGGAAGGAAGAGTCGGGGAAAAACTGTTCATTCAGAACCCTACTAGCTAAAGAGGTTAGATTCTTAATAAGCCTCCACCCCTGCTTTGCCAAAAGGGCACTATTAAAAATACCGAGGTCCCTAAAACCAAGGCCTCCCTCATCTTTCCTAATACAAAGCTTCTGCCAGTCACACCAATGAATTTTCCGGTCAACCTTCGTACTACCCCACCAGAAATGCGCACTTAATTTGTGAAGATCCAAAATAAGCCCTTTTGGGAGCTGGAAGAGGCTCATAACATAGGTAGGAATTGCTTGGATCACCCTTTGATAATAACCTCTTTCCCGCTCGCCAATAGGATTTTACTCCTCCACCCATAATCCTTAGCCCAAACTCTGTCCTTTATATCATTGAAAAGATTCTGTTTGTTCCTACCAGAGATACACGGGAGGCCTAAGTATCTTTCGTGGCTACGAACAAGCTTTACCCCAATAATATTTGCCAGCCTCCACCCATCCGCACGCCTTACAGACTTGCTCAAACAAACTGCAGACTTCTCAAAATTGATGACCTGGCTCAAAGCCGCAGCATAATCATCAAGAATCTTTCTAATAACCACACAGTTAGGAACCATCGCGTTCGAGAAAAGCAGACTATTGTCTGCAAAGAACAAGTGGGAGATTCTTGGACTCGACATATTACACCTAAATCCAGCCAAAGATTTTCGACTAACAACATCATTAAGCACACTAGAAAATCCTTCCACACAGAGCAAGAAAAGGTAAGTAGATAGTGGGTCTCCTTGGCACAAACCTTGAGAAGGTCTCGGTCTCCCATAAATCTATCCATTAATGAGAAAAGGAAAGAAAACCGAGGTAATACACCTTATCACTCTATCCACCCACTGCCCAGAAAAGCCTAGTCTCCACATCATAATCTCTAAAAATCGTTATTCAACCTGGTCGTAAGCCTTCGACATGTCAAGCTTCAAAGCCATTGATTCTACTTTTGGCTTCTTTGTACAGATAGCATGAAGACATTCAAAACCAATCACAGCATTGTCAGAGATTAACCTCCCAAGGATGAAAGCACTCTGAGATTCTGAAATTACTTCCCCAAGTACCAGTCTAAGTCGATTCGCTAGAGTCTTAGCTACTATCTTATATGCCACATTGCAAAGACTAATTGGCCGGTACTCAACAATTCTCTCAGCCTTTTTCATCATTGGAATTAACACAACAAGGGTATCATTCACAGTTGCCAGAGATCCACCATCATTAAAGACGTGGAGGCACGCTTTTGTAACATTCTCATCAATCAATGGCCAATATTTCTAAAAAAAATAAACCTGGAAATCCATCTGACCCTAAAGCCTTAGAAGGGGAGATGTCAAAAACCACTGTTCTAATATCTTCGATAGAGAAATCTTGATCAAGGAGAGTACTGCTTCTCACACTTAATCGATGCTAGACACACTCCACGACCCTATCCATAACGTCTCCAGAAGGCTGCACAGAGGTAAACAAATTGGTAAAATATTGAACCACTATCGCTTCCATGTCAAGTTTGTCTACCCGCCACCTTCCCACATCATCAAAAAAGCCTGGAATTTCATTACAGGATCTTCTAATAGAGGCTTTCATATGGAAATACTTTATGTTATGATCCCCTCATTTGAGACATTTTACCCGAGAGTGTTGCTTCCAGTGTAATTCCTCGCAATTGAGGAGGCAATCTAGTTGATTTTCAATACTACTGATATTCTGATATTTTTCCAAGAATTAGCACCTATGTCATCTATGGCAGCACGCAACTCCATTCTTTTCCTCTTGATATCATCCCGCAATTTGCACTTGTTCCTAGCATTCCAACCGGTCAATTTCGTAGAGCACCTTCGAATGCCGCAAGCCACATCAAACATATTTTTCATAGTCTTCTTTTGAGCCCAGCTACCGGAAACCAAATTCAAACACTCATCCTTTCTGCCCAATACACTTCGAAGTGAAACTGCGACCTATTTCTATTCCCCATCAATTCCACACTATCGGCTTGACTCTTGATATCAACTAAGAGGGGGCGATGGTCAGAGTACCAGTACTCTAGATGCTTCACCATGGACCGACTGAATAAACTTTCCAGTCACTACAACACACACCCCGATCTAATCTTTCCTGAATAGAATCATTATCATTCTGCTTATTGTACCATATGAAGTCAAGACCCTCATACCTCAAATCCTCTAACCCATAGAAATCAAGAGCTTCTAAAAAATCCTCAATCATTTTCCTAGGTCTCATATTACCCCCAATTTTCTCCGTGTCTGAGAGAATTTCATTGAAGTCTCCTACACAAAACCAAGGAAGAGTTACCATACTGTGTAAGCATCGAAGAAGAACCCACGCATGGCATCGTTGGGATTGATTAAGATGCCCGTAGAAACCAATGAAACACCAATATCTTCCCCCATCGTTCACAACTCTCACATCAATATGGAAGCGAGAGTAAGACAGTAAGGAGATCTCCACCCTGTCTGACCATAAGATACGCAGACCCCACTTCGGCCCTCATAGTCGACCACTAATTTATCGTAAAAGCCTAATATAACACGAAGAGATTATAACGTTAAATGAGTAGCCTTTATCTCCATTAAGAAGACAATATCTAGAGAGAAATCATGCTTGTATCTTAGCAGGACCCGGAACGCCCGATAACTCCTTAGACCTCGAACGTTTCAACATAAAAGTTTCATTGTGATCGTCAAGCCGATGAAAACTGACCTGTCGGTATCTCACAAGATTCCCCATCATTAGAGACATCCTTTAGCTTTTTCAGAACAAAAGAATCAGTTGCATCATCCTTCACACCCTACCGTTTCCCCAAGATAACCCCCTCACTCAGTTGATGCCCACATTGACTGGCTTTCCTAGCTTGTCGTTTCCAATGCCCATTGACAGTTTTCTAAACACTGGCACCCTTAGCTATGGCAGACCTAGCATCCTGAGATTTATCCTTTGTTGATTGACGAATGTCTCTATTTTGTGAAATAAAAACATCTGGTGTGGTACAGTTAAACTCCACTTAATCAGCATTGGGTGTAAGGTTCCCATTTGTTGATTGGCTCATTTCGTGGGCAAACCACATGTTGGGGTTCTTTGTAAGGGTAGCTTAAGTGTTGTTGTTAATTGTTCAAGCCCTTTGAAGACCTCATCTTGATAAGCACCGAAGGTAAATTTCTATGTGCTTACTTGTCTTGAAGAGATAGTTGCACACACTCACAACTCATGCATATGTTTAATTCTTGTATGTTGTGTGTCTTATTTTTGTGTATTAATGTTCATTAACATCTCTTCTTGCTTGTTAGTTTGATTGCTTCTTGCATTATCCATTGCCGTAACATAATTAGGCTTAGAAGTCATGCATTGCAAATGACGCTATTCAAAGCGCTCTACAAGGCGCTGTTCGAACAGCGCCCATATGACCTGATGGAAAAATGGTCATTTTAATGCATCAGGTTTGATGCATTTTGAAGAGGCGCTGTACGGGCGTTGTACACAAGCGCTGTTCTTACAGCGCCCAACTGAGACCTGATTGAAAATGTTCATTTTAATGCATCATGTCTGATGCTTCTTGGGTAGGCGCTGTACGAGCGCTGTACAAAAGCGTTGTACGTACAGCGCCACTCTGTTTTCCCAAGAGAACAAAGTTGGGGCGCTGTACAAGCGCTGTACAGAAGCGCTCTACGTACAGCGCCCAAGACAAAATAGTGGTGTCACTTATCAAAACGACCACACTTTGATTTGGCCCCCTATATATATGCCATTTTGACTTTAGGTCAATTAAGAGAGTTCATATTCAGATTTCATACTTAAGATATTTTTGAAAGAGAAGAAAAATTCAAAGAACTCATTTTTAATTACTCAAACACCTTTTCATGATCATCAATCATCATCTTTGATCATCTAGATGTCTCTTTGCATGGATTCTTCATCATACTTTGCTTGGTAAGCTTTTCACTAATATCTTACATATTTTGTGTTTTTCTTAACAAGCAATCTCAATTTATTACTTGTATGATCTTTATATATATTTTGGATACAAGATTGAGATTAGTGTGTTGTATGTTTGAGAAGTTGTATTGTGATAGCTAATTACGTTTTGTGCTTAATCTTGATTAGCTAAACTATTTGACATGTCATTTAGTTTTAATATCTAGGATTGTTCTAATTGCATATTCATAATCTTAGATAACCATATAGGGTTTCCCTTGCTCTATGTTGCATTTGGATATTCATATATTCACTTAGGGTGTTATTCTCTTCATTGAGAAAGTAAGTCTTGTGTGTAGCTTCCGGGATTAGGTTGCTTAGATCGCAAGCAAATTGGACTAGGTTCACTTATACCGGGATTAGGTAGGTGTGTGATTACTTCCGGGATTAGATTGTAATCGTTTTACACATTTAGTGGATTCGAGGTTCGAGTGTGGCTTACTTACTAGCCCGTGGTTTTTCCCGTGAGAGTTTCCACATAAAAATCAAGTGTTATTTAATTTCCGTATTTTATACTTGATTTATTGCTTTATCTATTTAGGGGTAATTTCGTAATATTGGCTTCACACGAAAAATTGGGTAATAAGTTTAAAATCTATTCACCCCCCCCCCCCCCCCCCTCTCTAGATTGTTTTATACACACTGTGCTATAATTTGTTTCAATTGGTATCAGAGCGGATTCCTAAATATACATAGGTGATCTTTGCTTATTTTGGTGTGTTTTGCATTTTGTGTGATTTTTGATCATTCATACATTTGCATTCATTTCATTCATTCATAAACAATATGAGTGGAAATGGTGGAAATGGTGGTGGCAACGAGGGTGCTTTTAGCACAAGGCCGCTTTTAGCACAAGGCCTCCACTTCTTACCGGGTTGAACTATTCCCAATGGAAAGGGAAGATGGAATCCTACATATGTCAAATTCACGACCGTGCGTGAATGGCGGTGGAAGATGGATATAATCTACCCAAGATGACTCCCGATGGTGGAGGAGAAGAAGTATTGAAGCCTAAGGCGCAATGGAGTCCGCAAGAGTTTGAGGCTTCAAAGTGGAATAGGAAGGCGATGCACGCCATCCTTTGTGCAATGGATGAAAATCAGTATAAGCTTATTCAGAACACTCAAATCGAGAAAGTGGCTTGGGATATCTTACAAGTTGCACATGAAAGAACCGAGGTGGTGAAGGAGTCCGAGCTTCAAGTCCTCTAAACTCAATTCGAGTTACTTAGGATGGGAGAGGATAAATGCTTCAATGATTTCGAAATCAAATTGATGGATATCTTTAATCAAAGTCACCAACTCGGAGACCCGTATTCGGATAGGAGAGTCAAGCAGAAAATCATGAGATCTCTCCTCGATAGGTTCGAATCAAAGGTGATGGCTATAGAAGAAAATAATGGATATATGGACATAAAGCCAAGCGAGGTTATTGGAAGACTTCTCGCCTATGAGTCTAGGAAGGCTCCTAGCTCTACACCTCCTAAAAAGCAAAAAGGAATTGCTTTAAAAGCTTTCAAGGATGAAAAGGAGGCAAAGAAGATTGACTCGGATGAAGACCTTGCCTTGTTTGTAAAAAGGTTCAACAAGGTTATGAAGTTTAAGAGAAAGGGCTTTGGATCAAAAGGTCAAGATTTGAAGAAAAAGGGTCATTTCAAGAAGTTTGAACCTAGGCAAGAAAGGACCGAAAGGAAAGGGGTCTGATGCTTCTAGTGTGGTGGCATAGGTCATTTTGCCCCCGAATGTGCAAATCACAATGAGAAGAAAAAGGGAAAAGTGATGGCCGCCACTTGGAGTGGAAGTAGTGATGACTCCATTGAAGGAGATGAGTCTTCGGATGATGAAGAGCTCATGGCTAATCTCCTAGCTTTTGCCTCCTCCCATAAAAGCAAAAGTGCTAGTGAAAGAGAGGAAATGAGTCAAGAGGAAAATGACTCAAGTGGAGAAGAAAGTGATTCCTCTTCTAACTCCATAAATGGATTTATGGAGAAAAAGGTGCTTGCTAAATACCATGCCGAGTTTAATGATTTAGCAATCAAGAGCACAAGAAAGATCAAGATGTTGAGAGAAGAAAATCTTAAGCTTTCATCTCATAATGACCACTTAAGTGAATAAGTGGAAAAATTCAAGAAGATGGAAGATAAGCTAAGAGAGGAGTTAGTCTTATCTAAGAGGAATGAAGAAGGTTTGAAGAGGGAGCTTGATGAAGCTTTAGAATCTTTAGCTATGATGGATTCTAGCACCAAGAAACTTGATCATATACTTGGTGTTGGAAAGAGTCCGTGTGACAAGAGGGGTCTTGGGTATGAAGATGGCAAGAAGATCTCAACCTCTAACAAGACCGTGTTTGTCAAGAGTTTGAGGAACGAAGAAACTTCATTTGTACAAATTCCTAGGAAGAAGTTAGAACTAGGACAATGTTCAAATGCACAAGTGAAGATGGTGCCAAGAAGGCAACCTCAAGCTCAACCCTCTAGGGCCCCTCAAGCCAACATTCCTCCACAATTGGCTCACAAAGGAAAGAGACCAATCATGCAACCTCAAGCTAGGAAGCAATCTAGACCGGTTCAACAACGAAGATAGATTGAACCCTTTTATCCACAAAGACAAGGACAAGGTATGATTCCTTATTTTACTCCTATATGTCACTTTTGTGGATTTGATGGTCATATGAGACCACATTGCTTTTGATATATTAAAATGTGCAAAACTAGAAGCATGATTGAGAAGAAAAAGAAAAGAGCCATGATGCATGTTCCTAGGAATGATGATATTGTTATGCATGATCCTAGAACATCTAGAGCCCATGTACCAAAGACCACTAAGAAAGCTAAGATTGTTTCTAGGTGGATTAGAAAGAATGAAAATGTTTGCCATGTTGCTCAAATAGCCTTGAAGGCAAATTCTTCTAATTTTTGGTATTTAGATAGTGGGTGCTCTAGGCACCTGACGGGAAACAAGAGTTTCTTCGAGACTCTTGTTATGGAGGAAGGAGGATATGTCACTTTTGGTGATGGATCCAAAAAGAAAGTTGTAGGGAAAGGAACCATTTCTGTTCCCGGATTACCCTCCTTATCCGATGCTTTATTTGTTGATGGCTTGAAAGCCAATTTAATAAGCATTTCACATCTAAGTGATGAAGGATATTCCGTCTTGTTTAGTAAAAGTGATTACTCAATCCTAAAGCCCGATGGACAAACCTTGTTGAAAGGTATGAGATCTAGTTACAATTGCTATTGTCTTGAAGCTAGAATAGTCTCAAACAATGTGTCCATGGATGAGCAAATAGAGTTGTGGCATGAAAGACTTGGTCACATGAACTTTACGGATTTAAGAACCCTTGGAAAGTTCAATTGTGTGCGTGGCCTCCCTAAGCTTGGGAAGAAAGCCAATGGTATTTATGGACCTTGCCAACAAGGAAAACAAATCAAAAGCAAGCACAAAAAGGGCAAGTATCTCTTCACCAAGGAGCCCCTAGAGCTTCTCCACATGGATCTCATGGGTCCTATGCAAACCGAGAGTTTAGGTGGAAAGAGATACATTTTTGTTTGTGTTGATGATTTCTCTAGATTTACATGAACATATTTTCTTAGAGAAAAATCCGAAACTTTTGATAAGTTTAAAATGTTTTGTACTAAAATACAAAATGAAATGAATTCTAACATTAAAAGCATTAAACGGATTAGAAGTGACCATGGGAGGGAATTTGAGAATGCCTCTTTTGAAAGCTATTGCAATAGCTTAGGCATCTCCCATGAGTTCTCGGCTCCTAGGACACCTCAACAAAATGGAGTTGTTGAGAGGAAGAATATGGTCCTTCACGAGATGGCTCGAGTGATGTTGCTTAGCAACAATGTCCCTAGGAACCTATGGGCCGAAGCCGTCAATACGGCTTGCTATATAGGGAATCGTGTTCTCCCAAGGCCCGGATCTAGAAACACCTCCTATGAGTTATGGAAGGGTAGGAAGCCAAATGTTAGCTACTTCCACACATTTGGAAGCAAATGCTACATTTTAAATGACTGTGATCAACTTGGCAAATTTGACGTTAAGAGTGATGAGGGTATCTTTATTGGCTATGCCTTAAATAGTAGAGCCTATAGAGTTTTCAACTTGAAGACTCGAACCGTCATGGAATCATCCAATGTTGTTATTGATGATACTAGGCTCAAGTCTAATGACCATGAGGAGGAGGATGTTTTAGATGATGACTCTCCTTTGGAGAAGGTTATGGTGACTCCCAATGTTGGGACGTCTAATGACAATAATGAGGTCACACAACCTCTTACTAGAGTCCCTCTCTTGGACTCTAATGAACCCGCTCCATGGGTTAGAAGACTCCATAACAAAGAGGATGTTATTGGAGATGTGAATGAAGGTGTTAGAACTAGGCGTTAAATAGCTAATCTCATTAGCTTTAAATGCTACACCTCTCAAATTGAACCCAATAAGGTTGATGAAGCCTTGAATGATGAATTTTGGGTTCTTGCCATGCAAGAAGAGCTAAACCAATTCGAAAGGAATGAGGTTTGGATTCTAATTCCTAGGCCTAAAAGGTCACATGTGATAGGCACTAAGTGGATTTATAGGAACAAATCCGATGAAAATGGCAACATAGTGCGGAACAAGGCTAGGCTTGTAGCACAAGGGTACTCTCAAATTGAGGGTATCGACTTTGAGAAGACTTTTGCTCCCGTTGCCCGTTTAGATTCCATTAGGCTTCTCTTGTCCATCTCTTGTGTGCACAAGTTCAAATTGCACTAAATGGACGTTAAGAGTGCCTTCCTCAATGGCTTCTTGCAAGAGGAAGTGTTTGTTGAACAACCCAAGGGGTTTGTGGATGCACACCACCCCAACCATGTCTATCGCTTCAAGAAGGCTCTATATGGGTTGAAACAAGCACCGAGGGCTTGGTATGAGCGCCTCACTCAATTTCTTGTTGATAATAACTACACAAGGGGTAGGGTTGACAAGACACTATTCATCAAGAAAGACAATGATGAGCTTTTCATAGCTTAAATATATGTTGATGATATAGTTTTTGGCTCCACCAACAACACCAAGGTCCAACAATTTGTTGATGTCATGTCTCATGAATTTGAGATGAGTCTTGTTGGTGAGCTTAGTTACTTCCTAGGTTTGCAAATTAGGCAATTAGATGATGGGATTTTCATAACCCAAGCCAAATATGCTAAAAACCTAGTGAAGAAGTTTGGTCTTGAAAATGCCAAACATTGTGATACACCCATGAGTACCACTTTGAAGCTAAGCAAGGATGCTAGTGGTAAAAGTGTGGAACAAACTCTATATCGAGGCATGATATGTAGCTTGCTTTATTTGACCGCAAGTAGGCCCGATATATCTTTTAGTGTGGGTGTGTGTGCTAGGTACCAAGCGGATCCCAATGAGTCACATCTCTCTTCCGTAAAGAGAATCATTCGCTATGTGAATGGGACATCCAACTATGAGATTTGGTACTCTTTTGACACTAATGCTAGTCTTGTAGGCTTTAGTGATGCAGATTGGGCAGGAAATTACGATGATAGGAAGAGCACATCGGGCGGTTTCTTCTTTCTAGACAACAACTTGGTGTCCTAGTTTTGCAAGAAGCAAAACTCGATTTCCTTGTCCACGGCCGAGGCAGAGTACATAGCCACGGGGAGTGGATGCACACAACTCCTATGGATGAAGCAAATGCTAGTAGATTACGGATTCAACCAAGGTACACTCACTTTCTTTTGTGATAACATGAGTGCCATTAATATTTCCAAGAATCCGATACAACATTCTAGAACTAAGCTTATTGACATCCGCCATCATTTCATTAGAGAGCTTGTTGAAAATAAATGCATAGTACTTGAACATATATGTACTAATAATCAACTTGTGGACCTATTTACTAAACCCTTAGATGCTACTCGATTTAAAACACTAAGTAGATCTATTGGGATATGTCTTGTGGAGTGATGAGTTTTGTGATTGACCCCATATGGGGAACTCAAGTAAAGAGAGCTATTTTGCATTCTTGTAACTTGCAAAAAATTTGAAATAACTTATGCCTCTTCTTTTAATTGCTTGAGTAAGCTTGATTGCACATATGTATATATGTTTTCAATTCAATAAGTGTGAACCTTGCTTGTTTACAATCCATGTCATATTTATGTTCAAACATGCATTTTTTGACTAGGAGATGTACATAGGAAGTATGATTTGAATGACCTATAGTTATCTCCATGACATGATGATTCTTTTATAACATGCTAATGTCAAATGAAAAAGCATGAAATTCATATAACATGCTCACATGAAAAGCATGAATTGATGATTGCATATTCTTAAAATGCAAAACTTGTGTGAAAGCTTATGAGACTCAAAATGAATAAAGGATCTTGTATCCGTTCAAAGGATTTAAAAAATCCAAATGTCTCTCTTTCTTTATTAGTTGAACATGGCTACTATCATACAGATATCTTATCCGGAAAAATCAAATAGGGTGCAAAGTCGCTCATGTCATGTTTCGCTTATAAAGTTGGATATAGTTGCTCATAAATTAAAATTAATGAAAACTCTATATCCTTGCTTTTCTCATGACAATGGTGAAATTGGTTTGAATTCTTATTAAAAACCTTTGTCATTTGCTTTGCCAAATACCATTGTATTTTGGACTTGAATGCTACATGTCTTGTATGCAAAGCATGTTTGATTCACACATTTTCTTCAAATAAATCTCCTTGTTTCTATCTATTAATTGAGATGCATAAAGTGACTTATATTGATTATGCAAATGTCTTGCATGCTACTATCTCTCGTTGCTATGAGTGACCCGGTTGGGGACTACTCCTTTGCCTATATTATGACAAAATGGGGGAGTAAGATATGGTAAGGGGAGTAGGATATGGTAAGAGGAGTTGCAAATTGTAGTAGCAATTGTGCTTGTTGGGGAGAATATTCATTGAGGGGGAGTAACCCGTTGAGGGGGAGCATTGCATACACATACATTGCATAATGTTGTGCCTAATCTTTTAATATGCAAATGCTTGTTTTTTGTTCTCACTTGATTAATCTCACTCTTACTTGTTTTGGAAAGTTTGGAAAGTTTAGAAACTTTATTTTCAGGGATTGATTATTCTACAAGAGATTGAAGACTTGAAGTTTTATTTTCTTATCTCTTTATAATATAGATAATCATTGTAGTCCCGTAGTTTCTATTTTTTTGTGAGGAATCAATGTGAGTGGTGGTTTTGTCACGAAATAGCCAAATGGGGAGATTGTAAGGTTCCCATTTGTTGAATGGCTCATTTCGTGGACAAACCACATGTTGGGGTTCTTTGTAAGGGTAGCTTAAGTGTTGTTGATAATTGTTCAAGCCCTTTGAAGACCTCATCTTGATAAGCACCGAAGGTAAATTTCTATGTGCTTACTTGTCTTGAAGAGATAATTGCACACACTCACAACTCATGCATATGTTTAATTCTTGTATGTTGTGTGTCTTATTTTTATGCATTAATGTTCATTAACATCTCTTCTTGCTTGTTAGTTTGATTGCTTCTTGCATTGTCCATTGCCTTAACATAATTAGGCTTAGAAGTCATGCATTGCAAAGGGCGCTGTTCAAAGCGCTCTACAAGGCGCTGTTAGAACAGCGCCCATATGACCTGATGGAAAAATGGTCATTTTAATGCATCAGGTCTGATGCATTTTGAAGAGACGTTGTACGAGCGCTGTACACAAGCGCTGTTCGTACAGCGCCCAACTGAGACCTGATTGAAAATGTTCATTTTAATGCATCGGGTCTGATGCTTCTTGGGTAGGCGTTGTACGAGCGCTGTACAAAAGCACTGTACGTACAACGCCACTCTGTTTTCCCGAGAGAACAGAGTTGGGGCGCTGTACAGAAGCGCTCTACGTACAGCGCCCAAGGCAAAATAGTGGTGTCACTTATCAAAACGACCACACTTTGATTTGGCCTCCTATATATGCCACTTTGACTTTAGGTCAATTAAGAGAGTTCATATTCAGATTTCATACTTAAAATATTTTTGAAAGAGAAGAAAAATTCAAAGAACTCATTTTTAATTACTCAAACACCTTTTCATGATCATCAATCATCATCTTTGATCATCTAGATGTCTCTTTGCATGGATTCTTCATCATACTTTGCTTGGTAAGCTTTTCACTAATATCTTACATATTTTGTGTTTTTCTTAACAAGAAATCTCAATTTATTACTTGTATGATCTTTATATATATTTTGGATACAAGATTGAGATTAGTGTGTTGTATGTTTGAGAAGTTGTATTGTGATAGCTAATTAAGTTTTGTGCTTAATCTTGATTAGCTAAACTATTTGACATGTCATTTAGTTTTAATATCTAGGATTGTTCTAATTGCATATTCATCATCTTAGATAACCATATAGGGTTTCCCTTGCTCTATGTTGCATTTGGATATTCATATATTCACTTAGGGTGTTATTCTCTTCATTGAGAAAGTAAGTCTTGTGTGTAGCTTCCGGGATTAGGTTGCTTAGATCGCAAGCAAATTGGACTAGGTTCACTTATACCGGGATTAGGTAGGTGTGTGATTACTTCCAGGATTAGGTTGTAATCGTTTTACACATTTAGTGGATTCGAGGTTCGAGTGTGGCTTACTTACTAGCCCGTGGTTTTTCCCGTGAGAGTTTCCACGTAAAAATCAAGTGTTATTTAATTTCCGTATTTTATACTTGATTTATTGCTTTATCTATTTAGGGGTAATTTCGTAATATTGACTTCACGCGAAAAATTGGGTAATAAGTTTAAAATCTATTCACCCCCCCTTCTAGATAGTTGATACGACTATTTTATACCTATTTGAGGTCCCCCATTTCCGATCGTTTGTCTCGTTTTTGAGCATATTTTTATATATAATATTTTATTTGAGCCTTGTGTAGGTACATATTCCTTATAATAAGGTTTTGAGCTTAAAGATTAGTTTGGGAGGCAAAATGGAGCAAAAAGAGCTGAAATTGTATATACGTGTGCAGAACGTATAACTTGCGGAGATCATATCTTCCTCCTCAGATCGAAGCATATGGATATCTTTATATATTCGAAAAGCCTCGGAAGTCTAGTTTCCAGAACATGTTACGGATTGCGATTCTGAGCTTTCTGTAGGAAGTTATGCCCATTTCCGTAACAGTACGTGATGCTGAGATGCTGAAATGCTGAAATGGCGTCAAGTCTAAACGGCTACTTCAAACGGCGGCCAGGCCATAGAAAGAAACCGCCGATCATCTCTAGAAAGTCATTTTTTGGGCGAATTTCAGGGATAGTTTCGTCCTTTCATCCCCAATTCATGCCCTAACCTCCCAACACTATATAAATACCTTATTCTCTTCTCTCCCAACAGAACACACTCCCCACAAACTTCCTCCTCTTCTTTTTCTTCTTCTTCTTCTTCTTCTTCTTCATTTTCTTCACCAAATAAGAGAGAGAGGAGCTTCCAAGAGCATCCATGGAGGTTTTTCCTCCATGGATGCTCCCTATCTCACCTTCTACACATCCTCCATCACATTTAGGAGTAGATTGCATAGAGATAGGAGTGGGCTTTGGTCAATTTCGAGCTAGCAAAGGAAGGAGCTCTTGGAGGAGGTTTTCTTCAAGGGTTGTATCTATTTCCCACTCTCTATGTATTTCTTGTTTTCTTGAATGTGTAATCCCCACTTGGGAATATTTGTAAACCTATTTTGTGCTCAATATATGTGATGATTGTTTTTATATCCAATTTGTGTTTTGATTCATTCTTGATTATTATTGAATATATCTCTTATCTTGAAATGCATGTTTATGGATGATTGGAAATTAATATGTATTCATTGATGGGATTAGGAGTAGTTATAATCAAATATCCCATTTTGTGTTTGTATGTTGATGGAAGGTCGAAATTGCATGTCATGAATTGGTTTGAGTGAATTAGAGTTAGGATTGTGCTTTTGGAGGGGCTCTCCGAGCATAGTTCTGGCTAATTAGCTAGGAAGAGTGGGTAAACCTATAAATTGTCATATTAGAAGGGTTTGGTTCATTGTTCTTGTAAACAATTGGACTTTAGCTATTTCTCACTCTAGGGGCTCTAGGTGAGTCATGGTTAGAGTTACAATTATTGGTCTTTGGCTATTTCTCACTCTAGGGGCTCTAGGTGAGTTATGGTCGGAGATACAATCACTCTTTCCACATTCATTAGACTTTCACGTTGCCATTTTACATTACGAATCTATTATTGGGGCTCAATGTAGTCTTGTTTGTAGAATCGGTTCACATATGTTGGTTGCGGTTTCGTGTTTGAGAGGTTCTCGGCACACTCTTCAACCGTTAGCTCTATGAATTGATATAAATCGGATTGAGGCAAGAACGAACCCTTAACTAAAATTGGATGTCCTTAATGTCTAACAACCAACTATTTGTGCACTTAGGTATGGTGAACTTGTTGAACCTTGTGTGACCATTTTCATGCATCTCTCCTATCCATCATTTTATTTATCACTTTAATCACCATTTTCACCCTTCCATATTCTCTTTGTTTTTATTTATTTTCATTTTTATTCTCTACACACACACACATCGCATTGTACATACATTTCACACACATCATTCTTACCTTTCCACATTCTATTTACATGCTTACAATAAACTCTAGAACTTGATACGGTTGACGAATCACACCTCCCTGCGGAACGATACCCTTGCTTGCCGCTTTACTAGTCTTTTGCTAGTTTAGAGCACATTGCGTAGGAAACCCCTATTTTAAATATAAACAAATCTTTTGATCCTCGCATTCTTACAACGACGGAAAAAGCAAGTATCAAAATGGCGCCGCTGCCGGGGAGGCGTATTCATTGATTGTTTCTCGTTTTAGTTTAGGTTCTGTAAATCTTAGATTTAATTGCTTTGCGGATTATGTTTAGATGTGTTAATAAACATTTTTTTTCTTTCTTTACGCATATGCATTTGATGTTTTTGAGTTGTGTTTGTGCAAGGAAATGATATTTTCAGGTCGAATGGACCACACAACTCAAGAGAACCGTAAGTTTGCGCTTATTGCACCGCAACAACTCCCAAGTGAAACAGCAACGCCACAATGGCCTAGTTGGTTGTAGCCACAAGAGGTATCCTCTGAATTTTGAGTTTAAATGGAGCACTTGTGGATTAGTTGTTGATTTAGGCGGAAATTGCCCATGACCTTAATGTTAAAATGCTATGCTTGTAGTGTTTGTAACTTTTATTTTTGTTTAGATCTAAGAGTGGATTTGTATTGTGCTTAGATCTTAGGATTTGTTGTGTTTTGTTGTTAGTTTTTGATTTTCGTTCTTATCACTGAATCATGCTAAACATTGTCCATATTTTATGATTTTAACAACATTGAGGACAATGTTGAGTTTAGGTTTGGGGGTGTGGACACCTTCGTTGTTTATTTTTATTTTTTGTTACGTTTAGAAAATTTTCAAATCTCTGCACAAACGATCAATTTTGAATTTTTTTGGAAATGAGTCCATTTTGTTGAGTTGTTTTTCTTCGCATGCCGGTAGAGACACATGTATGCTTTTAGCTCCGTGCGTCGCTTAAATTTGCTTGTACAGTGCCAATCTTTTGATGTTGAGGTGGATGAGACTTTTATGCTTGTTTAGCCTAGGAAAATTGTGGAGACTACCCGTGAGCTACATTGTGCCTAAATAACGAAAGTTTGTGGGTCTTGTTTCTACTCTTATACACTCTTCGATTTTTTTTCTTCATTGTGATCTCATTGTACATAAATTTTGCATTGATTGCCATAGAACTTTATCATGTGGACTGCTTGTTGAGACTTGTATTCCCTTGTTAGATGGACTTTTAGAAATGATTTTGAGCTTGAGTGTGTGCATAACTACTAAAATAGCCTAAACACTCCCATACCCCCATATTCATTGCAAATTGAAGCCAAACACATATCCATTCCCTAGTTATTGATCATGTTGAGGTGTATAGCTTAAGAGAAGCTAGCTCTAAATTTTGTAAAAGCGTGTACTTAGGCGAATATATGTAAATTGTGTGAGGCAAAGGCTTACAAAAAGAAAAGAAAAGAAAAAAAAGAAAAAAAAAAGAAAAAAAAAATAGAATAAGTGTTGAAATATAAAACACTTAAGCCTTCTAGTTCTTCAATGGTAAAGTTACTCACTAATAAGGGTACAAATGTAGCACAAAGCCTAGACGTTTGTATTGTAAATATGTAATAGAGCTAATTTTGTTATAAAGTGTAATGTGTAAACACACCTTAGCATGGTTAGTAACTTTATCCTTCCCGCTCCCACCATCTCTTACATCCCAAACACTACCACAAATCACCTTGGCCCTAATAAAAGTGAGCTAGGAAAAGTTCATTTGATCTCTTAGGAAGTCTATCTTGGGAATGTGAGTCGATGCATGTCTTTCCAAGTTCGTGGCATTTCAATTCCTTCCATGAGATCCATTTTCAGAAAATGTGCGTCATTGGAAAATACTCATATGTGATTATATTTGATTCCATATACCTAAACTCCAAATCACATATGTTTGCTAGAGAGTGCACCTAAGTTCTGAGTGAAAATATGACTGAAATCCGGTGAGGATTAGAGTCGAGGCGAATTTTATCTTGGGCATACGAGCGTAGTTGTTTTGTAAACCGAAAACATCCTAAGTATTGGCATACTTGCATTGTGTGATGCATTGTTATTAATTGGTATATTTGAGATTCTAGCATGCATGTGTAGTCTTTGCTTGGTATGTGCGGATTTGTTTCTCAACTTTTATTGCAGAGTATACGTTTGTAGGTGTCGTAGCTGTAAACCCTCAGGAGACTATAACTCCTCCTCTAGGGATCGCCTAGTGGTTTAAAGGCTTGTGACACATGCTAAGTGCCACCGTGTTTCCTACGGAAGTGGACTAGCTTAATTTTTAGTTTTTATTTTTTTATATATAAGTTTTTTTTATTTTGTTATTTGCATTTTTTTTCTCTTTGTTTTGCTCGAGGACGAGCAAAAGATAGGTTTGGGGGTATTTGATCGGACTATTTTATACCTATTTGAGGTCCCCCATTTCCGATCGTTTGTCTCGTTTTCGAGCATATTTTTGTATATAATGTTTTGTTTGAGCCTTGTGTAGGTACATAATCCTTATAATAAGGTTTTGAGCTTAAAGATTAGTTTGGGAGGCAAAATGGAGCAAAAAGAGTTGAAATTGTATATATGTGTGCAGAATGTATAACTTGCGGAGATCATATCTTCCTCCTCAGATCGAACCACATGGATATCTTTATATATTCGGAAAGCGCCGGAAGTCTAGTTTCCAGAACATTTTACGGATTGCGATTCCGAGCTTTCTGTAGGAAGTTATGCATATTTTTGTAACGGTGCGCGATGTTGAGATGCTGAAATGCTGAAATGGCGTTAGGTCTAAACAGCAGCCAGGCCGTAGAAAGAAACCGCCGATCATCTCCAGAAAATCATTTTTTGGGCGAATTTCAGGGACAATTTCGTCCTTTCATCCCTAATTCGTGCCCTAACCTCCCAACACTATATAAACACCTTATTCTCTTCTCTCCCAACAGAACACACTCCCTACAAACTTCCTCTTCTCCTTCTTCTTTATTTTCTTCACCAAATAAGAAAGAGAGGAGCTTCCAAGAGCATCCATGGAGGTTTTTCCTCCATGGATGCTCCCCATCTCACCTTTTACACATCCTCCATCACATTTAGGAGTAGATTGCATAGAGATAGGAGTGGGCTTTGGTCAATTTCGAGCTAGCAAAGGAAGGAGCTCTTGGAGGAGGTTTTCTTCAAGGGTTGTATCTATTTCTCACTCTCTATGTATTTCTTGTTTTCTTGAATGTGTAATCCCCACTTGGGAATATTTGTAAACCTATTTTGTGCTCAATTTATGTGATGATTGTTTTTATATCCAATTTGTGTTTTGATTCATTCTTGATTATTGTTGAATATATCTCTTATCTTGAAATGCATGTTTATGGATGATTGGAAATTAATATGTATTCATTGATGGGATTAGGAGTAAATTAATGTAATTTAGGAGTAGTTATAATCAAATATCCCATTTTGTGTTTGTATGTTGATGGAAGGTCAAAATTGCATGTCATGAATTGGTTTGAGTGAATTAGAGTTAGGATTGTGCTTTTGGAGGGGCTCTCCAGGCATAGTTTTGGCTAATTAGCTAGGAAGAGTGGGTAAACCTATAAATTGTCATATTAGAAGGGTTTGGTTCATTGTTCTTGTAAACAATTGGACTTTAGCTATTTCTCACTCTAGGGGCTCTAGGTGAGTCATGGTTAGAGTTACAATTATTAGTCTTTGGCTATTTCTCACTCTAGGTGCTCTAGGTGAGTTATGGTCGGAGATACAATCACTCTTTCCACATTCATTAGACTTTCACGTTGCCATTTTACATTACGAATCTATTATTAGGGCTCAATGTAGTTTTGTTTGTAGAATCGGTTCACATATGTTGGTTGCGGTTTCATGTTTGAGAGGTTCTCGACACACTCTTCAACCGTTAGCTCTATGAATAGGTATAAATCGGATTGAGGCAAGAACGAACCCTTAACTAAAATTGGATGTCCTTAATGTCTAACAACCAACTATTTGTGCACTTAGGTATGGTGAACTTGTTGAACCTTGTGTGACCATTTTCATGCATCTCTCATATCCATCATTTTATTTATCACTTTAATCACCATTCTCACCCTTCCATATTCTTTTTGTTTTTATTTATTTTCATTTTTATTCTCTACACACACACACATCCCATTGTACATACATTTCACACACATCATTCTTACCTTTCCACATTTTATTTACATGCTTACAATAAACTCTAGAACTTGATACGGTTGATGAATCACATCTCCCTGCGGAACGATACCCTTACTTGCCGTTTTACTAGTCTTTTGCTAGTTTAGAGCACATTACGTAGAAAACCCCTATTTTAAATATAAACAAATCTTTTGATCCTTGCATTCTTACAATGACGGAAAAAGCAAGTATCAATAGTTTATACACATCGTGCTATAATTTGTTTCATTGGGGTTTGTCTCTAAAGACACATTAAGTTGGGCATGATTTAAAGGTTGTCCATTTAAAAAATGGTTCTCATTAGTCAGGTCCCCACCCATCATCATAGGCCCTTTAGTTAAAACTCTGTTGCTCTAGCCCATATCCCCCTTTATCTCAGTCCATAAACCTTTCTCCTTTATTTGAATGTTAAGTGATTCCCGCTTGCTTTGGAAGTTAAAACCTCCCAAATCTTTCGCAATTCCATTCTGTTTATTCCTGGGTCCCAAAAAACGTGAGATTCCACTATTCTCATGCATTTATGTGATTCTTCTTCCTTTCTCATCACCTGCAATCACTCCCCCGAAATAGCTGACCAATGGCACCTTCCTTTCGTGGTTCTGGTTGGATCTCTCCACCATACCCGATCACCTGACGGTCGCCCCTAAAAGTCATGTCATGGGCAAACCCACCTCGTCTCCAGCTGCCTTCATTTTCCTTGTAGACCATTGATCGCCCCCATGCCAAAGGTTTCCTTATCGGATTAGAAGCTCTCATCTAAGCTCCAAAGAGAAGCTCTTTATTTTTTCCTCCCCTATCACCTGCTATTTTATCTAGGCATTCTGTCAAGACATGGCCTAACAGCCCACACCGGAAACAAAAGTCTGGTAACCTCTCGTACTAGAGAGGCATAATCGTTTCCTCCCCATCTCCTAAAACATCAATGCGAAGACATCTTCAGAGGGGTTTGTCCAGTTCTATTTCAACCTTTACTCGTAGGAATTTTCCCATGCAAACACTAGATTTTCTGCCATCGATTTCCTTCACTATACCAATGATACCCCCCAAGAACTTCCCAGTCTCCTTTGTCATACACATTAGAGGGATATTTTGGATCAGAACCCAAAAATTTGCCTTGTTAAAGAGCATACTCTTTAGGTCTCCTTTCCCTCCCGGTTCTACCAAGACCATGAGAGCATCATCAAAACTCCAAGGCCCACCCTTTAACATTTTGATCTTGTCCTCCTGACACGAAAAGTGGAAAGCAAAAGTGTTACGAGAAATCAACTCTATCTCCATGTCCTTTTTAGTTTGCCAGTTTTTGGTGATGACCGATTTGAAGACTTCCTCATTGACCTGTTTATTGGCTAAGATTTTCCCCACTAGTCTTGACGACATCAGTTGGACCCCTGCCTGTTTCAGTTCCACGTTCAGTCTCCTAACCGGCCCCTCCCTTTCCGTGAGCGACAAGGAAGCACACATCCTCGCAATCTCCTCTGTATTCATCTCGACTAGTGTCCGCCGCACCTGATGGAAGGACAGAACACAAAAAGCCACTAGAAAAGAAACAACCTTCCACTTTTACTCTAGGGTTTCAGAGAAAACCTAGAGAAAAGACTCTTGTCTTCGTTAATTATTCGCATAGAAGTCTACTTGATAGACAGCCAAATAAAAAATTTGTCTCCAATGCTCATGTTTAAATATTAATTTATTAATGGCATGTCTTATTATTTTATTTATTTTAATCAAACAACTTTCTTAACCATTTTTTATATTTATCTCCAAATGCTGAGTGGCCTACAATATAACTGTCTAATAAAACCTTCGAAAGTAGACATTCAACTTAACAGTGTCTTTTTTTTTTTTATCCACATCAGCTTGACATTGAGTAGTAACAACTGCATTGGAGAGACATATTTGAACACAATGTCTATTTGTCCTATTTGGCATATAATTTTTTCATAATTGCTGCATTGGAGATGCTCTTAGTATGCTATAGATATGCATAAATTGTGTGCCTACTAGAGAAAAATTGGGGGTAATTAAATACCATCAATTGGAGAGGCATTTGTGGGAATAACACCAATTTTATAATTTAAGTTTCTTTAGCACCAAAGTTAAGTTTCTCATTTTACTTTATCAGCTTTTCTCTTCTTTCTTTTTTTTGACAAAAAAACGCAGACCACTAATGGCTTCTTTCCCTCTTTCTCAACCTCCTCCATTTGGTCCCTCTCACTCATCTTTCTCACTCCATCCATTTGGTCTTTCTTTTGATGTTATAAACATCTGAAAATAGTATATTCACTTCTCGGATTTGTTCAAAAAAAATCTCAATCCGAACTTATATTTCTAAGAAACGAATTCTTCTTCAACTGTCATCTTCCTCAACTCTGAAATGCTTCAAACCCTAGCAATGGCGATTCTATATCGAAAATACCACAAACAATTCCATTTAAACTAACAAATCATAAAATTTAAACTATATCTAAATCTAAACCCAAAAAAAAAAAAACCTAAAAACCAACATATCTTCAATTCTTTGAGCAAACTGAACCTCAAATTTCAGAGACAAATTGAAATACGTTGCCGTCTCCATCGCATTCTTCAATTCGTCGCCGTCGCTTTTGCCTTCTTCGATTTGTCGCCGTCGCTGTGTTACGGTCAAAACAATTTTTTTTATTTAAAAAAAATAAGTTTTCCCTCAAATTCAACGCTCACGTGATATTAATTAGGGGCAATTTTGGATGAAACCATTAATTGGTGCTACAAAAACTTAAACAATATATAATAAGTAGTTGCTAACTGCTAATCACTCAAATGGACTTGAAAAGGGTGCCAAAAATTGTTAGAATCTCTTTATAGAATTATATACCTAAATTACATTTTAATTTTTGTTTAAGAAAAAAAATGATACAATATTCCTATCTTCCTTTAATCCTCCTATATTCATATATTAATAACAATGGCACTTATTTATTTATTTATTTTTATCTAAAGTCTTATAAAACCTTAATTTGTTAGACATATGGATAAGTCTTACAAATTAAAATACTATAATATATTTGTTTTTTCATTTTGGATGACTTATTACAAATGTAAAAATTTTAACTTTTTCTTTTTATAAACTTTCAATATCCTTTGATATTTGTAACAAAATAATTTTTATTTTTTAAATTGATAATAAAAAATAAAAAATAAAAAGATGGTGGTCGGCCTCCTCCGGTCCCAAGAGGCAGCGGCGCCGTCGCCCCCTTGAGTTGGTTAGGTTGTGTTAGGGTTTCTTCAAAATTGGGAATTTTTGAAAAATTGATTTTTAGGATTTTATTATGTGTTGATAAAATTGTAAAAATATGAATTGTTATAGAACATTTGTGAAAATTTACTAAAAAAATTCTAGTGTAGTACTTTTTTAATAAGATAAAAGTAAAAAAAATTTACTTTTTCTAAAAGATATATATATCTTAAAATGAGATATAAGTCGGAAAAACAAACAAACTGATTTATCTTAATTTAAGATATAAGAGACAATAAATCTGATAGTGAAAAAAAAAAAAAAAAAAAAAACCCCTATGCCTTTCTACTTCTCAATTCATTTGGACAGTATCCATCATCAATTCATCGTATAGTTTCAATATCAAAGGGAAAGCTATATAAAGCTAATGAATGAAAACTGAAAAAGTACAATAACATATTGAAAATTACGTATACGTTGGATACCATTTTTAAATTGTCGATCAATAAACTCACTATCAAATAATTTTCAGAAGTCAAATTAAAATCAAATAATATGATTCTCTCTTTGAAATAATGCACGATGAATCATGCATAAAATAATACCAATTTTATGTATTATATATTATAGCATCACCAACGTAACTACAACTTTTTTCAAAACAAGCACATACTTACAAGCAGTTATATATAATATTTAATGTGCAATATTGTCTATGAGTCTATCACATTCCCGGCAAGGCAAAAAAAGAAAATTACTCTACTCTTGAGTACAGGATTAATCATTGATCGCTTATATGTTTTTGTTGAAATTCAAATAGATTCAATAGCTTTGAAATTTGTCAAAAGGTATCATTTATAAAAATATATATTACTTAATTAAAATTAATTCGTATGTATTTTGTTAAAGATCTTTTCAGAGAAGTTTGTTATCCATCCATCCATCAATCACATTTGAGAATGTTAGATTGGATAATTGGATTCATCTATAAATATAATCCGAATTAAATAGAAGAAAAATCAATAATATATACCAACCCTAAAGTAAAAAAAAAACACGTAAAGAAATAGAATTGATAGTACGTAATAAGCAAATGTAATGTATAATGCCACTGTGATGTTGCCACATAAACACATTTACTCATGTGGCAACATCATAGGGGGATGCATCATGCATCCTTCATTCTAGATTTTGCCGTATGCCCGCATGGTGATGGGATGTCATTTTAGGGCATATATATTGCTTAATAAACAAGGAAGTCACTGTCTTGAAGGTGTCATATTGTACTAGATTCTCATGCAAGTTCGCAAAAAGTCACTCTTATATCTTAAATTGCCTTTAATTTTGTATACACATCAACATCTTACGCATGTGATCTTGTTCTTAAACTTACTGTAAACCTACTATGTACCTGGTTGATCACAAAACCACAATAAATGAAATTAAGTGATACATTATCGAAATTATTCTCAAATCATAATGATTTAAATTAAAGAAACGCATCAAGAAAAGATGCAAATCTTTTTGTCATTAAATGAATGCTTAAGCATTGTAGTCCTTTCCGGTGACAAATGTACATTTAATTTTATTTTCAAATGATATAATGCGTTTTAAGAGAATTCATGATCAAAAGCTAGGGTTGTGTATATGAAACTGTAGAGTTATGAAAGCATTGAGAGGGATCACATGTATCTTATTAAATAAGGTTAATTACACTAACTTCTCTTGAGTATAGATCTAATTACAGCTAGATAAAACTTTTACTTAAAATTATACAAACCTCACATGGTACATCTCCCATTGTGGTGTTGCTACGTGGGAGATGCAAAAGATAGCAAGAGCTTCTTGTCTTGTTGATATCATATATCGGATCCACACAAGATCTTCTTGTCTTGTTGATATCATCCGTAAATTAAACTAGCACACGGGTTATGACCAATCACGTTGAGAACGTACGTTCTCGATCAGCTTCCTTCCTAGCCCTTTGGGAAGTTGATAGCTCCACTGTATTGATATTTCACCAATACATCTTCATTGTCGGACCATGCGTCACTTTCATTATTACTGTTGTTGGAAAAGGTTTATTATTATTAATATTTATATTAATTTTATGAAAATCATTTTTTATTTAACGTAATTCTACATACAACTGTGGTTGCGCAACCGCCGCGTAATTGTTTTGGAAAAGAGTGAATAAACATATAGAACCCACGTAAAAAAAACATGGGTCCCATATATTTATTCATTCTTTTCCAAAGCGGTTACGCAGTGGTTGCGCAACTACGGTTGTATGTGGAATTACTCTTTTATTAAATGATAACATTATTGGTCAAAGTGATGTGATTTTTCACAACAATTATGTCATTTTATTTGTAGTTATTTGTAGTTAATTTTTTACATTCTTTTACAACATAAATAGTGTCTATAAGTTTTGACTACAAAACACCGATTTGCTTTCGACAATTCTTTAAGTTTGAAGAATTGCTACTTGAAGAACGAAATCTGTTCTGTCTTGGTAATAATTGTTTACGATCTTGAGCACCATTTGTGGAGGGAGCATAATTGTCTTAAAGAAATTATGAGTATCACAAAGCTCGAATATTGAATCTTTACAATATGCAAGTTTATATGGTTAGAATTTTCTTTTCACTATGTTATAGAGAGTTTAAGTTTCTTGCGATATATAATCTCTTTTTCACTGTGCCGTAGTATTGTATTTGATTTTCTTGCAATATTTAAATATAAGTTTTATACACATATACATATTATATATATATTAATGATGGTTTTTTATAATGCATACTTTAAACACCTTTTATGAAATTTAATGGAATTTATTGAATCTTGTTGTGATTTTTTATATGGATGATTAAAAAATAAAATTGAAATACATTTGTGGAAAAAATTTGAATTTTTTTTGGGTACACAAACTAATTTTTTCCAACTGTTTTTGAAGATATAACATATAAAAATAGGGAAATATCATAGAAAATAGTTATCGAATCCAAAAAAAATTCAAATTTTTATAAAATGTGTATTTTACTTTTCTTAAGATGCATACAAAAAAATTCATTGAACAAAATTTTATCAAATGTGTATTTTACTTTTCTTAGAATGCATACAAAAAATCTCATCGAAAAACATTCAATTTCATACAATTTCATTAAAAGTGCTCATTGTTTTAATATAAGAGGGTACTGATAGGAAAAGTTATATATATATATATATATATATATATATATATATATATATATATATTACCCATGCTAAGACTAGGTGGGGCCCATGCCCCACCTCAAATTAAAAAAATGTATAGATATAACATAATTAACACAAATTAGAGTTTGTAACATTTTAGCACAGCCGGTAGGGTTCCTCCCATCTTCATTAATGATGGAGGTTCAAGTCTCACCATTAGCATTTAGTTTGATTTTAAAAAATTTTTATACCTTTTTTATTTTACCATCTTTTACAATTCATTTCTTAAATTGTATCTTCTTCTAAAATAAAACATTTCATTTTCTCTTTTCCAACTTCTTAACCACCCTCAATTTATGGTTACTTAATTCAATTTTATTTTATATTAAATTATATAATATTATTTTAAACTTTTATTATTTCTAATAGTTTTAGTTTGACATACGTAATGCATCCCATCAATAAACCCTAAAATCTCACATTTTAATTTATTTAAAATCAATAAATCAATAATTTATCTATAAATAGAAGAGTAAAAAATTTAAAAACATGTCTAGTAATATTTATTAATCAATTATCTTGTATAAATTTAAAGTGAATTCATTATAAATACAAAACAAATTTCTTATTATAAAATTAGATTGTAATTTATGTTGTTTTTCTTGTTATTATTTATTTATTAATATTGTGTTTCTTATTTTTATTTCTTTTTAAATGTAAGATTATTTAGTATATCTTGAGTAAGTGTTTTTTTTATTTTATTTTATACCCTAAACTTCGTTATACCATCAATTTTTCTTTATATAAAAAAAGTCATTTAAAAAAAAAAAAAAAAAAAACTCATTTTACTATGATCTTAATTTTTTAGTATTCTTTTTATATATAATTATTATTTTATTCAAATACCTCATCTGATTAAAATTTATAGGTCAGCCACTATATATATATATATATATATATATATATATATATATATATATATATCAGTCTTTCTATTATCAGCTCAAACTGACAAAAGTTATATCAGTTCCTTGTATGTGGGCGACTGGATTTAAATACTTTGACTGACAAGTGCATACAGCCAAGTCAAAGTATTTAAATCCAGTGGCCCACATGCAAGGAACTGATATAACTTTTGTCAGTTCGAACCGATAATAGAATTTCTGATATATATATATATATATATATATATATATATATATATATATATAACATAACATAACATAACACAGAGAATAACAACCGCAACACTTATCAATATGTATATAAATGTATGGAGTTATAGTTATAGTTAGCTTAGTGGGTGTATGTGAAAGAGAGACAGTCATGAGCTACAACATCCAGACAAACGCCTCTAAGACTTTTCAAGTTTTAGTCTGGGTCTTTATTAATTATGAACTTATACTACTTCATCTACTTTATTTATATTTTCTAACTAGAATTAATTCAGTAGAAGTAATTAATTATGTATAAATTATATAATTCAAACTATTTACTATATACAGTACAATGACATAACCTGACACAACTCATTAACCTTTTTTTTTTAAATAAAAAAAAATTACAATAATTTAGGTTTTTGCAGTGGGACCCATAGAAGAGAGACTCGAACTTACGATTTCGTGGTATATGTGTGAAGGGTTTAACCATTGGATCAACTTCATCTTGTGACAACTCATTAAATATAGTGTGTATATATAAATGCAACTGGGTACACAAGTCAATTAGAACATTTGACATCTCTACTTCTAGTTACTTTTACATCAACATGACAACATTGATTACCATTGGCTTCTTCATTACATTGATCTATCAAATAAAAGCCCACAAGATGATGAGTTGATTGACGGGTACAGGTCAACCTGTAAATTACCAACGACTGACCAGGAAGCAATATATATTATTTACCTATATAGTAAACTCTTTTGTCACACTTGGGATTAATTATCTAGTGTTTTATCTGTCATTAATTTGGTGTTGAGAATATGATTAAGTATTGATTGAATGCCACCCATCCAATAAAAAATCAATACAAGTAGATGAAAGAATCAGCATCAATGCAATACGCATGGGCGGAGGTAGTAGTAGGCTAGACCGGGCTATAGCCCGGTCTAGAATTTTGAAATTTTTTTTTTATATATTTTAAAAAAAAATTACACATTTAATAATAAATCTTAACTTCTAATTAGTCTATTAGTCCATCATAAAACTCAGTTGACAGCTAATTAATTTAGCGCAAGCTCACCATAAAACTAATAACTCATCAATAAGAACACATTAGTACTGATGAGATGAGATTGGTCCGATGGTAAAACCCCTTACACTTATACCACGAGGTTGTGGGTTTAAATCCATCCCTAAAAATAAACCCCGAATAGAACTCAACAATAATTTATAATTTATATTTCTCTTTTTGTTTGATTTTAGTTATATATGTAATAACACATACATTTTGAAGGGCAAGGTTCACGTCATTATCAAACTTACTTAAAATGATTTTTATTTCCCTCTCGCTTTTTGTTTGATTTTAGTTATATATGAAATAACATATGCATTTTGAAGGGTAAGGTTCACATCATCATCGAACTTACTTAAAATGATTTTGACTAACTATTAAGTTTAACCCTCCCTGACTCAAAATCCTGGCTACGCCACTGGCAATACGTCCGTACAAATTAAAGTGTGAAAGGATTGATCGATGTTTCCTTTTGAGTTTGATTGATTCCACAATTAATCCAAAACAAAATGCTTACCACATGCCCACTTGGTAAATAACTAGTAACTACTCATATGCATATAATTGTTTCATTATATTCAAATTCGTAGAAATTTATGATTCATATGCTTGGCCTTATAATTACTTACATCTTTTAGGCTTATTGCATATAATAATATTAGTACTTTATTAGTACTTAATTTGCCCGTTTGTTAAAGACTTAAAAGTTCACAAAAACGAAAAGAAAATTAAGAAAAAAGAAAAGGTGAAATAGAGTTAATAATATTCATGTCTAACATAAATAATGCATTTTGAACAGTTAAAAACTTAAATATATAGGATTGGAATTTATAAATAATACACATGAAAAACAATATATGTAAGATTTAATTTCAATTTCCAACCATTACAATTCACAAGTGCATTAATCTTTTAGATGAGATGAGGTTGATCCGGTTGTAAAACCCTCACACCTATAACATAAGGTTACGGATTCGAGTCATCCCCTCCCCTAAAAAAACCCCAAATTTATATATAGTGTAATAATTCAAAAAAAAAAAAAGGTGCATTAATCTTTAGTTTGAAAATTATGTTACAAGTTATATTGAAAAGGGAATAGAAGGCCTGTTCCTTAAATTAGAGAAAAATTAAATCTCATATTGGAAATATTAAAGATAAGAGAAGCGTGTATGTGTATATATATATATATATATATATATATATATATATATATATATATATAGAAGTGGGTGCCACAATCCAATAGGTTAGCTTTTTGAAAATTATAAAAAATTAAAATGAAGAAGCTGGACCTAGGTAGTATATATGCTGGTGGAGATATTAAATATATGGGTTCCAAAGATATGATTGAATAGGTTGTTGTTGTTATTGTGTTGGCGTGTTGCCATGAGCTCAAGGCATCGTTTTGGGAAATAGGTAACAAGGACGACGTTGGTCTACTTTCGGATGCAAAGTTAGGTCAAAAAAGTAAAACACAGTACAACTTATTCATCACAAATACAAAAGATTAATAACCAACTTCATTAGTTGATGATGAGAATGGAGTAACGTAGAGAGTGAAGTCTAGTTTCTTGTCCCACCAATAAAATCACCTTTTTTATAAAATGTTCACATGGAATACGGAGATAAGAAGAGGTCACTGATCATTTATTGATTTACTGGTTAGGTTTGAGGGTTTTTAAGGATGGATAGGTTTGTTGTAGGTGGGTTTTGTTTTTATTATTAGGACTAATTGCACAAACATCCTCTAAGTTTAGGAATAATTGTATACATATGGAACTTTTACCCATAATTGTACAAACGTCCCCTGTCGTTAGTTGACTTCCGTTAACTCTAACCATTAACCACAATTTTAACCCACAATAACTAAAGTGCCCCTAGTTACCTATTTTATTATTTAAATTAATAATTAAAAAATGAAATAGAAAAGACAAAGAAAACAAAATTCATTATTATTTTTTTCTCTTTCATTTTCTCAACCCCCAAACACAATCCAAAAATAAACATAACAAGTAAAAACCAAAACTTAATCCCACAAATCAAAACCAAAACTCAAATCCTCAAAAAACAACCAAAAATCAAATCCACAAATAAAAACACAAATCTATCAATACCACAACCAGTTAACCACAATCATTAAAAAAAAAAAAAAAAAAAAAAAAAAAAATTAAAACTTCAACCTAGAAAGTTAAAAATCTACCATTAAAGTTCTAATTTTTTTTTTTTTTTAAATGGATGTGATTAACTGGTTGTGGAATTGATGGATTTGAATTTCTATTTGTGGATTTGAGTTTTGGTTTTAAATTGTGGGATTGAGTTTTGGTTTTTGTTTGTAAAGTTTATTTTTGGATTGTGTTTGGGGGTTGAGAAAATGAAAGAGGAAAAAAAAATGATTGATTTTGTTTTTTTTTTTTGTTTTTCTGTTTTTGTCTTTTCTGTTTCGTTTTTTTAATTATTAATTTAAATAATAAAAAAGGTAACTATGGGTACTTTAGTCATTGTGGGTTAAAATTGTGGTCAACAATTAGAGTTAACGGAAGTCAACTAATGGCAAGGGATGTTTGTGCAATTATGGGTAAAAGTTCCATATGTATGCAATTATACCTAATATTAGGGGATGTTTGTGCAATTAGTCCTTATTATTATTACAAGTTTTTTTCCTGGTACCAACCAAACTACCAAAATCCCTCTTGTAGTGTCGCCGACAGTGTACTCTCATCATCATCAGTTTCACTTCCAACCCCTTCAAATTATCTCTCTATATCTTATCTTCTATAACTGAGCATTTTGTACTTCAATTTCATTGACCCCCCCCCCCCCCCCCCCCCCCCCCCCCCCCCCCCCCCAATATCTTCTCTTCTTGTCTCAACCTTGTTTACCAACCTCTCTCTCTCTCTCTCTGAAGAGAAGATGGTACAATCAAAGAAGTTCAGAGGTGTCAGACAGCGTCATTGGGGCTCCTGGGTATCTGAGATTCGCCATCCACTGCTGTACTACACTCCTCCACCCACCTCCTTCATGCTTTAAAACATCATATCATGATGATACCCCCTTAGCTTATCTTGTTTTTATTATGATTTTTATATTTGTTGTTCATGAATATGCAGGAAGAGAAGGGTGTGGCTAGGGACTTTTGAGACAGCAGAAGAGGCGGCTCGAGCCTACGATCAAGCTGCCATTTTGATGAGTGGAAGAAATGCCAAAACAAACTTCCCAATAACTACTCCACAAAGCACTACTACTGCTGCTACTACTGGAACTTCATCAGCCTCCTCGGCCTCATCATCATCGCCTCCAAATGACTTATCAGAGCTCCTACACGCCAAGCTTCGAAAATGTAGCAAGATACCATCACCTTCCATGACTTGTTTGAGGCTGGACACAGAAAATTCTCACATTGGAGTGTGGCAGAAGAGGGCCGGTCAACGCTCCGATTCGAATTGGGTGATGACTGTGCAGCTGGGACGAAACACAAATAATAATATTAATAATAACAAAGTGGAAGATGATGCTTCGGGGGGCAATGCATCGGCATTATTGAGTGATGAGTCACTACAAGGGCCAGAAGTGAGGGCAGGAATGGATGAAGAGGAGAGAATAGCTCTGCAAATGATTGAAGAGCTTCTTAACAGAAATTGTCCCAGTCCCACTCCATCTTTTGGACTTCCAGATAAACCAGATGGTACCAGCTTTTTTCTTTGATGCGTTATATGATTTTCGATTTTCTATTTATATTTATGTATTGATACAAATGATCATTCAAGGTATATGTGTGTTTGGATTAATTATATATATATATAATTATATATATATGGGAATAAGAATATGTGCAAGTTTCCGTTCAAAAAAAAAAAAAAACAGAATATGTGCAAGTGTATAGGTTTATAGCAAATATATATGTTTGCTGTGTGACACAAAATTAATGAAAGTGCGAATAAATTGTGATTGGGATACAGTATTTCTACTAATGTTTTATGGGTTTTTTTAATTATTATAATTTGTCTTTCACAATATTTTGATCTTGTCTCTGTGTGTTCTTAGCTGAAACGTGTAGCTAGTCATTTCTTCCCCTTCCTCTTCCTCTTCTTTTTCCTTCTCCTTTTATGGGTGGCAAACTGGCAATGGTGATCTTGTTTCTGGGGAAAAAAAGGTGTTAGTTTTCAAGTATTTATTATGTCTTCAGTCTACACTACATTATAAAAAGGGTTAGTTTTCAATTATTAATAGTTGAATTCATCTGCTTTTATTTAGTCTATATCGATTCCACTCCATTAGTGGCTAACAAACCTCTTGCTTTTAATTTAGTCTATATCAATTCACTCAGTTAGTGGCTAACAAATCTCTTACTTTTTTTTATATTTTTTTTATATATGTATCTCTTACTTTTATTTAGTCTATATCAATTCCACTCAATTAGTGGCTAACAAATCTCTTACTATATATATATATATATATATATATATATATATAGTCTTTCTATTATCAGTTTGAACTGACAATAAATATATCAGGACGAAGAATGTGGACCACAGATTATGGAAAAGTTTTGACAAATGCATACACTTTGAGTCAAAGCATGTAAATCTAGTGGTCCATATTCTTCGTCCTGATATATTTATTGTCAGTTTAAACTGATAATAGAAAATTTGTATATATATATTTATTTATTTAGTTCTCTGTGGTAGTATTACTCATGCTAATATCTACGACGACCTTTAAGAAATCTGTGATTTTATTTATTTATAATAATAATAACATATAACTGTGAAAACAATTTGAAAACTTTACACCTTTTTTTATTTATTTTTAATATTACAATAATTCAAGGTTTAGAGGAAGGGGATATGACTGAAACTTACAACCTCTTGGTGTAGGTGTGAGTGGCATACCACCGGACCAACCTCATCTTACCATTAACTTTACACGTACTATTTTTTCCATTTTTTGAATATGACATTATAAATGAAAAAAAAAATAGTACTAAAAGTTTTTTCACAAGTATAACTTATGTTCTTATCATTAAAATAATCACGTATTTAAAATTGATTGAATATTATTAAGAACTATTAAATTAGAAGTAAGAAGTTTAGATATATATCGATCCCCCTCAACCATCTTTTAAAAGAGAATTTATTTAAATTTGCTTTATGTATTTGGTCGGGTGGAGTAAGAGTGTGTGCTGAATCAAAAGCAAGCAAAAAAGAACGGGCACACACACATTTTTTTTATTTTTTATTTTTTTTAAAAATTATATATTTTTTTTACAATATCTATTAATTTGGGACCATGTATTTTTTTGAAAGCTTTCGTTGTTGATAGGATTCAAATCGTTGACCTGTGAGTCACATATAAATACATATATTCTTGTTGCTCTCGGTTATGATTTTAGTGTTAAAAGAGCATCTTTATATGATATTCTATTATTCTTACAACAATTTTTTTATACACTTTAATGTATTCTGTGTTAAATTTATGTAAAAATCATCTTTAAATAATATTCTTTTAATAAATATTTATACAATATTAATTAATTTTTATTAATTAACTTATACAATATTAATTAATTTCTTTGACATAATTATTGTTGGTGTCAGTTTAAAGATTTCAACGAGATCTTTCAAATTGTATATATATTTTTTATAATAATCTAATTTATAAATTTAATTATTAATCAAATTATATAAATATATTAAATTAATAATAGGATACAAAGGGAATAAATATTGTTATAATTAAGTATCGAAGGGTTGAATTAGGAATTTAAAAAAATTGAAATACATTTGATGCAATTTAAAAAAAAATGTATTTAGTATGATGCAACACTGTAGCTTTTACACCAATAATTTTTTTTTTTTTTTTTAAACACAAATTCATGCTCCGAAGCACCATTTAGCACCAATTTGATTGGTGCTATGTTGGAGTTGCTCATCTAATTTGTTTAAAAATGATTATGGGCCTCATATATCAAGTGTTATCAATAATTTTCGCATATCATAAGGACCATATAATATACCATTAATCGGTCAACCGGGGCATGCATTTGGTTTAATGGCAGTTGTTTAATTGCTTCCTTTTTCTGTCATTTTAGAAAAAAATATATAATATAATAATTATAAAAATGCCTTTCGTATTTGTGATGCTTAAAACAGAAAACAAGATTAGCATATCACCTCTTAGCACATGTGGTTATGCACCTCCCTTCCACATTATTAATGATGGGTTCAAATCTCACTATACACATTTTACAAGTATGTAAGGGGAGTTTTCTTTTCGATTTGTGGAAGTAGTTATCTCCCATTATGAGAGTAGATATACGGACTATACATGTATTATTTGTTCGGTCCTGGCAGCCTTAATTATTGTAATAGTTCTTGTAAATTAGGGCTTTAGGTCATCTCCAAGAGTTGGGATCCAATATTGACCATACATGAGAGAGAAAAAAGTGAACCAATATTGACCATGTATTTTGTATTTTTCTTAGGTGTCATTGGATTATGAAAATTCAAGGAAAAACAAGCCAAGGAGAGGATCTTGATCCCATCTTCAATCAGTCACTAAAATTTTCTCCATTTTGGAGACTGAAAATGGAATATTCTTAGAATATTCTATTTGTATAAATTTATGAGTAATTGGCACAAATCCCCCCTCGAGTGTATATAAATTTGCATGTTGCCCCCTAAACTTTTTTTTTAGGCATGTTGCCCCATGAACTATCACTTATTGGCAGAACAAGAATAAAAATACTCCCACAGGGGGAAAAAAAACCAAAGGATTGCCAATAAAGTGATAGTTCAGGGGGCAACATGCCTAAAAAAAAAGTTTAGGGGGCAACATGCAAATATATATACACTCGAGGGGGGATTTGTGCCAATTACTCTAAATTTATTATTCCAAGCATTCTCCATTTTACAATCTCCAAATAATAAAATAGTATTATTTTACTTTATAAATAATATTTCAAACTTTCCTTAATAAAATAAAATTGTTTTCTCTTAATCATTTTAGATAATAATTTACTTACTTATAATGGATTCACACCTAAAATTTTCTAATCTTTGTTATAATTAGTCACACCTAACAATTTTTACATCTAATGATTTTGATCTAATTTTTTCATTAATTTTCATTGTACTTTTTTTGTTGTTGTTATTTTTCGATTATAATATTTTAATTATTTTTTACAAATTATTTAGAATTAATTATTGTATTAAATGTTAATTGCATAAATTTTTTTGATGATTTGAAACATTTGTTTTGAATTAAAATACTTAGTAGTTCATTGATTAATAATATGTGTAATAAATAAATAAAAAAATGTAGTCAATATTATACTCTGTTGAAAAATATAAACAAAATATTTCTAATGGTATAATTTTTATAGTAATTAGATTTATGAATAAAAAGTTATAATAAATTAATTGAGTTTAGTTAAAAATTTAAAAAGGATATAGGAGGAATTTAATTTGTGTGAATAATGAAATATATAAGGGTAAAATAGGATTATATAAGAGTAAATAGTAAAATGGAGATTGAGAGTTTGGTCTCCAAATTTGAAGATCCAAATATGATCCATTTTGGAGACAGATTGGAGCAAAACTAGATAAAATGGAGACCGGTTGGAGATGGTCTTTGGGATCCATGACCCCACCAGGTCTACCACTTTTTTTTTAAAAAAGGCTTTTTAAATTTTACCATAATTTTCTTGTTATTTATCTATATTTTTATTTTTATTTGTAAGGTCATGAGGAATACGTCCTAAAATTTGATTGTATAGCCTAATTAAACTACAATAATTTAATTGATATTAATTGATATATATATATTATTTTTTGACAATATCTATTATTCCGAGACCATGTATTTTTTTGAAAGTTTTCGTCGTTGGTAGAATTCGAACCGCTGACTTGGGAGTTATTTACTTAAATCTCAAACTCGTCCATCTACCAGTTGAGCTATACCCCTGTTGGCGATATTAATTGATATTGAAACCAGCAAATGAATGAAGAAAAGTAGCAGGAGCATTTTATAAGACTGAAGCTTATAAAAAGTTTTTTTTTTTTTTGGAAAAATAAGTCTAAATTAAATAATTTTAAAATGTTTTGTTTTAGTAATTAATATACAATTGTTATTAAGGTTATCGCAGTCGCACTAATACAAGTAATTAGATTAGATTAATAATATACAATTTCCTTCATATATATATATATACAATTTATATTACATCATCAATATATATAGTCCCGTTCTGGTGCATACATACTCGAGTCAAAGCATGTAAAAGTGTAAAGTTAGTGGCTCACATTTAATATCCTCATGAAGTTTGCGCACTGACTTGAAATTTTATATATATACAATTTTTCTATTATCAGTTCGAACTGATAAAAGATATATCAGTTCCTTGCATATGGGTCATTGGATTTAAATACTTTGATTTTGCTGCATGCACTTGTCAAATCATCTTTTAAATCTAATGGCCCACATACAAGGAACTGATATAACTTTTGTCAGTTCGAACTGATAATAGAAAGACTGTATATATATATATATGAACATTAAAAACAAAATGGTATAACGTGGCTCTTCATTCTCCATATATATTTTGAATAATAATAATCATCATCATTCTGTCACATGTTTCATACAACTAAGTGAGATCTTTGAAAAGAAGTCATTGGCATCCATTAGATATATTTGCAACGTTAATTCTTCTCCAAACAAAAATGGGATAGTTTTCGATCGGCTAATCATATATCGTTCGATCGGCCAATCATATATACATATATATACATACATATATATATATGGATATCCCACTTACATCTAGCTAGCCCTAACTTTAAAATGTTGAAGAACCCAGCTCATCAACTTTAGCACCATATATGCAAAAGCATGTGAAATGAAATGATTCTTTTTCTCTCTTTATGCCTTTAACATTTATATTTATTGTGTTAATAATCATGGTCCAAGTTTCAACTGCCTTAGCCGATGGCCATTAATTCACTTCAATTGTTTTATTTCCATTTTTTTTTAAAGTCCTTTCAAAATAAATAAATAAATAAATAACAAAAATAAACGTCCCCTAATTAATTGTTATATTGCTTAAAGAGGTGATTTTCTATGTGCATTATATGTTATGCATACTGTTAGGTTTTAACTCGTATTCTCAAATGAACCCAATTGAATCAATTGAAGTTGGAATGATGTTGTTTGAGGGAGGTTTAAAGACCAGAAGAACGGAAGAATGGAGTAAACCGATGTGGGTTGCGCTGTGGCTTTGACAGCGGTTCCCACAACGTATGGTGCTGTGTGGTTTTGACAGTGGTCCTTATTCCAGAAGTTAGCGTTATGGCTTTGACAGCAGCAGTAACGGTTGGGATCGTTTCAGCGTATGGATCTAGGGATATGACCATTTTCCTCCAAGGCCCCAAATCCCCGCTCCCCCATCGGGGGGATGATTTTCATCCCCCAATTAAAATGGAGATGGGGATAGGGGTAGGTGCCCCCATCCCCATTTCCCTATTTCCCCCAAACATTATATATATATATATATATTTCTTAATATTTTTATTCTTTCTATTTTACTAAATATGTAATTTTTACTTAAACATGGGAAACGGGGAAGACGGGGGAACGGGGGAATGGGAAAAAATGGGGAAATGGGGATGGGTAATATTTTTATTCTTTCTATTTTACTAAATATGTAATTTTTACTTAAACATGGGAAACGGGGAAGACGGGGGAACGAGGGAATGGGGAAAAATGGGGAAATGGGGATGGGTAATATTTTTATTCTTTCTATTTTACTAAATATGTAATTTTTACTTAAACATGGGAAACGGGGAAGACGGGGGAACGGGGGAATGGGGAAAAATGGGGAAATGGGGATGGGGGGACCTCCCCCCAAAACTACCCCATTTTCCCAAATGGGGGGGTGGGGGGTGTTGATCGGGGAGTGTTTGGAAAATGGGGATGGGGAGACCTATATCCATCCCATTTCCCCATTGGCCATCCCTATATGGATCACAGTTTTCTGAGCGATGTAATTTCCAATGACTGTAACGGTGTAGGGTGCGGCTAGCCAGAATATGACCCGAACCTTGATCAATCATAACTCATAAGTATGCGTGGAACGGGAAATCTTTGGCAGAAAAGGAAAGTGTTCTTTTAGGAAGTTCTTGTGCTTGAAGGAAAATGAATACTCTTTATAAGGAGACTTATCATAAAAAAAAATAGTATTAATTATGTGAAATAAGCAAGTCTTGTACGTTTAGGAGTATGATTTCCTTTTATCTTAAACTCCCTGTAACTAATATAAATAGACCTTTTAATTAGGTTATTTTGTGTAGAGCAAAAAGAACACCATGTAACATCAGAGAGAGTGGGTGAGATCCAAGGGAGACCCCAGAGAATATTCGTGGAGGGATTCGCGGAATATCAGTGGATCAAGTTAAATATTCGTGGGTGATATTCAAGGGAGACCTAGGGGATATTAGGGGGTTCTTGGTGAGGATCTTGTAAGCGTTGTGAGCTGAAAGTCATGATGTAAAGCTCGGTTGTGAGCTTGGGGACTTAGTGAGGCTCTATGGTTTGGGGTTGAGGTGTGAGAGAAAATTCTGAAGTATACGGTTGTAACAATTTATCATATAGTGGAATTTTCTCTGTCGTCCTGATGACCTGTGGTTTTTTCCCTGATTTAGAGTTTTCCACATATATCTTGTGTTGTATAATTGTTTATTCTTTCTTATCATATTTTTTTGCTATAGACATTAATTATGGACGAATATTAGGCATGTCTTTTCTGTGTTCATCGGTTCAAATCCCCAACACGGACATCTAAAAATTAGAATAACAACTTTAAATTCGCTCAAAATTTGCTTTACTTGACCCAGTATTAAGGAAATTTATTTGAAATAATAACCCGCCCCGAATCTTTGTAAAAATATAATACGATAATTGTCAATAGGGCAATAGATATTTAATTATTTCTTTTTCTTTTTATTGAATTATATATTTGAAATTTGAGGTGGAGGATAAGACTTGAATCCACGACCTCAATATGTAGGTATTAGAGGCTTAACACTAAACCACCTCAACTTTTACCACATTTAATTATTTCTTTTTTAAATTTTTTTTTTTTTTTTTTAAGGAAACACACCAGAACTACAAACCACCACGGCGATCCGCTAAAACAACGGAACGAACACAAGGAGGGTGGTCCTCCAGCCAAAACATGTCCTCAACACAGGAGAGACCGTTTTTAGTTAATACATAGGCTACTTGATTAGCTTTTCTAGGAACGAAATTAACAATGTAACAGTGCAACTGCTCTAAAAGGATATGAATATCACTGATGAAAGTTCCCACCTCAGAGCAGAAATTAACCTTAGAATTGATCCATCCCACCACTACTTCAGCATCTGAGTCTATCCTACAAGGGTTTGAACTTATAACTTTTGCGTAAGCATTTAAGTGGATATATATTATTATGTAAAGTCACATCATATAGGTTTACAATAATTTGAGTGATCAAAAATCTAACGAGGTAGCAGATCATCAGGACTGTTGCAAGTGTGTACTTATTACTTAATTAATACAAATTAATGTTGGTTGAGAAGAAAAAAGCTTTCTTGCATTTGACCATCAATTCCTCCAAGAGATAATACAATACAAATATATATGATATCGATGAATTTGTAGGCATGACCATGCATGTAAAATATGAAATATATTAGTTAAATTTTATGTAGCACGAATACGGATACGAGTACGGGATATAGATATGGTACGGGATACGGATACGGCACGATACGGGGATACGGTAAATCTTTAAAAACTAGGATACGGATACGGTAGGATACGTCAATTAAAATAATATATATTTATATTTTAAAAATAATAATAATATATGAAAACATATTTGATAATTCATTTAAAATAAAAACATATTCAGAATCCAAATAAAACATGTCACATAACTACATAAGTCATAATAATGTAACATATTATAGGATTCAAATAAAACATGTCACATAAGTCGAACATATTACAAAATCCAAATAAAACATTTGTCATATAAGTCATAACATATTACAAAATCCAAATAATACATAAAAAAATTCATAAAACATATTTTAAATTCCTAATTAACTTTATTATCATCATTCATATTGTTAAAGGATATAAATAATTCGCTTCTAACTCTGGTTCATCAAGAGAAAGGTTTGCAATCTCAAGTATTCCGGTAATCTCTATGTCAATGGAATCAAAACCAAAATTTCTTTACAATTTCATTTTGACTCCTAAAATTTTGAAATTATAATTTGACCCCATTTTATACTAAAATAATTATAATATTGCCCCAAACGTATCCTCCAAGTATCCCCAAAGTATCCTCTAGTCAAACTTGTGAAAAAGTCAACGGATAAGCCATTTAGCATATCGGATACGTATCCTAGAGTATCCGGGAAGTATCTGAACTGAATACGAGTTCGATACAAGTTACCTCCATCAAATGGAGTATCCGTGCTTCCTAGGTTAAATTTGAATTCTCTCTCTCTTATATGTTTAGATTAAATAGTAAAGTTTGTTTCAATAATTCATCCTACACTTTTATAGCCGAGCATGATCACCTGTTAGGACTTAGGACAAAACTGATAGTAATTGTGTATATATATAGTAGTGGCAATGAACAAGAGTTGAGACGACAAGTTGTTGGTGGATCATCAATGTAGTGTTGTTTCATTGGGTATAGTAATAATAAGCTCCTTCTGAAGCTTCTTGTATTTGCATGGTCCTGACTAGTAGTGCGACCAATTCTTATTGTACCAAATTTCAAATTAGTTTTCAATGCAGCTTGCAAAATTGATCGGTGTCAACATTATTTACATGTTGGACGTCGACAGGGATTGGTAGTTTGGTAAGTAGCTAGCTAGCTACAAATCCAATCTTAAATTTTACCAGGGTTTATACTAAATTCAGTGCTTGTACCCATTATTAAACAAAAGACTTTTTTTTTTTTTTTTTACGGATAGCAAACAGAAGACTTTTACCCTTTTAAACTAAAGCAAGTTGCAATAAACCCCCGAAGCTAAGTAAAAGCAAGTTGCAATAAACCCCCGAGGCGTAACTTAGCTGGTAGATGGACGAGTTTGAGGTTTGAACACCTGATCTATATAAGTGGATAGATAGATACTGTAAAAAAAAAAATTGCAATAAACCTAATTCAACCTATTAATTATTATTATCCAGGTATTTTTTTAAAAGCTTTCGCCATTGGTAGGATTTGAGCCGTTGACCAGGAAGTCATTTGCCTAAGCCCCAAGCTCGTCCATCTACTAGCTGAGCAACACCCCTGTTGGCCAACCTATTAATTATTAAAGAGTGATTTAATGATATATCTATATATGGAAATTTTTAATTCAGTGCATCCTGATATAACTTTGTGAGGATATTGAATGTGAGCCACTCATTTTACATACTTTGACTCAAGTGTGTATGTACTTGTCAAAACTAGTGGCTCACATTCAATGTCCTGATAAAGTTATATCAGGATGCATTGACTAGATCGGGACTGTATATATATAAATGTGAAGCTAGCCAACTAGAAATTCAGTCATACATATATAATGATCTTCTAATTAAATTGATTCTGTACCTATAATAAAATAGATATTTTTATTTTTACAGTATCTATTTATCCACCTATCTAGATCAAGTATTTTTTGAAGTTTTTACCATTATTAGGATTCAAGCCGCTGACTTGGGAGTCACTTACTCAAACTCCAAGCTCATCTATCTACCCGTTGAGCTACGCCCTTGGGGCTAAATAAAATAGACAGTTGATTGATATATAGTTAAAAAGAAAACAGGAGAGAGAGAGAACAAGAATATGGTCAAGCAGATGATCTGACCTTAAATTAATGGTGATCGTCAGCTATTATAAGATACTAAATACAAATTTACTGTGGAGAGCTCATATATATGAAATTCTATTATCAGTTCGAACTGACAAAAGTTATATCAGTTCATTGCATGTGGGCCATTGGATTTAAATACTTTGACTTGGCTGTATGTACTTGTCAGTTGAAGTATTTAAATCCAGTGGCCCACATACAAGGAACTGATATAACTTTTATCAGTTCAAACTGATAATAGAAAGACTATATATATATATGCACCGTCTAATTTTGATATTATATCATTTATTTATATATGTATGGTGATAAACTAGCTTCTCATTATATTCAACATCCAAAGCCCAAGCACCTACACTACAACTAGTCAATAATAATTATTTGTAGACAAATTTTGCAGGTCGATCAGGATGAGACTGAATCGCCATAAATTAAAATTAAAAACTGAGATTTTCCAAAACAGATAGATGATAGTGTGCAGAAAACACTATAACTTAACGGACGTACGTCTAAAAAAACGGTTCCTTCCATTGTAAATAAAAATTGGAAAAATCAGTCTGCAACTCAGCAAACGAACTTTTGACATACTTTTCTTCATTGGAATATGTACAATTACATAAATATAAAGTTAAGACGACTGGATATATTGACTTTCAATACAAATATAATCAACTCAGATGATCCCGGCCGTTTTGAATGATCTTTATGACCATGAAATCTACATAGCTAGACCTATGAATATATGGACCATACATATAATGTTGTGAAATAATGGTACTAATAATGACATTTTTTATTTTTTATTTTTTATTTTTGAAAAAAAAAAAAGGTAGGGGGTGATGAAATAATAAAGGAGGACCACCGCGCGTAAGTGTTCATGCATGCATGAGGATATATGAGGTGGGGGTTGTGTCTGAAAAGTATTAATATTGGATTTAAAATTGTTGTAGAAGTTAGGTCAGTTTATCCCATCACTGGACTCTGTATGTCAAAAACTTTTTTTTTATTAATGAAAACGAAATGCACATGCACTATGTATTTTATATATCTAACCTATCTATACCTCATTATGCATGCATAATACAAGAGACCATGTAGTGTAAATGTGTAATGGAAGTAATAGAATTCTTCCATGTGGGGCAGTGTTAATTTAAACCATTTTATTCAACACTATATTCAAGTCCAATTAAGACTCTTTTTTTTTTTTTTTTTTTTTTTTAAATAAAAATAATAAACTGAATTTAATAGACGAGATGAGGTTGGTTCGATCATAAACTCATCACATATGTATCACAAGGTTACCCCTCCCTAAAAAAACTCCGAATTTACGTAATAGTGTAATACTTAATAAATAAAAAAATGAATTTAACAAATTAAAGCCACGTTTATGCGGTTTCGGTTTCCGTCGATTTGGATTCATATTTGTAAAATCTTTAAAATATGTTTGAATTTATCACTTTTTTTTTTTATTTCAATAAAGCTATAGAATCCAAAAAATTAGACCCAAAATCAATCTGAATGATGTGACAAGTGATTTGTCAATTTACCACATCATTCCATGATTTGTACGGTGATGACAACTCAATTAACACATCATTTGAATTAATTTTTTTGATTGTATAATATTACTTTTTTTATTTATATAAAACTGTATTAAGGCCGTGTTTTTGGTTAAATTAAAACTCATATGTTTGTAACCACGCTGAATTTAACGAATCAAGTCCATGCATGTCTCGTTAGTTTAGGTTTGAAACCGAAACCGCCGATTTGAGTTCGTGTTTGTCAAATCTGTAAGAAAATTTAGAGCTCTCTCTATATATAAACATATAATATTAAAAAATACACGACCTTGTCTAGTTAATTGATAATTAACTAATAAAAAACAAAAAAGTGGCGATATTTGCACCCTCAAAAACCATATGTACACCTCAAAATTATATATTTTTAAAATTTCAACATTGTCCTAAAATTAAATTTTTAATATTTTAATTAAAAGATATTATAATATTTTTAAAGCTATTTTACTTTTTAAAATCTTACTAATTAATTTAAAATGAAAGATAAAAAATAACAAACAAAAGTAAAATATCAGACCGAAATTTGGGTGGAGAACTGGAGGCAATTATCTTCTCCTAAACTTGAAAAGATGGAGGAGTAATAGCATCGTCCATCAAAAATTAAGCAGAAGGCCACTGATCCTCCCATATTTATTATTTTTATTGTTATATATTTTATAATGTATTCATTTGTAATATTTTTACATTAATCCTGTAAGGTTGTAAGAGATGTGGTGATCATTTGGAAACTTTGGCACATACACTTTTACAGAGCAAAACTTTTTTTTTTTTTTTTTTTACCAATTCTCAGACATCAAATGGTTGTCTTGTTATAACCTTATTAGATGGTATTTTTAGTAAGGTTAAACAGGAGGATTTTGAGTTCAATTGTGTGCTTTTGTGGAGTTTATGGTCTTATAGGAATGCTTTTGTTCATAAAGGAAAGACTAGATTGGTGGAGGATATTTTGGAAGGGATAACAAACTATTTATAGGGATTTCATAATATCTGCAAATTCAATTTTGGGATCCCCCTCCTAATATATATAGGGTTAGGCTAAATCAACTTAAAAAAGTGACTTAAAAAGTGACTTAAAAAATGACTTAAAGATCTCAACCATCCATTGGCTCTTAATCCAATATGACTCTTGGATTAAGAGCCAATGGGTGGTTGAGATTTTAAGTCACTTTTTAAAGTAGATTTAGCCTAACCCATATATATATATTTCAAAATTAAAAGAAAGGACATAATTGGTAATGTGTGGGATGTGTTTACGAGATATAATAATTTAAAATTTTTTAATGGGGTATAAATACAAAAAGGGGTGTACATACAATTTTTCAGGGGTGTAGATACCGTCACTCTAAAAAAAAACTAAAGAAGAAAGAAGAAAAATTGGCCAGACATGTAGTACCAACTTGGGCCTGACCCAAGACTGTCTCTGGGCAACCCACAGTGCGGCTATGCCATTCAATTGGACCTCAACTTGTGAACTCAGGGATGTAGAGGGTTGGGCCATAGCTAGATAGAAAACAGTAACCGTGTCCTCAGAAACGGACAATAACCACAAGTAGGCTTAGGACACGAACCTACACCTACCTAGCTGGCTAGGTATCTAATTCGCAGGCTTGTTTTTTTTTTTTGGTCAGTCGCAGGCTTGTTTTCTCTGTGTTATACAATGCTCAAAAATAATAAGAACAACCTTACCAATTCAAAATGGAAGTTTACAAAGATTCATAATTCTGCATCAAATTATAAGAGCAACTTCAATTCTGTGAACTGAAATCTTCTCTACTTCATGTATAGGTTAATTTTGTGTAATGAAAATTGAACAAACGGGGCTGGTTCCTTTTGTTGTTGAATCTGATGCTTTAGGTGTGGTTAATATGGCGAATGTATGAGGCCCTTCATATGCAGATATTGGCCTGGCTATTGACGATATCGTTTCCCGCCTTCAGCATATTACAGATGGGTCGGTGGTTTATGTGTCTAGGAAGGCGAATTATGTCACTCACTTTCTTTCCAAAATGGCTTTAGGTATCAATGAAGACTGTTTTTGGTTAGAGACGTATAGTCTCCGTGTTTCTATTAAAAGTTACTGTTTCAAAAATTTTTGAAAATTGAACAAACTTTTTAGCACCACTTTCAAGTAGAAGATAGAACAACTATGAGCAAAAGAAAAACAAAAATAGTGTTATATACAACTTACCGAGACGTTCCCAATTATATTATCAGAACATCACAAAAATTAAGATGTACACATACATGTAACATGTTCATGGCATGGGGGTGTGGATCCAGAAATTAAAGGAAATAATTTGGACATCATCATAAGACGATCGTTGTGTGGTAATTAATTAATCAGCAACGAAAGACATTAATTAAATGCTATAAAATTAATGGTTAGACTTAGAAGATTAATTTATTAATAATTTGGAGTGAGAAGATAGAGATTATTGATTGTTGATCGTTGAAGATAGAAGGCCGATATTGGCCACCACCAAAGTTGTTGATTGGGGGATTAAATTAACTCGTAGTGAATCAAAAAAGCACCTCAAAGAGAATATGCTAATACTTTCTGTTTCTTCCTTTCCCACGAGCTCTAATTTATTAATATAAACACAGTTTAGTTGTTGATTTATTCCTGTTTTATAATCTCTATTTTTGATTTAAAGTACAATCAATTCTATACTCTTAATCAAATGTTTAGACAATTGTGGACTTGCTGTCGATTTACTCTCCTAATCTTGGCAAGATTAAAAGCAACTGAATGGCAGTATTTCGAAGTTCTAAATTTAATTAAAAAAATTATATATTTATATATAAAAGCAATGCTATATACAATGGTACAACTGTGTAATGACTCATTAGTCAACTTTATGTGTGATAAAATGAAATTTAGAACTCAAACTATGTGTCTATGTTGATTAAAATGTAGTTATCTTTTCTCATGTATATATGTAAGAATGTAAGCGTTTTAATTACAAAGCAGAAAATTGATATCGAAAATGATTAATTAGTATTTTACTTAATTAATCTTGTTATTAAATTACATACTCATGCCATTCTCGTATTTTAAATATTGTGAAAACATCTAAGACTTGGTAACCTGTCTATCTTCTAAATGGGAGATATAATCACTTCGGATAAGATTACAAAATTATTAAGTGGAGTGCGCTGGCCCAAGGGTCAGAAGTCAGAACAATGGACTGCTTTTATTCAGACATTAACGTCCCTTGATTATTATTCAATTTCAAAATAATTTATATAAGCCGTACGGAGCGTAGCTCAACTAGTAGATGGACAAGCTTGGAGTTTAGGTAAATGACTTCCAATTTAGATACTCGAATCCTATCAATAGCAAAAACTTTTAAGAAAAAAATACCCGATCTAAATAGGTGGATAGATAAACACTATTGAAAAAAAAAAAAAAAAAAAAAAGGAAACCTAGAAAAGAAAAGTGAAATCAGATTATTTTGTGCCAATGACATCGTTTAGTGGGGCTACAAACTCAAGAGAGAATGGCAAACACCAATAGTGTTTCAGTTTAAAATATTTCTTTTTTTCTTTCAAACGGTTGTTCTTTAAGGTAGCGTTTGTTTTTTCGGTTTGAAATCTAAAGTTGACTGAAGTCTTAACAGTGACTGAAATCTAACGTCTAAATGATTTGTTTGTTTTTCATTTATGATGTCTGGATATAAGCATCTGAAAACTAGTAATAAGACATATATACCCTTTAGCTATTAATGACTTTATGCATTTATATTTAATATAATGATTTTTGTTTATATATTTATAATATTTAAAAAAAACTAAATTCATTAGATTGATATTTAAAAGTATGTATTTAAAAAAAAAAAAAAAAAAAGAGTTATTATTACTTAAAATTTATATTCACAAAAATATAAGTAATAAATATTTAAAATATAATTGACAGATAAAACAATTAAAATATAAATTAATTTGATTTACTAAAAATTAAGGAGGAGGAGACGTGCATCTTCATCACACAATAGAGAATGAGGTAAGTCTTCTAGGTAAGGGTTCGTTCTACCTTTACTAAAATTAATAATTTTGTGATTGTTAAGAGGTTTAAGGATAGTTTTGGAATAAATATGTTAAATATAGGTAAGTTGTCCAAGCTATAGACAAAAGTCAGGAGTTTTCAGTTGTTTTGACTATTTTCAGATCTAAAATGACTTAAAAAAATAAAAACAAATAAAATATTTAAAAAGTGATTTTTAAGAGCATCTCCAATGCAAATATTTATTTTTAAGTTTTTAAATAGTGCCACATTAGTATTTTTATTCATTATGGACCCACTTTTGAAAAAACAATTAGAGAAATGCATATTCATATCTCCAATGCAATTATCTAAAATCAAATATGCATCCATTTTATAACTAATCATAATAAAACAATTATTACTCTCTCTCATTTTTTATTTTACAATTAAATGAGCTCTGGTGGAAAGAGTTAGAAATCATAGTCAGCATTTCTATGAGAGTTTCTAGAATTAGAACATCTCCAATGGTAATGTGACTTGCATTTGAAAAAATGGTGACATATCAACATTGTCAAACCAATTGCCTCATATGTGACATGTAACTAAATTTGATAGGCATCCAAATGAAAAAATGGTCTCCAATGCTTCACTTGTAAAATATGTGTTTTTAATGACATGTCAATTTGTTATTGGTCTCCTTAAATATACTTTAGAATTGTTGAATAAAATAAAGAAGAATAATAAAATAAAGAAGAAGACAACAGTGGTTGCTGACTGTGCCAACAAGACGGCTATCCAACAGACCCCCTGAAATCAGAGAGTCATGTTGACAGCCTCTAAAAAAAAGTTACCACCTCAGCTTGAAATTGTACTAGAGAGATTGCATTGAAGATGAATTTTTTAACAAAGTGGATGTCCATCCTACGTGACATCTAATTTTTTTCATAACCAACATAGCATTGGAGATACTCTTAGAAACTCAACTTCATATTCTTTAACCTTTTTTTATTTTTTATTATTTTACTATATCATCTCCATATTGAAGTTAGACAATTGCATTGAAGAGAGTTTTTCTAACTTTTTAACTATCTATCTTATATGACAATCAATTTTCTCCAAATACATATTTGTATTAGAGATGTTATAAGACCACTTAAGATTTCAGATGCAAAAACAAACAAGCACTAAGTTCTGGTCAATTTATTACTTATTTAATTTTGGATTATTAAAATTCAACTTATTAAATTTGTAACAGATCCACAAAGTCATACACAAAGTGTGATGACAATGATCCTCACCTCACCTCACCTTTATTAATCTTATGATACATAAGCATTGAAGTAATTGAGTGGTTAAGATACGATTGTTTTCCACTATCATTTTATCAACGGATAACAACCAATTGTATGATTTGAAAAGGTAAGGTGAGGTGAGGAGATGATCTGATCTGATCCTTTATCATGGTCATTATCTATCAATAGTTAAAGATTTGTTTTCAATAAATGTCCAAAATGAAAATATGAAATTGTTATTGTATGAAAATAAGACATATATACTCTTTAGCTATTAATGACTTTATGTATTTGTATTGAATATAACGATTTTTGTTTATATATTTATAACATTTAAAAAAAAAAATAGATTCATTAGATTGATATTTAAAAGTATGTATTTTGAAAAAATAAATTAAAATATGAGTTATTATTACATAAATTTATATATACAAAAATATAAGTAATAAATATTTAAAATATAATTGACGAATAAAAAAATTAAAATATAAATTAATTTGATTTACTAAAAATTAAGAAGCAGGAGGTGTGCTCCATTATCTTCGTCCCACAATAGAGAATGAGGTAAGTCTTCTGGGTAAGTTTGCAGCAATTTATACACCAATTTTTTTTTTTTTTTTTTTTTCCATCTCCAACCCATTGCACTAAATTTGATTTTAAAAAAGAGTATTCCTTTAAATATTCCTTTTCAACCAATAAAAAAAATGAAACGATTAAAAGAAAAAAAAAAGAAGTGTAAGAGCTGCACTATTTCTACAAGGTGTGCTAGATATGGCGTAGCTTCATCTCCCGCAACAAAGTAGTGCAGCTGATTGATGATGGGTTGGAGAAGGTTTTGATGCAGCAATTTGGTGAATGGTGATGGGTTGGAGATGCCCTAAGGGTTTGTTCTACTTTTACTAAAATAATATTGTAATTGTTAAGAGGTTTAAGGATAGTTTTGGAATAAATATGTTAAATATATGTAAGTTGTTTAATCTTCAAACAAAAGTCAAATTTTTTAACTTAAAATTTTCAAATTTTTTGACTCATTTTCAGATCTGAAATGTCTTAAAAAAATAAATAAATTATATTTGAAAAGTAACTTTTAAGACCACTTCAAATTTCAGATGCAAAAACAAATGAGCCCTATGTTTTGGTCAATTTATTACTTATTTAATTTTGTATTATTAAAATTCAACTTATTAAATTTGTGACAGGTCCACAAAGTCGGTTCATAAAAGTATGATAAGAATTCTATCCTCTCTTCACCTTACCTCACCTCACCTCTTTATCACTTTTATTAATCTTATGATATATAAACATTAAAGTGAATGAGTGGTTAATTAAGATGTGATTGCTTTCCACTGTCACTTTATTGACAGGCAATGCAATAAATCAATAACTAATCACAAGATTTGAAAAAGTGATGTGAGAAGATGAACAGATACTTTATCACGGTCATTATCTATATATAGTTAAAGATTTGTTTTCGATGAACCAGGAATGAAAATATGAAATTGTTATTGTACAGTCAAGACAACAAGGATAGAAACTAGTGGTGACACGGTTCCGGTCCGGTTCCGGTCCGGTTCCGCGGTTTGATGGAACCGGAACCGGAACCGCTATATGCCGGTTCCGGTTCCGGTTCCATTGGAACCGGCGGTTTTGAACCTTTTTTTTTTTTCTTTTTTTTTTTGTTTTTACAAAAAAAAAAAAAAAAAAAAAACTTCTCTAATAAAATAAAATATATAAATGACAAATTACAAAATTAAATTAAATTACAAAATAAAATTACAAATGACAATTTATGGGTTCTTATGGATGCTTGAACCATGGTTGTAAAAGAAAAACACAAACTAAACTAGCCACTAAAGCCACATTCAATACTTGTATAATATTTCAAACAAAACTATAAGTAGTATAAAGGATTTTTTAAAAACGTGTCCATTTACACAAGGCCTGATGTTAAAGTAATTCTCCGGACCAAGACGGGCACAGATGTGGTGTGGGATCGGGAGGAAAAGGTTTCTTACTAGGTTTAAACGAGGTTCGAAATAGACACAACACTTAAAAACACTTTTTTTTGATGAAAAAGGGGTTTTTAGGGCTCGAAAAGTGGCCACAAGCCCTTTGGACTTGCTCCCATCGCATTCCTTGCTCTATGTGATTTCAAAAAAAAAATTACCTGATTCGGACATCCGAGCACAAAGTTATGGCCTTTCAAAGTTTAAGGCATATATAAAAAAATTTTACCGCAAATTTTTTTTTTTAAGGCAAATTTTTTCTATTCTCTCATTGGAGAGAAATTAGAATTAGAGAATTCAGAAGAAATTGGTGTGAGGAAAAATGAAAGGGGGTGGTATTTATAGAAAAAAAAAAAAAAAAAAAAAATTATTGTGCGAACCGGCGGTTCGAACCGGAACCGGAACCGGCGGTTCCAATCCGGTTCGAACCGCCGGTTCGACCAAACTCTTGAACCGGAACCGGAACCGGAACCGGTCTCCGCCGGTTCAGGTTCCGGTTCAAGAATCGGAACCGGAAAACCGGTTCCGGCGGTTCCAACCGGAACCGTGCCAGGTCTAAATTAGAAACTGTTAATTAACCACATCTTTCATTGGATGCCAAGAATGCATCGCAGTAGGTGCTTAAACAAGATATAAAAGACATGTTTAAGCCGATCACACTCTTTGATCTTGATGAGAATCAAGCTATGTGTTTCTACTATGATTTTAAAGAAAGAAGATAAAGATTCAAGAAGAAGAGAAAAATTCAAGGATGTCAAATTGTCTTATTTCTTTTCATTAAAGTTTTAAAGTTTTTTTTTTCTAAAATAAAAAACTTCTTTTTTGCAAATAAAAGTATCCTGGAGATTGACTATAGATCAGAAATTCTATTATCAGTTCGAACTGACAAAAGTTATATCAGTTCCTTGCATGTGGGCCACTGGATTTAAATACTTTGACTTGGCTGTATGCACTTGTCAGTCAAAGTATTTAAATCCAGTGGCCCACATATAAGGAACTGATATAACTTTTGTCAGTTCGAACTGATAATAGAAAGACTGGACTATAGATATATGAATAAGTCTCTCATAAGGGATTCTTTAATTTAATTTCGGTAAGGATCACCATGAAATCACATCGATTTGAATGAATTTTAATCTGAATTTTTGTGTGGATAATAAATTCATTGAAATCTACTTATGAATAAAATTTGAAAATGTTTCAAGCATTAGAACTATTTATCTCGATTTTTTTTAAATATGAAGGCATAAGGAAAATGAGCGAAATATAGGAAAATTCAAGAAAAATAATTATAATACTTGAAAAATTCTCAAATTTTATTTATAGGTAGATTTCGATGAATTTATCTCCCATAAAAAAAATTCAGATCAAAATTCATTCAAATCAATATGATTTCACAGTGATATATACCGAAATTAAAATGAGGAATCATTTACGAGAGACCATATATATATTTAATAATTTGCAACTAACATGTTTAAGTAGGGGTGGGCAAAAAAGCCCATACACCGTAAACCAAACCAAACCGCTTGGTTTGGTTCAATTTTGTACTTTTTAAAAAAAAAAAAAAACCGTATGGGTTTATTTTAGTAAAACCATATGGTTCGGTCCGGTCTATGGTTTAAGTATATTAAACCCGGGCCGGACCGTACCGTAAACCGAATACTTTTAGTATTAGTATTATATGTCACACCCAAAACTTTTTAATAAAATTTTAAAAATAAAAGGTTAAGGTCAAAAACCCTAATTTATTATTTCAAATTTGTTCTTTTTTTTTTTTGACACAAACTGTACAAGTTCATACAAAATGAAAATCTTCATTAACAAATAAAACTTCAAACATGGGATGGTCAAAGATTTCAATTTGTTTCTATTATTTTACAAAGTTATCACTAATAATAAAAAATATTAATAATATTAAACTAAAATTAGTGCAATTTTCATGATTGAGTTTTAATTTTTAATTTTTTAACTTGCATACATTCAATTACATTGTCATGATTATAACAATAGCAAGTGATTTTATTTATTATTATTTTTTCTACTTCCAGAAATTCTAAACAACACTTTATTTTTATTTTTATTTTTATTAATCTTTTACCTTTTGTTAGTTTGATGAACCGTACGTAACAGTAACTTACATGTTTCGTTAATTGATCACTTTATCATGCCATATATATTTTTAAATGGTCAAGTATTTGGATTTCAAGTCAAAAACCGTTAGACCAAACCGAATAAATATAATTTGGTCTGGTCTGGTCTGGTCTAAAAAAAAAGAATGGTCCAAACATATCCTAATTTTCAAAAGACAGAAATGTTTGGTTTGGTCCGGTTTTAGTCGAAACCGGACCAAACCGGACCGTGCCCAGCCCTATGTTTAAGAAATATAACAAGGATCGAATATGTGGCTAATTGAGAGAAGACAGAGATACGTGACAATTGAAAGAGTAAATTGGAAGATTTTATAAGAATATCCCAGTGAGGGATCCGAATATTCCCTAAAAATGCCAAACAATCCCAAACGAAAATCTCCTGTCTAAGATTCAATTCCGAAAATACCCTTTTTAATTGAAATGGACGGAATGTAGACACATTGAAGTTGCGGAAGGTGGCAAGCAGCAGTGATGAGTGATCCTGTTATTAAATTTGTAGGTGTGGATATTCTGCATGCCTTGAGAATTATACCATGCGTAATTAATGATTAAACTTCGCTTAGCTCGGCTCGGCTCCACACAACCCACCTCCGCTCGCTTACCCCTCAGCTTTCACTAATTACCATTCCAAACCAATTTTCAATTATTTCTCTTCCCCTTATTAAATCCTCATTACAACTTCAAATTTGACGGATATTTTAATCATTTTATAACTAAAAATATTATTATATAACAAATTAAATTTTAAAAAATAAAATCAAACCTCGCCTTTTGATCATTTGTTTTTTTAAGTATTACACTATTACATAATTTTGAGGGTATTTTTTTGGGGAGGGGGAAGAACTCGAATCTGTAACCTCATGGTGTAGGTAGGGTGGACCATTTCGGGTTGGGTTGAAAATTTTTCTACCCAATCCAACCCAACGTAAATTTTTATCCAACCCAATTTTTACCCAACCATTTCGGGTTGATCAAGTTGGGCTTTTTAAGACCAATAGAAAAAATATATTTGAATTTAAATTTTGTTATATCAAAATTCATATTTAAAATAATTTTTTACCATAATACCATATCACATAGAGTTTAGACTCTTAAAAGTATCAAAATCAAATCACAACATATAATACAAATTGTTTAAATATCGGTTGCATAATTATAAAATAAAAATATAGCAATTTATCCAACTTGAAAAGTCTCCATCTAAGCCTCTCATCCATTTTACAATTATAATCACTTCGTCAAATATCTCGTGGTTGGATAATTTATTATTTATTTCAACCACATAATAGTTTGGGTTTATATACAATTATTAAACTTTTTTCCTACCAAATTCTTAATCAAATCCTAAAAAAGAAAAAAAGATGAAAACACTATAATTGCATATTTTTAACAAATGTATTATATATTTATGGTATAAAAATATTTAAAATTATGTATTTATATTTTTCATTTATAATATTATAAATGGTGCATGAGTACAATTTTTAAATATTTAAAATAAATAATGAGATTTTATAATAAATCTAATAATAAATAAAATTATTTATTTTATTTTTTATTTTTTATGTCGGATTTAAGCCAACCCAACCCAATCTTAAAAGCAACCCAACCCAATATAGTAGGATTGGATCGGGTTGGTCAGGTTGGGTTGAGTTGATGGGTTGGTGCCCACCCCTAGGTGCAGGCCGGTATAAGTGGTTTACCATCGAACCAACATCATCCGCTTGTCTTTTGATCATCTACTTCTTTCTCTCTAAAACCCCTTCAATACATAAAACTAACTGGGTATGGGTTTAATTTTTTTAGCAATGTTTGTGATGATGTGCTTTTAATTTAGGTATGGAGTATGGCTGATGGGTTTGGATAAGGTTTTGATTTCAATAATTGTTGTGGAGGGTTTGCATGTGGTTGATGTTGTGATGGTTGGACGGTGGTTGAGGGTTTATTTGATTGGAGATCATTTGCAGTGCCAAGGAAGGTACAGGTGGCCTTCGAGAGTTCGAGGTGTCGTTTGTTTGTTTTTTTCTTTTTCTTCTTAGAGTTTGAAATAAACTCATAGTTTCCATTTTATTTAATTTTAATTTTTTTTTAATTTTTTATTGATCAAACAATTGTAGTTCAAACAAACAAAAATTGTAAGATAACCAAAATCAAAATGCATCAGCCCTGCAGTGATCACCACATTGATCCGATTCAGCTCACTCCATTTGTGCATTGCAATGACAAAGCAGCCGAAAGCTACAAGTAGCCAAAAGTAGGAGCCGCTACAAAAGCGACATGCCACGTGTCTCAAAAAGAAAAGATAAATTAAAAAATAAAATAAAAAACGAAATCTTAATAATATAAAAAACAACACGCATAAGGGAATAAAACGAGAGATATACCGTCGCTAAACAAACGGATATTCCAAAACTAACCTCCCGAATATTCTGCCTCTACCGTTATATCTCCATCTCTCCCATCCCCACCACTCTCTACATCTCTCTCTCTACACTTTCAAGTTTCAAACATGAAATTCGGCAAGAGCCTTAGCAACCAGATCGAGGAGACCTTACCGGAATGGCGCGACAAGTTTCTCTCCTACAAGGACCTCAAGAAGAGGTTGAAACTCATCGAGCCTACCAGACTCGGCGACAGGCCCTCTAAACGCCTCAGATTCGACGACTCTGACGCCATGTCGCGAGAGGAAATCGATTTTATCAAGTTGTTGGAGGACGAGATGGAGAAATTCAACACTTTCTTCGTTGAGAAGGAGGAAGAGTATATCATCACATTAAAGGTAACTTTTCTCTCTGTTTGGTTTACCGGAATTATATATATATACATTCTTTGCTTTTTTTTCAAGCAAACATGGAATGGAATATGCAAATATACACACTTATCTTAAATCTTGATCAGCATCATTTTATTCCCTTTTTCGTTTAATCATTAATTTATAGAAGAAGATTTTAAAAAAAAAATAACGACGCCACATCTAGATCTAAATCGGAGCCGGAAATTTTTACAGAGATTGGCCGTTAAGCAGTTAGTCTGTGGGGGCTTTGCCGTTACTTTATTCAACGAATTTTGCTTTAAATTGCCAGCTGTTTGCTTGAAAACTGTTGCGCACCATAGTTAAATTCTATCCTCACACCATATTTTAGAAATATTCCATGGTATATTCGGTTAATATGCGCCTCCTGTGCTCGTTCATTTTTTTCTTAAGGGAATATGTTAGTGTCAAAAGTAATTTTTGTTACTTCTATATATGCTTTCGTTACGTTGACTGTTGAAATATATATAGTTACTAAATATAGCAAGATTATATATGTCAATGGGATACTTTCTGTAACAAATTTGTTTATTCGATATGGGTGGTTGGTTTTGTGTGTGTGTGTGTATTTTTTGTGTTATCACCGAGAGTAGAGGTTTGACGATTTTATGTTGTTGGGATTGGATTGCAGGAATTACAGGATAGGGTGGCAAAGGCGAATGATTCCAATGAAGAGATAATTAAGATTAGGAAGGAGATTGTGGACTTCCATGGCGAGATGGTTTTGTTGGAGAATTATAGTGCTCTTAACTACACAGGTACTAACGATTAACTATTTAAAATCTATACATACGCACACAGATTTTATTATTATTATTATTATTATTATTATAAATGGCATTAATATTAATTAATCATAATTCATTGTATGAAAAGACAAAGCCATGTTATTTGAAAATCTTAGGTGGGCCAGGTGTACCCTTGGCTGCTACCGAAGATAAGACATGTGGCTGTCACATAAGCTTTTTCTGTCTCATATCTTATCGCGCACTAGGTGCATGAAGATTTTCACATACGTGTCACATAAGCTTTTTCAGTCTCATATCTTATCGCGCACTAGGTGCATGAAGATTTTGATTTTCTTGAGCTAGTTGGGGTAATTTAACTGGAGCCTAGGAAAAGAGATAAGGCATTCACAACTTTCTTAATACAGAAACTCGAACCAAATAGATATTTTTATACATTGGAATAAATTATGGTTAGCATTTTTGCATATAGCGATTAAGTGGTTATGTATCAAAACTTTTAAGGTGTAGTTGAGGTATCGCTAACAAAAAACCGGTGTTTATCGACAGGATTGGTAAAGATACTAAAGAAGTATGACAAAAGAACCGGTGCTTTGATTCGCTTGCCATTCATTCAGAGGGTGTTGCAACAGCCCTTCTTCACTACAGACTTGCTTTACAAGCTCGTGAAGCAGTGCGAAACAATGCTGGATGGCCTCTTCCCCATGAACGAAAAGCCAGCTTTAACAGAGGCAGATGCAGATGATGTGGATGATGTCTGCGGTGGTCCATCAACTTCAGCAACCACAAAAGAAGGTAACGACGTTCTCAGAATGCCCAAGGAACTTGCAGAAATTGAGTACATGCAGAGCTTGTACATGAAGAGCACTATATCAGCATTTCGTGCTTTGAAGGAAATTCGAAGCGGGAGTTCAACCGTAAGCGAATTCTCGTTGCCACCGCTGCAAATAAGTGGATTGGATGATACATGGAAAAAAATACCGGTTCTCGAACAAGAAGCCAAATAGATTATATGAGACGATGCCTATCTTATGTTTTGTTTTCTTATCATTTTTTTTTTCTTTTTAAATATAAAAAGGTTCCATATATCCATCTACGATGGATGCCTTATGCCATAGATACTAACACAGATGTAAAAACGTTAAATTTAGAATGGAATTAATTAATATAAGTATAAATTTTGTGTATGTCGAAACATTTGACTTGTATGTAGAAATATTTGTTTTGATAATTAGATATAAGTGTGTGATCATATGGATTTCGATCTCTGGACTTTGGCTATCAAAGGTCACGCATTTGAAATAAGAGAATAGTAATTGGAGTTGATACAGTGCTAGAGATATGCTAGTACTTAAACCATCTCCAACCCTGCAATAAACCTTGCGTCATCTCTAATTTGCAGTAGAAATCCCCTCTAACCCAGCTCCATTCTTTGCGGCATTTGTGTGTTGATGAACAGGGTCGTGCAATATATTGTACGACAGTGTTCATTTTGTGCAAAATCTGTTCCCATTTTTTTTCCATCCCTCAACTTTTATAAAATCACATTTTAACCCTATTTATTAAAATCTATTTTGATTAAATCCTTTATTTAAAGGTTTTGTTTATTTACAGTTTTATCCTTAATCAATTAAATTTATTCCAATTTGGTCCTTTTTATTATTTAATGATTTTGTTTTGATTTAATTATTATTGATATTAACATTCATAATAAACTAAAATGAAATGTATAATTAAAAAAATTTAATGCAATTTTTTTAAAAATAAATCACTTAATTCAAACCGGTGGAAATTAAAGCAAAATACCTTAATTAATAAAAACATTAAAAACGAAATACAAACTTCATAGTGATAAAATAAATTACCACTAATTGGAAGACACTAAAATTAAGGAAATATACAACATAAATTACAACAACGATTTAGTAGTCTAAAATACCATTTCCAGATCATCCGAGATTATTGAAAAAATCACCAAAAGACCCAGATGCATTTTGGGATCCTTGGCCTGATTGCTGAGCTCATTTTGCCATAATTCTTAATTGTTCCTGATTCGCAAACTTGCACTTGTTTGGATCAGTTATGGTATCCAAATCCATCATTATAATTTTGGTTTCCCACAGCTCCAATTTTCTCTCCATAATATCGTTAGTTCTTTGCCTCACCTGACTGTTTTTTTTTTTAAATTTCAATTCCATGAGTTTTTCTTGTCCTTCTTTTAGAGTGTTAACAATTGTTGAATTTTCTTCCTCAGCCCTCATTTTCAATTTTGCTTTCTTCACCTCAACGGACCGTTGAGATGAACTACTCCCATATCATTATCTACAACTTTTTGCATATCCTTGAGGATGGGCCACACATGGTCAAAATTGAATCCATTTTTGTATTTTTTATCTTGTGGTAATAAGATTTTTGTCTGGTTTATTTGCAAAATGATACAAATATATATTGTTAAAATTTAATAATAAATATAATTTTTCTACAACTTTAATTTTAACAAATACTCAGAATATCAGCTTCGGAGGCACCACTAAGATTAAGACTTTCGATTTGTCGTAGGCATCCCCGTAATTTCCCAACTGCGGTAAGGATAGTCGACATTCGACACTGCAAACTTCTCTTGCCACGAAGTTCAGTGATAAAATCTGGTTTGTTATTGTTGTAATCACTCTCAACTTGAGACCAGACATATCCTTCAATTGGTAAATACCTATGATCGGGTTTTGCGAAACATCAAGATATACATGACAAAGGTGTGTGTTTTCTGCATGTGTGTATGAAGAACTTCGGCTTGAAGATATTTTTTGGAAAAAGTGATTTGAAGGGAAAAGTGATTTGAAGAGATAAGTGATTCGAAGGGATAATAGATTTGAAGGGATATATTTAATTTAGTGTGGGTTGATATTTATAGAAACTAGTAGGTACTCTTTTCAGATTTAATCCTACGGTTCAGATGGTGAGGAAATCCATTTATTGCTTGGCATTTGAAATCAACTGTCAACCACCCCGAAGCCAAGAAAGAAGAAGAAGAAGAGAGAGAGAGAGAGATCAACACTCAATCGGGCTTCCGGTCGTCATCGTGTTTCCGGTCATCGTCGTCGCTTCTGGTCATCGTCGTCGTCGTCGTCGCTTCTGGTTTGAAGTGGTTTGAGTTCGATCTCATCTCAATACTAGAACTATCTTCTCTCTCATCTCAATCCCTCACTCCGATCTTGTTGTATTTGTGTTTATGTGTGGGTTGACACTGAGTGTTTTGTTTTGTTTGGGGGTGGTGGTTGATGGTGTGTTTGTGGGTGGCTAGGGTTTGAGAAATGTGGATGGTGTGATGAAGATTGAAGATGAATATTGTTGAGATGGGTTGCCAGGGTTTGGTAAATATGAAGATTTTTTACCAGATCTGATCATTTGATTTTGTTGGTGTGTAAGAGATCTGGTATAGACTAGATGTTCAAGAACAGATGAACTGAATCGATGTGCTTGGTGAATGATTTAATTTTTTGTTAAAAAAAAAAAAATTTGATAAAAAATAAGATCTGTGGAGATCCATTATCCAGAGCTTATTTTTTAAAATTATTTATTTATTTATTTATTTTTATTAAATTTTAATAAATAAGAAAAAGATATCTACATCGTCCATCTTTGAGATGAAAAGATGGATGGTGGAGATCCATCTTTTTTTAAAATATATATATATATTTTTTGTTTTTTTTTGTTTTAATATATATTTTTATTTAATGAATATTTTGAGGGTTAAATGGTAATTATATGGAGCAAACTGAAGGATAAAACGGTCATTTGCTTCAATTTTAACGGTCATATAATACAGAAGGGGCATATAATACATTCAATGTATGGAAAAGGTAGCAGAATGGGCATATAATACATTTTTTCCATTTAAGGGGGGAGATCGGCCAATATGACCAATTCCTGTCCTCGTCTTAACAATAGGGCAAAAGTCAAGGGGGAAAATGATACTTTCCCTTTTTAAATACTATCACTGACAGTCATTTTCATTTTTTGCAACAGCCATGACCATCGAAAAAAGTGGTATTTTCAACGGCTCATAGGTTAAAGTTTATTTCCGACGAATGTATTTCTGACGGCATTCAACGACTTTTTCCCGTCGAAAAAACTTATTTTCAATGGGAAATCGTCTTTTTCGATGGCATTAAGCCGTTGTTGAAGACCATTTTTTTTTTTTTGTAGTGAGAATATTGATGGAGTCTTCAATCTTCAATCTCCAACTCTGGACCCCCTTCTCTTGTAGAAAACTCTTGGTATTTAGAGCATGTCCAATGCAAAAGTGACTTGCATACCAAAAATCGTTGACATGACAACAATGTTAAGAGACTTGCTTCCTATGTGGCATAAATATAAACTTGATCGACAATCAACTTAAAATTTGGTCTTCAATACTTCTGTTTAAAACACATTTATTTTTAATGACATGTCTAATTTTTTTTTCCTTTTTTCTTTTTATTTTATTTCCTTACCAAAATTAGATGAAAAATTAATGTCAATCTTAAATACTTGTTGAGTCAACCGAAAAAATAGTTGTACAACAGGCCGTCTGAAAGTAGACGGTTATGTTGACAATGTATAATATATTTTTTTTGCCACATCAGCGTGAGGTTGAATATACACAATTGCATTGGAGATACATTTTTTAATCGACCGTCTGTTTATCCTATGTGACATCTTTTTTTTTTTTTTTCACAAGCCACTCTTACATTGAAGATGCTCTTATAGGTGACTTCTCATTGTGAGCTCCCAATTCTCTTTGATTTATGAAATCCACTAAGTAGCTAGGAAATTATTATGAATCAAGGAATAAGATTTCTTCCCAAAGTTGGCTTTCCTTTTTGATAATTTGACTTTTAATTGAGTTAGGAAAACGTCACAATAATCCATTGATTTTCTAGAACCTTTAGAATTCAATTTGGGAATTTTTCTCTTAATTTTTGTCAAATTCAGATTTCTTCCCGTCAGGACACGCGGAAGACTTTTCAGCTATAACCATTAGTCTCTAAAACGGCCATAACTCCATCTAGAAAATTTGGATCGACGAACCGTAAAGTTTTTCGGAAACTAAACATTTAAGTTTTCCAAATATATGTGGATCGCAACCTAGTTCAATATGTGGACAGAGATATGGCCTTCACAAGTTGGACGTTCTTCATGGGCATTGATCGAACCCTATTTACACCTATTTGAGCTCCCCATTTCCTATTTTTTGTACTCCTTTTTGAGCGTATTTTTGTATATAATGTGTTTTGTGAGCTTTTTGTAGGTTATTTGCCATAAATAAGGTATTTGAGCTAAATTGATGGGTTTTGGAAGTTAAAAGGGCTGAAATGGAAAAGGCTTGTGCAGAACACCTGACTTGTGAGGGCTATATCTTTCTCCTCAAAATGAAATAGGTTTCATACTACCTATGGTTGGAAATCCCCGGCTGTCCTTTTTCCAACGGTTTTTACGGATCATGATTCCGATATTTCTAGAGAGAGTTATGCTTGTTTCCGTAACGGTGCGCGATGCTGAAAACCACTGAAGAATTCCAGAGAATGGGCGCTGTACGGTCACTGTACAAAAGGGCTGTACGTACAACACCCTGGGCGTAAATTTCATGATTTTTGGCCAATTTTGAAGGGCAATCTTGTCCTTTCACACCCCATTCGTGTCCTAACCTCTCAACTCTTTAAATACCCCTATTTGGGGTCTGAAACAAGACCTTCCACACCTCCCACACCCTAAAACCGAACCTCACACCTTTCTTCATCTTCTCCATCTTCTCCCCCAAATAAGTGAGAGTTTCAAGCTCCCATGGAGGAAAATCCTCCATGGGAGCTCACCATACATCTCCACCACCCTTTTTACACACTACATCTACCCATCTAGGAGTAGATTACAAGAAGAATAGAGTGGTCTTTGGACCAAAAACAAGCTAGGAAATCAAGGAGAGCTTGGAGGAGTTTTCTTCAAGGGTTGTCTCCTTTAAACTCATTTCTTTTTGTATTTCTTGTTTTCTTGGATGTAATCACCAATTTGGGAATTTTGTAAACCTACACTTGTGCAATATATGTATGAATGTTTCTTAAATTCTTTGGGTTTTGTTTTGCTCTTTGCTAAATCTATAATTGTCTCTCTTATTGTGATACTCATGTGTGTGGAGGTCCGAAATTGACATGTATGCATGATTGGGATTAGGAGTAGAGTAATTTAAATTAGGAGTAGAGTAATTTAGTATCCCATAATTGTTTGTATGTTGATGGGGGAACCAAAATTACTATGTTTAAAATGATTTGAGTGTTTGAGTATTAGCTCCAAAGAGTGGGAAAAGCTTGGTTGATTATGCATTCATATGCTAGATTAGGCTTGGGTTCCATATTCTTGTGCTTAATGAGTCTTTTTAGCAAGACACAATTGCTCATCCCATGGCTTGGGTTTGGGTGATGAATTGATTTTGTTGAATGCCTTAATCAAGAGAATGAACCCTTAACTTGAATTGAATGTTCTTAATGATAACAATCAACTATTTGCACATTGTTGTTTGGTGAGCTTGTCCCATATTTAGCCATCCATCTTAGGGAGATTTGAGAGATAAGGAGAGAGCTTTCTCTATGAGAGAGTTAAGCATGCATGAGATTGGAGAACGCCGTAGTCGTCCAGTGGTAAGGACATCTCAGATTGACACCCGAGAAGACCCGGTGTTCGATTCCCGGTTACGGATGAGGGGTCTCCTTTCTATCCATTTTGTATTTCTTTCTTTGTATTTTTTTCTCTTCTTCGATGTGTACTTTCATTCATTAGGGAATTGATATAAACCTAGCATTGTTGCCTTTTTTGTTGCATATGCTTGTTGATGGTTGAGTGGTCCTTTGAAGTGCTTAAAGCTTTCAAGTGGTTAGCCACCATTTGAATGAACTTATGTTGTTGTGTGAAGGACCGAGAGGTGAAACACTCAACGTGCACTAGTAGATTGGCCATTACATGTAGAGTCAGCGCGCGGTTTTACATGTATTGTCACTATGTGTGCCTTATAGTTCTTAAGGAACTCGAGTGCAGTTCGGGCAACCATCGAGAGATAGGTTGCTGGTGCATGTCAGTATAGCCGTTGTTGCTGGAGTGAGGACAATTGGTGAGGATTAAGTGAGCACGGCATTCAACATTGACTATGCATGTTTGTATGAAATTGTGTGATTGCTATGGTGGAGTCATTTACTTAGTGTAACCATTTATATGCCACATCTCTCACATTCCTTTCTATCCATGTACATATATTGTATATAATTTATGTTTTATTGCAATATTTACATTTAATGCACACACACACACCTCAATTCGTATTTTCCAAATAAGCTAAGCTAGTGACAGTTGACGGATTCCACCTCCCTGCGGAACGATACCCTTGCTTGCACGCTATACTAGTCTCTTGACTCGTGCACTTGCGAGGTTGAATGTAAAATTCAAATCTTTTAATACACCTTAACGACGTGTCATCAGGCATTTCTCCAAATTTCTCTAAAATTACCTTTTTATCTTCAAATTCATTCTAATAGCTATCTCCTACACAATCTCAACAAATACATTAAAATATCCAATTTATCTCAAGAACATCACATAAAATATTTAGGGGTCTCAAATATGAACATTTATCGACCTAACAAGAGGTGTAGTTTTGAGGTGAGAGGGACGTGTGATGTGAGGTGAGAGCAGGGCCGCCCCATGGGGGCAGCAAACCCAGCATTTTGCTGGGGCCCCCAACTGGCCCAATCTCATTAGTTTTTAAAATTAGGTCTAATCTACTTATTTTTTGAGAAAATAGCACTAGACACCATTAATTGGTGGATGGAGTCCCAAAAAGGCCACCGACTATTCAAATTGTTTCAAAATCACCATTTTGATGAAACATTGTTCATTGGTAACCATTCTGTTAAATCTAATAGAAAGCTGCCATTATCTATGACATGACACTCCTAAAGAATAAAATAGCACTAGACACCATTAATTGGTGGGTAGAGTTTCAAAATGGCCATTATTTCCATCTCTGCAAACTATTCAAATCTGACCTATGTCCACATTCAAGCACACATCTCTAAATATACTCAACGTTATTTGCTCAAATTTTGACACAAAAAAGTAGACATGCAAACAAACACTTGTCATTCAGAACATATTCCAAAAATCGATTTGAAAAAGTGTGAAAATGAGCGATGAACACAGCTCACTCGCGGATTCGCGTTGCTTCTGACCTTTGACTGAATAATTGATCATAACTTTCAAAATATCGCCCAGAATTTTACATTCTTTATACCGTTGAATTCGTATTGAAAAATTGAAGAACCCAACATAGACAAAAAAATTTATTTCCTTGCCAAAAGATACAGTTTTAAGGAAAAAGAGCGATGAACACAGCTCACTCGCGGATTCGCGTCGCTTCTGACTTTTGACTGAATAATTGATCATAACTTTCAAAATACCACCCAGATTACGTTCTTTATACCGTTGGATTCATATCGAAAAATCAAAGAACCCAACATGGACAAAAAAAAAATTATTTCCTTGCTAAAAGATACAGTTTTAAAAAAAAAATTTACACAAAAATATCTCCAGCAGAACACAAAACCACACAAAAAATGAAATGAAAAATAAACCGATTTCTTTTGCGTTTTTTGTATTAGTGACTTGAAAAGAAAAGTGAAAAAACGTGAAAAAACATTTTGAACATCTTTGTCAAATTGTGCTCTAAGATGATGACTTGATGATTTTACAATATTGCCCCTTCTTGTTTTACTATTTTAACCTCGATTCTAACAGGTTATGACATAAGTAAATGGTTTATGATATAAGCAAACGGACTTCAAACAATTAATGGGCAAAGTGGCAACAATTGATACTTTCTTTCAATGAAATGGTTAATTTGAGCCATTTGGAAAAATTAATGGCCATTTAGGGACCGCCTCACCAAATTAGTGGCTCTAGATATCAATGACCCTATTTTTTTTGGTTTTTTAAAATCAGGTCCAATCTACTTAAGTTTAAAAAGGCACAATCTCACATGTTTTTTGCTTCTTCTTCTTTTTTCCTTTACAAAATTCCGGGCCAAATTAACTACATAGTTTTAAAAAATAAACTGCCCATTAAGGGCCCAAAATCCAAATGAATTGTTATTGCTAATAGACTATTTGTGAGATTACCTATTTGAAACAAGTCAAAAACAAACAATACAGACTCTGCACTTTCTAGTCTCTCTCTCTCTCTGCGCTTTCTCACAAACTTCTCTCACAAGTCAGACTCTGCCTCTCCGCCTCTCTTTCTCATTTTAAGGTACGGTTTTTGACTCTTTTTAATTTTTCTTCAATTAATTACTTTGAATCTTTTTATTAATCTTGATTATCTAAGAAAGTTGATTGTGTGAATTTTATTTATCTGTTGTTTTTTTTTTATTATTAAGTTTAGAGTAAGTTTTTTGTTGAGATTTTGAGAAAAAAGAGGAATAGAAAGAGTTATTTTGAAATTTGAATTGATCTTGATTCTTGTATAAAGTGAATAAGTGTGTTAAACTTAAAGTGAAGGATGTGAAGTATATAATCTGTTTAAATTTTTTGTTATATTACTTACTAGTTAGTGAAGTTATATTTTTGTTTTATCTAACAAGTTTTATAATATATATATATTTAGGTAAAATCTTGATTCTTGAATAGTTATGACGGGTCCGCGAAAATATGATTCTGGAAGCTAGAAAAGAAAGGCGAAAGAAAGAAGAGATAGCTGATACAATCTTTTGCGGGTTCTATGGATAGGTACGTAAAAAAAAAAACCTAATCAATTTGAGAATGGAAATGTGAATGTGAATGTGAATACTAATTTGGATGAGAATTATAATGCACGTGATTTGAATGAAAACGAGCATGTAAATGGGTTGAACGAAAATATAGATTATTCGAATGATAATATAGAAGATTTGAATGAGAATGTAGATGGCTTGAATGAATTAATGATAATGCACGTGATTTGAATGAGAACGAGTATGTAAATGGGTTGAATGATAATATAGAAGATTTGAATGAGAACGTAGATGGCTTGAATGATGAGGCATATGATTTGTGTGATCCTAGGAATTGGAAAATCAATATATCTAAAAAAGAAATAGATTTGATAGTAGAAATGGATCTCGTAAGAGTTACTAATTTCGTATATCCTGTTGAAAATAATAGAAGTTTTAACGATAAATATTACACTCTCTCTTTAGCAAATGGAGAGAAACACGATAAGTCTTGGCTAGTGTATTCACAAATAAAAAATAAAGTCTTTTGTTTTTGTTGTGTATTGTTCAAGAAAGGGTTGTCAAGTCCTTTAACTAGTGCAAACCAAGGGTACAACGATTGGCGTAATATTTATGGTAGACTAGCAGAGCATGAAAAGAGTACTAGTCATATGCTTAACATGAAAGCTTGGAAGGAAGTAGAATTACGATTGAAAAAAATATATATAACAATTGATGTTTCTCATGAAAGAGCTATTAGTAAAGAGAAAGAATATTGGAAAGATGTTTTGAAGAGAATTATGAGTGTTGTCCAAACTCTTGCTACTAGTAATTTGGCATTTCATGGAGGTAATGAGAAGATTGATGATTGTAATAATGGAAACTTTTAAGGATTATTAAAATGATTGCTGAGTTTGATCCAATAATGCAAGATCACCTTAGGCGTATTTAGAAGAAAGAAATTCGTTATCATTATCTTGGCCATAATATTCAAAATGAAATGATACAATTGTTACCTAGTGAAGAGAAAAACATAATTCTTGAGATTGTAAAAAGTGTAAAATATTTTTATATTATTCTTGATTGTACTCCAGACACTGGTCACGAGGAACAAATGACTCTTATATTAAGATGTGTCGATGTTTTTACAAGTCCGATAAAGGTTGAGGAGTTCTTTGTTACATTTGTGAAAGTGATTGAGACAACGGGAGAATCACTTTTCAATACACTTAAAAGCCTTTCAGGATCTTATGAGCTTTATTTTAATAATGTGCAAGGGCAAGGCTATGACAACGGTTCTAACATGAAAAAGCAACATAAATGAGTACAAAATAGAGTTATGAGAGAGTATCCTAGAGCATTTTATACACCACGTGGTAGTCATTCTCTTAACCTTGCAATTTGTGACATGGCTATGAGTTGTTTTCAAGCTAAATCTTTTTTTGGGATTGTGCAACGAATTTATAAATTGTTTTCAGGTTCAACTAAACGATGGGAGATTTTGAAGAATCATGTTAATATAGTGACGAAAAAGGTCTTACACTCAAATCGTGGTCGGATACACGTTGGGAGAGTCGCGTTTCTAGTGTTAAAGCAATAAGATTTCAAGCCCCGCACAAAAAAAAAAAAAAACATTGATTCATCTAATGGAGAATAGTGATGATGCTACAACGGTGAGTGATGCTCAATCTTTAGCAAAATGTCTTAAGTTTGATTTTCTTGTTAGCATGGTTATTTGGTATGAAATATTGATAAGGTTAATAAAATTAGTAAAGTGCTTCAGAAGAAAGACATGAATATTGATGATGCCATATCTCTCTTAAAGAGTCTCATTACTTATTTTGAAGAATACAGAGAAAGAGGATTTGATGAAGCTGAAAAAATTGCTATTGAAATAGAGATTAAATCCAATTTTCATGAGACACATGTTCGTTCCAAAAAGAAGTTTTTTGATGAGATTGCTAGTGATGAGCCAATAGAATCAATGGAAGAAGCATTTAGAGTTACATATTTTTTATCGATCATAGATAATGCTATTTCTTCTTTAAAGAGTAGATTTGAGCAATTTCAAATATATGAGGACACTTTTGAGTTTTTATTTAACTTGACTAATTAGGCTCTTTAGAACTGAGAGTTTGAAGTATTCTTGTGATACTCTTGAAACCTTTTTGCAACATGGGGATAATTATGATATTGATGCAGTTGAGTTGTTTTCATAACTACAGTTGTTAAGTAAATCATTACCGGAAGGCACAACGAAACCTATTGAAGTCTTAGAGTATATAAAAAACATTCACATTTGCTTCCCAAATGCTTGGATAGCTTATAGAATTTTATTGACTATACAAGTTATAGTTGCTACCGTGGAGAGAAGCTTTTCAAAGTTGAAGTTGATTAAAAGTTATCTTCAGTCAACAATGTCACAAGATAGGTTGAGTGGATTTGCTATGTTATCTATCGAAAAAAAAAGTGTTAGCTAATCTTGATGGTAGTAATATAATTAGTAAATTTGCACTTCAAAAAGCAAGAAGAATAGAAATTTAAACAATGTATTGTTTTTATATTTTTAGATACGATAAATATTTTTTGTTTAATTTATGTGGATTACATTGTATTTGGTAAATGAAGAGTTATTTATTTAAGTTTTTTATATTAATGATAATTTTTTTTTTATGGGGCCCCGATTTTTGTTAATATTGTAAAATGGATTAAGCTCCGAAATGTCTGGAGACGACCCTGGGTGACTGGGTGAGAGAGAGACCGATTTTTTTTTAAATTATTTTTTTTTAAGTTGACCCAGCTCCTCAACCCTCCATTAAGGTCCACCTCTAATGTCAAGTAAATATGAGACTTGATGAGATCAATGGCTACCAGCATGATCCATAACATTGGATTATTCAAACTAAGCAATTTAATCAACAATTTTCTTAATTATCAGAGTTGTATACTTGTATCCCTGTAAAGTGTCATTATAATTGATAAATATGACTCGAGTGTAATTGTTGATGAGAATTGTCGGAATTGTTTTTTGTAGGAGTGGTAGGCAGGTTCGGGTGACATCTTCTAATGTTTCACCATTTCTGATAAAGAAAAGACATGGAATTTCATTTTGCGGTTAGGTTTCTTCATCAAAGTTGTTGTTTTAGTTATAGTTGAATCTGGAGTCTTTAGCGAAAGAAATAGTCGGCGATGCTGTGCAGGGCCAGCGTTGAGATTTTCGGGGCCCGAGACGAACTATAGAAAATAAATTTACGGGGCCTTGAGAGTTCAAGCTGAGATTTTGTATCTGAATTATGAATTTTTATAGCAAGATTTAAGAGAGTTTTGAAGAACCCTAATTTGATTTTTAATTTTTTGATTTTTGTTCAATGTTTGCTTCTGTTTGTCTGATAAGTGATATGAGTAGTGTTAAACTGTAGTTTTCCCGTTTTAGATATATAAAAGACAATTAGTGTTAGAAATAGGATTCAACCCACGTTTGACTTGGTGTAAGAACTTTAGAATGATAATTGAGTTTTATAATTTGTGGGCCTTTCTTACAGACGAAAAAAAAAAAAAAAAGTTCAGTGGGCCTATTTTAAATTCATTTATGAGTTTGTTAGTTTTAAAAAAGGGTTAATTGCATTAACTTACCCTTACTCTATTGGATATAGCAAGATTTCAAAAAGATACCCTAAATTAACATAAACATCCACTGTCATCAAGTTAATCCGTTAACTTTAACGGTTGACTAACCTTGACCTATGAAAAACCAAATATAACCCTGCCACATCATCCTAGACATAAAATATTTTTAATTAAAATTTGATAAATAAAAATAAAAATAATAATAATAATATATCGGCCGCCTGCGGAAACTTTTTCAATTCGCGGAGGAGCCTCCTTTGCGAACTATATGAGGTCGATCTCCAAGTAGGAGAAGATCTCTTCCGGTAACTAGGAGATCGTCAAAGATCTATTGTTTCATGCTCCACTGCTGGTAGATTATTATTATTATTATTATTTTTTTAATATTTGATTTTTCAATTTTAATTAAAAAAATGTTTTATGTTTGAGATGATGTGGCAAGGGTATATTTGGCTTTCCAAGGGTCAAAGTTAGTCAACCGTTAAAGTTAACGGATTGACTTGATGGAAAGGGGTGTTTGTGTTAATTTAGAGCATATTTTTGAAATCTTGTTATATCTAACAAAGTAAGGTTAAGTTAGTGCAATTAACCCTTTAAAAAATTATATGTTTAATGAGCCTATTTTAAACTCATTTATGGGTTTATTAGTTTAAAATCATATATGGATTATATCAGAAATCAATTTATTTTTTTACAATTTTGGAGCCCTTAAAGATCGGAAGCCCTAGGTGGCTGCGTCACTGGGCTCCTCCCCTAGGGCCGGGCCTGATGCTGTGCTGGTAGAAAAATATATAAGTAAGTTGTGATTGATGAAAATTTTCCAGTATTTGCACTTTTATTTTTTTCTTTTAATTTTTTTCACTGGTTCTAAGATGATTTAACATCTAATTAGTTTTCTAACATATTATTTATTTATTTGCTTTTGTCTAGAAATCTTCAATTTTTGAGTTCAATATACAGAAGAACGACGACGGTTGATGAAGAACATAATTTGTCTTATCATTAGAGATTACTTATTGATGGTCATAGTTGTACTTCAATAGTTGTAACTGGATTTTTTTATTTTTTATTTTTTGGTTATTTGTAGGCAAGTTAATTTTCAAAGTATGATTTTATCGATGTCTTTTTTTTTTCTCCTAAATATTTGTATGTTAAAAATGAAAAACTATCATGTCCAATCTTTTAAAATTTTCTATTTTAATTGTAGTTTTTTTTTTTTTTCCTATTATTTAGTTATTAAAAATAATATTTAATTTATATTTAGTAATGCAAGCTGCAAACTACTATTAATTTATATTGATAGAATATAAATTTCTATGAATCTATATATGGCAATAATATCGTCATTAATTTCCCTGACTCTGCGACTTTATATCTGTCCATGGATAATTACATTGTGTTGCTATTTTTAATTGGGCCACACTTTTTGAGGTAGAAGGGAATGATTAATTTTATACCTTTTTAGATTCATATTTCCTTACCTTCTGTTGAGATCTGCGTACCTTTTTAGATTATTGTTTTAAAGCCTACGCGCCACTTTACTTTTGCTTTTCTTTTTCTTTTCTTTTATTTTCTTTTTTATTTTATTTTAATAATATAATGAGCTTAATCAAATATATATATATATATATATTCTAGATTCTCAAAGGTCACTATCCTTAATATATTCAGCATCTGCATAATATCACATTTTTGTATTTTCTAACATTTATTACAAAAATAATCCATTTTTTTTGTGCTTTTGACGGTTTCAGTTTGAAATCGAAATGATTGGATAGATCGAAACTTAGGTTCGGCTAGTCAATATACGGTAAGGTCGCGAAATGAGTTTTAACTCGACTAAAAACTCAATATTAATAAAGTTATAAACAACAAAAATGATTAAACCAATAATTCCCAACTTTTATAACAACTAAAACCCAATTTCCGTGGTTTCGGTTTGAAACCGAAATGATTGAATTTGTCAAAACTTGTGTTCGGCCCATCAATGTGTGGTTAGATCTCAAAACTGAGTTTTAACTCAACAAAAAACCACAAGTTTGATCAAGTTACAAAAAAGGAGTAAATCAATAATTCCTAACATTTATAACAAATAAAACCCAATTTTCATGGTTTCAACGGTTTTGGTAAATGATCGGATTCACTGAAACTTGTGTTCCGTTATCCACTGAAATGATAAATAATTTCTTTATAGTGGAAGTTGTATTTAATTTGAACCATGTTTATAGAGCCTAATTTTATCGAGGGCCTTATCAGGTTTCAAAGGAAAAAAAAAAAAAATAAGTAAATTTGATGGCAATGACATTTTTTTTTTCTTATTTTAATTGAATTTGCTCATGAAGATGGTAGAAGGTTATAGAAGAGGTGATAACAGATTAACAGGACCATGTTTTTTTTTTTTATACACATTTAAAATATTATTAAAGTAATCAGATGAAGAAGATATGATAAGGAAGAGATGGCCCACGAAGCCCACTAAAGAACCAGAAATTTCAGTCACTAGAATTTTCCTCCTAATCCTATATATAGCCTCCTCTTCCCTCTTCATTTTTCATCCTGAAATTGATCACCATACCATTCACAGCTTTCTTTAATTCTTCTTCAAGTTTTCATCACCCTCAAAAATTTTCAAACATGTCTCTCATTCCTAGCTACTTCGGTGGCCGAAGAACAAATGTGTTCGATCCATTTTCTCTAGACAATTGGGATCCTTTTGATGGGTTCTTCAATACCTCTGCTGTTGCTAATGTGCCAGCTTCAGCACAAGAAACATCAGCATTTGCCAATGCAAGAATTGACTGGAAAGAGACCCCAGAAGCTCACGTTTTCAAAGCTGATCTTCCGGGGCTGAAAAAAGAAGAAGTGAAAGTGGAGGTTGAAGAAGGGAAAATTCTTCAGATCAGTGGGGAGAGGAGCAAAGAGCACGAAGAGAAGAACGATAAGTGGCATCGCATCGAGAGAAGCAGCGGCAAGTTCCTGAGGAGATTCAGGTTGCCTGAGAATGCCAAGATTGATCAGGTCAAGGCTAGCATGGAGAATGGTGTGCTTACTGTGACTGTGCCTAAAGAGGAAGAGCGGAAACCTGAGGTCAAGGCCGTTGAAATTTCTGGCTCAGTACATGTTTTTATGATGTTTGTTTCCTGGGAAATTGGTGTGAAAAAAAAAATGCTTGAATTTGTATGTGTCTGGAGTGGTTTCTGTGTGTTTGTAAGAGCTTGAAAGCATGTCTGTAACTTTGTTACTAGTTTCTAAATAATAAAGTGAGTTTTAATAAACTTAAAAATATCAGATTTTAAATAAATGTACTGCTATATTTCTTGTGCTTCAGTGGAAACTGGACATGAAAAAGCTCTAGACCTTCTTTATCAATAACAGATATGGATTGCCTAGACATATTTCCTGATAAAAAAATTAAAAAAAAAAAAAAAAAAAAAAGAAGGTTAAAGATAGCTAAAAAAATGCACTCACAGTGATAAGTAAGGAACACAGCTAGGAGACTGGGGGTGGATTTCAGTTAGTACTCCGGTTGCTTCAGATTAATGTTCAGCAGATTCCAAAAACCCTTAACCCGTTTGATATCTGGATAAATCCCTAATCCCCATTTGATTTTAGATTATATATATATATATATATATATATATATATATATATATATATATATATAGAGAGAGAGAGAGAGAGAGAGAGAGAGAGAGAGAGAGAGAGAGAGAGAGAGAGAGAGAGAGGAAATTACAAGAAGTAATTATTTTTAGCCATCAATTTATATTTTATTATAACGGGAATTGCACTTTTAGTCTTTCCAGACGAAATACATTCGTCAGCTAAAACCTGTTTTAGCCATTTATTAGTCTGCTAAGATTTTAGTCGATGAATTTATTTCGTCAGCTAAGAGTACACATTAAATGTCTGCAGAGATATTGGAACTTTAAAAATTAATCCGTTGTCTGGCCACCCCACCTCGACCGCCACCGGCCCACCCACCGTCGACCGCCACCCTTGATAATATTGACAATTAATTGTCATTATGAAGAATCGAACTTGCAACCTCATATCAAAGTGGTAAGCCTTTACTATTGGACTACAACACTTGATTTGTTAATAATCGCACAATATTTATATATAACCTATATGAGTTGTTAGAGAGAAAGAAAAAAAAAAACTTGTTAGATAAATTTAAATTTATTCAACTAATCAAAAATCTAATTTGAATGACAAACATATATTGAAAAATATTTATTGGATTGCAAATCGGGTTTGGTGATAATGTTTTTTTTTTTTTTTTTCAATTTCTATTATTTAATATTTTTTAGCATATATATTTTTTAATTAATTAATTAATTAATTTTAGTATATATATATTTTTAATTTTAATTAACTTGTCCCTTCAAATACAATGTTTGTTGGGAAAAATTTCCGTTAACTTTTCCCCATGAATTTTGAGTTTTGTGGGGAAAGGTTACCTTTCCCAATGAACTCATTTTGTGAGGAAAAGTTTTGTACCCTTAGCCGACAAAACTCATTTTGTGGGGAAAGGTTGGGAAAAATTTTGTACCCTTAGCCGACGAATTTTGAGTTTTGTGGGGAAAGGTTGAGAAAATTTTTGTACCTTTAGCTGACGAATTTTGAGTTTTGTGGGGAAAGGTTACCTTTCCTGACTAAAAGTTATCTTTCCTGATGAAACTCGTTTTGTGGGGAAAAGTTAAATGTGCCTACAAATCTTGGTTTGTCTCCTAAAGTTTTGTGGGGAAAAACTAAATTTCTTGTAGTATCCCTCGATGTTTGATAAAATTGCATGGATATGACAGTTTTAGCCATATACACACAGACGTTTAAAATTAGAAAAACAAGGGATTTAAGTTGTTAATATAACAAAGACGTTTAACTATGTGACATTTCACAAAAAAGTAGGGATTTTAGTGAAATTACCCATTTAGTTATTTTTTTTTTTTTCTTATTTCATGGGGAAAAGAAAAAAGAATAGGGTTGTTTCAACACAAGACAACTTGATATCATTCTAAAGAAAAAGTAAACTTCAAACTTACTTCTAGAGAAGGAATTGTAATTTCCAGATGCTTGATATCATTCTCAAACAACTTGCAGATGCTTGATGTCATTCTCAGACAATTATTCCAGATATTCGATATCCTTCTCAGATAATTTTTCTATATGCTTGATATCATTCACAGACTCTTCCATAATATTTGTATGCGTGTAATAAGCAAATTTTAGGGTTTAAGTGTTAAGAAAAAAATTATTCAAGAAACAAGTTACAAGAATGTGGTTTATTTTTTTTTTTTTTTTTTTTTTTTTTGGTGGGGTGGGGTTGGGTGGAAAGGAATGTGAGATTTTATTAGATTTACTTTATAGAATATTTTTTTTCCTTAAATTGTATGTCTTTTTAAGTAATTTTGATAAAGGAAAAAAAAAAAAGAATACTGCATAATTAAAAAAGTTAGAAATAAATAGACCAGTAGGGGATCGATGTGTCACTAACACCACTCTTTTTTTTTTTTTTTTTCCTTCTTTATTTTCATATTAGATTTCCAACTTGCTAAACTACTTGTGCTTAGTTGGAGAAAGGAAATTTACATAAAAAGTTCAATTAATTTCAAATTAATCGTGGATAAAAGTTGGGTGCAACCGTACTAGCACTAATGTACCGGATCTTATCAGAACTCCGAAGTTAAGCTTGTTTGGATGATAATAGTACTAGGATGGATGACATCTTAGAAAGTCCTCGTGTTGCACCCCTTCTAAAAACCGTCTAAAAAAAATAAAAAATTGTCCACGTTTATCCTAATATCTTAGAAGAAATATAATTTAAAAGAAAAGTACGTGATTATATATTATAACAATTTTTAATCTAAAACTATTGTTAATAATTGATTAAGAAGCCATCATTGGTGGCCTCCAAATCTCCAATAATATTTGTTTTCTAATTTTCTAAATTTCAATTTATTCAACTTCTTTTAGAGAAAAACTTCTGCCATTTTCAAGAAAGAGTTTTATAAAGTAAGAGCACATATTGTGGATTTTTTTTTTTTGTCATGACCCGACGGTCTCGACCCATTGCTAGTAAGAAATTATTTGTTTTGAACTTCACATTATTCACCCTCGCAATTTTGTTATTGGCATGGGCTTGCCTCACCTAAAACGCGTGGAAATAAGTATAAATAGCACTAAATTTATGGTGACTTTTAAGACAAGCACTAAATTAATAGTTTGAGTTTAAATAGCACCCATAGATAAAAATGTCATAACCTTCTTGGGATGTCAAAATTACCCATTGGTCCAAGGAACCCGTGGGGATCCGAACCGTCAGGGGCGGGTTTAACCGTACCAATTAAGTTGTGGTATGGGGTCGGTATTTTTTTTAATACCCGATTTAATTTCGGTACGGTTATGGGATTTTAAATCCCCGCCCCGTCCCCGTACCCTGTTATCAATATATATATATATATATATATATATATATATATATATATATATATATATATATATATATATTTGAAGCACTTAATCAGTATTGGAATTAATTCTTAAAAAAAATATATATATATTAATACCGTGCCTACTGTCTTCAGAAACATAATTTTCCTTCATTTGTTTCCCTCCGACTAACATAATTTTCCCTCTCATTTTTTCCCTTTTTTTTCCCCTCCATTGTAACACTACTCCATTCCAGATCATTATATATAATATACCCCACACTATTATTTTCATATTATTTAATAATATTTATATGATCTTTATTAAAAAGTCATTAAAAAAAAAAAACATTAATGGGATGGGGATGGTATGAGGTAAAAAACCGATCCCCTAATGGGGAATCCCCATACCCGCACCATTTCTTTTAAGATGGGTATTCATAGGGGATGGTATTTCTTATACTAATCAGTATTGGAGATGGTATTAGAAAACCCGTACCCGACCCGTACCATTGACATCCCTAAACCTTCTTCTTTTATTATTATTTTTTTTTTTACCATTTTTAGGTTTAATTTTTTTTTTTCAAAAACCTCTATTGATGGAGGTCCTTCATTTGTTTTTTGTTTTCTTTTTCTTTTCAAAAACAAACTTTTCTATGATGTTTTGGTGCGGTTTATTCAATGCGGCTTGTAGCCCGCACTCTCCTTCTCTCACAATCTTTTGGAATTGGGTGCAACTTCTTTGGTGCGGCTTCTTGCCCGCGCTTTCATCCTGCACTTGGCTTTTAACTTTGAGTAAATTCCCTTTTTGCCCTTAATTCCTCACTTTAAACACAAACACCATCTTTAGAGAACATTTACCTACACATGGCTCAAACACACATTATAAACGCAAAAACACTCAAAAACGAACACAAAAGCTAGGAAAAAGGAGCTCAAAATTTAAACATTTGTAGAGTGATCAAGTCTTCCATCAACGGAGATAGAATAGTACGACCTCCATTGGAGGTCGATGAAGAAGAAGATAAACAAAAAAAATTGGAAAATTTAATTTTTTCCTAATAAGTTTCGAAAATTTGTAAAAATGCCTAATAAGTCTCTAAAATACAAAATAAGTCATGAGAATTGCAATTCATCATAACCGATGAGTGCATGTCGTGTGGTAAGGAAAACTCATTTCCTTGCCTCATGGTAATGCTGTAAATGTGGGCCAGCCCAACACGGCACGGACTGTGCCGCGCCAAATTGGCATGGTCGGGAAACAGGCCATGCGTGCCGTGCCTAAAAGAATTTAGGGAGGCACGGAAAAAAAATGATGGCATGCACCCATTCAGAGGAGGTTTTCTTTTTTTAGTTTAAGTTCTTATTCACAAATTAACAAAAAAGTTGATTTTACAAAAGAATAATACTAAAAGAAGTACGCACAAAAGTGTAGTTATCAGCTGGCCGTCCGAAAACACGTAGGAATTACATTATTATATATCCATAACGTCAATACATGTTACATGTATTATATATATATATATAGTGGAAATGAAAGGCATATAATATAATATTTAATGTGTTTTAGAGGAGGCAATTGTGGAGGATATTTGAGCCCCAAGTCCCATAAGCACAATTACTGCAAAAAACAAATTTAACAACACCTGCCCTTGATCACTCATCTGCTGCTTCACAGCTGCTTCCTTTTCATCAACAACAGTACTTTTATGTTTCATATCCTTTGATTTGTCAGCAATCAGATGATGATGATCATGGTTTTCTTCTTTTGGATTAATGGTTTCACCTGCACTGCTTTTTTCTTTTTCTTTGACCCGAAGAGGAGTTGGTGCACCAATAGTATTCTTCTTCACAACTTTCTCATCATCATGTTCATGTTGATGAGGTTTTTCTGATTCTTTTGGCTTCTTATGATCATCATCAGGAATTGGTTCAGTTTCAGTGATGATCTTTTCCTTAATTCCGTGATCAGATTTTTTATCATGATCATCATCACCAACCTTTTGGGAGGTGGAATGAGTTTGATCTGATTGGGTTGTTGCTGTTGTTTTGGGTTGAATAATATTTGGAGTTGTAATTAAAGTGGACTTCTTCTTTGGCATAACAATGGTGAGAATTCCAAGTTCAAAGCGGGTGTTGATTTTAGTAGAGTCACTTCCATTTGGTATAATATAATTTTGATTGAAAGTGCTCCATCTTCCACCAACAAGAGGACGTTGTCCTTGGATTTTTATGAAACCACTTGTTTCAATAATTTCTGTCCTTATCTGCTCCTTCACAAAACCTGCATTTCCACGGCCAACCAGAGGCGAAACCAGAATATCAAATCTAATCAAGTTTGGAAGAACACCCAGTAAAATTTTCATTTTATAAGAAGCAAATATAAAAAATTTAAACAAAATAAAATGAAATTTTCCAAGAGGTTGGAGGAGATATGAACACGTCAATATATATCGAGAGGTATGGGTTAAAAAATTAAATAGCACTATTTGAGACTCTTTTTTGGGAACAGGCACCAACTTACTAACTTAAGTTTAAAAGGCACCATTTATGGTGAACGGACAAAATTGCCCCCCACAGTAACCTTCTTCACCATAATATATTGATAGTTAAAAAGGCTCGAAAATGTTTAAAAATGTTCGAAAAAGGCTCGAAAAAGGCTCGAAAAAGGTTTGAAAAGGCTCGAAAAAGGTTCGAAAAAAGTTCGGAAAAGGCTCGAAATGATTTCGTGCCTTTTTGAAATATTTTCGTGCCTTTTTACACTGTCATCGTGCCTTTTGAAGTTGTTATCGAGCCTTTTGGAAAAGTTATCGAGCCTTTTGGAAAAGTTATCGAGCCTTTTTGGAAAAGTCTCGATAACTTTTCCAAAAGGCTCGATAACCTTTCTAAAAGGCTCGATAACTTTTCCAAAAAGGCTCGATAACCTTTCTCATCGTGCCTTTTGAAGTTGTTATCGAGCCTTTTGAAAAAGTTATCGAGCCTTTTAGAAAGGTTATCGAGCCTTTTGGAAAAGTTATCGAGCCTTTTAGAAAGGTTATCGAGCCTTTTTGGAAAAGTCTCGATAACTTTTCCAAAAGGCTCGATAACCTTTCTAAAAGGCTCGATAACCTTTCTAAAAGGCTCGATAACTTTTCCAAAAGGCTCGATAACCTTTCTCATCGTGCCTTTTGAAGTTGTTATCGAGCCTTTTGAAGTTGTTATCGAGCCTTTTGAAAAAGTTATCGAGCCTTTTAGAAAGGTTATCGAGCCTTTTGGAAAAGTTATCGAGCCTTTTAGAAAGGTTATCGAGCCTTTTTGGAAAAGTCTCGATAACTTTTCCAAAAGGCTCGATAACCTTTCCAAAAGGCTCGATAACCTTTCTAAAAGGCTCGATAACTTTTCCAAAAGGCTCGATAACTTTTCAAAAAGGCTCGATTAAAAAATTAAAAAATATTTCGAGCCTTTTGAACAAAGTTTCCAGCCTTTTTGTACAGTAATCGTGCCTTTTTGTACATGAAAAGGCACGATTGTACAGTAATCGTGCATTTTCATTAAGTGTTCGAGCATTTTCATACACTAATGAAAAGGCACGATTGGTGTATGAAAAGGCTCGAACACTTCATTTCGAGCCTTTTCAATGGAAGATTCAAAACCAAAAAAAATCTCGACCCCCGAATGCGTTGCCCCCACACCCCCACGAGCTGACCGGGCAGCTCGACCACCGCGAGCTCAGCGGGGAGCTCGACCCCCGAATGCGTTTGCGTAGAGCCACAAAACTAATTATCCATTGGAGGTCTGTTTTTAATCTCAGAAAACTTCAAAGTAAGAAAAGAATGTGTAAAGTAAGGGTATTTTTGTCCGTTCACCATAATAGGTGCCTTTTAAACTTAACTTATTAAAGCAGTGACATTGTCACCAAATCAGTTTAAAAAGGTGACATTTCTCACCAATTCCACATATCGAGAGACTAGGTTTCAAGTGCATAATCCTGTAACATTTTTTTTTTTTTTTTTTTGTACAGGACCTTAGATTGTCTCATTTGACAACCAATTTTACTTTGACAGTAGGACAATCCAAAATACCGTATGAAAAAACATGTGTTCTCGAACCTGATTATTTCTATACATATATATGACCCAAATAGAAATAGTAAGAGTACAAGACACCAATAAAATTGATTAATAAAAAAAGAATACCAGGAAGATAAAGAAGCAAAATGGTAGCATCGTCTTCATACTTCCATTCATATCTGGGATTGAAATTCTCATAGGTTGGACGCATGGGTGGTCGTGGTTGAATAACACTTCCTCTGCGTGGTCTCATTGCCATTTTTAATCAATCAATTTCTTAGCTTTTGAGAATTTCAGACTTTTTAGGTTTTGTATTTGCTTGTCTTTAAAACGAGGCTACCTCTTATATTATTCTCTTTTGATTCCTCTGATTTCTTGATTGATGTGCTACAAGCTTGTTCATGAGACTATTCTTTTTTGTTTCTTTTGGTTTTCTGGTCATTACCTTTTTTTTTTTATATATATATATATATTTTGAGAATACAAAATTTATATGTTCAAAAAAAAAAAAAAATACAATATTTATTCTTTGTATCCATCTATTAATAAGTTACCGACTCATCCAATTTTTTTTAAGTTTAACCAAACTAAAATTAAAAATGAATGCAGATTCAAATTTAAGATAAATATATATAGAACAAGATTGATGACCTCAGTCTTTTTCAATAATTAAAAGATGAGTTGGCTCAATATTATGCCCCTCACACCTACCCCATAAAGTTGTGGGTTCAAGTCATGTCTTTCACACTTACATGTTGTTTAAGGTGAGTGAATTTAAATGTATACACCAGTCGTATTAAAGGATTTCTCCTAAAAGAAAGTAGGGGATGATCCCGGTTCAATACAGATATAGATCAAAATATAAATATAGTCATGTTGTGGGACTCAAACACAAGATCTTCTAAAAAAAATCCCTCTTATTGTTATAAACGGTGGCTTTCCACCAACCTCCACTATCTTTGTTTTCTTGGTTATCAACCACCCACGTGGATGCATGGTCTCCACTTACTTCATGCTAGGTGACAATGTTAGAAAGAAAATTGCAATAAGCACCCCTCACTTTGTTTGCCTATATATATGGCCTTTTGTATTGTTAATAAAGATGATGATCAGATATCACTACATAATCTATTCTTTCATCTCTCGTCTCTCTCTCTCTTGTTTCTCTTATTTTGCTTTATTATTTATTAGTTCATATATTCTACATCTATTCTTTTATTTAATTTACAACACGTTATCAGCACGATGCTGTTATTTCCAGAGCCTGAAGCCTCTGAATTTATTATCACTAGAACCTAAAGTTCCTAGATTTATTTCCAAAACCTGAAGTTCTGAATTTATTATTACTAAAGCCTGAAGCTTATGAATTTATTACCATTGGAACCTGAAGTTCCTAGATCTATTACTAGAACCTGAAGTTCTGAATTTATTATTACTAGAACCTGAAGTTTCTAGACCTTTATTTATTAATACCAGGACCTGCAGTTCTAAATTTACTTTCCTGTATTTTATTTTTACGCAATTTATTTTCTCGTATTTTATTTACTTTTACGTGATTTATTTTCTCGCATTTATTTAGTTATACGTTGTTATAAGATTGGCTAGGCCAACTTATCAGAACCTGCAGTTCTGGATTTATTTATTATGCACTTTATTTATCTGTATTTATTTATTTATCCGTAATTTATGAGATTGTCTAGATTTACTTTTTTCGCATTTATTATTACGCATTTTATTTTGCAATTTTTATTTAAACAGTTTGGTTACCCATCCAGAACATGAAGTTTATGGATTTATCTGGATTTATTTACTTACAAATATTCTTTTATATATCTGAAGGTTTAAATTCCTCAGATTTTAGTCAGACCAGAAAATCTGACTCCGATTATGATTTTCGGATAACTAAAAGCTGTAATAATGTCAAAGCTTGCAAGTTTGAAATTTGCTGCACTAGAAGTGTCTGGGGACAATTACATTCCTAGGTTATTGATGCCAGATTACTCATAAAATCAGAAGGTCTGTATTACGCTATTGAAAATGGGGCCGAGGCATATGAACAAGACAAATTTACTGCCATGGTTATTACCCGTCACCATCTGCATGAGGATCTGAAAGCCCAATACCTAACTGTCATAGAACCAGAAGTTCTATGGCAAGAACTAAAAGATCGATTTGATAACCAACCCGATATTGCATTACCAAATGACAGGTATCAATGGCAACATTTAGGCTTTCAAGACTTTAGATCAGTCTCTAAGTATAATACTGATTTATTCAAAATCACTACACAGTTGAAATTGTGTGATTAGGATGTAATCCGAAATCATCAATAAAAGCAAACAGTAAATTTTCTCCTTCTTCACTTTATCTCATACTGTTATTCTCTCGTTCTTCTTCTTCATCTTATTTTTGCTATATTATCTGTTGTATTATCTGTTATTTTAATTTTATGCATCTATTTAATTTTATGCAATTTATGTATCTGAGTATGCGAACTAACCAGAACCTGAAGTTTCTGGATTTGTATAAATTATGTGTTGAGCCTAACTAGGTCAATTGTTAAGTTTATGAAATTTAAGCCAAGCTCGGCTTGACCGACTAACAAGAATATAAAGTTTCTAGATTTATCATTATAATATTTAAGTTAGCGCGGTTTTACAAACCAATCAAAATCTGTAGTTCTAAATTTTAAATTTCAATAAAAATATGGAGTTCTGGATTCGTTACTATGTGCATGAATGTCATATTTGGGACCTAAAATTCCAAGATTCGAATTCTATATAGAACCTGAAGTTCTAATTTCGAATACAAAATATTGAATCTAAACTTGAAGTTCTTAAGTTTTGAACATGAAGTTCTAATCAGACTTGAAGCTCTAAATTCAATTTAAATTGTGATATTAAAACTTTTATATCAAAGTTTATTAGAACCAAAAATTCTGAATTGGATCAAGTTACGTTTCTTTTATCTAAAAAGTCAATTTGTAATTTCTATTTAAGACCTGAAGTTTTCTGAATTTTATGACCCTACAGTTCATGGTCGAACCGGAAGTTCGAAAAATCAATATGATTCATGATTTTGTTTTATGAAGTGAAATATTTTCATATCTATATGTTTACACTTTTAATCACTTTGTCTAATATGCACTTTATTTTTCATTGTGAATAGATATGTCTTTAAACGATAAATTAAGTGATATTGAAAAGCAAGGTACATGAGATATATGTCTAGCCAATAGTGCGACGACACATACGATTCTACGAAATCAGAAATACTTTCTGAATTTAACATTGCTTAAAACAAATGTTAATACAATTTCAGGTCCAGCAGATCTGATAGAAGGCTCCAGTAGAGCCATGATATTGTTACCAAATAATACTAAAATATGTATCAATGATGCTTTATATTCAAGCAAATCTAGAAGAAATCTGCTCAGTTTCAAAGATATACGGTGTAATGGATATCACCTAGAAAGTATAAATGATGAGAATATTGAGTATCTGTGCATTACTTCTCATAACTCAGGCCAGAAACTCGTTGTGGAAAAGTTACGTGCTTTATCATCTGGATTATATTATACTCTTATAAGAGGTGTAGAAGTTTATACAGTTATGAACCAGAAGTTCTCAGATCCAAAAAATATTTATGCGTTGGCATAACCGTCTTGGTCACCCGGGATCTACAATGATGCGTAGAATCATTGAAAATTCTCATGGACATCCATTAAAGAACCAAAAGATTCTTTTATCCCATGAAAATTTATGTACTGCAAGTTCACAAGGGAAATTAGTAATAAAACCATCCCATTCTAAGGTTGACTTTGAATCCCCGTCATTTATACAAAGGATTTAAGGGGACATATGTGGACCTATTCATCCACCAAGTGGATTGTTCTGCTATTTTATGGTCCTAGTTGATGAATATTGCAGATCAGTTGGGATTGATGTTGAACATCCCATTCCACATGTTCATACTCATAATGAATTAGCAGAGTCACTTATCAAGCGTCTCCAGGTAATTGCGAGAACTTTATTATTTCGATACAATTACCAACTTCTATATGGAGACATTTTATTCATCTCTGACCCACTGCTTATCATTTCTCTACCATTCTAAGATTTATGATGATTTTGATTAATCTTTTATCAGATCATCTATGCTTCTGATAGTTTATCTTTTTGCGCACGACCTGCGTGTTATTATATTGATTAATTTTCATATCATTATAAGAAAGGGAATTTTCTCTAGAAGAAAGGAGTAAATGAAAAGTTACTCTTACACAAAATAGAGATACCAATTCAATTCTCTATATATGTAATAAAAGTGTCTCATTTTCAGTCTTCGTATCACTCAAATACGAAAGATAATTGATCATAAGATAATTATTAATCGGTTACTTGATATATTAAAAGTGACAAAATTTTATAAGTTGCTATCTCATAAACCCCGGCCGGGTGATTGTTCCTGAAGAACAATCTGAGTAAAATGCAACAAATAAATTATCTGATGCATATCATAAGCTTATGAACCTTTGAAAGGTATTGTTATCAGGATCCTAATGTAAACAAAACTCGAGTTATAAATAAATCCACTTTCTCTAAATCAACTCAATAAGAGTTTGATATATCTAAAGAGACACAAGTCTATGAAATGACTAAATCTATTGAAATAGAAGAAATCTCTACAGAGATACAAGAAAATAAGAATTAATAATTTTCTATAAATCATATAGAGAAATGTGGAATCATAAAGAAACAATCATTGATGATGTATTTTTATACACAGTAGCGCTACTGAAATTATAAATGATAATTATGATATTCATAATATCAATGATTGTATACAAAAGGCATGATTGGCCTAAGTGAAAAGGAGCAATTCTAAAATAATTGACTTTATATAAAGTATTTAGACCAATAGTACTCCAGACACCTGGAGATGTCAAACTAGTTGGATACTAATGGGTCTTTATACAAAAACGTAATGAGAAAAAAGAGATCGTGAGATATGAGGCACGACTCGTAGTACAAGGTTTCTTATAGAAACTTGGTATTCACTACTGATGAATACGATTACGTTCTGAATTTTTGATAAATTTGGCTGCCTTTGAAAGGCTTGAAATACGTCCTCTAGACGTAGTAATCATTTATCAATGTGGTTCAATCAGTGCAGATATTTATAGTCCTAGAAGGATTTAAAATGCTAGAAGCATGTAAACCAAGATCTCATAATATGTATTTGATGAACCTACAAAAATCCTTATATGGATCAAAAACAATCTGGACGGATGTGGCATAACCGTCTCAGTAAATATCTGATAAAATAAGGGTATAATAATTATATTATACACCCATCTGTCTTCATAAAGAAATGAGAAAGATAAGATATTGTCTCAGCCTGGAAATTGAGCATAAATCAAACGGAATACTTATCCATCAATCAGCATATGTTGGAAAGATTCTGGAAAGATTCCATATGGATAATGCTTATCAATTAAATACTCATATGCTTATTAGAATTCTTGATTCTAAGAAAGATCCATTCCGACCACTTGAAGATGGTGAAAAGATACTTGGTCCTGAAGTACCATATCTTAATGCAATTGGTGCTTTATTATATCTGGCTCAATGTACTAGACCATATATCGCATTTTCAGTAAATTTGCTTGCTAGATTCAGTTCAGCACCAACTCGGAGACATTAGAATGGGATTAAACATCTTTTTCGCTATCTTTGTGGAACGAAAGATTTAGGATTATATTATTCAAAATCCAGCAACTTTCCAGGTTTAATTGGTTATACTAATGCTGGGTATTTATCTGATCCCTATAAAGCCCGTTCACAAACGGGATATGTTTTTACATATAATGGCACAACAATCTCTTGGCGCTCCATAAAGCAAATTCTTGTTGCTACATCCTCTAATCATTCTGAGATCCTTGCACTTCATGAAACAAGCCGAGAATGCGTGTGGCTAAGGTTAGTTATTTATCATATTCAAAATACTTGTGAATTTTCATTATCTACAGAAATGCCTACACCGATATTTGAAGATAATGCGGCTTGTATCGCTCAAATTAGAGGAGGCTATATCAAAGGAGATAGGACCAAACATATTTCTTCTAATTTCTTCTAAATTCTTCTATACTCATGAACTTCAACAAAGCCGTCAAATTATTGTTAAACAAATACGGTCTACAGATAATCTGGCAGATCTATTTACCAAAGCATTGCCTATATCAACTTTTGAAAAACTGGTATATGGAATTGGCATGCGTCGGCTTTATAAATTACATGATTGATGTTAAAGTTTTGTTTAGGGGGAGCATTCAATCAGGGGGAGCAAAATTTTGAATGGACATATGTGTACTGTACTCTTTTTCCTTCTACCGGATTTTATCCCACTGGGTTGGCAGTTCTGAACACATTTACACCACTTGATCCAGAAGATCATTGTATATATTTTTGCTAAGGTTTTATCTCACTGGGTTTTTCCTAGCAAACTAAAATACAAATGGTGGAAATCCAAGGGGGAGTGTTATAAACGGTGGCTTTCCACCAACCTCCACTATCTTTGTTTTCTTGGTTATCAACCACCCACGTGGATGCATGGTCTCCACTTACTTCATGCTAGGTGGCAATGTTAGAAAGAAAATTGCAATAAGCACCCTTCACTTTGTTTGCCTATATATATGGCCTTTTGTATTGTTAATAAAGATGATGATCAGATATCACTACATAATCTATTCTTTCATCTCTCGTCTGTCTCTCTTGTTTCTCTTATTTTGCTTTATTATTTATTAGTTCATATATTCTTCATCTATTCTTTTATTTAATTTACAACACTTATATCATTTTATATCATGGGCATGTTTACTTATTGCAAATCTTATTTAGGGAAAGATAACTAAAAACAATTAGGAATCAAGTTATATAGACCCCACACAAATCAAGAATTAGTTCATGTAACTTTGTAAAGAAAGAGAAACGCAAAGTATTTGAGAAAATGCTTCAATGAAGCTTTTACCAGCTCTGCTATAGAGTCTGGTTTTCCAGAGAGAATTTTATTAACTCACTTCAATAATACAATTGTATACAGAGAATCTATATATAATGTGAAATCATGCTTCTTGAATGTTTTCAACTAACATTCCTTGATTCACGGAGGTCCAATAGTTTTGCCATGTCAGCTTTGCAATAACTGACTTGGGCGCCTAAATTCTGTTAGACACATCTTCATCTTCAGTCGTTGCTCTGTTTCTTGTTAGCACTGATACACGGTTGAGATTCATTCTAAAGATCGATTCTTGACTCTAGAAGTGTTGCGGAAGTGTGGTTGAGATCTCTTGATCAACCTGTCACTTGAATCTTTTAGAGGTATTGGATCAGTGACCAACTTCAAGTTAGCTTGACCTGTACTGGATGCTGTGCCACCTGACATATCATCACTAGAATCATTCTTCACATTCCCCCACAAATTGAGCGTAGGTTTAGAAAACAAGCCCAATTTGGTACATAAGAACTGAAATCGAGATACAGGAAGTGCTTTAGTGAGAATATCAGCTTTCTGAAATTCAGTGGGAATGTATTGCACAGATAACAGACCAGCTGCAATTTTCTCTCTTATAAAGTGGAATCAATTTCTATGTGCTTTGTACGAGAGTGAAAAATCGGATTTTGAGCAAGGGATGCAGCACCAGTATTATCACGCCACAAGGTAGGAGTGCCTAAAATCGAATAACCAAGCTCAGCAAATAAGGATTTGAGCCATAATACCTCTGAAGCTGCTTGAGTCAGTGCCCGATACTCTGCTTCAGCACTTGACTTGGCCACCACTCTTTGCTTTCTTGAGAACCATGTGATTAAGTTCGAGCCAAGGAAGACACTGCAACCACTTGTGGAGCGGCGATCATCAACACACGAAGCCCAGTCAGCATCAGAGTAAGCTTCAATAAACAGTTCTGGGGCTGGACGAAAATGAAGACCAACTGAGGATGTCCTTTTGAGGTACCTAAGAACTCTCTTGCATGCTTGCCAGTGTTGGTCAGTAGGTGCCACTAAAAACTGAAACAAATACGGTGTGTTCTAAATATGTTATCTAGAGGGGGGGTGAATAGATTTTAACTATTATTACCCAATTTTCGCATGCAAGTCAATTTTACGAAAATGCCCATACTAGTAAAAAATACAAGCAAGTGTAATATAGTGCGGAATTTAAATAACACTTGATGTATACGTGGAAACTCAACCACTGGGAAAAACCACGGGCTGTTTAGTGCGCCACACTCGGACCTCGAAATCCACTAATCGAAATGGAGTTTACAACCTATTTAGACCTCATCTAACACTTCGGTCAATAACCCCCCACTTCTACCACTCGGGCCTTTAAAAGTGGCTATAGTCCAATTGCTTGAGGCCTAAGCAACCTTAGCCTCAAGACTTAATTCTCTAAGAAGAGATTATGCAACCTATGTGAATATGTATGAATATTCAAATAACAAACAAGGCTAGGTAACCTTAGATGCTTATCTAGGATTATGATATAATCAATTTAATCAACCCTATATATCAATTGCTAAATGACATGTCAAATAGCTTAACTAATCAAGATTAAGCAAAAACCTAATTAGCTATCACAAAAACAACACTCAATTAATTCATCACAATTAATTCTCTATTCTTGTATTTATCATATGATCAACAACATACAAGTAAATTAAAAGAGAATATGCTTGATAGTAAAAATACTTAAAATAAGATGAAACTAATCAAAATCTTACCAAGCATATTGTGATGATGCCAATCCAATCATAGATGCTTTCTATGTAGACATAGAGGATGCAATATGAAATTTGATGCAAAAAGGATTTGATTTGAGTGTTTAAATGTGAGTTCTTGATTTGATTTTTTCTCAAAAATCTCTCTTGAAAGTTTAGGGTTCTAAGGTCTCAAAGAACTTGATCAGAGAATGAGAAAATAAGATATTTATAGACATCAAGAATTGGGCATGTGAAAAGACAATTTTGCCCATGAAACGCACCGTTCGACGGTTTCAATCGGCGGCCAGGCCGCCGATAAACGACCGCCGAATTGAGCTCGTGAAGAACAGAGCATCAACGGCGGTTTCATTCGGCGGTTTCATTCGGCGGTTTCGTGACCGCCGATCCAACCGCCGAATTAGACCGAGAGATTAAAATCGATCAGGTATGAACGGCGGTCGTGACCGCCGATCTTGACTGCATAATTGCTTCAGACCAATCTGGACTGAAACGGCGGTTTCATTCGGCGGTCAGGCCGCCGATCATAACCGCCGATCACCAACAATGGTGAAAACCAAGGAGAAGCCAAGGGCATTCTCCGTGGGCGGTCTTCGCGCAAAACCAAGCACTCATTAGTGCAAGCGCGGACGTTTCCGAACAATGTCGGGAAACGAATTATAAAGCACATATACACACAACAAGATATATCAACCAAAGTGCTAGTGTGTAAAGTGACATGTGAAGAGTATGCACACAAATGCAAGTATGCTAAGTGTGTGTGTGCTTACTAAATCTCTTCAAAGAAAAATCAAGCACAAGAATTTATACCTTTGGCGTGCTTGTCCCTTGAGGTCTTGAAAGGGCCTTCGAGCTTCAACCTTAAACACTTAGACTACCCTTACATTCAAAACCCCAACATGTGGTTTGTCCACGAAATAAGCTAATCAAGATATGTGAATCCTTACAAAAAATTACTCAATTTGTTGATTGCAAAGGCAATATCAGGCCTTGTGTAGGTGACATATTGGAGAGCCCCAATGGTGATTCTATATAGGGTATGGTCTGTAAAAGGAGAACCTGATTTGAGGGACAATTTCACACTTGAACAAATAGGAGTGGAGCTAGGTTTAGAATTAATCATGGATGTTCTGGACAGTAAATCATGAATATACTTGGTTTGAGTAAGATAAATTCCATTAGAATCCTTATAAGTCTCAAATCCAAGGAAGTAATTGACTTGACCCAAGTCTTTAAGAGCAAACCTGGAATGAAGAGCTGCAATGGTGGTTTTGATAAGAGTAGAATCATTGCCTGTGACCAATATATCATTAACATAAATCAAGAGATACACAACACGACCTGCAGCCTTTTTAATGAACAATGACACATCAGAGGCTGAAGGAACAAAACCCCATTCTAGCAAAGCCCCTTTTAGTTTATGAAACCAAGCTCTAGGAGCTTGTTTGAGGCCATATAGAGCCTTGTGCAGCCTGCAAACATGACTGGGTTTAGTAGCATCTATGAACCCCACTGGCTGTTTCATGTAAACTATCTCTTGCAAGTCACCATTTAGAAACGCCTTATTAACATCTACTTGTTGAATTGGCCACCCAAAAGTGACTGCCAAAGTGAAGACAACACGAATAGTAGAGGGCTTAATTACCGGGCTAAAGGTATCTGAGAAATCTATCCCGGGGGTTTGATGAAACCCCTTGGCGACTAGCCTCGCTTTATACTTCAAAATTGAACCATCCGGGTTGTACTTAACTCTGAAAACCCATTTGTGTCCCACTATATTCATCCCTTCAGCTGATGGAACCAAGGACCATGTATGATTGTGAAGGAGAGCATTGTATTCATCAATCATGGCTTGCCTCCAATTAGGATCAGCAAGAGTTATTTTGGCATTGTGTGGTTCATAAATTAAGGATTGACAAGGAGCTTTGCAGAGAGCCGAGTATACTCTAGGTCGAAGGGACCCAGTTTTGGATCTTGTCGCCATTGTATGAATTGAGGGAGCACCTGCAGTACTTGAAGGCAAACATGGTTGTCGAGAGGTAAGATCCACAACAACATTAGAAGGACCTTGAGTAGTACCAGTATTTGTGTGTACAACACTAGAAACTGCACCTAGTACAATATTAGGAACTGCACCTGATACAAACTTGGACACACCAAGATTAGTGGTAATGGACATCGTAAGACCAGAAGTGGGTGACAAAATAGGTGACTCTTGCATAGGAAACAATTGTAAGTATGGGAATTCAAACTCATGAAATAACAAATTTCTAGAGATGAATATTTTTCCAGAAGGACTTAGACATTTGTAACCTTTGTGTTGAGGGCTGTAACCAATGAATACACATTTGATGGATGAAAACCAAACTTGACATTGGAATAAGGATGTGTGTAAGGGAAGCAAGAACACCCAAAAGTCTTAAAATACGAATAGTTAGGTTTTCTTTTATGTAAGATTTCAAAGGGAGACTTCCCTCTCAAAACAGGAATGGGTAGATTATTAATAAGAAGAGCTGCATCACAAAAGGCATCTGACCAAAATTTCAATGGGAGCTGAGCCTGAGCTAAAAGTGTGAGACCCGTTTCCACAATGTGTCTATGCTTTCGCTCAGGCACACCGTTTTGTTGGTGTGTGTAAGCACAAGAAAACCTATTAGTAATACCAAACTGTTAAAGACTTGATTTAAAGGACTGAAATTCCATACCCATATCAGACTGTAGGGAACGAATTTTGAAATCAAATTGCAACTCCACTTGACTTTTGAACTTTAGAAAGACTGTAAGAGCTTCAGATTTTAAGGAAATGGGAAACAACTAGGTGAACCTAGTGAAATCATCTACAAATGAGATATAGTACTTGTGGCCAGAGGTAGACACCATAGGAGAGGGTCCCCATATGTCAGTGAAAATCAACTCTAGAGGAGCCTTAGATTTGATACCAGACCTTTGAAAAGGTAACTGATGCATTTTGCCTAACTTGCATGCATCACACCACTCAATATCAATCATACTGCAAGACACATTTAGTTGCTTTAAGACTTGCTTAAGAATTTGACGATTATGATGACCAAGTTTGTTGTGCCACAAAACAGCACTAGTCTTATTATTGATCAAAGTTTCTTGTACACAGTCACTAGAAACCATATTTACACAAGGAACTGACTATGTTAGATGAGATTCTATACATGGTGAATGCTCACTAACAGCAGACTTCTTATTACACAAAGAAGAAGAAACATTCGAAAGCAATACAACATCTTTTCTTAACTGAGAATCAACACTCTAACCATCAGCTTTCAGCTCAAGTTGGTACAATCCATCCTTAAGCAAACCTTTGAGAAGAATTCTCTTGGAATCCTTGTCCTTTATAAGACAGCAATCATCAAAAAACTCAGCTATTGCATTATTATCTTGAGTAAATTTTGATATGCTCAACATATTTTTAGCTATATAAGGAACATGCAAGATATTCTTCAAGACCAAAGATAAAGTAGGGCATGTGTGTGACACAATATTAGCATGACCAATATGAAGTATTGCTAACTGATTACCATTACCAACTGTAAGCTTTTCACTGCCTTTATAGAGAGTAAAGGTTGAGAACTTACCAATATCTGATGTGATGTGGCTTGAAGCTCCATTATCAGCATACTACGCAGGGTCTATTACTGATTCAGGTGAAGCAATGTAGGCAGTTGTTTGGTTGTAGTGTGCCTGCAAGTTGTTGTTGGCATTGCCTCTGCTGTCATGAGAGTTTGGTCCAGAATTGTTGCCTTGAGTCTGACCTTGTGTGCCTGAGTAGTTAGCATTGTTGCCAATTGTTTGATTCTGATAGTCTCTATCAAATCTGTTGTAGCATTTTTGAGCAGAATGGCCAACTCGACCACAAATCTGACATGTTGGCCGATTGTTGTTGTTGCTGTTCCAATTACCTCTTCCTCATCGTCCTCTATTCGCACCATCCCGTCCACTAGAATTGTAACCACCTCTGTTGTTGTTTCTTCTAGCTCTTTCACCATTGTTGTTGTTAGTTGCAAAGTTAGCAGAAGGATTAACTTGTGAAAGATTAACCTCAACTTGTGGAGTAGAGTTCAGGTGTGCAATTCGTTGCTCATGTATCATAAGCATATACTGAGCATCGTGAAGTGAGATTGTGTTTTGTTAAGCTGTTAACATGACCACAATCGCATCGAACTCATGTCCAACACCGTTAAGCACAGTCAAAAATAGATCACGATCTGTGATGTTGTCTCCAGCTGACCTTAAACTGCTACTAACGTTCTTGACTCTAAGAACAAAATCGCTCGATCCTTTCTTCATGACTCTAAGTTGCTGTCTCAATTGTATAGTTCTGGCTATCGACTGATGCAAAAACAATTTTTCAAGTGTTCTCCACGTCTCAAGAGAAGAAGTACACTCTGTAACTTAACCAATTAAACTTTCACTAACAGTGGACAACAACCAACTCAGTAAGAACTGATCCAGTCTTCTCCAGGCAAGGAAATCTTTGCTTATCACCAGATCATCTCCGATTGTGTTTGAGTTAAGAGGATTGATGTACTTACTTGGATACAATCTGACACCGTTGATGAAGTCTTCAAGTTCTAAAGCTCTGATTGCAGGAAGAACAAGAGCTTTCCAGTAAATGTAATTGTTGTTGTTGAGCTTCACAGGAAGATTGTAGTTCAGAGTTTTAGCAATCATTGGAGATTCGATTGTTGGAAGAGGATTTGACGTAGAACGAGTTTGATTCGATTGAGAGGGTTGCGTTGTTGGCGGAGATTCCTCCATGACGATTTGATCAAGAGCAAGCAAGCTCTGATACCATGTAAAGAAAGAGAAACGCAAAGTATTTGAGAAAATGCTTCAATGAAGCTTTTACCAGCTCTGCTACAGAGTCTGGTTTTCTAGAAAGAATTTTATTAACTCACTTCAATAATACAATTGTATACAGAGAATCTATATATAATGTGAAATCACGCTTCTTGAATGTTTTCAACTAACATTCCTTGATTCACGGAGGTCCAATAGTTTTGCCACGTCAGCTTTGTAATAACTGACTTGGGCGCCTAAATTCTGTTAGACACATCTTCATCTTCAGCCATTGCTCTGTTTCTTGTTAGCACTGATACACGGCTGAGATTCATTCTGAAGATCGATTCTTGACTCTAGAAGTGTTGCGGAAGTGTGGTTGAGATCTCTTGATCAACCCGTCACTTGAATCTTTGAGAGGTATTGGATCAGTGACCAACTTCAAGTTAGCTTGACCTGTACTGGATGTTGTGCCACTTGACATATCATCACTAGAATCATCCTTCACAAACTTGATTCCTAATTCTCTCTCCAATGAAACTTGATTTTGTTTGATTTTCATTCTCGATTTATAAAAACTTGAATTTACGGGTAAGACTACAATTATATAATACTCTTGGGGTATTACATATAATTTTACTAGCTAGTGAGCTTGATTATCCAATTTGACAGCCGACTCTTTGAGGCAGATTGCAAAGTTGTCAGGGCAAACAAAGAATAATCTCCACTTTATTTGTAAAAGAAGTTAGGGGTAATTGCACAATGTCCCCTGATATTTGAAATAATTACACAGAGATGTCAGTTTTGAGTATATTGACAGAAAACCTACCTAACATTTGATAAATGATGCACAAACATCCCTTACCGTTAGTTGGGATCCATTAACTTATAAAAGTCAATGGTCAAAGATATAAAAAGTCTAAAATACCCTTATTTTTTTTTTTTTAAAAACATTAAAATATAAAAATAAAATATTTAAACAAAAAACAAATCTAGAAAATATGTGAAAAAAGACTAAGATCATGAAAAAAAAAAAAAAAAAACTTCAATTATCTTCATCTCATCTAACTTCTCACCCAAATTCAATCAACAAATTACATACACAACACAAACAATGAAAACACCACAAAAATCTAACAATCATCAAATATCATCTGACCATCTACATAAATTATAATAAAATCAAAAAATCTTCTTGATGAAGAGATGGAGACTAGCTAGCCCAGATCACATCCAGCCCACCGTGAGTTGACAGATGTGCCAACGTCTGCCGCCGCGAGTCAACCGTCACCGCGGACGTAGTATGCTTTGCCAGTCGCCGAACAACAAAGCCCAACCATCAACGCCACAGATCTGCTCGTCGAAAACCACGAACATAACCCGTGAAGAACTCCATCTCTTACTAGACTGTTCTTGATGAAGAAATATATTTTTTTAATTTTTTTTTCTTGTTTTGATGGATCTGATGAAGATGAGGTTGGATGATGATTGTGGTGTTTGTATTGTGTTGGATTTAGTTGTGAATGAAAAAAGATGGAGAAATGAAAATTATTTTTTTGTGGAATTGATGAAGAAGATATGGTGTGGAAATTGATTTATTATTATTATTATTATTATTTTGTTTTGTGGATCAATGAAGATGAATTTTTATTTTTATTTTTGTCAATTTATGAAGATGAATCTTTTTTATTTTCTTTGTTTTATGGATTGATGAAGGGTTGGGTTATGCTTGATGATTTGGAGATGGTCACGTTTGATGATTTGTTTTCCTGTTAGAAAATTAAGAATATATTTTTCAGTGGTGAGAGAATATATTTTTCAATGGTGAGGTTTGATGATATTTTCCATTTTTCCTAGACAAAGTAGATGAAGATTTTAATTAATTTATTAATTATTTGATTTTTTTAAAATATTTAATTTTTAGTTATTTTTAAAAATGAAAATAAAAGGAGAAATCTCCATATTTATTTATTTTTCTTTTTAAAAAAAAATTTAAAATAATAAATTATATCTTTTAAAAATTTAATCTAGTGAAAAGTACAATATTGCCCTCAGCTGTTAGTAGTTAACAATATAAAGTTAACGGTAGGCATGTCTCTGTAACATTTTACAAAAGTCAAGGGAAGTTTATGTGTATATATCCAAAACTACCATATTCATGTAATTTTATCAAACATCAGGGGATGTTTGTGCAATTACCCCAAGAAGTTATGCTTCACAACTGAGCAGTGAGAGCATTTGAGGCCCATAAAACGAGACAATCACAAAACCCTAGGACACCAATAAAGAATAGTGTCTTTCTTTATAAAGTTACCAATAACTATATGCTATAAAACCACAAAATCTGACTACATTTTGATGCCAAGCTTAGCTACAAATCAAAATTTGCTCAAATCAGACATGGCTAACACAAAAAACCGGTGATGATGAAGTTTACAAGCCCATCTCAGAATGGAAGGAAGAACTAGAAAACAATATCCTAACTGTTCATCTTCCAGGTATTTTTCTTCTTCATTAACTATCATAATATCATTCAACAAATTATAATTATATATCATCATTTGCAATGAAGAATTTTGAGATATGTATATCATCAACTCATTGTTTTGTAGATTTCACAAAGGAACAAATAAAGATTACATGTGTAAAATCCTCCCGAATGGTTCGAGTTCATGGAGATAGAAAAGTTGCAAATAACAAATGGAGCCGATTCAATGAAGCTTTTCCAATTCCAGACAATAGTAAGATAGATGAGATTCATGCAAAGTGGCATAATGAAAGTCTTATAGTTACAATGCCAAAGGAGAATATCACACCAATTGCTCCAAAGGAGGAACTCATGACACCAAAAGTCAAAGAACCTACAAACACTGCTCAACAGCCCTTGCTTTCAAAGGTTTGAGGATATATATATATATATATATGTCTTTGATATATACTAATACTATAAATTCAAAAGTTCTTTTAAATTTAAAATACTAAAAATAAAATGTCTTTTTTTTTTTTTTTTTTTTTTTTTGCTTTTCAGCAAGGAGATCTGCTACAATCGGTAGTAGTATTTCTGAGAAACAAAATGAGAAGAAAAGTAGTGCTATTATTTCTCCTCCAAAAGCTACTCCAAGCATTCATGGTGAAAAGCAAACAGATGGAAAGCGGGTCGTCGATGCTCATCAAAAAGATGAAAAAGACACCAAGCCTCAAACGGGTACTGAAGAAACTTCTCAAAAACTTAGCTCAATTTCAAATACAAGCACAAAACAAAAAACAGATGATGATGACAAGACTGTGGAGCCTAAGCCTGATAAACTTGTTGAACATAAAGAAAAAAATGAAGAAAAAATTAAAGAGACCCCTCCAAAATCAAAGAAGCCTGAAAATGTTGTTATGGACACGGAGTATTACTACACAGAAAAAAGGAGGAAAAAAAAGGTAAAGCTGAGGAAAAGAAAAGAAATATAGCTGCTGATGCTTTGAAGGCTGTGATGGAGCAAACTGAGGAGAGGCAATTGATAATCAACATGGGGGTGGCTGTTCTGGTCGTTGTTGCACTAGGTGCTTATATCTCCTATAGCTTTGCCACAAAATCCAAGACTAGTAAATCTTGAAATTAATAATTTCATATCAGATCCATCGCTAACCTATCATGTTCGAAATGCATATACTTGATCTTCTTCCTTGTATATCTAAACATAAGCTTTAATAAAAACTTTATGATTTTCAGATCCATCTTACATTTACAAAAGGCTTCTTCTACCGACCACTATGCAAACTTTTCTACGGTGATCCTAATGAATCTTGAAATGCCAATAACAATAAATAAAAACAAATCCAATATCCTTATAATCTCTATGTTGTTTTGAATTTAAATAAAAACTCCCCTTTAGGATGGCTTTTGTGAGAATTAGAGGGTTGTATAACTAAATTTTGAAACTATGAGGTGGTTTTGATCTACCATAAGGAGATTTTTACCTTAATTTGATACTAAATTATTGTTTTTAAAAAAGGGTCAAACCTCAAGGGCATTCTTGCAAATCCACCTCAAAGTAATCTAATATATATGGGCCATATGGCTTTTAATAATAGAAATTTTACTATTTTCATAATAATAATAATTTTACTTCAAAAATGTGTGAAGAATATTCTTTGAATGGTAACGGATCATAGTCTTCTCACAGTGAAAACAATATAAAATAAATTGAAAAGAAAAAAGACAATAAAGGGAGGCCACCTCACCTCGAACAACTGACCTATGCATGGAGAAGAGAGACAGGACTAAATCCATGGCTGTAACCACCAACGGTGCATGTACGTAGCCTTTGACAATGAGTCTCTCCTCCAACGCCCAAAACAATCGAATTCTTCACTAAGTAGTCCCAAGTAACAAAATCAAATCCTCAACAAATAGATCAATTAAATTTATCATCACAATTCAGAAACCTTAAAAACAACAGGTCAACAGCATCTCACAAGCCACTTTAGCTGCTCCACCACCGCCTCCGCCTAAAAATTTATATGATGCCCTTTCAATTCTTCACCCTCTGGCCAGGTAGTTTAAAAACTTTACTGTGGTTACAATGACATAATCCATATATTTAACAGCATTGTCACTCAAAATTCTTGTTACTCGTACTTTCTTTTTGGCCAATATTATCAGGGGTCTCGATTGAAGAATGAGGCAATGACTCATAGACAGTAACTTATGAAATAATGATCTCTACCAAAAAAGAAAATACTTTACTTTTGACATAAGTTATTCACCTAATAATCTTTGTTAGTACAAAAGACAATGTATAGAATTAAACCTAGAAGTACTACTCATCAGAAACATCATCCCCATATACACCATTATTCATCTCCTGATCTATTGTAGATTTACTTTTTACTTTCGACGATCTACTAGAAGATTTCAAGGGTTTTCTAACCTTCTCTGCCTGCAATTCCAACCCCTTCTCTGATGGCTTCCGCTTTCTTTTTACATGTGTTCCTCCGGTGTCATCTGCAACAAATTATCAAGCAGAACATAGAAATTGGTAGTTTATATAATTTAAGTACCTAAAAGAAGATTAGCAATCTAATGACAAGCACACAAGATTGACATGTTCTCAATAGTTACAGCATCAGTCTCCGCATAAAATGCAAACATTGTGCCTCTTTTGAAGTTCTTTTGTAATGTGATTTGAGTATTTTTGGGAAAATCAACAGAAATAAATTTTCAATTCACCTATCATAGTATCATGCAGCAAATGCATTTTCCATTATCATCATTCATCAATATAAAAAAAAAAAATAATAAATAAATAAATAAATAATCTGCTTCTTTGAAAAAAAACATAAAAATAAACTAAAGAGCAAAACCAGGTCAGAACAATCGCAAGCAATATTTCCCTTAAAATAGTTATGTGCAGGGGAGAACCAAACTCAACCATTCCCTGCGTAAGAATCATCACAGTTGGATATTTATATCAGTATAATCTATAGTGTACCTTTTGGCAGAATCAGTCTCCAAACTGTCATTTTGCGTGAAGCATATTATTGGAGTCATCTAATAGGGTGTGCACTTAAAAACTTTACCAGCCAGAACTAATAGAACCTATAAGATATCAGTTTTATTTCTTTCTATCTATCTGATAGTTAATATCTATGCTGTGCATCATGTCTACAATTCTTGAGATGATTAGGAAACTGGTGAGATGAGACTGTTGAATTTTCCTTTGCTGAAGACCTACAACCAGACCATGTCCACATTAGTTATGTGGTCTGACAAGTGTAAGCTAGAATTTAATCCATTATTTTTTTTTATATACATAATTTTTTTTTTTTTTATTATTTTGCTTTTACAGTATCTTAGGTTTAGAGTTCTGGAGTCTCTCTTGGTCAGATTAGAGAAGAAGCAACAAACCGTAGGTCTCTCCTTTCTCCTGTTTTCTCTCCCTCCCTCTGGTTTTCTTGGCTTCTCTTATCTACTGCTCTTCATTCCTCCTCTACATCTCTTTTTTTAGGTGATAAGCAAAGGTTTGAGGTTTCAGTTTCAATATAAAGCATTAACATCAGACTTCATCAATTAACCCAGCTAGGAAAATGTTTCAGGTATAGCTCAAGTTAAAGTAGTTTTATTTAGCAAGATATTTATATTTACCTTCGAGTGGACTTGATGAATGGTTCACTGCCTGTCCATTTTGTCCAGCCTCTTCTGACAGTGGGGATCCAGAATTATTACCATCGATCAACTTTGAAGAACTTACCACACACTTGTCTTGCTGTTCAGGAACATCAGGACAAGGAATGGCTGGCAAGAAACACAACTCTTCTTGTGACATATCTGAATCACTGAAAGCATCATTATCTACAGCCACTATATCAATGTCATCATCTTCATTAACATCTGATCCTTTCACCTGCATGCACATTAGATATTTTAGAAACATAAGAATGAGAAATAGATCCAAGAAGCTAATCTGTTTTTGTCATTCACCTTTTCGGTTTCAGGGATCAAATCAAATTCATCTTCCCGTTCTACATATTCTTCATTCTCCTCAAGTTCTTTAAAATCAGGAGCAAATGCACTCCAGTTCTCAGTATAATCTTTAGCCCAAATATAAACCCAGCCAACTAAGGAAACGGAGACGATAATAGGATGAACAGGATGCCATGCTAAATCTATTAATGCTTCTTTGGGACCTTCAAGGATTTTGACAAGATGCCCAGCCCTGTCCCAGATGTAAATTTTGTGTTCACCTTTGCTTGCAGAACCACCGATCACCCACTCACCATCGCCGCTGAAACAAGGAGCTTTCCAATGCATCTTGGTTATGGAATCTTGAAACTCTCGGAAAAGTGATAAGCACTTTGATCCAACCAACTTCAGCTTCTCGATACCATCCGGCTCATCAATGGTCTTGTCTAAGTCACAAAGAGCTACTATTTCATTTTTCAAAGGCAAAAGATTTTCATAGATTCTGATAGTCCGATCATTTGAATTTGTAAGGAGATACTGCCCATTCCTGCTGAATACTATATTTTTTATGACAGCACCTCCTGAAACTGGAACCAAGGCTCGGACTTGATTGCTTTTGTGATCTATTATTAGTATTTCCCCTTTGGAATTACCCACATAAACCAGATCCCCATATTTGTTGAAGCATGCAGCAGTAGGAGTGAAAGGAGGAGGAGTTACATCTGACTGTTTATTCTTTGATGGAAGGGCAACTCCATTACCCAGATCAGTAACTACAACTGGAAGCACGTTCATGTTTCCTGTAATTAAGTCAACAATCATCGGAGGAGACGAGAGGGGGCATGCTAGACAGAGAGATGGAGTCGAGGAACCAGGATGCAAACGAGCCTGTAGAGGGGTTTGCTGCAGAACTGTGCGCGTAATCTTCTCCCCTTTAACAACATCCCAAAGTGTTAATGACTTGTCTGCAGCAGACACAAGAATACGATGACCATACTTTGACCAGCATACACTCGTTATAGCAGCAACACATTCGCTATCACGAAGCTCCTTTGTGATTACCCTGGTCTCAAAGTCCCAGATAACACAACTACCGTCAGAGCATCCAGCTAGAAGAGCAGATGAAAACAAGTGCAGGCAGTGAGCAGTAGAAAACAAAGAATATCGTATAGCTACTAGCATTGGGTGTTATCGATCATTTAATTAACTCAAAAAGCCCAATAAATTCACAACATCCAATTCCTATGCTTTCAAACAAGCAATCCATTCAATATAACAATTTCAAACAAAGAACAACCAAAAGGGTTTCCTCCTATGCAATCCATTCAATATAACACGCAGAGAGAGCTAGAGAGAGAGAAAGCAAGTAATTTTACCAGCAAGAAGGGTACCACGACGATTGAAAGCAATACATTTCATGAATCCATGTTCCAAATACTCCTCTATTACTTCTGGGAAATCTCCTTGCAATGGATCTTACGAAAAACAAAATACATATAAAAAAATTCAATAATTAGAACAGTAGAAAAGACACAGACCAAGTGTGTGAAAAAAGGACTCACCGATTATTGAAGCGTTCATGTTCTCTTAATTGCTTTTGGGAGCCAAAACTCGGAAGAAAAGGAGGGATATTTAACGTCAATTCGAATTCGAAAACAAAGCACATACAGTACCACCAAAAACCCTCTTCCTCTTGCTTCTTTCTTTAATTACACTCACACAACTGAAGTTTGTCACGAAGACACTCGGCCCCCTGCATTTAACGTGGTCAACCATTTTGTTAAGTTGACCAAATTTGAATTATAAGATATTAAAAATACCCTTGAACATATATAAAAATAAAAATTTAGAATAAAATTAAAATGGATAAAAAAATAAATAAATTGAATTAAATGAAAATGAACATAAGATAAATAAAAAATAAATAAAAATCCATATCTACTAATTTACTATATTATTTCATTTTGGTTCAAGATGAGATTAGTTACTTAGTTAGTCCCTTAGTGGTAAGCTCTCACGTCTATATCAATAAGGTTGCAGGTTCTGGACCTTCTAGTCTTACCTCCCCTCACATGCGGAGTTCTTTAATATTTTTTTTGAAAAAATAATATAAAAATAACTAGTTATGGGCATTTTGGTCATTTCACGTGTTAAGGTCAAACGTCGGTCAACTTTAAGGGTGTTTGTTCAATTATGGTAAAAGTTGCAGCGCAGATCGATATTATTAAACTCGTGGCAAGTTTGTGCAAGTTTCCCATCAGTCGCTCACACACTCTCTCTCACGGTGTGATCACACTCGTGACTCGCCGCTACTCAACTCCTCCCATCGCCGCCGATGCTGCTCATCTGGCCGCCGTCGCGCCTCTCCCTCACCCTTTGTTCGTTGCATCTGGCCGCCTTCGCTGGATGCCTGCATCTCACAATTCACACCAGGTAAACAAATTATTTTCTCTTTACTTCCCTTCACAGCAACTTGAGTTAACAATTTATGTTTATCGATTAAATCTCTCATCGGAATATGAATATATCCATCTGCATATCTTATTTTTATTTCCGTTTGTATGTATCAGTTGCTACTCTTGTTAGTTCGACATAGAATCTTATGATCTTAGCAAAATTAATATTTCCTGTGTAGACACAATGTAATGCTAGGTTTTATGTTTAATTTTGTAATAGTAGGTCAATTTCGGAAAAAAAAATTGTCTCTACAAAGCATTCTCGGTTCGGATTTCGGTTAGTATCTAGATATGGACTCAGAAGCAGCACGAATTGCCCGAGAATCTCTAGACCTTGCATTTCACATGTCTAACATTCTTGATACGGGGCTTGATCGACACACCCTCTCCGTCCTCATTGCCCTTTGTGACTTGGGTCTCAATCCTGAGGCCCTGGTTGCTGTTGTCAAAGAACTTCGAAGGGAACCCTCTCCCTCTTCTCCAATGCCGACTACCCCACCATCCGTACCTTAATACAATCTGTGGTATTTCCTCGTCTCTTTAAGAGCTAGTTTACATGATTACTACTGTGTTGTACATTTGATTTGAAATTGTAGTGATTCCATGATTATGTGATTTTTATTATATTGCAGCCGGCAACCTTTAGTTTACTACAATATCATCCTTTGATTTGAGTGTTGTATGTGTCAACTTTTTTTTCTTCTGAAGCATATCACATAATTAATTTTGTTTTCACGGTTGATAAAGCTCTAAAAAAAATGTAGTTGTTTCTTTATAGCTCCAAAAATAATTTCTGTGAAAGTTGGTCTTGGCTGAGAAACATTTTCCCATATTTGGTCAATTTTCTGGAGAAAAGCTATTGATGACTAAAAGATACAGTGCATCATGATTGTATTATTTCAAAGTTGAAGATAAAAACCTTTCTTTTTAACATAATTTTGTATATATGATTGGGTAACAATTAACATGAAGTACACGAAGGATAACATTTATATGTGGATGAGCTGTTCTCTGGGATCATCCTATGATATTTTTGGACCTTAGTTTGCTTCGTGTTGTTTGGATACTCAATGCTTTTGAGTGAACAAATGATCTTCGAAAATTTTATTTTGTAAGCATCTTAATAGGATGTTCCAGAAGTTTACGGTTATCCTTTAGTTGAGCCCTGCAATGTAGTGCTTGCAGTTCTTTTGCTGTGTCCAACCACATGGGATTGTAGTAAAATTTGTCAATAAGAAGTCCTAATTATATGTCATCCTTATGTGATGGTGAAACTATCATGTGGTAATAGAGTTCATCGCATCATTGGGTCATGACCATGAATTTATTGAGAGATAAATTCTTGTATAAATTTTATATGCAATGGATCTTTTTGCGAAGTTTTTGATTCTAATGATTTGGATTTGCTTATGGAATCATCATATTCCTTAATGCTGCTGGATTTTTTTTAAAAAGACGTGGTTATAAATAATGTAAACTCGCTGGAATTGACTTTTTGTATCAATTAAAAATTTCTAATCTCATGGATTATTTTTGTTCTTAAGTATTAGAAATATCACATAGGAATATCAGACAAAGTACAGATGCCCTTTCTTCTTCTTGGTCATTTTATGCACTCAAATTTTACAAGGTTGCAAATTGTTATTTGAAATTTAGTTTTATATGATTGGATAGGTTAGAAAAAAGTTGAGTCGTGGACATGCCTTGTGAGTTTATTTTCTTTTAATTTGATGGAACAGGCTTACAGGTAGTTTCTAATATAATATTTATCAGCTCTAAACAAGTCTTTTCCTCACATCCCTGTTTCTGCAATAATTTGGATTCAACAAAGTTCTGTTTCTCTGAGAATTTAGGATTTTGAAATGGGGATATTTCAAGCCGAAGTAATGACAATGGAGGGAAGCAAGGACATTGACAACATGAGGGTAGCTTCAAACTTTTGAGTTTTGAGACTGACCCATCAAGATACAAAAGGAAATTCCATTCAAATCCACTAACGAAGGGAATAACACTCGGATGATTATGCAACAAACGACGATGATTATGCAACTCAGAGATCAATCTAAAGATCTACTATATCCTTTTTTTTTTTTAAAGAAAATTATTTATTATTTAAATAATTAATTTTAATTAGATAAACAAAATGACCAAACTACCTTTTTGATGTTAAGAACTAACGGGCCTAATTTAATGACAGGGTATTTTAGTGTTGATTTTTCTAAACTTGAATGCATTTTGTATAAAGAGAAAAAAAACAAGGTGCTTTATTACAATTAACATACAATGCAAATGGTTATGGGGAAATTACACTAAATAAAAATACAATGCATATGATTTCTACAGAAACCCTTCTCACAAACCAGGGGCGGCTGGCTTGTGTATCCTGTCACCAAAAGAAACTCATATCAAGAATTTTGTACAAAAAAACATCTTCACCTTAAAATTGATCCGTATCATGTTCAATGTCAAGTATTTAGCACGGATTGTTTTTGTACTTCTAATACATGAATTCTTCTCTATGCAAAACAAGGAATTAATATATGGTCTAATATTTGATACAGCCATTTTTTTTTTTTTTTCCTTTTATACCCATAGAACTTCCTACCTGTTTTCAGAGGAAATCGGTGGGATATAATATCCAACATTGGTGACGAGGGGATTTGATCCTCTAACCTCTTTGTTCCCCATCTTATCGCTAAACCCATCCTTGGTATTATTAGCTATCAACCATTCTCAAGTGACCAAGATTATTCTGTCTAAATAGTTCTAACCACAATTTGCCTACAATGTACATGTCGATGAACATTAAAGCATTTTATGATGGTATAGATAACTGTTCTTGACGCTAATTTGCACCATGAAAGATCAAGGCAAATATTCACTATATGATATTAAACTGAAAAACAACAGTTATTATTTTGTATTTCGTTTGGATAGAAACATCAAAAAACTGGTTATTGAAGAGCCCGAAAATCTCCAATTGAATTTTCGTAATTCGGTGGGCACTGACAATGGTAGAGCAGAAATTAGTAGGTCGTATGCTATGAGATCCTGTAAAAAATAAGAAGATAGAACAGAGCGAGAGGGGGGGTGTCCCGTTGGGGACTCTCCGATGCTCGAGTTAGACAATTTATCAATAAATAAAATAATTTCGAATCAACAATTAAAATGAATAAAATCTAAATCAAACATCGAATCCTGGGTGGTGTCGTTCAGAGGACCTTATGTTCGCTTGGGCTAAGCATTTAGCAAATTAAATTGCTAGGAGGAGACGAGGCAAGACCGTTGTCGAACGAAGTTTTATATGATGTAGAAAATATGGATGTTAGTCGAATGGTCTTGAAGAACAAGGGTGTTGGTCGAGTGGTTTGTTGAAATATTGGAGGTGAGGAATCAAAGTGGCGTCACAAGGGTGTGATGACAATAGGTCAGCCTAACAAGGGTGTGATGACAATAGGTCAGCCTAGGCAAGCTGAAAAAGAGAATTGCATTAAGCCATTAATTACTGCTTTTTCTAAGTGAGTCCGGGGAGAGCCTCCTTTTGATGAAAATAGAGACGATATGTATAGTAGAGGAGGAATGATCTAACTGAAGTGCCAATTGATCTTTCCTCCAATTTCGGCCTGATATCATGGAGTGAAATATCTTCATTTTATCTTTGAGAATCCCAGATATTTGAACTATATGAACTCATCAGTTATGTGAGCTGTACACAAAGACTTGGTCTTATCAGTTATGTGAGCAGTACACAATGACTTGGTCAAACCTTGAAACCTTTTGATCCCATCCTAGGCCCTATACTAGTCCTGACTTTCATTGGGCCTTAATATTTGTTGTACTATTTTTGGCTACCACAGTTAGCCCCCACTCTCTAAGTTGAAGTTTTCGATTTAGAAAGTAGATGTGATCGTCGTAGTTTGTTTACTTTTAGTCGACAAGTCATACTTAATGTGTCGGTTGCTTCTCGTCGATGAGGGTCGTTGGGTGCACCGATCGTGTCGACCGTAGAACAACGTAATAACAAAAAAAATAAATGCCAAATTTCAAGTCGACATGAATGTTTGAGCGGAGGTAAGTGATACCTTGTGAGGTCGAATGGTGGACTGTTTAGATAGCCCCCAAATAATTTTGTGATGAATTCTTCTAGGATTTTCTATTTTGTATTTGGCACTCCATGACTATTTCTGCTGTAGGACTGCTTCTCTACATGTGAAGATTCTTATTTGATATATGTTGGCTCAGCATAATGCTAATATAATATCATGACTTGTCGAGCGACACCTTTTCATAGAACAGATATGACTCAACCATTGTAATTTGACGCAAAGGTCATGCAAAGAAATGATTATGTATTGTGAAATATCTAGACATAGGGCTTCTATTCTTAGTTACATAGAGCCTTTTTGAGGCTCCGTAGAGCGTTTATTTTATGACTCGTCGTAGAGCGTTTTTTGAGGCTCCGTAGAGTGGTTGTTGCAGCTCGTTGTATAGTATTTTTTGAAGCTCCGTAGAGCACTTGCGGTAGCTCGTTGTAGAGTGTTTTTTTTTTTTTTAGGCTCCGTAGAGCGCTTGTGTAGCTCGTTGTAGAGCGTTTTTGAGACTCCGTAGAACACTTGTTGTAGCTCGTTGTAGAGCGTTTAATTAGTTATTTATTTTTTTAGGCTCCGTAGAGCGTTTGTGTAGCTCGTTGTAGAGCGTTTTTTGAGGCTCCGTAGAGCACTTGTTGTAGCTCGTTGTATAGCATTTTTGGTGGCTCCGTAGAGCGTTTTTGTGGCTCTTAGTCAAGCGCCTTTTGTTTTTTAGGATACTAAATGGAATTAAATACTTAGCTTTACTATTTGAAACATCAAACAAAGAACATAATTTGATAATGCGGAAGCAGATTTTTGGCAGAGAAGAAAACTAAAATTGGAAATAGGCATCTTTACCTGAGAAGTTTGTCAAATACCAAGAAGCTTGTCATGGTTCTCTCGCATACTAAAAGATTCCTCAAATGCAGCTCTTCACTACCTATTAGAAACCATATGTGTGGATCTGATAGCACTACTCCAGATGGTCGTTAAAGTTTCAAGACAAAAACTATTTCCATACTTAATACTACTCATAGAAACAATGAACAACTAAAGAGATGAGTAGTCTACAAAAAGAGTTAAAACATGGCAATATATAAGGGGTAATCTCATCATGTTTCTAACGAACAAAAATGCCTAAATAGTCGTTAAAATTCATCTATAGATGCCTTTTCGTAAATATTATACGTATGAATATGACAATATTATCAAAGTCTCAAAGACAAGGAAGACAATATTGAACAAAAAGCTAGGAGCAAGGATCTCATCTGCAAACTGGTCAGTTGGAAAATGAAAGGAAAAAGTTAGCCTTACTGGACTAGTTTGTGAGCATTTTTCCAAAGGGGTTATAGGAATTGGAACATCACATCTGGTGCGGTAGATTTTGCATTACATAATTGCCAGGGCCCCACGGTTGGCGCCAAACTGAAGAGCCTAAAAATCTCCAGTTGAATTTTCGTAAGTCGGTGGGCACTGACAATGGTAGAACAGAAATTAGTAGGTCGTGCGCTATGAGATCCTGTAAAAAATAAGAAGATAGAACGGAGCGAGAGGGGGTTGTCCCATTGGGGACTCTCCGATGCTTAAGTTAGACAATTTATCAATAAATAAAATAATTTCGAATCAACAATTAAAATAAATAAAATCTAAATCAAACCGTAAACGAAGCTATTGAATCCTGGGTGGTGTTGTTCGAAGGGCCTTATGTTCGCTTGGGCTGAGCGTTTAGCAAATTAAATTACTAGAAGGAGACGAGGCAAGACCATTGTCAAACAAGTTTTATATGATGTAGAAAATATGGATGTTAGTCGAATGGTCTTCAAGAACAAGGGTGTTGGTCGAGTGGTTTGTTGAAATATTGGAGGTGAGGAATCAAAGTGGCATCAAAAAGTGTGATGACAATAGGTCAGCCTAGGCAAGTTGAAAAAGAGAATTGCATTAAGCCATTAATTACTGCTTTTTCTAAGTGAGTCTAGGGAGAGCCTCCTTTTGATGAAAATAAAGACGATATTTATAGTAGTGGAGGAATGATCTAACTGAAGTGCCTTGGTGTAGGGAATCATTTCTCATACGGTCTTACAGTTGCACCCTCAAAAGAGAGTATAGGCAACAAGGCCTATGGCGGGCTTGGTGAGTAACCATCAGGCCAAGAACAAGGCATGTTGGTGGCATGGCCTTGGGCAATTCATGTTGGGTGGCATGGCTTGGATGGAAAAATAAGATTAGGCGTTATGTGCGAGAAACAAGCTTGGCATGCAGTGTTGGTGTATGTTGTACAGGAAAACAAGCTTGACGTGTGAGAAACAGCGTTGGCTGGCTTTGTGATGGGTAGTGTTGGTGTGCTGTGTGTTATGTATGGGCAATGTGTTGCTCATACGTGGGCTTGGTGGGGAGGCATCAAGCAAGGCATAAGGTTGGGTGGTCTTGGGCTGTGTTGTTAGTGTGGGTGGGATAATATTATGATGGCAAGCTTGGTTGAGTGCTATGTAACTTAGCGGGCAAGTCATGTGGGCAGTGTGCAATGGTGGTGCACAAACAAGGGAGTAGGTTGAAAGTAAGCAAGGCAATAGATTGTGTGCAAGGGCAAGCAGTGGGCTATATGCAAACAAGAAATACTCTTGTTATTTCTAAAACCATTTATAAAAATTATATTTATATCTTAGACTAAAAATACATGGTTACTAAGATATATCTTTTTATATATAATCGATAATATTACACATAATATCCCTTCTAATTTAGCAAAATATTACTGGTTAGTATACTAAATACCCGCTTTCTCCTTACTTGTTCCTTATCTGCATAGAGGGTTTGTCATGGCTCATGTTTGATGCTGAGAGGAGGAAAATGTTGGCAGGTTTCCATTGTAGCAAGGAAAGGCTGAAGATTAATCATTTATTCTTCACGGATGACAGTTTGATGTTCTCTAAAGCTTCGGAAAAATATTGTCGGGCCATTAAAAGCATTTTAGAGTGTTATGCTGGAGCTTCGGGGCAAGTGGTTAATTTTTAGAAATCGGCTCTTTGTGTTACACTACTACAAAAATGTTAAAAGACATCACTAGAAATCACTAAAAGAAATCGGTTTTTGGTAACCGATTTTAAAAAAGCTTTTAGACATCAATTTTTATAAAAACCGATATTAAAAAAAAAATGTTTAGAAAAATTTTGCGTTGAAAAGACAACGGTTTTTATAAAAACCGATATTAAAAACAAGTGTTTAGACATCGGTTTTTATAAAAACCGATGTGGATTCAAAAGCAAAATTCTGCAATGCAAATCTGACCTATGTCCACATTCAAGTGCGCATCTATAAAAATACTCAACATTATTTGCTCAACTTTTGACACAAGAAAGTAGACATGCAAAAAAAAAAAAACACTTTTAAATCAGAAAATATTCCAAAAATCGATTTGGAAAAGTGTGAAAATGAGCGATGAAAACAGCTCACTCGGGATTCGCGAATCGCTTCTGACCTTTGACTGAATAATTGATCATAACTTTCAAAATACCGCCCAGAATTTTACGTTCCTTATACCGTTGGATTCGTATTGAAAAATTGAAGAATCCAACATGGATAAAAAAAATTATTTCCTTGCCAAAAGATACAGTTTTAAGGAAAGAGTTTGCACAAAAATATCTCCAATCGCTTCAATTCTGACCTTTGACTGAATAATTGATCATAACTTTCAAAATACCGCCCAGAATTTTACGTTTTTTATACCGTTGGATTCGTATCGACAAATTGAAGAATCCACCATGAACAAAAAAATTTATTTCATTGCCAAAAGATACAGTTTTAATGAAAACGTTTGCACAAAAATATCTCCAATCGCTTCTGACCTTTGACTGAATAATTGATCATAACTTTCAAAATACCATCCGGAAGTTTACGTTCTTTATACCGTTGGATTCATATCGAAAAATAGAAGAATCCACAATGGACAAAAAAATTTATTTTGTTGCCAAAAGATATAGTTTTAAGGAAAACGTTTGCACAAAAATATCTCCAATCGCTTCTGACCTTTGACTGAATAATTGATCATAACTTTCAAAATACCGCTCAGACTTTTATGTTCTTTATAACGTTGGATTCGTATCAAAACATCGAAGAATCCAACGTGAATTAAAAAATTTATTTCGCTGCCAAAAGATACAGTTTTAGGGAAAAAGTTTGCACAAAAATATCTCTAGCAGAAAACAAAACCACACAATAAAAAATGAAATGAAAAATAAACCCACGAATAAAATTTATTTAATATATATATATGTTTGTAGTAGAAATTAGAATTTTGATTAGTTGAGTAAATTTAAATTTATCAAACAAGTTTTTTTTTAATTCTTTTTAAATTTTTTATTTCTAACAACTCATATAGGTTATATATAAATTTTGTACAATTGTTAACACATCCAATCTTGTAGTCAGGCGGTAAAGGCTTACCACTTTGACTTTGAGGTTGTAAGTTCGATTCCTCATAATGACAGTTAATTGTCATTATTATTAGAGGTGGAGGTGGCCGGCGACGGTGGAATTAATTTTTGTAATACATCAATTTTACATCAGGGTTTTTAAATCGGTTTTAACTAAAACCGATGTCTTTTCTCCTGGGTTTTTAAATCTGTTTTAAGTAAAACCGATGTCTTTTCTCTTGTTTTACATCGGTTAAAAACCAATGTCTTTTGAGCTTTTTTTCTAAATCACTCAAAAAGACATCGTTTTTTTAAAATTCAAAAACCGATTTCTTTTGTAATTTTTGTAGTAGTGTTAGTAGGAGGGTTTCGAGGCAGCGTGTGGAGTCCCTTGTGGGCATTCTGGGTGTCCAACTGGTTGAGTGCCATGAGCGATATCTCGACCTTCCGAGTTTCACTGGAAAGAATAAAAAGGAATTATTTGCTAGCATTAAGAATAGAGTCTGGGATAGGGTTAAAGGGTGGCAAGGTAAGTTGTTCTCTTCTGGTGGTAAAGAAGTTTTGTTGAAAGTAGTGGTTCAATCCATTCCTACATACTCCATGTCTCTCTTTCGCCTACCTCGGTCTCTTATTAATGATCTCCACAGAATTAGTGCCAATTTTTGGTGGGGGTTGGATCTTGAGAAGAAGAGACTGCACTGGTGCCGTTGGAGCAAGCTGTCCTACATCAAAGATGATGGTGGGTTGGGGTTTCGTGACTTGTCCATATTTAATCAGGCCCTTTTAGCAAAACAAGTTTGGAGAATCCATCACAACCCCATTTCGTTGGCTACCAAAGTCCTCAAGCATTGTTATTTTGGGGACTGCTCGATTCTGAACGTTGTTGGTGGTTCTTCTTCCTCTTATTTGTGGAGAAGCCTCTTATGGGGAAGAGAGCTTTTGGAGGCGGGTACAAGATGGTGCATAGGGTATGGTGACTCGACCTTGGTTTATCATGACCGCTGGATTCCTCGTCCTTCGACTTTCAAAGTCATGTCTCCTCCGGTTTTGGGAGATACATCTTTGGTTAAAGACCTTAAGCTCCCTTCTGGCTCCTGGAATGAAATTCTGATCAAGGATTCCTTTCTACATGCTGATGCTGAGATCATTCTTAGTCTCACATGTTCTTCCTCTGCTCGGAGTGACTCCCTTTGTTGGCACTTTGATAAGTTTGACGCGTTCTCGGTCAAGAGCGCGTATCATCTGGGTTGTTCAATCCTTGCTAGTAACTCTGCTTCTGGGTCAGGCCTTAGTGGTTCTGAGGCTTGGTGGAAATATCTTTGGCGGATCAAGATCCCGCCCAAGGTTAAGCTGTTTGTGTGGAAGATGTGTAATGAATGGTTACCTGCTTGGATGAATTTAGCTAAGTGTGGTATGTCTATTGAGCGATGGCGCCCATTTTGCTCTAACAAGGTGGAATCAGTCTTCCATGCTTTATGGAATTGCTCTGCCTTAGCAGAGGTCCGTAGTGGTTATGTGAAGCTTAGGGACATGGCTCTTCTGAATAATACGTCATTTTTGGAATTTATGTTTTTGTGTAGAAAATTATTGATGTTGGATGAGATGGAGCTGCTTTGTCTGATTTTATGGCGTACATGGTATCGTCGCAATGCTCATGTTCACAATTCTGCTGTGGTTCTGGTGAGTGAAATTGTGCCTTGGTCAGTAAATTTCTGGGAGGAGTTAAAGCGGGTGAATGTGAAAGTTGATAGTGGTCACAGCAACTGCGAGATAATTGCCCCTTCTTGGTGCCCTCCTGATGTTGGCTTCTTCAAGGTGAATACAGATGCTGCCTTGGATGGAATAACAAAAAGGGTTGGTACTGGTGCAATTATTAGGGATTGTCAGGGGAGGGTTATAGCCTCTTGTTCACAAGTTTTCTCTACCAACTTCTCTCCGCTGTTAGCTAAATCTCTGGCTATCCTTCGGGGGCTGACTTTTGCGCTAGACTCAGGTCTATGGCCCTGTCTTATTGAGTCTGATTCTCAGGTAGCTGTCTCTTTGGTGAATTCTGCTAAAGCTCCTCTGTTTGATGTTGGTCTGTTTATTACTGATATTCTTCAGCTTTTGTCAAATTCTCCTAGTTCTGTGGTTAGTTTTGTTCCTAGAAAAGCTAATATGGTAGCTTATTGTCTTGCCAAGCTTGGTTTATCTTTGACTTCTGACTTTTTTTGGATGGAGGAGGTTCCACCGAGTGCGGCTTCGATTGTTTTGGGAGAGATCCCAAAACTGATGTAATCCTTTTTTCTTAATGAAGTTATTTTCAAAAAAAAAAAAAAAAGTATACTAAACATATATATATATAGTCTTTCTATTATCAATTCGTCCTAACAATAAATATATCAGGACGAAGAATGTGGACCATAGATTATGGAGAAGTTTTGACAAGTGCATACACTTTGAGTCAAAGTATGTAAATCTAATGGTCCACATTCTTCGTCCTGATATATTTATTGTCAGGACGAACTGATAAAAGAAAATTTGTATATATATATATATATATATATATATATCCGTCATAAGTTGCAAGTTCCCAAATACCAAAAAGAAGACTGACTAGTGACCCATGCCCACCTCAACCGCCGCCAAGCCACCACCACCACCACCACCTCCGCATCCAGTGTTGATCCCAACACTCCCAGACGACATCGCCATAAATTGCCTGGCCCGAATCCCGCGCTCCCACCACCCGATTCTCTCTTTGGTCTCGAAACCGATCTGCTCCCTCTTGTCGTCGTCTCTCTTGTACACCACTCGCTCTCTACTCAGCTGCGACCACCATTTCCTCTACCTCTGCCTTCGCATTCCCACCAACCCTTCCCTGCTTTTCTTCACTCTCCACCAATCCCCATACCCAACCACCACCACACGCCGACACATCCTTGTCCCAGTCCCGCCAATCCCCTCCATGCCTCAGTCAGTCATCAGCTCCACCTTCGCCGTCGAGGGTCATAGGATTTATGTCTTCAGAGGCTCCGTCAACGACGTGCCCTCCCCACACGTGTGGGCCCTCGACTGTAGGGTCCACGCGTGGGAGCCTGCGCCGAAGATGTGCGTCAGGCGCGAGTTCCCGACAGCCGGAGTGATTGGTGGCAGAATCTACGTCATAGGAGGTTGCCTGGTGGGCACTTGGTCTTGGTCTAGGAATTGGGCCAAGGTTTTCAACTCGAAAACTAGCTCTTGGAACCCGGTTTCGAGCCAGATTGAAACACGCAAAAAGTGGATGCATGCAAGTGCTGTCATTGATGATAAAATGTATGCAATGGCAGATAGAGGTGGCATGAAGTACAACCCGGAAAACCAAAGTTGGGAGAGTGTAGAAACTGAGGTTGATTTGGGGTGGAGAGGCAGAGGTTGTGTGGTTGATGGAGTGTTGTATTGCTATGATTATCTGGGGAAGATTCGAGGATTCAATATGAAGAAAGGAGAGTGGAGGGAGCTGAAAGGAGTGGAGGGTTTGCTATGGTTTTTGTGTGGGGCGACCATGACGAATTTGGGAGGGAAGTTGGTGGTGGTGGTTTGGGAGGAGAATGGAGGGAGTGGGAAGGAAATGGGTATTCGATATGCGGAGATCGTGGTGGAGAGAGGTAGGGACGGAGAGTTGTGGGGGAAGATTGGATGGTCGGATGTGGTTCCTTCAGTCCCTAAGGGGTCGTCCATTGTGCATTGTATAGCGGTTAAGGTCTAATCCATTTAGGTATGTTGTTTTGTTTGATTAATTTACTTGCATTTTGTAATTGAATTGATGCTAATTAGATTGTTTTGATTCTTATACTAATTGGTTACTTGCATTTTGGTTATTTCCAGTATTTTTCAACTTATATATGACTGATTTTTCTTTTGTTAGCCAGAAGAGACAAACCAAGCTCCATCTGCTCAAAGAAAGCTCTTTCTCCTTCAGTTTCAGGTCACTTGGAAGAGTTGATCAAATTGTGTATTCTTGTGCTTTTTGACCAAGTTTGCACTTTGTATGTAGTTTGTATTATTGGACCTCCTTAAAGAGGTTCAAATCATATAAGTCTATCACACTTGTTTTCCTTGTAATCATATATGATTATGGATCATATTGGAACAATGGTCTCAATCATTGGTACATGGGGATTCCTTCATTTTTTTAAAGCTCAATCATACATTTATGATTCTTCTCATTCATACATTTTCCATTTTCATTTATGATTCTTCTCATTTTCCTAGTTTTATTATAATTGTTCTTGTTTTATTTACATTTCATTTATTATAAATATGTATTTTAATAGTTATTTTAATTATGGGTGCTACCTAGTAAGCTTTTATCTAAGGGCAGTTGGTCTGATAATATGTTTTTCACATCCATATTATAAAGTTGTGGATTCGAATTATGTCTCATTGCTCTCAAACTCTAAATTTATTGTAATAGGCCCTTTCAAAAATTACACTTAAAATTCATATATAAATTTAAATTTAATTGAGCACAATGTCCAAGTTTAATAAATGTAAAAGACAATTATGCAAGCGGTGGCTCCATTGCCACTCATAAGTCATGTACTCATCACAAATGTTAAAAACTTGCCATCTTTAATTATTTTTCTATTTAATTAATCAACAACTTTACATTATCTTCTCAAATTTATTTGAACAAGTTGACAACAGAACTCTTCTATTACCCTCCCTCTGTCTTTTCTCGCTTTGCTAATCTTCCCATCTAACGGGGGCCTGGCGGCGGCGGGCGCGGGAGGAAGAAACGTAAGAGAAGACGCTCTTCTCTTAGGTTCTTTTTTTCAATGCAACACAGGAAAGCGCCCTCTTTTTGTCATCCCTGCAGCTTTCCAGATTTTGTATTGAACGCATGGCGTAGCTAGGACCTTCAAATCATGTTTGAGCCTATGTTCAAACCAACCCCCCTATTTGAATAAGGCTGGAAAGAATGCCCGCCAAGTTCAGATAGGGGAATGCTTCCCCCAACAACCATTAAAGGAAAGGCTCGACGAAGGGAGGCGACGGGGGAAGGAAAACGTTTTCGGAGATCGAGAGATTTGATTTGTTTTTCATCGAAAACGAATAAGGTTCTTCTTATTATTACTTTTGAACATCTCAATAATATATATGTTCTTCCATACGGACCATACCTGATATTTACATATCCGCTAACGTAATACTAAATTTGGGTTTACCCATTAAACAGTTTTTCAATTAACTAGGCTTTCCTATGTAAGCAACATAACTTCAATAATAATAATACACATGGCAAAAGTGTGATCATGTGTATTAGTATGCTATAAGTATGCATATATTGTGTGTCTACTAGAGAAAATTGCTCTCTCCTCCCTCTTTTTTTGTTCAAGTCTCCTCTTTATGTTTTTTTCAATTTAGAAAATCCCACCTATAGGACCACACCTAGAAAAGTTTTTCTGAAAGTCCGTAATCAAAAAATAGATGTCGACAATCAAAAAATGGAAGTCTTACATGTGTATTACGGAAACATGATTTTTTTCTAATGCTCTGTAAGAGCATCTCCAATGAGGCTCCCTAAACCCACTCCTTAGCTAAAATAGCTAGTGGGGATGGTTTTAGAGTACTCTAAGGGGCTCTCTAAATGGCTCCCTATTTCAGAGAACCACCAAGAGACTCTCCAAATGTAGGAAGCCATTTCAAGTTCCCTATCTTCTCTCTCTTATTTTTTTTCTCTTATTATTAAGTTGATTGATCTTCTCTCTCTTATTTTTACAATTTAAAATAAAATAAATTTATTTATATTTTAAATTTAAAAAATATTAAAATATTAATGTCTAGCTATAATAAAGAGGATGGTTGGAATGAGTTGCTAGCTAAAATAGCTTTTTAACTAAAATAGCTAAAATTTAGAGAGCATGGTTGGAGATGCTCTAATATACTCTTTTTGTTCATAGTTTTTATAGTGCAAATCCAACAAATTTCCTAAAAGAAAGAAAAAAAAAGGGTTTTTTTTTTTCTTTTTTTTAATTCACGTGTTGTCTGCATATTGCATTTAAGGAAATTCCAAGAACTACTCCAAATCTAAGATGGTAAAACCAAACGTAAGATGTCTAATTTATGTAGAATAGTATGCAATCATAATTCTAGCCAAAAAAATCTTATAACATTGTCATCTTCCATAATTAAGTAATAAGTTCCACAAAACACAGCATCAACTCTATTTATGTAGCATCCACCACTTGGCCACTCAATCTGAAAGATTATTGTAGTTCACTTCTTTGCTCCAGTACCTTTCAATTTACTGCATTTGTTCTCCTATGTCCAAACTCCAAATCAACAAAATGTTCTCTTTATATGATGCAAATTCAACAACTTTCTGGAAGAAAAAAAAAATAGAAATACTTAGGGGGTGTATTGGATTGAGATTTTAATAGACAATTTTTGGGTGCAGGATTTTATGGATTTTATGGATTTTAAAGACTATTCGGATTATATGGACTAGACTTTCAGGATTTTAGAAATTTTTTAAAAAGAGTCTCTGGACTTTATTTATAGACTATTAGGATTATCTAGACTTTATTTATAGACTATTATGATTATCTAGACTTTATTAATAGACTATTAAGATTATCTAGACTTTATTTAAAGACTTTTTGGACTTTTTTTTTTTAAATATGGGCTCTATAAATTTGCTTTTCCATTATTTTTCTTCATTGCAAAAAAAGAAAAAAAAAATGCTCCTTGGAACCCATTAACGATCTTTGAAAAGGTGAAAAGAGAAACAGAGAGGAAGAAATATACCAGTTTTATTTTTAGGAAAAGAATGATTGCCTTGTAGCTTAAACTTGGAATTTAAACGAAGATTCAAAGCATACTCAACGTAACAGAAATATCATCCAAAAAAAAATAAAAAATATTAACTTTAACAAAGTACCTTAAATCCCAAACAAAAAATTTATAAGAAAAAACTAACAGGGGACGAACAAAAGGAAAAACTAACAAAAGCAACAACAAGAGCAACTATAGAAAGAAGCAACACACAAAAACACTAGGAAAAAGGGAACACAAACTTTCTTATGAACATTTTTTTTTTTAATAAAATAAACTTTCTTAATAACATAGGATTCAAGATACACTTGTGTGCTTAGAGCCTCTTCTACATATGGCTATTCTTCCTAGTTGGTATACTGTGATTGATGTTTTCTATTAATGGATTTTATGAATTTCAAAAAAGTAATAATAATTAAAAACAGTAAGTTCAATTTGGTGTGAATAAAACAATAATTAAAAGAACACATGAACTAGTTATTATGGAATGTGAACTATTACTTATAAAAAGCAAACCTAATGGAGTTTCAAAACATGTGAACTGATATGATAAGTTCAATTGGTGTGAGTTTTTTTTTTTTTTTTTTTTTGAAAAGCACATAATCTAGAGCACAGTGCAATTCGGTGGAATTTGGTCTATTTTGGAGTGAGTTTTTTTTTTTTTTTTTTTTTTTTTTTGATAAGAGGTGTGAGTTTTTAACAGTAAAAGTTTTTTTTTTTTTTTTTTTTTGAAAAGCACAGATTCAGATAAATTCAATTCGGTGCGATTATATTGTAATTGATATTAATAGGCATAAAACAGCACACGGAGCAAACAAAAGCAAGGCACACACCCCACAGCAACAAAAGGCAAAACAAAAGCAAAGGCACGGCAACACACAGGAACACATGCATGAACTAGTTACTATGGCTGTGAGCAATTCGGTGGAATTTGGTGGAATAATAGGCAGTGCAAGATAAATTATGATAACCAGGCAATGCAAGATACAATATAATCATTACCTGAATCTGGTCTGTTGTTAGGGTTTCTTCACGACCTTGTTGCTATTTTCTGAAAAGTCTTGAGCGAGAGTGAAAAGTATGATGGGAGATGGCAAGACAATTTTGGGGTCTAACTATTTATATTTATCACTAAAAAGTCTAAAAAATCTATTTTGTCATGAAATCCTACAAATCTTGATCTCAATCCAATACCACTAGACAATTTGCCTCTTGAAAGTCTGGATCCAATACCACAATATATTATGGACTTTAAAAAAAATCTTGAAAGTCTGGATCCAATACCACAAAATATTATAGACTTTTAAAATAAATCTTGAAAGTCTTGATCCAATACCACAAGATATTATGGACTTTTAAAAAAAATCTTAAAAGTTCTAATCCAATACCACAACGTTATGATGGTTTAAATTATGATGGTTTTTTCTGTCATAAAATCTTGACGGTTATTACTCATCATTAAATCATGACGGTTAAAAACCATCATAAATCTTAAAACATTTTGAAAAAAAAAATTTCAATTTATATGTAAATATATAATTAATTAATTTTCTTAACATCAATAACCCATTAAAAAAATAAACCACAATGATCTTTCGTAATATTTCAGAAAATCAATATAAATTTTATTAAATAATTTTTTTCTCATATACAATGAATAGCTATGAAAAAAAAAATCATAGCTAGAAGATAAAAAATGTTACAATTGACAAATTACACCTATACAAATTATCTAATAATACTTGATTTCATCAATTGCCTCCAACAAATTCTTGACAACCTGCATGATTCAAACGTAAAAAAAATATCAATAACTAATACAAAAGTGATATAAATAACTGTAAGATTTGTTTTAATAATAAAATACACAATTTATCATTCAAGCATTTATTCAAACAGATTGTATGCAAGAAGTAGGTGGTTTCACATAAGCAAATTTTTATTAGAGTATAAGTAGATTAATAATCAAAAAATATACATAACAAAAATTAATTGGAAAAAAAATGTCAAAACCTTTAATTCCAAAACAAATAATGAACAAAACCACGTCAAGCCAAGTAAAGAACTGCAAAAATTGAACCAACAAGATACTAATATATGGAACAAACATAAAACCATTTCAACATACATAAAAAATGCACACATAAATACACGAAAACACACACAAAAAGAGAGAAAAACAAAAATGAAGAACAAAACCTCAATTGCAGCTTCAATCTCAACGGTGGTGGAACTATTTTTTATTTTTTATTTATTTTTTTTTATGGATTTGAGGGGGAGGATTAGGCATCCATGGTCATGGATATGAGAAAGAGAAGAAGTTAGAACAAGAAAAGTGTGGTGGCTGTGTGAAACAAATGGCTAGGGTTTGGTTTTAAAGTTTATTTATAGTATGTTAAGGTGTGGATGGGTTTATAGTATTATTATGTGACCACATATTATAACATCTTATTTAAAAACCGTCATAAAGTTATGACGGTTTTTAAAAACCATCATGATATATTGATGGTTTTTAAAAAAGGATCAAGATCCCCTACTCATCTCATTTGTACTCATCTTTTAACCATTTACCAACACGTGGTATCCAAACAAATGGATGGGTAGGATTAATTTTTTTATATTTTTTTCTCTCTACCACATACAAACGACATCGTTTACGTTATTTGTTTTATTATTTTTAAAAAAAAATTTATTCAAGTTTCAACTCCAAACCCAAATCAATCATCATCATCAATCGGATTCAAAGTTCAAAACAAAATCAAACCCAAGCTAAACCCAAATCCAGTTTCAACATCATCTAGAAACCAAGCAAATCGAAGAAGATTTCGATGATTATGGGGTGGAGATCCAGATCCACCAATCCAAGCAAAAAAAAAAAAAAAACCCACAAAACAAGAATCAGTTCACAGATCCAACCTAGAATTTTGATTATTTTTTTTTAACTAACAAAAATATATGATTCCCATAATTTTATTTTGGGGAAGATTCCCAAAAAAAATTTAAGAAAAAAAAAACCCAAGATCTGGTTCCAGATCTGTCCAAGCCTAATTTCAACCTATAATTTCAACTTTGTTTTCAAGTTTCAATCCCGAATTATAACTTTGTTTCCTAATCCAAAACCAGCCTATTCATCCAAAAATCTCAGAGAGAGAGAGAGAGAGAGAGAGAGAGAGAGAGAGAGAGAGGAGCTTAGTTGGTTTTATTAGAGGATTTAGTATTAACTGGAGAGCCTACACAGGGGAAGAAGTTCAAAAGCTTGAAATCTGGGTTTGGTTTGAGAGAGAGAGAGAGAGAGAGAGAGAGAGAGGAAAGGTTGAAGAAGAGTAGAAGACGAAACAGGGAGAGGTGAGAAAAAAATAATTTTGTTTTCTTAAAAAAAAAAAACAAACAACGTCGTTTGTTATGTGGTGGTGAGAAAAAAATAAAACAAACTAATCCTACCCATCCATTTGTTTGGATGCCATGTGTTGGCAGATGGTTAAAAGATGAGTACAAATGAGATGAACAGGGGATATTGATCCTTTAAAAAAAGCATCATAAGGTTACGACAGTTTTTAAAAACCATTAAGACATTGTGATAGTTTTTAAAAAGCGTCCTAACGTTATAATGCTTTTTAAAAGGCAGAATTTCACATAACTCCTACCTTTTTGGTGATTTGTCACCTTTATAAATGTCTTTCCAAATTCATCACTTTAGTCCTTACTTTTTCCAAAACTCATCACTTTAGTCCATTTGACCAAATATGTGAAAGTCAATTATTTTAAAACCTATGAAAGTACATTTTTGCCCTTATTACTATTTAATTTAGATAAAATGATTATATAAGTTTTAAATTAAAATGAAAAATAATAAAATTCTCAATAATAAAATCTTAAATAAATATATTACAAAAAAATCTTAAATAAATAATAATAAAATCCATTAATTTTGTCTTCTTTTTTTTTTTTTTTTTTTTATTGTATTTTTGTCATAATGGATATTAATTTAGCTAAAATGATTATCTTAGCTTTAAATGATTTTTTTTTTCATAATTTTTTTTTTTTGTAATCTATTTATTTAAGATTTTATTATTGAGAATTTTATTGTTTTTCAATTTAATTTAAAGCTAAGATAATTATTTTAGCTAAATAAAAATCCATTATGAAAAAAAAAATACAAAATAAGAAAAAATTAATGGATTTTTTAATTATTTATTTAAGCTTTTTTTTATGTAATATATTTATTTAAGATTTTATTATTGAGAATTTTATTGTTTTTCATTGTAATTTAAAGCTAAGATAATCATTTTAGCTAATTTAAATAGTAATAAGGGTAAAAATGTACTTTCGTAGGTTTTAAAATAGTTGACTTTCACATATTTAGTCAAATGGGCTAAAGTGATGAGTTTTGAAAAAAGTAAGGACTAAAGTAATGAATTTGGAAAGACATTTATAAAGGTGACAAATCACCAAAAAGGTAGGACTTATGTGAAATTCTACCTTTTTAAAAACCATCATTATTTTGTATCATAAATCTTATTATTTCTAGTAGTGTATCCCAAATAATTACATGGTTCGGCCAATATACCTTATCTCTGTGGGTAAAACCCCGCAAATATAACTTTCACTATAATCAAAGTAGCCCTAAGAACAAACAAAGTCTACTAAAAAAGTCTAGAAACAACACTTTCTAGTTTTGAGTAGAGCCTTAGAAAATAATATCCACAGATAAAATCAACAATTGAGAATACCAAAATTCAAGGAAATCACTGTTTCAAACAAATCCCAAAATGATAACGAAATCACCTATAAAAGCTTCAATAAAGCTTACCAATGTCTTGGTTGCGCTTCACAGTTCACACCTCCATTGCCTCAATATTCACTTAAGACATAAACCCACTGACTTTAAATCACAAAAGTCAGGTAACTCACACTTAGCTTTCAATCGATGACAACAACCAACATACTAATTTATCTCACTCAGAGTATCTCCAATGGAGCACCATTTTAGTGTAAAGTTGTGATCCAATGCAATACCAAAGTCCAATTTCCAAGAAGAAAAAAAAAATAGTGTTGGTGAATACTACATAAATTGGTGTTGCATTATTCACCAACACCTTTATTTATTATTATTATTATTTTTAATTAAATATCCTCCAATAATTATAACAATATGTATTCCCAAAAATTATACCATTGGAAAGATCTCAAAATGACACCAATTAATTATACATATATAATTTATTTAATTACTTATTAATTATACATTTAACTAATGTATTTTTTATAATAACTTTAAGATTTATTAGGAGGATATTCTTTAAAGATACTATTTTGGTGTAAATCATTGGAGTGGGAAACAATTTGATGTATAAATATTTCCAAAAGATGTTTTTTTTTTTTTTTTTTTTTTTTACACCAATTTAATGTAAAATTTGGTATTCTCAATTGGAGATGCTCTCAGAGCAACTCCAACCAACACACCAATTTGGTGTAAAACCAAGTCAAACGAAGTCACTAAATCCCAAAACTCCCAATAAACAAGTCACCAAATCTCAACTCCTTAAAAACAAATTTGGTGTGTTGCTACAGTAAAACACACCAATTTGGTCTACATCAAAACTTTTTTTAAAATTTTTTTAAATGTCGCATCACTGTATTTTAATTTTTTTAAAATTATTAATTTAACCCTCTCATACTTAATTATAACGATATGTATTTTTAAAAAAATATATAGTTGGAAAGAGCTCGCTTATATCTGTAAAATGATACAACTATTGATATATATATATATATATATATATTTAATTTACTATTAATTATACAGTTAACTAATATAAAACTTTTATAATAATTTAAAGATTTATTGAGAGAATATTCTTTAAATATACTCTTTTGATGTAAAATTTGATATTGAATGTGAATTTTTTTTTTTTAGTGTAAGCATATCTACTAAGGATGTATTTTTAAAATTAAATTGGTGTAAAATTTAGTATGAAACATTGGAGTTGCTCTTAAAAACCCATCTCTTGCACTATACCAAGCCGTGACTTCCAATTCTAAGCACCAAACTATCAAGCCTCACTTAAGTTTGATCACACAACAACAGCATACCACTTGGTTACTACGTCTTTCTTAAGCTTATATCATAATTCACACACCACGTGTTAGAATATCTGATCAAGCTAGAATATTTGATCAAGTGGACATGGCTCGTGATGATCAAGTCAAACCAGAATGTAGTCTGGCCATCATGACACCTCAGCTAAATATGGTCAAGTGGCCATCCTGATTACATCAACTTCTCCACCTAAATTCTGTTATGCCTCTGACGTCACAGCTGGTCATCAGCTGGTCATCTGCTAAGTTATCAGAAAGTCAGTTAGGATTTAAAGGCTGAGATTGCTCTAGTTAATTAGCAGCCAATGGCTAGGATCTCTCAATGTAATTATATATAAAGAGACTCTGTAATTGTGTTTGTTTAATGAGAAAAGTTTCAGAAAATAAATTGTTCATTCTCTCTCAGTTTTCTCTCCCGCATTTTCTCAAACACTTTACATGGTATCAGAGCTTCTGACTCACGTCATCAATGGCTAACTCATCAAGCTCCTCAACTCATCGTGATCACAACTCAGATCAAGATTCCGCTAGTTTCGATCTAGCCATGGATTTTCCTAATCTGGCAAAAACAATGAATCTCCATTTGACTATCAAACTTGATAAGTCAAACTACATCTATTGGAAAGCTCAGATCATTCCAGCAATCAAAGCACTGGAACTTGAAGATCTGATCTCAAGTGTGAAGTCTCCTCCACCAAGATTTCTTGAAGTAAGAGCTGAATCAGAAGGTAGCACCACTACTACCGGAGCTAATAAGGAATTTGAGGCTTGGAGAAAAGTAGATCAACTACTCCTGTGTTGGCTTCTCTCAACCTTATCACAAGGAGTCATCGGTCAGGTAACAAATTGCAAAACTTCTCTTGAAGTTTGGGAAACTTTAGAGCAACTTTATTCACAACAGTCCATGGCAAAAGTTTTACAATTGAAAAATCAGCTTCAAAATATCAAAAAAGGTTCAATGAACATCTGTGACTATATGTTAAAAATTAAGAATCTAGGTGACAGTTTGATGGCTGCTAATCAAATTGTAACGGATTATGACATGATTTTAAGTGCTATGCATGGATTAGGCCATGAGTATGATGCTGTTGTAGTGGTAGTTACTTCACAAGCTAAGACTATGAGCTTGCAAGATGTTCAATATTTGCTTATGATGCATGAGCAACGTATAGAGTCACTCAATGCTTCTTCACATATAGAAATCACACCATCTGTGAACTTTGCTGCTAGTAACAATAACTTTGGAAGAGGTCAACGTGGTGGTCAGTATAACAGAGGAGGTTCTAATGGAGGAAGAGGCAAAGGAGGCAGGAATGGTCGATGGAATGGTCAAAAAGTCTTTGGTCAATTATGTGGCAAACCAGGACATATTGTCTTACAGTGCTATAAGCGCTTTGATCAAAATTTCCATGGCAATCAGAATTATCACAATCAGAATCATCAACAGAATTTTCATGCCAACCAGAATTATCAGCAGAATAGTCAAGGTCAACGTTCATTCAATGGACAGAATAATCAGACATTTCAAGCACACGCTGCTCAGAACATGATGAATCAAGGCTCAGCAATGTTTGCAACCCCTGAAGATGTTGCTAACACAGCTTGGTATGTGGATTCTGGTGCAACAAATCATGTCACAGCTGACATGAACAATCTTGCCACAAGCTCAGAATACAAGGGTACAGATAAATTGGCAGTTGGGAATGGTAATCAACTTTCAATTCATAAAATAGGTGACACAGTAGTCAAGTCACACACATTACCTAACCATTCACTTTTACTCAAAAATGTTCTTTATGTTCCTGAGATTACAAAGAACCTTTTAAGCATTTCTAGACTAACTCATGACAATGATCTTACTGCTGAGTTTTGTGAAAATTCTTGTGTTTTCAAGGATAAGCATACGAGGAGGATGTTGCTCAGAGGAACACACAAGGATGGACTGTACAGTCTTAAGCTGAGTCCAAATTATGGTTCTTCAAAAAATTCTGGTTCATACTCTCATAGGTCTGCTTCAAATCCGTCAGTTGTCAATTCTTTTGTTTCCAAATTTCCAGTTAATTCAGCAAATAAGAAGTTTGATGTAGATTTAGCTGCTAAAACAAATTCTATCATTTGGCATGCCAAACTTGGGCACCCTTCTGCTATTGTGCTACATAAGGTGTTATCCTCTATGCATTTCAATGTTAATGTGAATGCTTTACATTTTTGTGATGCATGAAAATTGGGTAAACATCATCAGTTGCCCTTTATAAAACATCCTGTATCTGTTTCAGCTCCTCTAGAGCTTATATACTCTGATATTTGGGGACATTCTCCTACTCTATCAACTGCAGGTTTTCGTTATTATATAGTCTTTGTTGATGCCTTTACAAGGTTCTCTTGGTTGTTTCCAATCAAACTAAAATCTGATGCATTTTCAGTCTTCATTAAGTTTCAAAAATCTGTTGAATTGGAATTTAATAGGAAGATAAAAGCTCTTCACACTGACATGGGTGGAGAGTACATTGCCTTCTTGCCACATCTTAGTTCGTTAGGCATCAAAGCAAGATTTTCTTGCCCACATACACACTAGCAGAATGGTGTTTCAGAAAGAAAACACAGACATGTTGTGGAAACTGAGCTTACACTTCTTGCCCATGCTAATCTTCCTCTTCGTTTCTGGGCTAAGGCTTTTGAAACAGCTACATTTCTCATCAATAATCTTCCATCTTCTGTGTTAAACTTCATGTCTCCATTTGAAAAACTGTTCTCTAGGAAACCAAACTATGCCTTCCTCAAAACTTTCGGTTGTTCTTGCTTCCCATATTTGAGATATTATTCTAAGCACAAGTTTGACATTCATTCAGCTAAGTGTATTTTTCTTGGTTATAGTATGTCTCATAAAGGTTACAAGTGTCTTCATCCTTCTGGGAAAGTTTATGTTTCAAGACATGTTGTTTTCAATGAAACTGAATTTCCATATCCATTACTCTTTTCTACAAAAGTCAGCTCACAAATGTCCTCTGCTAGTCTACCAATTGACGTTCTACAGAATGCCTCCACATCTCTTATTACATCCGTCATTCCCTGTTATGCTCCTCTTGCTCATTCTCCACATGCTTCAGGTACTATCTCTAACTCTTCTGATGTTGATTCACCACCGTTATCTACCACTGCTATTCCATCAGGCATTGAGTTACCTACTGCTGTTGCTCAACCAACATTACCTGGTCCAAATCACTCTATGATGACTCGGACTAGGACTGGTACCATTGCTCAAAAGCGTTATACTTTAACTCCTCAAGTTTTTACTTCAACTCATTCACCAGCTCCCTCACCTGAGCCTAAAAATGTGAAGGCTGCCTTGGCAGATCCTCTATGGTTTAATGCAATGGAGGATGAGTATACTACTTTGCTAAAAAAATAAGACTTGGACCCTTGTTCCATTTCAACCCAACATGAATGTTGTTGGCAATAAATGGGTGTATCGTGTGAAATATAATCCTAATGGCAGCATTCTGAAGTATAAGGCCAGATTAGTGGCCAAAGGCTTTCATCAAACGCCCGGGCTTGACTTCTTCGATACCTACAGTCCAGTCATCAAAGCCTCAACTATACGGGTAGTCTTTACCATGGCAGTGAGCAATGGGTGGGACATCCAACAAGTGGATATCAATAACGCATTCTTAAACGGTGAGCTGAAGGAATTGGTGTTCATGCAGCAGCCTGAGGGATTTATCAGTCAATCTCATCCTTCTTATGTGTGTAAATTAGAGAAGGCGTTATATGGTTTGAAGCAAGCTCCACGTGCCTGGTTTACTCAGCTGAGGAATGCTCTTCTCTCATGGGGTTTTCATCCTTCGCAATCAGACATTTCGTTATTCATCAAAGGGACAGGTTCCCAATTGATTCTTTTATTGGTCTATGTTGATGACATATTGATCACTAGTGGTAGTTCTCAGTTAATTCATCAGGTCATCAAGCAGCTGAATTCTGCCTTTGCGCTAAAAACTTTGGGTTCAGTTCATTATTTTCTGGGTTTTGAGGCTCATCGGGATCAATCTGGTCTATACTTGACTCAGAGTAAGTACATTGGTGATCTTCTCACCAGAACCAACATGGTCACTTGCAAACCTTGCTCCACTCCTATTTCTGCTGGGACTAGGCTGTCACTTACTGATGGCGAATCCTTCTCTGATTCTACTCTCTATAGAAGTGTAATTGGTGCATTGCAGTACCTTACTTACACTAGACCTGACATCAGTTTCATTGTTAATCGATTAAGTCAGTTTTTGGTTTCTCCAAAGGTGTCCCATTGGAATGCTTGCAAGAGGGTCTTACTGTATCTCAAAGGCACTCCTCATTATGGCTTGGTGTTCAAACGTGCTCCACATTTTCGGCTGGAGGCATTTTGTGATGCTGACTGGGCAAATTGTCTAGATGACAGGCTTTCCACATCTGGTTGTGCAGTTTTCTTAGGGGGTAATCTCATCACTTGGTTTTCTAAGAAGTAGTCAATTGTAGCTCGGTCCAGCACAGAGGCTGAATACAGAGCTCTTGCTCAAGCTTCTGCTGAACTTCTTTGGCTGCATTCTCTCCTATCTGAGCTCCAGGTTGATGTTTCTTCTGTTCCTGTGGTTTGGTGTGATAATACGGGGGCCAAGGCTTTGGCTCAGAATCCTGTATTTCATGCTCGTACTAAGCACATTGAGGTAGATGTGCATTTTGTTCGTGAAAAGGTTGCATCTAATCAGCTTGAGGTTCGCTATATCTCCACCGTTGATCAGATTGCTGATGTTCTAACAAAGCCTCTTACTACTGATCGTTTCTGGAAGTTGGTGTTCAAACTGTCCTTGTGCCTCTCCCCTCAGTCTAGTTTGAGGGGGGATGTTAGAATATCTGATCAAGCTAGAATATTTGATCAAGTGGACATGGCTCGTGATGATCAAGTCAAACCAGAATGTAGTCTGGCCATCATGACACCTCAGTTAAATATGGTCAAGTGGCCATCCTGATTACATCAGCTTCTCCACCTAAATTCTGTTATGCCTCTGACGTCACAGCTGGTCATCAGCTGGTCATCTGCTAAGTTATCAGAAAGTCAGTTAGGATTTAAAGGCTGAGATTGCTCTAGTTAATTAGCAGCCAATGGCTAGGATCTCTCAATGTAATTATATATAAAGAGACTCTGTAATTGTGTTTGTTTAATGAGAAAAGTTTCAGAAAATAAATTGTTCATTCTCTCTCAGTTTTCTCTCCCGCATTTTCTCAAACACTTTACACCACGCACATAACACAATTTATATAAGGAATATTATCAAAATCCCCTATGTAGTTTGCTCTATTCCTCGGCTTTCCCCTCTAGTTCCATTAATTTGAAGTTAACGGCAGGGGATAATAGCTAGGGAAATAATGCCATTAATGGAACCTGGAGCTGAGCCCTTTAGAAGCTTGGGTACAACCCACCCAACATTTTTGAAAAAAATTAACAAGTTTGAGTTAGTCTTAAAAAAAAAAAATTAAAGCCCACATTCAATGTAGATGCTGTCAACCCATTAAGAAACTTTAATGTTCAACTTAAATCTAAACCCAATAAATCAAGTAAAATATTAATGAGCCCTATGACTTAAATTTAACATTAAAAAAAAAGCCCAACTAAGCAATTAGTCCATAAACAAATGTTAAATTACCAAAGCCAAAATTTTAAAAAATTAAAAACCAAAACCACAACCAAATTATATGGTTATCTACATTAAGAGGAAACTTACTGATACTATGATTCCGTATTAATAATTGATATTGTTTGTGTCTCAAAGCCTCGTTGTGCACCACTTCGACAATATCTTGTTGTGGATGTAATGCATTTTTTTGCTTTTTTTTTTTTTTTTTTTTTACTTTTATGTGTGTGTTTTTCTTGCATTTTGTATGTATTTAAGGGTAAGACTTGTTATGTCTCCCTAACCTGGTATATCATTGATACTTTTTAATAAAAATTTTCTCATATCATATTGATTTGACTATTACAAAGAAAATTTTTGTTTGGTTATTATAGTTCAAAATATTATGACTTTTAAGTAAGAAAATAAAATTTAGATTAGCTCACCCCCCAATTGTTTTTTCTAACTACACACCTGATGGAACTAGATGGGAAAAATATAGAATAGGTCAAACTACAGAGGAGATATTAATGATGAGTAGTGATATTTGCACCCCTGAAAAATTGTATGGGCACCCTTTTTTGTATGTAGACCCCAATAAAATTTTTAAAATATGAAATTTTGTAAGCACACCCCATACATTACCAAATATGCCCTTTTCTTTTAATTTTTAAAAATATTAAAAATAAATTATAAAATATTTAAAATCTCTCTCTCTCTCTCTCTCTCTCTCTCTCTCTCTCTCTCTCTCTCTCTCTCTCTATATATATATATATATATATATATATATATATATATATATATATATATATATATATATATATATAATATACATAATTAAAATCTTAGAATTGTGAAACCAACTAAATTTACATAAACAAATGGGATTTTATACAATTTTTACACAAACAAAGTCACTAAAATTATTATTAGATCTAAGAGTTTCTTCTTCTTCTTCTTATTTTATTTTATTTTTTTTAAATTATTTTTGTTAACCACAAAAATTGGCGAAGGTTCAAAGAAGAATTTTCCATCCATATTCAAGGGTGAAAGAGCTACCAATGCAGAATCTAGCTACATCCTATAAAGAATCCAAACCAAAGTACTCAGGCACACCCCTGGACTATCCAGACTGAGATTAAGGACACCGAAACTCCCAAGTAGCGAGCAACACAAAAAACAAGGTCCTAAAGTATCCCGCTACCACCCCGTCCAAGTATCCCGCTACCACACAGACCAAGTATCCCGCTGTTATGCACATCAAGCATCTCGATACTTGGTTGTTTTGACACCACGTCACAGCATCGGCTGGTGTCCCGATACCCCGATTCCATAAAGGGGTGAGCTACCTCAATCCATCCCTAAAAACCGGCTGGCCAGATAGTTAAAGTACCAAGAAGAACAGATCGTAAAGGTAAGTCTAGCACGCTCGAAAGACAACTTAAAGCAACAATAAAACGCCACCGTTCAAGACAAATATAGAATTATGCTCATTCCCGCCACTAAAAGTCCTATTTGAAATACAAGTCAACTCCATCAGAATTCCGCCAAGTAAGGGATCTCACGATTCCTAGAAGGGAAGAAACGATATTCTTGCCAATCGCCACGGAACGCCCCGAAAAACTCTAGGTCACACGACCGAATTCATAAGAGTGCTGGGCAAGTATTGAGACTTATATATACATCATATTATCACAGAGAATGGGGAGGCGACTAGAGGCAATTCTGAGTCCTAAACCCTACTTGATATTTTTCACTTATCGACATGCACGAGAGCTCCATCGCCAACAAAAAAGAAAAACCCTTACCCGCATCACCATAGCCATATGAACATCCTCACTGTATTTGTCGTTTAAAGTTTACAATCAATAAAAGAATCATATTATTGCGTTATTGTTTATTCATCATTATCATTGCCCCTTTTATTGGTTTTATTAGGAAGTCAAGGGTATGGAACTACTTGATACCTCTCCGACTGAGATCTACCTTGATTTCAGTCATTATAAATTGTTAATTGGAAAAATCACCCCAAGTGACAATTTTCGGTTAACACTTTTTGTGATAGCCATGGTTCCGTTTTTCCATTCAGTCACTGCCTTCTCCATTTTCACATTTATAATGGAGGGACAACAATTCCAGGATTTTACACAATTATGTCAAGGTTATTATGATATATATATATATATTGAATTTAAAATGGAAGAGGCAACAACCTTCCATAGTTCCATCTTCATTTTAGGCTTGGAAGTTCACCCATTTATTGATTTGGATTTTTTGTTTTTCATTACTAATTTTATTTTATTGCTTCCTTTTTTTTTTTTTTTTTTAATTTGGTTTAGTTAGTCAACTATTCAAAATAGTAAAATAGTTATAAAAATTATTATTTATTTAATTAAAATATTAATAATTTAATTTAAGAGTAATATTGAAATTTTGAAAATATATAAATTTGGGGTGTACATACAGTTTTAGAGGGGTGCAAATATTGTCACTTATTAATAATACCACTTTATATAATATGTAAAGCAAACCCTATATAGATTTGGGCTACTCATGGACTAGATCAAAAACATAAATAGGCCCAACAAGAACAAAGATAGGAGAGATAGATGATGCTGAAGAAGATTACATATATTTCAGGGTTTTAGTAATTTTCTAGACATTCTTTAAAATAAATTATTGAAAGTTTATTAGTAACAATCAAATCTATATGAATGTGATTAATTTTTTATATATAAAAAATTTATAGCTTAAGTCTGACAAATTTTACTTTTTCTTTAACATGTTTCATTTTATTAATTTTCTGACAAATTCTTTAACAAATTAAAATTACAATTTTTTTAATTACTTCAAACATATTGCATGGATCATGTATATTTAACTTGCTGACTATTAGAGCTTATCAAATATGATCGGTTTGGGCCAACATGGGCGTAGTTCAACTAATAGATGGACAAGCTTGGGGTCTGGGTAAATGACTCTTAGGTCAATGGCTCGAATCCTATAAATAACGAAAGCTTTCAAAAAAATACATGGTTCTGGATTAATAAATATTGTCAAAAAAAATAAAAAAAAATTGTCATCTCATATCATATAATACTAGTGGGAGAGGCGTGCCAAATTTATAGTATTGAATCTTAAATATAATATATATATATATATATATGTTTTATATATGAATACAAACTTATTTACAATATATTTACAATAAAAAATTGTTAGAGTATCTCCAATGTAATGCTAAATCATTGTATTAATGCTATAATTTAACACAAAGTAAAAAAAAAAGTATACTCCAATACAGTGCTAAAAGTTATGCCAAATTTGACATATGCTATACTTTGTGCCAAATTTGGCATGGTGCATAGCATATGCCAAATTTGGCACAGCAATAAATGTACCAGCATTTGTTGACTTTTTTTAATTTTAGGGAAAATTAAGATGGAAACAGTTCTAAAAAAAATATTCAATGTATTCATTGAATGCATGGGTTATATTTGTTGACTTTTATAATTTTAAATAATAAAAAATAAAATAAAAAATAGCATATCAAATAGAATTTTACATTGGAGTACAATATTAAAATGATATGCCAAATATAACATTTTAGTATTTTTTGTGCTAAATTTGGCATTAGCATATGAATTGGAGATGTTTTAATACTTCTAATGTTTCAATTTAACTTGAAGTTCTTACTAAGACATGTCTATTAAAGTTACTTTATTATTATATATTAAAAAAAAACAATAATATTTACGATTGTCACGTATCGCTCCCACAATTCCACATCAGAAGTATGAAAATAGGCTATTATAATTATATTGAGTAATGCTAGACTTTCAAAATTTCTTACTAAATGGTGTTCGCAAATGACGTGTCAACATCTCATTACTCATCACATAATTTCATTATTTATAAGATGTTGGCATATCACTGACGAACACCAATTGGTAAGAAATTTGGGAAGCCTAGCATTACTCAATTATATTACATATACAATTAAATAATTAAAAAAACTAATAACATTTATGATTGTCACGTGTCGCTACCACATTAAAAGTAGGAAAAAAAATGATATTATTAGTATACTATATATGATTACAGTATTTCCTCATGGTACTCAGTTGTAAACCATTTGTAGATAAGTCCCCTTACCCAAATCCTCCATATTGTAAACATAAAGCATAGTATAAAAACATATTTATATAATCACAAAGAAAAGTTCTAGCTATCTAGTTAACATTATAGGTAAAATACTCTTACAAAATATTTTAAAGATAAATCTACATTGTAATGTCAAGATATAGACACAATAGCAACTGCATCTTATAATTTACTACATAATAATAATAATGTTACAAATTATCAACAGTGGATGATACACAATCATTGTTAGATTTTCATTTTAAAATAGGTTTGTATTTTTTAATTTTAGCTTTTAAAGCTTTATTCTCTTCAACTGCTTCATTGTATCCTCCATTGATTCTATGATAACACCACTTATAGTATCGAGAAGTTGACATCACAAACTTCAAATTTGTAATGCTTTTGCGGATAATCAATTGTTTCTTTAGCTGCATCTTGCTCAGACTCGTTTTTGTGCTTTGAAAGTTTACCCCAAAACACTTCAATATTGAATTCTAAGTCAATACTAAGATCGATCTCAACATATGCTTTAAACAGTTCTGGACCATCAACTTCGTATCAATAGCCGTGTTTGCCTATCTTTAGTTTTTCGACAATATTTTGGCGTAGGTGTTTATAACATATATCGACACACAAAGTTTCCATATTGATTAATATGCATATGAACAAAAAAGATAATCATATTACGTACAATTTATTTAATTAATTAAGAACTTGGCAAATAACACAAAAAATATCAAACCGAATTGGATCATCTAAGTCAAATTACTATGATGGTAATTTGACTTAATGGAAGCATAAATCACACATTCAAGCTAATAAAGTGGATAAAATCATTGATACAGAATACCCACTTAAGTTTTCCAGCCACAGTAGAATACAGAGAGTAAGTTGCAACTTGGAAACCCAAATTAAAACTGTTCTCTTCTTCATAGTCAACAAAACTGAAGATGAGAAGAGACGATTTTTTGCTTCAAGGAATATGGAATTAAATGGTCTGTTTTGTATAAAAAAACAGGATATCTTATTAATTAATACGACTGAATAATCTTATAAAGTTATAAATCCATAAATTTATGGCACCTGCAGTAGCTGCAGGGATGGGAAACTGGGAAAGACGCGTCTTATTAAATTAGGAGAAAATCTCTCTTAAATTAGACATCACTTGTGCAGGTACAAACACTGACAAACTCGATTACTATTTAAATTGTTTTCATATAACTTAAAAAAATTAAAAATTCATAAGCATTTTTCATTTCCCTTTTATTTTGAAACACACTAATTACAAATATTTTCAAAATTCATAAACATAATAAAACAAGGAGGATAGAATTTAATTTTAAGCTTAAATTAGTTTCTTAAAGGTTCCAAAAGATGAAAGCTTGTTTGGTTAGGCTTTTGAAAAACTTCTATTGGTAAAAGATCTATTAGAAATAGAGTTTTTGAAAAAAAAAATTATAGTTGTTTGGTTGGTAGACTTTTTAAAAAAAAAAAAAGTTTATTTGGAGAAGCACTTTCCCATGAGCTTTTACCTAGTAGAGGTTTAAACTCTACTAGCCTCTACTCAATTTAAAATAGACAATCTCAAAAGCTCAACCAAACAACTCTAAAAATCTCAAATAGACGTTGATAGACCTTTTGAGACAGTAAAAAGCTCAACCAAACAAGCACGAAGTAAAGCAATGATTAGTGTTTGCTTATGAATTTGCACAACCTTTTTCGAGATTTTCTTCTGTTAAATAATTAGATGATTTGTTTACATTTTATACGAAGCAATGATTAATGTTTGCTTATGAATTTGGACACCCTTTTTCGAGATTTTCTTTTGTTAAATAATTACATTTGCTTACATTTTATATGGAAGGTCGTAAAGAAGAAAAAATCCCCTTATCATTAGTCATTACACGTGAGATTTTATCTACATCTTGCTCTCTCGTAAAGATAAATAAACAAATACATCAATATTATATTTTTCTCAAATAAAAAAAAGAGCAATTTATGTAATTATCCTAAACAACGTGACAACTGGTTTTTAATTAACTATGTTATCTCTTTCCTAACTAGGGACATTTTAACTCTGTACAAGTGTCTTTTTTTTTTTAGTTAGTTTTTATCCTCAATCAGATAGACATGATGAACTGGAACCTTGGCCTCCAAACTGAACTGGAACTGTGGCCTCGGAACCAGAACCAAGACGGTTCCGATTCCGATTCCAAAGAATGAAGAACCGGACAGGAACTGCCGATTCCTTTAATTTATTTTTTTATTTTTTCTAAAAAAATTGTTAAAAAAAAAACACTTTATTTATAAAAATAAAATGTTTAAAAGAGAATGGAAATCGTAAGAGATGGAAAAGATGGTAATGGAATTGAAACTTGGGTGACAATGGAAGAGGAAGAGATAGCTTATGTGATTATTATTTTTTTAACAAAGCCATTATTTAATTTCAATAGACCTCCCAACTCTCTCCATGTTTTCCATATATAAAGAAGAAGTTGAGACATAAAAGAATATCATTATGTTATATCAATGAATGGAAATGGAAATTCAATTCTACATCTACATCGGATAAATAAGAGAAGTGAAGAGATGCCTAACTTATGTAAAATAGAGGAAAATGCAAATGAAAACATACTTACTTCGACAAGGGTTATAAGTCACGGCCCAATATTTTACAATGTCTCTTACTCCCTTTTAACGTTTTATTTTTGTAAAAATAAATAAATAAATAAAGAACCCAACCGGCAGAACTGGGGAACCGAAACCACCGGTTTCGAACCGAACCGAACCAAAACCGACGTCATGTCTAGATTCATCACACCATGAATTACCCTTTCTAAAATTTAAGCCTCTTATATATATATATATATATAGCCTTTCCATTGTCAGTTCGTCCTGACATAAAATATATCATGACGAAGAATGTGGACCATAGATTATAGAGAAGTTTTGATAAATGCATACACTTTGAGTCAAAGTATGTAAATCTAATGATCCACATTCTTTGTCTTGATATATTTTATATCAGGACGAACTGACAATAGAAAAATTGTATATATATATATATAGGAAATAAAAGGTCTCAAATGATTTTTGGATTGCAATTTCAGAATATATAATTAGAATTCAAAGGCACGTGAGACTCGTGTGAAACATTAGCATTTGAGATGTAATTTAATTAATTTCAATGTAATTTTTGAATCCATTTTGACTTGTTCATTTTTGAGATGCAAGTGCAATTATTATCATCTTGTAACTGTGCTACATGATTTATGAATTAATACACATTTTAAAAAATTAGAGTCCATGTAAATTAAGTAGTGCCACAGTTGCAGTATACCATAAACATGCATGGTGATCTATGCAAACACATAATACAGATGTAAATTAATGTGAACACAATGAAAAATTAGGGTGGGAAACAGGAAGACCGCGTTAACGAATATATAAAGTATATATGCACAGTGAAACCCAATTTCTCCAACTCTCTAAGAAACAAACAAGATTATAGAAAGGTCTAGACAATTGGTCCCACGCGTCTCCACTAGTTGAAGAGGTTTGTGATCGAGTAGACTTAATTAATTATAATTAAAGATATTAATTAAAGCACATATATATGCGTGTATATATATATAGTTAATTACCTGATCAGTAGCCAGTAGGGGTAGAAATGTTTGTAGGCTGTAAGGAGGAGAGAAGAAGAGAAGACTGTATATATATAATATACCTAATAAATTAGGAAAATGGAAAGTATATGGTACTTGTGTTTTGTGGTGATATTGGTAATGGTTTTGTCAGTAGAAAGCCAGTTGACAACTGGTTTTTATTCATATTCATGTCCAGAAGCTGAGGAGGTGGTGAGGTCTACAGTTGAATCATACTTCAACATGGATTCCACCATAGCTGCTGCCTTGCTCAGGCTTCATTTCCATGACTGCTTTGTTCAGGTTTGCCTAGCTTTCATATATGTTCTCCTCTCCTCCTAATATATATATATATATATATATATATATATATATATGCATGTTCCTATAAAGTTAATCGGCTTGGCTTGTTTTGTACATATATATGCAGGGGTGTGATGGTTCAGTGCTGATAAGTGGGTCTTCTGCTGAGAGGAATGCAGTGCAAAACTCAGGATTGAGAGGATTTGAAGTAATAGATGATGCTAAAACACAACTAGAGGCCTTGTGCCCTGATGTCGTCTCCTGTGCTGATATCTTAGCACTTGCTGCTCGTGATGCTGTCGAGTTGGTATCTTCTTCTTTTCATTCTTTTTTGGGTCGTCTAGCAGTAGTGTTTTCAAGTAATACTATACAATTTAAATCATTATTAACTTAAAATTTAACTCAAATGATGTGGCAAGTGAGTTCTTCTTATCACACAAATTATGGAATGAACAAACCATTTGCTTTATCATTTGGGTTGGTTTTTAGACTAATTTTTGGGTATTGTTTGCAAATGATAGAGTTATGGTCCAAGTTGGGATGTTCCAACTGGTAGAAGAGATGGCAGGGTTTCCTCATCATCAGAAGCCTCAAATTTACCTTCTCCTCTTGATTCCATCGCTGTCCAGAGACAAAAATTTGCTGCAAAAGGCCTTGACGATAAAGATCTTGTAACTCTAGTTGGTAATTTACAAACTCCTCCCTCTCTCTCTTCCACAATTCCACAAATCAATTATTATGTGTCATATATGCAAAATATTGCAGGGGCGCATACAATTGGGCAAACAGACTGTGCATTCGTTAGTTATCGCTTATACAACTTCACAACAACAGGGAATTCAGACCCTTCTATAAACCAATCGTTCTTGGCTCAACTTCAGAGCCTTTGTCCCAATAACGGAGACCCCTCTAAACATGTGGCGTTGGATACAGATAGCCAGACCGAATTTGATGTGAGCTTCTTCAAGAATTTGCGTGAAGGTAAAGGAGTTCTTGAATCCGATCAAAGGCTTTGGGAGGATTCTGCGACGGGTTATGTGGTGCAAAAGTATGCTGGGAACATAATAGGGTTACTGGGGTTGAGATTTGATTATGAGTTTCCAAAAGCTATGATCAAGATGAGTGGCATTGAAGTCAAGACTGGTACCGATGGAGAGATCAGGAAGACATGTTCAAGCTTCAATTAATTTTAAAAAAAAAATGTAATATATTGTCGTCGCCTGAGAGATTCGAACTCTCGCGGGGAAACCCCATGTACTTAGCAGGCACACGCCTTAACCACTCGGCCAAAGCGACTTTGTTATTCTATCTATCCTCGTTATGTAATTTAAATAATGGTTTTGTTGGTGGAATTTCTCATTATCTAACTTTGTCGATTTATCAATAGAAATTCTCAAGTTAATATTTCATTAAAAAAAATTCTCAAATTGAATCGGGTTCAAATCTTTTTGATATTTATCTCTTTTATTCACTCAATCTTTTTACTTTATAATTTGAGTCCTATCTCTTCATTCAACTAAAATACTATTCATAATGAAATGAGATCGGTCCGGTGGTGAAATCCCTCAAACTTGCACAACGAGATTAAAGGTTCGAGTCCTCCCTTTCCCTAAAAAAATCCTAAATTTATGTAATTGTATAATGCTTCAAAAAAAAAAAACTAAAATACTATTCATCCTGCAATTTATAATTGTCCTATAATACAAATTATTATTTTTTGAAACAAATACTATTTATTTTTATAAACTCACTTTTTTTAAAGGATTATAAACTCATGTTGGTCATTAATACGACCTCAAACTTCGAAAATGTGAATTTCTGACGATTTTTTAAATTTAGGATAATTTTGAATAGAGTTAATTGTTTGGAGAGAATAGGAGAATCACACTAAGATAAAAAAAATAAATAAATAAAATCCAGTAACCCACTTCATCTATAACTTCTCACGAGTCACGACTAGCTATAACTTATAACTATATAACTTTATGCACATCACCTCTTAGTAAAGTTGGTAGTGCACATCCCTTCCACTTAAGTTGTGAGGGGTTCAAATTCCACCATGCATATTTTATAAGCATGTGTGGAGAGTTTTCTTCCCAAATTGTTGAAGTAATTATCTCCCCGTTGTGGGAGTAGATATCTGATTGATCTCAGTAGGTCCCGGCGGTCCTATTGTAATAATTCTTGTTAGGGGTGGGCAAAAATCCATTAAACCAAACCGAATTGGTCCAACCGGTTTTTTTATTTCAATTTTTCTTTGTGAACCGGTTCAATTCGGTTTAAATTTTTAAAAACCGGATTTTTCGGTTCAATGGCCGGAACCGAGAACCAGGTATGAAAAAAAACCCTAATTTTTTTTACGTTTGCTCTCTCTCTGCTCTAACCCTAAATCTCTCAACTCTAGATCTCTCAACTCCGCCTCTCTAGTCCGCCGTTTGTCGCTCTCGTCCGCCGTCTCTCTCTCGTCCGACGTTCTGGTGAACCACCGTTTTTCTGCTTCTTGGATCACCGAGTCCTGGTCTTGTCTTGTCCGCCGTTTCTCTCTCAAGTCTCTCACGGTCTGGTCTTCACTCCATCAAATCTCATGGCTTTGACGATCCCAAACTCTCTCAAGTCTCAACAACGCTGTGATTCTCTTCTCTCCCTCCACCGACCGTAAGTTAAAATGAATTTTTATGTTTCTTTTAAAAATTAATTTTATATCAGATTATGATCTTTTGAATCTTTCTAATTTGTTGTTCTTGACAGTCTTTGGTTACTGTCAAAGCTATAAATTCATCTGATGCATGGTGTTGTATCTTCTGCGTTATAAATTCAAAGCTATAATTTGTTGTTCTTGGTGTTGTGTCTTCTGCATCTTATCTGGGGTTTTCTTTTTTCTCTTTCTTGGTGTTGTGTTTTGTTGCATTTTGGTGCTTGTGGGTTTTTCTTTGCAGGGCAGTAGCAGGTTTCTTGTCTGATGCTTGTTTTTGCTCTTTCTCACGTGTCTTTGTGTTGGTTTGCTTGGGCCGTTTCTAGTCTTTGACCAGTTCTTCTTGTTGTATGTTTGCCTGGGCTTTGTTGGCCTTCTATAAAACTTAACCCCTTTAGTTCAAGCTCATTTTTAACATGAATTTCTAAATTTTCTTTTTTGTTGGAACTGCTAAAAGACATTGATCAAAACATAGTAGTGACGCAGTGTAACAAACCTTGATTCGTTTCTGTCTTCTGAATTGGCCTAAACAAAGTAAGTATTATCTTGTTTTTGTTTGAATCAGTTTTGAATTCTATTACGGTGTTTGTAGCCTTATAGTTGTAGGTGTGAATTCAAGCATTTTTTTTAGTTTACTTTTACCAGTATTAATGTATTATTAGTTTACTTTTACTAGTTGCCAAAATTATTTTCAAAACCAATTGGATATATTCTTTTCTTAGTCTAATTAGGTGTTATTTTTATGTCATGTCAGAAAATGAATGATAACTTGCTTATCTTTTACTATTTTTATGTTTTATTTCAAAAATACTAACCTTTACTTTTATCTTTATATAGCTTTATATAGAGCTTGAGAAGTTCTCAAAAGCATTGTCATCTGTGGTAAGTGGCAACATTTGATGCGTAAAAGTAGTGAACAACCGATTCGAGTTTGTCAATGGTAAGAATATTTTGATATTATGATTTTTTTTTTGTCATTGATTTATTGTTTGATGAATCAAGTTAATTCAATGAAAACATGTTTATTATTATTTCAAGTTATGTATAGATTGATTTGGAACTTCCAAGTGGGTTTGGAGTAATCAAGGATTCAAGGGCTGTTGTGCAATCAAGGATTCAAAGGCTGTTTTGCATTATTTTTTCAGTAATGCTACACATCCCACCTAAAATCCCACTTTTTTCATCTCACTACATGCGGCATGTGAGGTGTTAAATTGTGAGTGGATACATAGAGTAGGTGTCATTAATGTGTATCCACTCATAATTTGACACCTCATATACCACATGTAGTGGGATGAAAAATGTGGGATTTTAGGTGGGATGTTTAGCATTATTGTTATTTTTTTGAAGAATTTCTAGTTGTTTTTATTTGTGTTATGGACTTATTGTGTTATTCTATACTTGATAATGGATTGTTTATGAACTCTTATGTAGATTGTTTTGAACTTATTATGTGGTTTTAGTAGATTATTTAGTGTTTTTGGAATGTTATCGTGGATTGTTTTGAGTCTTTTGACCATTGAGAACAGTTTTTTTTGGTGATTTTTAATGAGTTTTGAGAATTGAAAAAATCTTTTTAGTATGTTTTATGTTGTCATTTAATTATATTCGGCCTAATAAGCCCAAAATATGAAAAACTTGTGTTTTTTCAAATTTTCAACCCATATAGCAGATTTTATAAATTAAAGCCCAGTAATCTAACTCAATAGGCTCAAAACCGAATCGAACCGGTTCAATCGGTTTTTGATCGATTGAAATTATAAATTTTATTGGATCAGTTCACTTTTTCAAAATCCAAATATTATCGGTTTTTTATTGGTTCATTTGAAAAGTGAACCGATCCATTAAATATCCACCCCTAGTTCTTATAATACTTCAATATATTTACTTATAACTTTATTATGACGTTTTTTTTTTCTTTTTAAGAAAGGACTTTATTTATTTTTTTATTTTTTTGAGCAAGAAAGGACTACTTTATTTTATTATGAGAGTTCATGAGTTACAATATGCGGTCGTATTATATATTTCCATATCTTATTTTAAATTTAATTCGTTACTATTATATTTACCTTATACAGTTATACTCTTCGGATAATATATATATAATAATTTTCAAGTCAGCACCCCCTCATTGTATTACTATCAGCACCTTTTAATGAAAGTCATTGGATTTAAATGCTTTGACTCGGCTGCATGCACTTGTCAAAGCATCTTTTAAATCTAATGGCTTTCATTAAGAGTGGTGCTATTGGCACACCTCCTACCGGTCTATTTATACCCCACTTTTTAAAATTTTGATTTAATTAAATAAAATTAATTGTTTTTATTAGTTTTTTTATTTATTTCCAAAACTACCCTTTTACTTATTTTTCAAACTTAATACACTCAATCTATGATTTCTCTATATGTCTCTCTCATCTCCATTGAACGATTTATTTTTTCTTTTTCTTATTATTATTTTTTGAGCTTTTTTCTTCTTATTTTTTAGATGTGTCATTCTTGGACTTGTACTATTTATTCTGGGGTTTCTGTTTCTAGATATGTAGATGCTGTTGATGACGACATCTGAAATCTTTAAACTACTACCTGATCTTCCTAAGTTCTTCTGGCGCTATCCCATGTCCTACATCAGTTTCGCTTTGTGGGCAATCCAGGTACCATTCAACATATCCAGAAATTCAAAATTCTCTTGCACAGACCATTCCAACATATAATCTTATATCAATCTGTATACAGGGTTAGTACAATAACGACATGATATAGGTAGAATCCCGATGACACAAAGGTCAAGGGCGAGGAAGTTCTGTAGAAAATATTAACTTGGGATGAAACTGGATCATTCAAAATGGTGGGATTTGCTTGCTCTCTTGTTCTTACTACTATCTTACAGACTAATCTTGCTTGCTGCATTGAAATACAAGGAGAAATCATTATCAGCTATAAATAAATAAATAAAAAATAAGAAGAAAAAATAAATTATTCAATGGAGATGAGAGAGAGAGATCATAGATTGGGTGTATTAAGTTTGAAAAATAAGTAAAAAAGTAGTTTTGGAAATAAATCAAAAAATTAATAAAAACATTTAATTTTATTTAATTAAATCAAAATCTTAAAAAGTGGGACATAAATAGACCGGTAGGGGGTGTGCCAATAGCACAACTCTTTCATTAAAATGTGCTGATAGTAATACAATGAGGGGGTGCTGACTTGAAAATTACTTGTATATATAAATATTTATATATTTATATTTATGATGCAGTGGAAAAATCATACAAACAACAATCGATAGACAAAACAGGTAACTAATTCGAATCCGTTGATTCGCGCACGAATACCAGAAGCGAATCCTACTATTATTACGTTGATCTACGCACGGATACCAGGATAATAAGCTTTAAAATTCGTTGACCCTCGCAAAGATACCGAAATTTGGATAAAAAAATATACTCTCTCTAAAAATTTTATTAATCATCAAAACTAAAATCCATGTTAGGGTGCATCGTCTTTAAATAGGAAAATAAAAACCTAAAAGAAACCTAAATAACTAATAAAGCAATTAAGGGGGGTGCATTCAATTAGGATTTCAAAAAACTTTTAAAGACTCTTTGGTAAATGGATGACTTTTACAGATTTCATGGACTTTTATAGACTTTATAAAATTATGAAAAACTTTCATAAATTTTCAAAGACTTTCATTTTGAAAGACTTTTATAAATTTTCATTTGAAAAGACTTTCGTATACTTTCATAGTTTCATTTTAAAAGACTTTTATAGATATTTATAGACTTTCATTGACTTTTACATATAATGTATACTTTGTTTTAGCAAAATTATATATAGTTATCATGAATATTTTTTCAATGAATAAAAAAAATCATCGTTAATTAAACTTGACAAAAGCATTCATGTCTATATATGTGATTTTAAAATTTTTATTTTTATTTTAATTATATTTTGCATCATAAAGATATTATGCTCCTAATTTTTTTTAATAATTAGTCAAAATTTTATTTGTTTTTTATAATTAGTCAAAATATTATAAATTTTCTTTTTTTTTAGAATAAATGTAACAAACCGACAACAATATTAACGTTTATATGTCTCTATGAAAATATGTCAATGAGTATAAAAAATTTATCAAAAATTAATTCAAGTTACTAAGATAAAATATAAAAACCGCACATAGTTGTTGAATAAAACCCATACCTAAAAATGGGTAGTATTACGATGGTTATATAATTAAACAAAATAATATTAACTCTTTTTTTTGTTATAGATCTTTAATGTATGTATGTTTTTTTTTTTTTAAATATTTATTCATTTTAAAAGTTATTCGTTTTATTTTATTTGTGAAATTTGTTAAAAATGAGTGTGCTTTTATTTGAAAATAGAACATATGTTTGGTGGTTGATGTTTTTCAAAGAGTTTTATGTTTTTCTTCTAAAGTGAAATTCTTTCTATTTATAAAATAAATAAAAAATAAAAAATAAAAAAAATAAAAAAAAATAAAAAAATAAAAAAAAAAAGCCATCCAAATCTTTGGTACGAATGGAAGACAAATTGTGAGATTTGTTAAAACTAAAAATCATTAAAAGTCATTGATATTTTAAAGTCATTAAAAGTCATTGAGATTTTAAATACATCATAGCTTTCATAGACCGTTAAAAAATCTTGATTGAATACCACATGACTTTTAAAAACTTTTTAAAGTCTATAAAAGTTCTGTATTGAATACCCCATAACTTTTATAGAGTCGTTAAAAGTTTATATTGAATATGCCTAAACTTTTTAATTCTATAAAAGTCATTAAAAGTCTTTTATAATCCTAATTGAATACACCCTCCTAAATCATCAATTTCCCTATAAAGAAGATAATTGAGATAACTAGGGGTGGGCCAAAAAACCAATAAAACGAACCGAATCGATCTAATCGGTTTTTTTTTTTTTTTTTTTGTGTTCTTTTGTTGGCCGGTTCAGTTTGGTTAATTTTTTTGAAAATCAATTGGATCAGTTTTTTCCTGGTTCGCTATCTCAAACCGAACCGAGATCCAACTTTAAAAAATAAATAAATAAATAAATAAATAAATCCATAATTTAATGTTTAACGGTCCATGAAACTATAAAAACTTTGAAAGTGTGTCTAGGAAAAGAGAAAAGGCATTCACAACTTTCTTAATGCAGAAACCGGAACCAATAATAGTCACAAATTCAAACCATTGGCATTAGATATTTTTATACCATTGCCATTACATAGTTAGCATTTTTGCATATAACGATTAAATGCTTATCAAAACTTTTATGGTGTACTTGAGGTAACGCTAACACAAAATCGGTGTTTATTGACAGGATTGGTAAAGATACTAAAGAAGTATGACAAAAGAATCGATGCTTTGATTCGCTTGCCATTCATTCAGATGGTGTTGCAATAGCCCTTCTTCACTACAGACTTGCTTTACAAGCTCGTGAAGCAGTGCGAAACGATGCTGGACGGCCTCTTCCCCATGAACGAAATGCCAACTTTAAACGGGGCAAATGCAGATTATGGGGGTGATGTCTGTGTTAGCGAACAAACGTCACTATACGCGCGAAAGTGTTACCGGATAGAACACAAACGAACACAAACAAACACAATAATAAAAAAAGATAAGATGAAGAGAAATAATCAAGTCCAATCACACATAACATAAGAGATTTACGTAAAAACCCAAATCAGGAAAAAACCACAGCCTTCAAGACAACAAGAGAAAGTTCCAATATGTAGTAAATTGTTACAATCACACACTCAGAATTCTCTCTCTAAAATAATACCCCAAACCCGATTACACCCAATGCTCACTTTGAGATGTCTCTAGTATTTGCTATTTTGCTCCACCCCTAATAACCTACCTATTATGGTGTATTTATATGATTTACAGGGAGTTTAAGATAAAATGAAATCTTACTTCTATATGTACAAGAATTACTTGTTCCACATAAATATTATTTTCTATTTATGACAAGTCTTCTTTTAGGGTGCGTTTGGTACGCGGACGGGACGGGACAGGACAAGGCAGAAGGGACAGGACGGGACATGACGTATTGTTCTGTATTGTGTTTGGAAGGTCTGAGACAGAACAGTGGACTATACTGTTATACGTTTGGTATGGCTGGGACAGAACGGGGCAAGAGGTTCAAATGACCAGAGTGTCCCTATTGTCATTTTTTAGGTGAAAGACTTATTTTATCATTTTTTTTTTGTTTTAAAATCAATTTTAATACTTAATTATTTGAATACTTAATTATGCTCAATTTTATTACTTTTTTTTTTTAACAAAGTGTAAATTTACTAAAGATTCAATATTGAATTGATAATGAACTATGAACAAACATATCAGCATATCATGTCTGTCACACTAATTTTCAATTACAAGCTGACTAAGAATTTTCCTTATCCAATAACTGGACTTCATTTATCTGGACTAATCCAATGCTTATCGAATCCAACAAACATATCAGCATATCGAATCCAATGCAGCACTTCATTTATCTGGACTAAAAACTTTACAATTAGTTTGAAATTATAACTGGACTCAGAATTTTAGTGGTCAATTTTAATACTTAATTATAGTCAATTTTAATAAAGAATATCAACCAAAATCTCTTTCAATCCTTTTTTTTTTTTTTTTTTTTTTGTTAATTGCATGAATTTATTCAAGAAGAGCAAAAGCAACCCAACAATCCAAGCTACATCAAAAGGATCTAGGAGAGCAAAAACAAGACCCCAAAAAGAAAACAACAAACAGAGCAGAGCAAAACACAGCTCGCTACAACACATCAGCTCCCAGGCACCCTAAATCTCTTTCAATCTATTTGAACCCTTAAACACAAAAGAAGCACAAGTAATTCCACAAATAAACTAAACTAATTATCAAAAAATTGGTGAAAGAAATCAAAACACAAAATCGGGAACCCTAAATTGAAATCCCAAAATTAAAATCGCAAAATCCAAAATCAAGAACCCTAAATCGAAATCCTAAAACCCAAAATTGAAATCCCAAAATCCAAAATCGAAAACCCTAAATCGAAAACCAAAAACCCAAAATCGAAATCCCAAAATCCAAAATCAAAATCCCAAAACCCAAAATCAAGAGAGAGACAAGCGGGAGAGACTGCGGGTTATCATGGCTCCTCGTCGGTGGCCAAGCAACGGTTGAGATGGAGAGAGAAGTGACGTCAAGCTTGGTCATACCTGGTTCGACGATGTACGCTTGCGACGGCAAACCAAGTCAGCAATGAGTTGCGGCGGTTTGGAGAGAAGAACAATGATCGGGTTGGAGAGAAGAGAGAAGAGAGAAAGATGAGAGAAAACGGCTGGGGTTTTAATTTATATTAGACATAATTGTAATTTTCTTAAGATTGGAAGGGCAAATATGTCATTTTGACCCTTGTCCCATGCCATGGAACAACTTGGCCGAGGGTGTGGGGTGGGACAGTTTTTTATGAAATTTGTCCCACCTTGTCCCTCGCCAATGTCGCGCCAAACGCGGGACAAGAACAATCTGTCCCTAGTTGTCCTGTCATGTCCTGCGTACCAAACGCACCTTTAAGGAGGAATCCTCTTCCTTTAAGTACAAGACTTTCCTAATCCGCATGAAGACAAACTCTTTTTCCTTTTCGGATAAGCACAAGAACTTCTAGAAGAAAACACGTTTCCTATTTTTGCACAACATTCATGATCTGAGCAAAATCCAATGTTGCCACGGTTTGGGTCACGATTTGCAACCCGTGACCTACACCGTGCAAAGCCAATGAAGTCCACCGCTCAGAATACCGCAGTTGGTGCATTTTGCCTCCGCCGCGATCTTCACCACGTAACACTTGTTGGAATGTACTGTTCCATATGCCGTGGTTGGTGCACATTGTCCGCACCGTGGTCCATGTCGCGGTTCCCTTCAAAATTCGTTTCTTCAATTCTTCTTCAGTCTTCAAGCTCCCCTCAAATATGATCTCATACTTCCAAACACTCTCACGGCTCCAGGAAGTCTCTACATTGGTTGTATCTCGTTTGATAACCATTGGAAATTCAAGCCATATCCAACATTCTGCGGTCCATCAACTTCAGCAACAACAAAAGAAGATAATGACGTTCTCATAATGCCCAACGAACTTGAAGAAATTGAGTACATGGAGAGTATGTACATGAAGAGCACTATATCAGCATTTCGTGCTTTGAAGGAAATTCGAAGCGGGAGCTCAACTGTAAGCGAATTCTCATTGCCACTGCTGCAAATAAGTGGATTGGATGATACATGGAAAAAAATACCGGTTCTGGAGCAAGAAGCCAAATAGATTATATGAGACAATGCCAGTCTTATGTTTTGTTTTTTTATCAATTGTTTTTTTTTTCAATATAAAAAGGTTCCATCCATCTATGATGGATGCCTCATGCCATCGATACTAATTAACACAGATGTAAAAATGTTAAATTTAGAATGGAATTAATTAATATAAGTATAAATTTTGTGTATTTGGAAACATTTGACTTATGCATGTGTATATAGAATTATTTGTTTAGATAATTAGATACAAGTGTGTGATATGGATTTCTCTGGCTTTTGGCTAAGATCAAAGGTCGTTTAAATAAGAGAATAGTAATTGGAGTTGGTACAGTACTAGAGGTATACTATTACTTATTGACTAATCGTCCTCTAGCTTTTCCTACCATAGCCCTTGCTAGTAATGGCCAATATCCGGCCTGGATCCAACTACAAGCAATCCGGACCCAGCCCTCCATTTCAAATAAAATCTCTGAACTCTGAAGTAGTATATTGAAAATCTCTCTTCTACTTGGAATGTAATTTGCAACGTCACATGTATGAGCAGAAATTGTGAAAAACTCGATCCGGGTAAATTAATCATTTTGCTCTCATTTATATATATATATATATATATTTGCATGTTTCATTTCATTTCTTTTACTTGCTTTGAGAAATATGTTCTTGTTGTTCTTAGATTTCAGTCTTAGAAACACTATACTTATACTTGGCGGTGTCTGACACAGCGGTGAGTGCTGTACTAATTAGTGAAGATGATAGCTCACAACATCCAGTGTACTACGTGAGTAAGGCCCTACTCAACGTCGAAACTAGGTATGGCCAACTAGAAAAGCTGGCCCTAGCGCTCGTCACAACCGCTCGAAAATTGAGACCGTATTTCCAATGCCACCCCATCACAGTACCGACATCCTTACCGCTCAAGGATGTGCTACATAAACCTGAACTCTCTAGTCAACTAACCAAATGGGCGATCAAACTTAGCGAGCACGACATTACCTTCCAGCCATGAACGACAATGAAATCCTAGGTATTTGCTTATTTTATTGCAAATTTCACCCCTAATGAATATATGCCGGCTGAACAAGAACTGCTATTGCTCATGGAGAGCTCAACAAGTGGGATTGGATCTTATTTGTCAACGGGTTGAGCAACATAAAAGGAAGCGAACTCGGTCTCGTACTTAAATATCCACAAGGAGAAAGTTTAGAACAGTCAATCCATTGTGAGTTTCGTGCAACCAACAACGAAGCCGAGTATGAGACGTTAATTGCATGTCTCGACTTGGCTAAAAGTATAGACATAAAGAAAATAAAAGTACAAGAGTGATTCTCAACTAGTCGTACGACAAACAAATGGGACATACGAGGCCAAAGATAACAGGATGACTGCTTATTTGGCTAACGCCAAGGAGCTGCAGTCATCGTTTGACAAATTTTCTCTTTTACAGGTACCAAGGTCAGAAAATACTCAAGCAGATGCACTAGCTAGTTTAGGCTCGACAATCCAGGCCAATGGTCTTAAGTTGATCCCAGTTATATATCTCCAATGGCCAGCGACACAACAAAGAGGAAATAGCAAACGTCGAAAACAGATCAACCTAGATGACTCATTTAATAGCCTATCTGCAAGCGGACATCTTACCAAATGACATAAGCGATGAAAGGAAAGTCAAAGCAAAAGCAGTAAAGTTCTGCATCCTTTATGGTAAGTTATATAAAAAAATCATTAATAGGAACCTACTTAAGATGCCTCAACGCCCACGAAGCATACGACGTCCAAAAAAGTCTCCACCATGAAGAATGTGGAAACCACTCCAGGGCAAGGAACATGTTGAACTGAGCAATCACAACTACTGGTTCACGATGCGATCTGACTCCCAAGATCAAGTGAAAAGGTACGACATATGCCAAAGATTCGCACAAGTGTCCCACCTTCCTCCAGATAAGTTGAACTCTATTTCGGCCCATTGGCCTTTTAAGAAATGGGGAATAGATATTGTAGGTAAATTACTAACAGCCCCAATGTGGAATAGTCTACATGCTCATCTTAACATACTATTTCACCAAATGGGTCGAAGCATGAGAATTCCAACATGTACGTGACACAGAGGTATGAAATTTCGTATGGAAAAATATAATTTACAGGTTTGGAGTGCCTAATGAAATTCATATCATTCGACTTCTAAAACTTCTACGACAAGTATCGAATAAAGCTAAATTTTTCGTCTCCTTGCTACCCTTAAGCTAGCGGACAGGTGGATTCGACAAATAAAACAATCGTCAACACCCTAAAGAAGTGCCTAGAAAGTGAGAAAGTTGCCTAAGCTGACAAATTACCCGAAATACTCTAGTCGTATAGAACCACATCTCGGCGTTCGACTAGAGAAACATCATTATCGATTGTCTATGACTCTGAAGTAGTGATCCCAATTGAAATAAGATTTTCAACTGCTCGAAGCGAGAATCCATTGAAAGAACAAAGCAATCAAGAACTATTTTATTAACTCGATCACCTCGACGAGTGTCGAGAACGGCGGCAATGAGAGTGCAAGCCTACCAACAACATGTAGCTTGACATTATAACAAAAATGTCAGGATTAGAACCTTTAAGATTAGGGATTGAGTGCTAAGAAAGGTCTTCCAAAACACTAGAGAATAGGAAGTAGGAAAGTTGGGCCCGACCTGAGAAGGACCCTACCAAATAACAGACATTAAAAGGCGAGTGGCTTACAAACTGCATGACCTCGACGATCGAGAAATCAACAACAGTTGGAATGCCGTACATCTAAAACAATACTATTTCTAACTTATCTTTTCATTTTTGTTATTCCATTATCAATTACAAATCCTAGACATCTGATACTAACAATTCGACACACACGAGCAATGATGACGACTTAAGTGCAAGTTAAGCTCACTTAAAACCAATTTTTTTCAACAAAAAAAAGAAAAGAAAAGAAAAGAAAAGCATTCTCAATGTCCACAATTGATGTAACACATTGAAAATTGAGGTAATACCACTGGGGACAAACCTTAAATGTCGAGAATATGCGGATACACGATAATCTATCAAAACAAAGAAATATGGTCGAGTCGACCGCGGACGTGTAAAAAGAAATTATTTCTCCATTTAATCATTGTAAACCAGTTGATCGACCCTTACCCTATTAATAAAGATTGACCAACGTTTTGTTCAATAAAGTTTATTTATTACTTGGTTTCTACTTTTTCACCAAAGGTTTCCGTCGACCTCAAATTAAATTTATTACAAGTAGCTGGTCATGTCGATCTTTACTTTCCATACAAAGGTCCCCATCAACCTCTAATTAAATTTACTAGAAGTAGCTAGTCATGTCGACCTCTACTTTCCATACAAAGGTCTCCATCGATCGACCTTTAAATTATATTAATCATGAATGATTGGTCTTGTCGACCTCCGCATTACGTTTAAATCATTTATCAGCCCTAAAGTACTGCGATCAATTCTACGATAGGTCTCATCGACCTCTACCTTACACAAGTTAACATACAAGTCGACCTAAGCTCAACAGGAAGTGCTATGAGAAGAAGAATTTCACAACTACTAATTAACGATTGAAATGGCCAAGTCGGCCTCGATACCTAAGCTCAACAGGAAGTGCTATAAGAAGAAGAATTTCACAACTACTAATTAACGATTGAAATGGCCAAGTCAGCCTCCATTTCATGCTAAGTAATGGAAACAATAGCAATGAAAAGTTTATACTGTTAATTAAATATTCAGTCGACACGGGAAAATTATAAGCAATACTACCGCTCGTAAAGTAACCATTTGCATTAGCACCTGCCTCGACTGCATTTTCGGGGTCTTGGACATCGTCTAGAGGCTCCTTCATCTCTTCGCCCTTTTTTTATTCGTCGATCTGCTCTTAAGGGTTCCACTCTGTCTATTTACTAGACAAATATTGCTTGAACAGCTCGACCCTTACAGCACACATCACTTCAATCGCAATGGTTTTAAGTTGTTTCTTTAACCCTATGCATTGTTCATCTCTCTTAGTAAGGGTCTCATTTGCCTTCTTCAACTCCTCCTCCAAGAGGGTACCTCTGTTTGATTCCTTTAAAAGCTTCTCCTTGACTGCTTTCTTGGCCTTCTCAAGCTTGTCGAGATATTTCTTAAGAGACCCACTGCTCTTCTACAGCTTCACACTCCTCTCTCGATTGGCCATAAACCTCTTCTTCACTTGCAATTGCACCTGCATAGCCTGCAAAACAAGAAAAAAGTGTTACTCCATGAACGCTCGACGTATTTTGAATAAGAAATTTTTTATTTTAACTAAAACGACTTACTTGAAAAGTGGCAAGCAGACCAGTATCAATTGCCTCATCCGCCCTCATCATTTTGAGATGCTCCTCATCAATCGAGAACAACAGGTCGTCTGCCTTCTCTAAGAAACTTGTCGGCTCCTTGAAGGCCGACACTTTAGGAGGGAAAAACACTAAGTTTGGATTGGGCCCATTCGATCTAGCTTTAACAGCCTTCCCTTTGGGGTCGGCCTCATCAGCTTTCCTCTTATTCGCTCTCTTTGGAGAATATTATACCACGTAGAATTTCTAATGCTCTTCTAACCCAAACGTATGACACAAGGTTCTTCACGAGAGGATACAGTGTTCGTGGCATGTTCCAAGTCGAATGGAGTCACAAAATGTTGGGTCTGAGATTACCTTCCGACAACAACACTTTCCAACTTCTTTCCTTTTCAGGAATAGCTAGGAGCTGTTGAGTATGCTTGACAATGTTTTTGGACTCTATCTTACTTTCTCAATTTAATTTATCTACAAAACAAACAAGTTTATCAATACTAATAACAAAGTAACACGGAGATCGACACTAAATATTGACACTCACCAGGTCAAGTTCACAAACAACAATAACAATATCTTTCGTTCCCCTAAGAGTCTTCTACTTAGGGTCCCTTTGCGAAGAAGAAAATGTCTTTCCACTTCCTATCATTGGTGGTGAGGTTAGAGATCATGTGAGTCATGCCAGACCACAAATAAAGTGTGAATTGACCTTTCTCATGAATGTGCTTTTTCAGGTAGTAGGTGTGTAGAAGCGAAGCTAACCCAAATTGTAGCTCCTTCTTTTCACGGAGGATAGTTAGACTTAATAGGATCCTCCAACTATTAGGCATAAGCTGACCAGAGGTAATGTCAAAATAGACTACAAACCTACGAGCTAGTGAAGGGACAAGGAATCGAAACCCTTGTCGAAAGACGTACTTGTAGAAACACGTCTAATCAAGGATATCCCAATCCGCTCGCTCGTGTTGTTTTGGAGCGCATAGCTCAACAGATTTAGGAATAGCGTACGCTATCCTAAAATGATCCATGTCCTTATCAGTAAGCATGCTTTCTGGATTTTGCCCACCAAGGATGCCTAGTGGTCTACCCGAATAGGATGGACCCTCAACTTCTACATGCTTTAGAAAATCACTAAAGCGTACGACAATCTACGTTGCCCCAGCCTTAACTAAGCCTAACCTATATGGGCCTACATCTATTTGCCTTAGCGATGTAGCTACAATAACTCATCGCTTGACAGTTCATAGTCTAACCCAGCGTCCTTCATAACCTTGTCTCCCAAATTGTTGGAGGTCCAGGAGAAATTTATTTCTAGCTCTGGATCTGAATTTGTTTTCTTGCTCAACATGACGTGTCCAAAGCTAACAAATGCAAAGAAACATAGAAATTAAGTAAGGAACTTCGAACTCCAAAATCAAATCCCAAAGATTCCCGTAACTCCAGGTTGATTCAACAATATCTAAGCAAATCTAAATCACGCGACCCTCATTCTAGGGTTCTACGATGATCTAATTGAAGATCTCTAACGTACAAGTTTCTCTATTCAATTCCTAAAACAGATCAAAACGATGAATTGAATCAATTTTTAGCATTGAATATGAAGAACCATGCAGTTTCCTTATTAAAATCAACTTCACTAGTTTCCTATGAACAGATGAAAGTAAGTCTTGCCAAAAAAAAAAACCCCCAAAAAGAAGGAAAAAACTCCTACCTTGTGAAGATTATGGGATGAAGTCGCTTGATGAAGAGAACTAGTTCAACAAAAGATTTGTAGAGAGAGAAACACTACAAGAAAAATAGGTTTTTATCATGCAATTTTATCACGGTTTGTTTTAGCCGTGATCAAGTTATAATAATCTTTTTAATCCGTGGTATGTTAATGACGTACTTTTAAACCGACATAAAAGTATCACGGTCTTTCAAATATACCATAATTGGATCACAATTTTTGTTAACTATGATCAATTTATCACACATTTTCATAACCATGATCAATTAAGTTGTCACATGTTTTCATAACCGTGATCAAATTATCACAAATTTAATTAACCGTGATCAAGTTATCACTTTTTTTATGTGTAATAATCACATTATTTTGTTAGCATGAAAAAGAAATATGTTTCTTTTATTTGTAGAATTATACTAAACACTAATTTTAAATTCTTAATCTCAAATTAATATCGCATAATACTTTATGATATAAAATAAATCAACAAAGTACAAGCAGTCATGCAATCTCTTTCTTGTAGTGAAATATTAATTACTTAAATTGAAATATTAAAATTTAAAAAATTTAGTAAGGATGAAAAATTATAAATAAATAAAAATTGCTGTTATTTTTTTTTTCATATTTAAATATGCCATTTTGATTTATTTTTTTTAATTACTTTATTTGGCATAACTTTTTATGTGTCATTGAAATAAATAGACACAAGTTAATATCATAAGTTTGTCCACATCATCTCTTTAGGTTAATATCATACATATTTTAAAAGGTATATATCTCCCCACTTTCTCACCATAGCCACCACTTCCTCCTCCCTCCCTCCTTTTTTTTTTCTCTCTCTCATCTCTCATTCGTATTCTTCACTTTTCACAGAAAAGGAAAACAAAAATAAGAAATCTTGTCATGATGAGTGCTTAATTTTTTTTATGTATTTCTTTATTTTTTATCAGTTATTTTCTTATGTATCGACTGTGAATTTGTTGTAGTTTCAGATAGTGAACAATGATTTCTTCAACACATTTTTTGTGTTTTGAACATGAATGTTTAATATTTATGGAAAACAGACTACAACAGATTGGGTATTTTACGGCTTGAGTTTTACGGCGCACATAAATTGCGTGTCGTAAATGCTATCATTCACGACGTTTTTTTAGTTGACGTCGTAATTGTAATGTATAATTTCTCAAAGACGGCTCATATTTGAGGAACACCGTAAAAAATGATTCTCAAAGACGGCGCACATCAACTACGGCGTACAAAACACGTCGTGAATATGTTTTAAAAAACGTCGTAATTGTATCCCCCAAATACGGCGTACAAAATGCACACTTTTTACTGCGCGCAAAGAATGTCGTAAATGACTATTTACGGCGTACAAAACACGTCGTGAATATATTTTAAAAAACTCCATAATTGTATCCCTCAAATAGGGCGTACAAAACCTACCATTTTACCGCGCGCAAAGAATTTCGTAAAAGACTATTTACGGCGTACAAAACACGTCGTGAATATGTTTTAAAAAACGCCGTAATTGTATCCACCAAATACGGCGTACAAATCGCACCCTTTTACCGCGTGCAAAGAATGTCGTAAATGACTATTTACGGCGTACAAAACACGTCGTGAATATATTTTAAAAAACTCCATAATTGTATCCCTCAAATAGGGCGTACAAAACCTACCATTTTACCGCGCGCAAAGAATTTCGTAAAAGACTATTTACGGCGTACAAAACACGTCGTGAATATGTTTTAAAAAACGCCGTAATTGTATCCACCAAATACGGCGTACAAATCGCACCCTTTTACCGCGTGCAAAGAATGTCGTAAATGACTATTTACGGCGTACAAAACACGTCGTGAATATGTTTTAAAAAACGCCATAATTGTATCCCTCAAATACGGCATACAAAACCCACCATTTTACCGCACGTAAAGAATGTCGTAAAAGACTATTTACGGCGTACAAAACACGTCGTGAATATGTTTTAAAAAATGCCGTAATTGTATCCCTTAAAGAAGGCGTACAAATCGCACCCTTTTACCGCGCGCAAAGAATGTCGTAAATGACTATTTACGGCGTACAAAACGCGTCGTGAATATGTTTTAAAAAACGCCGTAATTGTATCCCTCAAAGACGACATACAAATCGCACCCTTTTACCGCGCATAAAGAATGTCGTAAATGACTATTTACGGCGTACAAAACGCGTCGTGAATATGTTTTAAAAAACGCCGTAATTGAATCCTTCAAAGACGGCGTACAAATCGCACCCTTTTACCGCGCACAAAAAATGTCGTAAATGACTATTTACGACGTACAAAACGCGTTGTGAATATGTTTTATATAGGTTATATATAAATATTGTTCAATTGTTAACACATCAAATGTTGTAGTCAAGTGGTAAAGACTTACAACTATTGACTTGAGGTCTCAAGTTAAATTCCTAATAATGACAATTAATTGTCATTATTATCATAAGTGGGTGGTGGCCGCCGCCAACGGGGTCACCAATCGGCGGCGCCGGCTATCTGGCGGGTGGCGCCGGCAGTGGTCCGGTGGTACAATTACAGCGTTTTTTTAAAACATATTCACGGCGCATTTTGAATGCCGTAAATAGTCATTTACGACATTGGCGTTTTTTAAAACATATTCACGACGTGTTTTGTGCGTCGTATTTGAGAGATACAATTACGGTGTTTTTTAAAACATATTCACGACGTGTTTTCTACGCCGTAGTTGATGGATATCATTCACGACATCATCTAATACGACTTGCGGATGGACGCCGTAAATAGTCATTTACGGCATACTTTGCGCGCCATAAAAGACCTTATCTTTTGTAGTGACAAAAGATCATGTTCTCTATTTTCAACGAGAAAGTTGATAACAACATGAACAAGAGGTTCATTAATTTTTCGTTTCGGTCTCCTTTTGTTTTATCATTCCTTTATTGTTAAAAATAAGTTTTAATTGTGATTTGATGTTATAATATAGTTTGAGCTTTTTTTGTCAATAAATCATTATTCAAATCTTACTCGTTGTTTCTCAAACTATGCAGTTTTATACTCGAAAGGAAGCCTCGAGGAGGATGAACAAAAAAAATTTACACATACTTTAAAATGGTTTTTAAGTAGAATAGTCTGTATTTTAGGGTTAATTTTGGTGATGGATTTTTGTATATTTTGATGATGATGTTTGTAAATTTTTAATTTAATTGTATAAAGGCCAAGTAATAAAAGAGTATTGATATTATTTCATTGATATTGTAAATGAAAATTTATGCCAAATGTGTAGATATAGAAAAAAAAAATTATTAATGCGATTCTAGTGACAGGAAAGTAATAAATTACACAAAATCAATACAATTAAATAATTAAGGAATTAAGCATTAATTGTGGGTCAGAAAGCAAGAGAATTAATTTGATTCCTAGAATCACTTTTTTTCCTAATAAATGAGAACCTTACTATTATAAATTAACCAAAAATAAAACTGAATTCTTCTCATAACATATAAATATATATATAATGAGTCCCTTATAAGAGATCCCTTATTTTAATTTCGGTAAGGACCACCACGAAATCAAATCAATTTGAATGAATTTTGATTTGAATTTTTTTGTGGATAATAAGTTCATTGAAATCTACCTATAAATAAAAATTGAGAATTTTTCAAGCACTAAAACTATTTTTCTTGAATTTCGTATATTTCGTCTATTTTTCTGATGCCTTAATATTTTTAAAAAAATCGGTAAAAATAGTTTAAGTACTTGAAAAATTCTCAATATTTACTCATACGTAGATTTCAATGAACTTATCATCCACAAAAAAATTTAGATCAAAATTCATTCAAATCGATATGATTTCATGGTGGTCCTTACCGAAATTAAAATAAGGGATCCCTTATAAGAGACTTACTTTATATATATATATATATATATATTATCTCCTCTTAGTAGGTATTTGGAAGTCAATTGTCAATGTTGGTTTACGCCATTATGAAATAATAATGTTTGTAAATCATAGAGAATTTATCATGGATAAAAACAATCATTGATTTATGACGGTTTTTAAAAACCGTTATAAACTAAAAAACTATGATAAACTTTTTATCATATTGCCTTTAACAACGTATACAAAACCGTCATCAAAACCCTTTCATAATGGTTTTTAACTATCATGAATAACAATTATTCTTGTATTGAAATATTTGTGAGAAAAGTATTTTTGCTTCAAAATTAAGAAAATGATATAGTGAGGAAGTGGAAAAGGTAGGTTAATAGCCTTTCATTTTAATCGTGGTTGCCACATGTCGCAACCACTACGGTTACCAAACTAAGGTAACTACTAGGTTGATTTGAAATTCAACTTATTAAGGAAAGAGCACCAAAAATGAAGCACCACGTCAGCCCTGGGGACTTGAACCAACTCAGTCCCATCAGCTGACTTTTTCACTCCCCAAAAACATATGAGCACTCGACCCTCCGTCAATCTCACAAGTATTAAGGCTTGACAAGTAGAATCCTAGATTATGACTCGTCATACGCGCTCGACTCAACAGATCACACTTTCCAACCAGAATGTCTCATGCTTGGAGAGTGGGGAACAAACTTTGGTAGCAAAAATCTGGCTTCCGGCCCAATGTTTAGGCCCATGTTGGTTCTACTAATGGATTCGGGTCAATCCCAAAGGTGAAGGGTCAACCCAAGGCTCAACCGGTCTAATCCTCTCTCTTAACAGACACCTGACCAAGTAAAACTAGTAATCTGGTAGAGATAACTGCCAGTTAACACGTTTGACTTGGTTGATGTTATCAAATCCCGCTAAATCAGGACACGATTGAAGGTAACAATGGTTGAACAAACCACACGGATTGGTATAGGAAATCTTATAAATAGAACCTTTCACCCACAGAGAAAGGATTATGAATTCTCTCATTCCAAAAAGCTCACTTGTGTGCTAAACCTCTGCTAAATTGTTCTCCGGTCACCGAAAAGTCAATATTAAAGCCAATAACTAGTTTATCTATGAACTAAATCCAACTTTGAAGCCTTTCACCCTCAATCAACGCTCAGCCCAAGCAACATAAGGCTAAATTCAAGGCTCCACCGCTTTTCTTTTTGTTCTTTTTTCATTTCTTATGCATGTTAAGAGAGCAGTCAACAATCTCGATTCATCCAGGCCATAACAACAAGTCGCAAGAGCCTAGTCTACAGCAAATGTAGAGTGACCCCCTACGATTTATTGTATTAGACTGTAGTAAATAATATAAATGTTTGATATGTTATTGTACTGTATTTAATAAATAATAAAAATAATTATGATGATATATTAATAAATTTAAAATTTAAATTTTTGAAAATTCTATTATTAAAATTAAAATTAATTAATTCATGAAAAAGATCATATGTAAAATATTAATTATTTTAAATATTTTTCACATGGATACAACATGATTATTTTTTATTAATAAAAATATTTTAAAAATTAAAAATTTATCTATTTAATAACCACCACTTGGTGGTAAGAATACTTATTCAGTTTGGTAATGCCTCAAATTTGAGTTGCCACTACCACATGAGGTATATATTTCAAAAAAAAAATAAAAAACTTATCTATTTATTAATTTAATTTATGAAAATATGGGGTTGATTCAGTGGTATACCCCTCACACTTACACCATGAGATTATCGGTTCGAATCATGTTCCCACTCTCAAACCCCAAATAATTGTAATATTTTAACAAAATTATTTTAATTTACTATAAAAATAAAAATAAAAATCCAGCGCAATAAGTAAAAGTTGGCATGGCATCCAAAAAGTGAAGCAACACCTAATTCAAGCTAATACCAACATTCATCATTATATTAGATAGTGCGCCGGTCATTGTATTAGAATTTAGAACAATTACTTTGAATTAATATTAATTAATATAATATACAGTAGCTGCCAAACACTTGTTGTTACATACCCACCTCTTATCCAACTTAATGCGGGATGCCAAACACACCCATGCGTTTGATGATGTATTGTATTAGACTTATTAAATAATACAAATATTTGATATGTTATTGTAGTGTATTGTACATTTATACTGTATTTAATAAATAATAAAATTTTAAAATTTTTGAAAATTCTATTATTAAAATTAAAATTAATTAATTAATGAAAAAGATCATACGTAAATTATTAATTATTTTAAATATTTTTCACATGGATAGAACATGATTATTTTTTTTATTAATAAAAATATTTTAAAAATTATAAACTTATCTATTTATTAACCACACTCGGTGGTAAAAGTGTTTATTCAGTCCGATAATGTCTTAGATTTGAGTTGCAACTACCACATGGGGTATTTTAAAAAAAAATCATCTATTTATTAATTTAATTTATGAGAAGACGAGGTTGATCCAGTGGTATACCCATCACACCGACATCATGAGATTGTCGATTCGAGTCTTGTTTCCTCTCCCTCTCCCAAACCCCAAATAATTGTAGTATTTCAAAAAAAAAAAAAAATTATAAATTACTATGAAAATAATTTCCAGTGCAATAAGTAAAAGTTGGCATCCAAAAAGTGAAGCAACACCTTATACAAGCTAATACCACCATTCCTCATTATATTAGATAGTGCGCTGGTCATTGTATTATAACAATTACTTTGAATTAATATTAATTAATACAATACACAGCATACCAACCTCTTATCCAGCGTAATGCGGGATGCCAAACACACCATCATGTGTTTGGTGATGAATTGTATTAAGAGGTGTATTCAATTGAGATTTTAAAAGATTTTTAATGACTTTTATGGAATTTAAAAGTTTGGGCGTATTAGAATTTTAAAGACTCTATAAAAGTCATGGGTATTCAATACTGACTTTTTAAATAAATGTCTATAAAAGTCATAAGGTATTCAATCAAAAAAATTTAAGAGTCTCTGAAAGTTAATAGATATCCAAAATATCAATGACTTTTAATGATTTTTAGTTATATCAAATCTTAAAATTTGTCTTGCATTCATAGAAAAGACTTTGAAGGACTTTTTTAATATATATACTTTCACTTTAATAAAAAAAAAAAACATAAAACTTCTTGAAAAACATCAACCACCAAACACATGTTCTATTAAACAAGAGGATACTCATTCTTAACAAATTTCACAAATAAAATAAAATGAATTACTTTTAAAATTAACAAACATTATAAAAAAAAACATATAAACATTAGCGATCTATAACAATAAATAAATAAATAATAAAAAATAAAACAATTATCCACCGATTGTGCAATTAAGGACGAAAGATTTCATTTTTTTACTTCCATTTTCAAAGCAATTAAACAACACTGAAATAAATCATACGAAATTCATTTATATTAATTAAAAATAATAAAAGACAAAAATCACTACCCAATCACGCCATAATCAAAGTTGTGTATAAGACTCTATATAAATATGGTCAATATCAAACTACCCACTTTTGGGCAAAGGTCTTGTTTAACAATTGGTGTGATTTTTAGGTTTTGTCTTAGTAACTTAAATTAATTTTGGGTATAGTTTTATATTCGTTGTCATACTATTGTAGAGACATGTAAATATCAATACTATTGTCGGTTTGCTATCTTTATAATTAAAAAATTATAATAATTTGACTAATTATAAAAAAAATATTTGACTAACTATATTTTAATTATAAAAAACAAATAAAATTAACTTTTTTAATTATATTTTACACAAATACTTTGACTAATTATAAAAAAAATTAGATGCATAATTGTCTTTATGATGTAAAATATAATAAAAAATTAAAAAAATTAAAATCACGTATATACACATGAATGCTTTCGTCAAGTTTCATAGATATTAACGATAATTTTATTTTTTTAATTGTTTGAGAAAATATTTTTATTGACTTAAGGAATATAATTTTGTTACAATAAATTATATATTATATTTAGAAGTCAATAAAAATCTATAAATGTCTATAAAAATCTGTTAAAATAAAATTTATAAAAGTTTTACATAAGTTAGTAAAGTGTTTAAAAGTCCATAAAAGTTCATAAACTCTACAAAAGTCATCCATTTAAAAAAAAAATGTCTTTAATAATGCAAATGTTTGATATGTTATTGTACTATATTTAATAAATAATAAAAATAATAATGATAATATATTAATAAATTTAAATTTTAAATTATCGAAAATTCTATTATTAAAATTAAAATTAATTAATTCATGAAAAATATCATATGTAAAATATTAATTAATTTAAATATTTTTCACATGGATACAACATGATTTTTTTTTTAAATACTTTAAAAATTATAAATATATCTATTTATTAACCACAACTCGATGGTAAGAGTACTTATTCAGTCTGGTAATGTCTCATATTTGAGTTGCCGCTACCACATGGGGTATTTCAAAAAAAAAAAAAAACAAAAAAAAACACTTATCTAATTATTAATTTAATTTATGAGAAGATAAGATTAATCCAGTGATATACCCAACATGGTCCCCCATGTTATTAATAATATAAATTTCTTCAATATATTTTTTTTCCAAAACAAAATCAATCCCTTTTAGTATTTTAATTTCTTATGATTTCATACATTATTTAATAATCTAGTCTATACATGGGTTCAACTGCTACACGGTTATTGGATAGTTACATGGTTAATTTTCAATCATTGGATTTCAATACAGAGATTAGGGATGGCCAAATTATTCACGGATACAGATATCCGTAAGAATCCGCTCCATTTAAAATGGGGATGGATACTATTATTTCGGGGACGGAGCGGGGATGGATGTCATCCTAATATCCATTTTATTTTCGGGGATGGGGATGGATATCTTTTATGGATATCCATCCCCATCCGGATCCATTGTAGATTTTAATATTTTAAAAATATAAAAATTAATTATGTAATTATTAATTCTAATTATATAAGTTTTTATTAATTTTTATATTTGAATTTTATTGGATGTATTTGTTTCTCTTTAAATTGGATAAAATGTACCATTACATATGTTAGTTACATTTTTCTCCTGTAAACTATAAAAATTTAAAGTTTTTTCATCGAATACGGATATAAACGGACCGGGATGGATGTCTCTATCTTAATTAGCGGATTATCCGAATCCGCCCCGCTCACTTAGAAATGGGGATGGATGCGGGGATGGAGCTATATATCTCAAACGGATACGGGGATGGATATTTGGGTATCCATACCCAATCCGATCCATTGCCATCCCTAACAGAGATCTACAAAAATTAAATATTTAAAAGAAATTAAAACTAAAAGGAAATAACCTCATCTTGTAATTACATCCGCAACTATACATGAACGTTATAGTAGCTAAACCCGTCTATATATGTATGTATTTTTATTTTTTTTATTAGGTATTCACTATAATAGACTTTCTTTAGATGAGATGAGATTGGTCAAGTGGTAAACCCCTCAATCCCTCATACTTACACCACAAGGTTGTGGATTCGAGTCCCCCATCCCCAAAAAATACCCCCGAATTTATGTAATATTTAAAAAAAAAAAAAAATTAAAGCTTTCTTTATTATTTTATTATGCAATGGCTATATTGTGTTGAGTTGGTTCTTATGATTTATCCTACATAGTTTGTATCATTACCTTAAAGAATAAACGGTAGTACATTTCGATATATTAATTTTTTTTTTCTAACGGGTTAAATTTAATATTAGTTTCTCTTGACCTCTAAAGCCAAAATCCTGGCTCTACTCCTGCTAACACCTACACTATGAGGTTGTCGGTTCGAGTCGTATTCTCTCTCCTAAACCCCAAATAATCGTAATATTTCCAAAAAACTATTATTATTTTAATTTACTATGAAAAAAATCCAGTGCAATAAGTAAAAGTTGGCGTCCAAAAAGTGAAGCAACCACCATTCCTCATTGTATTAGATAGTGCGCCGGATGTTGTATTAGAACAATTACTTTGAATTAATATCAATTAATACAATACACCGCCAAACATTTGTCATTGAATTACCTTAACACATACCAACCTCTTATCCAGGGTAATGCGGGATGCCAAACATGTAAAAGTATATATATATATATATTCAAATTAATGCACATTGATATAACGTTATCAGTGCGTTGGATGTGAACCATTAGATTTACATACTTTGACTCAAAGTGTATGCACTTATCAAAACTTCTCCATAATCAGTGGTTAACATACATTGGTACTGATCTAATTATATCAATACACATTGATATAAACAGTACACCATATATATATATGCACAGTGAAACCCAATTTCTCCAACTCTCTTATAAACAAACAAAATTAGAAAGCACTAGACGCAACTATTTCATTGGTCCCACGAGTCTCCACTAGTTAAAGAGGTTTGTGAGTAGACTAATAAATTAATTAAAATTAATTAAATTAATTAAAATTAATTAAATTAATTAAAGCAGAAATGCTTATATATATAGTTACTGATCAGTAAGGCCGTAAGGGTAGAAACTGTTTGTAGCCTGTAAGGAGGAGAGAAGAAGAGAAGACTGTATAAATATAGCTACTAAATTAGGATTGTATTGAGAAAATGGAAAGTATATGGTACTTGTGTTTTGTGGTGATATTGGTAATGGTTTTGTCAGTAGAAAGCCAGTTGAAAACTGGATTTTATTCTTCTTCATGCCCAATAGCTGAGGCGGTGGTGAGATCTACAGTTGAATCACACTTCAAGAAAGATTCCACCATAGCTGCTGCCTTGCTCAGGCTTCATTTCCATGACTGCTTTGTTCAGGTTTGCCTTTGTTCAATTCTCCTCCTAATAATTGATATAATGATCTTATATTATAAATGTTCCTATAAAATTAATAGGTTTGTTATGTTCCTATAAAATTAATTGGTTTGTTGTGTGCGTGCAGGGGTGTGATGGTTCAGTGCTGATCAGTGGGTCTTCTGCTGAGAGAAATGCATCGCTAAACTTAGGATTGAGAGGATCTGAAGTAATAGATGATGCTAAAACACAACTAGAGGCCTTGTGCCCTGCTGTCGTCTCTTGTGCTGATATCTTAGCACTTGCTGCTCGAGATGCTGTCGATTTGGTATTTCTTCTTGTCATTATTTTTTGGCATATATTAGTGTTTTCGAGTCCAAATAATTAACCTAAAATTCAACTCAAATTATGTGACAAGTGAGTTGTCATTATAACACAAATTATGGGAAGATGTGGTTAATGAACAAACCACTCGCTACATCATTTGAGTTGGTTTTTTGATTAATTTTTTGGTTTTTTTGTGATTTTAATAGCGGGACAAGACTCGAAATCCACTGTATCTTTGATTTGAGTAGGAGAGACTACATACCTTATCTTGCAAAAAAATAATATATTTACACAATACACCATCTTTATTATATATACGTTAAATTTATTTTTAAAAATGATTCAACAATTATAAATAAAGATATCATAAATAAGTGATGACTTCTTTTTTTTATATATAAATAAGATATATAAATATTGATAAATTTCTTATAGGACAGATAAATTATTAGCTAGGTTTTCCTGTTATAAATTATAATGGACCTAAATGTAGTTGCACTAGCACTACAGAGTCCACCATTTTTTCTTTAATATTAATATATATATATTTAAAAAAACAAATTGACTTCTTGAAAGTATTTGATTTCAATCCAAAAATCCTATCAATATGAACTGTCCAATAATTAATAATTGGACCTGTGTATGTGATATATTAATGAAAGTTTTTCACACTTTTAGTCCATGCAAACAAACATGCATGTACACAATTTTAGCTAGATATATGATGGTTTTATAAAGTGGGTATTGTTTGCTAATGATAGAGTGACGGTCCCAGTTGGAATGTTCCAACTGGTAGAAGAGATGGCAGGGTTTCCTCATCATCAGAAGCCTCAAATTTACCTTCTCCTCTTGATTCCATCGCTGTCCAGAGACAAAAATTTGCTGCCAAAGGCCTTGACGTTAAAGATCTTGTAACTCTAGTCGGTAATTTACATACTCCTCCCTCTCTCTCTTCCACAATTCCACAAATCAATTAAACCTCGCTCCAATATTATATGTCATATATGCAATATTGCAGGGGCACATACAATTGGGCAAACAGACTGTGCATTCGTTAGTTATCGCTTATACAACTTCACAACAACAGGGAATTCAGACCCTTCTATAAACCATTCGTTCTTGGCTCAACTTCAGAGCCTTTGTCCCAATAACGGAGACCCCTCTAAACATGTGGCGTTGGATACAGATAGCCAGACCGAATTTGATGTGAGCTTCTTCAAGAATTTGCGTGATGGTAAAGGAGTTCTTGAATCCGATCAAAGGCTTTGGGGGGATTCTGCGACGCGTTATGTGGTGCAAAAGTATGCTGGGAACAGAATAGGGTTACTGGGGTTGAGATTTGATTATGAGTTTCCAAAAGCTATGATCAAGATGAGTGGCATTGAAGTCAAGACTGGTACCGATGGAGAGATCAGGAAGACATGTTCAAGCTTCAATTAATTTTTAAAAAAAAATGTCGCCTGAGAGATTCGAACTCTCGCAGGTAAACCCCATGTACTTGGCTGGCAGTGACCTGATGCCGGCTCCGGGTCTAGGGGAACATGAACTTGAACCCGCCTTTGAAGGTTCCGGTTCCGACAGTTATGAACCTTTTTTTTTTTTCTCTTATTTAATAATAAAAAAATTAGACAGGTAAAATTGTAAATAAAATAAAATAAATAAAATTCATTGGGTCACCCGAAAATAAAATAAAATAAATAAATGACAAATCACAAAATTAAATTAAAATAAAACTAAAAAAAATGACAAATTACAAATTACATTTCATTGGGTATTTGGAACATCCAAAAATAAAATAAAATAAATAAATGACAAACTACAAAATTAAATTAAAATAAAACTAAAAACAAATTACATTTCATTGGGTATTTGGGTTACCCGAAAATAAAATAAAATAAATAAATTACAAATTACAAAATTAAATTAAAATAAAACTAAAAAAAAAAATGTAAAATTAGCCTTGTACTTAATTTTTACCACAATTAAGTTGCATATGTATCCTCTTGGGGTTTATAGGAATCAAATGTCACGTAGTTCTCTTACCTTTTATTGTAGGTTTAGTGATGACGTGGACTAATTGTTGCCATGATCCGCATCCGGTGCTCCACTTTCAGGTTGGTCATCTTTGAAGAAATCGTATGGTTCCTCCTGATCGATTTCTTGTTGTCGGAATTGCACCTTGGTCCAGTCATCTACACAAGCTTGCATCTGAAGTGATTTCGGACTAAAGCATGAACGTTTTAGATCCAGAATATTCCCCCCGACACTGAACTCTTGTTCCACCGCCACCGTAGAAACTGGTGTTAAAAAAAATTGTTTGGCTATTATAGCCAAGATTGGAAAGCACTTTTGATACTTTTGTTTGGATCCAGAATATTCCCCCAGGCATTGAACTCTTGTTCCACCGCCACCAGTGTAAGATTTCAAATTTTTTATCTTCCGTGTCTTCTATAAACTCAAAAGAGGTACTTATATAAGATTCAAGCTCGGAATACGTGTTGGAGCTTGATGAAGAAGAACCTCGTAATTTTTTGGATAACAGGTTATACCCTAAACTCAAAAATCCGGAGGATGATGGGGACTAAGATGCATTTTGAGTTTGTGTAACATCTATGTTCAGTGAGGGTCCATAAACTCTAACATATATATTCATCATATAACTCATACAATAATATCTTAATTCTATCACAACACGCATCAACATCATATTCTATTTTTAAACCTTGTTCATAATAAACAAATAGATAATCAGACAAACTTTCTAATATACAACGTGAATCAAAACACATAGCAGTCAAATAAATATTTGGAAACTCCTTATAATATTCTAACCATTTTTCATTCATAGCAGTAACGGACTCTAGTAATTTTGGGTCGGATTCACATTGAGTAAAGGCACCAGCAATATTAGGACTCCCAATAATAAATAAATGAGTTGTGGGATAATTAACACCAGATAAATTGTTAGTAGCATTATGAAAGACTTTTAACAAATGAAAAACTCTGTAATAAGCATCACAATGACTTGGATAAAGATTAATGTGACTAACATGAAATTGAATAAAAGTAACTAATAAATCTCTATAATCATAACTTATAGTAAGCAATTTATAAGTAAAATTCCAACGTGTTAGAACTAGAGGTGGCCACGGTTTCGGTTAAACCGTCGGTTTTATCCACGGTTTAACCGAAACCGTATAGCCCAAACCGAAACCGAGACCAAAACCAGCGGTTTGAAAACCGGTTGGGAACCGGTTTGAAAACCGGTTGGGAACCGGTTTCCTACATTTACGGTTTGGGTTTCCCAAAAACCACCTAAAACTGACGGTTAAACCGCTGGTTTTATTATTAAAAAAAAAACCTGGATGAATCAAACGTTGCCACGTGGCAGACCATTTGAAAAAAAAATGTTGTTGGTGTTAAACCGGTGGTTTTAACCGATGGTTAAACCACCGGTTTTATATTTTTAAAAAAGGACCAATCATTTTGCTGCCACGTGGCAGCCAATTTGAAAAAAAACCCAATGGCCACATTTTTTTTACCCTTAACTTTTCTTAATTGCAAAGCTACCCCTCTCTACTATCCCCCCCCCCCCCCCCCCCCCCCAAACACACACACACACACACACACACACAATTATTCTTCACACCACTCTCATTCTCTCAACTTCTCTCAATTCTCTCTACATTCTACAATTTTTATTTTTTTTCTCATTTCACATATAAATTAATAAATCTTTATTTCTTCTATTTTTTACTATCATCTATTTTTTTCAATCATCAAATTAATTTACAATATTTATTTCTTCTATTTTTTACTATCATAATTTTTTTTTCACCACTATTATTTCAACAATATATTTTTTTCAATCATCTTATTTGTTTTTTTAAGTGTTACCAACTTACCACTATTATTCCAACAATATTTTTTTTTTTCAATCATCTATTTTTTTTTTACCTTGTTACCACTATTATTCCAACAATATTTTCTTTACATATATCTATATTTTTTTTATTATTAATTTTTCAATGGCAAGTAGGGGAGATGGTTCAAGAAATTTGGACAAAGGAAAGGGTCCAATGCAAAACTTGTTGGAACACATTGGTGATGATGTCACTTACGACGATATGGCTTGCCACGAGTTCCTTCAAGATCGATATGGATCAAATCACCCTTCTAGTAATAATCCCCCTCTAATAATTCCCGAGTTCGACGGACTTGACCCCGATTCCAATACCCTCAATACTAATGAAAATCTATCTGACACCCCCCCCCCCCCCCCCCCCCCCCCCCCCCCCCCCCCCCTCTTCAGATGATTTTTTTGCAGGTGAAGGTGAAGGTGAAGAAGAAAAGTCGATGAAGTCCGAACTCTTCATAGTGCATATGAAGAAAACTAACTTAGAAGGTGGATTTATCAAAATCCAATGCAATTACTGCCCCAAATCATACAAGACTGACAAATCCTTCAAATATGGCACAAACTGGGCCCATATCAAAAAAAGTCACCCGTCAGAATACGAGAAGGCTAGTAACCAAGGCCAAATCTCTAGGTACGAAACCCCTTCTAATCAATTATTTCATTATACGTCTAAAAAAAAATAGGGAAGAATTAGCATTAATGGTTGCAGTTGAACACTTACCTTTTGGTAATTTTAATGAGAAAGTAGGTTTTGTTAATTATTGTCAAAATGTATTAAATCCTGCAATGCAACGTGTTCCTAGATCCACTCCCACATATACACTAAATACCATTTACAAAAGAGAAAAAAAAAATTTGAAATCATTTTTTTATCAATTTCAATGTCGCGTTTCCATATGTGCCGACATATGGACTGACAATTTTGGCAGTCATTCATACATGGGTGTGACATGTCATTATATGGATAATGAGTGGGACATACAAAAAAGAATTCTTGCATTTCGTGTTTTTGATGACTCACATTAAGCTCAAAATATTTTTCAACTCCTTAAAATAATTTTTCAAGAGTATTATATCCAAAACAAAATTTTTGCTATTGGTTTTGATAATGCTGCAAGCAATACCGCATTTATTCCTATGTTACAGGATTTGTGCAATCCCTATTTTGGGGGTAAATTATTTCATCAAAGATGTGCATGCCATGTTTTAAATTTGTGTGTTCAAGCTGGATTAACACAACTTTATGCTTATATTAGACCAATTAGAGATAGTATTAACTATATCTGGAGGCATAACAAAACCCAGAAATAATGGTTAAAATATTTCTCTCAGAATAATATGCGTCTCATTAAATTTTCTCGAGATATTACCACTCGTTGGAATTCTACTTATAAGTTGCTTAATGAAAGTTTTGAATATAAGGAATTATTAGTTTCTTTTATTACTTATAACGTTCCTTCAATTTCTCTTCAATTGAACCATTGGGATGCATGTATAAAAATTCTTGAATTGTTACATGTTTTTAATGATTCTACCAATGCTTTATCTGGTGTTTACTATCCCACAACTCATTTATTTCTTATTCAAAGTGTAAATATTTCCTGGTGCATTTAGTGAGTGTGAATTCGATGTTCAATTGAGCCCATGTGTTGCTGCCATGAAAACAAAATAGTTACAGTATTATGGGAAGATTCCAAATATTTACTTGCTTGCATCGTGTTTTGATCCATACTTTAAATTAGAATGTTTGCAAGTTTATTTAACTCATTATTACAAAAGTTTAGGATTAGAAGTTGATGTTCTTAGTTATTGTAATTCCGTTAAGACTTTACTTTATGAATTATATGATGAATATCTTAGAATGTATAGTCCATCTTTGAACATGCCGGTTTCACAACCTCAACCCATATTTGGTGGTACTGGTACTTCCGCAAAATTTCAATTAAAGGGTTTAGGGGATTGATTGTTTTCCCAAAGAGCCAAAAAATTACGAACATCTTATTCATCCTCATCTGACTCTGAGCTTAACCGGTATTTAGAAGCCACTCATGAATTTTTAGAAGAAAAATTTAGTATTCAGGTTTGGTGGAAGAGTCATCAATGGGATTATCCAATTTTGGCTATTATTGCCAAACAAATTCTTGGAACATCGGTTTCTACCGTTGCTGTGGAACAAGAATTTAGTGCAGGTGGAAATATATTGAAACCAAGATGGTCGATTATGTGTCCACAATCACTTGAAATGCAGGTGTGTGTTGATGATTGGACAAAGGAAAAATACAGACAACAAGAACTCCAACTGGAGATAGTGAATGACTTCTTCGAAGATGACCAAACCACGGGAACGGAAGGCAGCGAATAGATTCTGTTCCAACTTCCAACCTCCAACACCGAGCAACTAATTAAAGGTAAAAGAACTACGTGGCATTTGATTCCTCTACATTGGTGGAGGATACGTAAGCAACTTAATTGTGGTAAAAATTAAGTGCAAGGCCGAATTTTTTTTAATTTTTTTTTTAAACTTTGTTATATTGTATATTTGAATTCAAGCCTTCAAGGCCAATTTCTAATTATTATTTTTTAATTTTTGTGAAATTGTAAAGTTGTGTTTATTAATAAATGTCAATTTCTTTTCTTTTAAACATTGTTAAATACTTCAATGAAAATGTTTGTAATTATTTTTTTTATTTTAAACTTTGTTTGATTGTAATTATTATTAGGCAAGAATTTATATTTATTTTTTCTTCAAACAATCTTTTCACTTGTAAATTAAAAAAAAAATTAAAACACAAAAAAAAAAAAAAAACCGAAACCGTAAAACCAGCGGTTACAAACCGTGTACCAAACCGGTTTTTCGGTTACGGTTTCGGTTTTGGTGGCCACGGAACCAAAACCGCCAGTTTCTAACCGAAACCGAACCGTGGCCACCTCTAGTTGGAACATCACGAGGAAATCTAACGACACGCCTACCATTTTGTTTACAATATGTTGCCCATGCTTTCATTGTAGAAGGATGTTTCCATAAAAAAATAGAGGGCATTTTTAATAGGTTTAATAAACTGTTGAAGAGTGTGTAATCCTTTTTGAACACATAAATTTAAAACATGTCATGCACATCTTTGATGAAAAAATTTACCACTAAGATAAGGTTTGCATAAATCAAGTAAATTAGGAATAGCAGTGGTATTGCTAGAAGCATTATCAAAACCAATTGTAAAAATTATGTTTTCAATTTTATACTCTGCAAAAATAATTCTAAGCTGTCTAAAAATATTATGAGCAGTGTGTGCATCATCAAAAACTCTATATGCAAGAATTCTTAGTAATTGGCTAATTGCAAATAAAATAAATATTAATAACTTAGTAATTGAGAAGGAATTGGAAACTTGGAGAGTTGGATAATTGAGAGAGAAATTAGAATTAGAGAGAATTGGGAGGAAATTGAAATGGGGAAAAGTGATTTGTGTGTGTAGAATTAGAGAGAATTGGGAGGAAATTGAAATAGGGAAAAGTGATTTGTGTGTGTGTGTGTGTGTGTGTGTGTGTGTGGGGGGGGGGGGGGGGGGGGGGGGGGGGGGGGGGGAGGGATGGCCCAATGGTTCAACCAAATTTAAATAATAAATAATAATAAGACAGGAACCGTCAGTTCCAATCTGATTCGAATCTGCCAAAGCGACTTTGTTATTGTATCCTTCGTCGTTAAGTAATTTAAATAATGGCTTTGTTGGTGGAATTTATCATTATCTAACTTTGTCAATTTATCAACAGAAATTCTCAAGTTAATATTTCATAAAAAATAATAATAATAATAATCTGAAATTGAATCGGGTTCAAAATATCAAATCTTTTTGATATTTATCTCTTTTATTCACTCAATCTTTTTACTTTATAATTTGAGTCCTATCTCTTCATTCAACTAAAATAGAAATACTATTAGTCCCAATTCCGATTTCGATTTTTCCGGTTCAGTTCACCGGTTTGAACCGAACCAGCGCCAGGTCCGCCCAGGCACATGCCTTAACCACTCGGCCAAAGCAACTTTGTTATTGTATCCTTCATCGTTAAGTAATTTAAATAATGGCTTTGTTGGTGGTATTTATCATTATCTAACTTTGTCAATTTATCAACAGAAATTCTCAAGTTAATATTTCATAAATAAATAAATAAAATAATAATCTGAAATTGAATCGGGTTCAAAATATCAAATCTTTTTTATATTTATCTCTTTTATTCACTCAATCTTTTTACTTTATAATTTGAGTCCTATCTCTTCATTCAACTAAAATACTATTCATAACAAGATGATGTTGGTTCGTGGAAAAACCTCTAACATCTGCACCACTAGGTTGAGGGTTTAAGTCATCCTCTTTCCCAAAAAAACCCTAAATTTGTGTAATTGTGTAATACTTCCAAAAAAAAAAAAAAAAAAAAACTGAAATACTATTCATCTTGCAATTTTAATTGTCCTATAATACTATTTTTTTTTTTGAAACAAATACTATTTTTTTCTTTTTATAAACTCACTTTTTTTAAAGGATTATAAACTCATGTTGGTCATTAATACGACCTCAAACTTTGAAAATGTGAATTTCTGACGATTTTTTAAATTTAGGATAATTTTGAATAGAGTTAATCACTTAATTGTTTGGAGAGAATAGGAGAATCACACTAATAAAAAAAAAAAAGCCAGTAACCAACTTCATGTATAACTTCTCACGAGTCACGACTAGGTATAACTTATAACTTTATACACATCACCTCTTAGCAGAATTGATAGTGCACATCCCTTCCACATAAGTGGTGAGAGGTTCAAATCCTACCAGGCATATTTTATAAGCATGTGTGGAGAGTTTTCTTCTCGAATTATCGGAGTAGTTATCTCCCGTTATGGGAGTAGATATCCGGTTGATCTCCGAGGTCTCGGCAATCCTATTGTAATAGTTATGCACAATTTACGAGCATGTGTGATGAGTTTTCTTCCTAGATTGTGGGAGTAGTTATCTCCTGTTATGGGAATAGATATCTGATTGATCTTAGCAGGTCCCAACAATCCTATTGTAATAGTTCTTGTAATACTTCAAATATATATATAGTTTTTCTACTATCAGTTCGTCAATATATCAGGACGAATAATGTGGACCATAGATTGTGAAGAAATTTTGACAAGTGCATACACTTTGAGTCAAAATATGTAAACTAATAGTCCACATTCTTCGTTCTATATATTTTATATCAAGACGAACTGACAATAGAAAAACTGAATATATATATATATATATATATATATATATATATATACATTTTTTCTACTGTCAGTTCGTCTTGATATAAAATATATCAGGACGAAGAATGTGAACTATAGATTATAGAGAAGTTTTAACAAGTGCATACACTTTGAGTCAAAGTATGTAAATCTAACGGTTCACATTCTTCGTCCTAATATATTTTATATAAGGATGAACTGACAATAGAAAAATTGTATATATATATAACTTAGTGGAAATGGTGGAAAATGTCACATTTTTGAACTGATTTGGTGACAAAAGTCACTGCTTTAATAAGTTAAGTTTAAAAGGCACCTATTATGGTGAACTACCAAAATTGCCCTTACTTTACACATTCTCTTTCTTACTTTAAAGTTTTCTGATATTTTATTCTTTCACCTTCTTTTATAACAGACCTCCAATGGAGGTTGAACACCATAACATTATCAATGCAACTTCATTGGATAATTAGTTTTGTGGCGCTACGCAGACACATTCGGGGGATAATTACTTTACACATTTGTGGCGCTACGCAGACACATTAAGCTAGTTGTGTGAATTTTGAATCTAATTGAAAAGACTCGGAGAAAAGGCTCGAACGAAAAGGCTCGAACAAAAAGGCTGGACTAGTGTATGAAAAGTCATGGGAGGTGTAGTAAAAGTCATGGGAACAGTAATAAAAGTCATGGGAGATGTATGAAAAGTCATGGGAGATGTATGAAAAGTCATGGGACACTTATTAAAAGTCACGAGACACTTATCAAAAGTCACGGGACACTTATCAAAAGTCACGGGACACTTATCAAAAATTACGGGACACTTATCAAAAGTCACGGGACACTTATCAAAAGTCACGGGACACTTGTCAAAAGTCACATGACACTATACAAAAGTCACGGGACACTTATCAAAAGTCACGGGACACTATATAAAAGTCACGGGACACTTATCAAAAGTCACAGGATACTATACAAAAGTCACGAGACACTTATCAAAAGTCACGGGACACTATACAAAAGTCACGGGACACTTGAAAAAGTCACGGAAACCCAGAAATTCATCGTCCTCAAAACAACTCTTTTCTGAAACTAAAACCCTAACCTAATCTCATCGTACAAACATAATCAATCACAAATCAAATCAAACCTAAGCTCGAACAAGGGTGTCGCCGTGAGATTTACAGTCGGATTTCTTGCAATGATACTTTCTCTCTCCACTGTTCTCGCTCTCTCAACTTTTTTCTCTCCACGTTTGAAAAGACACAAACAGACAAAATGAGGGTATTTTTGTCTGATCACCTAAATAGGTGCCTTTTAAACTTAAATTAGTAAACCGGTGATATTCTTACAAAAACAGACTGAAATAGTGACAATTTTTTTTTGAACCACCCCTTAACTTATAACTTTATTATAACGTTTTTTTTTTTTCCCTTTTATTTTTTTAGCAAGAAAGGACTACTTTATTTTATTATGAGAGTTTATGAGTTACAAAAATTGTGATATGCGGTCGTATTATATATTTCCATATCTTATTTTAAATTTAATTCGTTACTATTATATTTACCTTATACTCTTCGGATAATATTTATATATATTTATGATGCAGTAGAATAATACAAACAACAATCGATAGACATAACAGGTAACTGATTTGAACAGGGCCGTCTCCAAACATTTTGGGGCCCGAGCGATTTTATGACATTAACAAAATTCGAGGCCCTATATAAAATTATTATCATTAACATAAAATAATATTAATAATAATTCGAGTCAAAATCAACATGCAGAAATTAATTGAAAACAAAAATCATACATTCGATAAGTTCGATTCTTCAAACGGCAACAACTTCAAGAAGAAAACAAAGAGGCAGAGAGAAGAAAAGAGAGAGCAAAGTGAAGGTTTTGAATTTTGATTCGCAATTCGTTTAGCAGGTGTTATATATATATATATATATTTAATAGTGCAGTGATGTCATGGTCTCAGAATCATATTAGGCCTTTAAAGTTTTTTTTATTAATTGAGGCCCCAAAGATCATTAACAAATATTGGGCCACAGTGATGTCATGGTCTCAGAATCATATTGGGTCTTTAAAGTTTTTTTTTAGAGTGACGATATTTACACCCCTGGAAAATCATATGTGCACCCCTTTTTATATGTACACCCCATTAATATTTTTAAAATAATTATATCCTGTAAACACACCCCACACATTACCAAATATGTCCTTCCTTTTAATTTTTAAATATATATTATATATTGAAATAAATCTAAGCTTCATTAAGAATAAAACTAACTTTTCATCAAACCAAATATGATAATCCATAAAGGAACACCTGCACCAATATGAGAGAAATTCCTTTTAACGGCTGCACGGATCAGTGTTAAGCTTCAAATCCCCATTAGGACTTTGGAGGGGGATTCCAAACTTAATTTGCAACCTCTTTAGCTTTAAACTCTTTGTTTGACATTAATAGTTTCCTGGACATTATGAAATTCCTGTAGATAATTTGTTACCTTTTCCAAAATATCCTTCATCAATCTAGTTTTTCACTTTTTCCTGTACCATAAAAAATTTTGCTCCAAGCTACCTCTACCAGAAAAGTGCATGACTACATGAGCCAGACTACCGGATAGTTTCCAAATCCATATGATCGCCCATCTTTTAGAGCTTAGGAGAATGGTCTGAGCTTTTGTTTGTTATTTTTTCTCTTTTAATTTAATTTAAATAGTTAAATTTTGAAAAAGTAAACAAGATTTAGGTGACTGTTTGCCATTGTTTTGTTCGAAGTCTCATTCTTACGGATTGTGATCTGAATAACGTTGGGGTCTTCTCCCCTTGAAAAAAAAAAAGGTTAATTTAAGGACAATATTGGAATTTTAAAAATATGTAATTTTGGGGTGTACATACGATTTTAGAGGGGTGCAAATATCGCCACTCTTTTTTTTATTAATTGAGGCCCCAAAAATCATTAACAAATATTGGATCATGAGGCCCCAAAGAAGAAGAAGAAGAAAATTGCATCAGTTGGGGGCCCCAGCATTTTGCTGGGTTGGCTGCCCTTATGGGCCGGCCCTGGATTCGAATCCGTTGATTCGTGCACGAATACCGGAAGCGAATTCTACTATTATTATGTTGATCCATGCACGGATACCAGGATAATAGGCTTCAAAATTCGTTGACCCTCGCAAAGGTATCGAAATTTGGATAAAAAGATATACTCTCTCTAAATTTTTTATTAATCATCAAAACTAAAACCCTTGTTAGAGTACATCGTCTTTAAATAGGAAAATAAAAACCTAAAATAACTAATAAAGCAATAAAATCATCAATTTCCCTATAAATTAGATAATTGAGATAACTAGGGGTGGGCAAAAAACCAATAAACCGAACCGAACCGATCCGATCGTTTTTTTTTTTTTCCGATTTTCTTATGTTGACCATTTCAGTTTGGTTCATTTTTTTGAAAATCGATTGGATCAGTTTTTTCCCGGTTTGGTATCCCAAACTGGAAAACCGAACTGAGATCCAACTTATTTATTAAAAAAAAAAAAAAAAAACCATAGTTTAATGTTCAACAGTCCATAAAACTATAAAACTATGAAAGTGTGTCACAGCATTATTATTATTATTTTTTTTAATATTATTTTAAACTAGTATTTTCAATTTGTTCAAGCCCATAATTTAATTTGGTCAACGGCCCAAAAGGATTAAAATATAAAAATATAGAGTGACGATATTTACACCCCTCAAAAACTGTATATACGCCCCAATTTAGTATATTTTTAAAAATCCAATATCATCCTTGAGTAAAATTACTTAAATGACTAAATAGTTTGTAAGTACACACCAATAATTATTAATTGGTTTTATATCAATCATTTGTAAAAAAGGAAAAAGGAAGTTTCCTATTAATTGTTTGATATGATAATAAAAACCTTTCTATTTTATCAAACCCTAACTTCTATTTTAAATATTGATTTCAAATTCTTTTATGGAATACAAATTGATTGAGTTGACAAACAATTTACTGCTATAATTGAGTAAAACAAAAATCAATACCAACAATAAACTATATTATGAACAATTGTGTATTTAAAAAAAAAAAAAAAAAACTTTCATAGGAACAAAGGAATTAAGATACACTGTTGTGTGCTGAAAGCCTCTTTTTACATAAAGAATTAAAAATAAAAATAAAAAGTTTTAATGCAATGAAAAGAAATTTTTTTCATACAATTTTTTTGTGACATCAAATGTTTTTGTAGGAGTTAGAAATTATTTTTTAAAGAGAAATTATTTATTTGAATAAAAAGATATAAAATAATAAAATTTTAAATAAATCTAATTAGATAACAAAATAGTGTAGTGTGCTAACAAAAATACAATACAATAAAATTAAAGAAAGGGTATTTTTGGCATTAAGTGGGGTTTATTTATGAACTAAAGATTTTTAAAATATTTTAGGGGTGTACTTACGAAAGGGGTGTACATACAGTTTTTAAGGGGTATTAATATCGCCACTCAAAAATATATGTAATAATTAAATCCCATAAATTTGGCCCAGTAGGACCAAAACCGAAAAAACCAAACTGAACCAAAAAAACCACACTAGTCCAATTCGGTTGGTTTTTGATCGATTGACATTTGTAAATTTTATTGGATCGGTTCATATTTTCTAAAACCGAATTTTATCAGTTCTATTGAAAAATGAACCGATCCATTAAACGTCCACCCCTATTGATAGCAATGGAAATTAAAAATACTAGAATCTTAAAACATTAAAAACCTATATGATAAGGAAATAAGATTTGATTTAATAAAATCAAATCATAAAATAGTTAACTACCTAATTAAATATACAATAAAAAGAAACATAATAATATATATTAATTACAAGACTATTTTTAAAATAAAAAGTTTTCAAGAAAATCTTTAATAATATATCCAACATCAATTCACCTTAGAGCATCTCCAATGCAATGATATTTTAGTGTGTCAATGCTATAATTTAGCACAAAGTAAAAAAATAATAATAATAAAATAAAATAAAATACTCTAATGCAGTGCCAAATTTGGTACAACAATAAATGCTGCTTTTTTTTTTTAATTACAAAAATACTATTTTATAATTGTATTGAATGTATTAATTGTTGACTTTTATAATTTTAAATAATAATAAAAATATAAATTGAATGCATTAATTATATTTGTTGACTAATAATTTAAAAAAATAATAATAATAACATTTCAAATATAATTATGCATTGGAATACAATACTAAAATGATGTGACAAATATAGCATTGTACTAATTTTTGTGCCAAATTTGTCATTAATATTGACATATGCATTTGAGATGGTCTTATACTCTTTAGATAATTTTTGTTTTAAAAAAAACCTTTAGGGTGTAGATATTGTCACACATGAATATGATAAGCACACTTATATTTATAAGTACACCAATGTCTAAAATTTAAAATTAGAGAGCCTCTCCTTACACTTCATAAATTATCTATTTACACTTCATTTTAATTTTTTTTATTAATGACAATATTAACTTGGATTAAAATTACCAAACAAGACAAAAAAAATCTAAAGACACTCCAAACTTGGAGATTCAAAGTGTACAATAAAGTACACCATACCAGTCAAATATTATAATAATAATAAATAAAAAACTAAAATAAATTAATCTTAAAAAGATTAAAAAAAAGAAGACAAAACATGCGGTGGTGAAAATCGATGAGTTTCGTGGGTGGGTATCTTATATAATGGAGATTTAAGTTTATGTTTGTGAATTTTTTTTTTATCGGTTTGTTTGAGAACGTAGAAGAAGGTGATTATGTTGATGATAATTGAGAAGAAAAAAATGGCATTGAAGAAGATTGAAGAAGAAAAAAAATAATGAAGATTTGGATTTAAAAAATAAATAAATATTTAATTATTTTTCTTTAACAAACGATTGATAATGATGATTTGTGAGCCAAAAAAAATTGATGTTCATGATATTGGAGAAGAAGATCATTGAGATCTAGGCCCACATCTCAAAAAAAAAAAATTATATTTTCTTTAATTTTTTTTTTTTTTTTTTTTTTTGGAAAAAAATGATGCTTGAAGAGTTGAAGAGAAAAAATGACGATCTCCTTCAAAATAGAATGGTTTTTTTTTTTTCCTGAATTATTACCCATTATTAAAATTTAAAAATAATAATGATAATATTAAAATAAAATGAAGTGTCTTTAGAATAGTAGTGTTAAAAGATAAAAATGATAATTTTAAAACAAAATAAAGTGTTTTTAGAATTTTTTGAAATTTAAATTTGTAGAATGAAGTGTCTTTAGAAAAGAAGTGTAAATAAAAAAAATTGAAGTGCCAAAAGAAGCTCTCTTAAAATTAAATCATTACTATAAGCACATATCTTAATGCCAATAGTACTCTTATTTAAATGAATGTATTCATTTTAATACAATTTATTTATAAACTTTCTTTAGTTATTAACACACCAAATTTCATAAATGATAAGTTCTTAAGTTTTCCAGGCTCGAAAACAAAGTGCAGTCATAGTAAGTTATTTGTCATCGACAATTGCATCAAATATCTTTTCAACATTTACAAAACTCAAACATCGTCGATGTTGATAATAATCACATTCCACAAAGTTTGGGTCACAAGAGGTGATGCTCTTGATATCATGGCCAATCACAAGTTTGAACTTAGTTAAGCACTAGGAATTCCATGCTATGCTTTTTTGGAGGAATAGTTTGAGAAGCTCTACTTCAGGGAAATAAAACCAGAGAGAACTCACCATTGTCAAGTTACTGATATCTATTATAACAGATTTCACATCCTCATACAACCACTAATCTCTTGGATACATAACGATATGTACTGCTATTTAAAAATAATAATAATAATAATTACTTCTTGTTTATTGATAGAGTTTTTATATAAAAAAAATACGTACCCTTATATTATCAGAGTCTTCTGAAAATTCTTTTTTATATTACTTTGTTATATGATAATGAGAGATTTTGATACTAGAAATAGAATTAGAGTTCAATTAGGGTATAGTTTTTTTTTATTTTTTTATTTTTTTATTTTTATTTTTTTAATAAATATATATAGTTAAAGATATGAGTGTAATTGATAGGTGTACATCGTATTTGACTATTTATTTTTTATTTTTTTAATTAAACTAATTTATCCTTATTAGTAAATTTCTATTAGAATACTTTTATAATTAAAATTGTTATTAAAATACAGATATTTTTATCATATTTATGGGTTATCTGCATCCAAACCTTTACGATAAACTATGTTATGTAAGAAAGAAAAAGCCAAAAGAAAGGTTCCAGTGTTCCACCTCCAACACTGTGTACCACACTTGACAGTCCACGGCGCACCCTACGAGACCACAAAAACAAACCAAGTCGTATTACATGTTTGTCCCTTCCCCCTAACAAGAAAAAACGTCGTCGTATAGAATCGACAATCCCCTCCGTGACCGTGACGGAACTCTATTGGATACGAATTACGAATATTATAAAAATACCCAATCCAACCAAAATCCCAGACACAGACACCATACCCGTCCCTTCCCGTACCCATATTATTTATTTCTTTATTTCTTTCTTATTGGAAACTGCAACTTCATATATCCAAACTAATTTATTACTTGTATCTATCGATTACCTTTGTCTTCAAGACTACTTGAACCGCCATTGCAAGCCAAACATCAATTTCTGTTGTTTTCTAACTCTTCCTTTTTTTTTAAATTACTACTCCATCGTTTCCGTGCACGAATCCTTCATCTAATAAACAAACCCAAAATTAGTTTTACAAATTTCACTTCGATGGCGTCTCTAACCTCAATTTCTCAGTCACAGTCCTTTTTAGTGAAACCCCAATTGACTAACACCATCGCCAACACCAAACCTGGTTTCGTGTCGCTGCGGTCTCAATTTTACAAAATAATAACGAGGATGTCTCAGAAAGGCGGTGGCGTGGTGGTGGTGTCTGCGACGACGGCGGAGAAGCCGAAAAGGAGGTACCCAGGAGAGGCAAAAGGGTTTGTGGAGGAGATGAGATTTGTGGCCATGAAACTTCACTCTAAAGACCAGGCAAGAGAAGGCGAGAAGGAGGTCAAGGAGCCGGAGGAGCGTCCTGTCACTAAGTGGGACCCATCTGTCGATGGATACCTCCGATTTCTTGTTGACAGCAAGCTTGTTTATGACACTCTTGAAGACATCGTTCAAAAAGCGCCCTTTCCTAGTTGTGAGTTTTTTCTGTTTTTGTTTTGTTTTGTTTTGTTTTGTTTTTGAATAGTTGGTTTTTGACTTCATTAATTGTGATTGATATATTTTAATATGATTGGATATGAGTGCTTAGTCTGCCATCAAGTTGTGATTTTGTTATTTTCAAATATGCCTTTTGAAGATTAAGTAAGGTTTATCTAGTATTCATGTATGTTTGCTTGTCAAGTCTGCTTGTGTGTTGTTTTTTTTACTTATGTTTATGTTTGAGTTCAAATATTGGATTCTATCTCTAGAACATCAAAGATTGAGAAGCCTCCATAAAGAATAACTAGTTGCTTCTGCGTCTCTTTTTTAAATTACGAAGTATACCCTACTGTGCTTTTAACTGAGGGATGCATTGCTCAAACTCTTGTGGAATATTTTGATTTTACTAAAGTTTTTTTTCAAGTAATTGTTCTTTGTAATTTGTTTGATAGAAACTATTGTGGATATTCTTATTTCCAATGAGCTTCCGCAATTCTGGGTGACCTCAGTATGAGAGGTAATACATTTCAGGCAAACCTCTGTACTGGTAGTACTGCAGATTACTAATATCAAGTGAAGTGTATTTTATCAGTATTCGAAGTACTAAAAGCTTTCAATCTCCTATGCTTGTATTAAGTGAGATTGAGTTTGGCGTCTACAAATTAGATCTTGGTTGAGTAAATTTAGGTGTTCTTTGAGAGCAAAATTGTGCATCCCCAGACTCCAGTACGAATCATTGGCTGATCTAAACGTTTTTTTTTTCGCTTTTTGTCTGCTATATGGTATCTCACCCTGTGGTTTTTGTTGTGCATGCATGTTTTGAGCCTGTGGTATTTTCTGGTTTTTATGTTTATATTCATAAGCTAAACCATAATTTGTTACGTTACTTTGCTTTAGATGCTGAGTTCAGAAACACGGGATTGGAGAGGTCTGAAAAATTGGCTAAAGATTTGGAGTGGTTCAAAGAGCAGGGTTATGCTATTCCTGAACCATCTTCTCCTGGTATCCACTATGCAGAGTATCTTAAGGAGCTGTCAGAGAAGGATCCTCAAGCATTTATTTGTCATTTCTACAACATATATTTTGCTCACTCAGCTGGTGGTCGAATGATTGGGAAAAAGGTATTAGTTGCATATGTCTTCAAATAATTAATGTAAAGTTTCCAATTTATTTGGAATGTGTTTTCTTTCTTTACACTTGGTGGATATGTATCTAACATGACAACAAATTGACACATCACTATCAATGCACATCCTGTGTCAGACATGACTCGGATTTTCCTTGCTTTGTAAATAGATCTGTCTGTTAATTTTGTAATGTTCTTGTCATGCTGCTAGTTTAGGCGTCACTGATTTATATTAGTTGAAACTTACATGCTCAAATCTTTCTCTGTCCCTTCTGTACTAGGTTGCTGAAATGATACTTGATAACAAGGATTTAGAATTCTATAAATGGGACGGTGACCTTTCCCAACTGTTGCAGAATGTAAGAGACAAGCTGAACCAAGTTGCTGAGGTAATTTGCCTTTCTATTGCAAAATTCTACTGTCAACCTTACTTCTTGGTTCTTTTAATGTTCTACGGTCTTCAGCTGTTAATTGAAAACTTAAGTTTAATAATTAATTTGATAAAATATATTTGTGTTTTACAAATTTTCTTGCATATCAACATGGTAACTGATGCATGTATTTATATGTGGGATTGCTCAGAGCTGGACTAGAGAGGAGAAGAACCATTGTCTGGAGGAAACTGAAAAATCATTCAAGTTTTCTGGGGAGATCCTTCGTTTAATATTGTCATGATGTGAATGACTGCTTTATTGTTCTTGTAACCTTGTGTAAGTAATGGCGCAAGCCTCAACATTCCTGTCGATATCCCGAAACTTTTTATTCTTCCGCAAAACATTAAATTACTGTTGTGCATAATCAGAATTTCTATTCAAGATCCGAATGATTTCAGAATGGATGGGTGTCTATACTCTTGATTGAAATTTATTTTGCTCTATCTATTAAAGTAATGTCATTATTTGCCATTTCATGTGAGATTAGTTTGGTTCCCTTTAGGACCTCCCAAGTCTAAACCAATTGTTATGAGTATGAACTGAGGGCATTGACTGTTTAAGCATATATTATGATTACTCCATTGTTGTCTCTGTCATGTTCTTGGAGTAAATGCATAATTTAAGATGCAACAGCACTCTGTTGCTCACAGCTCATCATTTGAAAAGAATTTCAGTACACCGCAAGCTGAACAGAAAATGTTTCTATAGCTAATTGCCCAGATTTGGTTATTCACGTACCACAATGAGAGCGTGAGACCCTAGGACCAAGTTTTTATTTCCTGTTGATGCACCTTTTGGCTTTGAAACAGAGATTGGCATTGTTCCATCGTCTTCTTTTTCTTCTTTTCAATGGTGATCTGACTGAGGAGGTATACATGAAACTTCCCTAGGGTATGTACATCCTCCACGTAAGCGGTGCAAAATCATAGGAGTTAGATGCGAAGAAATATTTTGATCAAAATATCGATATTTACTTCTGTGTATATACAAAGAAGCTAGACGATATACACTATTTGTTTCACAGATACTTTCCAAATAAACGGGCCATGAACTGATGTACATATGACATTGTTATCTTTGCCTATTAAGGAGAGGCTAGAGAGCGTGAAGATCTACTGTCTATTTTACGAAAATTTTCACAGCAAATAAAAAATAAAAATTTGCCTAAGACATTCTGAATTTCTGATGTCAAATTGTCAATCTTGTTTATGTTGGAATTTTTCGGCACTTAGATCCTCTCCTTACCTCATCTCACCTCACTTATTTTAATGACATATAAACATTACAATGAATGAATGGTTAAGATGCGATTGCTGTCCACTTTCATTTTATCAACAATCAATCATATTCTTTAAAAAAAAAAAAAAAAAAAAAATGAAGAAAATTGTGAGGTGAGGAGACAATCTTGATCTAATAATTTATTGTCTGTTTAGATGTTAAGGGTCTTTTGTAGTGCAAGTGTATGAAATAAAAGATCCTCTCTCCCTCTAAAGTTTCTTCATCCTTTTTAGAGTTTATGATTGTTAATGGAAACAAAATAATGAAAAAAGAAATAAATTATAAATATTGATTATTAATAATACTGATGTATTATAATATTCTTCAAAAAAATATGTAAAGTTAGAAGAAGAAATGACTCTTATTTAAATGAGAACTATCTACCTATAACTGAATTTGTTGTTTATAGTTTACAAGCATTTTTGTATCCATTTTTGAATACCTTCATAACTTCATGCGATCATTTGAAGTCAGAAAACATTATCATAATTAATAGTTAAATATGCTTTGAGAATCAGTAACAAACATAAAGCGCCTGTAGCTCAGTGGATAGAGCGTCTGTTTCCTAAGCAGAAAGTCGTAGGTTCGACCCCTACCTGGCGCGTTAGTATAAACTTTTTGAGAAAATTGCACAAACTCCCTGACATTTGATGTAATTGCGTTGAAATGTTTTTGTTATGTTATTTGTAGAAATTGCGCAAACTCCTTGACATTTGATGTAATTACAACATGCGTGCATATGTGCTCATAATTGCACGGACATCCCTAGCCTACTAGTTGACTTTTGTCAATTCTAAGAGTGCGTTTACTAATAACTAATTAATAATAAATAAATAAAAATTAAGAAAAAAATAAATTCAAAGCAAAAGCAACATAAGTACATGACTTTGTGTTCCCTGATCGGTTAAGAAGATCTCGCTATGCAGTTATCCTCGTCGAGTAGGATTCCTTGATCAATCTAAACTCCTTAACTGAGTAGGTTTCCTTCGTCGAGTACGCTACTCAGCGCGCTGTGGCCTTGTCATATCAAAGGAATGGCTAAAAAGAAATTCCTTTCATATACTTGATGACAAAATGAAAAATATCATGAAACACCCCGGCTAAAAAATCAGATAAAGTGAGCCACTTATTCAGGTACAAGATAATATCATTACTACTAAAGGGTTGGGTGTCTCCATCTATTTTTTATTCATAGTAGCTCTTGAAGGAAGTTAATGGCTATAACAGATGTCTTAAAACAAATTAATAAACAGAAAAAGGAAAAGAGAAAAGAGAGAGAGAGAGAGAATTTTAAAGCATTAAAGTTCTTGAAAATGTTCTTTCCTTGTTTTTATTTTTAAGAGTAGGTGAAAACACTTGCTTGCATGAGAGATAAGACAATGAATAAATCTTGACCATATAATTTCTTTTATGTTTAGATTGGGAATTTCTAAGGAAGAAAAAAAAAATAGCTCTTGGATGAAGCAACTAAGAAGTCGTCAGGGATGACAATGGGACGGGTTCGGGGCGAGGTGGCCTTCCCCACACCCCTTTTTTGAAAACCCATCCCCTCTTAAAATCCCATCATAAATGGAGCGGGTTAAGGCGAGGAGGGGTAGAACGGGGAATACCTTCCCCATCCCCACCCATTTACCCCATTTATCAACATTATTTTTTACTAAAATAACAAATATATAACCAATGAATATGATATATAATATATAAAGTAATAAGTAATTCCTAGAAACTATTAAAAATCATCTCATAAACATAAATCTAACAAGTAAATTCAATGATATTTTAACATAAACATAAAGTGCGAAGTCAAAATGTTCGAAATTTGTAACGCTAATCATCTAATAGTTGTTTGATATTTTGCTTGGCTGTGGTGGGCTTTTGTCACCTATTGTTGTGCCGCCTTGTTTGGGCTTTCCCTTTTTCCGTTAAATAAATTTTCAGCAATTCAAAAAAAAAAAGGTTGTCGTGTCAAAAAATAAATATGGTTAGGTTCGTGAGAAAAGACAAAATAGAAAATAAGTTAGATTTGTGAGGATAGTTTTGGAAGTAATTAATTGATATAAAGTATAGTGGTTTTTTATTAAGTGAAAAGTGAAAAGTGAAAAAATTTCATTTTTATAAACAAGTGGTTTTTGGAGCTGTTTAAGTGATTTTGTCACTTAAAAAATCAAACAAAATAACCTAATAGAACATATTAAGTGCCATTAATATCAAGTGGAAAAATCAAACAGGCCATAAGTATATATTTTTAGGGTTTATGATATATTTAGTTTTCAACTTATGACTATAGGAAGTAAATTTAATTTCCAATTATAAAAAGTAATTAAATGTAAGGGTATTTTAAAAATAAAAAAGTTTCATTAAAACATGGGTGTAGGAAGATATTTTGTATGTGGTAATAAAGCCACCATTTATATATAAAGTTTTCTTTTTCAGAGAAATAAAAAATAAGAAAATAAATAATTAAATTAAAATCTTAAATTTAAACCAGGAAAGGCAGAGTGTTTAATGATAAAACATCAATTATATTTTTATATCCAATGAATCTTGTTTTTTATTTATTATTATTATTTTTAAAATATTACATATATTCAAGGTTTTTTAGGGAGGGGAGTCTCGAATCCACAATTGGGGGGGGGGGGGGTGCCAATAAATAAAAAAAACTATTGTACATAAAATGTGATGTATATACTAAGTAAGTGATAATATTATCTTGTCTCTCTATTATTTTAATAATATAAATTAGGATTAATTGCACAAACGTCCCCTGCCATTAGATCTAATTGCAAACATATGCAACTTTTACTCATAAGTATACAAATATCCCCTGCAGTTAGTCAGTGGCCATTAGAAATTAACGGTGTAAGGGTAAAATGGTCCATTTTTATGTTGTCACTATGACAAGATATGTAACGATTTTTTTTAAAAAAAATTAATGCAAAAAGGTGGATTTAGTATTTAAATAATAAAATATTAACAATATTAACAAAAAGAATTAAGGACCAGATCTTTCCAGATCTGGCCCTAGTTGTGGACTTGTGGTCCATATGTGACTATGTGAGATGGAGCACCGTTCCACTGCCAGAACAGGGAGGCTTGCTTACCTCTCTATTTCGGTGCTGTGAGGAGGATGGCGCAAGTCTCCTCCCTATTTCAGTGGTGTGGGTCTAGCGTGATTTTCTCCTCTAGTTGGGTTTTGGTAACTAGCGGTGGCTATGAGGGAGAACGACTGTAGGCAAGTAGCGGAAGATGGAGAGAACGGTGTGGTGTCGGCGGCAGAGATGGGCTAAGGGAGGGGGCGACGGCGGTGAGGGGTTTGGTGGGTGGAGATCTCCAATGGAGATTTGAGTTTTTTTGTTGGTTCAGTGGTTAGAGACCTACAATGGAGATATTGAGTTTTTGATTGGGATTTTCTGTTGAAGATTTTTCAATGGATATTGTTTGAGAATTTTTTGTTTTTTTTACTAGAGATCTCTCGAAATCTTCATTCTCCATCTGCATCTTCATTCTTTTGGGCATCTACTGCTTTTTTTTTTCTTTTTCTTTTTTTATTAAAATTAATTTAAATAAATAATAATAAATTAAGTAATTAAATTAGGGCAATATGGATGAAAGAAAAGAAAAAGAGAAAATTGGTCTTTGATTTTTTATTTATTTTAGAATTTAATTGAGAAGATTGTTTTTAGAATTTGATTTATAAGATTTGTTATTTGTTATTTTATTTTTAGATTGCAAAAAAAATCCATTTATAGAAGAAAAAAAAATCTGGATTTGTTTTTTGAAATAAAATCTGATTTTTTTTAATAAAATCTGGATTTTTAATTAACTATTTTAAATAATATATTACACAGTAGGGGTATTTTAGACTTTTTATATGGATAAGTGAGTCAACGGTAAATTTTAACCGTTAACCACTAACAGTGGGGGATGTTTGTATATACATGTAATTAGATCTAATGTCAGGGAATGTTTGTGTAATTAGCCCTATAAATTAACTAATAATTTTTATTTCTGACCATGAAAATAGGAAACAAAATCAATCCATTTTAATATTTTAATTTTCTATTATTTCATAAATTATTACCTAATCTAATGTGTATTATATATATATATATATATATATATATATATATATATATATATATATATATATATACAGAAATTCTATTATCAGTTCGAACTGACAAAAGTTATATCAGTTCCTTGCATGTGGGCCACTGGATTTAAATACTTTGACTTGACTGTATGCACTTGTCAGTCAAAGTATTTAAATCCAGTGGCCCACATACAAGGAACTGATATAACTTTTGTCAGTTCGAACTGATAATAGAAAGACTATATATATATATATATATATATATATATCAGAAATTCTATTATCAGTTCGAACTGACAAAAGTTATATCAGTTCCTTGCATGTGGGCCATTGAATTTAAATACTTTGACTTGGCTGTATGCACTTGTCAGTCAAAGTATTTAAATCCAGTGGCCCACATACAAGGAACTGATATAACTTTTGTCAGTTCGAACTGATAATAGAAAGACTGATATATATATATATATAGATTTCATTAGAACAAACTATATGTGGGGGGCTCATAGGTGCCATGTTGACACCCCCCGCCCCGGGCGCCCGCCCGCCAGCCAATGGAAAAAAAAAATTCAGAAGTTTAAGCTTAGGTGAATTTTATATAATATATTATACATCTAAAAGTCAGTGGGCCTTATATGTCAGTCTTGTTTTTATCAAATTATAAATCCTGTTCTGGAAAGGCGTGATTGCCTGAACTATGTTTTTTTATTTTTTATTTTTTATTTTTATTTTTATTTTATTTTTACATACATGACTACATGACATTCGGGTGGCAGGTACCCCTGGGTGCCTCTTAAACAGGTCTTTAGAGTTTTCCCCATAATAGCGGCCTAACCATGGCCTGAACAGGGTACTAACTTTCCAACCCACTAGAGACAGACAGGGACCTTAAGCTAAAAAGCCAACAAATCTCATCTTCTGATGTGCAGGATCCTCAACCTAGAGGCAAGCACAGAGCATACTGAGATAATTACAGACTGTTATTTATATGAGAGACATGGCATTCAAAGGAAGAAGAGGAACAATTTAGCAAGACATGAGAGTTAAAGCACACAAGAAAATATTTATTGATTTGATTCTGAGTTTACACAAGTGACGAGCTCTCCTTATATAGAGGGAGAGATAGAGTACAGACAAAACTAGTACACAGTAAGGCCACAAACGTGGCAGATACCTAGCTAAAGCAAAGCAGGGCCATCGGCCAAAATTTACAGACAATCAAACCCAAATAAGGACAAAGGAGGCCTAATACAAACGGAATAACATAATTAAACCTAATAAAGCCAAACAGTTGTCTAATAAAACAAAATAGTATAATGAAAGTGAATTATTTCATTTCATGTGACGAGTTGAGATCTAGGTTGTAGTCATGTTAGGTTACTTTTAAATTAAAAATATTATTATTATAATAAAAAAAAGAGTCTAATTTGATGCCGTCCTTAACTTAAGATTTGTTTTCCTAGCTACTATGAACTAATCTAACCTCTCTCTCTCTCTCTCTCTCTCTCTCTCTCTCTCTCTCTCTCTCTCTCTCTCTCTATATATATATATATATATATATATATATATATATATATATATAGGGTCTCTTTGTAGAATAACCTTACTTCACTATCTTGCTGCAACTAGACCAAATCTTAGGGGTGTCAGTGTAATTTCCACTATAAATTATAAAAAAAATGTGTTGATAATGTATTTTTAAAAAGAGCTTTTGATTGTATAAATTACAAAAAAGTGTTGACAATGTATTTATAATGAAAGAGTTGTATGGTGGAATTTCTAAAATTTATAAAGGATAGTTGAGACAATTTATATGTTTTAAAAAAGCTAAAAAAAAAAAAAAAAAAACTTTTTGGGAAAGCCCAAATTTTGGACTTCTTCTAACGGACATAAAATAACTTTTATAAAGGCAGTTAAGACAATTCATATATTAAAAAAGTTGTTTTTGAGTTTTACCAAACAATCCAAAAAAAACTTCAAAATGTTATAATAAAATTGAAATAACAACTAACATAATAGAGTAGAAATAAGATGAAGAAGAAGAAATATGAACTAATAAATAACAAAGCAAAATAAGAGAAACAAGAGAGAGAGAGACGAGAGATATTAGAGATAATAGAAGACATATCAGTCGAGAGAGAAGAGAGCCTTTTTATTGATTTTCAAGTCATCATTTTCATTAATAATACAAAGGCCATATATATAGGCAAACAAATAAGGGGTGCTTATTGCAATTTTCTTTCTAACATTGCCACCTATTTTACTTAGGCATGAAGTAAGTGGAGACCAAGCATCCACGTGAGTGGGTGATAGCCAAGAAAATAAGGTAGTGGAAGATGGTGGAAAGCCACTATTTATAACACTTTCCCTTGGATTTCCACCATTTGTATTTTAGTTTGCTAGGAAAAACCCAGTGGGACAAAAACCTTAGCAAAAATATATACAATGATCTTCTGGATCAAGTGGTGTAGATGTGTTCATAACTGTCTTATTAAAACCTTTCCGGTAAAACCCAGTGGGATAAAACCCGGTAGAAGGAAAAAAAGTACAGTACACATATGTCCATTCAAAATTTTGCTCCCCCTGATTTTGAATAAAATTTTAACATCAATCTTGTAATTTATAAAGCCAACGCATGCCAATTCCATATACCGGTTTCTCAAAAGTTGATGTAGGCAATGCTTTGGTAAACAAATCTGCCAGATTATTTGTAAACTGTATTTGTTTAACATCAACTTGTTGGCTCTGTTGAAGTTCATGAGTATAGAAGAATTTAGGAGAAATATGTTTGGTTCTATTTCCTTTGATATAGCCTCCTCTAATTTGAGCAATACAAGCCGCAATATCTTCAAATATTGGTGTTGGCATTCTTGTAGATAATAAAAATCCACATATATTTTTAATATGATAAATAATTGACCTTAGCCACACGCATTCTCAGCTTGTTTCATGAAGTGCAAGGATCTCAGAATGATTAGAGGATGTAGCAACAAGAGTTTGCTTCGTGGAGCGCCAGGAGATTGCTGTGCCATTATGTAAAAACATATCCCGTTTGTGAACGGGCTTTATGGGGATCAGATAAGTACCCGGCATCAATATAACCAATTAAACCTGAAAAGTTGTTAGATTTTGAATAATATAATCATAAATCTTTCGTTCCACGAAGATAACGAAAAAGATGTTTAATCACATTCCAATGTCTCCGAGTTGATGCTGAACTGAATCTAGCAAGCAAATTTACTGAAAATGCAATATATGGTCTAGTACATTGAGCCAGATATAATAAAGCACCAATTGTATTAAGATATGGTACTTCAGGACGAAGTATCTTTTCACCATCTTCAAGTGGCCGGAATGGATCTTTCTTAGGATCAAGATTTTTAACAATCATGGGGGTACTTAATGGATGAGCATTGTCCATATTAAATCTTTTCAGGATCTTTTCAATATATGCTGATTGATGGATAAGTATTCCGTCTGATTTATGCTTAATCTCCAGGCCGAGACAATATTTTGTCTTCCTTAGGTCTTTCATTTCAAATTCCTTTTTCAAATATTCAGTTGTTTTCAAGAGCTCTTCAGGAGTTCCAATTAAATTCATATCATCAACATAAACTGTTATAATAGCAAATCCAAATTCTGATTTCTTTATGAAGAACACATGGGTGTATAATATAATTATTATACCCTTATTTTATCAGATATTTACTGAGACGGTTACACCACATCCGTCTAGATTGTTTTTAATCCGTATAAGGATTTTTGTAGGTTCATCAAATACAGATTACAAGATTTCGGTTTACATGCTTCTGACATTTTAAATCCTTCCGGAATTATAAATATCTGTATTGAGTGAATCATATAGATAAATGATTACTACGCTTAGAAGACGTATTTCAAGCCTTTTAAAGGCAGCCAAATTTATCAAAAATTCGGAGCGTAATCGTATTCATTACTATTGAATACTAAGTTTCTGTGAGAAACCTTGTACTACGAGTCATGCCTCATATCTTGTGATCTCGTTTTTCTCATTACGTTTCCGTATAAAGACCTTTTAGTATCCAACTAGTTTGACATCTTCAGGTGTCTCGAGAATTATTGGTCTAAATATTTTATGTTTGGCTTATGAAATCAATTCCTCTTGAATTGCTTCTTTTCATTTAGGCTAATCATGCCTTTTGTATACAATCATTGATATTATGAATATCATAATTATCATTTATAATTTCAGTAGCGCTACTGTGTATAAAATACATTATCAATGATTGTTTCTTTATGATTCCATATTTCTCTCATATGATTTATATAAATTTTCTCAATTTCAATATACTTGAATCTCTATTGAGATTTCTTCCATTTCAATGGATTTAGTCACTTCAGGGACTTTGTGTCTCTTTAGATATATCTAACTCTTATAGAGTTGATTTAGAGAAAGAGGATTTATTCATAACTTGAGTCTTGTTTACATTAGGATCCTGATAATTTATTTTCCTCTTCTGGGAACAATATATTTCGAAATAAAAGGTTTACAAACTTATGATATGCATCAGATGATTTATTTGTTGCATTTTACTCAGATTGTTCTTCAGGAACAATCACCCAGCCGGGGTTTATGAGATATCAACTTATAAAATTTTGTCACTTTTAATATATCAAGTAACTGATTAATATTTATCTGATGATCAATTATCATTCGTATTTGAGTGATACGAAGATTGAAATGAGACACGTTTATATATATAGAGAATCGAACTGGTATCTCTATTTTGTATAAGAGTGACTTTTCATTTATTCTTTATGGAGAAACTTCCCATTTTGAAATTAATCAATATAATAATACGCAGACCATGTGCAAAAGGATAAACTGTCAGAAGCATAGATGATCTAATAAAAGATTAATCAAAATCATCATAAATCTTAGAATGGTAGGGATGAATAGAATGTCTCTATATAGAAATTGGTAATTGTATTGTGTTGTATATATAATTTCGCCAAGCAGCCACATCATCAAAGGAGTCAATAAATGCTGAGGAACAGGTTGCCACGTCACTCATTGACCAGGTCAAAGAAGAAAACGTGGACCGGTCAGTATATCAACATCAAGTCAAATAAATCAAAGGTGTGTTCGCCAGAGCTAGATATGTACTCGCCAAAGATAGAAGCATAGTCGCCAAAGGGTAATACCCAGGAGGGGAGATGTTCGCCGCATCTGCGTACTGGGCACAAATCGACTCGGTAGAAACACGAAAATAAGCCCTAAACTCCCAGAAGACCCATGGTAACGAGGAGTCGTAGAAAAGGAAAGGGCCGAAAACGCATATCCGTATCTGTTACAACATGGGAATCCTAGTACGAATCAAAAAGGAAATCCTACCTCCAACACGACAGGATCACGTAGTAACCCTAAATTATCATGTATAAATAGAACCACCTATCCCACGAGGAAGGGGTTCGAAAACCTAAAGAGAGAAAAGTAAGAACTCGAGAGACTTAAGTGTGTAATCGAAACAAGTGAATTTTAGTGATATTGTCCTGTCCTCCGGGACGCCGTGGTTTTTTTCCCATTCAAGGGTTTTTCCACGTAAATCTGTCTCTTGCATGTGCTGATTTTCTTTCTTGTTTAACGTTCGTTTTGATTTAATTGTTGGTTGTGTGGTAATCCAAATTTCACCGTCAACAATTGGCGCTAGAAGGAGGGGGCTTTTTTGAACAGAAACTTCGAGGAACCCTTGCGAATCGAGAGGTATGAACAACGATAGCTACAAGGATGGTAACTCCAGCGGAGATCAAATTGTTGAACCAACCGCACCGATAGGAGATGGGGCGATAACTATCGGGGAACAATCGGCAGCAACACCAGAAATTAGGGTAGCAGATCCAGGAATTCTGCAGCACTTTCAAACTGCACTGGTAAACTTAATCAGCGAAGCTAGCAAAATAGGGCTTTCGCTTCCCATAGGCCTGGGAGTTTCTTCTCCCTACGAGCTAACCCCTCATGGGATCCAGCCACCTGGGAGGATGCGGTCGGAAGTTCATATTGCAACCCCCGACGCTCAAGCAAGACAATCCACAGAAGAAACTCCCCAGGACCACCCTGAAAATTTCGAAGGAAGAAAACAAAGGAAGGGAAAAGATGTGTTGAATGGAGAATCTACGGAGGGGCAAGACCAGGCGCGAGTACATGGGGTAAATTCCAGTGACACATACCAAAAGAGCCGACGGAGACACCGTTCTATCTCGTCCGAAGATAAAAGTCCCCAGCCACGAAGGGAATTACGATAAAAAAGAGCACGACGGAGGAGATCTGAGAGCACAAAAGATTGAAGAACTGGTAGGAGCCCGGGTGATAGAGGTAATTATGGTAGAATGACAATCAAAAGCAGACTCGATCCAGCAGGAGAACCAACTGGTCAGCGCGATGTCACCTTACAAGAACTATCAAAGAAGGTCTCAGCGATGGCACGAAGATATGGTCGCAACGTATCTTTGGATGATGAGTCAGATAGCCCATTCATTGAAAGTATTGCTCACACCCAATTTCCAGATAGATTCAGAATGCCAACCATCGAACAGTATAAGGAGAGTAGAGATCCGAAGGAGCATGTTCGTCGATTTCGCAATGTTATAGCCCAGTATTCATCTAGTGACAGGTTACTATGCCTTACCTTCCCGCAAACATTCGGCGATCTCGCATCTAGGTGGTTTGGGCGACTTCCACCCAGAAGTATTAGCAGTTTCTCAAACCTTAGCTAGGCATTCATAAGACAGTTCATGGGGAGTGTGCAGAGAAGAAAGTCACTCGCCCGTCTATCAAACCTGAAGCAGGAACGCAATGAGTCGATCAAGAAGTATCTAGCAAGATTCGGAAAGGAGGTCGCTCAAATTGAAGATGCCAGTGATGTAGCTGTCATCGCCACTTTCATCAATGGGTTGCAAAGTGGGTGATTATCCTTTGACCTGCGAGATAGAGGCCAAAAACTTATGAAGAGATGATGGAAATTGCTGGCGATTATGCACTGGCAGAAGAAGAAGAAGAAGAAGAAGAAGAAGAAGAAGAAGAAGAAGAAGAAGAAGAAGTAGCGCAAGGGGGTAGCTATGTTCATGGCCACAAACCTGACTCAAAATCAGAGCACAAGGATGACAAGAAGGCGCAGTCGCGCGATCGCCAGAAAGACGAGAAGGGCCAAAAGGGGCATCCAAGGGAAAGTAGGGGAAACGCCCGAGCCAGTAGGTTTCGAGGAAGCTACAACCATTACACTCCTTTAACTGGCGATCAGGAGGAAATACTTTCCGTGGTAGAAGACAAAGGACTTGCCAAGTACCCTCGACAACAGTCAAATAATGCCAGAAGGGATACAACCAAATACTGCCGATTTCACAAAGATCATGGGCATGACACTTCGAAATGTTTTCAGCTGCGAAACCATATTGAGAGTCTAATCAGAGAAGGCCACCTGAAAGATTTTACACTAAAAGGAGACAAGCATGGTGGTTGTCAAGATAGCTGCCAAGGAAGTGTGCAGGAAAGAAAAAGCCCAAGGAGAGGTAGCCCCGGTGCTACAATAAACACTATTTTTGGGGGACCACATACAGGCAGAAGCAATCGGGAGAGAATGTCAGAAGTCAGAGAAGTAACGTACGAGGGCAGAAATATGGAGATAAATTATGTGCAGAGAAACCCAAAGAAGGGAAGAGAAGGACATGACCCCATAACATTTACGGCGGAAGATTCAGATGGGATTGATGCCAAGCCCAACGATGCAATTGTAGTGGGAGTTCAAATAGCGCACAGGGATGTACTTCGAGTAATGATAGACAACGGAAGTCCAGCCGACATTTTAAGCGCTAGAGTATACGATGAGCTGCGACTGGATCGGAAAGATCTGGAACCTTTCCATGTACCATTGAAAGGTTTTAGGGGTGCAGAAGTAAGATCGTTGGGGACCGTGAAGCTGCCGGTAAGGTTTGGGACGGCACCATGCCGGCGAACAATCCTAATGGATTTCGTTGTGGTCGACATTCATAACTGGCCGTATAATGCTTTACTCGGCCGACTATTCCTGAACAAAGCCCGTGCAGTCACTTCAACTCATGCACTGAAAGTAAAATTTCCTACAGAGTTTGGAGTTGGGGAATTAAAAGGATCACAGGAGATGGCCCGCCGCGCTAATCTTTCAATTTTCAAAAACACGACAGGAGTGGAAACCTTGAGCGTATTTGAGGTAAATAAGGAAATGCAAGAAGAAAATCCTGGAGCTTTTGAATTGGATCCAAGGGACAAGGCGAGCAGGGAAAAAGAAGAACCCACTGAGTCTATTATTCTGGACGAGACGGAACTTGGTAAAACAGTCAAAATTGGTGCAAGATTGGCCGAACAAGTCAAGAAAGATGTATCGAAATTACTGATAGAGTACAAGGAGATCTTTGCTTGGAGCCATGAAGACATGCCAGGGATTAGTAGAAGCGTGATCTCACACAACCTGGCCGTGGATGAAAAAAACAAACCGGTGGTGCAGAAAATGAGGAGTTTTAACCCGGAGAGGAGCGCAGCAATTAAAGAAGAAATTTCTAAATTACTCGCCGCATGATCAATCAGAGAGGTTAAGTATCCAGAATGGGTGGCTAACGTGGTCCTTGTAAAAATGAAGAACAATCAGTGGAGGATGTGTGTAGACTTCACCGATCTAAACAAGGCTTGCCCCAAGGATAGCTTCCCACTACCAAGAATCGACCAGTTGGTTGATGCAGCGGCAGGACATGAGACGTTGAGCTTCATGGATGCGTACTCAGGATATAACCAAATCAAGATGCACAAGCCAGACGAAGAGAAAACAGCATTCACCACGGATCAAGGGTTATACTGCTATACAGTCATGCCATTCGGCCTGAAGAACGCAGGAGTAACCTACCAGCGTCTAGTCAACAAGATGTTCGCCAGACAAATAGGGAAGAATATGGAAGTATATGTTGACGACATGCTAACAAAGAGCGTCACGTCTGACAAGCATGTAGATGACCTGAGAGAAACATTCGATGTGCTAACTAGATACGGAATGAAGCTGAACCCTACGAAATGTGTATTTGGCGTACCGTCTGGAAGGTTCCTGGGATACCAAATGCATCAGAGAGGGATAGAAGTGAACCCTGACAAGATCCAGGCATTAGCAAAAATGGTTTCCCCAAAGACCCTGAAGGATGTCCAGAAACTCACAGGTTGCTTAGCATCATTAAACAGGTTCATAGCAAAATCAACGGACCGATGCCTACCATTCTTTAAAGCTCTCAAGAAAGGCAAAAGAGTTGAGTGGAACGAAGATTGTGAGAAGGCTTTTCAAGCCTTGAAAGAGTACCTTGGGCGAGCACCTTGGGCGAGCACCGCTGCTGTTAAAACCAGTAGCCGGAGAAACACTTTACATGTACCTATCTGTCTCCGAAGTAGCCACCAGTTCTGTATTGGTGAAACAGGAAGAGGGGGTTCAGAAACCTGTATATTACACAAGCAAAGCACTGTTACGAGCTGAGACAAGATACTCGCCAGCCGAGAAGATGACACTCGCCCTAATTACAGCGGTCAGGAAGTTAAGACTGTATTTCCAGGCTCATAAAATTGGAGTATATACCAATTGCCCACTGAAACTAATTTTACAGAAGCCAGAGGTATCCGGTAGACTAACCAAGTGGACGATCGAATTAAGTGAATTTGATATAGAATATCTCCCAATGACAGCGATCAAGGGCCAAGCAGTGGCGGATTTTATGGCAGAGTTCACCGAACCAAATATGGAAGTAGCAAGGATAATGGTGGAGCAAACTAAGAAAACATTCAGGTGGCAACTCCGTGTTGACGGGTCGTCAAACACGCATGGTAGCGGGGCAGGGGTAGTGGTATCAACCCCTGAAGGAGATTCAGTAGAATGTGCCTTGCGTTTTGACTTCAAAGCTACCAACAACCAAGCTGAGTATGAAGCACTTATAGTAGGACTAAGTGTTTGCACAGTCCTAGGAGCCGATGAGGTGGAAATTTTCAGCGACTCCCAAGTCATTGTTAATCAAGTGTTAGATGAATACCAGGCGAGAGATGAAAACATGATCGCCTACTTAAAATTAGCAAAGGAGCTACTGGGGAGGTTTAAAGAGTACATGATTACCCAGATTCCTAGAGAAGAAAACGAACAGGCTGACGCCTTGGCAAAACTGGCGTCCACCACAATTAACATCTGGCCCAGGACTATTCCCATGATTCACCTACTACACCCAAGCATAGTCAAACAAATGGAAGTTGGGGCAGTCTTCAATGAAGCAAATAGCTGGATAACACCAATAAAAGAATATATTGTCAATGATGTGCTCCCAAGCGATCCATTGGAGGCAAAGCGACTGAAGTACAGAGCTACAAGATATTCAGTACTCAATAAAGAACTGTACAAAAGGGGGTACTCAAGGGCACTACAGAGATGTGTCGGGCCTGAAGAAGCAGAAGGGATCCTGAGAAGCATACATAGTGGAAATTGTGGGAATCATGCTGGAGGTGTCAGTTTAGCCCACAAAACATTACGACATGGTTTTTACTAGCCAACACTGTTCGCCGATGCTAAAAGGGTAGCAGCAAGGTGTGAAGCATGTCAGAAAATTGCAAACAACATTCGCCAGCCACCTGAACTCTTGCAAAGTATCACCTCGCCTTGGCCATTCGCCATGTGGGGAATTGACTTGATCGGTCCAATGCCAACAGCACCCGGAGGAGCGAAACATGCTATCGTAGCTGTGGATTATTTTACAAAGTGGGTAGAGGTTGAGTCATTAGTGCACATAACAGAGGAAAACACTACAAGCTTTGTGAAGAAAAATATCCTGTACAGATTCAGGATACCAAACACCATCATCACCGATAATGGAACCCAATTCGATGGCAAGAAATTCAGGGAGCTGTGTGACAAATATAGAATCAACAACTACTACGCAACTCTAGCACATCCACAGATAAATGGTCAAACTGAAGCAGTCAACAAGATCATAAAGCACAACCTAAAAGCTAAACTAGCCGCGAAGAAGGGTAACTGGGCAGAGAAGCTACCACATGTACTGTGGACGTACGAACTACGGAAAGAAGCTCAACGGTTAAAACCCCATACTCCATGGCTTTCGGAACTGAAGCTGTCATTTCCGTGGAAACATCCTTCTCTTCACCAAGGGTACAACTATTCCAGCCAGAACTAAACGTCGATATGCTAAAATGTGGCCTGGACGAGCTAGAAGAAAGGAGAGAACGTGCACAAATAAGAAATGCTGCATATCAACAAAGGGCGGCCAGGTATTACAACTCGTATGTGCATGAAAGAAAATTTGTACTCGGTGACTTAGTTCTGAAAAGAGTGAATCCGGGAACCAGAGACAAAGCTGCGGGATCACTCGCAGATAAATGGGAATGTCCTTATCAAATTACAGGCATAGCTGGTCACGAGGCATATCGCATTACTCGAGAGGGTTTTGGCGAATTACCTCGACCATGCAATGCGCAATACCTGAAGATATACTACCCTTAACTTTCTCATTTGCTTTTAGAATTTATTTCAATGTTTTTTCTTCTTAGGTAGTTTTCGCTTTAGCATTTTTTCTCTGTTTTATTTTAACAAAAGTTGCAGGAAGTATTCAATAAAGAGTAATTTATTACTAAGAACCCGTGACTTAGCTCACCACGAAAGTAACCAGGCACAAAGAATATTCGCCATCATACACCATAGGTCACTCGCCGTTGCGTAAAGACGAGTTTTATACTCGCAGTGACGGAAACGAGCGAGATGACGCACGAAATTAAGGCGTGGCAATTATGCCTAAAGCTATCATAAAAATCAGTGGTCGCCACCGCGGGAAAAACAAGATCCCAAGAAAGACACAAGAAACACCCAATCGAAAGCGTACATGAGGAATCTCAAGCGCTGGGGATTGAGAAAGCTAGCCGAGAACAAAAGTGACTAAAAAACAAAGTAAAAAGCAAAAGAGGGAGACGTCCCAATAATATGCTAAAAACTTGGTGTATAGTCGGATACGTCTTGACAAACACTGAGTACGCTAAAACTCAGCAATGGCAGCTGAATAAACAATAAATAATATGCGAGAAACTTGGTGTATGGTCGGATACGTCTTGATAAACACTGAGTACGCTAAAACTCAGCAATGGCAGCTGAATAAACAATAAATAATATGCTAAAAACTTGGTATATAGTCTGATATGACTGGACAAACACTGAGTACGTTAAAACTCAGCAATGACAACTGAATAAAGAACAAAGCCAAGAATTCATCAAGGGCAGTTGAACCAAAAGTGAAGTCAAAAAGAGTTATAAATTTTGTAAGTTATTTACAAACTTAAGCTACAAGGAGAGTTATTTACAACTAAAAGTAATACATAAGTTCAACTGGCTGCCGGAGGATCCTCGCTGTCTTCCTCATCTTCAATCTCATCTTCAGAAGGCCAAGAAATTTCTTCATCCCCCATCTGGCATGAAAGACCCATAATCCTTACCAGCAATAGGGCCTAAATCGGGTTCAGCACCAGAACCAGAACCAGAAAAGCTGCTCTTCTGACCAGAATAGTAAGCATTAAAAGCGCGTTTGCTGGGAACTTCTAAGTGCATTGGATGAGGCTCAGTCCTCGTATATCGACAATGGGCTTTCCACCATATTCTCTGTTCCTTTATCGAACCCACTACGCTGTCCATATGCAACTCAAGGGATTTGTTAAAACGCCTTAGAGCCTTTTCATTCGAATGATCCTTCATGGCGAAGAACTTTTTCGACTGCCTCATGCCTCGTTCGAATTCACGCAACAAAAGCGCATCATAGGCAGGGGACCTCTTAAAACGATCAACTGCTTCAACCTCTAAAACAGCATTCAGATCATTAAAGATGACATCACGCGAAGACAACTGATTGAACAGGTCCAATACCTCGCACTCCGCTTTTACCTTAGCCTCCTCAGCTAGTCGCTCAGCATCTAAGCGTGCTGCGAGTGAGTCTTGACTCGCAGACAATTGCTCCTTTAGCAAGCGAATCTTCTCCACAGTAGCAGACATTTTTTCTTCAGCAGCCAGCTTAGTAGAAAGGTAACCATCAGCGGATTCCCTCAACTGAGTAAGTTGCTAAGCATGATTCTCCTCAGCGGAAAGCTTCTCAATTGCCAAAACGGAAGATCGCTCTCGCAGGCGTTTCACATCCCTAGAAAGAAAATTCCCTCACCTGTAGTTGTCAGCCAACTCGGACATTATCTGAAAAGAAAAACAGACAAGTCAGGAAACACGCGAACGAAAAATACAACATGAATACCGTGAGAGACTCACCAGAGAGTGGCAGTTGAAGAAAAATTTCATTTTTCTGTTACAAGACATGCTCCTCACATGCTCCCAACCCTCACCAACATAAACGTCGTTGTTCATTATATGTGAGCAAATCTCCGCAGCTGTGAAATCCGAAAGGGAAACAGACCCGACTCCCTCACCAGCTTCGGTTGGATTAACGGGAGGAGTTTCACGAGCAATGCTCGAACCAGATGCAGAAGCCTCGGGTTACTTTGACGACTCCGGTCTACCAGCTGGCCCTGGCTAACCAGATGGCCCAGGTTGACTAACATAAGACGTATTCGGCTCACCCGTAGCCGCTGGAGGAGGAGCTGCACTGGTCGGGGAAGGGGTAGGAGTGTTCAATCAAGTAACTCCCTCAGGAGGTGGAGACACCACCGTACTCACCCCACCAGCAGGAACCTCAGAAATATGTGCTTGGGTAGAGGGAGTCTCGACAAGTACAGGTTCATCAGCACCCTCCTCATCCGAAGAAACAACGTATTGTACAACTCTAGACGCCCACTTTAAAGGTAGAGTGGTATGATTAGGAGTACCTTCAGCCGGGCGTTTGCCTCTACCGGTTCTGGGAGACAAGTCATTCGCAGGATGAAGGAGAGTTTCAGGGACATCCGCATCAAAAATAGGAATGTCACTAACTGCCCCTGAAGCTCCAACCTTCTCTTTTCCCTTACGGCTAGGGGTAGTCGCAGCGGGGGTAGTCGCAGCAGCCTCTGTATGCACAGGGGGCTATCCCGATTCGACCCCTCCCTTAGTAATATCACCAGCTTCCTCGCCATCTGAGGGATCGCCACCATCCGGGCTAGCAATTCCTTCCTTGGCCAAACCAGCAGTATGTCTTTTACTGGCAGCCTCAGAATTCTTCACTGCCCGGGCTTGCAAGTCACAGACAGTATCGAAGTCACACACTGCAAGAAAAATCACCAAGTATTAGCAATGGAAAAAGTGAAACTATAAAACCAAAAGAAAACAGGTAAAACTTACGGCGAGGAAGTCTGGCGGGTAAGTGCGAAAAAAGCCACTGAGCGATCATTTTATCCTCGTTCAAAAGAAATGGACGGCCCCTTTCATCTAGAGGGAGGACGGCCGCAGCAGCGAGATGAGATATCTCTTCGTCCAACAAAGCAGGGATGGCCTTCGACCAAGTGTCGGGAGAAATGAAGTGCCTAGGAACTTTCTTCGCCGCAAGATTCAGGCGACCACGGGCGGACACGTCTCTACCCCACTCACCAACAACGAAGAACCAGCTGTTCTTCCATCTCTTATTTGAGGTAGGAAAACCCCAAATAAATCATTTCTTCTTCTCATCACCAGAAATCTCTATTTGTCCAAGGTTCGCCACTCCCTCTGGGATCCAGTTCTTCACGGGCGAAGAAAGAAGAAAGTAAGTTCCACTGTTGCCCAACTGCCTTAAGTTGTAAAAATGGCGAATCTCACGAGGCGTAGGGGGTTCATAACCTTTCAACTTCCACATTAATCCCAAACACATAAGAATCCTATAGCTATTTGGGGCAAGTTGAGCGAGTGCAATTCGAGCCTCCGCAAGAAACCTGGCGATGAAAGGCTGAAGAGGAAGGGTTACTCCACAGCTGAGCATGGTACCGTAAATAGCGACCGCATTTTCGGGAGGATTCCATGCTGCTCGATCACCAGGTAGGATCAAAGTCACTGAGTCTAGAATTTTAAAGCGACTCCTATACTTACGGAGTTCATCCTCACCAACCACATTAACTTCGGTATCAAAGGAACACGGACGATCAAACGAGAAATGCAGCCTATCCCGTTGATGGTCTTCAACGTCAGAGTCAACAGTTGTCTGCGCATCCAGTAGGGACCCACGAGGAACCCTAGAGGCGCGTCGTTTGTTGCCACCTGATTTAGAAGATCTCGGCATCACTGGAGAATCACTATCGGAAGACAAAGGAGAAATGTTAGGGATGGAATCATCTTCAGAAGATGGAACGTAAACAGAAAGTGGGACCGGAGAATCCGGGTGAAAATTACGAATCATAGATTCAATTTTGTCCACAGTACGTTTGTCACCAAGCTCTATAGCTTGCATCATTTGATTAAAAAGAGAAGAATGTAAGGAGGGATCCATGAAAACTCACCAGAAAAACCCTAGGTTCGGAGAATGAGCAGGAGATTTGGGGACGCCAAAAAATAAGCACGATCGAGTTCAAGATGAGCCGTCCGACAATGAAATAAAATAAGAGAAATTTATGGCAGAAATTTCTAAGGGAGAAGAATGAGAGATAATGAAGGAACTCTGTTTTGAGAGAAAGAAGAGATTAATAGAGATGTGAGAGGATAGAGGAGAAGGAGAAACGATCGGGCATTAAAAGAGGGAGTTTTGAAATTCAAAAAGAAAAAAAAAATCAGATAAAAAGATATTTGGTTAAAGTAAGCGACGGTCACAATAACTGGCCGCGACAGTCTCCACCAAATAACGGACATGTGGCACCTCGGGGATCACCAATCAGTCAAAATGTATCTTCACTTGTCAAATGAGTGGAAGCGCCAGAAATTGTATGGCCAAGAATGAAGGCTTACACCGGAAGAATCAACTAACAAGTTCAACACGTGGTGAAAATGAAAGGGGGGGGGGGGGGAATTATTTGTGAAACGCGCCAAAATTTTATAAGCATGGATATAAATACTGCTCGCAGAGACAAACGAATTAGAAACCCAAATCATTCGCTCAGCTCGAAATATTTATGGGGGTATTGTTGTATATATAATTTCGCCAAGCAGCTACGTCATCAAAGGAGTTAATAAATGCTGAGGAACAGGTTGCCACGTCACTCGTTGACCAGGTCAAAGAAGAAAACGTGGACCGGTCAGTATATCAACATCAAGTCAAATAAATCAAAGGTGTGTTCGCCAGAGCTAGATATGTACTCGCCAAAGATAGAAGCATAGTCGCCAAAGGGTAATACCAAGGAGGGGAGATGTTCGCCGCATCTGCGTACTGGGCACAAACCGACTCGGCAGAAACACGAAAATAAGCCCTAAACTCCTAGAAGACCCATGGCAACGAGGAGTCGTAGAAAAGGAAAGGGCCGAAAACGCATATCCGTATCTGTTACAACATGGGAATCCTAGTACGAATCAAAAAGGAAATCCTACCTCCAACATGACAGGATCACGTAGTAACCCTAAATTATCATGTATAAATAGAACCACCTATCCCACGAGGAAGGGGTTCGAAAACCTAAAGAGAGAAAAGTAAGTACTCGAGAGACTTAAGTGTGTAACCGAAACAAGTGAATTTTAGTGATATTGTCCTGTCTTCCGGGACGCCGTGGTTTTTTTCCCATTCAAGGGTTTTTCCATGTAAATCTGTCTCTTGCATGTGCTGATTTTCTTTCTTGTTTAACGTTCGTTTTGATTTAATTGTTGGTTGTGTGGTAATCCAAATTTCACCGTCAACATATTGAAATAATAAAATTCTCACAATTACCTGGAGATGCTTGATAAGTGACTCTACTAATCCATTTTGAGTATGAACATATAAAACTGGATGTCCAACATCAATCCCAACTGATCTACAATATTCATCAAATGTCTTGGAAGTAAATTTACCCATATTATCAAGGCATATTGATTTAATCGAATGATCGGGAAAATGTGCCCGAAGCCTGATAATTTATGCGAGTAACCTTGCAAAATCAACATTGCGTGTTGGTAATAAGCAAACATGTGACCATTTGATGGATGCATCAACTAGGACCATAAAATAGTGGAACGGTCCACTTGGTGGATGAATAAGTCCACATATGTTCCCTTGAATCCTTTGTAGGAATGACATGGATTTAAATCCAACCTTAGAATGATATGGTTTTATTACTAATTTCCCTTGTGAACATGCAGTACACAAATTTTCATGGGATAAAAGAATCTTCTGGTTCTTTAATAGATGTCCGTGAGAATTTTCAATGATTTTACGTATCATTGTAGATCCCGGGTGACCAAGACGATTATGCCAAAGCATAAATATTTTTGGATCTAAGAACTTTTGGTTTATAATTGCATAAACTTCTACACCTCTCATAAGAGTGTAATATAATCCAGATGATAAAGCACGCAGCCCTTCCATAATGAGTTTCTGGCCTGAATCATGAGAAGTAATGCACATTTACTCAATATTCTCATCATTTATAGTTTCTATGTGATAGCCATATTTTAGTATTGTTTGGTAACAATATCATGGCTCTACCGAAGCCTTCTGTCAGATCTGCTGGACCTGATATTGTATTAACATTTACCTTAAGCAGGGTTAAATTCAGAAAGTATTTTTGAATCCACAAAATTGTATGTGTCGTTGCACTATCGGCTAGACATATATCTCTTGTATCTTGCTTTTCAATATCACCCAATTTACCGTTTAAAGACATATCTATTCATAATGAAAAATAAAGTGCATATTAGACAAAATGATTAAAAGTATAAACATATAGATATGAAAATATATCGCTTCATAAACACAAAATCATGAATCATATTGATTTTTCGAACTTCCGGTTCGACCATGAACTGTAGGTTCATAAGATTAAAAAAACTTCAGGTTCTAAATAGAAATTACAAATTGATTTTCTTGATGAAAGAATCGTAACTTGATTCAATTCAGAATTTCTAGTTCTAATAAACTTTGACATAAAAGTTTTAATATCACAATTTAAATTGAATTCAGAGCTTCAAGTCTGATTAGAACTTTATGTTCAAAACTTGAGAACTTCAAGTTCAGATTCAATACTTCGTATTCAAAATTAGAACTTCGGGTTCTATATAGAATTCAAATTTTGGAATTTCAGGTCCCAAGTATGACATTCATGTACATAGTAATGAATCCAAAACTCCATATTTTTATTGAAATTTAAAATTTAGAACTTCAGATTCTGATCGGTTTGTAAAACTGCGTCAACTTAAATATTATAATGATAAATCCAAAAACTTCAGATTCTGGTTAGTTGGTCTAGCCGAGCTTGGTTTAAATTCCAAAAACTTAAAGATTGACCTAGTTAGGCTCAACACATAATTTATGCAAATCCAGAAACTTCAGGTTCTGTCTAGTTGGCATACTCAGATACATAAATTGCATAAAATTAAATAGATGCATAAAATTAAAATAATAGACAATATAACAGAAATAAGATGAAGAAGAACGAGAGAATAACAGTATGAGATAAAGTGAAAAGGGGAGAAAAATTATTGTTTGCTTTTATTGATGATTTCAGATTACATCCTGACCACACAATTTTAGCTGTGTAGTCATTTTGAATAAAGCAAAATTATACTCAGAGACTGATTTAAGTCTTGAAAACGTAAATATTGCCACTGATACCTGTCATTTAGTAATGCAATATCGGGTTGGTTATCAAATCGATCTTTTAGTTCTTGCCATAGAACTTCTGGTTCTGTGACAGTTAGGTATTGGGCTTTCAGATCCTCATGTAGATGGTGACAGATAATAACCATGGCAGTAGATTTGTCTTGTTCATATGCCTTGGCCCCATTTTCAATAATGTAATACAGACCTTCTGATTTTAGGAGTAATTTGACATCTATAACCTAAGACATGTAATTGTCCCTAGACACTTCTAGTGCAGCAAATTTCAAACTGGCAAGCTTTGACATTATTACAGCTTTGACATTATTACAGCTTCTGGTTATCTGAAAATCACAATCGGAGTCAGAACTTCTGGTCTGACAAAAATCTAAGGAATTTAAACCTTCAGATATATAAAGGAATATTTGTAAGTAAATAAATCCAGAAGCTTCAGGTTCCGGTAATGATAAATAAATCCATAAACTTCAGGTTTTGGATGGGTGACCAAACTATTTAAATAAAAATTATAAAATAAAATGCGTAATAATAAATGCGGAAAAAGTAAATCCAAAACTGCAGGTTCTAATAGGTTGACATAGCCAATCTCATAAAAGTATATAAATAAATAAATAAATGCGGGAGAGTAAATCGTGTAAAAGTAAATAAAATGCGAGAAAGTGAATTACGTAAAATAAAATGCAGGAAAATAAATTCAGAACTGTAGGTTCTGGTATTAATAAATAAAAGTCTAAAAGTTTCAGGTTCTAGTAATAATAAATTCAGAACTTCAGGTTTAGGTAATAAATCTAAGAACTTCAGGTTCTAGTGGTAATAAATTCAGAGGCTTCAGGCTCTGGAAATAACAGCATCGTGCTGATAACGTGTTATAATAAAATTGAAATAACAGCTAACATAATAGAGTAGAAATAAGATGAAGATGAAGAAATATGAACTAATAAATAACAAAGCAAAATAAGAGAAACAAGAGAGAGAGAGATGAGAGATATTAGAGATAATAGAAGACATATCATTCGAGAGAGAAGAGAGCCTTTTTATTGATTTTCAAGTCATCATTTTCATTAATAACACAAAGGCCATATATATAGGCAAACAAATAAGGGGTGCTTATTGCAATTTTCTTTCTAACATTGCCACCTATTTTACTTAGGCATGAAGTAAGTGGAGACCAAGCATCCACGTGAGTGGGTGATAGCCAAGAAAATAAGGTAGTGGAAGATGGTGGAAAGCCATTATTTATAACACAAAATTGTTTATAGTATTAAAAAAAAAATTATGCAATCTCACTCACGGATTTGGATGCTCTGCTATATTGAATTTTTTGTAGACCTACTAAAACAATTGAAAATAAGGTGGTGTTTGGTTCCATTTTTAAAAACAGTTTTTTGTTTTTAAAAACAAAAAACAACTTTAAATCTGTTTGGCTAAGCCCCCGTCCTGCAGGCTGTTTTCAGCTGTTTTTGTTTTTATTTTCTAAAAATGATTTCGAATTCGTGTCCTGTAAACCGTTTTTCATTTTATTTTCAGAAATCAAAAACAAAAACAAAAACAAAGTCAAGTGTTAAAAGTAGAAATTTTGAAAAACAAAAAAAAGTTGTTTTATGTATTTCAAATACAATTTCAAAAAAATTAACAATTTTTTTTTTTTTCTCTTGGACCAGACGAACTGCACATCTTCATCTTCTTTCTTCTTCACCTTCTTTCTCCTCCTCCTTGCCGCCGATCGTCACTGCCTGCCGCCGGTCGTCGCTCTCCGCTGCCTTCAGCCGGTCGCCGGTCGCTGGTCGCTGCTACCGTCTTCTTTTTCCTCTTCTTCTTCTTCTTCTTCTTCCTCTTCCTCCTCCTCCGTTCGCTGCTGCCATCGCCGCCGTCTTCTTCTTCCTCTTCTTCCTCTTCTTCTTCTTCTTCTTCTTCTTCTTCTTCCTCTTCCTCCTCCTTCGCTCGCCGCCGATCGGCTCTGCGTCGCCTCTCACCGCCGATCGCCACTCGATGCCGCCGATCTGCTCTACTGAGTTGCCAATCTACTCATCTTCTTCTTCTTCCTCTTCCTCTTCCTCTTCAACTGATAACTTTTTTTTAATTTAAAAATTACATTTCAATTTTTGTTAGTTAATTATTTAATCAATTTGTTTATAATTATTATAATATTAAACAAAATGTAAAAATTGATATTTCAATTTTCGAAAGTTTTCGGTATTCCTACCAGACGCGTTTTTCCCGTTTTTATTTTTAAAATACGGATTCCAGTAAATACTACCAGACGCGTATTCGGAATTCAAAAACAAAACAAAAAACACTGTTTTCATTTTCATTTTTCTTTTCGAAAAACAAAAACAAAAAACGGCTTGCAGGACGGGCCCTAATTGTTTTGTAAAACAGTTTTTGAAAATAAAAAATAACTTTTTAAAAGTTATAACTAAAAAGTTAAAAACAACTTTTTATTGTTTTTTACCGTTTTCAAAACAGTTTTTTTAAAACAAACCACAATTTTTTATAACCTTTCCCTCCAAACAATTATTTTACATATTTTAAAAACAACAACCAAACAACAACCAAACACTTTTACATCGTTTTCCGTTTCAAAAAACTACTTTTAAAAAACACTACCAAACACATTACATTTTTAAAAACATTATTTTTAAAACATGATTTTCATTTTTAAAAAAAAGTTTTCAAAAACACCATTTTAAAAACGATACCAAACACGCCATAATATTCTACATTTAAAGATAATGAAATTAAAAAAATGAATCTCAAACCGTCGTTTACACATGTCACAAATCTGTATAGGTCTGTATAAAAAGATGATCTAAATTTCTATCTAATAGTTCTGGCTCAATTATTATTGGAGTAAAAAAGTAAACAAAAGCAATCATCGACCAGACTGATTTTTATAGACAAAGCATTTATTCTTCAACACGGCTAAGCATTTTTTTCTGCAAAAAAGTGACTGCTTTTTATCAGCAAAACAGAAAAAAAGCTTTGCATGAGAAACAGAGAGAGTAATTAGTAATTTATCTGTCTGTCTATGGAACTAAATATTAGTTCTTCTTCTTCGTCTTCATCCAACAGTCTTCCATTGAAGTATGATGTTTTCCTGAGTTTCAGAGGCGAAGATACCCGCAACAACTTTACCAGCCATCTTCACAAAGCTTTGTGCGACAAAAAAATTGAAACTTTCATTGATTATGAGCTCAGAAGAGGAGATGAGATCTCCCTATCTCTTCTCAAAGCAATCGAAGGCTCCCAGATTTCTATTATCGTTTTCTCAAAAGGGTATGCTTCTTCCCAATGGTGTCTTCAAGAACTCGTGAAGATTCTTCAATGCAAGAACACGTACTGACAGATTGTGATACCTGTTTTTTATGAAGTTGATCCATCTGATGTGAGAAACCAAAAGGGGAGTTTTGGAGATGCATTTGCTGAGCATGAACAACGTTTTAAGGGGAGTTTAGACAGAGTGAAGAGATGGAGAGACGCTTTGAAAGAAGCAGCAAATCTACCTGCTGGGTTAGATTCACGTGTCATCAAGTAAGTTTTTAGCTTTTGTTTTGAAAATTTTGCAAGCAAATGCAGATTAATTGGCTTTGTGCTTACTACTGGTTTTGTTTTAAATATTTGTTAAGCCTGAGTCTATGCTTGTAGAGACTATTGTGAAAGATATTTTAAGGAGACTAAATGACTTGTCATCAAGTGATAGCAGTGACCTAGTTGGAATTGATTCAAAGATTAAAGAAATTGAATCATTAATGTGCATTGGGTCAAAGGATGTTCATTCTCTAGGGCTTTGGGGCATCGGTGGTATAGGAAAGACAACTCTTGCCGGTGCTGTATTCGACAAAATCTCTTGTCAGTTTGAAGGTTCTTATTTCATTCAGAATGTTAGGGAAGAATCAGAGCAAAGTGGTGGATTAAACCACTTGCGACGACAACTTCTCTCAACTATATTAGGGGATAGAAATGCAAAGATCGATAGGAAGCACCTTCACAAGGAATAGGTTTCGTCGTATGAAGCTTCTCATTGTTTTTGATGATGCGACCAGTTTCAGGCAAATAGAAGCTTTGATTGGAGGTTTAGATTGTTTTGGTTGTGGAAGTCGAATGATTATAACAACAAGAGACAAACAAGTACTTAAAAATTGTAGAGTTGATCAAATATACAAGGTTGATGAATTATTTTATCATGATGCTGTTAAGCTTTTTTGCCGTCATGCCTTTAGACAAAACCATCCCACGGTAGATTATGAGAAGCTGTCAAATAGGATAGTTGAATATGTCGGTGGTGTTCCATTAGCTCTTAAAGTTTTGGGTTCCTCTCTGTTTGGTAAGGGAGAAGAAGTTTGGGAAAGTGCTATAAGAAAACTCCAAAAAATTCTAGACAAGGATATTCAACACGTACTGAAAATAAGTTTTGACGGATTAGACAATGATGAACGGAATATATTTCTTGATATTTCATGTTTCTTTAAAGGGTGGAACATTGATATCGTAAAAGAATTTATGAATGCCAGTGGCTTCTACGCAGAAATTGGAATAAGTGATCTTATCGATAAGTCTCTTATAACCATCTCAGAGAACAATGATATAACTATGCATAATTTGCTACAAGTAATGGGTAGGCAAATTGTTTATCAAGAATCTATTGATAATCCTGGCAAACGTAGCCGCTTGTGGCATCATGAGGATATCTACCGTGTATTGGCAAGAAATATGGTGAGATTTAATGAAATATTATTTGCTTTTGGAAAGTATTATTTCCATAAAGTCTTATGCATATTAGCTTATATGGTACGGGGGTTGGGCTGGTTGGTTACATATTTACTCATGGGTTTGATGGTTAAACTATATATGTTAAGACCACATTTAATATTACTCTTAATTTTTATGCAATATTTAATGCTAACTTTTCTCTTTTGGAATATATGTTAGGGGACTGAAACAATTATGGGCATCTCTTTGGATATGTCTAAAATAAGAGATGTACATGTAAAACCTGATACTTTTGCAAAGATGCCTAAGTTGAGATTCTTGAAATTCTATAGCCCAAGTTACGGTGAGATTAATAACAAGGTGCATGTTTTTCAAGAATTTGAATATGTTTCTGCTGCGCTACGGTATCTCTACTGGTATAAATGTCCGCTCAAATCGTTGCAATCATATTTTCATCCAAAGAACCTTGTTGTACTCAATGACGCAGCAGAAATAATAAAAGAATACGACCAACGTCAATATTCTTGATTAACTCTGGAATCCACCAGAAAATGAGAGAAACTCTCAAAACAAACTTTGATATTTTATTGAAAAATTGAATACTTCGGCCAAAAGGCTTACAAGCATATTTAAAGCGAAAACTCTAACCCTAATCCTTGTTGGACAAGAAACGGGACTAGAAACTAAAAATTACCAAAAATGGAAAATTTGAGATAATTACGGAAATTAAAACCCCTAAAGATTCTAAGCATCCAAGAGTTGACGGAAGTCAATTCCGGAATTTCAAACTCAACTTATAGCAAAAACGAAACTTTCCTAAAACGGCAAAAACGGACTTTTCGGGGCCTAAACGACGGAATTTGTCTAACAAAGGATATGCCTCACGAGCAAAGCTCGTGACTCTGAAAGGTATCGCCGAAACGCATCAACTGTGAAAGTTTCACATCATTCTGACTCCGACGCCCGGACTAGTAGGATTGAAAATTCAATTTCCCTTGAATTTTGGATGTTCCCTCTTCATCATGAATGAGTCAGCTACTTGTTCTACATCAGTCCCCTCTTCTTGGAAAGAACTCAACCTCGAGTTAGATTCTGGATAGAGTGACTCCTCTTCGTGGTACTGGAACAAGTCCGCAACGTTGAAAGTCTTGGAAATTCCCATGGTTTCCGGTAGATCGATCACATACGCATTATCATTTATCTTCTTCAAAATCTGATACGGACCATATTTCTTGGGCTTCAATTTGTTGTAAGTTCCTGCTGGGAACCTCTCTTTGCGCAAGAAAACCATCACTGGATCCCCTTCCTTGAACACTTTGCGACGCCTACGCTTGTCTGCAGCCGACTTATACTTTGCATTTGTTTCTTCCAGTTTCTGGCACACCTCCTCATGCACCGCCTGAGCTTGTGTAGCCATGTTTTCCGCAGCAATACTAAATCCCAGACCCTTTGGTAGACGAACTAAGTCCACAGTATGTTTCGGTGGTGACATATAAACCATAGCAAAAGGAGTCTTCCCTGTGGCACTATGAACAGCACTATTGTAAGCGAATTCGGCTTGTGGCAAAGCATGATCCTACTGTTTCGGTTTGTCCCCACAAATGCTGCGAACCAAATTTCCCAAGGTTCTGTTCATTACTTATGTCTGCCCATCAGTTTGTGGATGTGCAGTAGTACTACGGTTCAGCGACGTCTTAAACATCTTCCACAAGGTCACCCAAAAATGGCTAAGGAACTTCGTGTCACGATCAGAGGTAATTGACTGCGGCACCTCATGAAGTCGAACCACTTCTCTGAAAAATAGCCGGGCTATGTGTGAAGCATTCGAGGTCTTCCGGCAAGGAATGAAGTGAGCCATTTTTGAAAGCCTGTCAACCACTACAAAAACAGAATCTACTCCTCGCTGGGTACGAGGTAATCCCAACATAAAATCCATAGACAGATCTTCCCAAATGCTGCTAGGAATAGGTAAAGGCATATAAAGATCAGTATTTTGGGATTGACCTTTGGACACCTCACCAATATAACACCTCTGTACGAAATTCCCCACATCTCGCTTCAACTGTGGCTAGAAATACCGCTCCTCCAAGCTAGCCACCGTCTTGTCTCGACCCAAGTGCCCACTTAATCCCCCCCATGTAGATCACGGATTAATTTCTCCCGCAGAGACATCCTAGGGGTACACAAACGGTTACCACGAAACAGATACCTATCATTCTCATGGAAATCACTAATAAGTTGTCTCTCAATACATTTTGCCCAGATTGCTTTGAAGTCTTCATCCTCCTCATACAGCTCCTTCAGACATTCGAACCCCACGATCTCGTGAGTCAGTGTCACCAGCAGGTTGGCACATCGGCTCAGTACATCAGCAACCCAGTTCAAAACACCTGATTTATGTCGAATAGCAAAAGGAAATTTTTGAAGGAAAGTGGCCCACCTGATATGCATGTTGTCCAAATGTTTCTGGCTATTAATGAACTTCAAAGCTTGATGATCAATGTATAATACGAATTCCCTCTGTACTAGGTAGTGCTCCCAATGCTTCAAGGCGCGGACCACTGCGTAGAACTCCTGATTGTAAGTACTCGACTTCTGACGAGCTTCACTCAACTTCTCGCTAAAGAAGGCTACTAGTCGCTTTTCTTGGGATAACATAGCTCCAATCCCTACGCCACTTGCATCACACTCGACTTCAAAAAATTTATCAAAGCTCGGCAGGGCCAATACTAGTGCGGTGCATAATTTCTCTTTGATTAATGCAAAGCTCGATTCTGCCTCTTCTCCCCACTGAAACTTTCCCTTCTTCATACATTATGTTATCGGTGCCATGATTGTGCTAAAATTTTGAATAAATCGACGGTAGAAGGTGGCTAATCCATGGAAACTCCGCACTTCGCTCACAGTTTTCGGCGTAGGCCATTCTCGAATAGCTCGGACCTTCTCTTCATCCACATGAATCCCTTCCGAACTCACCACATAACCAGGAACAGTAAACTGCTCGTCATGAAATTGCACTTTTTCAGGTTAAGAAACAACTGGTTCTCTTGTAATACTGACAACACTTCTCGCAACTGCTCCATATGCTCCTCATTAGTCCTGCTATAGATGAGTATGTCGTCAAAATAAACAACAATGAATTTTCCCACAAAAGGCCTCAATACCTGATTCATCACTCGCATAAAAGTACTGGGTGCATTTGACAATCCGAACGGCATAACTAGCCACTCGTACAATCCATCCTTGCTCTTGAATGCTGTCTTCCACTCGTCCCCCGGTCTAACCCGAATCTGGTGATACCCACTACGCAGATCAATTTTCAAAAACAGTTTAGAACCCTCCAGTTGATCCAACATGTCATCTAAACGGGGAATTGGGAATCGATACTTGATGGTTATTTTGTTGATAGCTCGACTGTCCACACACATACGCCAACTCCCATCTTTCTACTGCGTTAGTAACGCAGGAACCGCACACGGGCTCATGTTCTCTCGTATAAAACCCTTTTGTAACAACTCTTCTATCTTTTCTCACAGAATCTCGTTCTCCTTCGGACTCATCTGGTAATGCGCCAGGTTGGGTAAACTCGCCCCAGGTAATAGGTCTATATGGTGTTGAACATCTGTCAAGGGAGGTAGGTTGTCAGATAATTCCTCTGAAGTAATATCTCTGAATTGTTCTAGCAGCGGCTGTATTTTCTCAGGAACAACTACTGTATGTGTCTCTTTCCCCTCTACCACAAGGGCTTTAACCACTAAAGCAAAAACTTCCTGTGCACCCTTAACATCTATCACAAATTCTGTGTCGGATCTAGTCACTGCTAAAAAGGACTGTTTCTCCACTTCAGAAGGTTTGTTAGGCACTACCTTTTGCTTGGATGGCACCATAGCAATTTTATGTGAATCCCAGGTAAACAAATAAGTGTTATTACGTCCCATATAGGTAATATCAACATCGTATTGCCACGGCCGAGCCAACAACACATGGCTAGCATCCATGTCAACCACATCACAAATTATCTCTTCCTTATATATTTTACCAATAGAAATAGGAACACGACAAATCTCAGTTACCTTTACTGTTGGTCCCTTTTTGATCCAACCGATGGTATATGGAGTTGGATGCTTCTCAGTTGGTAATTTCAGATGCTCTACCAGTCTCCTCGCAACGAAGTTTTCACAACTCCCACTGTCTACGATCAAGTCGCAAACCTTTTGATTGATTGTACAGTAAGACCGAAATATGTTATTTCATTGACCGGAATCTTCTTGTTTCGGAGCGTACAGTACACGTTGCACTACACAATTGACCCGTTCTCCATTCTCTTCTGCGAATTCTGCCCCTTCGTACAAGTCACCCTCTTCTTCAACGTCTCCAAGAACATCTGGGTCTTCTTCTTCCCCTTCCACCCAATTTACTGGCCTAGGGCGATCCGGACATGCATTAGAAAGATACCCAGGTTCCCTACATCTGTAACACACTCCTGGTGCATGTCTAGCATAAGGATTGGGGTTCGGATTTAGGTTTGGATTTCTGGGTACGCTCCTAATGGCTGGAACTGCTGTCGTGTTGCTGCTGCTGCCCCCTTCTTTTGATTGGTTTGACGGACCTGATGACTGAACACCCTTATCCCTATTAGCGAACGACGAATCTATGATGTTCCTTTGGAATCCCGAAGTTCCACCCCTACGCTCCAACGACTGGGCCTTCAATGCTAGATTATGAGCTTCTTCCACGGTCCAAACTACTTGCAGACCGATTTTATCTCGAAGTGATGATTTTAACCCATTCATGTATCTGGCTACACGTTGCCCCTCCGTTTCATTCAGATTATTCCGCTCTAGCAGCCTAGAAAATTCTGCTGTGTATTCAAACACCGATCTGGAACCCTGCGAACAATCCTGAAATAATTGGAATAAATATTGTTCGTAATCTGGTGGCAGAAACCTACCCATCATGAGTTGCTTCATTCTACGCCACGTCCTCACAAGTGCTTTTCCTTGTCGCTGTCGGTTCTTCTGTAATTGATCCCACCATACCGCAGCCCCTCCTTTCAATCTGAAAGCCACGAATCTCACCATCTTTTCGTCAGGTATCTCCATCATCTCAAAGAACCGCTCCACTTCTGTAACCCAATCAAGGAAGTCCTCTATACGTAGATTCCCATTGAAGCTTGGAAGCTCTGCTTTCAACCGATAATCATCATGTTCTCTCTGTCGTCTCACTGGCTGTACTACACCATAACCCTCGTCATCTTCGTCATCTGAGTCACCCTCGCTATCAGGTTGATTACGTCTCCTGTCAATAGGTTGGCCTCGGGCAAATCCTTCGGCGTGTGTCCTGTCAACTAGTGGCCTGTTGTTAGCGTTGAGGTTCGCTCCAACAAGCATGGCACGAATCTGCGCAACTTGTTGCCGTGTTTCCTCCATCGCCGCTCACAAAGCCTCTACCCCACGATCACCGCCAATAGGGTTTCCATCTCCTGCTCCGTTAGTTATCATCGAGATCGGAAAATCCGTGCTCTGATACCAATTGATGCAGCGGAAATAATAAAAGAATACGACCAACGTCAATATTCTTGATTAACTCTGGAATCCACCAGAAAACGAGATAAACTCTCAAAACAAACTCTGATATTTTATTGAAAAATTGAATACTTCGGCCAAAAGGCTTACAAGCATATTTAAAGCGAAAACTCTAACCCTAATCCTTGTTGGACAAGAAACGGGACTGAAACTAAAAATTACCAAAAATGGAAAATTTGAGATAATTGTGGAAATTAAAACCACTAAAGATTCTAAGCATCCGAGAGTTGACGGAAGTCAATTCCGGAATTTCAAACCCAACTTATAGCAAAAACGAAACTTTCCTAAAACGGCAAAAATGGACTTTTCGGGGCCTAAACGACGGAATTTGTCTAAAAAAGGATATGCCTCACGAGCAAAGCTCGTGATTTTGAAAGGTATCACCGAAACGCATCAACCGTGAAAGTTTCACATCATTCCGACTCCAACGCCCGGACTAGTAGGATTGAAAATTCAATTTCCCTTGAATTTTGGATGTTCCCTCTTCATCATGAATGAGTCAGTTACTTGTTCTACATCACTCAATATGCCTCGTAGCAATGTTGAACAACTCTGGAATGGTGTTCAGGTATGTTATGATATATAATTTTGTGGTTGTTTGTAGATATCAAATATGCCTAGCTTTTATGTGTTGATATATAATTTCCTTTGTTGCTTAATTACAGCAAGTTCCTAATTTGAAGGAAATCAACCTTGAAGACTCCAAGCACCTAACCAGTATCCCAGAAATGTTTGGGGCCGTCAATCTTGAGAGTTTGAATCTAGAAGGTTGTACAAGTTTGTTGGAAATTCCTCCATCTATTGAATGTCTCAATAAGCTTAAAGCCCTGAAACTCAAAAATTGCAAAAGCCTTGGAGCTCTGCCAAATTGCATTGGTTTGGAGTCTCTTACACAACTTGATCTAATGGGGTGCTCAAATGTCAAGACTTTGTCTGGGATCCCATGTAATCTAGAAATTTTAGAATTATGTGGAACTGCTATTGAACAACTCCCGTCATCCATCGAATATCTATGCAGACTAGTTACATTGAATCTTAATGGCTGTTCAAGGCTTACGAGTCTCCCAAGTAGCATTTGTAAGTTGAAATCTCTTGACCGTTTTTATCTTTTGGATTGCTCAAAGCTTGATAAGTTGCCTGACAACTTTGGAGATTTAGAATCTTTGACACTCTTGGTTGCTAATGGAACTTCTATTAGACAAGTACCATCATCAATCATACAGTTGAACAACCTTGACACTTTATCTTTTACGGGATGTAAGGGTCAGGAGACACTAGGCTTGTTGTTGCCATCTTTATTAGGCTTGCATGGTCTGATAGATCTTGATCTAGTTGATTGTGGTTTGATGGAGATTCCTGACAGTATCGGCCAATTGTCCTCACTACAAAGATTAAGTTTGGGAAGAAACAGCTTCGAGAGCATACCAACAAGCATCATAAACCTTTCTAACCTTTTTTCCCTAGACGTAAGCTATTGCGAGAGGCTTCAATTTCTGCCAGAGCTTCCATGGGCACGTATATACGCGCACAATTGCGCATCACTGGAAGCACTATCATGTTTATCAATTGTTGACAAAAGAAAGAAAACAGATAATATTCCACAAGAATTCCCCTGCAATATGGCGCTCGATTTCATCAGTTTTTGCTTCATCAATTGCTTGAAATTGGACCAGAATTTACTAAGAGATTTTGTGGAAGATACTCTGCTGAAAATACAACGTGGGATGGAAGAATGTCTTTATTATAAGGTCATGAAGGTCTCTCCCTTATTGTTTTTTGTTCTCAAAATGATCAATTTTACGTACAACTGGTTATTTATATTTTCATGCTACAGGGATCTAATGAGACATCAAGTGCTCTTATATGTTGTCCTGGAAGTGAAATTCCAAATTGGTTTGAATTTCAAAGCACGGGATCTTTTATAACTATGGAGTTGTCACCAGGTTGGTTCAATAACAAGTTCGTTGGTTTTGCTCTGTGCATTATTGTTTCAATCCGAGAGCATCTACAAAAAAGGAATGGTTTGGCTGTTGGATGCGAATGCAGACTTCAATCCGAAGATGGTCGTCAGCATGTTATCGATGGCACTCTGTGGGGTTGGCCACTTAATGGACCGGAGCATATTGGGTCTGATCATTTGTTCCTGGGTTGTGACTACCAAATGTATCCCCATGACATTGGTGTATCATGTTACACTAATGTGATCTCCCTCCATTTTCATCTGAAGGATACAAATTACTCTAAATGTGTAGAATTTTGTGAGGTAATCAAGTGTGGAGTCCGTTTAATGTATGTCCAACCTGAGGGAAGTTTCGGATCTAATGATGACGATGAATTCTGGGAATCAATAGAAAAACTCAGTGGAAGCATCGGTGCTTCTGTTGATGATGAAGATGAGTTCTGGGAATCAATGGAAAGATTCAGTGCAAGTTTTGACTCTGATGATGACGATGATATACCGCACGCACCCAAACAATGGAATTTCTTTGGGGGAGAATACAAAATCAGCTAAATAAGAAAAAAAAAATGTAAATAAGAGCTCAGTATTGAAGGCTGAAATCAGCTAAATTATCAAGTCAATGTGTCCTATTTATTTTCAAGATTTTATATGTTTTTTATTCTCTGTCTCCTCCGTTCTTTATTTTCTTAATCAATTTTGTACTCTTTCTCCATCTTTTTTTCTTTTATGTTTTCTTCCTAAATTTATATTGTTTTTGAGAAATTAAATAATAATCAAGATTTGATTAAAAAATAATAATAATTTTGTATTCATATATTAATCTGATTAAATTGAACTTCTGCCCAATTAATCTAATTAATTTCATTATATTGTCTTTATAACTTGTATAAAGTTTCAAACAATATACAAGATGTAGTAACGATGAATAAAGAAAAATAAAAAGAAAAGAGATCAAAGTATGAAGGAGACCAGATAAATAGATTAAGGAAGAAAAAAAAAACAAGAGAGAAGAGAAAGGTAAAAGAAACGAATTGATTAAGGAAGAGAAAATTAAAAAATAATAATAAGAGAGAAAATCACAGTAAAATGTGACGTGACAAAGAGAGGAGAAATAAAAATTAAGGAAATATTAATGTTTTTTGAAAAACGAAATAATCAATAGAAAATTTAAAGAATAAATAAGAGACACGTATATTAATTTAAACCATTAATATATTATTGATCCAAAAGCTACAAATTTGTGTCAAAAACCGTATCCCGGATCCTTCCCGTATATATATATAGGCTAGTTTATAGAACATCAGTATATGAGTATATCATACACCTTAAAAAAATTTATATGTGATTATGACTTTTTTGGCCTGATTACATCAATTCATATATAATCACATATAACTCACATACGATCTCATTAAAATTTAAGTCTTGGTTTTCATGATCACATGTAGATTATTTGCGATAACATTATATAAATACGATCACATGCAACTCACATACGAATATACGATCACATGTAACAATTTTTTTTGATAATTGCACTCATCTAAATTGTATTGGAGAGGTTTTTTATACCTCATTATCTATCTATTTCATGTGGCACTAGATTTTCTCTAAATGCATATTACCATTAGAGATGCTCTAACTATTATACTCGATCTTCAATACTTTTGTTCTTCATTTTTTATCTTAATTATTTTATAACTTGTTAAATTTATTTATTTATTTTTAAAATCTCTCTTTTTCTCTCATAAGCTTCATCAAAGTCAGATGTTTTCTCATATTTAAATCTAGGTATTTCGCTTGTGTTTATTCAAAGATTTTTTTTTTTCTATTTCATCAGAACATATGTATTTTTTCAAAATTACATGTTGTGATAATACAATTGTTTGTGGACTAGAGTTTCTGATCCAGGTAAATCCCAGAAGCTGAAGACTAACCCTGGGCTGTCTGAGCACAAAATTTTAAATTTAATTTCTTTATAAAAAAAAAAAATTAAAAGAAAGGGCTTATTTGTGTCGCATATGATGTATTTACAAATTATAATAGTTTAATGGTAAGTGAATACAAAAGAGTAATGCTAGACGTCCCAAATTTTTTTCCCAAATGATATGGCACGTGAGGTGTCTGCATCTTATAAATTATGAGATTATATGATAATTGATATGATGTTAACACTTCACATGCCACATCATTTGGGACAGAATTTGATAAAAAAATTTAGGATGTCTAGCATTACTCAATACAAAAAGGGGTGCACATATAGTGTTTTAAGGGTGTAAATATCGGAACTCAAAATTGTATTAAACCAAACCGATTCAATTTGATTCATCATACTAATGCGGTTCAAATGAAAATATATATATATATTTCCCAGTTCAATTCTGTTTGGGCGAAAACCAAACCGAATCATGCCCATCCCTTGTCATCAACAATAATGCCAAGACAAAAAGCAAAATGATTATGATTATAGTAATAAAATTCAATCCTTTTTTGGTTGGAAAATGTCACAAAATAAAGATTAGATAATTTTCATGCACGGCAAAACGTGTATATGTATGACTGTCATTCATGATACACAAACAAACACAAGGAAATAACGTTATCTAACTCGTAAGATCCAATTCTTGCTAACTTTTTATTCATCAAACGTGCTCATGAATCCGCCGATAAAGCCTGCTCCATTGCAATTCCCACACAAAACATCTCTTTTTCCTCTGCAAGTAAACATTTATTTAGAATATCAAATGCAATCCAACCTCAGAAAAAAAACAGTACTTTTATGAATATTTCCCCAGGTTTTTCGAACCCATGTTCTGTTCTTAAAGTCTATCTGACCGTGCAAACCAGAGAGCAATAAATAAATTTAATAGTAGTAATTTAGATTGGTCCAACACTTTAGACACCTATCACAACAGGAAAGATGAAAGAAAAAGCACAATTTTATGTGATTACCTGCAAAGCCAACATAATCCACCAGCTTTAAATTGTCCATTGAAGTGATCCACAGAATTAACACCAGTACCTGTGCATTGAGAACATTGTTTTGCACCTGGTAGTTATATAAGAAGATTAGAACCACCCCTATGAGCTAAAACCGTACATTTGCAGTACACATGAGATCGAAAAAAAAAAGAGACCAAGAACTTGAAATTGATGCTTGGCAAAAAGCACAAGAACAGCACTTCCACTTTCGAATCCATCAATTTAGAGTGACAAAAATGTAAACTCTTCATGCAAAAAGTAACAAAGTAGTGCATAAAAAGACTAAATAGATAATAGCCACGAGGACAAGGATGAATGAACAATGCGCTAGAAGATACATCAAACAGGAATTAAGGATGTAAGATTATCCAAAGTTAAATTCTGTGGCCTGAATAAATCTTTTTTCGTTTCGATGCTCCAGAGGGAGACACGAGAGAGTGACACAAATAAACAACCCATAGGGCTCTGCTGTCGCTCCCAATGAATCATTATATGAAGTGCAATGCAATGAATACAAGTCTTTCAGTCCATCACTAACACTTTGACATGGTAGAAACAAAAGATCATCATACTTATCGGTTAGATGTAGATGAAGAGCATTACTCTTTCCTCAAGATACAGTATTGGAGATTTCATATTTTCCCTTAGAAAAATACATAAAAAGCAAAAAAAAAAAAAAAAAATCTTGAGTAATTTCACTGAATGCTTTTACAAATTACAAAATTATATCAGGCTAGTAAATAATAGATCAAACTGTTGATAAAAATAGACAAAATGTCAGGTCTCAAACATTATGCCGACACTAAAGCAGTAGTTAAAGTGAAACTTTGCTTACCATTCCCGTCACAATCAGGACAGACTATACTAGCCTTTTTGGTGGATGGATTACTATCTGTCGCCTGGTGAACAAAAATCAAAGTAAATTTTCTGGGAAAAAATTATATTAAAAAAAATAAACGAGAGCGTTCAAACTAATGCATGCCTAACTCAGGTTATCTTTACTACACCTTACCTATTGCAATGCCACGTCTTAGTTCTTTGCAATACGGTATACTTATTTTACTAACCATTTGTTGTAGATATACATTAATTTATCTATATCATTTCATCAACTCCAACCTTAACTCACCAAATCATTAGTTTACTCATCTAACCATTGCACAAAGATGCAACTATACAATCGTATTAATTTCTGATTCATATTTAGATTACACTATGAACTGCCCAAATGAACATATAATTGCTTTTGTTTTCTCAGGCTTAATTTTGGTCCTAGAAATGAAAAACTATTGGTTCAAGGTCTGTCGGCGGTATCAGTCTTTGTTATTTCCTCACAATTATTCATTGTTTAACAAAAGATTTAAGTCCCTCAATTTCTTTACAACTCTAATTTACAATTATAAAAATGGGCTAGTTGAAAATTGAGCATCTTTCAAGTATAAAAGAAACATATTTTAATAAACGTGAGAACAAATACTAACCTTAACCTCCAAAGATCGAATTTTTGCAGTTCTTGAGTTGTGAAACAATTCATTTACCCGAATAACCTTTCGAGCAATTGAAGTGTCAATAACAAATCCTGAAAAAAAAAACCCAGTTCATAGAACATACAATCAAGAATTATTAAACAACACAAACTCAATAAGACACAAGTAACATATACACAGTCAGTCAAGTAAGTGGATATGTATGTATGTACATACCTGGTCTGTTGGGAGTTTTCAAGGAACTAACAGGTGTAAAACATATACAATTTGCCATTGTTAAAGGAAATATCAGTTCTAAGTTGTTTGTTTATGAAGAAGTGAAGAGCTTAGACTGGAAATTGAGAGAATTGGTGTGTGTTTCACTGTTGGTGGTAATGAATACAACCATCCACCACCACTACCAGATAAGGCTCACTCACTCACCCTATGAGAGAAAAGAGACAAGGGAAAATCCCTATGTATTGAATTACTAAAATAACCTCACTCAAGCTGGTCAAACAAGGTCTTCAGGATGTCGTTTTGGACATTTAAGTCATTTTGCATATCACTACTATTATGAAAAACTAGTAAATTTGTATTCAGATTTCAGAGAAACAGAGAAATTCTTTTTTCTTTTTTCTTTTTTCTTTTTTATTCGAAAAACTGAAAATGGCAAGCACCCTCTTATCAACTACAAGCTTTCTTCATTCACAAAGTAAGCATTTCAGATTTTCTTCTTGTGTGTTCTCTTGCAATTTGACAAATGGAATTTCATGGGTCTGATTATATGCTATTACTTATTAAACAGATAAGGAAGTGGGTGGTTATGTGAAGAATTGCAAGAGCTCATTTAATGGAAAAGTGATGTATTATCCCAATTTCCTGAGGAGAGATACTGGAAAGATCCGCGGAGGCAGCGTTGTTGTCGCCTCAGTGGTTTATAAATACTCTCGTTACTCCATTTATATTAGTTGTTTTTTATTTTATTTTTAAATTTTTTTCCATATTTGTATGAAGTTACAATAATGTGTACATATTTGCAAACACTTCATAGAAAAACATTGGTGTATGAAATATCAATTTTGATTAAAATTGATATGGAAAGTCAATTATTGTGTAATTAGAAAACTAGATTAATGAGTTTCAATTTGGGTAGACCTTTATCCTAGATACTTGTTGATTATAGATTATTATTTGCATGCTTGGCAGCTTGGAAGAAAGGTCAAGAACAGAGAAACTGTGGTTCCGGACCCAGATTATCGAATTCCAGTTGTTCTTCTTGGTGAGTAAAGAGTTGGCCTTTTCTCTAAAATGAAGCTCACTATGATCTTTATACATTGAAATGCATTTGAACTTGAGCAAGCGCAAACCAAGTTTTCTGATATCAAGTTTTGTTGTAGTGTTTAATTTTCATTGAAAGATCGGTACTAGTGTACTACCAAAACACTAGCTAAGAGTAGGGCAGTTTATGGATGGTTGTCTATGTTTGCGAGTAGATATGGAGATGTTGATTGTATGGTAGCTAACCCCATTGCAGAGTTTACACATTTAAACTTCCTTGAAATTTGTGAGTAAGTCTTCCTTTATAATTGTGAATCAGCTTGATATTTGGGATTTTTAGTTGGTGAGCCAAATATGAGAGGCATTTGATTTTTCCAAGTTTAATGTCATGCTACCTACATATATGATTACTTCTTTATAAAAACAAGTATCAGCTTAGTTATCATTGACTTCGGATAATAGTGGTCCACCTGATACTGTTTATCGTCAGTTCTCCTTCCTTTACAATCATATTTATACTGTTAATTTTAATAAATGTTGTAAATGTCAATCGAAACAGGTCTAGCTGGTGGGTTAGCTTATACAAATAATCTGTTACCAGCTGCACCTGTTGGTCTACTTGGATTACTCCTCTTGTTTCAGGTATTGGTAACTACAAAATACAGTGTTAGAAGCAGACCTCTGGAAATCCCGATCTGAAAATATCTGTCTTTGAAATAGACCATCATGGAAACTTTCCCATAACAAAATGATGATAAATATGAACAGAAATTTATTTTCATATTGAAAATTATATATTACGAAGTAGGCTGTCAGTGTCTGCTTTCTATCATGTGTTGCATTTGTTTTCTTTTCCAACTGAAGCCAGCTAACACTTGTTTCTTTCTTCCAGACAACTAGAGTGAGATTTGTCTTTGATGACGAGGCTCTGGTCAGTTCACTTGATTTTCTTGCAATTATTGCCTTCTCATTTCTGGTTCATATGTGTATTAGATTATATGTTGGGATGATCTTTTGGCTAAATAATCTTCTTGACCAATGAGATTTTAGATGAATGTTTCCACTAGCTTGACTGCTTCAGATTAATCTGTATCACTTCGTTTCGCATTGAACTAGATTCTATATTATTTCAATATGATCAATTTTGAAATTTGGGGAAGTGTTTTATTGTATATGTGCATGTGTCTCTGTGTGTGACTGTTCTTTTAGAGGTGTTTGCTTATGTACGGATGCATTTCTTAGGGGCAGAGAAAAAGAATTGGACTTCCAAAACTTGATTCAGTTTTCTTACTTACTGCATTCTGGATATTTCAAATCTTTTGATTTTTTGTGTGTATGACATTTGTGATTTTAGGAGGTCAAAGTAGGAGACGAGCTTAACGAATCGGGTGAAAATGTCTTTGTGGGTGGAAAAAATCGTTGGAAGTGAGTACTCACTCTTTTTCTCCCACCTAAATTTGAAAAGGCTAGGCTGCTAACCTAATTATTTGCCCTCAGGTATTCAACTTTTGTGAACTGGGAGCTCTGGTGGCCGGATTTTCCCATTCTGGTGTATTTTAAAGAATCACAAACAAAGCCAGAAGGACAAGTTCACTTTTTTCCAGTAATTTTTGTAAGTTTAACGTTAGATGCAAAATTAGAAAGATAAAACAGTAAAAATAAAAAACAGTTGCAGTTGATTGTCTTACTTAGATTATGAACTTTATGGCATCGAGAGTTTCATAATGAAATTTTGAATTGTGTTACATTTTACAAACAGAATGGCAAGCAACTATACGATGTTATGGTAGAGAGAGCTGGTCCTTCAAAAACTAGTGGGCCGAAACAATCTTAGGAGCCTGGATTCTGGTTGAGAATGTAAATGAACAAGGGGTATGAAAGAGTCGTAAGGCATATCTGCACATAAATGTTTCTTCTTAGTATAGATCAAAATTTAAATTGCTGTTACTGATTTATCAGTTTTATTTGCAGCGGATTGGAATCTACATCAAGTACATATGCTACTGTAGTATGAACTCTGTATGAGTATGAATCAGATCTATGAGCAAAATAATACCTTATGTACAGGTTCAGTTGTTTAAATTGTACATGGTTACCAGAAAAGAGAAACTTTATGATACACAGACATGACCTTATTGTGGTTAGGTTTTGTGGTGACAATTTTCTTGTTTGTTTTTATTTATGTAATATATTTATAATTTATCTCATCTATTTTGAGAAAACTCTAATGGTATCAACCTGGTTCACCATGCATGGAAATTAAATTGAGCTTCCAAGTTCCAAGAAGTTGTAAAAGGTTGAAGTGTGATCTTCGATTGGATTCTTCTCTTGATTTTTGTGGAAACTGTACCAGAGAATTCGTTCAAATTATCATCAATGGATTAAGATTCTAGTTACATCTATAATCAAAGGCTGAGATTTATTTATTTTATTTTAACTTTCATTACTTTTTAAATGCAATATATTATCTTTAACTATTTGAATTTAGAACAAAGATCAGCATAACAAAGGATCTGAATCCAATATGAAAAGAGCATTTTCTTAACAAAATATAACATGAACATTTTATCTCATACTTTCATTGCATTCACTACAAAATTTAATACAATAACTTCTCAGTAAAGCCAAACTATGAGGAAAATAGAAGAACAGGAAGACGTTTATGATGTTTGAAACTACACATCAAACAAACACTAACAAAAACTACCAGCATACAGTAGTAGAAGTAGATGAAGAATCAAACAATTTTACCAGCATAATGCAATCACAATAGCTGCTTGAACAATCCTATGTTCCCCTTCACTTGAATTGCAAACTCCTATACAAGCAGTTGCTCTAAGCAGTTAAGAAACTGAAGTATAAAATACAATTATATAACTATAGTAGCATCGTTAGGACCTTTCACTGTTATACTTAGTAAATATCCTTTAAAACATCGAGAGATTAGCGTGTTGTAACCAAGCAGTCTATTGCTTTTCACAGCATGAGGGTGAGAATACAAGCAAACAAACACTACCGCAGTTAAATTCTCTTTACCGTGGAAAAATATGATCCTGTCGTTAATCTTTGGTGCAATGAGCATCTGTACCATGCTGAGTGCAATGATGATAACCCACACTATGAAGGAATTGACGAATCTCTTTGGCACTGCTGTTGCTGGCTTGCAACAATCGCCCATCTTCCTCGTAAATCAGGTAGGGGGCTTCACCTTTCTTTCTAGATAGTAACTTTGAGGCTCCCTTCAATACATGATATTCCCAGCCCTGAACATCTATCTTCAGCAGAAGCACGGGTTCTGAGTCTGGGATTACCTCGTCAAGAGGGATAGACCTTACTTGAAGTGCAATTTCTTCATTGGACTTGAATGCCAATTTTGCACCAGTTGCTGAAACAGCACTATTGTCAAGGCGACCAACCAACTGGCATCATAAAGAAATATTGACACAAATCAGCTCAGGAAACTGAGGATTTTGGGAAACACTATACCCATGAATGCAAACATATAAAAAGTGATAGATAAAGACACCAATTAGGCAATTACAGACTTTCTTCAAGCAAAAATATGGATGACAAAAACCAACACATTCACAGTCACATTACTTCCATGCAACATATACAATACAAGCAGCCTGGTGTGGATTAACAAATCAAAACCATGTAATCACTAAATTTATAGAAATAAATTATACTTACAAGATCTAAAGGCAAAAGGTAATTAACTCATATAACGACAAAGTAAATAACAATAAATTGTAAGTTGATAACACAATCTAAGTATCTAACCTTATGAAATGTAATATTTCCAATCCGATCAGACACAGCTGCCTCAAAAACAGTCACCAAATCCCCAACTCGATTAAACCAAACCCCATCACAAATCCGTTGCAAATTTTCGAAAACAGGCTCGAAACACAACACTCTAAAACCCATTACAGCGGCTGCGAAAGTTGCCATACCAACATTAGATCCAACATCCACAACCAACCCATTTTTATTCTTCATTCCCTCCAAAATCTCCTGAATTGTGGCCGATATATCGGGTTTCCTAAAGGGCTTCCCCTTCAACATTCTAACAATGTTTTTATGGGGCTTATCAGGCAACTTTCCAAAATCTGAAAGAGAGAAGATAAATGGGTACTTAACGTTTTCGACAATGTTGGCAATAATGGGGTGGGATTGAGGACATTTCAGGCAATTGAAAGGAGAGATCGAAGATGTCTGGAATTGGGTTTTGAAAGAGAGATTGGTGTTGGGGATGATGGTGTAAGGATTGTTGCGTGAAGAACTGAAGAAAAAGAAGATAAAGAGGAGAAGAGACAAGGAGAGGATGAAGAGGAGGGTTTTGGGAGAGAGGAGTTTGGGGTGTTTAGCGTCTCTTTTCCACGCATTTGCCATGGAAAAGGAGATTTTCCTGGAATAATCAGATGCTTCCCTGCAAAATTAGGATTGGATCTGTGGGTCGAGAGACTCTTACAGTCTTACACTGATGCTGTGGAGCTCTGCTGTGACTGTTAGAAGGAAATGGAGCATTTGCTTTGACGGAAATACTAGTATTATCAAGACTTGCTATATTTACACCCCTAAACAGTTCTATGTGCGCTTCTTTTTTCTTTTTTGGGATTTTAGTAAAAACAACCTATTTGAGGGGCTGAATTGCAAACATACCCTCTAAAAAAAAAAAAAAAAAAATTATCGACTAAACTGCCCTTAATGCGCTAGCCATATCGATCCCACCCAACCCGAAGCTTCATCGTCGCCGTCCGTCAGAGCTGTGACCGTCGCTTCCGTAGCAGCGTCGCACGGCCAACTTCTTAGACCAAACGGCCAACATTGTCGCCGCGCCGATTCCTTCGTCGTCCTCGCCGTCCTTTCGTCTGCTTCCGGCTACAAGGTTAGTTAATTTTATTTTTTTTGTTTGAAAGCTAAAATGTTAGTTAATAAAAATTGAAATTGTTTGGATTGAGTCGGATGGACTAACTAGTGTTCTTAAAGCGTGCGCGAATTTGAAGGACTTGAGAATGGGAAGAGTTGTCCATGGATACTGATACATTGTTCTGCTTTCAAGATTTTCAGTTGAAAACTTTTTATTTCGATTTTCGACAATTAAGCCATTGAGATTTGAGGGTATGTTTTCAATCAACAAGGTGGGCCTCAATCAAGCCCTGCCCACCCTCGGCCCATCTCAGTCCATTCATTGATTTCATTCCTTCTTCAGCCGTTTCCCTAATTTTAAACCTATCTTGATTTGAATTCTATTTCAATTTTTAGGGTTCATTCTTCAAATATTTATTTTTTCTTTATCATTTTCGTTGCCGAGGAGTTTCGATATGACCAGTTGATTTTTTGAGCATTGAGTCCTTTCACTCGAATGGCGCTGGTTTGTCAACCGCAAACAGGAGTGTTTCGAAGCTGAAAAGCGCCGGGTACTTTTTTATTTCATTTTCGTAATTCAATTCGTTTTTTTATTCATTTCCATCATCTAGATGTCCATTTATTTATTTTTTTGCCCCTCCTTTTGCAAAAAAAATTGCTTTGATTTTGTCGGTAGAGCTGATATATTATCACTTTTGCAGAAAATGTGGAATCTTTGTTATATTGTAATTTGTAACCGTTGATGTATTGTGCTTAACAATATCTGATATGATTCATTGTAAATGTGGCCAAAGTTTTCTAGATTACGAACTACGGGTATACCTCACCATTTTCATGCCAACATTTTGTTATTATCACATCGTCTTGAATTATGCCAGTAATGTAGTGGTGCAACTGTGAGGCTTTGTTTCCTAAATGATCGAATCATCCTAATTGACTATAGGATTGCTTGGAACTTTGGACTACTTTTACAGTTTTACTAGCCTTGTAGGTATGCTAGGCTTGATACATAGATTCATGTGGTTTAAATAATTTTATTATGCGTTTTATTAGTAAGAGGATTTGTGAGTTAATTTGATTTAGCATATTTGATGGGTGCATATACGAATCTCTGTTACATATTTTTACTCCTTTTTTTTTTCCTGTATATTTATTCATTTATCCCTCTTTGTTCTTTGGAAACTTTTCTATTAATCTGATAATAAAAACTAAAAAATAAATAAATAAAAAATTCGTCAAACTAGCTGCTCTACCTGATTGAAGTTGATTGGTCACTTGCTATATTTTTTTCTTGCGGGTCTGGCCAACATTGTCAAATTAGCTTGACCCATCTCTCACTTTTGTAATATATTCAATCTTGAACTAGCAATATAAATTTCAAACTTTATTGAAAACTAGCATCTCTTTGTCAAAATTAAGTTTCTTTTCATAAATTGTTATGTGCTTGTTAAATATCAATATAAATTTCAAAGCTTTATTGAAAAGTTTGAAGTTGACAATATTTTGGTCAAATAACCATGAGAGCATCAAGATTTTTATTAACATAGCAGCATCGATGCTTTTGTTAATGAGCTTACCAAATGATTGAACTTTATAGGTTGTGAGTTTTTGCTAATGATATTCATATTAGAGGAAGATAAATTTTTCATCTTCTTGACCGATTCCATGATAAAATTGTATTATGTAATGATATAAATGATGATATAGCGTCAGTATATTTATGTGTTAAGGAGTGTAATAAAATGATTGTAACATTTTTGCTCATCAATGTTTTTCGCGTGTGTTGCACATGTATTTTGATTTTTGAACTTTGATATTTTTGGTAGCATGGATGATTTATCCATCTACTCAGACACTCAGTAAGTGAGTGCTAGTTACACTTGTGAGTAACTTGTTTTTGTGAAAATATATTTCTAAGATAATTTTGCATTGATTGTGATCCTTAAAATGGTAGCTCAGTTGATTGAATTGGTAACGACTTTATAAAAGTAATAAGCTTTTATTTTGGATTCAAAATTGTTGTGTCATAGTGTAATTTTATCAGCATGGGTGCGTTCATCACATAGAGCATTTTTCTGCAATGAATCATGATAGTAAGTAACTAAGCCTTTTTTCTAGCATAGGTCGATGCAAATGATCTAATGTGACAATAATTTAAAGTTTCCATTATCATATTTCTGTGAACAGTGTCTCCATGGAGTTGGAGTCAGCATCCAAAATTACTGAATGTTTACTGTGCAGATGCGTTAGTGGTGATATTTAGATTCCGCAGGCCAAATCTTTGAGAACACTTGCAAGAGGTGTTGTTTGAAGAGGTATGGACAAATATCCTCAATAATTTTCTTTTAAACATAAATCCCTCCTAAAAAAAATAGAATTGGCTTGATATTAAGGGTCAAAGGAGAGGGAAAGCTGATAGGGCAACAAAAATGGTGATCACCGGTTCAAATCCTCATAATAAGGAGATTGCTATCAGGAGGAGAATTGCCAGCATGTAATTATTCTCTATCTCTCTTCATATTTTTGATCAGTAACATGTGAATGCAATAGCACCATACCATTTTTATGGATAAAGTTCTGTAAACAGTCGCATATTTGATATTATGAATAAAGAGATCTAGTGATGTTTGGTATAGACTTATAGTACATGAACTTCTAGGATAATGACTTTTGTCAATGCTATCTGTTTCCATGTACTGTTGTGATTGATATAATATACTCGTAATAGAAAAAACAATATGTTATTATCTCGAACGAATTAAACTTATTTGTGTATTCGGAATCCACCTCCATTGTTTTTGGTATGAATGCTGATTTAGTGAGAATTAATATTTGTTCAATTTTTTCCATTCAAGAAGCATAATAGACAATATTTTCTAATTTCAAAACCTACTCATGTTCATAGTGACTATGATTTCTAGATATGTCAAGGGAAGAGTTTTTTGTTTTATCATCTTCTTCAAGCAGTCTTTCTTTTAGCTTTATCACTAAAGATTAGCTATGCATTTCTGAAGACACTAGAATAAGTAAGAGTATGGATACATTCAAACATCTTGCTTTTTGTAATTGCTTTTTCTCTAGACTAATCATTTCCTTCGCCATTATAAACATAGCTGTGTTTTTTAGCATCGTTGGTGTAGAATACTAATGATATACTATTTTATAGATATAATAAACGAGAAGATGATTTTCCATCATTAAGGGAATACAATGATTACTTGGAGGAAGTGGAGGACATGAGTAAGCATTTCAATATTTCGAATAATCTATCCTACTGCAATTACATATAAGAGCTATTTTGACATGAAAATTTTCTGTTGCAGTATTTAACTTGATTGAAGGAGTAGATGTACAGGCAATTGAAGAAAAAATTAAACAATACCAGAAAGAAAATGCCGAACAAATAATTGTTAATCAAGCTCGGAAGGTATTCCAGTTGTAATCCCGTTTCATCATCCTAGATCTTCTGTTGTCAGTTATGATTATCAGATGATCAAATCTTGTGTTTCTCTTCAATTTGTCTCTCAGTAGAAAGATAAATAATGTTGTGTTTTCCTTTCTAGCATTAGTAAATTTGAGATATTAGTAGTCAAAATTACTTGGACATTAACATTATTGACTGTGGTAAATGGTAATGTTAATGTAAATTATACAGGCAGAAGAACTAGCTGCAGCACAGACAGCAAGTAAGGCAGGTCCTTTACAAAATGATACTGATGGGGTGAGAATATAATTTTTTTTATTTTTTTTATTTTTTTTATTTTTTTTATTTTTTTGTGTAATTAGTTCTTGTTGTGATGAATTTGTTTTCTTCTCAAATATAGTATCAGAGTTTATAAACTTTTTTAACAAATTCATTGCGAGTCTGCGAATTCTATGTATTAGTTCATTATCTCTTTCCTTCTTTTAGCTGGTTTATGTGATGTTGAATTGATAATTGAAACTGTTGGTAACTAGATTGATTTACTTGTCAATTTTATTACCTTTAACACTTCCGAAGGATATTGGAAATTGATAGTGATTACTTTCATTTTAAGTTTTGTTCGCTTATGTTGATATGATTATTGTCTATATATTAACATAAAGTAATTCGATTTTGTATATTATTATGAATAAGGATGCATTGAAGAGGTGTTGGTCCACCTCATGCTTGCTACAAAGTATAAACAATTTATGAAAGATATTTATCACCAATGAAGTTCTTCAATGTCTTTCTTATTGGCACTGAAACTACAAGAAATTATTGATTTTTATTTAATTATACCGTGCTTCAGCAGTCATGCCTAGCTATGATATCTTTAGAATGAATATTTAATTTTCGTCTTTACCCTGCTGTTTCATACTTGCTCTCAAATTTTAACAGTAAAACTGAATGAAATTTTTTGAGTATCTTGTTAAAATTCTTTGCAATCCCTGATCCTGATCTGCACCAAGTAGAAATTCAAGAGTCTCTTGAGTGGGTACTCAAACATTTAATTTGTTGTTATAATAATGAAATTTATGATGTTTGTCTTTGGACATTTTATCTTTGTTTTGAAATTATTCGACTCTTTTGATTTTATTTTATATTCACTCTAGAGAGGAAAATATGTAGTTGACTAACTTGTTTTGTTGTTGAGACAGGCCCCGAGCCAGAGTTCTCAAGGAGGCTTTGGAGTTCCCCTGGGACAATATGCACCTACGATGGCTGGAGGACAGCCACGACCAACGGGCCTGGGTCCACAACCGCTACCACTTTCTGGGGGCCTGGATATGCACGGTTATGCTATTGAAGACGAGGAAATGATGAAGCTTCGAGCAGAGAGAGGTGGAAAAGCAGGAGGATGGAGCATAGAGCTGAGCAAGAAAAGGGCACTTGAAGAAGCCTTTGCGAGCATTTGGGTATGACTTCTCCGCAGCACACCCATTTTTCCATGCCTTACATAATACAATGAAGGCATCCAGATTCGATTGTATGCAAACCAGTTCTTCTCCTATTGTCTTCAACTGCGGATGGCAACAATGGATTTCTGTCAAATTATGACGTGAGCCAAGTTATAACAGTGTATTGATTTTATATGTTATTGGGGGTGAAATATTTAGGCCATTATCATGTAGTTTTGGGTATCAAATGGTGTTGAGATTTGTAACATTATTGTGGCGGATAAATAGGCAAAAATCAAGAATTATAGGCATTTTGCGAGTGCTTATGAACACTTGATTCTTCCTTTTTTTTTTTTTTTTTCTTCTTGAAAAGAACACTTAAAGATTCATTCAAAAAGAATTATCATAATTGAGTACGATAGATATAGTAGCATTCAAATTTATAAAAGTGAATAAATTGCATTAGTTTTAATAGATGCATCTATAACTATATAAGTTAGGTCTGTTCCTCTAAAATAATTGAAGTCGTAATCCATATAAATCAAATCTGAGCTCATTTCCCTTACCGTGGAGGCGCATCAATTGCTATTTATCCCCCTTTTTTGTTTCGCACTACCGTATATGACACTTGAACTTTAGAAAATGTTACAAGACATGAACATTATTATCATCATTGAATGCCCTCAAAAGTGGAATCGGTGAGAAATGTCACCTTTTTAAACTAATTTGGTGACAATGTCAGTGATTTAATAAGTTAAGTTTAAAAGACACCTATTATGGTGAACGGACAAAAATACCTTTACTTTACACATTCTTTTTTTTACTTTGAAGTTTTCTGAGATTTTAAACAGACCTCCAACGGAGGTTGAAGACCATAACATTATCAACGCATCTTCATTAGATAATTAGTTTTGTGGCTTTACGCAGACGCATTCGGGGGTCGAGCTCCCTGCTGAGCTCGCGGTGGTCGAGCTGCCCGGTCAGCTCGTGGGGGTGTGGGGGCAACACCCCCAAAGATTTTTTTTGGTTTTGAATCTACCATTGAAAAGGATCGAAATGAAGTGTTCGAACATTTTCATACACTAATAAAAAGGCTCGAACACTTAATGAAAAGGCACGGTTAGTGTATGAAAAGGCTCGAAATGAAGTTCGAGTCTTTTCATACACCAATCGTGCCTTTTCATTAAGTGTTCGAGCCTTTTCATACACTAATGAAAAGGCTCGAACACTTCATTAAAAGGCTCGAACTGTGTATTACACCGATTAACCTATGAATTTTCCTTGAAAAGGCTCAATTCATAAAGGTTCAAAAATGCACGATTCATGTATAAAAAGGCTCGATTCATAAAGGTTCAAAAAAGCACGATTGCAGTACAAAAAGGCACGATTCATATACAAAAAGGCTCAATTCATAAAGGTTCAAAAAGGCACGATTGCAGTACAAAAATGCTCGATTCATGTACAAAAAGGCTCGAACACTTCATTTCGAGCATTTTCCAAACTTTTTTCGAACATTTTTCGAGCCTTTTCAAACCTTTTTCAAGCATTATTCGAACATTTTCGAGCCTTTTTTGAACCTTTTCAAACATTTTCCAGCCTTTTTAACCATCAATTTTTTTTTTTTTTTAATTTTGTATCTCTGAGACTTTCTATATAGTTCATGCTTCCCGAGCCTTTTTGTTCGTTGATTGGTCAGTATCAACGATTCATCGGTTCCACTTCCATTGATAGAGGATTTTGAAAGAAAAAAAGAAAAAAAGAAAACAAAATGGTGAAAAAGGTTACTGTGGTGGGCGATTTTATCCGTTCACCATAAATGGTGCATTTTAAACTTAAGTTAGTAAATTGGTGCCTGTTCCCAAAAAAACGTCTCAAATAGTGCTATTTAATTTTTTAACCCATGGTTAAAATGTAGGTCTCCCATTCATTGCTTTATTGATAAGTTAGCATTCATTAACTTTAAAAAGAACAAGAAAAACTTATATAAATAGATCCTCGATCATATTCTAGATGTTTCCCTCCAAATTCCAACAAAGGCCGGACTCAAGAAATGACACCATAAAAAATAATATATATTATTTTTTTTCTGGCATAAAATTGAGAAAAAATTGAACCCATATGTGAATATGGAAAAGTTGAATACAGAAAATTGTACAGGTACGCCTAATTTATAATGAAAAAAATATACACTTGGGACATTGCAGGTTTTACAACTACCACGCCAACGATGACAGATTTGGAAGCAAATGAAGACCTGAAATCACTCCAGTCGAAGTGTATATTTTCACTGATTGACACATTTCATAGAGCCAACTTCTGCATCGTGATTTCTTTGAGTGAAGTAACTAATCTGCGGAACACCTTAAGATTGTGGCCGACCTTATCCTGAGAAAAATAAACCATAAAGTCAGGGTGTTTGTGCAATTTGCCCATTTATTGATTGCATGTATTATGCAGCATATCTCCACATCTTACCTTTTTCGATAAACAGGCTGCAATTATAATCTGGCATATGTAGATTATCTACTGTATTTTTTACAGTTACTTCTTTAATTTCTTTAGCTATTTGGAATGCTTTTATGATTGACTCTGTTTATGTATCACTGCACTTTTCACTTTGGTTTTAATTTTATAGGGTGAATCTTGGCTGTCTTCATTAATGATTGGATTTTTCATTTTTCAAATTCAATGGTGGTTGTACGTATCATTTAGGTGTACAAATCAATTTTATGAATGTCCATATCTGCACCCCAAATATAAACCAAGACCCCTCCCCATTGTAGTGTGAACAGGAACTTGAACCCAATGCCTCTTATACAAGGATAAGAGACCTAACCAGCTAAACTAACTACTACCCACCCAATTTACTTGTGCACATTTATGTAACTGTAAATTTTAATATCTGTCAAACAAACTGGACTTAACTTCCATCCACGGCCAGGTGTATTTCTGCAACTTGATTGTGAAGATTATAACATGGCTTAGTATCTGAGTTGCAATGACTAGGATCGACCAGGCTACTAAACTATAAAACAAGGATAAGAGAAGCAGCATACCTCACTAAGTAACTCGAGCCGTTCTAAGGTTGGAATTAACTTTCCACACAATAAGCTTATGTCCTGTCCTGTGTCAGACTTGGCACCATATGCTATTGTTCTTGTAGGTTCACCAGTATTGCAAATGATGGAGCTATAAATAAAAAGTGCCAAAATTAACAAGATAACTTCAATGGCTATGTAGCATGAAGCTATAATTAACTTACCAATCAACACAAATTTCACAGGTAAAAGAGCTTTACAGGTAACTTTGGTCGAAGTTCAGAACCAACACAGCATAATAAACCACAACATCCCATCCCAAAAAACAAATAAATAAATAAAAAACAGATTTATCGGGCAGCATACCTGTCCTGAAAATGGATGAGAATGACATTCAGTATGTGCTCCAAAAGAGGAAGTAATAAGGTAATAAGCTGGTCTCTATTGCCAGCAACCTGGCACATTTCCACCATTGCAACATATCGCCTGGAAAGTAAAGAGGAAATATTACCAAGGGAAATATTATTTTTTTCTTTAAGAAATTTATATGATACCATGTTAGATATAAGGTCTGTATTTACAAAAACCAATGTGGTGTTCAAGAAGATTTATATTTCAAGGTCAAGCAATTACACAAAGCACATATGGACTGTATTTAGTATTTACTATCAAGAAAGCATATTCATTTTGTGTAAGGTATATCATAAAAATGAGTGCATGCCACCTGAGAAGTATAAATTTCATATAACCTTTCATTGGTAAATAAGCAAAACACAATTGATTGTGACAAAATACTGGGTTGACATTTATCCACAGATCTCATCAACCTCAGGCACTAACTACCTAATCCTATGACAGTAATTCACTTCAAAATTTCAACTAAATACTCTCTCCCCTTGTGTATACATATTCTTTAAAAAAAACTAGAAAAATAAATAAAAATCAATGACCAGCGCAGACAATAGTTGCATTACTGTATCAGATAGCTTGTGGTGTTAGGTCTGAAAGGTATCCTATACTGCATGAGAAAACAAATAGATAACTTGTACTGGCATCTAATGCATTAAACTCCTTCAAATTGTTGAACAATGAAAATAACTATTGAAGGTGTTGGAGATATTGTTACTATTTTCTAGGGATCTAGATATTTAATTATGATGTATATTAGGTTTCCTATTATAAGAAGATTTGGTATTAGTTTCCTTCTTTAAAGAGGAAACAAATTCCTTAGATTAAGCAGTTTGTTACTGCCTAGTGTGTATATATATTAGGGCTGCTTTGTACAGATTTTTTTAAGTGAAAAAGAATAAACTTTCACATGGTATCAGGGCCTCCTCTAAAACCCTAAATTTTTCTTACTGCTCTTTCCGGCGGTGTTTTTTTTTTGTCTCCTTCTTTTACTGCTCTTTCCGGCAGTGATCTCAACTTCAAATTCCTTACTGCTTTTTTTTTTTTTTCCAGCAGTAACTCCGATCTTCTTGTTGCTCTTTCCAGCAACAATCCTCATCATTCATCATGACCAAAGAAATTGAATCCAGCAGTTCTGAAACCACCATTCTTGGAGGCAGTGGTGGAGAATCTCAAAATTTCCCTCATATGTCCATTACTTCCTACAAACTTACCGGTCGAAATTACCTCCAGTGGTCTCAATCCGTCCTACTTTATCTATGCAGCAAAGAGAAAGAAGAATATCTTACAGAAAAGGTCATCAAGCCCGAAGAGAAGGATGCTAGATATAGAACATGGAAGAGAGATAACAGCCAAGTCATGTCTTGGTTGATAAATTCGATGATGCCTAATATCGGTGAGAATTTCCTCCTTTACGAGACAGCTGCCGAGGTTTGGGAAGCAGTGAAGGAGACATACTCTCACAAGGACAACACTCCTGAATTAGTAACAATTGAAGGAGCCCTTCATAACCTAAGGCAAGGGGATCTCTCGGTGACCGAGTACTACAACAAACTTCAGACTTATTGGCAGCAGCTTGATGCATTTGAAAAATATAAGGAGTTCACCCGAAGACTCTCAACAGTACAAGAAGATTATCGAGACTAAGAGAGTCTACAAATTCTGCTTGGGTTTAACTTCCAATCTCGATGCTGTGCGAGGAAGGATCTTCGGTACCAAGCCATTGCCGAGTCTTCGTGAGGCTTTCTCTGAGGTCAGACGAGAGGAAAGTCGCAGAACTCTGATGCTTGGGACAGAAACAACAGAAACAGGGGGTGAAGCTTCTGCTTTGGCTGCCCGCAATCATCAGGAACCACGCAGAGGAGGTAGACCGTGGTGTGATCACTGTAGAAAACCTGGACATCTAAAGGAGAAGTGTTGGAAGATTTATGGGAAACCAGCCGATTGGAAACCAGCCAAGGACCGTGAGGGTCGAGCGAACCTATCTTTCACCACAGGAACTGAACCTTTCAGCAAAGACCAGTTGGATGTATTGCATAAGATCCTTAGTCAAACACAGATGTCTGCTAGTCCAGTTGTAATTGGTACGGGTTCTATTGCACAAAAAGGTAATTTTCTTGAAGCTTTGGCTGCTAACTTAGACAAATCTCAGTCATGGATAGTTGATTCTGGAGCTTCAGACCACATGACTGGAGATAAAAGCATTTTTCATCAATTCTCAGCTTGTGGTAACAACCCTCATGTACGGATTGCTGATGGAACTCTATCTAAAGTAATGGGCATCGGCACTGTGATAGCTTCTAAGAACCTGACTTTGCATTCTGTTTTATATGTGCCTAAACTAAATTGCAACTTATTATCAGTGAGTAAACTTATTAAAGATATGAACTGTGTGGCTGAATTTCGTTCAAATACTTGTGTTTTTCAGGATTTGACTACGGGGAGGATGATTGGCAGTGCTAGAGGCTGTGAAGGACTCTATCTTCTGGAAGTTCAACCCTCTCCTAAACTACAAGCATCAACAGCAGTGAGTAGGCCTTGTGATAACAGTATTAGTAAACATGACCCTGTTAGGGAGTCTAGTCTAGATAGTGATGTGATGTTATGGCATTACCGTTTAGGACACCCAAGCTTTATGTATCTTGCTAAACTGTTTCCTTCAATGTTCAATAATAAAAATCTTATGTCTTTCCAGTGTGAAATATGCCAATTCTCTAAACACTCTCGCACAAGTTTTCCAAGTCAAACTTACAAATCCTCTAAACCTTTTTCCATGATACATAGTGATGTTTGGGGACCATCACAAACCCCAAATGTCACTGGTGCTAGATGATTTGTTTCGTTTATTGATGATCACACAAGACTTACTTGGATTTTTCTCATGAAACACAAATCTGAGGTCTCTCAAATTTTCAAAACATTCAATACCATGATTAAAACCCAATTCAATACTAAAATTCAGATTTTCAGGACTGACAACGGCAAAGAATTTTTTAATTCTCAGCTTGGCAATTACCTATTGTGTGAGGGTATCATTCACCAAAGTTCTTGTGTTGATACCCCACAACAAAATGGTATTGCCGAGAGGAAGAATAGACACATCCTTGAAGTTGCCCGATCCTTGTTGTTTTCCACAAACATGCCTAAAAAGTTTTGGGGAGATGCTGTTCTTACAGCAACATACTTGATCAATAGGCTTCCCTCAAAGACTTTGCAGTTTTCAACTCCTAGTAAAACACTTCTTCACTTCTATCCCCAATGTCGCCTAATATCTAATTTACCACCGAAAATATTTGGGTGTACTGTTTTTATTCATCTTCATAAACACTCACGGGGTAAGTTGGATAAGCGATCTGTCAAGGGGATTTTTCTTGGCTATTCTTCCATTCATAAGGGTTATAAGTGTTTTTGTCCTCTTAATCATAAGTTTTATTACAGTATGGATGTTACCTTTTTTGAAACAAAACCATTTTTTACCAAAACTGTTATTCAGGGGGAGAATTCTGGTGAATATCAGTTTTGGAAATCTGAGAGACCTAGTTTGTCACCACAAAGCCTTGAGAGTTTAGATGTGTTTTGGACTCCTAGCTTGGTTGAAATTCCTTCAGTTAGTCCTCATGCTCCTGAATCAAACTCTAATGAACCTCCTAGCAATCAGTCTTTGAGTGAAACTCCTAAAGAACCATCTAAGTGTCATGTTCCAGCTGTTGTTGATCAAAAGAATATTGTTTACACAAGGAGACGGGAAAAACAGAAAGAAGTAGTGGTTCCAACACACACTCAGCCAGTTCAATCATCTGAGCCCGAACCTCAAATTCAAGAAATTAATGCACAGGTTGAAGACAATAATTCCTCCAACAGTTCAGACCTTGACAGTGAACAAACTGATGGTGATTTGCCAATAGCAGTTCGGAAAGGGGTGAGAGAATGCAGAAGTAGACCATTGTACCCTATGGGTAAATATGTCAGTTATGAAGGGTTGTCTCAGAGATACAAAGGGTTTATTGCAAAAATTTCAGAAGTGCAAATTCCTAATAGTGTGGAGGAAGCTTTGTCTATAGCCGAGTGGAAGAGTGCTGTAGAAGAGGAGCTTAGGGCTCTAGAAAAAAACAGTACATGGGAAATCTGTGACTTACCTAGGGGGAAAAAACCAGTGGGCTGCAAATGGGTCTTCACTGTGAAGACTAAAGCTGATGGTAGTATTGAACGGTTTAAAGCAAGACTGGTAGCCAAGGGTTTCACCCAATCATATGGCATTGACTACCAGGAGACTTTTGCACCCGTGGCTAAGTTAAACTCCATCCGAGTTCTATTATCTCTTGCTGCTAATCTTGACTGGCCCCTCTATCAGTTAGATGTCAAGAATGCTTTCTTGAATGGAGACTTAGATGAGGAAATATACATGGAAATTCCTCCTGGGACTAAAAATGCAACCAATGGCAGCAAGGTATGCAAGCTAAAGAAGTCCTTATATGGTCTTAAACAGTCTCCCCGAGCATGGTTTGAGAGATTCTCCAAGGTGTTGAAAGAGCAAGGATACATCCAAGGGCAAGCTGATCATACAATGTTCACAAAGCATTCTCCTAGTGGTAAGTTGGTTGTTCTGATTGTCTATGTAGATGATATTGTGCTTACAGGAGATTTTGAGGAGGAAATACCTAGAACTAAAGGAGTTCTTGCAAAAGAATTTGAAATCAAGGATCTAGGGGACCTCAAGTACTTCCTAGGGATGGAGATTGCTAGATCGAAGAAAGGTATTGCTGTCTCACAGAGGAAGTATGTGTTAGATTTGCTCAAAGACACTGCTATGCTCGATTGTAAACCAGCTGATACACCAATGGACTCTACCACCAAACTAGGGTCAATTCAGGATAGTGCTCCTGTGGAAAAAGGGAGGTACCAGAGACTTGTAGGGAAATTAATCTATCTTTCTCATACAAGACCTGACATTGCCTTTCCTGTAAGTGTTGTTAGTCAGTACATGAACAATCCCACTGAAGAACACATGACAGCAGTACAGAGGATTCTGAGATATCTAAAAATGACTCCAGGAAAAGGACTGTTTTTTAAAAAGAATACAGGAAGAGATGTTGAGGTGTATTCAGATGCAGATTGGGCTGGGTCTGTCACTGACAGGAGATCAACTTCAGGTCTCTGTACTTATGTTTGGGGAAAGTTGACAACCTGGAGGAGTAAAAAGCAATCTGTTGTGGCAAGAAGCAGTGCTGAAGCTGAATTTAGAGCCATGGCTCAAGGGATTTGTGAAGGAATTTGGCTGAAACGCTTGTTAACTGATTTGAAGGTTCCTATTGATGGATCTATAAAGTTGCAGAGTGACAGTCAAACAGCTATCAGTATTGCTAAAAATCCTGTTCAACATGACAGGACTAAGCATATCGAGATTGATAAACATTTTATCAAAAAGAATATAGAAAGGGGAGTCATTGAACCTATATACACTCCTTCATCATTACAAAATGCAGACATACTTACAAAAGCACTTCCAAGGATTGGCTTTGAAGATTTGTGTAGCAAGCTGGGTATGTTAAACATATACAACCCAACTTGAGGGGGAGTGTTGGAGATATTGTTACTATTTTCTAGGGATCTAGATATTTAATTATGATGTATATTAGGTTTCCTATTATAAGAAGATTTGGTATTAGTTTCCTTCTTTAAAGAGGAAACAAATTCCTTAGATTAAGCAGTTTGTTACTGCCTAGTGTGTATATATATTAGGGCTGCTTTGTACAGATTTTTTTAAGTGAAAAAGAATAAACTTTCACAGAAGGCATACCAATGGTAGGAACCTATTATAAAGCAACTAACAAGTTAAAAAAAATTACTATTAAAGCCATACCAATGGTAGGACTTATTATATAGTAACTACCAAGTTAACGGCACAGATCAACTAGAACTTGTAAGCTAAATCACAAATGGGAGAGTAACCTCAATTGTTTTACTCATGTCACAGAAGTAAGCCTGTTCACACATGTTATAGTCCAAAATCTTAATCAATCAACCTTCTTTAGCAAAGGTTATGACACATAGCAGAGCAACTTTCTTTATTTTGGTAATGTAGCATAACATAACTTCCTTAACTGGACAACCAACATCACCAAAGATGCAACCAGGAACCAAGCACACCAGAGGTAAAAAGATAATCTAGATGTTAAAAGTTGCAGATCAGGTTATTTGCAAAACATAATTACTTTATTCAATTTAGATTTTCTAGGAAATTGTTAAGGAAGATAAATACCATTTAGTATACCAAACCAAATTGTTATAGTTTTTTTTCAATCATTAAATCTACTCAGGATTAACGGTCAAACCTACTCACCGTTCATGAACAAGAAATTCCTAAATACACAAACAGTAAATAACAACGAAGAAATAATAAAATAAAAAAAAGAAATAAAAAAAAGCAAACTTAAAACCTTTTCTGTATGTCGTCGGTTGATGAAACACAATCTTGTCGAGCACACATATTGATAACTTCATCTACCTCCTGCCTTGATAGTTCATTTATGTCTCGAATCTATAAAGCCAAGCATGTAAGTGTCACTTTGTATGTCAGTATAGTAAAACAAGTGTCAATTTGTATCTCAGTAGAGTAAAATGATGACAGAAAGATAATATGATTTTTATTCAGCTGCTCTTTGCAATCCTGTAATACCTTATTAAGTAGTAAGGATTTTTCTTCTGCAGCTCTTTCAAGAACTGTTGTCACAGAATTAAGAAGAGAAACAATCAAAGTCAATGGGGGCTGCTGCAGTCCAGAATGAGCAATGCAATCACCAGGACCTTCTGAAATCTGCAACAAAGTATATAGGCCAGATGGGAAGTTTCATTTTGTCCATTGAGCTTAAACTAAAAAAATTCATATCAAATTCAACAAAAATGGTTCACCAGCCAACCTTTGTACACATACCTGCAATCTAAGGGATTCCTTTGTGACCAGAAAATATAAATAGGAGCTCAGACTAAAGCATAACTGAAATATGTTCAGCTGCGACTTCCTCTGATTCTGATCATTGATAAAAAATTAAAAAATTAAAAAATTAAAAAAAAACATTAAATATAATTAATGACTATACAGTAGCATCCTCTGATTCTAATCATTGATAAAAAAAAATAATAATAATATAAAATAAAAAAATAAAAAAAATAAAAAAAACATTAAAAATAATTAACGACTATACAGTGGCACTATATTCTCCAACTCATTCAGTTATGCTTGGAAATGGGCATGAGCATACCTCAAGAGGGCGTCCTGACCAAGAAAAAGTGGAAGTTTCCAGATCACTAGAAAATAGAGCATGCATCATACCAAAAAGACCTTGAACAAAACCATACTCGTCATTTTCTTCATAATGCCAAACCTGTAGAAAAGAAAAATGTGTTTGTATAAACAAATGAAATCTAAAAAGAAAAATAGTTTGAGATAAAAGCTAGCAGGCAGAGTAATAGCAAAACAATAGTAATACAGATGCAAACAAAAATGTTAATTTTTCAAGAGCTATAAGGAGGACCCTCAAAGAGCAAGTACTATTTTGGAATTTCCCTTTCCCTAACCATGTTCTTGGTCTCTGTTTCCAAAAGCAGCCAGTCATGCAAAAATGTTGTAGAATTAAGTTGAAGTAAAGTAACACAGCATGCTTCACACCTTTGATACATTAAGTTCAGTTTCCATGAAAATAAAAGGCACTTACCTTGCTAAGTATACCAACGACAAGATTAATCTGCTCCATCATCAATTCATCAACCTCAGAAACATTTTCTTGAAGAACTTGATCAAAGAGTAACCGATGTCCTTTGACAAAATCTATGACTTCACGAACAATCTTATTCTTCACCTTTTAAAGTCAAAACACAAAGATTAAAGAAAAAGTCAAACATGCATAGAAAAATAAGGAACCAGGGTCTTAAGAGAAAGAAAAGAAACAGAACAGACATGAACCTTAAGTATGTCCAGAGAAGGAGAAATAGCATATCATGTTTTTCTATATGAAGATGTTCAAGAATATTCTTGTACAATGTCTACACAGATTTAACATCTATTTTTGTTAAAAATAAAAGTCAAATGAACAACTACCACAGTTTCCATGACATTGGCATATATTTCATTTTGTTCACATCGTCAGTAACCAACAACTCAAAAACTTCTGTAAAACAAACAAACTCAAAAATTAAGCCGATAGGAAAGGGCATAATAATAGTATTTAAGCACTCTAATACATCCCCTCACATGCAAGAGTAACGAGTTTGCCACATGGCTCAGGCCCAAACACATGTTCAAACTCAGAACAAATTCAGAAACAAACACAAATTCAATCACGCGGGGGACTCAAACCTCGGACTCCCTTCATAACAAAACTCTGATACCATGTAAGTAACTAACATACCTTAAAGCTTAAACTTATAGGAAAGAGCCGAATAATAGTATTTAAGAACTCAAACACATATGAGTATATATTAAGTCTATGATCAAACAAGACTAGATGGGTTTTATAAATATTATTTAAAAATATAACACTCCATTATTTTAATAAACGAATTAACATTGGATGACTTTCCAGTAATAGGCATAGCAATAGAAAACCAGAACACCCATTTGGTCTATCTCTTATTGGGTCATGTGTTCCCACTACCAATAAGAGTACATATGGATTCCCAGTTCTAGGATGCAAACCCCACGAGTCTGGACTAGGTCTATCATGTGTGGTGAGAAGGAAAGTGGGAATTTGTTGACACTCATAAATATCCACGGTGGCAGCAAAGTTACCTTACATGGCACAAATTATAGCATATCTAAGAGTAAGAAGGCTAACCTCAAAAAAGTCAGAAGTGTCAACCAATGATGTCAGAGAAAACACCAATCTCAACATAGGAGTTATAATCATTCGGTGTCTGTCAAAGTCCTTGGCTACATCTCTTCGAAGTTTTGTGTCAACCCGTCTAAAACTTCCCTAATTGGTAGATTAGCTTCAATTTATGAGAAATAAGTGAAACAAGCATAGGACGAATGAGAATAATGGTAGCACTTTTACCTGCCAATTGACTGCCCTGGATGAAGCGATATGTTCCAGAGCACCCATGGAAAATAGAACCTGGGCTCCAGATTTCCCATACTTGTGACTGATTCTCAACAATAATGCAAGTTCAGCCTCAAGAGTAGTTGCTCGTTGCAATGAGTCTAGTGAATGCCTCCCATCCTAGATCAGAAGTTTATTTTTTGGTTATTTGAAATGAATGAAAAAACTACTTGAAGACTATGGTAAAAGAAAAAAACAAAGTAGCAGATTATATGGAGTAGGCACTTGGACAATCCATATCAAAATAAAAAAATCAAACAAAGGAGTGGACTAAGCAAAGCAAGTCAACATTGATATGTTCATTTTGTATTCACAGTTGGTGGGTGGTACAGCTAGGAAGTCGGGACTTGGGAGTATTTGTTGGCATTGTCAAGGTACATTCAGAATGATAAATTTTCTCCAAAAAAAGAAACACAAAATAATTACCAACATCAGAATGACAAAAAGATGAAACGACCAGGAATATAAAAATTGATTGAAACTTGAAATTTTTTATGTAATATGTGATTTGTAACTTAATCTTCATTCAAAATAACATCAAAATTGGAGTATTTATAACTACCAACAAATATGTACCATCTCGTGTTATCCAATCTCACATGTCCCATGTAGAAACACAATTCAATACAACATGTTGGAGAAAATAGATACCTGATGGGAAACATTACTAATGTTTGTTAAGCAAGAACTTAAAAACACCCTGCTTTGAAGTTGACTTAAGAAATATTTTTCATGGTCAATACAAATCAATGCATCCAGAACATAGAATGCTATTGTCTTCCCAGATTCGCTGCCTTGAGCTGCATCTTTTATTACCTGAAGAATTAAAATTAAAAAGCAACCATGTGAAACTAAAAAGAGAAAGGAAAAACAGCTGTTAGAACTACACAGGATGACAGGAAATCAAAAGTGTACAATACAGGAACTGAGGCAACGATCTTTGACAGAAGGAACAAAAAATATATATATGAAACTGCCACTATCAAACCAAACAAAATTAGAACTAAAGTAACAAAATTACAGATTTTCACCAATAAGAAGTTTTACTTCAAACTTTATATTGAAAAAGAATTACATGAAAAAAGAAGAATAAAGCCATTTAAACAATTAAGCATTTTATTGTATAATTTAAAGGATAAAAGAAATAAATGAACGAAATCAAGAATTACTAGATTCAAAGAAACACATCTGATTTATTTTCATTTGCTCAGTTGTATTAGAGAAACTTTTTTCTTTATTTCTTTTTTGTGTTTTAAGAAATGTCTCAAAATAAATAAAAAATAAGATACATGTAATGTTAAAGAAATATAAAAAGCATGTTGTGGAAAGCACATTAATATTACTTAGGACCCTAAGGATTAGCATACACCCTATTTGAGGACAAAGAAAAGAGTCTCCTATTCTGACACTGACATGGTTGACTGCAATTCACAAGGTCATAGCTATGTATATGTGCTTTTGAAACTAGAATACATTTTTAAGAGCTTATTTGCTTTAGGAGATCCACAATTAGAGAACAAACTAATAAATGACAACTACATATAAGCTTGTCAGAAAATTTGCATACGTTTTAACTTATAAATGAATTTGAATTCTTTAATGGTCATTCATCAAGTTATGGAACACAGATGCACAGGAGTGAAATTTTAAGTAAACAATTTCTGGGAGATGTGTCTAATAAATCAGAGTTTACACCTCACTTATTAAAGAGCAACCAATCATATTCTTAACCTTGTCAAACAACTTTAACTAAATTCAATGATATTATGCTAAATCTTGCTGGCCATTCATATCCATTTGATCACCATATTGATGATAAAACTTAGTAACGAGTTTCTCCTTTTTTAACAGTTCAATGTTGTTAACTAAGAGAGAATTAATATACCCACCAGATCCAAGATGCCTTGAGCTTCTTTCCTTAATATAGAGAAATTGGCATGCGCTAGTTCAGCATGTTCTTTGTCAATCTGGAAGGAACATATAAGAATAATGGTTGATTGAAACCTTTCTTCCATCAATAGAAAATCATATACAATAAACAAGAAATAGTTGCTAAAGGTTTCAGAAGTGCATGCCTTCTGGAGATCCAGATCTTCACCATCTTGTTCATCAAGCAACAAAAATTGCAAAACTGTAGCTGGAACATCTGGAGCAAGCATATGCTGACAATACTGAAAGTAGCTAAGAAGCAAGGCATATTGACTGAATATAGAAAATTAAAGGAAGGTCAGTTTCCAACTATATAAGTATAACAAGCAGAGAAATAGAGCAGTTAACTTGAAATATACCGTCTCCTTAAGGCTTCTGATGATTCATGTCTCAGAATCGCCATGATAAGCTTAAACAACAGGGAGTGACAAGCACCATTTGATAATTGTTTCCCCACGATAACATCAAGAAACGTGACACTATCAGAATTTAAACCAGCAGGACATAAAAATCTTTCATCACGGAGTTTAGCCATGCATGTAAGTGCAACCTAGCAACATTTAGAGTTAACAAAATTAATTAAGATAGCAAGAGAGGGCTATCTGTAGAAAAAAAATTAATGTATATAGATCAACATTACTTGGCACAATATATATGCCATCCTTAATGAACAATCAGGCGAAGCAGAAGCACCAAGGGAGGAATCAAGAATTCTGCCAATGACCATACAAAACAGTTAAAGTAATAATGTCTGACAAAGTAGAAGCAAAATAATTGTAATGAGAAGGGGACCTACTGATATAAAATTTCAGATCGATTTCCGACTGAGGATATTCGTCTGGACACAGAGATCTACAAAAGCAAATAATTGTCAAAAATGGCATGTTATTGGAGAAGGTATTCAGCATCTGTTTTAAGTCTCTGAGCCAACCCAGAGATATTCAATTAACATTATAAGCTATTTGAAATAAATATATGAACCTCAACAATTTGAGACCACCCAGTTAACATATGAAGTTGGGCAGCTTGTTCCTCAAGATTCTTATTGTACTTCCATCCCCATCTTAACAACTGCTGAATTGTATCTCTAACATCATTTAGCTCAGCTTCACTGCCAAAGTTACTCAACTGGGGATAAACATTATTGAATTTCTGAAACAGCATAAAAACCACCATAACAGAAACCTCCTTTAGAAGTTCCAATGAGGGAAAATTCACGACACTAATGCACAAAAAAGAATCTCACTTTAAGAACTCTATTAGCCACTAAACCAACCTTCCAAAGTTTGTCACCGAATGAAGCAAGATCGATCAGACGATCACCACGCTCTGAATAATAGTAAATACCTCCCTTACCAGAAGTTGTTGAATTCCCAAGTATGTCCTCTACCTGTAAGATAATTTAAATCAAATACAGCACATGAGGGATAAAAATAAAATTCGCCATCAGTGGATACAATCTTACCAGCAAGTCATATTTCATACTAGAAACGATTGGAGAAAGATTCATAGAGGTATCCGGAGATCTAAATTGGACAACTTCGAGCAACTCTAACACCTGAGTATTTTGCAAAACACAACTGTCAAATTTCCCCAAGGTACAGATAAGAAAACAGGACTGACTGAACGAACTATAATGATCCATATATGCCTTTTAAAGCCAAATGACAATCATGATAAGATAAAAACTATAAATAATAATAACATTTAATAAAGCATATTACAGGATTATCACCAAGGGATACTCCAGTTAGACAGATCTCTTGCATTAAAGCAAAAGGTCTAGGGATCAAATCTCACTCAACCCACCTTGAAGATGGATTTATTTAATTTGTGTTTGTAAGCGGATACTAATAGTTGAGTATTGCTGACTGCTGAGTAAGAGGACTTAGGACTGAATCCCACAAACATCTTTGAAAGGAGGTTGGTTTACATTCGATTATTGTAATAAAAAATAATCAAACAGATTAAGAACTGAGTAGCTACCAAATGCACATCACATTCGATACAGTGTAGAATATGGAAAGGACAATATATAACTGGGAAATATCTCTAAACAGTATTTGAATCCCTAAAGAATGTGTGTGTGCGCACTCAAGATATATATATATATATATAGAGAGAGAGAGAGAGAGATAGCTCCAACAATAGAGAAAATCTAAAATCAAGGAGTTCCAGAAGTAGTAAAATAATTTTTGAAGACGACCAATAATAATAACCGTCAGGCACCCCTGCAAGTCTGCAACAAACCTGTACATTGACAGAACATGCATAGCATGTATATACAATTTTTAACATATAGTGACTAACATGATGTGGCTATGGCTCACACACTGCTGATATGTCTAAATACCATAAACACATGAGGATACATCCAAGTAACTATAATATCACAAAACATTAAACACACAAATAAGCAAAGGAATAGATATATTTAAACAATTTCAGAAGAACCGAGTAAAAAAAATGGCACTATAAGTGGTCATTTTTTACCAAGGGAGAAGGCACTCCATATTCACTAACTTCACCAAAGAATGTGCATTGGCATAAATGAAAGCAATAAGAGATTCAGGCTCAGGGCCCCAGGTTAGTCTGCAAAATCCTCGGAACAGTTCAAACTAATAAACCCACATTTGTGCAAGTTGAAATTACACTTTCAGCCCTTATGACTAAAGGACAGCTGTTGCACATACTTATAAGTGAAAATTCATGGCCTATTTGCTTCCAATGAAGTACTATTAGAATTAAAAAAATATAGGCAGCTACCTCACCTAATCAATACTTGGTTGAAAACTCTAAATTAGAAATCCTTTTACTGAGAGAGTGTTTTTGTGCAACTAAAAAATAAATTAGTTATCATTTACTTTAATAAATATACCTAAACTATTAGACATTAGTCTTCCTATTGGCTCAAAGAATATCATAATGGACATACAAGTAAGCTAAACAACCTGTGGAGAAATTGTCAAAAGAAGCCTTCTTCATCCCAGCTATGTGCAAGGTATGCTTTATTACCAAGCTATAGTTCCAAACTTCCAATTTCTTTTGCAATTTCCAAGCTTATTGCTTAGAAAGTTCTTTCCCAATCCCTATAACATTTGCTTACTCCAACAGAAATAAGTTTTACAAGAATGTAAATCCATTTCAGAACCTTAGTTAGGTTAATTAATACACAATTAGCATCAATCAAACAAATAAATAAACAAAAGAAGTAGGATATGTGAATTGGGAAATCTGGCAAAGAGCATTGAGCTTAGGCGCCTCAGGAAAAAAAAAATTCTAGATTGTCTGATATTCTGATCCATGACTTAAAATTAAGCCAAGCAACAATACATAGTAACATAGTAACACGAGGAATATAAAATAAAACTAAACAAAGTACGCACGTACGAACATTTATAAAAACAAAGGTGGCAAACAGATCAAGACACATTAAATGAAACCAGCAATACCTTACTCTTACTGATAGTTCTAGTCCCAGTATCTGTGATATTTTGAAGCGTGAGAGGGTGAGAAATAATATCAGTCTTATCTTCGATGCAGTTCTGCCCAAAGACATGAGCAAGGATGCTCTGACACGCCTCTTGGTGAGTGGAGCTACTCCCATAACCAGCATGCAACTCAATAGCTAAGAGCTTCAATAGCCATGCTCTCTGGGGAAGGTAAAGCCAACAAATTGATGTGAATGATACTTAAGAGTTCAGAAACACATAGCAATAATTTGCAAGCATTCCTTGAATATTAACACTTAGTTTCTAAATCAAGCATTAAAACAATCTGCATCATTACAATTATTATTTTGTTTTTCACAAAATAGAAGTGTAATAATGAAAAAAAGAATACAAAAATAATCTGTCCATTACGAAGATGAACAAACTGTTCACGAGGCAGCCACCCAAAAGAATTCCAAAAGGAGACATGAAAACAGATCTTTTGAATATTGAATCATCAAATAAAAAGCACCTATTGTGCACTGGCTTGCCAAGGCATTATGAAAATACATACAAGTTTTGCCTAAAATATCCTATATATTTATCGTTCAACATCAGGTGATCATGAACACTAACTACAATATCCAAGTGTGTATAAAGTGTTCTAGTCATCACCAATCAATATAACTATAATGAGTTACTTTCTATTATAATTGACAAGCTTATCAATGACCAAAGACACAGAATAATACACTTAATCATACCTCTACTAATATGTGCTATGACAGAAAAGTAAAGCCCCGCATTATAAAAATTAACCATAGAAGATTCCGACTGGTAAACTTTACAGTACAGGGTGTGTGAACTGCACAAACCGATACGAGTAATAAAAAAGGAAAATCATTAAAATTGAATAAATAAAGACACCTGATGGAGGGAACTTATCCGAAGCGCCTGGTTGCTATTTCGTTTAGGAAGTGGAGCCACACCAATAGTATCGAGATGCTGTTACAATAATAATGGAAACAGTTTAAGTAACATAAGCAACAACAAGAATATATATGAGTAATGCTAGTCTGCCCAAAAAATTTGCTCAAATGATGTGGCATGTGAGTTGTCAACACCATGTAAATCATGAGATGATGTAGTGAGTGATGTGTTAGTTACAACTCACATGCCACATGAATTTGGGCAATGAGAACCATTTACAATACACACACTTTAGGCAGCTTTGATGAAATTTAATGAATTGTAATGTGATGTTTAGTATGGATGTTTAGGAAAAATTTTGAAAATTTTCCATGTACAGGATTAGACCTGGCAAAATTTCAAATGACCCAAACCCATTCGAAAATAGCGGTTGATGGGTCTAGTTTATCGGATTAGGTTGTTAATGGGTCAACCCATTAAAACACGAAATATAATGGGTCGGTTTTTGGTTCACCTTTGAAAAACCATTAATTCGTTAGCAACCCGTTAATATAAAGATTTTTTTTAAATGTTATGATATTTATTAAAAAAAAAAAAAATTGTATTGGATGACTCAATAGTAAATAAATTTTAATAATCAAGTTATGGAATTTATTAAAAAATCTATCTATAATTATGGTTACGATATATTTTTATAATTAATTTTGGGTTAAGCTATATTAACTTAAAATCTTGACTTAAATTTGTGACTTCAACATCCATCCAACTATTTTCACTCAATCCAATGGTGGAAAAAGTAAATGAATTAAACAACGACAACCCTAGGATTGAGTGAAAATAGATGGATGGATGGATGTTAAAGTCACAAATTTAAGTCAAGATTTTAAGTTGATATAGACTAATCCATTAATTTTAAATACAATTTCTATTTTTTTTCTTTTTTCGAAACTGGAAAAAATTTCTGAATTTATGTTTTATTGAAAGAGAAAAAATTCCTGATTTTTTCCAATTTTAAATTAAAAACTATAAAACTATAAATTAATTATGTCACTATATTCTAACCCTAACCCTAAAAGTAGTGGTCTTGTCCTTTCTTGAAATTAATAACAGCTAATTCTCAGTAAATTCCACATCTCCATTAATTTAAACCACAACGGGTCGGGTCGGGTTACCCGTTAATTTAACAAATGGTTTTGGGTTTGTATATTTAAACCCATTAAACTAACGGGCTGTGTTTGGGTGAGATGATTTTAACACGATACACCGGTCTATAAAGTATCTATTGTTTTCCGACTTTTTGAAGACATTAAAAAAAAAGAAAAGGGGACATATCAGAAAAAAATAGTTCCCATATCCAAAAAAAAATTCAAATTTTTTTTCAGATGTAAATTTCAATTTTCTTATCATACATACAAAAAATCCCATCAACATGTAATAAATTTCATGAAATTCTATCAAAGGTGCTCATTGTATTAAAGTAAGGGGGTGCTCATGGGATATGTTCCCATGTGAGTGTATATATATATATATATATATATATATATATATATATATATATATATATATATATATATATAAAGGTAAACTACAAATCAGCAGATTGAATGTAACTAAAGGGCTTTAAATTATTAAGTCACAAGAGATTGTACCTTAACGAAGAACTGATACTTTTTGTTACTCAGCAAATCCATTATAGGACTACATGTTAAAGGATCCAAGCACAACTCATAAAGTAGCTGCATAAAAGCAATAGATCAACATTTTCTACAAGATTCATTACCCAAAGAAACAAGAAAAATGGAGAAATAATACCTATTACTACATTTCTTTCTTTTTTTAATAAGGAAAAAAGAAAACTGATCAAGTAGCATCTAACCTGAAAACCAAATTCATGAAGCAATGCATTTACGTCTGGCTTTGAAAGCTTCTCTAAGATTTCAAGAATGATCTTAAAGCAACTGTAATAATGTAATTAATGCACCCGTAAACATACAAACTTAGACAGAAATGAAATCAACATGGACAAGTTGTACCAACTAAACCTGTAATGAAACTTCGGTTGCAAAATTGTCCGTTCAATAGGGGTATCAAGATCAAATTTCAGCAGTAAATGTGTAATATTTGGAGCAGGCCGACTAATATTATCAATTAGAAGCTGCAAAACGCACAGACAAGTAAACATGAATATCACAGACATATCATCAAAGCATTTACATATCAAATAATGAGATCAACCTGCATTATGAGAACCCCTGGATCATCACCACTGTTCTCTATAACCTGACTCTCTTCTGATCGCGACTCAAGGCAAGCTGCATAATCCTCCACTAAACTATTTGCAGCATTGTATTTTAGCAGTACTTGTACGAGTCCAACCATGCGAGAACTGTCAATCAAAGAAGAATTAAAACCATAACCAGACCACACTGATCACAAAATGAATGAATAAATGACAAGAAACTGAGACACAAGAAATACCTCAGAATACTCATGATTTTGATAGAGCACTGCTGAATTTGTGGTTGAAAATCATATCTTACATACTCCAACAATGCTACAATTTGGTTATGATCTTGAGAGAGTATAACATCCAGAGGCTGTACAGAAATCAAGCTATAATGAGGACTTCAACCAAAGGTGCTTTACCATGTAATTATGCAAAGTACAAACATTAAAAGATAAGATAACTTCTCAGACATTAAGTGAAAATATTCAATAGAAATGTATACAGCAAACTGCATACAGTACATGACTCAGCAGCTTTAGTTGCATGTACAAAAGGCATGGACATCACATGTGCTGTGCTGATAATCTGGACTCATCATAAGTATAACTAGTGTGAGCAAAACAATGTATACAGATACATTAACAATTAAACATTTTTTTAACTTTATCGTAAGTAATTACATCATCCACATCAATTTCATCGATCATTATCTTCTCTATGCAGTTATAATTGCAGTATTCATATTTAAAAATAAAATAAAAACAGATACAAGTGCAATAGTGAAACGTTAGAAATAGTGCCATTAAAGGGAAAAATGAGCAAGCTTGCTGAGATAATTTGCCGGGAGAAGTGAGAATAAGGGTTCAACAATGAGGGACAATTACCAAGGTAGAGCAATTATAAAATGAAGAATCTACCTAAGAAACCAAGAAAAGTTGAGAAAAATAGTGAGCCTTCAGTTCAAATCCTCCTGTCTTTATAAAGTTTTTCACTATTTCTTATGCTTCCTAATTTTAACACATCATGTTCCTCTTTCTATGAAATTCGAACTTCTTTTATTGATGACTTACCACAATCTGAATACTTAGTAACTTGCTACCACTTCAATTTTCATCCAAACAGAACCTCCAAATCAAGGATTTGAATTAACCCATTTTTTAATGGCCCCAACATAACAAAAGGTTTAAGAATATTATACAGGAAACAAAAAAGAATCCCATTTGACTTGCACATGATGGCCCCACTCATAATTTCAAAGACAAAAACACAGTTCACAAACTCAAATTTCACTTCTCATCCAAATGGAACACAGCAATCTTGCTGACAAAAAAAAAGTTATAAAACCGCTTATGCATTTTGTCAATCTTCAATATGAAGGTGAAGGAAGTCAATGCATGACAAACCCCCATATTAAAAATTATAATAGTCACCATGAAAAGTTATTAACTATCCATCAAATGGGAATCATTACCTGATATAAAGGACGCCAGAAATCAGAAAGAAGTAAATCCTTCTCCAAGATAAGGATTATAATTTCCAAAGACAGTTGCACAGCCTTTTCTAAAAGTGGCCCATATGTTTGACTAGTCCGTTCAGTAATGATTGAATTGACTCCAGGCTGAAGAATACCCATTATATTTCGAAACACAGTCTTTCCACTCATGAAATCCTGACAAAATGATGTTGAATACAGTAAGAAATAAACCTCAGTTATAGCACAACATCAAGTTTGATGGTGCAATGTCCACTTATAGATAATTAGAAAATAAAAAACCTATGGAAGGCAATAAGCTTAAGCATATTTATTTTCCCAATAAGGAGATCAAGCATAAAGCTTAGAAAGTTTAAAAAGAGAAGGGGAAAAAAAGATCTACTTCCAACTAATTTATAAAGCCATGGACCAATAACAATTACTATATATTGAATGTACATAATATAAGCTCTCTCCTGCTTTCAGATACAATGTTCAGGTTAAAACAGAACTTTCCATCACGGATCAAGGTTTTATGCCTTCCATTTCATTCACCAGAAAGCCAGCATTGCTAGCAAAACTATTAACCCAGGTAGAAAAGATGTTACTGGATAACAAACCAAATTTCTAAAAGAAAAGCTACAAAATGCATTACCAGCTGCCCACCAGCTTCAACTTGCCAACCACAAGTAATTCAAGTCTGGCTTACAAGCTAAGCATAAAGAAAACAAGCTTGGCAAAGTCGGGAAAAATGAACAACTACAAGAACTTGAAGGTCATCAATAATAAGCCATAATTTTTAATATAAGCTACAACAGCACATGTGCATTGGTACAATTCTTGGAATCAAACTTTAGCTACACTAAATCTCAATCTATGGAAACCAATCACTAACAGGATCAATGAGACCCTGTTAATGAAACCAATCATTAACCTTTGTTTTTTCTTTCATTAATAAAATCATTCTAGTTTCCTATCAAAAAACAGGATCAAAGAGACCCGAGAAAAAGCTCAATCTCAAACATGATCCAATTGGACCATACCAAACATTAACAATTGGAAGAACTTAATTAGTTCAGCTAGCAAACTTAGTTCATCTTCCTGACTTTCCAATCCAGTTAATCTTATACCTTGTATCTATGTTACATGGACGCTGTAACATGAAGTACATCAATAAGACAAGACACAGGACAAGAAGATATTTGGCCAAAGTGTCAAACACAAAACCAACAAAACAGAGACGCAACAGGCATGACCAGCAAGGGATATATATATATATATAGAGAGAGAGAGAGAGAGAGAAATTCCTGTTTCAGCAGAATTGCCTCAGATTCACACAAAATCTGTTACTTTAGTTAATAAATAACCATTACAAGCAAAAAGGCCAAATATTCAATGTTACATAACTCCTAAGGCTGAAAGAGTAAAAAGGTTAATAAGATTAGATAAAGTATGCCCGGCCCTAATCGGCATATTTTTTTGTTGTTTTACCCCCCATAGTGCTTCCTCGCCAAGCTTGGGCAGAATAGAAGAGCAAGTATTAGTAGAGCATAGCAAAAATGTGTTCCTCCTCACTATTATGTCCTCAGTATTATGTTTGCTCGCGGAAATTGTGGCCTATTAATTTGCTAATTGGAAATAGATTTATCAATCGTCTAATTGTCTCCAACTGAGAAATAGAAAAACCCAATAGACAAACAAATTTTGATCAAAAACCTGTACCAGAGTTAGGAAATAAAAAGAAAACAGAACAAATAAAAAAGGAATTGCAGAATCATAGAAGATATGAGATAAATGACATCAAAGAAAACAGAACAGTTGATAAGTACAATCATAGAACCAGCCATACTAATGGTTTGGTGCAAAAAAAAGCTCCAAAGAAGATAACACAAATTGCAAGTTCAATGAATTGTAAAGAACATGTCAATATTAAGAAGCACTGGGTCCACAACCTTAATTCATGTTATGAGTAAAGATATATGTGATAACAAATGCAGGAAATTTATTGTCGACAAATATACTCAACACTAGGATTAATAAGTAAACGAGCATATTATACTCATATAAGTAACTACTTACATCGCATGCAAATTGGTTAAAAATTAAAAAGAAGAAACAAGCCATCAAAACACTAAAGACATACTTTTAGCAACTCCAACACAGGAACCTGCATCTGAAGCGAAGATGGCTGTGTTGCTGTTGACGATTGTTCAACAAGACCATCAATATCCTCATCTTGAATGTCATACATGTTCAGAATCCTGCAGAATAGACAATATGAATATGCAAATTCCTATACGACTTATTCGACTCAAAGAACATACTAGGTACAGTTATAGTTCAACATATTACCAACCCACTGCATTTTTAGTAACTCAACTATATTTCAGCATGTACATGTGTGTGTGTGTGTGTGTGTGTGCGCGTGTGAAAGTCCTCACACATGGAACAGTAGATACTTGGAGTAAACAACTCGTTGATGCTGTTGAAGAAAGATAAGAAAAGGCACTGATAAAATAAAAAATAAAAAACTTTAAGAGAATAAAATCAACTCAAAGCTCAAAATTACAGAAATAAGCCTCCATATTAAAATAGTGGGGTTTACTCACATGTGAAAATGTTTAAGACAAGCAACAACCAATTGCCATTTCTCGCAAGGATCTGCATAGGCTCTTTGGGGGAATGGCCCAAACACATGATCGTATATGAACCTAAAGATGCCAACAAATCTGCAAAAGTAGAAACCGAATTTTAGAGTGGACAAGAAAAAAAAAAAATCAAAATACCCAGAAAACAGTAAGATACCAAGGACCAATACCTACGCCCTCTATCGCTCACATCCTTTTCTTCAGCAATTAAAGCATTTAAGAGATTAATGAAAGATATTGTCGAGGGATATTGCTCCCTCCTAGCTTCAACTTCATTCAACTCAAATTGCATATCATAAACCTGTCAATAACAACATTTATCATGATCAGTCTAGCCAACTGTAAAACAGATTACTATTCCCTGTAAAATTCATGGTGACATCCCAAGAACGTTTGCTGGTTTGCTGATGCACAACACTAACAGATCCCTGATAAACTTTACACTACTTAACACTATTCTTAAACCATTAACTAATTTAGCAGACACCAAAAGGCAGACCAAGCGTTTTTGTCATTATTATAAAACTAGCTGAGAATAAATATAAGAAAACAATGAATGCACACATTGTCCTTGAGATTGCACTAGAAACTAATGAAGCAAACAATCCTTAGGAGAACACCCAAAATGTATATAAATCACAGAAATGGTAATGCTTTTAAAGTTTAAAAAAAATAAAAAAATAAAAAAAAATCAGCTAACCAAATAGGGGTACTAAGTTGATGTCACAAAAAATAATGAGGAAATAGGAGTTGGTTCTAATTTGCTTTGTTCTCCTCCATTGTATTTCCCTATTCCCTCATTATTTTTTGTGACATCAAAATATCAAAACAAGAGAAAAGGTAAGGTAAGTCACAATATGATGCCTTAAGAGTCATTTCATTAATCAAACACAGATTTCTAAGATACCACATGGTCCACACAAAATACTAACCTGTGCAGCCATTGATTGTGCAGTGTTCCCAGCTTGAGACCCAACAACCACAGGTAGATCATAACGCTCAAGATAACTCCAAACAGTATCCTTTAGGACTGGAGAGACATGAACGAAGGTTGTTATTGCATTCCGCAGAGCACCCTGTGAAAGCATGTGATATATTTGTTCAATAAAAAGCATAAATTTACTGGAAGCATCCAACATTAATGGAAAATAGACACTGCAAATGCTATAATACAATAATTTCAGCATTAAACAAATTTTCCAACCTTCAGATATGGAGGTACGTTTTCATAACTGAGGAGCTTAAATAATGGTTCCATATCAGGGAACCATTTTTTTCTTTCTATTGGATTCCCATTTTCCACAACCTGCAGATGTTTGAAACCAGAAATAACAGTTATTCCTTTCAACAAAAGACAGAAGATTTGGTGACATATCAAAGACAGTACCGTGGAAAAAAAAGTGTAGTTGCCAAAATTTAAAAATAAAAAAATAAAAACAAAATACAATGTTAAATTATTATAATATTATGCTTTCACATCAAGACTCTAGGTGTTTACCAAAATGTTTTGAGGTAAAAGAGAAAAGAAGTTAGAAAGAAAAGATAAATGGAGGTGCAGGCCAAAGACAGCAACCACCAAGACATTTTATATAAGCACCAAAGATATCCACTGGAAGAGCGAAATGGTGGTAAATGCATGCCCATCAGCAGGGATATCTTCGTGTCAACATGAAAGCAATGGGGTAGAAGAAAGAGCAAACAGATGAACTAACCACATTCAAAACAATGCACTTAGCACACTGTCCTATAGAAACAAATGCTTACAGCCACAAAACTTTAGAAGAGGCAAACAACTACAAAAGAGAAAGACACGGAAACCTTCTGAAGAACATTCAAATATGCAACAAGTGCTTTCGCATCCCCCTCTTGAAACTCAGGAAGCATTGCCCCAGCAGTTTGAAGTGACTGTTTGAATTTCTCATCATAAATTGATAAGCAATCAAACAAAGTTCTCCACCCAACAGAGCGAAATGCTTTACCCTGAAGTAACTCATAAACCTTCGAAGCACCTTCTTGACTAGAAGCCTAAAACAAGAAAATGTGCATCAGACATCATATGGAGGTTATGAGGCATGCCTCACATATTCAATTACACAATGCACCTACCAAGGTACTCAGCATATTCAAGAAAGCCACAAGCGTTTGAAAATTAGTATGATCCTCTCCAGCAAAAATCACAAAAGTCCATAAGACATCATTGCCAGACAACAGCTCCGGTTCTTTCTGAAATTTGCAAGTATAACAGATAACAGGGTCATCAGAACCAAATAAGCAAGTGTGTTGAGTTATTTATCCATGTAAAACAATAAAATTAAATTTAAAAAAGAAAAAAAAAAGAGCTTCTTGTCATAAAAAAAAAATGTTGATAGCGTCGTCCAAATAATAGCTGAAAATCAGGCATACTTAAAAGAAGGAAATAACTCTCCATTGTTCAAATTTTCAAAAGAAATATATATTATATACAATTCTATTTCATTATCTTTTAACATTTTCCAGATGCTGATACATTAACCAGAATTACTAATGAAGAACCACCAAGTCTTACAGTATAAAATTCTATCATAATACTCCAAACAAACCTGATAAATTTCACTGACAAATTCCAAGAGAGAGACAAATGGTAATGGGCCTGTTTCAGTGGATTGATGAGAAAGCATGTTGCCATCATGCACAAAATCCTTTGATCCAGCTGCACGATATGAATTAAGCACACTCATAGCTTTCTCCTTCGATTCTTTGACCTGTAGGGAAGGATTTAAACAAGTTTGTCAAAGAAACAATGCTGATAATGCAAGATAGGCATTTTCAAGGCCACAAACATACAAAAGAGGAGGCAGGCATTTATGTTTCTCTACATGTGTACATTAGTCTGAGTGTTTAATAAAGACAATTATCAAAATAAAAAACACACCGGAGAGCTAATGTCTTGCTTAAGCCTAATTTTATTGCTCAAGACTAATTTTCCCAATATAACTGTTCCTCATCGTAACTTTGACAATGTACATAGAGCCGTAAGAAAGTAGTGCTACAGTATAGATTCAGATTTGGAACAATTGATGATAGCATTTACACTAAGTCTCATTAAAATTAGTAGAAATTGTTTACGGATTAATAAATAAATTGTTTAAGCATAAGTTGACAGTTAATTACAATTGAAATTGTTTGCAAAAGAAGAACATAAAAACTTCAAGAATAATCAGAATTGCTGCCAGTTATAATAGAATAAACAATCATCACCGCCATCATCAATAGCAAGACTATAGGATCCTTCCATTCCCCATATAGTATAAGATATTGCCCACAATCAGCTATAAATGAAACTAATAAAAAGAGCAAGAAGAAGAAGAAGATCAAACACCAACATGAAGTCAGTTTGGGAAAAAAAAAAAAAGATTAGAACTATGACCTGACAATATTTGTATATAGCATTTTCTAGATTTGTCTGCTATATTGGTAAATAAGGGGCCAACAATATCAACCTCTACAACAAGTTATGTGGTGCTCTCTTGAACTTAAGGTGGCATTCCAAGCTTAGGATAAAATTAATTGGATACTTTATTACATATGTAAAATAACTTACAGGACAATGTGATCTTGGTGAGACTAAAATTTTCAGAGTTGAAATAAGCAGTTTAAACTTTGAAGCCAAATCATTTATAAGGAATTAGAAGGGAAGAATGACATTTTTTCCTTCGAAGAATATTTGGTTCTCAGATGTTCCTACCTATATATTATTTTTCACTTGGAAAGCTGCACAATTACACATTTTTATGGATGCATCTAGTAAAGAGGAAAGCTTAGCTTTGGTCCTTTGTTTTCACTCTTTTGGATGTTATGTGAGCTTCAGTAGACAACTATGCTGACTATCGGATGGGAATTGGAGGAGAGGAAGCACTAATGATATATTAACAATCCGTCTTAAACACACACGGTCACCTACCAGTTATGTATAAATGGCATTTCACAGCCAATTGCATAAAAGCAATACGTGGACAAACAATCAACAACAGCCAACATAAACTAATCTCGACCAAGGACACCAAGACAACAATAACAACTATGCAAGCTTTGGATTACTTTGCATAAATACTGAATTTTACCAAAAATAAATAGATAAACAGGGCACTTTCCCAATAAGCAGTATGAAAAACAGACATGAGTGACAATTCAGTGACAGAATCATATTAAATGCCCAAAATAATTTGTATTAAAGTGGCATTATAATTTACTTTATGGAACCAGAAAAAATTACTGACCTTGTCTCTGGCAAGATGGTGAGATAGGAAGCAAGTAATTAGCTTGTGCAAATAAGCATTATACATATAGACGATATCCTCATCATCGTTCTGTACACATTAACAAACAGACAGCAGGTTTAAGCACGCTGCAAACCAATCAAATATTACAATCCCACATTATTGACAAGAAACCAGGAAAATCATCATTACATTTCTTTATATACAATCAGAGTGCAAACATTTTTGAAGAAGATGAAGAATAAAATTAAATAAAAAAAAGCAAGCAGACCAGAGAAACATAAAAAATGCAATGATACATGCAACCAGATGATACATCAGTAGAATTTAGCAGCACAGCCCCAAGACAGAAAGATCAAGAAAGCAGCTAGGAAATAGAAAGAATTTCCAAGTGTAACGGATGCAAAGTCCAGAAGTTCACAGATTAGAGTTATGGACCCAGAACAAAATTGTAAATGATTCTATAATGTATAAATATTGTGGTTAAAATGAAACAAACAACAGCAGTGGTGTTGAATAAATTTCAGTAAATTTTGAGTTATTTAACACTTGAGCTATAAAGACAAACAACAATAGTCTAAAGGTGTCCTTGATAAGATTGTTAAAGTCAACTTTTAATCTGGTTGTCAATCAGTTACAATCAAGGTGTCAATCTGCCATAGAATGATGTAATTGGAGAGGTGATTGATTGAGTAATTATTGTGATTGATTCTACTTCCTTTTCTCTTCTAGGTCTAGCACTATAAATTGATGTATCTTTGGCTGAATTATATACAACACTATTCTCTCTTTCCCCTATCTTTTTTGTGTTAACATGGTATCAAAGCGCCGATCCTTCTCATTAACACAAACCTTTAGAAATATATCATATGTGCCGCTGTCGGCGGTGGCAGGAGGTGGCAGACGGCAGCACATGCACGCCTATAAAGGGTCTAAGATATTTGCAATACTCTTTTTCCTCCGATGACTCTTTTTCCTTGCCGGCGACTTGCAATGCATGACCTATATGTTTGGTGGCCTTCTGAGTCTGGTTTTGGGTTCTGACCAGATTGCCTTTTTCAAAAATGTCTCTTCAGTTTCGTCTCTCCATAAAAAAAAAACCTATGTCAAGCCATTTCATCGGCCACTTTGTCAAGCCGTTTTATCGGCAACTCTTTCAAGTTGTTTCCTCGGCCACTCTATCTATCAAGTTGTTTACTCGGTCACTCTATCAAGTTGTTTCATCAGTACTCTGTCAAGCTGTTTCGTCGGCACTTTGTCAAGTTATTTGGTTGGCACTTCTATCAAGTCAATTCGTCAACCTTTTGAAAGGACTCACTATTATGTCATTGGAACTCTGCAAACTCTTCTTTACTCCCCATCTTGAGTTTGAGGGGATGTTAAAGAATCTCGTAAATAATGATTATATGTTTCCATTTTTAATTTATTATGTTTTATTGCCATTTAAGTTTTTCTATATCTTTGTTTCAAGCTGGGCATTGAAAATATCTATGCTCCACCTTGAGGGGGAGTGTTAACGTCAAGTCAAGGTTTTAAAAGGTGAAATCGAGCCTCGAGGCGGTTGACCACTACCTCACGAGGCGTAAGCCTCGAGGCGAAACGAGGCGTAAGCCTCAATTAATTAATAATAAATTAAAAAAAAAATTAAAAAAAACATTAAAAAACTATAAAATAAAAAAAACAAAAAAAACTAGAAATTCATATTTCATAATTCATACCATAATATCAATGACTCATAACATAACTATCAAATAAAAACACACAACATGATTTAGTTCATAATAGAGAAAATTGATAACAAAGCAAAGTAATAAGTCAAAAGACTAAAAACCATGAACCCTCCCATCCCAAACTAGAAATTTAGAGCAAGTCTTAGAGTTAAAATCTATTCCCAACTCAAATAAAACCAACTTCATAACATTATCAATACATCTTCATGTTGGGTTTTGAAGATTGAATTAGTTTAGTTGCGCTACGCTGACGATTTTAACAAAGAAGTGATAAGTATAGATGTTCTTCCTTATCCTTTCCTCACCGGCTAGGGTTTCTTTAGTTTTTTTTTTAATGTGTTTTATGTTGTTATTTCAGAGTTTTTTTGACTTAAAACCATGACCTAAAACCATTTTAATTTTGAGGCGTTCAAGGCGTCCGAGGCGTGGCGATTTTTTACTGCCTCACCGCCTCACTGCCTCGAGGCGTAAGCCTCAAAATGCCTTTTAAAACCAGGACGTCAACTATTAATCTAGTTGTCAATCAGCTACAATCAAGGTGTCAATCAGCCATAGAATGACGTAATTGGCGAGGTGATGATTGAGTAATTATTGTGATTGATTCTACTTCCCTTTCTCTTCTAGGTCTAGCACATAAATTGATGTATCTTTGGCTGAATTATATACAACACTATTCTCTCTTTCCCCTATCTTTTATTTGTTAACAAAGATATGAAAATTTCTTAGTAAATTATAAACAAGGAATGAAAACAAAACCTGATAGGCTGCAGTTCTAAGAACTTTATCCAGTGAAAACTGGAAAATATTGTTTGAGAAAATTGCTTCCAAACACGAATGTATATGAACCAAGTCATTAGAGGAGGCACTTGAAACTGTTTCCCTTGCGGCAATCTCATCATGTATCAACATCAAATGTACAGCCCAAGCTAACCTTATGCCACCAACAAAACCCTCCACGATCAGATCACTTCCTGCAGCCATCACCTAAAGCAAGCAAAATCATCAGCATTGCAAAACATCACTGAAAAGCTAATAAAAATGAGTAAAAACTGTTCACTGTTTAGCTTACAGTTTCATGGAACTCTTTTCTAAAAGAAGCATCACGAGACAGGACAGATGATTTATCAGGTACTGCACTCAGAGCATCTGATACGAAAGCAATGACAAGAGAAAAAAGAAGGCTAAATGTGATCTGCATGGGAAGAAAAGTGAGAAAAAGAAGAGTAAGTGGCAAAGCAACAACACCTTCAAAGAGATAAGATCGTATAAAGTTCCGTGCACATATAATGTACGAAAAAGAAAACCTCGGGTAATTTCCAGATTCACAAACATACAAATTAGTTAGTCGGAACAACAACAAAGACATGCCTGATGCTTTAATGTGTCGTTGCTCTCATTAAGTTCTGCAGCACTGTCTTTTAAAGCGGAAAAGGCATCCTTCACATCTTTTGGACCTGCAACAAGTCAATGTTACAACTTTATGCAATAAATGGTCAATGCTATAATGTGTTCTCTTTCAAGTCAGGGACAAAAGAAAAAGGCAAAGTATTTCACCCAAATATATTATCCAACCCTGGATTCAGACTACAGATGAGTCCACAAGAACCTTCTAAGATAAACATAAGTTTTGATAATTTGACATGCAATCTGGATCTTAGTACTTCAGTTATGCCAACATTGTAAATTTCAGTGCACACCCCCCTCCCCCCACCCCAACTAGGCCACAAACAATCATAATGCTATTCATGCAATTTTTACCTTAGTGTTAGAGAAACAAATATATTTCACTTATGCTAATAACCTTTTTATCTTTTATATACAAGAAATAGAAAAACCTGTCTTAGTAATGTGGCTCGATTAAAGTTTACAGGGAGCCCAAAAGTCACCAGATTCCAAGAATACTGTAATATATGACTCAATTCTAGACTAATGGAGACCCATCAAATTCCTAAATTCCAAAGCACAAAATTCATACTTTAGATTACTGGAAGCACTATATTAAGCAGAAATCGACCTACTATAAACCTCAAATCATAAACAATAGTAAACATATAACTAGACAAAAATGCTTTAAAACATCCTATCAAAAAAAATACTTTAAAACTTACTAGTCCGCACAACTAGAACAGAAAGGACAAGGCAATGTCCTAGTATTAGTCTTTCCCTACAAACCACAGCTCTCCTTTCAACTAGAGCACCTCTAGAATCAAGAACATAACGCTCACAGAGGGGCCCGCCCAAACCAGCAGGTTCTTCCCGATTGAGTTCCTAGACCAAAGAAAAAACAATCTTGTGTCAAATCAGAATAGCCAAATTGCTAAAGAGCCAATAATATATAATATAATGCTGAAAGTGGATTTTTATATTTCAACAATTTGATACTTATGTTGACGCTAGATAACATGTTAAAGATCTAGAGGTGTAGGTTTATAACCATAAAATCAAAATGAAATTTAAACTTCTAAGATGTGATCAAAGATAAGAACATAGCAGCTCATAGGTCAGCAAAAAGTTGCTTCTAGAAGTTTATGCAAACTCAGAAGATATAATGTAAAAAAAAAAAAAAAAAAAAATTGTCACATAGGTCCAAACCTTGATAAGGGAAATCAAACGCTGTCTAAGCCCAGCATTAATAAGATCTTCCAGATACTTCTGAATGTCAGCCACAATATCTTCATCAAGTCCCTGATCAAGCACAACAGCCTGCAACAACAAACCATGCAACAATTCTTACATGAGAAAGATGAAGGGCCAATTTTCCAACCAGAAGAGAGAAAATTGATTGACAGCACAAGGAAGAGGGAAATACCCTTAGCAGTATATAGAGGGCTGTTATTAGATCTCGTCTCTCAGTATACCAGAGTCCTGCTGCAAGGCGTACAATTTCTAATGGCTCCCGTCCCATTAAACCCCACTAGGAATAAAAGAAAAATTAACATATGAAGTCATAATGCTGATATCAAAGATATAAATCAAGTAAAAATATGAACAAGAAAGAGATCAAAGACCTACCTCTTGATTGGCAGAAATAAGGAATCGAACACAATCAATTTCATTAAGATGGAGGTCATCACTCAATTTCAAGGCCTACAATCAACGGTATACCAAGCAATAAAAGGAAAAGGCGGTTAGCTCTGGTGCTAACAGCAATATTAAGCACCAAGTAGGCAAGTATAAATGAAGTTTCGAATGATAGGGGGGTGAAACTCTAAACCAAATTTGCATGAATAGAACAGGTAATAAAAACTATAAACCATATTTTCATGAATAGAACAGGTAATAAAACTTAAAAATTATAAATTCTACAGAACAGAACAAAGGAAATAAATGTAAGCACATAATCTATTCCCATAAGAATGAGAATTTAACTGACTTTAAAAGCAAATAATTGTGAGGAACCATAACAATGATAAACATACAAGCCAAAAAGAAAATGAAATAAATAGAACTTACAATCTGCACATCCTGATCATCAAGCGATATCGAAGGTGAATCGGGAAGCCTAACTTCTTTGGATTGCACCTGAGCTCGGTCGGACTGTTTGGGAGGCTACAAAAACACAATAAAAATAAATAAATAAACAACAGCAGAAATAATTAAGAACATTGTGAATGGCGAAAAAGGCGCACCGAGTACGAGAGGAGGGAGCGGAAAGAGGAGAGTGCGTTGCGAATGGAGTGAATAAGCTCGATTCGTTGGGCTGGTGATGGTGGTGAAGGCCCGAGGAGAGAGCTCTCGATTGTGGAGAGGAGTTGCTTCGGAGACACCATCCTCCTCCGGGAATTCTGCTACTAGCTAATCAATTTTCACTGCTATTCAATTCAATTCGATTCGAAACCCTAAAACACACAGACACAGCAATTTTGGGCGGGAAATGGGTCGGGACTTGGGAGTAGTCAGTACTCAGTAGAGAGATTGTATAAAACTAAAACCCTATATAAGCCCTAATAATTGGCCTTTTAGTGGGAGAAGGGTGTACATATGGGATTTGAATTATCTGTTGAACTGATTTTTTTTCTAATATTTTTAAAGCATGTGATTAGTTGTGAAACCAATTACATCTTAACTACACATGAAAAAGATCAGATCAATAAATAATTCAAATTCATATAAATGTCTTAGCGCTGAACACCAAAGTGGCAAGTACTATCAAAATTATATCAATCTATATTTAAAATATCAGTAATACTGCATATCCATCTTTTTCATTCCACTACATGTGGTATGTGAGGTGTCAAATTGTGAACAGATACATAGGTCATATGCCACATGTAGTGGGATGAAAAAAAATGAGATTTTAGGTGAGATATTTAGCATTATTGTTAAAATATAGATTAACTCTGAATTGAAATTAAATCATGTGTTTTTTTTTTTTTTTTAATGATCGCATCTGATGCACCAACATAAGATTCCAGCGGGGTGCATCGGATGCACCCAAGTTTTTCTCCAATTATAAGATAAGTAACAGATAGAACAACAACGTTTTGTATCTAGTATGATTTCTCTGGAATATACATTGAAGCTCTCTCAAAAGCCATTAATTGCGATCTTCAATTTCTGTGTTCCTTGAGGACTTTATTCAAACATCTTCCATCCTTTATTGTTCTTCTTCTTTTCACAAGGCATTCAGTCAACTCAGGTTTGTATGCTTATTTTCCTTAGTGCTGAGATCAATGTAAAGCATAGTAGTTATAACCCAAGAGGTTGTAGATTATATTCATATACCCAATCTATTAGGGGATTTTCACTGTATTAAATTCCGTTATCAGTTAATTTCATATCCTGTTTATCCTTGTACTGAACGGGGTTCGAGAGAGTCCGGAAAGCCGGGGCTGGTTTCTTGTGTATAATTCGATGTTATCTGATAACCGAAATTAAAATTGTTTAACATTAATTGGCGACAATTAGTTAATATAATGAATTTGTATCTGCTTAATATGTTTCTTTTATAGATTCTCATTTTGGTCACTCCTGGTTGACATTATCTATGGTTTGGTTTCTTGTTCTGTCTAATTTTCTTTTATCAAAATTAAATATAACTGGAAATACATGCAATTTGTCTTCTTAGCAAGCCAGTCATTTTAAAAGTTGTTAATTTTCGTCCATAATAAAAGATTAGTCCATTAGATGGGTATTATATTCCCACTTTGCAGTGAAGAGATGACAAACAAAAAGGAACTAGTCACAAGGTTTTTCCAAGTATACAAATATAAACCAACTTGAAAAGATCATGTTGAAGAAGTTTTTGGGGCCTCCATAGATATATCATCATGCACTGGAGAATGAATTTCATCTTCATCTCTATCAACATTCTCTGCTTCTTCATTGGCAATCCTTGAATGGTTGTGCATATTATTGGTATCAGGTGATAGTTCAATGCCTTCTGGACTTGTCGCAGGATGTACTCTGGATTCACGCCTCTTAAAGGGATGTGCAGACAGGTCTTTGTTGTCGAAATTCTTCATCAAGCAGACGATTTTCGACCAGAATGATGAGGATGTTTCTGGATGGGTATCGTTCAAGAGTGGCCACTGTGAATAAATGAAACTAACTGTGTACATTAAGAGTGAAGACATGGAAGCAGCTCCTGTGATGATGAAGAGGCCTGCAAAGCTGTAAACACTGAGACTATCTGAAGACAGTGTGGCACCTTGACCTTCACAGTTGGCTTTACCACCTATCGTCTTATTTTCGATATCAGAAAAATCACCCTTTTCAATAACATTCAAGATTGCTCTAGAGATGTTAGAGACTAGTGGAGAACCTAGTGGAAATGCCTGAAATAACAAAGATAGATAAAGTGATAGAATATAGATCAGTGAGATTGTTGAAGTAATGAAGAGATAGAGAGAGAGGGAGAGATACTTACAAAGCCGAATCCATCGGTTCTGTAAATGGGTCCGATCATCATGTATTTGGAGCAGTTGTTAGCTTTTCCAAGGAAGAGCTTTATGTAGGGAATTTCGTCAAAGATTGCAGCGACGGTGCCATTAGACAATGCTTGATGATACTCCTCTTCTGTGCTGTAAGGTTTCAACTTGGACTCATCGAAATTGAGCTGTTTTGTCAAGAGCTCTTTCACAAAAGAATCCTTCTGGTATCCCACAAAGTAACCATGATCTTGGATATCTTTGACGTCGGCAAACCTAGGCTTGAGTCGCTGGACTGTCAACATTGAAGTTAAACTTGCAGTGTAACTTTGTGTCAAGATAAGAACCACGAAAACCCATATGATCAACACAAATCTTGACCAGTTGTTAACCACCCTCTCCCCTGAATCAAACCATAAAACAAGCATCCTTAAAATATCGATAGATAGAAGAAAAGTGTGTTTTTATTGGAATTTACGTACTGTGAGCAAAGACCAGTGTTGAGAAGGAGAACCAAAATATGGTGCCAATTTGATGATCTCGGGGACCTCTGAAATCTGTGTTTACGCGGTGTTCAAGAACCCACACCACTAAACCTGTGAAGATGAAAGCTAAACCTGTTGTTAACCAAAGATCCCAACTAAATGGCTTTAAGAAAATCCAAAAGTTTTTCTTCTCATCATCTTTAACCAAAACCACCATTGACACCCCAGATTCTGAGTAAGGGAGAGTGAAATCCACAAATGTTGATCGAGTAGCCACTATTGTTGTATCTCCCACTACAGCATCGAATTTCTGCAAGCTCATTCAATCAATCATATGAAAAATACATATGTAGTCTAATTAAGTTGTGTAAATTAAGTTCACCTGTTCTGTGATTTGGTGAAGAAGATCATTGTAACTCCCTATCATCTTCCCATTTTCTCCGTAGGGAATAAATTCATGTGGGAGGGGAAATTCCAGTACTTGGAGAACTGCCATGAACACTTCTATGGAGTAGCCTGAAAATTCGGGTTTACTGTGATTGTTTGTCCATTCCACTTTAATAAATTCCGTGAACCCTTCTCTCACTGGAACTCCAATTCTCAATTTCCTCGGCTGCTCTACCGTGTTCCCGGGCCAGATTGGTTTCTTCAGTAACTCGTTCATTGCTTTACTATTGTGATTAATCAAGTCCGGAAAAAGTCTTTTCTTTTGTGTCCAATACCCAATAATTCTCTCAGTTTCTCCTATCACATTGAATATTTCAAAGGCTGAAGGTTCCAATTGTCCATTAAACAAATGGAATTTTCCACTCAAGCCTTCAAATTTAGTGTTGAGTAATATATGAACAAGTTTATGACCCATTTCAGATTTTCCCAAGGAAGTAAGATCAACACTAGTACTACTAGTTTTACTTGTATTTGGCTTTAAGAAGCTAGCATTTGCAATGCCAGCTGGTGCCTTCTCCACAGCCATAGCTACTGCCCAAACTGTGTCATATGCCCACAATCCAAACTGGTTCAATCCATTTATTGAACCACCCTTGGATGTTATTTTTTTCGACTTGGGAATGTACGGCCTTAATCCCAATACACCTTGCATGGAGGGATCCATAACTTTGGGATCAATAGGATCCATCACGGTTGATAACCCTTCAGTGACAATCCAAGCATACCCTTCACTCATCATTCCTGCTTTGTTTGCTTGTGTAAACAGCTTGGATCCAAGGGAAGCAGTCATGTGCACAACGAAAATGGTTGTCCGAGTTCTTTGCTTCAGGTTTAGTAGCTTCTTCAGGATTTCGCTCTCTCTAGAATTTAGTGAAATGACACATCTATGAGGCACTCGGATGTTGGACGCTTGGAAGGCGTCGTTGAGGTAGGGAATCAAACCATTTCCATAATCAGTGTCTTCATAGATAGGTATAACTTCCCTCCAACCATAAGCTTTGACAATGTCTACTATGGCTCTCACTTGGAAGGAGTCATCATGGGATGTACGAATGAAAAATGGTGTCTCGGTGGGAGAGAGACAGGGACTTGTGGCCGAAAAGGAAATAATTGGAATCTCAGCTTTCTCCCCCAGATTTATTACAAACTTGGCTTGTGCTGACCTTTGAGGTCCTATTATCGCATGCACTTGTTCATTCTTTATCAAATCTACTGCTGCAAAATTAATAATTCAACTCTTTTATGAATATTATATATATACGAAAATATTCACATCAGTGCGCACTAATGGAATTATATAAGGATATTGAATGTGAGCTACTCATTTTACATACTTTGACTTAGTATGTATGCACTTTTCAAAACTCTTTTATAAATGAGTGGCTCACATTTAATATCCTTATATAATTTCATCAGTGCGCACTGATAGGAAAAGGATTGTATATATAAATATATATATATATATATATATATATATATATTAAAAGAAATACCCAGGGTCGGCCGTACCACTAGACAATTGAGGTAATTGCCTAAGGCCCCACCTAAAATCAATGTCCCATATTTTCATTATCAATATATATATATATATATATGTTGGAAAATTCCAACACGTGGAACCACACATGTAATTATTAAATGCATTGTGCTATCTTTTGGTTAAGCCTAATTTAAAGTGGTCTAATTAATGTCTAAAGTTTTAAGGCTTAAGGGTATAATTGTCATGGAATTAATGTGTAGATACCAGAGTGCTATATCTAATTTGATGAGGTGTCAAATTAGAAATAGCAAAACATATAATAATCTAATTATTATATATTAGGGTGATGGTCCCCAAATTACACTATACCTTTTTTTGGCTTGTCTGTATCCCCATCACCAGAACAAGAGAGAACACTTTTTGGTGTCCTAAGGATCGTGATAATTTAAAAGATCTCAACCCGTCCACCAACCTCCGGCAATGGATTTAGGCACGTTTCCACTTTCTCCTATCTCCATTTTCTCTTGAATTGACATGGGTTAATAACACGAATTTAGGGTTTGATTAAAGCATGATATAGAATCATGTTTAGGTTATACTTTTGGATGAATTATGTGTCTATGCACGTTATATTCAGTGTTAATCAAGTTCCTTACAATATATATATAGAGAAATTCTATTATCAGTTCGAACTGACAAAAGTTATATCAGTTCCTTACATGTGGGCCACTGGATTTAAATACTTTGACTTGGCTGTATGCACTTGTCAGTCAAAGTATTTAAATCCAGTGGCCCACATACAAGAAACTGATATAACTTTTGTCAGTTCGAACTGATAATAAAAAGACTGTATATATATATATATATATATATATATTAACAATTAATATCCAATATTTTTCTTTCTATTTATTATTCAAAAAATCTCTCTTTAAACTTATAAATACCATTCGTTTCTATTTTCAAATAAAAAATTCCTATTTTCAAGTAAACCACAATTAAGTTAATTTAAATACTCATTAAAGTTTTTCTAAGAAAAAAAAATTACACTTTAAATGTTAGGGTACGGATATTGACACCCATAAAACTTATTAGTACACTCATTTTTATAAGTGCACCCATGTCTAAAATTTAAAAATTAAATATTACTATAAACACCCATCTTAATGCCAACAGTACCCTCATTGAAATAAATTTATTCATTTTAATATATATTATTTATAAACACTCTTAAATTATTACCACACCCAATTTATAAAAAAAAATCATATTATTTTTGGAATCAAATCATTTTTTTAATGATGGTCCAATTTACTTTTGGAAATATCTGGAGCCTTATAAAAGGGAATATGTATATGGGGGTCAAAAGATTTCAATTTGGAATTCTCTTATTTATACAACTATCTTAAAAATAAAATAAAAAACAAAAATAAAAAACTTGTTGATATTTATAGCTATAGTTAAAAAAAAAAAAATGTTATTTTTTGATAGAGTTTATAATTATACAAAAAAGAAAGACAAAAACAATATGATAATCATGTGATGATTAGAAAATTTGATACTTGAAATAAAATTATAGTTTAATTAGGGTTTGTCATAAAAATTAGGGTTTATCATAAGTTTTTTTTTTTTTTTTTTTTTTTTTTGAAAGGTAAGTTTTTTTTTAATAAAGAAATATAGTTGAAGATATAAGTGTAGTTAATGAGTGTATATAGTATTTGATTTATTTTTAATTAAAGTAACTTGTCCTTATTAGTAAATTTCTATTGGGATATTTTTGTAATTAAATTTTTTAATAAAATATGGGTGTACTAATAAGTTTTATGGGTGTCAATATCGGCTCCCTAAATGTTATTCTTTTTCTTTAAACGGTTAATATTTTTTAATTATATATTCACACTAAAATCTACTATTTTATATCTTCTTCTATATTCAATCAAACCATCATACTGCAAAATCAAACTCTTTTACTGCAATCAAACTCTCTCATTATTTCTCTATGTACTCTTTCATAATTATTCCATGTTCAATTGTTCCAAACTTTATTACTTTAATTTTATTTATTTATTTATTTATTTTGTTTTCAACCGTAATAGAATTATTTGTTTTTTTTTTTTTAAGCTTTGATGACTGATAATCAGATATTAGACATGCATAGTAGAAAATCGAATCCGGATATGAAAAACTAAAAAATAAAATAAAATTATTTGAATCGCAAAAAGATGGTCGTGATAAATTTGTAACCAGTAGCAAAAAAAGGGATGTGGAATCGCAAGGTCTCATTTAAAATTTTCGCCTAAGACCCCGTCTACCCTTGAGCCGCTTGGCAATACTATATGGAATTAAACTAGAGATATCGTTCTTCTCTATAGGGCATATATAAATAAATATATATATATATATATATATATATATATATGTTACCTTGAGAAGCTGCAACAACAACATCACTTGTGGAATTTCTGATTAGGAGAGCGAGTCTTGTTCTATAATGAGGGTTCAAAACATAGAAATCGGTGTGTGCCATGGATATCCACCTCTCGGCTATTCTTCCCACCTTGGAATTCAAATCTAGAATTACACCAACTCGTACTTGGTCCTTCAAAGCTGAGAGCTCACATGAAATGGCTGTGAGCAGAACGAAGGAGATCATCAAGGCGACAAACTGTTTCGGCTTTGCCATTGTAAGAAAATCTCTAGTGGAAATTGGCAAGCAGTAGTCTCACCTCATATCGCATTGTCACGTTTAGGCTGTCTCTATTATATATATGAAAGCTGGCTCACTGTAGATGACAATATAATTAATGTCATTGTTTTATTATAAGATTGGTTGAGGCCGTCCTTGCGTAAGTTATTGCATGAAAAACTTGTGGCTTAGACGTGAGAAGCGTAGTGGCATGGACTAGTACATGTGAATATGTAATCATACACAGCAAAACCTTTCTTCATGGTCATAACTCATAACTGTCATCTAGCTATTGCTATTTACAAATAAGTAAAATTAATATAAAGACTTGGAGTTTTCTCTGTCCTTTTGTAAGTGGTCCAGGGAATTTATATCTTCAATGCGAGGTAAAGGACTTAGTCCTCACCGATAAATATAATATCTACATTCTGCATTCATCGCATTCAGGCGCGTACTGCCTAGAGGTCAGCCTTTTGGTTCTCCGCTCTCAATAGGGCGACTCCTGTCCTAGGGGCGTAACTCAACTGGTAGATGGACAAGTTTAGAACTTGGGTAAATGACTTTCAAGTCAACGGCTTAAATCCTACCAATGATAAAAGCTTTAAAAAAATACTTGATATTGGATGGATATATAGATATTGTAAAAAAAAAAAAAAAAACGGTAACACCACTCCTTTTCAATTCAAGGTCACTTCATGTTAGGTTTTGACTCATATTCTCGAATGAACTCAATGTTAACCAAACGAGACTCAAATGATGTAGAGCTTCCTGGAGACGTGGGATATGTTTGGAAGTTGGATTTTGGTGTTTGAGGGAAGATCTGAAGAAGGAAGCTAAAGAAGAAGAAAACCGATGTCCCTAGCGTTGTGGCTTTGACAACGGTCTAGGGAGCGATCAAGAAAGATATCCAAGGCATTGAAGGACTGATGTGCCTTGCTTTGTGGATTGCACAGCGATAATGCGCTATAAGAAATTTAGTCTTTCCAGATAAACTTTTAGGAGACAAAGCAAGATTTGTGGGGAAAGGTTACCTTTCCCGACGAAATGATTTTTGTCGAGAAAGATATTGTTTCGTCGGGAAAGGTAACCTTTCCCCACAAAACTCAAAATTCGTCGGGAAAGGGTAAAAAACATTTCCTAACCTTTCCCCACAAACGAGTTTCGTCGGGAAAGGTAACATTTCCCCACAAAACTCAAAATTCGTCGGGAAAGGGTACAAAATTTTTCCCAACCTTTCCCCACAAACGAGTTTCATCGGGAAAGGTAATCTTTCCCCACAAAACTCAAAATTCGTCGGGAAAGGGTACAAATTTTTTCTCAACCTTTCCCCACAAATGAGTTTCGTCGGGAAAGGTAACCTTTCCCCACAAAACTCAAAATTCGTAGGGAAAAGTTAACGAATTTTTTTCCCAACAAACATTGTATTTGAAGGGAAAAGTTAATTAAAATTAAAAAAATATATACTAAAATTAATTAATTAATTAAAAAATATATATGCTAAAAAATATTAAAAGTTAATTAATTAAAATTAATTTTTTTGGATAAATCCACCACCATCAAACTAATCAGTAGTGGACACCTGGTACATGAAATTTTGATTAAATAAAATATAAACTATATTGAAATGGGAGTCCCCCCATCCTCATTTCCCCATTTTCCATAAAACATATATAAATATAATTATATATAAATAATTATATTAATATGTTATATATATATGGAATGTTTGTTTTTTATTGTTAATTTATAACTTTTAGTCAAATGGGGAAATGAGGGAACAAGGGAAAAGGGGAAAAATGGAGAAAAACGGAGAAAATGGGGAACTAGGGTTGGGGATGGAGATACCTCCCCACAATATTCCCAAGGTTTGGGAAGTGGGGATTGAGGGACCTATATCCATCCCCATTTCCCCAATGTGCAACCCTAAATCTATCCTTAATTGTTAATTAATTAACTCTTATCACATTCTCAATTAGCAACATCTCAATTGATTACCACTTTGAGGTATTAATCATTTAATTAAATAACAAAAATTAAAAAATTATCACCAAACCCGAATTTTTTTGCAATCCAATAAATATTTGTCAATATATTTTGTCATTCAAATTAGATTTTTGATTAGTTGAATAAATTTAAATTTATCTAACAAGTTTTTTATTTATTATTAGTTCTAACAACTCATATAGGTTATATATAAATATAATGCAAATGTTAACAGATAAAGTGTTGTAGTCCAGCGGTAAAGGCTTACCACTATGATGTGAGGTTACAAGTTCGATTCCTCATAACGACAATTAATTATCAATATTATCAAGGGTGGGCCGACGGTGGGTGGGCCGACGACGGTCGATGGTCGATTGGGCCGGCGGCGTCAACAGTGGGGTCGACATCCAAAGGTTTCTGCTGTGGGAAATGTTGTACTGTAGACAACGATTCGATGGAAATTTATGCGGATCAAGAAGTCTTCGATGGAAAAGGAAAAAACACGTCTTCTGGGAAGTCCTTGTGATTAAGGAAAGAGACCTACATGGAATAGGAAGTTCTTGTGCATGGAGAAAAAGGACTTTGCGCTGAAATAAGAAGTCTTATATGTAGATGATTAGTATTTTCTTATAGGATTTGAACTCCCTGTAACTAGTATAAATAGACCTTGTAATTAGGTTATTTTTTGTGTGAAGTATAGAACACCATGTAACATCAGAGAGAGTGGGTGAGATCCGAGGGAGACCCTAGGGAATATCCGTGGAAGGATCCAAGGGAATATCAGTAGATTAAGTTAGAGATCCATGGGTGATATTCAAAGGAGACCTAGGGGATATTGGGGGGAGGGGGTACTCGGTGAGAATATTGTGAGTGTGGTTTGGGGTTGAGGTGAGAGAAAGAATTTTAGAGTATATGGTTATAACAATTTATCATATAGTGGAATTTTCTCTGTGGTCCTGACAACTCGTGGTTTTTTACTCGATTTGGGCTTTCCATGTATATCTTGTGTTGTGATTGTTTTATTTTCTCTCATCTATTTTCTCTGCTACTGATATTATTAATTGTTATGAGTTATGGGCGAATATTAGGCATGATGTTTCCGCGATCATCGGTCTGAATCCCCAACAATTGGTATCAGAGCCATATGGTTTGGCGATGGCGATTTCAAGTATTTATGGGAGATCTTATGGAGGACTTTGTGGTATTGGGATGATGATCATGGTTGCCTAGTATGGTTTAGCAAAGGAGATACGTCTTGAAGGCGATTTCGAACGGGTTTGATGAAAAGAAGAATACTGATGGAGGAGAAGTTTGGTTTGTGGTGACAGGTACAAGTCATGGAGATCCAATCTGGGTTACACAAGGCGCTGATTGTATATCAAAAAAAAAAAATTGAACACTCAAAGTCTCTGGTGTGGTGTGTGGCTTATCCGGCAAAGCACTCCCAGTTTCTAGTAGCAAGTCTTTCACCAGGTATGTGATGCAAGCACAAAAGGTCTTTCACATGGTTATGTGATTTAATGACATGTTTATCTTTTTGGCAGTTTTCCCCACTAGCCATGAAAGAGGATATGTTGCTAATAGTGGTCCATAATTGTGCACACGGCATTGGTCAGAAATTTTTTTTACATAGCTACACAAGCTCAAAAATTGTCTCTTTTACTCAAGAGTCAAGACTGTTGTAGTTTGTTTGTTCAAAGTTCTAGAGCTTTCAAACATACTCAAACCTCCACTTGTAATATTTTCAAAAATCTCCTCTCTTTTTTGCTTGGTACCAATAAAGCTATGAATATTTTCAAGTAAGATCTTTCATCTTGTCTTTTACCTTTTTCTTTAAAGTTTTATTTAGTTGTTTAAACACCAGGAAGTCTTGACAGGTTAACTAAAGCATAAGAAAAATATTAAATTTCTAGAGTAACTCGGTCTTAATAAAAGTTTGAAAAATCTGTTTGCAACCTTAAAGGAACTTTTACTGTAAAAGTACCTAGTAGAGATCCCCTTTTTATGTAAACAAAATTTTATGATTTTCTTTAAAAAAACTTCTTGGTGGTCTGCGTGGGTATGTCATGTTTGAAAAGTCAATAGTAGACTTTAGGAGTATTCGAAAATTCGTTTTGTTTAAATGGAAACCATGGGATCTTGAAAGGCCTGTTTGAGTTTCTCTATAGATTGCACCTCTCTTTTTAGTTTGGTATCAGAGCCTAGTTACCTTTAAATTTAATATTTTGCTTATGTGAGTAGTTATAGAAAGGCGGATTTCTACAATTCTACTTACAACATCTGATTTCTCGCAAAAATTTATAACTGAAATTTAAATAATAATTATCAAGTTTATATTATCATTCCAATATGCAGTTCTTGTTTTAGAAGTTTATGAGCTTAGTTAATCTTTTTAATAATATAAATCAAGCCTTAATATAACTAGCCATAAATAACCTAGAAAGCTTAGAATCATTAAAAAGGCGTCATTTAGAATTCATAGGAAGGATAGATAGAAAGCTTAAAATCCAATATAGTAATTTTGATCAGATTTATCTTCAAACTAGAGATAGTTTCCCAGGTTTTGAGAAAGATCTCCTAGATTTAGAAAATATAAAGATAAATAGTGAAAACAAAATAAAGGAAATAGAAAGAATTTTAAGAAAAATTTGTCAAGCTTCGGCTTTAACTTCAACTTTAAATCAACCAGATTAGATGAATGAAGAAGTCTTTAGTATAGAAGAATTATTAGAAGAAGATATTATATTCATATTAGATGAAGAAGATTACGAAATACTAATGCTAGATGAAGAAGATGAGTCTAGTTGAACAGAATATAGTACTAATATGCTAGAAGAAGAAGTTTCTTTTCTAGGAAAAAATTGCAAAGGTTGTAGTAAAGAATTCCATAAAAGGTTATAAAAATGAAGAATTATATTATTGTAATAAATGCATAGAAAGAGAAGAAGTAAATCATGCAGGAAGTGAACTTATATTAATAGATGTAGAAATTCTTTATAAATCCAAGAGAATTTGCACTAAAGCCATGATAGATACGGGCGCTAATAAGTGCATTATACATGAAAGTCTAGCCCCGGAAGAATTTAGAACTAAGTTAGGAACAGATGTAGGGCTAAGACAGTTTAATGGATCGTTATTACAAATAACTGAATGTATAATTAATATATCAATTAGAATCAATGGAGAAGTACATAACCTATCCCAGACCTTAGTAACAAGACAAGTAAGTAGTTATAAGTTTATTTTAGGATTAAACTTTATTTTAGGAAATAATGGAAGCATGTTAATAATGTCGAGTGGTGTGAATTTCTTTAAAAAATCCACCTTTATACAACCAAAGCTAGAAACCAGTAACCTTCCTTATATAAAGAAAATAAATAATATAGAAAAACCAATGAATTTAGAATATTTTGATTCTTTATTAGAAGATTCAATAGTAAATTTAGAACTAGAACATGATCAAATTTTAAGTTATGAAGAAATAAATGAATATCTAATGGAGAGTTATACCGAAGATCTTTGTATAATCTCTAAAGTAGAATCTAACCGAGAACACCTAGAAGAAAACGGTTGCCTATAGATGTAAAGAATAAAATAGAAGCTTTAGAAAAGACAAAAATTATTGGTGATAGCCCGGTAAATGAAAATTCTACAAAAATATATAAGTTAGAAATAATAAACCTTGATATTACCATAATAACCCAAGATTTAGCCTATAGTTTAGAAGATAGAAAAGAATGCATAATGCATATTAAAGAACTCTTAGAACTAGGAGTAATAAGAGAAAGCATTAGTAAACATAGGAGCCCAGTCTTTATAGTTAGTAATCATAGTGAGCAAAAAAGAGGAAAGAGTAGGATGGTCATTAATTACACTTTAAGAAATAGCTATAAGCTTCCCAACAAGGATGAATTAGTAAATTGTATTCAAAAAGCAATATGGTTCTCTAAATTTGATTGTAAAAGCGGATTTTGGCAAATAAAGCTAGACAAAGAATCCATCCCTTGGACAGCGTTTAGTTGTTCCGAAGGACATTTCAAATAGCTTGTAATGTCATTTCGATTAAAGAATGCACCTCAAGTATTTCAAGCTAGAATGGATAGGATTTGTAAAAGATTTTCTAGTTTTTGTATAGTCTATATAGACGATATTCTTGTTTTTAGTAATAATAGATACATTCACACTGCACATGTTCATAAAATCCTTGACTTATGTAAGGATAATAATATCATTCTTTCTAAAAAGAAAGTTGAATTATTTAAGAACAAAAAAGATTTTTTATGACTAAAGATAGATGAGGGAAAAATAGAACTCCAACCTCACATAACCACTAAAATATTGAATTTCCCTGATAAACTAGAAGAAACTAAAGAGCTACAAAAGTTTTTAGGACTATTAAATTATGGTAGAAAATTCATCTCTAATCTAAGCACTTTAGTTAGGCCCCTCTACAATAAGCTTAGCACAAATGGTCAAAGATACTTTAATAATAAAGATATAAAACTAATACGAAGAATAAAAGAGATAGTAAAGAATTTAGGACCAATAGCTCTCCCAATTGATAGATATTACAAAGTAATTCAAACAGAAGCTAGTAGCATAGGGTGGGTTGGAATTCTCATTCAAAAACCTAATAAAGGAAGTCCAAAGGATATGGAAGAAATATCAATATATTCTAGTGACAAGTTCACAGAACCTGAGAGTAGAAAGTCAAGTACTGAATTAGAACTACTAGGGATAATAAATGCTTTAAAAACATTTCACATATATATACAAGATGAATCCTTTACTATTAGAACAGATTGTAATAATATAGTATAATTTTACAAAAAAGTACAAAAGAAAAATTTTGAAAAGAAAAATTCATTCATAAGCAAAAGATGGATAAGTTTCTTAAAAACATTAACTGGTAGAGGATACAAAGCAGAATTTGAACATATTAGTGGAAAGGATAATACTATAGCAGATATATTATATAGACTAATAAATATTTAATTTTGAATGTAGGAAGTTCAAAGAATTTTCAGAAAAGCTTTAGTTTCCCAGCTCAAAGTAGTAATACAAAAAAGCTTAATATAAAACCTTTTATTATAAATCATAATCCAGGAGTCCCTTTTCAGCCTTTAAATCAGTTAAAAGACAAGTTTTCTGAACCCCAACAAGCATTGCTTAATAATATATGGTTCTTTAGAAATGATAATAAAGGATTTTTAAACTCCCTAAATGTTTTAAGCCAATATTTTGTAGAAAATAATAAGTTTTCGTACTACGTAGTTTATAGAGGTAGGAAAATTGGGATCTATTCAACATGGCAAGAAACTGCTATGTATGTTGAAGATTTTCCAAATCCTAGTTTTAAAGGTTTTTATTTCTTGGAAGAAGCCAATAGATCTCTAAATATGTTTTTGCAAAACCAAGATGGCTTTGAACCAATTTTAGAATTTAATGGTCTAGTTTATAATCGTAACCAAGTTATTAGTTTCATGAATAATTTAAAAAAGGTAAACAAAGCAAATCATAGAATATCAGAAGAGCTAGAAAGTTGTAAAAAGACTATGCATGATCTTTTAGAAAAACTCCAAGCTGAAAATGCGGTACTAAAGCAAAAACTAGAGGAAGCTGAACAACTAGCAAAACAACTCCAAAGACTTAGCAAAAGAAGCCAAAAGAATAGTAGAAGAGCAGACGAGGAGGCAAATTCTATAGAAAAGCCCCTTGACATTATAAATATTACCCTAATGAGGGATCAAGCAAAAAATCTCTATAAAGTAGTAGAAAAGCTTCCAATAGATATAAAGCAAACTATTTTTGGAATAGCACAAAATATAAATCTAAAGCGTTTTATCAAAATTCAAAAGTTTCTTACCTTGGGTGTAGGATTACCTGAAGGTATGACTACATGGCTACAAGAGAAAAAGATAAATAATAAAGTTATATTCAAGTTTGTTTTAGCTCAAATAAACCTAAACGTTTTTCCATTAAAATTTAAAATCCCAGATTTTGCTGAAAAAGTAAGTATTGAATAACTATTTAGCTATGGTATTATTAACGGTATCCATGCAACAAATATTTTAAAAATCTCCTTTCTCCCTGAAAAACTTCAACAATCAATCAGGATGTTTGGAGGAAAGCATGGTTTTTGCCTTGACATTGATTCGGTTCCATGTGAATGATTGTCAACTAGCCTTACAGGTTGTCAAACTATTTACCAGCTTATCACTTCATTGTGATAGTACCCTACAATATTCTTGTTGAATTTATACGAGAAGACTATCCTCATGACTATAGCGTGGACATATGTCTTGAGTATCTTCAAAGATACAGAGCACAAAAATACTTTACTTGTGTAATTTCTTTAAGGCAAAAGCTGATCAAACACACTCCCCACATGTCTATCTTCACAAGGAGTCATGATGTCATGACAAAATACCCAATTCCTTGGATTTTTCTTAGCCTAGAGACAAACGATTATTTAAGCGAAATCCAGGAAGAAGAAGAAGCCAGATTAAGAGAGTACCTTACAGAAGAGGAAATAGATGAACAGTTTGATGATGAAGCTTATCACAACTTAGACACCTAAGCACGAAGATCGTCTAGCAAAGTGTCGGCAGAAAATGACAAAAACAGTTAAAAGCAAGATAAGAAGATAAGATTGACAGCAAATCTTGAAGATAAGACTGACAACAAAAGTCAGCAAATGACAACAAGAATAGTAAAAAGCATGTATCGATAGTATAAAAAGTTAGTCTTACTGTTGACTTTATGTAAAAAAGATCTTTAATGTCGGCCATATGTCTTGGCCTTTTCTTTCAGGATTTTTGTATAAATTAGGATGTGCTCTCTCATTTGCAACACACAGCAGGCAAATCTAGAGCTTTCAAACACACTCAAACCTCCACTTGTAATATTTTCAAAAATCTCCTCTCTTTTCAGTTTGGTACCAATAAAGTTGTGAATATTTTCAAGTAAGATCTTTCATCTTGTCTTTTACCTTTTTCTTTAAAGTTTTATTTAGTTGTTTAAACACCAGGAAGTCTTGCCAGGTTAATGAAAGCATAAGAAAAATATTAAATTTCTAGAATAACTTGGTCCTAATAAAAATTTGAAAAAACCTGTTTGCAATCTTGAAGGATTATTTTCTATAAAAGTACCCAGTAGAGATCCCGTTTTTATGAAAACAAAATTTTATGATTTTGTTTAAAAACTCCTTGGTGGTCTATGTGGGTAAGTTCTGTTTGGAAAGACAATAGTAGACTTTACGAATATTTGAAAATTCATTTTGTTTAAATGGAAATCATGGGATCTTGAAAGGCCTGTTTGAGTTTCGCTATAAATTGCACCTCTCTTTTCAGTTTGGTATCAGAACCTAGTTACCTTTAAATTTAATATTTTGACTTCCACCCATGTGTAGAAGACTAGCAAAGACCTGACAGTGAAGATAATAAGAGCATCCACAATGGTGGAGACCCAAACACAAGACCCATTTATGTCACATCATCAAAGATGGGTCTTGTTTTTAAAGAATGGGTCTTCTCATTTGGGTCCTATTTATTTGGGTCTCATTTTCCCACAATGGTGTTCAATTGAAAAAGTAAAAATGGATCCATTTTTTTTAATTTTTTTCCAAACAATCATTACTCTTCTTTAAAATATTATATATATTCAATAATTATTTAACAAATTATGATTAATTTAAAATAATTTTTTCACAACCGAATTACATCAACAATAAAAATAAATATTTAAAACAAAATATTGTATAAGATTAGACATGGCGCCAGTTTCAGTTCGGTTGGGTTTTGATCCGGTTTCGGTTCCGATGGTTCAGTTTCGGTTTCGGTTTCGGTTCCGATGGTTCTGGTTCAGTTTCGGTTTCGGTTTCGGTTTCGGTTTCGGTTTCGGTTTCGGTTTCGGTTTCGGTTTCGGTTCCAGTTTCAGTTCTGGTTTCGGTTTCGATTCCGGTTTCGGTTTCGGTTTCGGTTTCGGTTTCGGTTCCGGTTCGATTTCTGTGGTTCGGTTTCGGTTTTGGTTTTGGTTTTGGTTTTGGTTTTAGTTTTAGTTTCGGTTTCGGTTTCGGTTTCGGTTTCGGTTTTGGTTCTGGTTTATTAAATTGAAATATATATATTAAATTTATTTATATTTTTTCATTAACAATAAAAATAAATATTTAAAACAAAATATTGTCTTCGATTAGACATGGCGTCGGTTCCGGTTCGGTTCCTGTTCCGTTTCGAAAGTGGCGGTTTCGGAACCGAGGAACCTGAACCGGAACTGGAACCTCCCTCGAAGAGATTTCGATTCCGGTTCCTGGGTTCTGTTTGTTCGGTTTCGGTTCGGTTCTGGATGTTCCGTTTGTTCGGTATCGGTTTCGGTTTCGGTTTCGGTTCCAGACCGGTTTTGATTCCGAACCTTCAAAACCGATTTTGGTTCCGGTATTAAAGGTTCGGTTTCGATTCCGGTTTTGAAGGTTTGGTTTCGATTCCGGTTTTGAAGGTTTGGTTCCAATTCCAAACCTTCAAAAAATTAATGTTTTCATTCAAATTATTTTAATTTTATTGAACTAAAATTTTATAATTGAAATTAAATTTATTTATATTTTTTTCATTATATATATAATTATTGAAGTTAATAATAATATATTTAAATTTAAATAATTGAAATATATATATTAAATTTATTTATATTTTTTCATTATATAATTATTAAAATTAATAGTTATATATTTTAATTTAAATTATATATATATTTAATTTATATATATATATATATAAAAGCCCAACTCAATGATTGGGAAGTGTTGGGAACCCAACCCAACCCAACCCAATCCAACCCAACCCAACCCAATCCAACCCAATCATTAGGCAAGACCCAAATTGAGTTCCAAATTTGGAACCCAATTTGGGTCTACTTGGATGGACCCCACATTTGGCTCTTTTTTTTTGGATCTCATTTTACACCATTGTGAAAGAATTTGATGGGTTTCAAAGTGGGTCTCATTTTGCAATCATTGTGGATGCTTTAATGAGTCGTTATATTACGCGGAAGATAATCATGACTTGATCAGTCTTGACTCTTGATGCATAAAGTCGTTATATTACGCGGAAACGACTTGATCAGTCTATTTATAGCTTGTCTGCTTGCTTCAAGAATCAAGACAAGTCTACTCTGAGCACTCTAGAGAAGTCCGTGCGAAGACTAAAGATTTGAATCCTTCTTATATTTAATGCCTGCTGTCTGCTGATACAAAAATAAGAAAACTTGTAGTTTTATGAAGACTGATCAATTATAGGATTATTTTTGACATGTTAAAAATTTAATTTAATTAATTGATTATAAGAAATTGTCATGTTCTTTCTTTATCTTTGTTACGTCTTCCATATCTCTTACCTATTTTGACTTGGTGCATATATATAAAATAAATCAGTCAAAGCAAGATATAATCTCATGATAAGATAGGATTATTTTCTTTACTTGGAACATAAAGTCTTGTGCATGAAGAGAAATGGTTTCCTTGTGGGTTTTAAACTCCCTAGTGGTCTAGTATAAATATATTATAATCCTAGGTTATTATGTGTGGAGTAAAGAGTAAGCATCAGTTGTAATTGGGGTTTGGATTAAAGAGAGAATCTTTAGTATGTAGTTATAAAAATTTGCTACATAGTGGATATCTTTTCTATTGTAATCCATACGGCCATGGTTTTTCTTCCCTGCATGTTTTGGGTTTCTATTGGATTTTCTTTGTCATTTTATTTTATCTACATAGACATTGTTTATGGTTTATTTGTGGCTATTGGGCAACGCTTCCGCCTTACGATTATTGCTAATAGCCTTGCACCTTACGACTCGGGATACTGGGGACCTTTTCACTTTGATGTGCCTAACTCCTTTGACAACTAAGGGCGCATTTGGTATCATTTTTAAAATGGTATTTTTGAAAACTTTTTTTAAAAATGGAAATCATGGTTTAAAAATGATGTTTTTAAAAATGTAATGTGTTTGGTAATGGTTTTTAAAAGTAGTTTTTTGAAACGGAAAACGATGTAAAATTATTTGGTTGTTGTTTTTAAAATGGGTAAAGTAGTTGTTTTGAGAGAAAAGTTGATTTATTTTGAAATGATGTTTTTGAAAATGGTGAAAAACAATAAAAAGTTGTTTTTAACTTTTTTATTATATATTTCAAAAAGTTGTTTTTTATTTTCAAAAACAGTTTTGTAAAACGTGTAAATAAACAACATTAAAGTTGTTTTTATTTTTAAAAACAAAAACCATTTTTAAAAACTGTTCCAAACAACACCTAAGGGTGCGTCCTGTAACGTTTTTCAAAGCCCGTTTTTGTTTTTGTTTTTCAAAAATGAAAATGAAAATGAAAACGAAAACAGTGTTTTTGGTTTCAGTTTCGAAATCCAAAAACGCGTCTGGTAGCATATTCTAGAACCTATATTCCGAATATGAAAACGTAAAAAACATGTCTGGTAGCATATCCTGGAACTTGTATTCTGAATAATTTAAATATTAATTGTTATTTTTTAGACCTGATCAATCTCTGGTTTATGAATCATCATCATCATCATCACAATTTTTTTTTCCCAATTTATAAGACCAAATCAATCTACTTAAAAAAAAAAAAAAAACAAAAAAAAAAATTCATCATTAATCTCTATCTTGTTTTCCAATCATCACCAATTCATCTCAAAAATAAAAAAAAAATAAAAAAATAAAAAAATCTGGGCATAAAAGCATGACTTTCTCATCTAATCACTGCCATTTTTCACCAAATTCTGGGCAAAAAAAAAAAAAAAAAAAAAAAAAAAAAAAAATTCTGGGCATAAAAAAATTCTGGGGAAAAAAAATTCTAGGCATGACTCTCACCAATTCATAACTGCCATTTTTTTTTCACCAAATCACTTTCTCATCTAATCACTTAAAAAAAATTCTGAGCATAAAAGAAAAAAAAATTTAATTAAATTTCGGTTTAAGAAAGACAATTAATTGAAAAAATTACTTAGATCTACATAGATTCAAGTAAATCAACAATAATTTCAGTTTAAGAAAGATAAAAAATTGAAAAATAAAAAATAAAAGAAGAAGATGATGATGATGATGATCTGAAGAAAAGGAAGAACACGAAGAAGAAGAAGAAGAAGATCTGAAGAAGATGAAGAACACGAAGAAGAAGAAGATCTGACGAAGAAGAAGGAGAAGAAGAGTAGGGAGGATGGGCGACAGCCGGTGGTCCAGATCGGCGTCGCCGGAGCTCCGGTCTTGGAGGAGGAAATTGGAGAAGAAGAAGAAGAAGAAGAGGAAGAAGAAAAGAAACGATGAAGAAGAGAGAAGCAGAGAGAAGCAAAAGAAGAAAAAAAGGAAAAAGAAAAAAAAAGAGTTTTTTATTTAAAGTAAAAAACAAAACGAAAAACAAAATGAAAAACATCAAAAAGTTGTTTTGGAAATTTTTCACTTTTAACACTGTTGTTATTTTTGTTTTTGTTTTTGTTTTGCAAATAAAATGAAAAACAAAATGGAAAATGATAACGAACGCGAATTCGAAATTGGATTTGGAAAACAAAAACAAAAACAGCCCTATAAAACGATACAAGACAGGCCTTAAGGGTGCGTTTGGCACGGACATGGGACAAAACAAGGTGGGACGGGACATGACAGGACGGGACGGAACAGATTGTTCCATATTGTGTTTGGAATGCCTGGGACAGAACTGTGGATTGTGTTATTATACGTTTGGTATGGCTGAGACAGGACGGGACAAGATGTTTAAATAACCAAAGTGCCCCCTCCTATCCTTTCCAATGTTTATAACAATTTTATTAAGTTTGATTTTTTTTTTGAAAAATATCAAATATATTGAATTAAAATTAATTAAAATTCATATAAAATTAATATTTTCTTTCATTTTCTCGCTACACAAACACCATAATTTTTTCTTCCATCAAATTCCACTAACAAAAACAACAAATCAATTCCACAAAATTCATCAAGTACCATCATCATCATCATCATCGGTGAACACCCAACCAAACCACAAATCATCATCATCATCAACGCCAAGCCTCCATTCACAACCAAACCAAAAAAAAAAATCGAAATCAAATAAAAAAAACCCCACCGCCGACGACGACAAAATCAAAATCAAAATCGAATCCAAGCCTTACCGCCGACAACGCAATCCCTTTTGATTTTGTATTCCGATCGCCGTGGATCAAAAGCCCCAAATCAAGAACCCTAAATCAAAATCAACAAAAGCTATCATCTCCAAAATTGAAAGTGGTCGAACGGAGAGAGAGAGAGGAGAGAGAGACCAGCGGGGAGAGAATGAGATCTTTCTCCTTGCCGGCGGCCAAAGAAGAGAGAACGAAGAGAGAGAGAGAGCAGCGTGAGAATGAAGCGTGAGAAACTGAGAATGGCTGAAAGTGGTGAGTTTTATTTTATATTTGTAATTTTTGGAATATTTGAGGGCAAAAATGTCTTTTCTAGACTTGTCCCATGCATGGGACAAGTCTGGCCTACCTATTTGGGTGGGACAAATTTTTGGGTTTTTTATCCCGTCCCGTCCCGTCCCGTGCTAATAGCGCGCCAAACACGGAACAAGAGAAAATTATTCCGTCCCGTCCCGTTCTATTCTGTCCCGCGTACCAAACGCACCCTAAGATTCCAACTTTGCTGTTGGGTTTATGGTGTGAAGACTTTCAAGTCAAAGTGGCCAAATTAATGATTAAGCAAGTTACGTGGTTTTTTTTTTGTCATTTTGTGTAATAAATTGAAATAGCAAAGCATTTATAATGCTTGGTGAATTGTGCAATGAAGACAAACAATGCAAATCAAATGCAAAGAAGAAATTGGATCGCTGTGAATTTAACAGAGTGTGTGGCAGCGGTTTTGCAATTGTGCAACCGCTGCGCATAGCGCTGCGGATTTTGGCAGCGGCAAGACAGCAGTCTAACCAGTGTTTTGCGCTGCACATTGCATTGCTAATTTATCGGCAGCGGTTGAGACAGCAGTTTGTCTCCAGTAGGTACCTCTGTGAGGAGCGCTGTGGCTATGGCAGCGGTCCGACGTAAATCCGCGTGTGATGAAGATTTACACAGTAAAGAAAGAGGAAAAGGAAATAGATCCTAATTAGGATTTGGTCAACCCTAGTGCTCCCATATAAATACCACCATTATGTAAACCCTAATATATGTGAGAAAATATTGCTAGAGAGATAGAGAGCAAATTGTAGAGAGACTGAGAGATTGTAATCAACTCTGAAAGTAGTGGATTGAGTGCGGTGCGCTCCGTAGACGTAGGCAAATTGCTGAACCACGTAAAATCTTTGGTGTCGTCTTTTTCTTCTTATCGCTTTCATATTATCTGTGTGTTTAGATTTGTATGTGTGATTTTTTCTTACAACAATTGCAGCAACAAGGGTGTGTCATTTTCCAGCTGCCCGGTAGGCAGATGTAAATTTTTTTTATTTTGGAAGCACAGTCAGTACAGATGTATAATTATTACAATATATGAGTGATTCTCTAATTCAAACATTTGCAACTTTTCTTCATCAATTCGAATATATATTAGTTTTCGAAAAGAAAGAGCTGTAATAAGTCCATATAGTTTTCTTGCATACTGAAAATGGTACTATATATAGAAACAACTTGTACGACATATTATAACATAGAGTATGAATATGTACATATATATATACAGATATATACAAGTATGACTATGCCTATATACATTGATCCGCTTACTTACATATTATAATATATTGCCAGCAACGTCTTATTGATACATATTAGACCAAGTTATGAAGAGTCAATTAACATGGATGTCACTGCATTGTATCTTCTTCTCTCTGGAGATCATTTATATTTTCACTAGTGATCAAAATGGAAATAGTACTCTCAGAATTCCCCAACTGATTCTTCTAGTTCATGTGAATTTTCATTAGCAGAGTCTACTTGAGGTGTTGACTGTGCCACTAATTCTGTAGCATTTGTAGGCTGATCATGAGATGAGAAGTACCTTGTGCTTAATTGTTTTGCTAGTGCAACAGGTTTGCTCCAAATATAGCCTAGGGCTAACAGTGTAGCGATCCCCACAATGACGAAGAGACCTGCAAGACTAGAGGAATGAAGTTGTCGAGGACCATCTGGGGAGATCTGGGGAGCTACACCTAAAGATGTAATTGTGTGTCCAAAATACTTCTTTTCAATCTCATCCATTATTTCTCGTTGCTCTCTCACTTTCAAGATTGCTCTCCAAAAATTTGAGACTAGAGGGGACCCTATTGGAAATGCCTGAAGAGTGAATGCAAACACTACTATATTAGAGCTAGCGGACTGTTTATATGTACATTATTTCCGTATAGTACTGTTTGAAGAATCTAAAAACTGAAATTAAGTATGACAAGATATTAAATCAGAATAAAATTGAATTATATGCTTAAAAGAGAGAGATGATCGAACATACAAAGCCAAATCCATCAGTTCTGTATATAGGTCCAGGCGTCCAGCCATCATATAATGAGAAACATACTCAGCAAGGAAGACTCTGATGTAGGGAATTTCATCAAAGATGGCAGCAACACCCCCATTTTTATGTCCTTTAGTCAAGGCATTGTGATATTCTTCAATGGTGTCATATGTATCAGCTGAGACTCGGTGAAGTTCAACTGTTCCATCAAAAATCCTTTTACAAAGGAACCATTTTGGTATCCAACTTTGTAGCCTTTTGTTCTGAGCTTGTTAACACTATCAAACGTGGGCTGCAATTGATCTACTGTCAACACAGAAGACAAGCTTGCTGTGTAAATTTGCATTAAGATAACTGCAAAACCTATCCATATAACCAGCACAAACCTAGACCAGTCCCTGACCACTAGCTCTCCTGTAGAAAAAATCCATGCATGATTAATATTACCATGAAAATAATTCTTAATGTGAAGAGTATAGTAGGTGAGAGAATTACTTTGAGGAATGGCCAGAGCTGAGAAAGGAAACCACAAGGTCATGCCAAATTGCTGATTACGTTAACCTGCAAATACTGTGTTTACAGTTGTGTGCTCCATAATTCGTATGACAATCCCCATGAAGGATGCAATGACTGCTACCCAAAGATCCCATCTCCAAGGTTGTAGGAAAATCCACATGTGTTTACCATGTGTAACAGGTACAAGCATGGTCACCGGACTCACCCCTGACTACGAGTATGGCAATATGAAATCAACATGATATGTCCGATCTGCTGCTACTATTGTTATATCTCCCACCACAACATCGTATATCTATATCAAAGTGCAGAAAGAGAATGAAAACAAAAATTAACACTAATTCACATCATATATTGATGTAGCGGAAGCTCTGTCGAGAAAAACCTGCGTAAAACGATTAGAAACAACCTACTAAAGTTCCGTTGATTTGCGCACAAATACCGAAAAGTTAGGCTTCAATTCGTTGATTCACGAAGAATACCGAAATTGGGATAATTAGAGAAAACTCTAAATTTTATATATCAAAAAAACTGAATGGCCAATTCGGCCTACATCTTTATTTAAAGCAAACAAATCCTAAACCTAATCGAATTCCTTGGAAAGCAAGAAAACGACTTAAAAACGACTTAAAAACGGAAATTTACCCAAAAAGGCAAAAAACGAATTTAAAGCAAAAACTAATTCTACTGAGAATCCTAAACACTCCAGAATTGACGGAAGTCGATTCGGAATTGGGAAACTCAATTTATTGCGAAAAAGAAACTTTCCTAAAACGGCAAAAACTGCAACTTCAAGGCCTAAACGACAAAATTTGCCTAAAAAAGGACGTGCTTACGCAGCAAAGCTGCGTAGTAGTTCCGGAAACACCGAAATGCATCAGCTGTCAAAATTCCAAGTCATTCTGATTCCGTCGCCCGGGTTTGGTCTTACTTGGTTTGTTTCAAATCCCACCCCTCCAAATAATCTAATGCCAGTTGATCCACTGCTGCCGCATCATTATCCCCAGGTTGGAGAAAATTCGTCCTCGAATTTATCACGGTATCATCATCAGAGGAGTCGCCATGGAAAGGAATCAAATGCTTGACATTAAAGACATTATGAGTTCGAATATGGCTGGGAAGTTTCAGGCGATACACATTTGGATTAATTTTCTCCACAATTTCCAGCGGTCCTATCTTTTTAGCAGCAAGTTTGTTATACTCCCCCACAGCAAACCTGTCCTTTGTGAGGACTGCCCACACAAAATCACCTACATCAAACTCCAAATGACGCCTCTTCTTGTCCGCGGCCAGCTTGTATTTCTCTACCGATTGCAACAAATTTTCTTGCACCTGCTTATGAACCTCTTGTAACCCTTGAACGAAATCTTCAGCTTTCCCATGAACTCTAGTCTTGCTAGGTAGAGGAATCAGGTCTATAGGGCTTTGAGGAACCATTGAGTACATGACCTGAAAAGGACTGAAGCCGGTACTCCTATTGACAGCATGGTTGTGGGCAAATTCGGCTTGGCTCAACTTCAAATCCCATGACCGAACATTTTCTCCTACCAGACATCTCAGCAAATCTCCGAGCGCTCAGTTCACCACCTCCGTCTGCCCATCCGTTTGCGGGTGATATGCATTGCTAAAATCCAACCGTGTATTGACCATCTTCCAAAGGCTCCGCCAGAAGTGACTGAGGAATCGAGTGTCCCGGTCAGAAACAATTGACAAAGGTAATCCATGAAGGCGATAAATCTCTCGGAAGAACAATTGGGCGACCTTGACAGCATCAGTAGTTTTTTTGCACGGGATAAAATGAACCATCTTGGAAAATCGGTCAACCACTACATAGATGGAATCACATCCTCGTTGGGTTCTTGGCAGTCCCAAAACAAAATCCATGCTCAAGTCCGTCCATGGTTGAGTAGGAATCGGTAATGGCCTGTACAAACCGGCATTAGTCGCTTTCCCTTTGGACACTTGGCAAATCCGACAACGTTCCACATATCTCTCTACTTCCTTCCGAATTGTTGGCCAAAAGTACGATGCCTTGACTAACTGAAGAGTGCGATCTCTGACCACGTGACCCTCCCCATGTATTTCCTTAATAATTTACAGACGCAAACTACACTCGGGAATACAAAGTTGATTTCCCCGAAATAAGAACCCATCTACCAATACAAATTCTGAATCTTTTCCCTCTCGAACGGTAGCCATTATCTCTGAAAAGTGTGGATCCGACTCAAATAATTCACGAAAAGAGTTAAAACCTGGAACCTGGACAACCATTGTTGATAACAGATTGACTCTTCGACTCAGAGCATCAGCCACCCAGTTCGTAACACCTGCTTTGTGCTTCAGAACGAATGTAAATTGTTGAAGGTAAGCTGACCATAAAGCATGCCGGGAAGAAATTTTTTCTTGACTGTGGAGATGTCTCAATGAATCATGATTGGTGTATAGAATGAATTCTCGGTGGAATAAGTAATGCCGCCAATGTTTCACCGCTTGGACCACAGCATAGAATTCTATGTCATATGTGCTATAACGTACTCGAGACCCCGACAGTTTCTCACTGAAATATGCCACCGGTTTCCCACCTTGACTCAAAACAGCTCCGATGCCCACCTTGGAAGCATCACTATGCAGCTCAAACGGTTGAGAAAAATCTGGTAGAACGAGTATAGGGGCTGTTGTCAATTTCTCTTTGATTTGCTGAAAACCTTCTTCAGCTTCGGGCGTCCACTGAAACTTGACTCGTTTCATACACTCAGTGATAGGTGCCATAATGCTACTAAAGTGCGGGATGAATCGGCGGTAGAATGATGCCAATCCATGGAAACTCCGTACCTCAGTAATTGTTTTTGGTCGCGGCCACTACCTCATTGCCTCTATTTTGGACTCATCCACCTGTAGACCCTCTCCAGAAATAATATATCCCAAAAATAACACCTTTGGTGTCATAAAAACGCACTTCTTGGCTGCAGTAACAAATTTTTCTCTACGCAACACACATAACACTTCCCGAATGTGCTGAAGATGCAGCTCGGGGTTTGCACTGTAAATTAAGATATCATCGAAGTAAACAACAACAAACTTACCGATAAATGGTCGAAGGGCTTGGTTAATCACTCTCATGAAGGTGCTAGGCGCGTTTGACAACCCAAATGGCATGACTAGCCATTCATATAATCCCTCTCGCATCTTGAACGCTGTCTTCCATTAATCCCTAGGTCGAATACGAATCTGATGATACCCACTCTTCAGGTCCAATTTGGTGAACACATGTGCCCCACTCAATTGATCTAACAAATCATCTAGTCTCGGAATTGGAAAGCGATACCTTACTGTGATCTTATTAATTGCGCGACTGTCGACACACATCCTCCAGGTTCCATCTTTCTTGGGAATTAACAAGGCGGGAACAGCACACGGACTTAGACTCTCACGGATATGCCCCTTTGACTGTAGCTCCTCAACCTGCCTTCGTAACTCTTTGTGCTCAGTGGGACTCATTCTGTAATGTGGTTTGTTTGGCAACATAGCTCCTGGTTCTAGGTCGATATGATGTTGAATGTCACGTAGAGGTGGTAGTCCTTCAGGTAATTCTTCCGGAAACACATCAGCAAACTTCGAAATCAGAGGAGCTGCCGCACTAGGTACCTCCATATCAGCCTGTGTTTCTTTTCCCATTAACACATACACCGTTTCTGCTTCCTTTATCTCCAACTCGAATTTTGCATATGATAACAGGTTAGTATTATCGCCATACGCCTTAATCTTCTCAGATGGTTTGCTCGGTAGTAGCACAATTTTTTTTTCATGGAAAACGAAAGAATAGGTATTTTTAAACCCATCATGATACACTTTTCTGTCATATTGCCACGGCCTCCCTAGCAGTAAGTGGCATGCATCCATGTCCACCACATCACACCACATATGACCCTTGTAGTTGGTTCCCATAGAAAACGAAATTAGCGCCCGCTGTGATACAGTCACCTCTCCCCCCTTTTGCAGCTAAGCTAGTCTATATGGTTTTGGATGTTTTTTTGTCGTCACCCCTAACTTTCGTACCGCTTCGACTGACACAATATTCTCATAACTTCCCCCGTCTATGACAAATCGACACACCTTACCAATGATGGTACAAGTAGACTGAAAGATGTTATTTCGAAGCCACTCTCCTTCTCCAATTCTCGGTGCCAAGCAGGTACGTCGCACCATCAACATCGTTCTGGTGTCACCATCTACTAGTTCCTCACTCACTTCCTCCGCTCCTGATTGTGGTTCTTCAACTATCTCCGCATCTTCCTCATTAAATTCTGCCGGGTCAATAAATAATACCCTCTTTGCTGGCCTTGGACACTCAGACAGTCTGTGACCCGTTTCTCCACATCCAAAACACTGAAATCCGCCCGTGGTTGCCCTGGGAGTTTGAACGTTGTTTGTCGGGTTTCGTGGACCAGAATATGAACTACTGCTAGCACTAACACCTGGTCGACTTCCAGTATTTTCGCTAGAACTACTTGCTCTGTTTCGACTGATTAAAAAAAAAAATGTAATTGAGATTTAAATATTTAATTGCAATAAAAAAAATATTGAATAAATTGAGAGAGAATTGAGTAATTGAGAATTGAGAGAGTATTGGAGATTTGAGAGAGAGTTGGAGTGAGGAGAGAAATAAAATGGGAGGGGTATTTGTAAAATTATAGGTAATTAAGATTTAGGAAAGAGTTATGATATTTGAACCCCTGAAAAAGCGTATGTGCACCCCTTTTTGTATAAACACCCCGTTAAATTTTTTTAAATCTTATATCTTGTAAGCACACCCCACACATTACCAAATATGTCCTTTCTTCTAATTTTTTTTTTAATTATATTACAATATAAATAAATAAATCATAAATAATTAAAATGAAAAAACAAAAAAAAAATTAAGAGAAGCCACACCTAGATTTGGGAGGAGGCAGTGGCTTTCTCCTCTCTTGAAAAAGAGAGAAGGCTGTAGCCTTCTCCATCTCTTTCAATCTGCGATGGTGGAAGGCAGGAGGTAGCTGCTTTCTTCTTCCTTTCATTCAAGATTGGGAGAAGGCAAGTATAAGATCTTGGTTTTTATTTTTTTATTATTAATTTTTTTATTCCTTTATTAATAAAACAAAATATTTTTTATTTTATTCCTCTCTAAATTTAGTTTAGTTAGTCAATTTTTTTTTCAATATCTTTTGTTTAAAATATTAATAATTTAATTTAAGGGTAATGTTGGAATTTTGAAATTTTATAAATTTAGGGTGTACATACAGTTTTAAAGGGGTGTAAATATTGCCACTCTTTAGGAAAAGGGAGAATAAAGAAAAAAAAAAATGCTGATTGCAAGTTTACAACCGTTGGGCAATAGTGGCCCAACGGTCAGTTGGGCCATTGTGGCCTAACGAATTTTTTTTTTTTTTCCAATAAAAAGTTTGATTGCACAGTTGGGCTTGGGTTTGGGCGGTCACAAACAGTTTGTGGGCCTGTCACAGGCTGTGGCCCAAGCCCAACAGTTGGTTTAAAAAAAATATAATTAATGCATGAACCGCCGATTTGGAACCGGAGGTTCTCCGCCGGTTCGTGCCCGGTTTTTTGAAATGGTGAACTAGAATGGTTCCAGTTTGGTTCTAGTTCCGGTTCAAATAGTGTGCGGTTCGATTCGAACCGAACTGCGATCACCTCTAATTTCAATTAATTTTCCTTCTCTTTCAACTATTCTCCTACCTGAATTTTCTCTTATAAGTTGTACTATATAAGTGTTTTTTTCTTTTATTGTTGCTTCTACGGTATACGTATGAAAAAAATAAATCAATGTAACTTTATTTCATTTCTTAATTTTATTTTTACAAAATTATTCATGTAAATCATATCAAAACTTTAGAAGAGAAAAAAAAAGGAGAGAGAAGACTCTGATCTGAAGAGTGAGAAGATGAAAAAATAAAAGGGAAATATTTTTTTTATGGAATTAATGAAGAGAGAGAAGAGATGGAAATTTAATTCAAGATTTAATTAAATAGAGGAGAGAGAACAAATCATCAAATCTAAACCATCCAATCTTATTACGTCCTAGGGCCGTAAAGGTGTGTCAAAAATTGTGTAAAACCATGGGGTCATGAATCTTCCTATATATATATATATATATATATATAAGAGCTTTGTCCAAATTTGGTGCCTAAATGATATAGTAACGCTCTAATCCATTCATTTAAATTATGCAAATCTAATACAATTTAAATGAATGGATTAAAGTGTTGCCACATTATTTGGACACCAAATTTGGGCAAAGTAGTATTACTCTATATATAATTAGTAACTTTTATGGATTTTAGTAAAAATGCCCTATTTGAGGGCCTAAATTGCAAATATACCCCATGCAATCAAAAACTTGCAAAAATACACCACTTAAATAATAACCATCACATCTATTACCATTATTACTTTTTACCAACCAATGATTAAAAAATAAAATAAAATAAGTAAATTATACTTTGTTTGAATAAGTTAAATGAGATGGAACTCTTCTAATTTTTTTATTTCTAATTTTTTTGCCTTTTGGATGCAAGAAAAGTGTTGAAGAAATTTATATGAAGTGGTGACAATGTGAGTTTTCAAAAAAAAAAAAAAAAAAAAAAAAACCTCTTTTCTTTCATCACAATCCATATATTGATAGAAATAATATGGGTAGGGTTTTTTTTTGGTTGGGTTAATTTGTAAATGTTTTTCGAGTCAGAAATAATAACTTTTCATATTATTAAATATTCAATATTAGTCTCATTTTAAAGATCTAAATGAGATATTTTTAGTGGTATAATTTTTATGATGATAAAATTTATAAATTAAAACTTATTATATATTAATTGAAATTAATTAAAAAGATAAAAGATATAGATGTTAAATATTAATGATGATATGATATAAAAAATAATATAATAATAATTGAAGAGGGAGAAATTACCCTTCAATATTGAAGAGTGAGAAACAAAATCTTATTTGAAGAGTCTGTTGGAAACCATGAGGTAGTTGCCTTGGTGGTCCAAGGCTTGGGATGAAAATCTCAAGTCCTTGGTTCTATTTTTGGCAATTATATTGTGGCCAGCCATCAGGGCGCTAACTCAGCTAGTGGAATGATGGGCTTGGGGCACGGGTAACTTCCAGGTCAGCAGTTCGAATCCTACCCAGGAGGCAAAGGGGAGTTCTGATTTACCCGTTTGCATCTTTGTGTGCCCGGGGGTGTGGGCCGAGGTTTCCTATCTGTTATACTCCATAACATCCAACAAATAGACCGCCAGAACCAACAAGTTGGCTATGGGTATGTCATGCAATTGAGGAGGACATGCGGATGGGTGGCTATGGGTGTGTCACGCAATTGAGGAGGACAAAAAAAAAAAAAAAAAAAAGTCTGTTAGAGCAAAATATGCTGACGTGGCTCATTTGATTTTTAGAAATATCTTGTTTGAAGAGTCTTTTGGAGGTATGTCAATTGATACATAATATATATAACCTTGAAGCAGTTTTGTTTGGATGCTTTAAGAAAATCAATATATATATATATATATATATATATATTTTTATTGTTTTTTGTTTTTGTTTTTGTTTTTTGTATTCGTTCTTTCTTACCTGATTTTGTAACAATATATAAATTAATTTGAATAGGGTTATAAATGAGAGAACTCTTTTGTGGGGACAGTTTTCATTACTTGATTGAATTTAGCATTCGTTTCTTCAATTTTTGCTGCTGAAGTTTGAATCAATAATCATAGTACTGTTTGAAAGTATATATTGTCGTATAAATTGTATTTATTTATTGAAATTGCATTTATAATTCTTGATAATAACTCTTCTTAAATAAACTAATAGTTCTGAAGAACTTTGAAGAGAAATGATAAGCTAAACTAAGAACAGAAATGCTAAGAATTTATAGATAGTTTTCTATGAAGAATTTCTTCCTTTCTTTTCGAAAAATTTAAATGGGTATCATTTCACCTTTTTGTTCTTTGTTTATTCTTTTATTTTCAATATTAAACTTTGTTAGATCATTTGCTCGCATTTCTTTTGGATTGTTGAGTTACCATTAATGTGTTTCTTTGTTTTCATAGTCCGGTTATTCGCGTTTTAGTAATCTGAATTGGTAATAAATACTACTACAGTAGCAGTAGCTTCTATAGTTCTTTTTTTTTTTGAAATTACAACAACTAGATTACAACAGTTGGATAACAGCAACTGGAACTGGATTACAACAACAGTCGGGAACCTGCAAGGATAGAGACGCTGACGAGCAAGACCCGGAGAGCAGCTCCCACAGATAGGGAGAGAGACACCCACTCGAAAGTAGGATAACTACCCACCCGAAGGTGGGACAAACACCCACACAAGGTGGGACCACATCCACACAACATGTGGACCAAGGAAAATTGGCATATCTATATGCATGCCTTGGCACTCGAACTTGGATGGTGGAGGGCTCCAAGAGAAGGGTCCAGCCATCACGCTGCGAGGCCATTCGCTTCTATAGTTCTATTAGTTAGTACTTAGTACATGTTAAGAAATTTGTACTTCAAAGCTAGTATATTTGCCAAGCAAGGGCATAGCTGTGCAACATTATTTTAGGTTCACAATAAATCATTTTAAATTTCGTGTGTTTTGATGGTTTCTACAGTGTGGTTTACTACTTTTCATTTTTCAATGTGCTAAATGATTCGAAAGATCGTTACAGCAAACGTGGCACAAAAATGCAAAACCTTAAACCAACTCAAGCAAATCCATGGCCATCTTGTCAAAACCTATCTACAAGAAAACCCACTAGCCATCGGACCTCTCTTTTCCATGGCTGCAACCTCAAAGAATCCCTCGTTCTTCTCCTACGCTCGCATGATTTTCGATAATTCTAGTCACAAAAACACCTTTATGTATAATACTATGATTAGAGGTTATATGCAAGCTAATTCTCCAAAACTCGCGGTTTTGTGCTACTTAGATATGTTGAATAGTGGATTTGAGGCTAATAATTATACGTTTCCACCGTTGATTAAAGCATGTTCAATTCTTGTTTCTTTTTTGGAAACAACTGGTCGTCTTGTACATACTCATGTTGTTAAATTTGGATTCAGTGATGATCCTTTTGTTGTTTGCTCGTTAATTGAATTTTACTCATTAATTCATGATATGAGAAGTGCAAGAGTGTTGTTCGATAAAACTCTTAAGAGAGATGTGGTTATGTGGACGGCAATGATTGATGGCTATGGCAAAATGGAAGATGTTGAGAATGCGAGAGTGCTGTTCGAGAAAATGCCCGAAAGAAATGCAATATCGTGGAGTGCAATAATGGCTGCTTATTCAAGGGTTAGTGACTTTAAAGAGGTGCTCTCTTTGTTCAGGCAAATGCAAGAAGCGGGTACAAACCCTAATGAATCGGTTCTTGTTAGCGTTCTTACGGCTTGTGCTCATCTTGGTGCTGTCACTCAAGGTTTGTGGGTTCACTCGTATGCTAAGCGGTACAATCTCGATAAGAACTTCATCTTAGCGACTGCATTAGTTGATATGTACTCCAAATGCGGTAATGTAGAATCAGCTTTATCGGTGTTTGAGGGGATTTCTGATAAGGATGCCGGAGCATGGAATGCTATGATCTCTGGTGTGGCAATGAATGGAGATGCAAGAAAATCACTTGAATTGTTTGATAGTATGGTTAAAAGTGGGACAAAACCCACAAAGACAACATTTGTTGCAGTTCTTACTACTTGTACACATGCAAAGATGGTTAAAGAAGGGCTTAAATTGTTTGAACAAATGAGTAGTGTTTATGGGGTCGAGCCCCAGCGAGAGCATTATGCATGTGTTGTTGATCTCTTGGCAAGAGCAGGTAGAGTAGAGGAAGCCGAGAAGTTCATAGAGGGTGAAATGGGAGGGCTCGGAGAAGGTGATGCTAATGTTTGGGGAGCACTACTGGGTGCATGTAGGATTTATGGGAATGTTGAAGTTGGAAACAGGGTCTGGGAAAAGCTTGCTGATATGGGAATAGCTGACTCTGGTATTCATGTGCTATCCTATAATCTATATAAAGAAGCTGGCAGGGATATGGAAGCAAAAAGAGTAAGAAAATTGATATCGGAGGGTCGAATGAAGAAGTTACCAGGTTGCAGTGTAATAGAAGTGGATGGTGCGGTTGAAGAGTTCCTTGCAGGTGATACTCATCACCCAAAGGCATCAGAAATATACAAGACGATTGATTCTTTTTCTAAAATGGCAAATTTGGAGCAACTTTGATGTGAAATATGTGTTTCATTTTCCTTTTCTTCTTTTTGGTTTAATAATTTGCAAGAATTTTTCAATTCATTAGCAAGTCATAAAATTCATGTATCTTTCCATTCTTGGTGATTCGAAAGGTAAAATATAACGCTAGAAAAAAGCAATTTTATTTCTTATGTACAGCGGGTATTTGATATATGAAATCTTATGATGTTGCATATCATTGTTATTTGGACGCATCTTTAACTGATATCATACAAATAATTTATGTTTTGTGCATTTTATGATAACATTAAGTTACAGTAGTATGTAATCTGAATGGGAAAACTAGTTTAGAGGGTTATTGAGGAACTTATTTGTCCCAAAAAAGAATGAAAAGGGAGTGCTAAACTGCTAATAGCACTTGTTTCCTATGAGCGAATGACAGCTTACAAAAGGGTTGTCCAATGATTTCAATCGTTATCTTTTCCGGTGCTTTTGATTATGGTTTAGGGTTTAGGGTTCAATGCATCTAGTATTTGTCTGAAAAAAGAATGAAAAGGAGTGCTAAACTGCTAATAGCACATGTATCATATGAGCGAATGACAGCTTACAAAAAGGGTTGTCCAATGATTTCAATCGTTATCTTTTACGGTGCTTTTGATTATGGAATATATAAATTGAGCGAAGAGCAGTGGGTCAAATGGGAATCATTATCAAAGGCAGTGGCCATTAGTTAAAAGTCTACAGTGATCCTGCAAAATGGTGAGTTGGAGAGGAACTAATGACTTTACTTTTTAGAGAAGGCATATTGCAACAACGAATCAAAAGAATCGATGAAGCATGACTCCATTTAATATCATAATTACCATGTCAACCAAATAATCATTCGGTTACACCTCATAGCAATTTAGCTACATAAATACCCTATTGATCCAATGTTAAAAAAGGTGAAGGTATTGACTTATATATATATAATCTAAGAAGGGAAGTAGTTTCACTTCCCCATTAGTTCCTATAAGAGATTGTCATCTGTCCCATTACTAAGACTATTAACTGAACAAGATGAGCATTTACCCGCCAATGCAAAACTAGGTGAAGGAGATTTTTCTTCCAACAAGGTTGTTTCCCAGGGCTTTTGAAGTCAGCTACTCAGCTGCACTGATTTGCATGGAAATCTTCGGCTGATATTAAATTAGTGATGAGGCGTTTGAGCCTTTCAGCACCAGGACCAGGCTTAAGCTCACTGGCATTTGCCATGACATGATGTTGGGAAGTTATGTTTGAATTTCTGTCACCATGAAACCATCCACCAGGCACAAACCCATCAGCATTGCAGCCCAACAGCTCAGAATCAATCTTGTCAAGTACTGGCTCCTTCCTGCCAAATTTCCTTGCAAAGGGGGCATTGCTATCAACCATCCTCTGATAGTCTTCGGCAGTAAGGAAATGCGGGTGTTGTTTAGGAGGGTTGTCCCAAGATATAAAATGGAGGTCATGATTTACAGTTGTATTTCGGAATTCCTCAGCATTGCAGATGACTGTGTGAAAATACCCTTCAGGAGAAGACAAAAAGTTGGCATAATACATGAGGACTATCCTTGGGAGATTGTCCCATCCCCATAAACAAAATTCTATGAAGGGGCGTGAAAGCATCATCCAAGCAGAACCTGAAGAAATAAATCCATGGTAAGAACAAATTAGAAGTATGCCACGATGATGTTTAGTTTTTGAGCACATCCAAATTAAAATGATCCTTTAAATGACATTACAACTAAAAGAGAGAAAGATAGAAGAATTATGCATAGATTTAATTAGATGGTTGTTTTTAATCATTTTTGAACAATTTTAATATTGTCGAATCTAAACATGCTTTCGAGATCTTAACAACCAGTTCAGGAAGATTGGTAGAGATGCAAATCCATAATTCATTTTTATGCTTTTGTTGGGCAGCATGTTAGAACTAATTAATAATGTTTTGAGCGGCAGGCTCAATAAGTTGAATCTACGGAAACAAGTTACCAGCTACATTAAGATTTTTCTGATGCAGGACAAGAAAATTTTGATCTGTTCTTTTAAAATGAGAAGCACAAGAAAATAAAATACTCACCTGTAAACAGCTTATATGCAGTTGGCACACTCCTTTTCTCCGGGACCCAAAACACATCAGATTTTTGCTCACTATACAATCCGGGATCAATTATAACAGGCTTAGCTCTCTGATTCCTGTGCAATTACAAAGTAAACACATTTCATAAGCAGATTTATATATAATGCTTCTACTTTTACTTGTGAATCATTTGAAAACAAGAATACACTTAAGAGAAAGGACAATGAGCGTACTCTTTCCAACCAATGTCACTGGTATGCTCGATAAAATTAAGGTGTCTTGGAATAGTTGACAATGTATGAAGCAAATCTGTTCAAGAAAAAGTTTAGCAAAGATTCGAAACATATCAAGTGACCAGATGCATAAGTACTTCTTCTCCCAAATAATGGACCTATAATATCAGTTCTTGTTCCATACTTAAAATTTTGGTAGGAAACCTACAAACCAAGGGCATTAACACTTTCGAAAAGTGGTAAAATTGGCGTAAATAGCTACAACGAAATGAGAACAAATAGTATATGAGATTTATGAGTCAGCTCCAATTTGACACCAATCAATCCATGTCCTCTAAACAGAAAATTCAATTGAATGAATCAGTAAAGTGGGTAACAACTAGGCTGCAGTCATAAGTAGAATCAGTACCAATGCAGTGGGTGATAAACCGGTATTAATAGCAACAAAGTTAGCAACTTTTAGCTAATTAGACAAACAAATTTCAGATTCAAGGCTCAAAAATAGAATATTTCCCACAAAGATTCAAATCCAAATCACAACAATCAAACTTATATATATACATACATACCATCTTGTGTGATGAGAGGATAATCTGAAGCGCTCAAGTTGATGAACCAATCCCAATCACCACCTTCCTTGAACAAAATGGAAGCAGCATGGAGGGTATTGGAAACCATAGTAGGTCCTCTGTAAGTGACCAAATTAGCCCTCACAACCATCCTCACATTACCCACCTCCTTGAAAAGTGGCTCAGTCTCAACAAATTTTGCCAGCTCCATTCTCTCATCAACAGAAGCCTCTAAATCTAAATGAACCGCGTATTGATTCCTGGGATGGTACAAAGCCTTCAAAGTCCTCTTCAAGCTCTCGCCGTCCCCTGTTGAACCAGAAATCAAGTACGCGAGTCTGGGAATCTTCTCGGACGATGTGGGTATGACGTGCAGCTTTTGTTCTACGAAGTTGGGACGTGGGTTGATGACACGGGCGCGGTTGTAGAACCTTGTGGTGTTGGAAGAAATGGAGATGGTGATGATTATCAAAAGGGTCGATAACAGAAGAGAGAAGACCAATGAAAAGAACCATTTTTTCTTCTTCTGTGGCTTGTTGTTGGTGGTGGTGTCCATATTCGGTGATTTTCAGTGAAAGAGAAGAGACTGAAATATTTTTAATTTAGAGGGTCAGTGGAATCAAAGTAAAGTGACAAAATGTGCTTTGATTTTTTGTGTTGGCAAGTGTGTGTGTGGAGACTGTAGTCAAGAAAGTGGGAGTATGAGGACGATGATTGTTGATAGAGAATGAGTTTAGAGAATTTAATCGAAGATTTGTTGCTCTTCTTCTTGTAATTAATTATAGTAAATTAGCCGCCCCCCGATGAAGTCATGAAGATGTGGTCACAAGAGAATTTATTGCATCCAACAGGTGGGTTTTTCACATGATAATTTCACTAATTTTATGATGAGCTACCAATAATCACGGGAAGATGGTAGGCGCATAAAAGATGATAAATTGATCGGTTTGTCAATGTTCATATTCATATTCAAATAGAGATGGCATCATCATGTGGTGGTGGTGCAGTCACTGTGTAGGTGGGGCCTTGCCGTTGCTTGTGAGTGAGGAAGCGCGTGAAAGTGAGATTGGTGAGAATTGAGTAAGTGGAGGATGTGAGGCCCACTAACCATGGGTGGTGTGAGATACGTTGGCTTGGTTAGTAGTTGAGCATCACTTTAATGACTTACTGTGTTGTGACTTGTGATTTTGTGTGATACGAAGATCAAAGATGGAGGAGAAAATTTCATATTCTTTTGGTCCTAACTTTTCATGAAATGTCATTCTTTAACAATATGTTGCTATATCAGATCATTTAGTCCCTAAATTTTTAACACTTTAGTCGCCCTCTACTTATTGTTTGTTAATCTTAAGTTAATAGTATTTTGACACATTTTTAGTTTATAAAAAATAAAATTATTAATTTAAAATTATTAATTTAAAATTATATATTAAAAATAAAATTTAATTTAATAATATGAAAATATTAATACCGTAGAAAATAAAATATCAAATATGGTGCAGCTATACGTACATACTTCAATCTTTGAATCTTATCCGTTTCTTGCAAAGGGTGGGCACCAACTTATCGATCATTTTGAAATTGGTTTGGACTCTAACCTGACTCGACCTGAAAATGCCTATCCAGAGTTCTTGCAATGAGGCGTGATCGAATCCCCTTATTCAAAGATTAGATTGCTTGTTGGTTCCCTATTTGCATCTATGTTATTGATTGAATAACTCTTAGTAAAAATAAAAACAAAGACATCAATTCATATTTTGATAGCAACTCTAATTTATGTAACAAAATTTCTCATAAGATTATTCACATACTTTGAAGTTTGAATTTTCTGCAAAACTTTCTTAACCTTCTTTTAACAAGACTCAGATTTTAGTTACATTTTCAACACATAGGTTTGCAATAACAAAAATATGGTAATGTGGAGTTCCTCGGAGGGTTTGTGTAATTTTCCCTAATTTTCTTTTCAAGTTTTTTTAAAGACTTTTTTTAAACACATAATGTTAGAATTTTAATATTGGTCAAGTACGTATTAAATTAGTGAAACAGTTGGCAATTGACAGATTACAGACCTTGTGCTTATTGAAAAACACAACTATTCATGATTTGGTGTCTTTATTTATTGATATATTTTTTTTGAAAAAGACAACTCGATTATTAATGAATAGGCACTTTTATTTGTTACTGTAATTTTCAAAAGACATGTCTCTCTCTTTTAATGCCTTTTTTTTGAAAAGATACAACTGTCTGTAAAAACTCTATAAAAGAGTGTGCAGAGAATTGTTTAAACAACATATTGTTAACAAACAAAATTCTCTCGATTGCTAGAAATCCAAATTCCATATTTCCATATGTGGATTTTCTTTTTTGCTTGAAGCAAATTCACTTGAATGCTTGTCATATCCCAAATGCTATTTGTAGAGAAACCCACAAGCAATTAGAGAGGGTGCAAATATCGCTTTTTGGAAAGCATACATACTACGTGTTTCAAGCCTATCTCTAGAATTAACAACAATCAAAAAGCGATATTTTTTCAATAGAGACCGAGACAATTGCATCCACAATCAAACTGATGAATCAAGACCTTGTTCGACTCGATTGTTTTGATGGCTCAAACTTCACTCGTTGGCAAGACAAACTGAAGTTTTTGCTAACTGCATTGAAAATTTTCTACATCCCGAACCCTGATTTACAGCCATTGCCAGTGCCTACTGATAAAGATTTTTGAAGAAGTAAAGGCTGCCAGAAAGAAACGTGAGGAGGATGAATTAGTCTGTCATGGACACATCTAAACGTGAGTATGGAACATTGGAAGGCTATTGGTAGAGTTCTTGGTTATCTTAAGAAAACCAAAGAACTTAGTCTCCAATATTCAAAGTTTCCAACTGTACTCGAAGGATATACAGATGCTAGCTGGATATCTAATGTAGGAGATAACAAATCTATTACAGGATGGGCATTTACTCTTGGAGGTGGTGCAATTTCTTAGGGATCAAAGAAACAAACTTGCATCACACACTTAACTATGGAGTCTGAATTCATTGCCTTAGCAGCAACAGGGAAAGAAGTTGAGTGGCTGAGAGATCTTCATTTAGAAATCCCGTTTACCTCGAGGAACTTATCGTCTATCTCTATACATTGTGATAGCTAAGCCACTCTAGCTCGTGCATATAGTTGAGTGTACAATGGGAAGTCAAGACACATCAGTCTTAGACATGATTATGTGAGACAATTAATTCAAAGTGTTTAGGTTCGGTTACAGAAAATATTATTAAGGATGACCTGAAGGTGGTGGTGGGCTGCGGGGATAAAGCTAGTTTTTGTGACGATGGTTGGAGGGATGGGGTGCCGCTAAAAATAAGGTTCCCTAGAATATTTGCTTTGTCTAGCATTAAGAGTAGTGTTGGCAAAACGGGCTGGGCTGGGCTGGGCTGGGCTGGGCTGGGCTTGGCTTGGCTTTGGTGGGCCGACCGGCCTAGCCCGTTTCGTTTTCGGGCCCAGGCCAGCCCGGCCCACTAGCTTAACAAGCCAGGCCCAAGCCTGGAAGCCTGTTAAGCTGGCGGTCCAAGCTGGGCCTAGGTGGCGTGGTTGCGGGCCGGGGCCATTACGGCCCGCGGGCCCTAAATTTTTTTGTAAAATTGGATTCTGGCGGGCCTAAACAGGCCGGCCCATGGGCGGTTTGTTTGGGCCCGCCAGAATTCAAAATTCAATTTTTTTTTTCAAAAATTGAATTGAGGGGTGGCTTTTATAATTAACCAAGTGACCATTGGGGGAGAAAAAAAAATCCAAAACTTTTAAAAATTACATTTTTTTAAATCTTTTACAATTTTTTCCAATTATACCCTAACCTAACATTTTCCTATAAATACCCCCATCACCCTCACCTCATTCTCTACATTTTCTCTACTTCCCTAATCCCTACTTTCTTATTCTCTCTATTCTCTACATTCTCCAACATCTCTCACTCACTCTTTCAACTATTTTGTAATTTATTTTATTTATTAAATATATTATTTATATACTATATACTATTATACTAATATACTATACACTATACATTATATATTATATATCTACATACCTCCCACTCTTTAGTCTCTACATATTCTAATGCTCTTACTCTAAGGTATTGTCTTGTTTTTTTTTGTTTTTTTTTTGTTTTTTAATTAACTTTCATTTGTTATTTAATTATTAACTATTATTAATATGTTTATAACTAATGTTATCATTTGTTATGTTATTAGGTATCCAATTGATTAATTAATTCAACACTCTCAACTCTCAAGCCTCCAATTTAAGGTTAGTATGTCTACTTCTCTACTTTTGTTATTAATAACTTTTTACATAGTAATTATTATTATTTAGTATTTAGTGATTAGTATAATAGTATGTGTGTCGTTAATATTGTTGTTAGTAATATGTTAATTTTATGTTTTTTTTTATGAGTTTAACAACAAAATAATAATTAAAAAAATTAATTCCTAATTTTTTTTCAAAATTTTTGAAATTATTATTATATTAGAAAGATTATGTTTTTTTTTGGTAGAGTTTAAGAAGAAAATAGTAATTTAGAAAAATTAATTCCTATTTTTTTTAATTTTTTTTGAAATTAATAATATATTAATGATCATGTTTTTTTTTTTTTTTTTTTTTTTTTTTTTTTTTTTTTTTTTTTGTAGAGTTGAAGAAATAAGAAGAAAATAATAATATTGAAAAATTAATTACAATTTTTTTTAAAATTAATAATATATTAGAATGATTATGTTTTTTTTTTTGGTTGAGTAACTAGAGTTTAAGAAGAAAATAATAATTTAGAAAAATTAATTCAGAATTTTTTTAAATTTTTTTTAAAATTAATAATATATTAATGATTATTTTTTTTTTTTTAGAGTTTAAGAAATAAGAAAAAAAAATAATTTAGAAAAATTAATTCCGAATTTTTAAATTTGTTTTTGAAATTAATAATATATTAGAATGATTATGGTTTTTTTTTTTTTGTTTTTTTGTTTTTTTGTTTTTTTTTTTTATTTTTTTTAGAGTAACTAGAGTTTAAGAAGAAAATAATAATTTAGAAAAATTAATTCGGAATTCTTTATTTTTTTTAAAAAAATTAATAATATATTAGAATGATTATGTTAATGTTTTTTATTTTTATTTTTATTTTTTTAATTTATTTTTATTTTTTTAGAGTTGAAGAAATAAGAAGAAAATAATAATTTAGAAAAATTAATTCTGAATTTTTTAATTTTTTTTAATTAATAATATATTAGAATGATTATTTTAATGTTTTTTTTTTTTTTTGTAGAGTTGAAGAAATAAGAAGAAAATAATAATTTTGAAAAATTAATTCCGAATTTTTTTGAAATTAATAATATATTAGAATGATTATGTTTTTTTTAGAGTGACTAGAGTTTAAGAAGAAAATAATAATTTTGAAAAATTAATTCCTAATGTTTTTCAAAATTTTTGAAATTGTTATTATATTAGAAAGATTATGCTTTTTTTTTTGGTAGATTTTAAGAAGAAAATAGTAATTTAGAAAAATTAATTCTGAATTTTTAAATTTTTTTTTTTTTGAAGTTAATAATATATTAATGATTATGTTTTTTTTGGCATCATAATCATGTCTTGAAACCAAAGATGCGCATCATAATATCAAATATTAACTTTGTGCACATATGGTTGCATATGGAGTACTTTGTCCATAAAACTCTCAAAGTTATGAGTCCTACCTATGAATGTCCAGAGATTCTTCAATCTAGATGACAAAACACAGAACCTATGTTTTGTCATTGAGATGGAAAAAATCTCTGGACGTTCGTTTATAATCAATAATCTTAATTTTGATGATTAATTGATTATAAACTTGGTACCGACGAGTCACTTTGAGAATTTAGTGGATAGAGTACTCAGTATTTGTTAATGCAAATTTTGATGAATATGTTTTTTTTAGAAAAATTAAATCCAATTTTTAAAAAAAAAAAAATTGTTGAAATTAATAATATATTAGAATGATTATGTTTTTTTTAGAGTTTAACAACAAAATAATAATTAAAAAAAAAATTACTATGTTTAATTGTGTAAATGTATAATTGTATATTTGTAATTTTGTATGTTTAATTTGTTATTTGTATAAATGTATAATTGTATTCGTGACATTTAATCATTTATTTAATTATAATCTTAGGAACATGAATCCTGAAGACTTGAACCTGAACCCTGGCGACTATTTGCCGGACGAGAAGATCAACCGATTATTCGGTGAGTTCCATACCCATCCCGATCCCCCTAGTACTACGGGTGCGGAACCTTCTTCCTCGACACTAAATTCGAGTAAGAAAAGGAAGAAGAAGAAATCGACGGTGTGGGATTGCTTTGACCCTATAATGGTAAAGAATACATATGATACTGAAGTTGAGCGTGCCCAATGTAAGTATTGTCAATCTGTACTCACTGGTTCAAGTAAGGGAACTAGTCATCTCAAGAGACATAGAGACAAATGCATGGCTTCCCATGGGCAAGTCGATACAACTCGACAAACCCAACTGCAGCGGAACCCAGATGGTTCCGTGAGTACATGGCAGTATGACCCCGACCGGGTCAGAGAGCAGGCGGTGTTGTACTGCGCTGCAACTGACCAACTCATAGGTTTTCAAGATAACCCCCATTTTCAATATTTTATTAATAATGCTTTTAACCCCTAATATGTCCCTGTTTCTAGAAACACAACTAGGAGCGATTTAATTCGTACTTTTCAAAAACGTAGGATTGAATTGATTTATGAATTGCAAAACATTTTGTAAGGTTTCCTTTTCTTTGATTGACTTATTTTGTAGACAAACCACAATTGGGGTTTTTGTAAGGGTAGATTAGACTCTCAAGACCTCAAGAGGAGAAGCACCAAAGCTATATTTCTTGTGCTTGCTTTGCTTTGAAGAGATGTAGCTGCACACACACACACACAACACTTGCATAATTCTTCTTGAATGTTGTGGTTATATTTTGTGTGCATTATTGATTATTTATTCTCTCTTTTTGCATGTGTTTATTTGCATCTTGTGATTAATGTCATATCATGTTAGGCTTAGGATGCATTTCTTTTGACCCTTGCACAATTGCATGTGTTTTCTATGAGAGGTGTTAGAAGGCTCTGCCCTTCTCTGCCGCGGTACCTATCGCGGTTGGATAACCGCGGCACTTAAGCGACAGAGATGTATTGTCTCTGCCGCAGTGCATCTGCCGCGGTCTGACCAACCGCGGCAGTCGAGCCACAATAATAATTTTGCTGTGCCGCGGTTATAGTGCTGCGGTTGATCAACCGCGGCAGTACATCAGCGAGAAGCTGAAACGTTTTATTCAAAACGGCACCACTTTACTTGGATCTTATATATATATGTGGCTATCATCCTAGGTCGTTTTTCAAGAGTTCAAGAGCCATTTTTTACTTAGCATATTTTTCCAAGAGAAAAATTTCACCAAGAACTCACCTTTCTTTACTCAAACATTATTCCATGACCATCAAACATCATCTAGCATCTTTCTTGATCATCTAGATATCTTTTTACATGGATTTTTCATCTCACTTTGCTTGGTAAGTTTTTCACTTATATCTTACATATTTTGTGTCTTTCTTCCCAAGCAATCTCTTTTATTACTTGTATGTCATTGATATATATCTTAGATACAAGTTAGAGATTAGTGTTTTGAATGTTTGAGAGTTGTATTGTGATAGCTTGCTAGGTTTTCATTATCCTTGATTAGGTAAGCTATTTGCCATGTCATTTAGCTTTTGATAACTAGGATTGCATTTCTTGATATATCATCATCCTAGATAAGCATATAGGGTTACCTAGCTCTTGTTGCATTTTTAAGTATTTCATATATTCACTTAGGTTGTAACTCTCTTCATTGAGAAGTAAGTCTTGTGTAGCTTCCGGGATTAGGTTGCGTAAATCACAAGCAATTGGACTAGGTTCGCTTATACCGGGATTATGTAGGTGTGTGATTACTTCCGGGATTAGGTTGTAATCGGTTACACATTTAGTGGATTCGAGGTTTGAGTGTGGCTTACTTTCTAGCCCGTGGTTTTTCCCGTGAGGGTTTCCATGTAAATATCAAGTGTTGTTTAATTTCCGCACCATATTACACTTGCTATATTTTATTGACTATTAGGGGTTTTTTTTCGTAATCTTGACCTTACACGAAAATTGAATAAATTTAATTAAAATCTATTCACCCCCCCCCCCCCCCCCCCCCCCCCTCAGATAATATATTACACACCGTTAATTTGTTTCACATTTCTTTTTCAATTGCATTAATGTTCGAATATGGAGCGGACGTTCAAAACAAGATTATTTATGTGTCACTGGACACTATGTAGACACCCAATGGATTTTACAAAAAAAGCTCCTTGGTTTTCGTGTCATGGATTATTCACACACTGCACAAAATATTTCGTTATACAAGATTATGGCATTCATAACCGCATCATGTCAATTACTTTGGATAATGCATCTGCTAACTCCAAAGCTATAGATTTTTTCATTAATTCTAACATCCTTAATATTGTGGGAAAATTTTTCCATACCCGTTGTGCATGTCACATTATAAACTTGATTGTAAAATTAAGTTTAAAAGAGGTAGAAAGTCGAATCGACAATATTAGGGGGGCTTTGGGTTGGATATAGCATCTAACCAAAGAATTGCTGAGTTTACCAGATTTTGTAGATCAAAGGACCTAATACCCCGTAAGTTCCAAACATATATGCCGGTAAGGTGGAACTCAACATATTTAATGTTGAAATCTACTTTACCATATGCTTCGGAAATCACTAGTTTTTATAACCTGAACACCACCGACGACACCGGACGTGAAAAACTCACGGATGGTGATTGGTATGTGGCCAGTTTTTGTTGAATTTTTAAAAGTTTTTTTATGATGCTATTGTAGAACTTTTCGGGGTTTATTACCCACATCTCCTCTTGCACTTCATAAACTTTATGATATGGCTGATTTACTTAGACAATATAGTGAACATGTGATGGTAGCTTCCGCTGTTGCTGTTATGCAAATTTTTTTTGTAAAATATTGGGGGGAAATTCCTCTTTTATATGCCTTTGGTATTGTTGTAGATCCTAGGTTCAGATTTAATACTTTAGAAGTTTTTTCCAAAGAATTGGGTGAGGCTCTGGGATTAAGTGAAACAGATGTTGCTGAACATCTTAGTACACTGAAATCCCAAATGTTCGAGGTTTTTTCTATTTATGAGAACAGGTACAGCGACGGAACAGTGAAACCGATGCCTCTTCAGTAACAATCCCAACAACAATCGAAGCTTATGAGAATTTTTTTTAACAAGGCCATAACTTCTCGCGCTTCAGGAAGTTCGAGTCTGAGTCAAAGTCAAGGTCAATGACAACACATGGAGCTGAACAGATGTTTGACTACGGAGTACTCCATCATGGAGAACGATGACTTCACAACCAACGATCTTCTGAAATGGTGGTGTGGCAAGAGAAACAGCTTCCCCATTCTATCGAGATTAGCATGTGACGTCCTTGTTATCCCAGTTTCAACAGTTTCATCGGAGCAGGTGTTCAGCATGGCCAGACGAATACTAGAAGAAAGAAGATGTTCATTGGCCCCTGATGCGGTGGAAGCTTTGACATGCCTTAAGGATTGGCAAAATGCAAGATTCAAACGACACCATCAACTGGAAAATGAAGAACTCGTGGATGACTTCTCCAGAATGACCATCGAAGAGAGTTCCAGTAGCAACCAGCTGGCAAGCTGATGTAATTGTAAATACTTAATTTTTTTTTTTTCCGATTGCACTCTTTTTCCCTTGCCAAGTTTTTATCCCATTGGGTTTTTCTTGGTAAGGTTTTTAACTAGGCAATCATGATTTGTAATTTATACTTTTCACCACAAATTTAATACGAAATTACAAAAATATTATTCATCGAAAACTAATTAAGTGTTGTATGAAATGAAAAATGTTATATTTTATATTAAAATTATTACATTAATAATTACACAAAATTATTACAATGTATAAAAAATAATATTGTATAAAAAAATTGTTTAAAAATAAATAAATAAATAAAATTCGAAGCCCGTTGGGCTCGGCCCGTTAAAGCCTTAACGGGTCGGCCCGGCCTGTCCTAGCACAGGCTTGGGCCTAGGCTAGGCCCACCTTCCCCCACCCCCCCAACAGGCCGCCCCTGGCCCATTACGCAAAACGGGCCAGGCCGGCCTATTTTGCCAGCATTAATTAAGAGTGGTTCCATTGATCAATTTGGGGTGTGGAATGGTGATGTTTGGAAGTGGGATGTGCGTCTTAGAATGTGTGTGTTCGATTGGGAGCTGGAAGTGTGGGAAGACTTTTATTATCTCTTGGAGAATTTTAAGGTGAGGAAACTCATGTCGGATTCGATTGCTTGGAGTTTTTGTCCAAAAGGGTATTTTCTCGGTGAGTTCCTTTAGAAGATGTATTGAAGATTATAGTGGGGAGGATTCTATGGAGGAAATCTTGGTTTGGAAAGGTTATAGCCTTTCGAAGGTGGAACTTTTTGTGTGGCAATTGCTTAGAGGAAAAGTAATGGTCCGTGAAGTGTTGAGTCGTTTCAGTGTGGCTGCGAATGGGGATTCTCGATGCTCGTTTTGTGGCAATTCTACTGAGACGGTGTGGATCACCTTTTCTTGTTATGTTCTTGGTCCCAAAGGTTATGTAATAGTTGTTTGAGCTGGTGGTCGGTGCATAGTTGTGCTAGCAGCAGTATTAATGACTGGTTTTCAGGTTGGTTAGGTTTGTGCTCGAGTTCGAGCCTGATGAGAGCTTGGGAGACACTTTTCAACATAGTGGTTTGGTCTATTTAGGAAGCCTGAAATCAGGTGATTTTAAAAGGAAATCTTACGGATTTGACTGTGTTTTCTGATTTGGTTAGGTTTAGGGTGGCGTGGTGGTTTAAACACCATGGTAAAGGTTCATCGGAACCGATTATGGTTTTGGTGGAGAATTTGAAAATCTAATGTGATAGGTTTAAACAGGTGCTAAAGAAGAATTTAAAGGCTTGGGTGCCCGCTTCAAATGAGGCTCTAAAATTCAATGTTGACGGCTCGTTTTGAGAGAGCAGGGGAGGGTGGGGATTGGGAAAGTGTTACGAAACTCTGAAGGGGAGGTTTTGTGCTCCTTTTTTGCGTTTGTTGGCAATGTTGATGCTACAACAGCTGAGCTTTTGGCAATCCAGAAAGCTTGTCTTCTTTGTAAGTCTAATAATAGTTTGAAGGGGAGATCGATCATCATCAAAAACGACTCAAGGGTGGTGGTTTCTTGGGTTTCGGATGGTGATTATGGAAATTTGGCAATGGTGGATGTGATTTATGATGTTTGGTTGAAGCTGTGAGCCTTTAGCAATATTTCAGTTTGTTACGCTTCTAGATTTTTGAACGTCATGGCTAATGGTTTGGCTAAGAGGGGCTTGTTGATGGATGGGGAGAACGTTGTTTGGAATGTGTTCTAAGGCTTTTCTGGTCTCCTCTGTTCTATGTCCCTTCTTTTATTTTCTGGTTTCTTCTAGTCTGTTTTGGGGTTGTTTTGGTTTTCCTTTGTGCTGGGTGGTTTCTATTTTTGTTGTTAGGCATGTGTTGTTGGCTTTTTGGGTGTTTGTTTTGTTGTTGGTGTTTTGTGGTCTGGTTGTGCTCTGAATAAAGTGCTGCTTCAAAAAAAAAAAAAAAAAAAAAAAATTCAAAGTGGAATTATTGCCATCACATATGTGAGATCAAGTGAAAACTTGGTTGATCCACTTACCAAGCCTCTAACTAGAGAATTGGTAAAGTCAACATCTAGAGGGATGAGGTTGAAGCTCCTTAACTAAAAGATTCACCAATGATGGCAACCTAACTTAATACTAGAAAATGACTAGTTTTTAAGTTCAAAGGGTACAAACAAGTCATTGATATGTGGATAGTTTTCAACACTAAATTGATGTAACCCCATCCCCATCTAGGATGAGTAGTGCTGATTGTTACAGTTTGAGGGTTAAACATTTAAAACTCTTAATGAAGTTCAGTCTATGTGTGACAAGTATCTTAATGTAACAAAGATACTGGAAGAACTTCACCTATATAAACTTAGAGGTGGTACTGCCTCACATGAGAGTTGGAGTTTCTCTTAAGAGAGTTCATGAATAAGGGTAAGCACGTACATGGCCATAATAGTGCTAAGCGAGATTTATGAGGAATATATGGATGACTAGTGTAAATGTGTGTGGTTTCATCGGTTTTGTTATAAAAGAATAACTGGTTCAAAACATTATGCTACCGGAGATTTCAACAAACACCTTGTGATACTTTCACTAAGGTAAGGTTCAAATTGAAAGAAACCTTTATTTATGTATAAACACTGTATTATTTTTTGGCAAATATTTCTTTATTTAATATTTGACCAAGTGGGGGATTGTTAGAATTTTAATATTGGTCAAGTATTAAATTAGTGAAACAATTGGCAGTTGACAGATTACAGACCCTATGTTTATTGAAAAACACAACTATTCATGATTAGTGTCTTTATATATTTATATATATATTTTTTTAAAAGACAACTCAATTATTAGTTAATAGACACTTTTAATTGTTACTGTAATTTTCAAAAGACATTTATCTCTCTTTTAATGCCTTTTTTGAAAAGATACAACTGTATGTAAAAACTCTATAAAAGAGTGTGCAGAGAATTGTTTAAACTCATATTGTTAACAAACAAAATTCTCTCAATTGCCAGAAACCCAAATTCCATATTTCCATCTGTGAATTTTCTTTCTTACTTGAAGCAAATTCACTCGAAGGCTTGTCATATCCTGAAGGCTATTTGTAGAGAAACCCACAAGCAATTAGAGAGGGTGCAAATATCGCTTTTTGGAAAGCCTATATACTATGTGTTTCAAGCCTATCTCTAGAATTAACAACACGTAATAGAATGGCTAACTTGTGGGAGTACACGAGTGAACAGTAAACAACACAACAACTAATTTATATATTTAAACATTAGATTTTATCAAGGATTTGTCTGTTGTTCTATTTGATATTAATGTTTCTATTTGTCCAATTTTGGTGCCCAAATGACATGGCAATACTATAATCCATGCATTTAAAATGTATTATATTTGCATGATTTAAATGAATGGATTAGAGTGTTGCCACATCATTTGGACATCAAATTTGGGTAAAGTAGCATTACATGACATATAATTTTAAAATAAAAATGTGTTTGAAATTTAATTAGATTTATAATGATAAAAGATTTGTCTGTTGTTCTATTCAATATTGTTAATTATGACATAATTTTGTATGGGGAATTTTCAATTTCAACCATTTGAAATAATGAAACATTGTTTTTAACCATAATGTGTTCAACTTATTCACTACAACAAAAAACGGTTATTGTGACACTTTTTTTTTTTTTTTTGTCCTGGCTAATAGCCAAAAAATTGTCCCCCTATTGGGACGAAAATCAATTCGTCCCAAATTACGTCATCTCAGATGGGCCGCAATAGGTTCTTTGGGACGAAAATTGAAATTCATCCCCAAAAAAGACCTATAGGGATGAAATTGATTTTCATCCCCTTTCATCCCCTTTGATAATCTTTAGGAATGGAATTTTTCATCCCTTCAAATAACTTGTAGGGATGAAATATGAGAAAAAATAAAAATAAATAATCAATCCATCCACTACCCAAGCCTCCGTTTAGCTCCTTAGCACACCCTATCTCACCCACCCACCCACCCACCCACCCACCAGGTTGTTGGAGCAAAACCTTAACAATTTTTCTGTAACTTTGATTTCGTTAATAGTTGTATAATGATTATATATAACCTATATATGTTATTAAATTTTTATTGATTATTTTGAATCAAAATTTTATTGAATTTTTTTTAAAAATTTATTTATAGATTAATTTCAATAATGTAAATTTTATTTTATATGATAAACAAATCGATATTAAAAAAACATTTATTGTAACATTTAATTAAACTATTTTTTAAAAAAAAAAATCATATATTCTCGGATCAAAGGGTCTATCGTTAATCGTACTCGGAATAGAGAGATGTCTCTCTACATCTTGTAATTTAGTAGACAAATGTAAGACTTGAATCTCTATCACTCTATCGCAAAAGGGAAGGGAAAATGTACAATAACTTTTCTAAAATGTGGTTTTGAATTTTAATATTCAGGGTCACAACATATTTTAGATTCTTATTATTATATTTATTAATAAAAATAATATAATTTTTTTGAATTAACCTATAGTAATTAATATAAAAAATTGAAGAAAATTTAATTATTAATCTGTCTCTTAGGAAAAACTTCAACAACAAAAATAGTCCCGATAAATCATCATTTAGTAACGAATATTATTTTTGTCCCAATAAGTCCCAAAATCTTAAACCTTTTAGGGATGAATAATTTATTTCGTCCCAATAGGCATCCTATTATGAAAAAAAAAAAAAAAAAAAAAAAAAAAAGGTTTTCCCTAAAAATCTCGTCATGTTTGCATTTTTTCAGGGACGAATAATTTATTTTGCCCAATAGATATTCTATTAAGGCAAATTTTTTCATCCCTTAAAGTTTCTTCAAGTTTGCAGTTTTTAGGGACGAATCCTTTATCACGTCCCAATAGATAGCCAATTGGGACAAATTTTTTCGTCCCTAAAAGTTTCGTCCCTATAGCACAATTTTGTTGTAGTGTTTGTTTTTAGTCATTTTAGGGGTACAATATCCAATGTACCCTAATTTTTCGAGTGCTAGGGTTTGTTTCACTTTCAACTTGTGTTCAAGTTTCAAAAGTGAAACAGACGATGTTTCACTTTCCAAAAGTGAACCATCTGATGATTATATGTTGGCTAACTTTTTATTTTATTTTATGGTATTATGACTTATGATGAATAATTTATTGTTAAATTCGATTTGTACATGTTATTATTATTATTATTTTTGGTTTCACTCTTGAAGTGAATTACACGATGTTTCACTTTTCAAGAGTGAAATTCTTCAAGAGTGAAACAATATGTTTCTATTCAATTCTTGATTTTTAGTTTCTAAATGTGAATTTTGCTATGATTTGTGATGTTTTGTGGTGATAATTTAAATTTTGCTACATGTTGTGATGAAACTATCCATCGTGTTTGAATCTTAAAATTGGGTGGTTTTTTAGAGTTTAGGGTTTGTTTCACTTTCCAAACGTGAAACATCATATGTTTCACTTTGTACCTTGATGTTCCATGTTGCCAACGTGAAACACTCTGAGTTCTCACAAAAAAAAAAAAAAAAATGAAACTCAAATTTCTACTATTTTCTCCAACGAAAACTTCAATTATTCAAGAAAATAACAAAACTCAGCACATAAACATGAAACAAAGTAAAAAAATTCAATTAAAATACAAGATTTACATAAGGGTAAGTGATTCTTGTAGGTTTTGATTGTAGAGAGAGAAGGGAGATGTAGAAAAGGTTGAAGAAGAAGATAATAAGGGTAATAATGTAATTAGTTGGTTCTATTGAGTGAAAGAAAATTAGTATAAGTGGTCAAAAACAAGAAAATCATGGGATGAGGTTAAAAAAAAAAAAACAATACTTTCAATTAGCTATTTTTAGCAATTTCCTCGCATTGTTTATTAATTTGTTTAATAGTGATCATTTAATAATCTGATTATATATATAGTAACTTTTCGGTGTGGGAATTTTCGTATGTGATCGTCGATTGCTACTTGTAATTATTGAATTGCTACTGGCACTTATTGGATTACCACCGGTAAAAATCCAATAACTACCGGTAGTAATCGACGATTCCATACGAAAATCCAGCATTTGAAAATTTCCATATATATAAAACTTGAACTTAAAACACGTGCTTAAATTGTATTTCATTTATAATATTGGTTTTATGATTTTTTTAATATACCAACTGTGAATCTAAGATGTTATCGGAGTAATGAATGAGTAATCTTTACTAAGCACCAAGCCACATTGGGAAGATCGATAAGAAAACACATTGTTAAATATGTACTTAATTATCCCAAACGAGTGTTTCAAAAAAAAAAAAAAAATCCCTAAAGAGGTGAAAGCATAATCTTCAATTAAGTAACTAAGTTGTTAACAAATTGCTCAACAATTACGCATTATCTTCTTCAAGAGGAATTTGAACATTGAGTTGCCTATTTTCTGCATTTTCACCTGGATTATTTGGCTTATACTTTATAGCACATACAAGAAAAAATCCCAAGTTAACGAGGCTTAACACAGCTAGAAGCCAGTAAAAACAATCCAATCTGCCATCATTAATGCTACGAGCCAGCCAACTCTGCCCGCCATTTCCTCTTGTAACTTTCTTGATGATTGCTACCAGAGCGCTGCTTACGAAGAAGCCAAGCGATAGAGTTGTTAAGAAGAGACCAGTGCCAATTGCTTTCATTCCTTTTGGCGATTGAGTTATGAAGAAATCAAGCTGGCCTGAATATACAAATGCATCACCTATACCCACCAAGATGAATTGAGGCAACAAGAAAAATGCACTCATGATCGGAAGAATAGCACTTGTGTTGGTTTCACTACTCTTGGCTTTGGCATTAATACTTAATCTTCCTGTTTCCACAATTGCTGCAGCTCCCATTCCAAGTATGGAGAAGAAGAGACCTATTCCTATTTTTTGTAAACTTGTCAAACCTGAAGAGACATAAATATATGTATGAAACTATGTTTTATATACATTATTATTAATTAGAGAACTAAACCCATATGTACAAATTAAATAAATGTTTGAATCGATCGGATACCTTGTTTTCTCTTAGAATATTTCTTGAAAAGAAACATAATGAGGCGATCATAGACAACGAGAGTGATCATTATGGCTGCAAATAAGAAGACATTGTAAGAACCTGGTGGGATTACAAAACTTCCCAAGTGTCTATCCATGGTAGAAGCTTGTTGCACCGAGAAGGTGATCATCTGTGCATAGACCGTCCAAAACATGATTGTTGATGCCCAAATCGGTATCAACCCGACCATCATCTTTACTTCCTCCACCCTTGTTACCGAACAAAGTCTCCATGGATTTGGAGTCGCCCTTTTCATGTCCTCTTCCGTGATGATGGATGCCTTGTCTAAGCAACTGTCACACAAATATAATATACATCGAATGGATCATGCTACTATACAGGTTTATTTAATATCTGTTGGATTTTAATTCAATAGGCTCTAATAAATGAGGAATTTAAAAAATAAAAATAGATAATGACTATCATGTACTAACCAGTAACCACCATGTATTGTTAATATATAAAGTTCATGTCTATTAGCTAAATCCACAATTATTCCACATTTAATTATTTTATGATCTAGCATTGATTTATACAGAATCAATAAATTCAACTACATATATACCAGTATTTTTTTGTGTGAGAAATTGTTGTTTCCTGCGTATAGTCCTCGTATAAAATGCTAACAGTGGATGGAAATGGGACATTCTTTTTCCTGGAAGCGGCAACCAGAACTTGAAGAATTTGAAAAATAGGGCTTCCAGTACATTTCTTATATCTATATGTTTTAGTCCCAGAGAGAAATGCAGCAAGTGCAAGAATCATAGCAGCTGAGCTGATTCCATATCCCCAACTTCGACCTTTTTGGTCTTGTATCCAAACAAGAACTGTAACACCTAGTAGGGTTCCGACGTTGATGATCAAGTAAAACCTGTCGAAAAAATACACCATATGTGCCCTTTCCTTGTCATCTTTCTGATCAAACTGGTCTGTTCCGAGCCCTGAAATACTTGATTTGATCCCACCAAGTCCTATTCCATACACATATAGAGCTAAGTAGAAGACACCCATTTGGAAGCCATTGGCCTCTTCACATTTGTTGGATAAAGAATCTTTGCAAGGAGGCGGGTGTAGTTGTGGCAGTGCTGTAGAAATGGCCAACATGCATGTACCCTACTTTGTCACCCCCATACTCCATTTATCAGTCATTTTAATTATCAAAGAACATATGATATTGTCAAACTCGATAAATTTTCGATGAAGTATAAGTAGACCCTAATAAAAAGATCAAACTTACCAGTGCATTAATAATGGCAAAAATGACAACGGTCCAATATCGACCGAAGAAAGTATCGGCAAGTATGCCTCCAAGCAAGCAGAAAAGGTACGATACGCCTCCAAAATTTGTAGCAACATTTGAAGAACTTGCACTTGGAAGATGCATTGTTCCCACTATATATGTCACGATGTTCACCGAAATTCCCATTGTTGCCATTCTCTCGCACACTTCAATACCTTTCAAATTCAAATTATTTATTTAAAACTAGTAAAAATTTTGAATTTTGAATTTAGAATTGAAATACATATGATTTGAATTCACAATCTCGATAATATGGATATAAGGAATTAATTAATTAGTTAATTCATAAATAATCAATTTTCATTATGTCAGCAATTAATTTATATAACATGGAATAATAATTTTTCTTAATGCATTTGCTTCATGCTACCAATTGGATGATTATATTGGAATCTTATGAAGAGCCCATTAAAAATCTTGAAGTTCGACCCAAAATCAGTCCTAAAAAAGTAATATTTAGACTTATTTCCTCTATTTAATTATCTTTATTTTTTCATTTGTCAATTAAATACTATTTTTTTAATTTAAAAAATAATTTAAAAATTTAAAAATTATTTATATAATAATAAAAAATTGTAATTTTATTTAAAATATTTTTTTTTATTTCAAATTTACTAATTTTATATGAAAATATTTATTTCATAAAAATATATATATATATTTTTCTCAATAATTTGAAATTAGTATCAAATTCAATATAATCAATCTCATGTTTTGCGAAACAAAACAAGTTACTACTAATAAACCCAATCTAATATTCTAATCTCATAAATTAATTCAATGCAATGTAAAGTAGCAGTACAACTGTACAAGTATGGTTCCGTCTTGCAGTCTTGCACTAACCTTAGATTATAAGTTTACAACAATGGAAGAAATTAAGGTTATATACATGAAAGATTTAACACATGATCAAAGTGAAATCTTATGCACAGATCTGAACATATTAAAGCAAACACCATAAAAAACTAAAATGAAAAATACCTAGAATTAGAGCAGCAGAAACCCAGCCACCAGTTGTGGTCCTATCAGTTGCATTGCCCTTGTAATCAACTACATCTGAGATTAAGGATTGCATCTTCGACAGTTTCAGAGAATTCTCAACTTCTATTGTTTTCTCGATCGATCGAATGAATTCTCATTCCGGCTAGCACCCCACCACTTTTAGGTTGGTCTGTATTACACATGTCTAGACAAGAGTTTTCTCTGTATTTCACTTATTTACAGAGATGAAGAGATCTTTTAATAGCTCCGGATTACATGTTTAACTAGAATCCCATAATACACTCAAAGTCAAAATCTGCCACCTCACACTCATGAAAACAGAATCAAGTGACTTTGTGGGAGGAAGTGATTAGCTGATAGCTGTTCTATTGTTTAACTTGTTTTGTTTGACAAAACATGAGATTGGTTTTATTGAATTTGATACTAATTTCAAATTATTGAGAAAAATATATATTTTTTTTTTAATGAAATAAATATTTTCATATAAAATTAGTAAATTTGAAATATCCAAAAATATTTTAAATAAAATTACAATTTTTTATTATTATATAAATAATTTTAAAAATTTTAATTTAAAAATTTTAAATTAAAAAAATAGTATATAATTGACAAATGAAAGAATAAAGATAATTAAATAGAGGAAATAAGTCTAAATATTACTTTTTTAGGACTGATTTTGGGTCGAACTTTCAAGATTTTTAATGGGTTCTTCATAAGATTCCAATATAATCATCCAATTGGTAGCATGAAGCAAATGCATTAAGAAAAATTATTATTCCTTGTTACATAAATTAATTACTGACATAATGAAAATTGATTATTTATGAATTAACTAATTAATTAATTCCTTATATCCATATTATCGAGATTGTGAATTCAAATCATATCTATTTCAATTCTAAACTCAAAATTCAAATTTTACTAGTTTAAAATAAATAATTTGAATTTCAAAGGTATTGAAGTGGGATCAGGATCCCCTACCCATCTTTTTTTTGCTTATCTTTCAAGTATCTGTTGACATGTGGCAAACAAACAAAAGAAAGGCTGAGATCACTTTGTTTTATTTTTTTTCTCTATTTCTCCTAAAACGATGCCGTTTTATCTTTCAGACAAAAAAAAATCAACCCTTGTCTGTTCACCACACCCTCCACAGCAATCGCTCTGTTCCCTACACCCTCCACAGCAATCGTGCCGTCGTGACCCACCTCTCATCGGGCCACCGCGAACAAGTTAACCCTCCTCTCATCTCGCCGGTGATTAGAACCACCCTCCATCTCGCCACCGGCGATTGGGTTTTGCTCCACTGTATGTTTCTTTAAAACTGGATCAAAGATGGAAACAAAGTTCGATTTGCGGAGCAAATACGAATCATTCATGATCTTCGCAGGCGAAAGTGTTTCACTCAAGTTCTTGAGGTTTGGGTTCTTTAAATTGAATACTTTAATTCATAATTTTGTTCGAATTTGATTATTTAAAAATCTTATATAGTTGAAAATCTGATTATTAATTGATTGCTAAAACCTTTACTTCTTGTGGTGGTCCCTGCGGCGTTTTACCTCCGGCGCAAGAGGTTCTAGTTTTGAATCTCTATCTTTCTATTTCATTTCAAAAATATGTTTTTTGTTTTGTTTTGTTAAAGCAATCAAATAATTGTTAAATTAAAAAATAAATGATATGCAGAATTGTATATGAGTATGGTTATCATTATATGTGTTTATACATATATGTATGTATGTTGATTTTACTTGATAAGTAAGAATTGTTTCGCATTGCGTTTTTTTTTTTCAATTGTTATTATGATTTTTGTTGATAAAATGCAGAACATTGAGAAAATAGAGAAAGTTGTAAATGATGGTAATTCTTATGGAGCTCAACAGATGTACAAATCTATGTGTGCATGGTACGATCAATGTTGCTTTTTGGTTTATGTTATGCTTGATTTTAATCTTAATTTTCTGTCTAAATGAAATGGAATTCGCATAAACCGTAGAAATTAGTGTAGTAATTTGGTGTTGCAACTGTGCAACAGATCATGACTTAAATTTATGTTCCATGACTAAGATCCATCCTTCTTAAGTAACCAAGTAACAAGAATTGTTTTATAATGGTATTGATATCAAACCATAAATGAACATATATGAATGATTATGACTCCAAAAAATGGCAACAAATTCAGTGGCAGTGCTAATACTGGCTTGGATTTTTGATGTTGATGACACTCTTCTCTCTACCATTCCTTATTACAAGAAACATGCTTTTGGGTAAGTAATAGTAATATCATGTCATCCATCTGGTTTTCTTTCTTTTTATTATAAGCAAAGTGTCACTCGTTTGTGTGTTATTATTACAGAGGAGAGAAGGTAAATGCAAGCTTTTTGGAAGCATGGATGAAATCGAGCAAGGCACCAGGTCTTGAGCACACACTCAATCTCTTCAATGAAATCAAAAATAAAGGAGTTAAGATCTTCTTAGTCTCTTTAAGAAGGGAAACTCTGTCAAGGATGATCATCAACAACTTTTATGTTTGATAAAAAAAAAAAAACTTTAGTCATGTATACAAAACAGCTGTAATGTTGCATTCTTACAACTCTGAATAAAATAATACTAAAAATCATTCCAATAAAGAAGAGCTATTTGAAGTTTGAGAATCTTGAAATGTAGATGTGAAATCCTGTATATTTTGTTGAACCAATGCTTGAAAATTTGGTTGTTGAGATCGCTCATAAGGAGTATTTGCCATTGGATTGGATGTACTACAACTTTGCAATTGTTGTTGGAATGGTGAAAGCACATGTGATAAATAATTATTAAGTAAGAAAAATAAGATGTAAATTTACTTAAATTTTTAAATTTGAAGGAAATAAGATATTGAAAAATACTTACAGAATAAGGATTATAAACTGTTGATTGATATTGAATATCACCAACCATAGGAGATAATTGACTTTGTTGCTGTATAAAAAGTAATATTCAATAATAAAAACCTATCAATATAAATTAACTAATATTGAGTAAATTAAAAATGTTTTACCTTATACGTTGGAGAATGTGACAAAGAATAAGGAAAATCAACAACCATAGGAGACAATTGATTTGGTGAGTGTACAAAAAGTAGTATTCAAGATTACAAATTTATCAAATGAAGTAACTGATATGAAGCAAATTAAAATTGATTTACCTGTTTAGATGCTTGAAAGTGTGGAAGAGGATTTGATGATTTCTTTCTCTTGGCTAAAGCTTTTTCCAAACTACTTTTAATTCTACTTCTTCCTTTTGATGTTTCCTTCTTCTTTAACCCTTTTGCTTTCACCAAATTGGAATCTTGAGTACAATTCACTTCATTATTGAGATCTTGAGGTTCACGGTCTTTCTCATGAATATTTCCTTCCATTTCTAAACATAAAATATTTTCAACTAATTTTGCCAAGTTGTTTGCATGTTCGTTTGCTACATTATAAGCTTTTTCATTTTCAGAAGCCCTACTTGATATCCTAGTAAAGACAGAACACAAGGATCTGTATCGACATGTCTGCTGCAACTTAGGGTCTGCCTCAATATTATGTCCATGCATGTATTGCACAGGTTCAACTCGAGCTTGTTTTGTCCACCTTTTTAAGATATAACTGATAGGAATTTCTTTGATGCTCATTCTTTCTCTAAGAACTATGATGACATGACTACATAAGACTCCCTTAATCTCAAACATCCTACAGCTGCAAGATAAAGAATCGTCACTTCCTCGTATTACTTGTCGCTTCTTCGAACTGTTTTCCATATCAACCGTGTAAAACAACTTCCCATCATTCTCAACACAATTAGTTATAACCAATTCAATTGCTTCTACAAACTGTTCTTGGAATTCTTCAAAGATTGCCTTCATGTAAACTTCTCTTGCTTGAGACAACATTTTACAGGGAATTTTCAAACTCACCATCTTATAACACAAATCATATTCCGCCTCCAACTCCTTATATCGTTTGTCATTAACCAATCTCTCAAAATGCATAAAAAAATTTGTCACATTAATACCAGAATTCAAATAATCTTTCAAACTAGCATTGAAACTTTCACTAAGTTATGTGCTCCTCATTCCAGCTGACCATGCTCTCCTGACATATGCATAAGCCCATTTCGCTCTCACGTCAAAAATACTACTCAGCCAATTATTATCGTGCACATTATATTGATCAATCATTTGACTCCAAGTAGTTAAAAACTCTTCTTCCTCCTTAATATCATTCATAAAAGCAGATAACACATTTTTCACCCCACCAGGACCTCTAAACACACTATTCATATGTTTTAAGGCATTTTGTATTATATGCCATGTACAAAGCCTATGGTATGTGTCAGGCATCACCTGTAAAATAGCTTTGGCCATAGTCGCATCTTGATCCGTGAAAATTGTTTTTGGAGTCTTTCCAGACATTGCTTGCAAAAATGTTTGAAATAACCATACAAATGAATCAACGGTTTCATCATACATTAAAGATGCCCCAAATACAGTGGTTTCTCGATGATGGTTTAGACCAACAAACACCGCAAATGGTCGATTTTGTTTGTTAATCTTGTAAGTTGTATCAAAACTTACAACATCCCCAAATTGACTATAATCAATTATCATTCTAGCATCTGCCCAAAAAATATTTGTGATTTGCTCCTCATTGTCTAATTGCACCGAATGAAAAAATGATGGATTTTTCAATGTCTCATCAGAAAAATATTTTAATACACAACCTGCCTCTCAATAAGCTAATTTTCTTTGTCTTTTTGATATGTGATAATTCTTTTGGTCTTGTTTTGTGTAACCAAGACACTCTCTTCCACCCACTTGCCTACCCATTATCTCATATGTAGACTTAGGTGAAAGTCCAGCTTCTTCGGCCAAATCCACTTCAATTGCTTGTGAACTGGTTAATTTTCTTTGAGAATGAAGCATATGAGTACACTCTTGCATTACAAGTGGATGATTATGCCCTTCTACAAAATGATTGACAAAAAATTTATTTTTCTTCCTATCCAACTTAATGCATAATTTAGCATCACAACCTGTCTTTGTATCAGCTCTATGTTTTATAACCAAAACATCTCGTTTATCTTGCGGTCGAAAACCCTCCTTACAACAAACAAAAATCCTAGAGGTGATTTCACCTGTATGTTTGTTCTTGGCAACTGCATCTCTTCTAATACTGAACCCCATTCTTCGTCCATACGAATTATAAAACTCATATGCACATTCATCTTAATCAAATTCCATACCAAATCTAGGCTTCCAATCAAAATCAGTGGTATCCATTTTCAAACAAGAATATTATCCAAAAATTTAAATACACCTGTAACAAAAACATACAATTAGTTGCTATCCAAAGCATACAATCACCCAAACAAATGTAATGTTAACTATTTCTAATCAATAAAAAAAAAAAAAAACAGCAGACAGGCAAAATCAGACCAAGCAAATAGCAACATCAGACAACATCAGACCCACCAAACACACAAATATCAGCAAGGTGAAACAACATGAGAAAAAAGAGACACAGGGAACACCACAAGAAGTAAAGGTTTTACAACTTTCTCTATTTTCTCAATGTTCTGCATTTTATCAACAAAAATCATAATAACAATTGAAAAAAAAAACGCAATGCGAAACAATTCTTACGTATCAAGTAAAATCAACTATTTAAGACTTTTAAATAATCAAATTCGAACAAAATTATCAATTAAAGTACAGAAATTTTCCACACACTAATGTTCAGCAAAGTTGATGCTTAAGTAATCAATTATTAAAACACACAAAACAATTAACAGGAACCAACCAGTAAAAGAAATTGCAGAGCACCTAAACAGACCGTTAAAAGAATTCAATTTAAAGAACCCAAACCTCAAGAACTTGAGTGAAACACTTTCGCCTACGAAGATCATGAATGATTCGTTGGAGCAAAACCCAATCGCCGGTGGCGAGACGGAGGGTTGGTTCTAGGACTAATCACCGGCGAGATGAGAGGAGGGTTAACTTGTTCGCGGCGGCCCGATGAGAGGTGGGTCACGACGGCACGATTGTTGTGGAGGGTGTAGGGAATAGAGCGATTGCTGTGGAGGGTGTGGTGAACAGACAAGGGTTGATTTTTTTTGTCTGAAAGATAAAACGGCGTCGTTTTAGGAGAAATAGAGAAAAAAATAAAACAAAGTGATCTCAGCCTTTCTTTTGTTTGTTTGCCATATGTCAACGGATGCTTGAAAGATGAGCAAAAAAAAGATGGGTAGGGGATCTTGATCCATTGAAGTGTGCGAGAGAATGGCAACAACGGGAATTTCGGTGAACATCGTGACATATATAGTGGGAACAATATCACTACTAATAAACCCAATCTAATATTCTAATCTCAAAAATTAATTCAATTCAGTGTAAAGTAGCAGTTCAACTGTACAAGTATGGTTCCGTCTTGCAGTCTTGCACTAATCTTAGGCCATGTTTGGTAGGGAGGAAAAGGGAGAGGAAAGAAATGGGTGGATGGAAAAGGGAGGAAAAAAATGGAGAAGTGTGTGTTTGGTATGGAGAGAAAAATGGAGGGAAGGGAAAAGTGGAAGGAAAAATGTGTGTGTGGGACCCACCATTTTGTTTCCTCCCAAAAGTGGGAGGAAAAGGGAGGGAAAGAAATGGTTGCTTTTTGAGGGACTTAATTACAATTTTATCCTCTCTTTTTTTAATATATAAAATATAATGTAAGGTTAAAATAATAAAAGTGATAAAAAAATCATTTCTTTTCTTCCTATTTACTAAACAGCTCGAGGGAAAATCATTTTCCTTTCTTTTCCTTATGTTTTCTATCCCTCCAAATCTTTCCATCATTCCTATTTTCTTTCCTCCCTACCAAACATAGCCTTAGATTATAAGTTTACAACAATGGAAGAAATTAAGGTTATATACATGAAAGATTTTTTTTTTGGTAAGAGGGGGGGCTACAACAACCCAAACAAGAAACTAAGTGCTGGCAATCAGTCTAGCAACATCAAAACCATTAAAGTCATCATTCAAGATGGTAGAAATATAGGCAGGGGGCTTTTCAAAGAGAGTAAATCCCAGGTCCAGAGAATGGCCAAAATTGGCCATAAAGTCTGCAGCTCTGTTGCTTTCCCTGTAGATGTGATGAATAGTGCAGCTCCAATTCTTCTCAATCAACTTCTTACAATCCTCAATGATGTTGAAAAGGGGGTGGTTCAAAGGAGTGGGATTAGTCATGAGAAGCACTGCACATTGCAAATCAGATTCCACCCACACTTTCCTAAAACCAGCCTTTCAAGCTAGTTGAAGCCCTTCATAAATACCCCACATTTCAGCCTCAATCACGTTGCCAGATCCCTTATTGAGGGCAAACCCAGCCAGCCAGATCTTCTTGTCATTTCTAATCACTCCTCCAGCCGAAATAGAGCCCAGCTCAGACTACCAGCTACCATCAACATTCAATTTGACCCAACCAACAAGAGGAGGGGACCAGGAAATAAAGCAATTATCCTTAACAACATTGCTCTCCCCAGTAACATTAGCATCCAACCAATCGTTCACATACTTCAAGATAATCTTACCAGGGCATATAGGCAGAAGAGAACTAGGATTGAAAACCTTCTCACACCTCCATTTCCAGATAAACCACAGGGTAACCACAAAAAGAAGATGGCCAGGCATTCGACCTAACACAAGATTGTTGCTTTTGAGATTATCCCACAACCAGCTACTCCAATCAGCCTTGTAAGAACTACTCTTCGTGATGTCTTTGCAAATGTCCTCTCAAATCCTGCAAGAAACACTACAGTGTCTAAACACATAATCCAGGTCTTCATCACTCACCCTATATCTATCACAAATAAGATCTACAGCAATACCCTTGATAGCTCTGTGCTCATTAGTTAATAACTTTCCATGGAGAAGAATCCAAAGGAAATAAGTGACTCTAGGAGGTAACTTAAGATTCCAAATGAAGCCCCATTTCCAACTATCAGCAGCCTCCATCTTAAAATGGCTATACGCACTACTAACAGAGAAATCCCTATTCTTTGAGAGCCCCCAAATGATAGAATCCCCAATACTACAATTACTAACAATATGTATTCTAAAGATGCGGTACACAACAAACCCAGGCAAAATCGAGGATAGCTTTAGCATATTCCAGTCCTTAGCAGACAGGTAAGCACAAACCTTTTCCTTGATTTGGTCATCAGAGAGAGGACAAGAAGCATATCTTTGTAGCTTACCCAAGTTAGGTAACCAAACATCAGTCCAAAAATTCACATTATGGCCATTGCCAACTCTCCAATGAACACCTTCAGAAATAAGTTTAGCCCCAAATAAGAAGCCTCTCCACGTACTAGAGCAAGTCTTTGAAGTAAAGTTATCATGGATGGTTATCTTACCCCCTTTGAGGTACTTGGCTTTAATCATCTCTCCCCAAAGACCACAATCTTTCTGGATCAGATGCCAACCAGTTTTGGCAAGAAGAGACTGATTCATCAGCTTCATCTTCCTAATGCCTAAGCCTCCTAACTTCTTAGGTAAACACATCGTATCCCACTTCACAAGATGGACTGTCCTTTTATCAGAAATACTTGCCCATAAAACAATCCCTATTGAGTCTATTAAGAGTGTGCCAAACCTCCGTAGGAAGCTTGATGGACTGCATTGCGTAAGTAGGAAGAGCAGAAGTAACAGCTCTAATGAGTGTACACCTGCCTGTAAGAGATAGTGATGCACTATTTCACATGGCCAACCTGTTCTGGGTCTTCTTAATGATCTCATTATACGTTCCCTTCGTACCCGTCCATGAATGAGCGGGACACCAAGATAATTTCCCAAATTCTGAGTAATAGGAGAACCACAAACATCCGCCAACTCTTTCGCAAACCCGCGACTCACATTGTTAGAGCAATGAACTCTAGATTTAGGAAAACTTATCTCTTGACCAGAGATGTCACAAAACAATTCAAGAGACTCCCTCATAATAGTGGCATGATGAAGGGAAGCTTGGCCAAACAAGATAAGATCATCTGTAAAGAAGAGGTGTGAAATTTCAGGGCCACCTCTTGAAATCTTGATTGGTTTCCAGTCACCAATCAGAGGTTTTTGATGGATAATATAAGACAACTTCTCCATGCATAACACGAAAATGTAAGGGGATAGGGGATCGCCCTGCCTAATCCCACATTTCGATTGGAAACTATCAGACAATTCACCATTTAGAACCACCTTATAATGCACATTCGTAATGTAGCTCATAATAAGGTTATTCAGACCCCCCACAATGCCAATTTCTTCTAAAACAAGCTTGATAAACCTCCATTGGAGCTTATCATAGGCCTTTGCCAAATCAATCTTCCAAGCGATGAACCCCTTTTTGCCCCTAACCATCTTGAACTTATAGAGCACCTCTTGCGCAACAACGATGTTGTCTTGTATTTGTCTTCCTGGCACAAATGCCACTTGGTTAGGACTAACCAAATTAGGGAGTAAGCCTCTTAATCTTTGAACAAGGATTTTACTAATAATCTTATAAGAGGTGTTACAATGACTAATTGGTCTGAAATGGGTAAAATTTGTGGGATTGGAAATTTTGGGGATAAGGAAAATGAGGGTACTGTTCAGCAAGCTAGGCACACATCCATTATTAAAGCAAGTCGAAACCAATTCCATAAGCTTCCTTTTGCAAATGTTCCAGAATTTTTGGAAGAAAATGGCTGGGAAGCCATCAGGTCCAGGTGCTTTAATCCCACCTATACTAAACAAACTATTCTTCACTTTATTTTCACCAGCTGCCAAGAAGAGATCAACTGCCTTAGACTCACTGACTTTAGGGAAGAGTAAAGGGAGATGTGAGTACAACCTAGAACTTTGCCTTTCCATAAAATGGTCTTGAAAATACTGCACAGTCTCGGTCTTCATTTCTTCAATGTCCCCGGTCCAACTACCATCCTTTTTTCATGAGACCCTCAATCTTATTCCTTCGTCTTCTGATCACAGTCGATAGGTGGAAGAATTTGGTGTTTCTATCACCTTTTTTTAGCCAACATTTCCTGGATTTTTGTTGCCAAAAGATTTCTTCTTGCTCAAGAATTTCCTTATACTATTTCAAAAGAGTCTCCTCAAGGCTAGAAAGGAAAATGGACGGTTTTACAATAAGACACTTTTGAATTCCCTATATCCTAGCTAGCAATCTCCTTTTATTATAGAAGATATTACCAAATTTCTCCTTATTCCAAACTTTGAGAACCCCTGTGAGGTCGTTAATACTATCAATAATTGAAACCCCCTGACATCTCCAATTATTTCGGATAAGCTCTTTAAAATCCTTATGTTTGAACCACATTGATTCAAACCTAAACAGCTTACAATTACACTTCGGCACCTGGTTACTCTGAAGTTGAATAAGGATCAGACAATGGTCCGACATTACTCTAGGAAAGTGTCTAACAAACCCCTCCCCATATTGGATCCTCCAATCCATAGAGCATAGCGCTCTATCAAGTCTTTCCCAGTTTTCCTCACCAATACCTGATGCAGTAAAATCTGTGTTCAATTTACTAAGAAAGTTCGTTCACTGGGATCAGCGATTCTATCGATCAAAGCCAATTAATCTAGCAAGGATTACTCTAAGTGCGAAAAACTAAATTGCATAATGCTTTGTTTTGGAAATTGTTTAATTCTAAAATTAACCTAAATTATGACTACTTGAATTAAAGACTAAAATCGAATCAAATCAAATCAAAGATCACACACAAGGAATGAATATATGGAGAGAAAAACTAGGGAATCGATGCACCTTTCTTAGACACTCAATGCTCTCAGTCAGTCTCAATAAATACTTTAATAAAGTTTAGGGCTTGTTTTGATAATAAACAATTAAGAACGGATCTCCTTCCCACCACTCGCACAAAGGCCATGTGTCAAGTGATGGTAACGAAATCCTTTAGAACAAAACTTTAAGCCAAATCAATGCAACAAGGCCATGCAAACATTAACTTTCAAAATCTATTAAGCTTATGATCATGGTTTAAATGGAAAAGGCCATTCACATCTAAACCTTAATCTCATGGATAAACTAAATCACAAACCCATATCAATTGAGGCCACAAAATAATATGAATAAGTAATGTAGAGCAATTAATTCAATAGACAAGACTAAAACCCAATTGATTAACAAAAGATAGACTAATTGATTACATAGAGTTGTCCAAAATTGGTTACATCAATCCCCTAATAAAGGTTTATGTAAGGTTCCCATTTGTTGATTGGCTCATTTCGTGGACAAACCACATGTTGGGGTTCTTTGTAAGGGTAGCCTAAGTATCGGTCTTATTGTTCGAAGCCCTTTGAAGACCTCGTGTTGATAAGCACCGAAGGTAAATTTCTATGTGCTTACTTTTCTTTGAAGAGATTAGTTGCACACACACACTTAACATTCATTGCATATGTGTGCATTCTCTTCACTTGTCACATTTCACACTTGCACTTATTTATTATATTTTGTTGTGCGTAATTGTGTCTTGTTGTCGTGTAATTCGTTTCCCGATAACTTTCGAAAACTTCCGCGCATGCACTAGAATGTGCTTGGTTTAGCGCGAGGACCGCCTATGGAGAATGCCCTTGGCTTCTCCTTGGTTTTCACCTATCTAGGTGATCGGCGGTTATGATCGGCGGCCTGGCCGCCGAATGAAACCGTTGTTTCAGTCCAGATTGGTCTAAAGCATTTCTGTGGTTAAGATCGGCGGTCACGACCGCCGTTCGAAACCGCCGATTCAAGACCTGATTGATTTATCTCTCAGTATAATTCGGCGGTTGAATCGGCGGTCACGAAACCGCCGTTCATACCTGATTGATTTTAATCTCTCTGTTTTGATTCTGCGGTTGGGATCGGCGGTCACGAAACCGCCGAATTAACCGCCGTTTATGCTCTGTTCTTCACGAGCTCAATTCGGCGGTCATGATCGGCGGCCTGGCCGCCGATTGAAACTTACTTAAACGACCACACTTTGATTTGGCCCCCTATATATATGCCATTTTGTTTTTAGGTCAATTAAGAGAGTTCATATTCAAAATTCATACTTAGGATATTTTTCAAAGAGAAGAAAAATTCCAAGAACTCATTTTCTATTACTCAAACACTTTTTCATGATCATCAATCATCATCTAGCATCATCCTTGATCTTCTAGATGTCATCTTGCATGGATTCTTCATCATACTTTGCTTGGTAAGCTTTTCACTAATATCTTATATATTTTGTGTTTCTCTTAGCTAGCAATCTCAATTAATTACTTGTATGTTATTTTATATACTTTGAATACAAGTTTGAGATTAGTATGATGTATGTTTGAGAAGTTTTTTTTTTTTTTTTTGTGATAGCTAATTAAGTTTTGTGTTTAATCTTGATTAGCTAAACTATTTGACATGTCATTTAGTTTTGATATCTAGGATTGTTCTAATTGCATATTAATCATCTTAGATAAGCATATAGGGTTTCCCTTGCTCTATGTTGCATTTGGATACTCATATATTCACTTAGGGTTGTTATTCTCTTCATAGAGAAAGTAATTCTTGTGTGTAGCATCCGGGATTAGGTTGCTTAGATCGCAAGCAAATTGGACTAGGTTCACTCATACCGGGATTAGGTAGGTGTGTGATTACTTCCGGGATTAGGTTGTAATTGTTTACACATTTAGTGGATTCGAGGTTCGAGTGTGGCTTACTTACTAGCCCGTGGTTTTTCCCGTGAGGGTTTCCACGTAAAAATCAAGTGTTATTTGATTTCCGCATTTTATACTTGATTTATTGCTTTATCTATTTAGGGGTAATTTCGTAATTTTGACTAACACGAAAAATTGGGTAAAAAGGTTAAAATCTATTCACCCCCCCTCTAGATAGTTTTATACACACCGTGCTATAATTTGTTTCAGTTTAGTTACACATCAATGGAGAGAACAAAAACATAGAAGAGATGTAGAGAAAACCCATATTTTATCTTGATAGCTTCTTGGCTGGAAATCTCCTTCTTCTTGCTTCCAAGAATCCTCCAAGGATGGATGATGTGAATGAAAGAATCAATGGAATCAATCAATGTGAAAGAAAGGTGTTTTTGGGTCTAATCCCCTTGTGGTGGCTCTTATTCTCGAGCTGATCATCCCTTTCTTAAATATCTTTTTTTTCTTTTCTTTTATTTAGGGCTTCTGCATTGTCCTGAGGAAACGAGGAAAGCGGATTACCACTGCCCGTACCGCTGTGCAGGCACTTGTATGGGCAGCGGAAATCCAAAGGACAACCTTCTGATATGGCTCGCTGGGTAGGCCGCTTGGGAGGCACTTGCCTCCTGAGCGGTATGGGCTGCGGTAATGCATTCTTCTTGACCGCCTAGCGTGCCGCCGATGGTGCACTTGCCTGATGAGCGGCACGGGCCGCGGTAAATGGCAAATTTAGCCTCTTCTTCCTCTTATGACTCCATCCTCTCCGAGAGACCTACAAAGGCATAACAAACACATCAACCCACCAAAAGGACCCAAGAAACAAGCATATACATAGGAAAAACGGGCAAAATATAAGCATAGAATTAGACTGATCAAATACCCCCAAACCTATCTTTTGCTCGTCCTCGAGCAAAACCAAACATTCCTAAACTGAAAAGAAAACTAAATCCTAAATAAGCCACTTTCACAGGGAACGCGATAGCATTGAACACATGCTACAAGCCTTTAAACCTCTAGGTGTCCCTAGTAGGAGGAGTGTTGTCTTCTGAGGGTTCTCAGCTATGACACCCACAAACATATCCCACAAAACCAATCATTCAAGATGCAATCAATTAATGCCCAGATTGAAACAATGCATGCAAAAGCCAATAGGTAAAGACTAACATTATGTCACAAATTTGAATGCATTGTTCAGTTTTAAATGAAAAGCCCAAACTCAAGATATTCTAGCATCAAAAACACTTTTGCCGAACGCCATAGATGTAATTCGCCTCGACTCTAAGCCTCACCAGATATCGCTCATATTTCACACAGAACCTAGGCAAATACACTCATCAAGCATATGCGAAAGAAGTTATGCACAAGAAATTTCAAATTATAATCGCATATGAATATATCATTGAAAGGATGCTTGATTTGTATGCAAAGATCTCATGAAAAGAATCGAATCATTATGAGCAAGATAAACACACACTTCACTTCTACTTTCATAGCAAGGATAACCAGCAGATCAATTAGACTTTTCATTCAGTTGTAATGGGGCTATTAGGTAAAGGTTGCAAAGGAACGGAATGTAGGAGTTCAAAAACCTAGGATCATTCAGTGAGAGCCTTCAGTTACCTTTACGGCTTGGCGCAAGCTCTTAGGTCTTCATTGACTTCCTTTGTAAGTGGAATAATGCCACTTACCATTCATTGATGTCCCCTTAATTCACCATTCTCTTTTGCCCACTCATTCGAGAGTAGATACAACACTTAAATCCTTTGACATGTTGTGTTCCTTAGATTCTTTTCTCTGGCACACGCAACTCACCATTCATTTTGGTGGTAAAACTTTCTTTTTCTTTCTTTTTTTTTTATTTTTTATTTTTTATTTTTTATTTTTTTATTTTAACAAACAATAATACAAAACCATACAACCTTTCCTCTTTCATTTGGATTGAATGCAGCTCATTCTTTATTTGACTTATATCACTTTCGCACAAATTCTTATGCGAACTCTTTAGCCTTCTTCACAATCTCAAAGCATGATCCCAAGTTAACAGGTATGGCTATAATATGGCTTACATGGGTTATAGTAAATGTGGTGAAGAAAGAAAAGGCAACTCAGTGTTTGGCTTCAAACAGGGCTATGGAGCACACACATATAGGGTAGGAAATATTACAGGCCTTTTAAGCGGTTCACACACACACAGTCTAACATCACTTCCACTGGTTCGACTTACTCAAGATCAAAGATAACATGTGAAATCTTTTATGATGAATGCTCTATAATGCTCAATGTTCAACCTATAGAGATCAAATCTAATGCTAAGAACCTACTGAGTGTTTAAAGAATAGAAACAAAATAATCCCTCATATATGTCATTTATGTACGCACTTTGGCTTAGTGAACTCACAGGGTAGTCTCCACTATTAATCATGGCAATCCAACTATGCATCCTATCCACTATCACATCAAGAGCATGTCATAAATTTTGAAAAATGCAATGCAATACTCTAAGTGGCAAGATGCTAGTTTAAACCCAGTGATTTAAGCATATCATTTCAAAATCACATACCAAAACATCTCATCAAGGTTAATGCAGGAACGACAGACTCTAAAAAATACTGAAAAGCTTGACTCAAGACTCAAAACAATGACACACCTCCAAACCTAAACTCGACATTGTCCCCAATGTTGACAATCAAGAAAAGACAGGCAGTGAAAGACAAAAGAAAAACAAAAGAAAATAAAAGTTCAAAAAGAAAATAAAAGTTCAAAAAGAAAATCCATAGCCTGCTAATCTCCTCCATCCTCATCTGACAGCTGCAAGATCTCGGTCCCCTAATCGGAGTCTATCTGGTCATCCTGTATCGGCTCCTCATCATCAAAGTGCAAGATCGGGGTCCGCTGGTCAAAGTTCTGCAGCTCGAGACCTGATCCACCAGCTGCAAAAGGATCCGAGTCTGGAATAGGGGTCTGAAACGGCACTCCACTCCCACTAGCCATAGAAAACCGGCTAGTCATCATCCCGCGCAGCTCCTCTATGTTCGTCTCGATAGTGTCAAAACGAGCATCCATTCGTCCCTCTAACTGCCCGAAACGTAAATTCATGTGAGTCTGCATAACCTGTAAAAGAGTGGTAAATGGATCACCTCCTGCTTGAGCTCTGCCTAGCTGAGCGGCATCTGGTGCCCCTAAAGGCTGGTCCTGTAAAAGTGCTGCTGCCTCAGCCTCTCGCGCCTCTCGCTCCTCCCGACGACGTCTTCTCTCCCCATAATTTCCAATAGGAGGAAAGCCCCGAAGAACTAACTGCTGGTTCCAGTTTGTCAAGTTCATCATACTCGGGTCATGATTCTCTAACCCTGCACTCACATCTATGCCTGCCTGCCTGTCTGCAGAAGGCAGTGATCAAACACGGAAATACCATGGACTGGTCATCGTGCACAGTAGCGTCATGAATGGCATTGAAAATCACCCGTCCAATATTGATTGGGCCACATGTCCTCAAATGAAGCAACACACAGGCCTGGTCATAAAAGATCTCTGAACGGTGCTGGGATGGCATCAGTGAGTATGTCAAGAACAGGTTCCAAAAGGCAACATCGGCATGCGTGTCGCGCTGGTATATCTTCACTAATGTACCTCATTCCTCCTGTCCATCCATCCTAAGGCCTGCAGCCACTCTCCCTCTGTAAGGGTCAAGATCTGCAATATATTATATTCCTCGACCGTTACTGATAGCCACCTCTGGAGCGTCAAAGTACTGATTAATGGCCTCCGGAGTTATATGGACCTCAACACCCTGCACTAAAACTGGGCCCCCAACTAAAAGCCTCTCTGGTACAGCACTAGCATAATATTCCTCCACAATCCCCATGTTCGGCCTTAGTGGGCGTGCAACATATCCACCCCATTTACGGTCCGTAACCATCTCTGGAACAGGCGTCTGTTTCGGCACTGCCTTCTGTTTCCTCTTATCGGGTGTACCAACCCGAGGACGCTTCCCTTGATTAGTCCGTGCCATCTGTAAACAAAACACGCTAAAATTAACACATCATAACTCCATTGAAAATTCGGCAGCACTCCGTTTCAAAATTCAGCTCCAAATATGCTTATCAATGCCATATAATTACATGCACCATTAAATTATCCACAAAGCAAGTCCATCTAAACACAACCTATCATTCAATTCAATTCAAACATAGCAACCATGTTTCAAACAAAACATTCAAAATCTCCCAAGAACAAAGGATTTCGGAATTCCCAAAATACCATGTGAAACACACCACAATAAGCCTAATCATGCTAAATAACTCAAAAAAAACAAAACCCATTGATCAATAGAATTGGGAATTCGAATTCAAGCACTAACAACCCACAATCCCTTCATAGCAATGTGTATCACCAAAGCTCCATGAAATTGGCCATTAAAGCAAAATAGAATAGAGGAGAGAGTGCATACCTTGTTGTTGAACGAGGAGAGGAAGAACCTTGGAGAGAAATTGAGAAGAGAAGAAAAGAATTTGGAGGGAAAGAATTGAGAAAGAAAAGAGACCCAGCAGCTGTGGGTCAAATGAGACCCACCAAAGCTGCGTGTAGGATATAACCGAAGAGGGCAAAATTTTACCCTACCGCTGACCAGGCACTCTGCATGAGCAGCGGTCCGTCCAGCGGTAAAGCACAAATAAGCTTACCTGGTGCAGCCAAACGCATCGTTTCATTTAAGTTACCGCTGACCAGGCACGTGCATCCTAAGCGGCACACCCAGCGAGCCATTTCAGTGTTGTTATTAAATGATGCTCGATGTGCGGACACTTTACCCCTTGAGCGGTACATGCCGCGTGAAACTCCACGTGCATCAGGTCTTCATTTACCGCTGGCTATGCAAGGTCCTCCTCAGCGGTCTAGGCTGCGAGCCATTCCAGAATGTTGAAGTTGCTCATACCGCGGCTCGTGCATGTGTCTCTTGAGCGGTACGGGCAGCGGTAGTTCCCAAATTTACATCCCGAACCTGATTCTGACCAGGACAAACAAGCACACATAAAGCATATCTGCTCAAAGCTCAGCATAACTAGAATTGTCACTTCCCCCAAACCTGGAATGAATAATACCCTTCACTAAGCATATGACTTACACTAATTACTAACCCAAATTAATCTAAAGAAAATAAACGAAAATAGAAAAATGTTACCTGGGTGGGTTTCCTCCCACCAAGCGCTTTATTTAGCGTCTAGGCAAGAAGTGTGAGAGCTCTACGGCTCTACGAGCACGGAATCCTCCAATCGAATGACAGTTCCAAACTCCTTAATGTAAGGCTTTACCCTATGCCCATTTACCTTGAACTTGTTGCCATTCTTCTCGTTTTGCACTTCTACAGCTCCGTGGGGAAAAACTTGTGTTACCCTGAATGGTCCAAACCATCTAGACCTCAACTTACCGGGAAACAGCTTCAGCCGGGAGTTGAACACCAGCATCTGCATACCGGGACGAAGGTCTTTATGCACTATCATCTTGTCATGTATCAACTTAGTCTTTTCCTTGTACAGTTTTGCACTCTCATAAGCTTCCAAGCGAAATTCTTCGAGTTCACACAGCTGAAGTTTCCTCTCCTCACCGGCCTTGTCATAATCAAAGTTCAACTTTCTGACTGCCCATAAGGCTCTATGCTCAAGTTCTACTAGAAGGTGACACACCTTCCCAAAGACCAACCTATATGGACTCATCCCAATAGGCGTCTTGAAAGCTATCCTGTAGGCCCACAATGCATCATCTAACTTCAAAGCCCAATCCTTTCGAGTGGAATTAACAGTCTTCTCTAGGATACTCTTTATTTGTCTGTTGCTGACCTCAACCTGTCCTGAAGTCTGTGGGTGGTATGGTGTAGCAACCCTATGCCTTACACCATATTTCTTCAAAAGTGCAGCAAAGGATCTATTGCAAAAATGCCTACCTCCATCGCTAATGATGGCTCTAGGGGTCCCGAATCTTGCACATATCGTTTCCCTCACAAATTTCACCACAGTTTGACTGTCATTATTCCTTGTGGCCCTTGCTTCTACCCATTTTGACACATAATCAACCGCTACAAAGATGTAACTATAACCGCAAGATGGTGGGAATGGTCCCATGAAATCTATGCCCCAGACATCAAAAAGCTCTATTATCAAATCTCCAGATAAGGGCATCTCATTTCGCTTACTTATGCTCCCCGTACGTTGGCATCTGTCGCATGCCAAACAAAACCGGACTGTATCTTTATGTAACGATTCCCAGAAGAATCCAGATTGCAACACTTTCAAGGCTGTCTTTCTTGCACCAAAATGTCCTCCACAGTGTAGCTCGTGACAAAATTTCAGAACGTCTCTCTGCTCTGATTCCGGAACACATCTTCTTATAACAGAATCGGGACCATGAGTGTACAAATAAAGGTCATCCCAAAAGTATTTTTTCGCTTTTGTAATGAACCTTTTTCTTCCTTGTGAGTTCAATTCCTCTGGGACTACCCCACTTACCAAATAGTTAACCAGATCAGCAAACCATGGTTCACTATCCTTCACAGCCAACAATTGTTCATCCGGAAACTTCTCATGCAATGGCAATTTGTCTACCTCATCCGGATTTGCCTGTACTAACCTGCTTAGATGATCAGCAACCACGTTCTCACTACCTTTCTTGTCTCGTATCTCCAAGTCAAATTCTTGTAGTAGGAGGATCCACCGAATCAATCTAGGTTTGGCATCCTTTTTCTGAAGAAGAAAATGAAGGGCTGCATGGTTTGAATATACAATGACTTTGACGCCCACCAAGTACGTCCGGAATTTCTCTAATGTAAACACTACTGCTAGAAGTTCCTTCTCAGTTGTTGAGTAGTTCAATTGGGCGTCATTTAAGGTTCGAGAAGCATAGTATATCACGTGCGGAACCTTATCTACCCGCTGCCCCAAAACTACTCCGATGGCATAATCCGAAGCGTCACACATTAATTCAAAGGGCAATTCCCAATTAGGTGGAATTATTACTGGTGCGGTGGTCAATGCACTCTTCAAAGTGTTAAAAGCTACCATGCACTCCTCACTGACCTCAAAATCAATTTCTTTTTGTAGGAGCAAACACAAGGGCCTCGTTATCTTTGAAAAGTCCTTTATAAATCTTCTGTAAAAACCTGCGTGCCCAAGAAACGACCTCACATCCTTCACGGATTTTGGAGGCTGTAAACTACTGATCACCTCCACCTTGGCTTTGTCCACTTCAATTCCTCTTCTTGAAATCACATGTCCAAGAACGATCCCTTGTTGTACCATGAAATGACACTTTTCCCAGTTCAACACCAAGTTGTTCTTTTCGCATCTCTGAAGGACCAAGGTAAGGTTGTGCAAACACAAGTCAAATGAATCCCCAAACACCGAGAAGTCATCCATGAATACCTCAATGATTTCCTCCAACATATCTGAAAATATTGGCATCATACACCTCTGAAAGGTGCCCGGAGCATTGCAGAGACCAAACGGCATTCTTCTATAAGCAAACGTCCCAAATGGACAAGTGAAAGTAGTTTTTTCTTGATCTTCCGGTGCGATAGCTATCTGATTGTAACCTGAATACCCATCGAGGAAACATTAATGACTATGCCCTGCCAATCGCTCAAGCATCTGATCTATGAATGGAAGAGGAAAGTGGTCTTTTATGGTAGCAGTGTTCAGCTTCCTGTAGTCGATACACACCCTCCATCCTGTCTGAAGCCTCTGTGGAACCAACTCATTCTGCTCATTGCGAACCACGGTAATACCTGATTTCTTAGGAACTACGTGAATCGGGCTGACCCACTTACTGTCTGATATGGGATAAATTATCCCCACTTGTAGAAGTTTTAGGACCTCTTTCTTCACTACCTCTTTCATTATCGGATTTAATCTCCTCTGAGCCTTTCTTGACGGTCTAGACTCTTCTTCGAGAAATATCTTGTGCATGCAAATTGTTGGACTGATTCCCTTGATATCTTCAATTGACCATCCTATAGCTGACTTGTGTTTCTGTAGAACCCCGATGAGCCTTTCTTCCTCATTACTCTGCAACTCTGAAGCAACAATTACCGGGTGTGTCTCATTCTCACCTAGATACACATACTTCAGAGTTGTTGGTAACTCCTTGAGTTCTAACTTTGGTGGTGGATCATTGGCAAAACTGACAGTTGAAACTTGGAAGTCTTCAACTTCTTCTTCAGCTAGTTCAGAGCTATCGTCAGTCTTGTCGTCTTGATCATTCCAATCCCAATCCGCCAAATTCTCATCCTTGAATATTCCATCAATGCCAGGGTCTAAAACCTCGATGAATGAACAATCATCAGCTCCGGCGGGATACTATGATGCTTCAAAAAGTTTGAACTCCACTGTCTCATCTAACACTGTCATTGAAAGTTTTCCATTTTGCACATCAATAAATGTCTTTGCTGTGGCCATGAACGGTCTACCTAGAAGAACAGGTCTCATGTTAGTCTCTTTACTCACATCCTCCATGTCTAATACCACAAAATCAGCTGGAATAATAAGTTTCCCAACTTGGACCAGTACATCTTCAACATTCCCTCTTGGATATCTTACTGAACCATCTGCTAACAAAAGTGACATTGTTGTAGGCTTCAACTCATTCAACCCTAACTACTTGTAAATGGAATAAGGCATCAAATTAATACTGGCACCTAAATCTAGCATTGCTATTTCAAGTTGGGTACCTCCTACTGTGATATTGATGCAAAAACTGCCCGGATCTTTCAGCTTGGGAAGAAGTTCCTTTTGTAAAACTGCACTAGCACTGCCAGCTATGTATTCCTGATGATTCGGCCCGAAGTTCTGCCTGTTGGTGTGAAGGCTCTTGAAAATTTTTGCATATGCAGGCATCTTTTCTATCATTTTGAGTAAAGGCAAGTTCACATGTACCTTGGAAAAAACATCAAAAATCTCTTTGAACGCCTTACTTAGCTTGTCCCTTTTAAGTCTCCCAGGAAAAGGAATTGGTGGAACATATGGAGGGGGTGGAATATAAGGGTCTGACGATTTGTGTAAAACCGAGGTCTTCTTTGGTGGTGGATCTACCACTACCTTTTCTTCTTCTCTATCCTCCTTCTCCCTCACCTCTTCTGATCCCCTGTTGTCCTCTTTCTTCTGCCCTCTAACAACTTCAGTGTCTAACACTCGCTCACTTCTCAACACAGTCAATGCCTTGGCTTGTTCTGATTGACTAGGAAACCTTCCTGGTTCATTCTTGCGAACTGCGTCGACTATTTGCCCCATCTGTGTTTCTAAATTTTTAATGGATGACTCAACATTGTTAATCTCTGATTTGTATCACGTGAGAAACGCTCTATATTCTCAGCCAGGGATGTCACAATATCCTCTAAAGATCTCTTCTTCGGCTGATAGGTGGTACTGTCTCTATTTGTAGCATTGTTCCATTGTTGAGGTTGACTATTAGAACCTTGGCCTTGGTAATTGCCTCTGTTGTACCCTCCTTGATTTATTCCCTGAGTGTTCTGTTGAATGAGCTGATGACTATTTAGAGCAGTGTTAGGGTCAGAATAAGATAAATTTGAGTGGTTACGCCATCCAGGATTGTAGGTGTTCGAGTAAGGATCGTTTCTTCCTCTTTGGTAATTGAAAGCTTGAACCTCCTCTGTCTCAAATGGTATCCCATCTCCATCTTGCACTGAGTTCACCCCTAACTGCTGTTGAGTCCTATTCGAGTTTTGGGCCATCATAGTTTGTACTTGCTTAGCTAGATTTGCCATCTGAATTTCCACCCCAGTTCTCTGGTTGACCTCATACTTTCCTCCCTTTCTGACAATTGAACTTCTATGCTGGGAGTTTAGAGCCAAAGTTTCATAGATCTCAGCAATCTCTAAAGCAGATTTTCTGGTGATGATACCCCCACAAGCGTTGTCAACAATGGCTTGTGTGAAAGGTGTCAATCCATCATAAAAAGTGCGGACTTTGTATTCTTCTGTCACCATGTGAGGGGGAATTTGATCTAACAGCTCCTTATATCGCGACCATGCTTCATGGAACGACTCACCATCTTCTTCACCGAAACTAGCTATCTTGATCCGGACTTCTTTTGCTTTTGAAGCAGGGAAACATCTGTTGAAGAATGCAGTGCACATGTCAACCCATGATCTCAAAGATCCTGCCCTTACTGAATTGTACCACTTGACGCCCTTATCCTTCAAACAATACCGAAAACACCTCATCCTTAATTGCTATTCTGTCAATCGGCCTATTGGAAAATGCTCTACGGTAGCTTGATAGTCCTTCATAAACTAGAGGCAGTCTTCTGTTGCCAAACCGTGAAAAGATGGCAGCATATTTAAATGGCTACTCCTCAACTCATAACTCCTGGCTACAGCATCTAACACAATCGGCTGAGGTTGGTTTCCCAGCATAGGCTGTCCAGACTCTCTCATTATTCTGATATCATCTTCTAGTGCACGTCTTGGAGAAGCCGGTGGACTATCTCGAATTCCCTGTCTATTTTGAACACCTTGTTCATCATGAACCTCTCTTTCAGCTCGAATAACCCGGTCACGTTGCTCACCGTGATCACCCATGTCATCAACCAAAGGATCTAACTCTTCGAACTGTCTATCAACCCGGCCTACTCGGTTAATCTCGTCGTTAGCCGGGATCAGAATACCTCTAAGCGAACGACGTCCGTTCATACACCTGTAAAACCTGAAATACCAAAAACACAACTACCACGAGATAAAAAGAAACAAAAGAAAAACTAAAACTAAAACAAAGTCTAATAACACACACTACCTAACTTAACTAACTAGATTCAACTAATAGAATCTATACCAATCCCCGGCAGCGGTACCAAAATTGATGCAGTAAAATCTGTGTTCAATTTACTAAGAAAGTTCGTTCACTGGGATCGGCGATTCTATCGGTCAAAGCCAATTAATCTAGCAAGGATTACTCTAAGTGCGAAAAACTAAATTGCATAATGCTTTGTTTTGGAAATTGTTTAATTCTAAAATTAACCTAAATTATGACTACTTGAATTAAAGACTAAAATCGAATCAAATCAAATCAAAGATCACACACAAGGAATGAATATATGGAGAGAAAAACTAGGGAATCAATGCACCTTTCTTAGACACTCAATGCTCTCAATCAGTCTCAATAAATACTTCAATAAAGTTTAGGGCTTGTTTTGATAATAAACAATTAAGAACGGATCTCCTTCCCACCACTCGCACAAAGGCCATGTGTCAAGTGATGGTAACGAAATCCTTTAGAACAAAACTCTAAGCCAAATCAATGCAACAAGGCCATGCAAACATTAACTTTCAAAATCTATTAAGCTTATGATCATGGTTTAAATGGAAAAGGCCATTCACATCTAAACCCTAATCTCATGGATAAACTAAATCACAAACCCATATCAATTGAGGCCACAAAATAATATGAATAAGTAATGTAGAGCAATTAATTCAATAGACAAGACTAAAACCCAATTGATTAACAAAAGATAGACTAATTGATTACATAGAGTTGTCCAAAATTGGTTACATCAATCCCCTAATAAAGGTTTAGTTACACATCAATGGAGAGAACAAAAACATAGAAGAGATGTAGAGAAAACCCATATTTTATCTTGATAGCTTCTTGGCTGGAAATCTCCTTCTTCTTGCTTCCAAGAATCCTCCAAGGATGGATGATGTGAATGAAAGAATCAATGGAATCAATCAATGTGAAAGAAAGGTGTTTTTAGGTCTAATCCCCTTGTGGTGGCTCTTATTCTCGAGCTGATCGTCCCTTTCTTAAATATCTCTTTTTTTTCTTTTATTTAGGGCTTCTGCCTTGTCCTGAGGAAACGAGGAAAGCGGATTACCGCTGCCAGTACCACTGTGCAGGCACTTGCATGGGCAACAGAAATCCAAAGGACAACCTTCTGATATGGCTCGCTGGGTAGGCCGCTTGGGAGGCACTTGCCTCCTGAGCGGTATGGGCTGCGGTAATGCATTCTTCTTGACCGCCTAGCGTGCCGCCGATGGTGCACTTGCCTGATGAGCAGCACGGGCCGCGGTAAATGGCAAATTTAGCCTCTTCTTCCTCTTATGACTCCATCCTCTCCGAGAGACCTACAAAGGCATAACAAACACATCAACCCACCAAAAGGACCCAAGAAACAAGCATATACATAGGAAAAACGGGCAAAATATAAGCATAGAATTAGACTGATCAATACCCCTCTTCATCATCCAAGCAAACTTGGGCCCCAAGAATCCCAAATCCACCAACTCATTCATATAAACCCATCCACAAAATCCACTGTTAGAATGTGTAAGTCTACCCCCTCTCTTTTCAGAATTATTTATGATTTCATTAAAATCTCCGGCCACAAACCAAGGCAGGGAGAAGCACTTCCTAATAGCATCCAAATAGCTCCAAAAGAGCCTCCTAGTAGTCGTACATGGGTTTGCATACACCACTGTAATAATCCATTAGTAATTGTTATCGTTAACCAAAGCCAACACACTTTGTCTTGAACTAGCAATAACTTGGAGCTTGACTTTATTCTCATTCCATAGCAGCCAAATACCCCTTGAAAATCCCTCTGCATCCACCACAAAACTCCTAGAAAAACCTAATTTTCTAATAACTCCCAAAGCTTTACAGCCACTGATTCTTGGCTCAAGCACAGCCAATACATCAAAATGATGCATCCATTTTAAATTAGCAATATTCCTCGAAAAAACTTGCTTCCTTGCTCCTCTTACGTTCCACACACAGATCATATAAAATGAAAGAGGAAATGAAACACTATTCCGAGATCACTGCTAAGGCCTCTTTTAACTCAGAGGCTACAACTTCAAAACTGACTACATCCACAATATTATTACTTGTGTTATTCTATGTCAAAGGGGCAATTGTCCCATTCATATCAGATAATTGAGCTTCAAAATTAGTCACCTCATTATGGAGATGCCTAAGGATAGTAGCACTATTTAGATTATCAGACACTGGCTCGAGAGGGAGGGAAAAGCACGAGTTGTCTCTAGCAAGACTAGACGTGTTTTTGGAGATTTTGGCCGCCCCTGTTTGAAGAATAGAATTAGTTTTTTTAACTCCTTTATTGGGCAAAATCTTACTACTTTGTGAAAGATCCCTTTTGGCTTTCCTCCCATGCATATTTTTCTGATTCGTGACTTCTGCTAGAACAACTTTACCTTTATTCTTGCTTCCCTCCTCAAATTTGTTACTTATCTAAGAACTACCTTCATCCATTATCATATCTCCCTTATCACTCAAAATGTCAAACCTTGAACCAGTAATCCTAACAGTACTAGAGGAGTTGCCCAAATCAGATTTCTTGACTTTAGCATCACTTTTCATTCGCTCAGTTTTACCCATACCAAAACTACTACCAACACTTTCATTCCTCCTAGCACTAACATTACCACTACCCGAATTCTTTCCAAGGGGTCCATTGTTTTCAGAAATGTTTAGACTCCCACCTCCATTAGTCCTCTTAGCACTACCATTACTACTGCCATTCTTGCCTACTTTGCCTTTATTGAATCTATTGCCCTGCTTGCCATATGACACTAATAACCAAGGACCATACGCAGGTGCCTCCTTATCTGAATCCATCTTATTATTGTATGTGTCAATCAGTTCCTCACGAATAGGTTCCACCAACCCCTCTCTGCAAACATCCTTACTATGTCCATAGCGACCACATTTGAAATAGAGAGATCCCAAGTTCTCATACTCTACCCTTATTAATCATCCATCAATATTAAGGGTGGCAATAAGGGGTTTGGATAAATCAATTTCCACGCAAATCCGGGCAAATCTACCACGAGCTTGGTTTAGAGTAACATGGTCGACTTTACACATTTGCCCCAGCATTCCACCAATGTTCCATAGCAATTCTGAATCCATCCATTCCATAGGGAGCTTGGACAATCTCACCCAAATGGACATGCTCTGGATGTTATCCTCACCTGGTACGAAATTCGGCCTCCATCTCTGCACCACCAAATATTGATTCGTAATTACCCATGGACCATTTGTCAGCATATAATCCAAATCTTCTTTGACCTGGAATCGAGCAACAAAATACCCCTCACCAAGATCAGTGAGTTGCCACTGCCCAAAAAGCGACCACTTCCGAGAAAGCTTGGCTAGCATGAAGTTCAGTGTATGTGCACGCCCCATATTCTTCAAAATTAGTGCATTAACCCATAGCTTTTGCAATTGTTCCTTCAAATTAGTTGATAGAATCATCATCGGACCATTCAGACCCTCTGAGATTTGGATATCATCCTGAGCAATTTTAAGCTTGTCCTTCGTGATTTCGGAACCAGACCAGGAACTTGGATTCACTATATTCATTAGCTTCGACTTGAAACTACCCATAGCCTCTCTTCGCAAGGGATTATTATCCACATCATTATGGCCCAGAGAGTCAGATTCAGCTCTAGGTCGTTTCGCAGTAACACAAGGATCCACACTCTTTGTCGAATCAATACACAAATTACTAGCAGGTGGATGTTGGGCTGAGAAAACGAAGGTTTCATTTAAGGATTCCATGCTAATCGGAGAACAAACAAGCAGAAACGGTAAGAAAAAAAAAACAGAGAGAACCAGCAGGAAAGAGGAGGCGCGTGGACCTAACACCAAAGACACACCAAGCGCGTACAAACTAACCCCATGCGGTCATCTTTTCAAGCGTCTTTTTCTTTTCAAATTTACATGAAAGATTTAACACATGATCAAAGTGAAATCTTATGCACAGATCTGAACATATTAAAGCAAACACCATAAAAAAATAAAATGAAAAATATATAGAATTAGAGCAGTAGAAACCCAACCACCAGTTGTGGTCCTATCAGCTGCATTGCCCTTGTAATCAACTGCATCTAAGATTAAGGATTGCATTTTCGACAGTTTCAGAGAATTCTCAACTTTTACTGTTTTCTAGATCAATCGAATGAATTCTCATTCCTAGCACACCACCACTTTTAGGTTTGTCTATATAGTACACATGTCTAAACAAGAGTTTTCTCTGTATTTCATTTATATATAAAGATGAAGAGATCTTTTAATAGCTCCAAATTACATGTTAAACTAAAATCCCGTACTACACTCGAAGTCAAAATCTGCCACCTCACACTCATGAAAACAGAATCAAGTGACTTTATGAGAGGAAGTGATTAGCTGATGGCTGTTCTATTGTTTGAGCAGTTACTGGTCATGATCACGATGATTATCACCATCCTTTGACCGAGAATGATAGCATAATGACACAATTAGATAGCTGAGGTAGGACAACATAGTTAGTTGTTTCACTTTGACCCTTTGAAGCTATATAGCATAGATACAGACACGGGATATGATACAGCATGATACAGGGATAAGATAAATCTCCAAAAATTAGGATATATATACAGCAGGATACTTCAATAAAAATAATATATATTTATATTTAAAAAATAATAATAATATATGAAATTATAATTGATAATTCATTCTAAACATATTCTGAATCGAAATAAAACATGTCACATAAGTCATAACATATTACAAAATTCAAATAAAACATGTCACATAAGTCATAACATATTACAAAATTCAAATAAAACATGCCGCATAAGTCATAATATATTACAAAAGCCAAATAAAGCATATGTCACATAATTCATCACATATTAATAGACAAACAAAATAATAAAAACCTTACAGGTAGAAATAGTACAACAGGAAAGCAAATATTGAGTCTGTATCTATAACACTCTAGGACTTGAATCTAACTATCAAAAACCCAGAGATCTAAGTATCTAACATATTAAAGGAAACATCATTAGAAAAAAAATAATAAGAATTGTAATAGAAGCAACTATGGACTGCTCCTTGTGCCGCAGTTGTTACCCGTGATGCAGTCCATGCTGCGGTTTCTTCCAGAATCCAATTCTTTAGTTCTTCTTCGGTCTTCAAACCTTTCTCTAATACCATCTCTAACTTCTAAATGTTTTCCCACATCTCCAGAAAGTTTCACATCAGTTAAGTCTCATTTGGTTCACATTGAGTTCACTTAAGAATACGAGCCAAAACCTAGCAGATATATCTAGACAGTTGTTTTGCAGTGGTTGGTTTGGAGAAAAACTTTGATTGGCGGATTTAGGCTTCTTTAGTGCCCATAGTTGTAGGAATACTCCTCACATATGTCACAGAGCTTTGTTTTAACATACTTGGATTTTGTGCTGCCTTATTTGGATGTTTGGCTACTTCGGCTAAGACCATCCGGGCCGAATCTCTGCTGCATGGGTATAAGTTTGATAGGTAGTGCTTTTAATCTTTTGCTTATGTGTTTGTTTCTTTTCATTCTTCTTGCTTTCATTATTTCCTAACAAAAACTTACACAAAATGCTCCAATATGTTCTGCTCCGTAAAGAATGTTGCTGTTTCAAATAATCTTTCCAAGCCAAAGCTTAACACAGCTACCAAATCAGAATACACTACTTTATATGCTATCACAAGGAAACCAGAATGGACCTCAGAACTTGATCATCAATCAAGAGTCAGAGGTTGTGATTGAAGGTTTCTAACAAACTCTAACCACCTAGCTGACCTGGCAGCCTTCTAGAATATGTATTTGGTGGGAAAAATAAACACACTATATGTGTGATAAAATGCTGATGTAATTAGTAAGTTGCTGATGTAATAGTTAGTTACAATTCCTTGACTATCAAGGAATCAGTTTTCTAATATTGACAAAACTATAAATATATATAGCATCTTAAGATTGTAAACATCTATCAGTAATTAAAACAGAGCATTTTGCTCATAACTCTTGAAATTCCCTTAAGCAATGGTATACAACTTAAAAAAAAAAATGCGGATAACAAGAATGGATTGTACACTTGAAATGATATAGCAATTGTATAGAATGAGTCAATACATGAAAATCAATATACAAGAGATATATTCAATAAATGATATGGAAGATAATGAAAAGTAAAGTGAAAATAGACACAAGGATTTTTACGTGGTAAAACCTCAAAGAGGAAACATCCACGGGTTGATACCACAACCACCGGTAAAGCAATTCACTATGAAAGAAAGAGATACACACTCAATGCAATCAACTCCTAGTCTATTCACAAGACCTAGTGAATCACTACACTACTCCCTATCCAAGATGAATCCTTCACCTCTAGGAAGCAACTTCCTATCCAAAGCTCTCAAGCCTCTAGGAAGATTCCCTTACTTAGCTATCTAGATCCAAAGATCCTAGTCAAGCTTCCCTAGCTCGACTATCCGAAGTATCACACTCCTAGCTAAGTCTTTCACTTAGTTATCCGAATCCTCTTGATCCTAACTAAGACTTCTCGCTTGGCTATCTGGAATCCTTTCCTAGCCAAGTCTTTTTGCTTAAGATAAGGCTTCACTAACCTTAATCAAAAGACTTCAACATTTTCACAAGGCAATGATCTAAGTGATGCAAATGATGCAAATCACAATCAAATAAAGCATGATGATCAATCATACTCTATGAACATGCTTAGAGATATTCTAGGATATGCTTTCAACAAACAATAACAAATGTACCTAGAAATCAATGCATGTGAATCAATAAGAACAAGTCAAGAATATACAATATATCACTTAAGAATGCTTTGTTCTTAGATCATGAAATTAAACCTAGAAAACATCACTAAGCACATCATACAAATCTTTTCTAGAATCAATTCCAAGTTTAATCAAGTTTAGCAAAATATGTTCAAATAATATCAAAAGGCTAAAACTCAATTAATCAATCAATCATAAAAACCTAGCATGTGAACTAACATCATTCTTAACACATTTCATCATCAAATAAGAAGATTGAATGAGATGATCAAAAGAGAAAGTGATAAGAAAATGTTCACTACTACAAAAATTACAAAAGAAATCGGTTTTTTTTATATGCAAGAAATCGATGTTTGAATTTTTTAAAAATGATGTCTTTTTGAGTGATTTAGAAAAAAAGGGCAAAAGACATCGGTTTTTAACCGATGTAAAACAAGAGAAAAGACATCGGTTTTACTTAAAACCGATTTAAAAACCCTGATGTAAAATTGATGTATTACAAAAATTAATACCACTGTCGCCGGCCTGCTCCACCGTCCGGCCACCGACCAACCCCACATCTGATAATAATGACAATTAATTGTCATTATGAGGAATCAAACTTGCAACCTCAAAGTCAAAGTGGTAAGCCTTTACCGCCTGACTACAAGATTGGATGTATTAACAATTGCACAAAATTTATATATAACCTATATGAGTTGCTAGAAATAAAAAAAATAAAAAACACTTGTTTGATAAATTTAAATTTACTCAACTAATCAAAATTCTAATTTCTACTACAAACATATATATATATATATATTAAATAAATTTTATTGGTGGGTTTATTTTTCATTTCATTTTTTATTGTGTGGTTTTGTTTTCTGCTGGAGATATTTTTGTGCAAACTTTTTCCCTAAAACTGTATCTTTTGGCAACAAAATAAATTTTTTTCATCTACATTGGATTCTTCAATTTTTCGATACGAATCCAACGGTATAAAGAACGTAAAATTCTGGGTGGTATTTTAAAAGTTATGATCAATTATTCAGTCAAAGGTCAGAAGCGATTGGAGATATTTTTGTATAAACTTTTTCCTTAAAACTGTATCTTTTGGCAACGAAATAAATTTTTTTTGTCCATTTTAGATTCTTTGATTTTTTGATACGAATCCAACGGTATAAAGAATGTAAAATTCCGGGTGGTATTTTGAAAGTTATGATCAATTATTTAGTCAAATGTCAGAAGCGATTGGAGATATTTTTGAGCAAAAGTTTTCCTTAAAACTGTATCTTTTGGCAACGAAATAAATTTTTTTGTCCATGGTGGATTCTTCAATTTTTCGATACAAATCCAATGGTATAAAGAACGTAAAATTCCGGGCGGTATTTTGAAAGTTATGATCAATTATTCAGTCAAAGGTCAGAATTGAAGCGATTGGAGATATTTTTGTGCAAACTCTTTCCTTAAAACTGTATCTTTTGGCAAGGAAATAAATTTTTTTGTCCATGTTGGGTTCTTCAAGTTTTTGATACAAATCCAACAGTATAAAGAATGTAAAATTCTGGGCGGTATTTTGAAAATTATGATCAATTATTCAGTCAAAGGTCAGAAGCGATTCGCGAATCCGCGAGTGAGCTGTTTTCATCGCTTATTTTTACACTTTTCCAAATCGATTTTTGGAATATTTTCTGATTTAAAAGTGTTTGTTTGCATGTCTACTTCCTTGTGTCAAAAGTTGAGTAAATAACGTTAAGTATTTTTAGAGATACGCACTTGAATGTGGACATAGGTCAGATTTGCATTGCAGAAATTTGCTTTTGAATCCACATTGGTTTTTATAAAAACCGATGTCTAAACGCTTGTTTTTAATATCGGTTTTTATAAAAACCGTTGTCTTTTCAACGCAAAATTTAAGATATCGGTTTTTATAAAAACCGATGTCTAAACATTTATTTTTTTTAATATTGGTTTTCTTAAAAACCGATGTCTTTTGAAACTGTAATTTTTAAGACATCAGTTTTTATAAAAACCGATGTCTAAAAGCTTTTTAAAAATCGGTTACCAAAAACCGATTTCTTTTAGTGATTTCTAGTGATGTCTTTTAACATTTTTGTAGTAGTGGTGTTTCACCTACAAATGTATAATCTCGGACTGAAATTAGCTTGCTGCGACCAATCACGAAATCATTTGACTCTGAAAATACTTGGGGTTTATAGCTCTCATCAACACTAACATTTTTGGCTTTTGAATCAAGTGATTCGGAGTTCAAATGAGAAAGTTATGATTGAAACAAGATACAAAAAATCAAGAGAAATTCTGCACATTTCTTCAAGTTCTTCAAATTTCTCAAGTTATGTTTGGAGGGAAAGAAAATTGTATTTAAAAGAGAGAGAGAAGGAAAATGGGCAGCCAACCAAGACATGCCACCTAAGCACCATGTGTGGGGTGCGTGTGGCACACGTGGGCAGATGGGCTGTCCAGCCGTGTGGCACACGTGACCCACATGTGGACACCAAGCTGAGAATTCATCTTGGAAAACGACGACGAAGACAACTCAACGAATGAGAACGAAAAGTAGCGTAGCTACATCGTTTGGACTCGAAACCTAATGAATGAGTAACCGAAATGACTGGGACTCAATAAAGAATCATATGAGATCATGTTCAAGTCCAAAATACAAGAAACACAAACAAATAAACACAATGTCACACAAGCATGCTATATCCAAGAGATAGTCATAAACCATGCAAATCTACAATGTTTGTCAATATGAGAATAATGCATATGCATACTTAAATGAGTGTGAATGTGTTATACCAAATGTTTACACAACGATGTAGGGACACAAATGTATGAATTATGTGTGTGTGCACTTACGCCTTGCAAAAGGAAGAAGGATTTTGATACCTTAGCATCCAAGAATGAGCTTTCCTTTTTGAAGACGACATTTGCATGAGATGTTGTTTTTAACCTTTGAAGCTTCTTTTCTCCAAGAATCACCAAAGCAACTAATCAATACAAATAAAGAGAGTTTTGCAATGGAATCAAGTCAACAAAGATCTAGGATCTTACAGCTCTTAAAGCTCCATTAATGGCTCTCTCTACTTCTTAAGCTTTTGTTTCTCTTAGTGTTTGAAACCTTTTATCAAACACCTTGTCTACATTTTACATGGTATCAGAGTTACTTTTTGACTAACGTCAATGGCTACTGGCTCAGTGGATTCTTTAGTCGATTGGCACGACTCGCATCATTCTTCTGATAGTTCTAGAATGGATCTCACTTTTCTTGCTAAAACACTTAATTTGAGCCTTCCAATAAAGCTTGATTGTAACAACTTTGTTCCCTGGAAAGCACAAGTGCTTGCTGCAATTAGAGCCTTGGAACTTGAAGAGTTCATCGATGGTTTTCAATCTGAACCTCCAAAGTTTGTCTAAGTTATCGCATCTAATGAAGTTGACAAGGAAGTAGTAAAAAAATCTGAATACTTAGCTTAGAAGAGATCAGATCAGCTTCTTCTTTGTTGGCTCTACTAATCGAAGAGGTAACTGCGTGCACTTCTTCTAAATATGTTTGGGACACCTTGCAAGTTATTTTTACACAGTAATCCATGGTGAAATTTCTTCAACTTCGTCATCGAGTGCAGAGTATAAAAAAAGGATCAATGAATGTGGTTGATTTTTCACTAAAAATTAAAGAAATTGGAGATGACTTGGTATCGGCATGTCAAATAGTTTCTGAAAGTGAACTGCTAGGTTGCTTATTAAATGGCCTTGGACGTGAATACGATCTAGTGGTCACGGTGATCTTATCTCAAAGAGACACTATGAAGTTTCAGGAAGCTCAATACCTGCTATTGCTTCATAAGCAACGTATTGAACATTCAACTCAGGAACTCAGCTTGATATCTCTGGTTTATCTGTAAATTTTGCCTCACATGGTACTAGTGATAACAAAGGCAATGGAAATAATTTCCACAATCGAGGAGGTAATACCAAGGGAAGAGGAAGAGCCAGAGGCAGAGGCAGAAGTGGAGGTCGCTACAACAATCAGAGGCTAATGTGTCAGGTCTGTAATAGGACTAGTCACATGGCTCTTCAATGCTATAGGCATATCGATCAATCAATTCAATATCAGTCCAGCCAGAATGCACATGGTTTTAGTAGTGTTAACAAAGGAAATGGAAGCAATGGAGTCAATGGAGGAAATAATCATTTCACTAGACAAGTCAACCTTCATCAATCTACCTCTTAATTTGCAACTCCAGAAACAGTGCTGAATCTCTCCTGTTATATGGATAGCGGAGCCACAAATCACGTTACTCCAGATGTCAACAACCTTTCTTAGCGTGCTGAATACAAAGGTAATGAACATCTTGTTGTTGGTAATGGAAATAGATTGCATATTTTACATATAGGCAATACTACTATGAAGTCACATACTCAACCTCACATGCCTCAACATTTAAATCAAATTTTGCATGTTCCTAGTGTTACTAATAACCTGTTCAGTGTATCAAAACTTACCAAAGATAATAATACTGTTGCTGAGTTCAATAGTGATTCTTGTGTGATTAAGGACAAGAATACGAAGAGGGTGCTTCTTCAAGGATCCCTTAAGGAAGGATTATATCAAGTGCAGCTCACTGGAAACAACTTATTAAAGTCTGCACATAGGAACTATAATTCTGATTTGCCTTTTCAATTGTATAATAAAGCTGCTCATACTTGTGTTACTTTGTCTCATGCTAATGATAAAAGTAACCCTATTGTAAATAGCAAAACTAGGAATATATCAACACCCTTTATTGTAGCTAGGATTAGTGCTATGATGTGGCATGCTAAGCTGGGACATCCAACCTTGCCTGTACTCGAACTAAAATGAAGCTTATGAATATTAGTTCACCTTTGTCTGATATAGAGTGTTGTTCCTCTTATAAAGTTGGAAAGCTTCACAAATTGTCTTATCAGAGGCATGAAATTAGTGCTAAAGCTCCTCTTGAGCTCATTTCATCAGATATTTGGGGACCAGCTCCTATTCCTTCAACTGAAGGCTTTAAATACTACATCTTATTTGTAGACTCATATAGTAGGTTTACTTGGCTTTTTCCTCTTAGAGCTAAGTCTGAAGCCTTTCAAGCCTTTCTTACTTTTAAGAAGAATGTTGAACTCACATTTGATCTAAAAATAAAGGCCTTGTAATCAGATATGGGATCTGAATTCTAGTCTTTTATCCCTTTTCTTAGACACTTAAGTATTACACCTAGGTTCTCTTGTGCTTATTCTCACCAACAAAACAGTATTCCAGAGAGAAAGCATATGCAAGTTATAGAGACAGAGCTCACTCTCCTTGCTAATGCTGGAATGCCTCTCAAATTTTGGTGTGAGGCCTTCTTTATAGCCACTCTCCTCATAAACAACTTGCATACTGTCTTATTGCATTCAAAATCTCCCTATGAAGTGTTGTATCATAAGAAACCTAACTATATCTTTTTGAAAACTTTCGGTTGTCCATGTTTTCTATATCTAAAAGATACCAACAAGCACAAATTGGATTTTCACACAACTAAATGCCTATTTCTTGGTTATAGTCTTTTACACCACAGCTATAGATGTCTTTCCTCTAGTAGCAGAATTTTTATCTTTAGAAATGTGCTCTTTCATGAGCTTGAATTTCCCTATCAAAGCCTTTTTTTCAAAAGCTGTGTCACCTGTACCCAGCTCTTCTTCTTTACCTTTGTCAGTTTTTCAATCTTTACCTGACTTGTCTCCATCATCAGCTCCTTCTTCTAAGCGTCAATTTTCTCTTAGTTCTCCAGCACAAAATGACTCTTCTAATTCAGGTCCTCATATTGATCACTCATTTTCCTCTCATCACCCCATCTCCACTGACAACTCACCATCACCTTTAGTTTTTCCTACTAATCCTATCAGTACTCATCCTATGCAAACAAGAGCTAAGTCAGGCCTTTCTAAGCCTAAAGTCTATACTTCTTCACATACAATGTCTGTCACCTCATTACCAGAATTTGAACCTACTTCAGTTAGGATTGCTCTTACAAGCCCCTAAATGGAAAGAGGCTATGCAGGCTGAATATGATGCTCTAATTGCTAATCATACATGGCAGCTGGTGTCTTTCTCTACAGATATGAGTGTTGTAAGCAGCAAGTAGGTCTTTAGAATTAAATATAGGCCTGATGGATCTGTGTTGAAATATAAAGCTAGGTTGGTTGCTGAGGGATTTCATCTAGAGATGCACATTTTTCCCTGGGGCCCCAATTCCCCACGTCCCCATCCCCATTTGGAGAATTTTTTGGGGGGGAAAATGGGGAAATGGGGAGGGATGGGGATGAAAATCATCCCCAAATTGAAATGGGGATGGGGATGGGGATGGGGATGGGGGAGAGGTCCCACATCCCCATTTTCTCATTTCCCCCAAATATATATAAATATAATTATAATATATTTTTTTAATATATTTTTTTTATTTTTTGAAAACTCTAACTCCCTAAGTATATATACACATTTACTCTTTAATTTTTTGTTTTTTTTTTTTATTGAAATTTTTTTTTTTTTTATATAGTTTAATTTATAATTTTTAGTCAAATGGGGAAATTGGGGAACGGGGGAAACGAGGGAAATGGGGAAATAGGAAAAAACGGGAAAAAACGGAAAAAATGGGGAATTGGGGATGGGGATGGGGATGGGGATGGGGGGACCTATATCCATCCCCATTCCTCAAACTTGCATCTCTAATTTCATCAGGTACCTGGGGTGGATTTCTTTGATACTTTTAGTCCGGTAGTAAAAGCTTCTACTATAAGGGTGTTGTTTACCATTGCAGTGTCTTTTGGTTGGGATATCCAATAAATAAATATTAACAATGCATTTTTGAATGGGGACCTTCATGAGACAGTGTATATACAACAACCTCAAGGGTTTGAAAGTTCTAAATTTCCCTCTCATGTTTTCTGCCTCACTAAAGCTCTTTATGGACTGAAATAGGCTCCAAGAGCCTGGTTTCATAAGCTAAAAGATGCTTTGATTCAGTGGGGTTTCTCTAGTAGCACATCTGATGTGTCATTGCTCATCAAGAGGTCTGGTAAGGAGGTCTTATTTTTGTTGGTATATGTTGATGACATCCTCATTATAGGTAGCAAACCATATCTTATCTCTCAAGTGATCAAAGATTTAAACTCTCAGTTTGCATTAAAGTCACTTGGTTATGTTAATTACTTTTTGGGTTTTTAAGCCAAACGAACTGTTGATGGTTTGCATTTGACTCAAGTAAAATATATGCTTGATCTGTTAAAGAAGACAGGTTTTCAAGATTGCAAGCCAACTGCCTCTCATGCGAAAAGCTGTACCAAACTATCTCTACATAATGGCAAGGTTTTGCTGATCCTACTTTGTATCGTAGTGCCATTGGAGGTTTGCAATACCTTGTCAACACCAAACCTGATGTTGCTTTTATTGTCAATAAGCTGAGTCAGTTTTTAGTCAAGCCAACTGACATTCATTGGCAAGCTTGTAAGCGTGTGTTACGGTATTTGAAGGGCACGGTAGAGTTTGATTTGTGGTTGAAAGCTTGCTCTCAGCTCACTCTTGAAGTGTATGCTGACCTTGATTGGGCCAGCTGTGTGGATGATAGACGATCCACCAATGGTTGCTTTGTGTTTCTAGGTGGAAATTTAATTGCTTGGAGCTCCAAAAAGCAACATGTTGTTTCTCATTCTAATGCTGAAGCAGAGTATCGATCTCTTGCACAAGCTTCTACTGAGATTATATGGGTTAATTCTCTACTTCAAGAGCTGGGTTTCTCAGTTGCTCGCTGACCAATGTTATGGTGTGATAACATGAGTGCTGCCTCCCTAGCCAAGAACCCTGTGTTCCATGCTCGAACGAAGCACATAGAGATAGATGTGCATTTTATTCGAGAAAAGGTGGTAGCTGGTGTCTTTGACATCTGCTATGTCTCGACAGATTTTCAAATTACTGACATATTTACCAAGAATTTATCAGTGGGACGCTTTGTGTTGCTTAGGATCAACCTGAACTTGGTTCACTCACTATTGTCCAACTTGTGGGGGAATGTAAAGAATGTTGCTGCTTCAAATAATCTTTCCAAGCCAGAGCTTAACACAGCTACCAAATCAGAATACACTACTCTATATGCTATCAGAAGGAAACCAGAATGGACCTCAGAACCTAATCATCAATCAAGAGTCAGATGTTGTGATTGAAGGTTTCTAACAAACTCTAACCACCTAGCTAACCTGGCAGCTTCTAGAATATGTATTTGGCGGGAAAATTAAACACACAATATGTGCGATAAAATGCTGATGTAATAGTTAGTTACAATTCCTTGACTATCAAGGAATCAGTTTTCTAATATTAACTACACTATATATATAGCATCTTAGATTGTAAATATCTATCAGTAATGAAAACAGAGCATTTTGCTCATAGCTCTTGAAGCTCCATTAATGGCTCTCTCTACTTCTTAAACTTTTGTTTCTTTTAGTGTTTGAAACCTTTTATCAAACACTTTGTCTACATTTTACATGCTCAAGCTCCTTTTTAGGCCCTCCAATTTATTTATCTAAGGGAAATTATTAAAATCCATCCCCATAGTGTATTCTCAAAAACCCCTCTAGCTACATTTTTCTCCATTTTCCCCTGTTCCACTTACCCTTCAATATAATATGGAAATGACTATTCTACCCTCAAGATATTTATAAAATAAGAAACAAAATATATATGAGTGGAGTGGAGGTGACCTCTTCCATCACCGACAATCTCCTCCCAACGGAAGGGGTTTGGAGATTTACTGAAACCAGAGGTGAAAATTTTGGAGAATACCTCAATCAATAGGAGGGATTTTAATAATTTCCTTTAATCTATTTGTAGAATTTTTTTTAATCTTTCATAAATGTCATTAACATGTCATTTAGGTTTATCATTTTGATTCGAGGCTTATTGAAATTCTAGATGCAACAAATAGACATATATAGCTTTATTATTGAAACCGGTTTTAATCCGGAGATGATAAATGAATATTTTTTCTCTTATACTAGAAATTTAATGGATTCAGAAGAAGGGAAGAGAACGTGTATCATATTGTTTTTACTCATCTTGTGTATCTGTACTTGTACTTAGTGTGGGTAACAGTTGCAGACAGCTGACAAGAGTCCATGAAGTTCATAGTTATCTTCTTTTATTTTATTTTATTTTTTCTTTTTTCTGCTTACAAAAAAGAAAGTTTACTTATTCTTATGAGTTGTGATCGATAGAGAATACATTTGTTCCTAGGCAACACTATGTGAGGATTTGTGTGATTGCATGCTTGTATAAAACTCTGGCATAATTTATAAAAAAACAGTTTATACCGACTTGGCGACTTTTAATCCTTCTGGATTGTTGATGCCTCCAGCATAAACACAGTTACACAGTGTACTACATGGCACCATTTGCAACCATGATCTTAGTAATACCAGCATTGTTACTTGAAGGTAATGGGGTTATAGAATGGCTTCAGATCTAAATGTCCCTGAAGAGACAAAAACTTTTTTAAAGAGGTACAAAGTAATGAAATGTAATCTAACCCTATGAGACTTTTAAATTAAAGAAATCTCAATTGTCTATGCAAAGACACTTAGGCCCAGTTTGGCATTGCTTCCCCAGCTGCTTTTGGGGCCAAAAGTGATTCCGAACCAATGACAAGGTGTTTGGTAAAATTGTGGAGAAGTGCTTTTGGCCACTTTTAGCTTCTCCCAACTGAGTTTTTGAGAAGCTACAATTTGTAGCTTTTGGATTTCCGCTTCTCTTTCTCAAAAACGCGCTACAGTGATTGTTAATGAAAATTTACCAACTTTCCTATTTTATCCTTGCCTTTCATGAAATTTACCAAATAACAAAATCAAACCTCCAGCAATCTTCCATTCATTCTTAAAATCTGGATTCATCATCGTCAACCCAAATCAATCATCATCATTCGGATTCATCATCATCAAACCAAATCCAGATTCAACATCATCTGGAAACCAAGCAAAACGAAGGAGAGGAGTGGTCGTGGAAGGCTGTTGGAGGAGATCGGTTTGGTGACGTCGGCGAGACGAAGAATACCGTGATCTGCTGGAGACGAGTGGTGAGATGACTACGACGCCGATCTGGTTCGCGGCGGCGGCGCTTCGTGGTGAGGTGAAGGTCTGATCTGGTTCGACCATGGCTGCCAAGCAAGAGGTTGAAGATGACGATTTGGGGGTCTGGTTCGTTAATGTTGGAGGTTGAAGACAGAAGAAGATATGGGTTCTTCGATTTTTTCCTTGATTTTTTCTAAGTTTTTCTTTGATTTTTTCTTTTAAGAGAGAAGAAGAAGATCTGGAAAATGGGGATTTTTTCTTTTAAGAAAGAAGAAGATTTTTTTTATTTTCGTAATTGATTTTACCTCCAACATTTCGCCGCATCACATACCATTGAAACCTCTTGAAGCATCACAGAAGAAAACCATCACAAATGAGCGTGCAATTGTATGAAAATCAAAATCATATATGAAGAGTTCTATCGTATAGAATCATGAAGAATGATTTGTTCTCAATTTGGGCCAACCATATTGAAGTTTTGGAAAATTTTCCAGATATGACTCCTTCCATTAAAATTAATGATGTTGTTGAGCTAAAAAAAAATACAAAACTGAGAAATAAACAAGCACTACAATACCAGAGATACGGAAAAAAATAGGCTAGTAAATGATGTTCGGTAAGATTTTTTTCTTTGATTTTCGTAATTGATTTTCTTATATATATATATATATATATATATATATATATATATGTATATATTTCCACATCATTTTCTTTGTACTTGTTATCCACAAATATTCACTAAAACTCTACAAGAAAAATCTGGAAAATGGTTGATTTAAGAAAACAAAATCAGATTAATGATGATTGGATCAATATTCAGTTGTGTCCTTTCTAGTAATTTTGTACAGTCATAACACTTTTACTTACGGTTTACCAAACACCTTGAAATTGCTTTTGGTTCTCACAGCACTTTTGAAAATCAGTTTACCAAACACTCAGCTGATTCTCCCCACATCAAATCCAAAAGCAATTCCCCCCACAGCACAGCAATGCCAAACTGAGCCTTAGACACATATAATGAAAGTATATAAATATTACAGTTCCCCTTTGTAGAAGTTTACAGTAGCCCTTGAAGATGCATGTGTACTGTAAAAATTGAGATATTCTATACTGTTGCTCTGCATATTATGAAGTGGTGAGGGTCTTGAACCGCAAAGAGGCATGTGTACTGTAAAAATTGAGATCTTCTATACTGTTGCTCTGCATATTATGAAATGATGAGGGTCTTAAACCGCAAATTATGGATGAATGTTGACATAAAACTATTATCCAAAAGATAGAGCTAGATTCATTTGAAAACTTGAAATGTTTTAGACATGTAGTATAGACGTTTGAAGACGTCAAACGTTTTTATTAAAACGATTATTCAAATGAAAATTAAGATAGCGAGATATAAATTATATCTCGAAACAAAAGGTTTACTATAGAAACATAGTATTGATCATATGCAAATATTTTGTTGCATAAATAATATTTCTATAATGAGAATAATCCTTGAAGGATTCAAAATGCCAGAAGCATATAATTCAAATTCTCGTAACTTATGTTCAATAAAGTTACAATGATTTTTATATGGTATAAAGCAATTTGGAAGAATGTGGTATAAAGTAATTGTAGAGATAATCCTCCATATGGCTATATATAGGCCTATTATGTGATCATTCATGAGAATAAAGTGTTTTCTCCCTCTATTTCTTTCTCTTGTTTAGTGTTTTATTATATATTCTTGCTTTTAAGCTTTAATTCGTAACATATAATAATAATAATAAAATTAAATTCTTACAAAATTATTAAATAAAATAAAAACAAATAATATTTAATATAGTATCAAAAACTATGGAGAAGACATGCACATTACCAACATGGACATGTATATGTGAGTATCTCCTTCATATATTTTATGTATTTAAAATAATTTTGTTATTTTTATTTTTTACGATATTATTGTTTAGTAACACATTGTAAAAATTCATTTCACCTTGTAATTACTAAATTACCGAAATTCCCTCTATACACTTGAATAATATTCTTAACATGAAATCATATTTGAAGCCAATTGTTGAATCATTTTAATGAGGGGAATCACTAATATATAAGAGAAATAAATTTGAACTATTTTACAGTTGTATTAAGGAAGCTGTAAATTGGTATTTTTTTGGTATTGATATTAAAGGAAGCTTTATTCAATACAAAATCTCCTTTTTCTACATCACAAGTCGTAAAAGATCAAATTCAAGCTATCAAAATTCACAGTTAAATAAAATGAATCCAATGTTAAGCGCACTCAAGACCATGCTTCAACATGGTACTTACCAGCCCTGTTCAAAGCCTTAAGCCATATCGTAGCGGAGTCCTTAGGAATCCCACCTTCTTTTGATACAATTTCCTCAAAGGTTGACCAAATATCCGACGGCATTTTGGTTGAGGAGCCTGCAACGTATATAGATGCCTCTGCAACCAGCAAATTCCAAATCTTCTGGCTCTGTTCGAGCATTTTATGCTGTGCGTACACCTTCTTTGGTTGGTCTCTTGAGAAGGCAACATAAAAGCCACCGCCCTTTGCTTCTGAAAGTATCCCCTCATTTTGTGAATGAATTGACCAAAACTCTATGTATAAAAAATCATTCTCTTCATTTCGGCAACCAAAGAAGAAAATAATTGGAGCAGTTGGACCAAACAAACTCTGTATAGTTCTTTCCTCCACAAAGCCGTGGAAGGGTGCACACCCAGTTCCAGGTCCAACAAGAATGAGGGGAAGTGATGGTGGTGGACGAGGAAGGGAACCTTTGTGAAACCATGCTGGAATATATATGTCTGCTTAAACAAATATTTTTGCACATCAACAGGTAAGTAAATAGTTACTTTACTGAAATAAGCTTGGGTAAGATTATTATTTAATGTGTCCTTACTTTGCAGAGGATCAAGTCCAGCGAGCCACGTTGATCAGAGACCATTTCGTTTCCTCTTATAAGGTGTCATCCATGATACTACATTGACAGTTGCATGTACTTGATTGGGGTGGGCTAAAAGGGAAGAAGAAATGGAGAAAGCCCTTGATTTCAATGGTGGAACCAACTGCACCAACCATTCAAATGGCATTTGTACGGAAGGGAAATCCTGTAATACCTATATATGACAAAGCAACAATAAGTAATACCTATATTAAAAAGAAATAAAATATTTGAAAGGAGAAAATAGGGTGTGAAAAAGAGAGAATATATATATATATATATCATGATATGTTTCCTCTGAACTAAGAGAGGATTCAGAAAACATCATATTTAAGAGGCCAAATTTCATATTAATCAAAATAAGTATATCATGGCATAAGCATAGAAGGCAAGGCACTAAATTTTATCAGTATTACATTTAGCTTTAATGTACAAAGAAACATGGGAAAATTCTTTATAAGCTTAGTGATATAAACATTTTGAAAAGGGAAATGCTTGTGCTTCAGTGGGTGATTTAAATCACAGACCATCGGTAGAAGCAAATAAAATGAACGTAGATGCAAATCTACATCTCCTGAACTCAGAGCAGTTCTGCACGATAAACCATTAATATTTATGGTCTTAGAATAAATTAAGAAGAAAATCTTCATCTGTGAAGAATCAATATGCAGAGAAAGATGGTTATAAATGCTGCAGAAGGTAGGTAATAGCATAAAGATCTACGGCATTCTCTTGATTTTACCTCCAGAACAGTTCTTCGCTCCTTCTGATTGTATTGGTATAGATCATCTTTCTGGTGAGGCAAAATACTGAAGTCTTTCCCTTTCATGTTCAGCTTCCGCAAAAAAACTCATAACCTATAAAAATGTTTCAGGTCAAAAAGCAATAAAAACGGTTATGTTGCAAAAGCACATCAACGGATTAATTTAAATGAAATGAAGACCCTATTCTCCAAATATAGGTAAAGGACTTCAGAAATTATTATATGCAATACATCATCATGGAATTTAGGGTGCGTTTGGCGCACGGGACTAGGCGGTGCCTTACAAATTAAAACACAGCAAAGTATCATGCAAAACTCTCATCCTATTCTCCTACTATCCTACTGTCATTTTCTAACATTAGACAATTACATAAATTAAATTGTGTATTTCCATTTATACCTAGAGATTAAACATGGGAAAGTTGCCCCTCCAGAGAACTAATAATATATATATATATTTTTTTAAATGTTTGGTTAGTTCGATGCATTGAGCTCATTATGTTCCAAAATAAATTCGGAGTCACCAAATGACATTGCACTAAAATACAAAATTAATGACCTGCAATAAAATACTTTTCCAACATCAAGAAATTTGATCCCTCTCACTGTTTATCTGTCTGGTGGAATGTTAGTATATTGGCAATATGTTGTCTGTAAAGCATATAGAAGCGCATGCATGATATTGTTTAGTTGATCAGATCTGACCAAATAGAGTTGGAAAACGTCGTATGATATTCAAGAACAAGAACTAGTTGTGCAGCACTAATCACAAAGCAAACTTCACGACGTATATTGAAATTTTCAATCGTAATAACATAAAAATAAATAATGACAGCTAAACTATACAGGTCAAAAGCATAAAAACTCTACTAATCACAAATAAAACTTCACAAATTGATGCATACTGAATTTTTCAATCATAATAACAAAACTAAACTATCAGGTGTTTTATGTTTTATAAGAATGTTAATTTTTTTTTACCCTTTTTCCTGAGAAAGAAAAGAAAAACAATATGGCATAAATTTATATGCTTCCCATTAATATAATAGGTAACAATTTAAAACACAGCATTTTGCTTATAATCCAATAATTTTCCAAGATTTGAGAACCACAATACAACAAATCAGTTAAAACAAGAAAGATTCTTGCCTCAAAGAAATAGCGTCGAGGGGAAGCTAATGCAACATCCATAGTCAATTCCACAAAAGTCCTTAATTTTATTGGGCTCTCTGTAGTATTCATAAAAGTGCCATTATTCCTTATATCTGAACGATGAACCTGAAATAAGCAAATTTCAATATGAATAGGTTAGTCTTACACAAATCTATAATTGCAATTGGTTTTCTTATACGTGAAAAACTTAACACTGTAAAAGTTGGTTCCATGCAAAAGGCAGAAAAGGAATATTAGATAACACATGAAAAACAGAAATATACAAGAATTACTGAAATCAATCAACAAGATGAAGTACTATTTACGATGATAAATGCTTCTGGATTCAAGTTACAACACTGTAGGAAAGCATCTACTGCAGCAGGATCCTGATCAGGGAGAATCTCAAGGACATTCCCAACTTCATATTGGATGACCTGAAAAACACAGAATGCAGCTTCACTCTCAATGAAGAAACCAACAATGAATATCATTTTATTAAACATTAATCAGTAAATTATAGGCTTCAGATGACAAACAACTTACTGATGAAACAAATTCAAATTCAAAGTGACGCACATCTTTTCCACCGCTTGCTCTAGTCAATGGTTGATTTTTTATCTGTAGGAGAAAACGTCAATGAATTAAAGAATGCATGGGAATAAAAATGGGCACTTTGGTATTAAGAAAGGAAACAGAAGGAGCAGGTGGTGAGTGAAGAAAGAAGGAGAGCTTATAAGTTCCAAATGTAGACCTAATATATGCAAATAAATATACCAACACATATGTTAAAATGAAGTACCAAATGCACAACAGAAACATAAATCAAGCAATGATCCCTGAAAATTGAACTCTAAATACTCATTATTCAAAACATAAGAAATAAAAGTTGTTTAAAAGGTCAGATAAAAATTGTGCGGAGTCAAAAGAGACAACTTTTAATCATTCTGTTGCTTCATATGGAGATATATTCTGTATGAATAGGTTTTTTATCACTGAGAGAATGCATCCCATACAGCAAAAGAGCCTCTAACCAGATGTTTGAGATTAGCATTAATAATTTAAGGACCAAACACTGAATGAGGTACTAACCCCAACCATTCTTTCCATCCTCTGTTACAACTTTTTAAACACAAGTTCCTCCTTAATTTTCAAGTCATTTGGATGGCATTAAGAATTGAGAAGCAGAAAAAAAAATCATAAGGTGAAATACAACTTCCAAATAATCAACAAACATTAATTCCATACATATATAAATCTCTCTCTCTCTCTCTCTCTCTCTCTCTCTCTCTCTCTCTCTCTCTCTCTCTCTCTATATATATATATATATATATATATATATATATATATTGGTGGGGTAAACCCCTCATACCTACACTACGAGGTTGTGGGTTCGAGTTCTCCCCCCTCCCCAAAAAACCCCGAATTTATGTAATAGTGTAATACTTCAAAATATATATATACACCTTTGCTTCTAACAACTCGTGACTGCTACTAAATCATTCCACTATAGTTTTTTTTATTTTTTTTTCATTTTGATAGGAAAGAGAAACTTTATTCAAAAATGAAGAAAATGCACAAGTGAATCGGTAATCCACCCAAAACAACAAACTAAACAAAAATAAAAATTATAATGAATTCAATAAAAACAATAGATGTTCTCCATTTGGCAGCTAAGCAAATGCTATAGACTGAATAAACAAAAATTGAATTTAAATAGGTAAAATATTTATTCTCTTTTGTTCCTTCAATTTCACAGCAACTAACTATAAAGATTTTGGGTGTAGGGTTTCAAATATAATCCATCTGGTAGTTGAAAAGATCATGAAGAGAAACTAAGGAAAACCACAGAGAAAGAGAGAGTGTGAGAGAGAGGAGATTTTTTGAGATAAAGGTCCTCTTTTAATTTGAATCCAAACAAGGATAGCAATGAAACTTTTTGCCAGTTTCAAAATTCAACAAGCAAAACATTTGTCATGTCAATGCTTTGAGAGGAAGGTCTAGGATCAACTAATATTTTGATGTGATGGGCATTTCTCATATTTATAATCAAGCGAATCCATTAAGAAAGAAGCTAGATGAAATGTTCAAAAATGTGGAGAATGTTCTAATTGAACTAGAAACCAAGAACTTGATTCGGATTATCTACTTTATTAATTATGCAAACGACCAACAAAACTTGGGATATATAAATTCCTTGAAATGCCCATGCCATTTTACCCCATAACCTTTGATTCATTTTAGTAGAGCCAAAGTTCCAAAGAAGCCTAGTAAACTTCATCACTGCCTATATATTAACAGATAGGATTCGAAAAACGCCCATTGAGGTTTGACCAAGATAAATTTTAACCATGAGGTATAGAAATTAGGTAAGAACCTCAAACAAGGGTGTTTTTGACCAATGGCTAGAGTTTTTTATTTTTATTTTTTATTTTTATTTTATTACTATTATTATTATTATTATTTTATTTAATTCCGAAACTAGAAGATTGTTTTTTTTTTCTTTTCGATTTTGGTCAAACCTAATTTATTTATTTTTTACTTTACCTATATAATATGTTATTTGTGCTCCCTAAACTTGTTCCATCTAAAGTCCTTAGGAAAATTTGTTCTGAGCTTATGAGAAACAGACCATTTTCTACATTGATGAGCAATACCCATTCTCACATACTGCAAACTGATTAGCAAGGCCAATATACATGTAATAACTTTGTTCTTTAGTTTTGAAAAGCTAACTCTTGAAGTTGCATGTCATATAAGTTACCAAGCCAAATTACATAATCACACACAAAACACAACTGACAGTTCAACTTGCCCAAAACGGGATCTGCTCTCAATGATCATACGGGACATAGGAATTTAAACTTGAATAATGGGAAATGAAATTACTACTAATGAATAGTCCTGTCTTTCTTCTTACTATAAATATCATGCAGATTCAGAAACAAAAAGCATCCTACAATATATTTGCTGATGCAATCAATAATAAAACAATACTTCCATGCGTGCTGCAAATCTGCAATTAATCATGCTACCAATACCATTTTAAGAAAGCATTCTGGCTTATTCTTGTAATTGGAAAATTTTACAGGAGACATCGAATGAGCCCTCTCAAACTGCATCCGGATACCTTTCAAATCTGAGATAACCAAATGAAACATTTTGTTTTTGTTAACAGAGTACAAAAAGATCATAGAGAAACTAAGATGAGAGGAAAGAATATTTGATGAGTATATTATTCAAGCATAGTACATGAATATATAGGGCAAGACCTAGAGTGAAAAATAAAATACAATCAATCCCTTTTCTAAAAAATAAGGTGTAGACCAAAAAAAAATACGACATCTGCACTGACAAGATTTTCCTACCGATAGAATCTAGACATTTATAACATTTTTGAGTTCTTGAGTATACATGAGAGACACCTTAACAGCACGAGGGATAACTTGTCAAGTGTATGATGTGAGTGAAAAAAAAAGACACATCCAAAGACATGGAGGAAGAAAAAAAATGGGGATTTATCAGGAAACAAAACTGAATATGATGTCTTGAAATTGAGAACATAAGATGGAAGACGGTTTATTCATAACAGGAGGTAAGAATCGCTTCTGCTGCGCTAGGTGGACAATGTCGGACCGGAGAAGAACTAATGACGTTTCATTTGCACGATTGCTAGGGTTCGAGGAACTAGGCCCATAACCCACAGGTTCCTAGACCGGAACCAAACTTTGATACCATGTTAATAGAGTACAAAAAGAACATAGAGAAACTAAGATGTGAGGGAAGAATAGTTGATGTGTATATTATTCAAGCATAATACATGAATATATAAGGCTAGACCTAGAGTGTGAAAGGAAATACAATCAATGCCCAATTAATCTACAGCTATAGACAACCATAGTTTTCTACACTAATTTTAACGGTTTTAGTGGGGAAAAAGCACATTCTTTTCAAATTACTCAATGCAATCAGAATTTCTAAATCTAATATATATTAATCCAAAGAAAAACTACATTGGCAGGATTGATAGAATAGATTCACATACAATGAAGGAGAAGGTCCTGACTTGTCCGTCACCACCCAACTGAACATTTGCAAAACAAGAAGTTGTTCATTGATTCCATTCCTCTTGCAAAAGAGATGATAATAATGACATCTTCGAATCAAGATCTTTTTATTATTCTTGTCATTAAATTTAAAAACAAATTACTGTTTAGTATTCAAGTAATAAATAAAAGCTAGAAAAAGACACATGCTATTTGGTACTAGTCTTAATATAGCAATCATGAAGAAAATCGTCAGACAACAAGTACATGAGATTCTCGTCATAATGCCATCAAAACTAAATTGATGAAACCAGCAAGCACTACACTAAAAAGACAGCACTAAGAATGTATTAATTTTGCCTTGATTTTCTCATATCAAACTTTCTGCAATCAAACATACAAACAAAGACAAAACAATTCTCCTTAATGTTTAATTACTAATGCCACACCTTGTTTTCCAGAAGCAATAAATGACACACAATCTCATAAGAATACGCTGTCAAATTATTCATATATCTGGGGAGTATTAATGAACAAGATACAGATGATATGACCAATTATCCAGACATTCCTATGAGAATTAACTAAGTAAATGATTCTAGTAAGTTATGGTTACCTAAAGCATTTGTAAATTGAGAATGCGCCCTCTCAACTTTATGATATGTGATGTGCACTTTCGGCTGTTCAATCAATTTCACATTTGGTATAACAAAATCTGGACCTTGCTGGAAGAATGAGGGATTGATCTGATACAAACTACCCCACAGAGATCGCAACCATGGATCTAAAGCACCTTCATACCTATGGAAAATAAATAGAAAAACAATTAAACTTTATATCAAATCAAGTACATTTTGTTATTTAATAAATTACACTGTAATTATACCCAGAAGGATGTTGATCATCTCCTAAACCTCTTTCAAGAACAGCAGTTGCACCAAGATTTAACAGTCTGTTATCAAGCTTTTTAGCAACAAACTGCAGCAATCAACACAAATTGAAGTGTAATGTTAACCAAGTAGTCCATGGACTTACAACTTACAAGCATGCTACACTCACATGGTTCAAAAAAATATTAACAAATCCATCTTTAAATAACATCAGTGATCCAATTCAACAAACAACTAAAAAAGTTGAATATTGGAAAAATGAAAAAGACACGACATCATATGAAATTTTGGTACAATAATAAATTATTCATTTTGTAATTGGCCAAGAAATATCTATTTTCTGAATAATTCAATAGTCAGAAATCAGATAATATATCCGTATCTAGACTCTATGAGAGCATTTGAGATGCTATGACCTTCTGTTGTCATGAAAAGCAGTAATCCTACATATCCCATAATATTAGCCAGAAATCAACCCAAATAAAGTGGAAGTGAGTGAATTATCCTTATTTTGTCATTAACCACATCATCCTATATTTTATTAGGTAAGGAAAAATCTCTCGGGTTGATTTTTGGGTTGTGTAGCATTACTCCATGAAAAGATAGCATAACATCTTAAATCTTTGAGGCTAAACAAATTCCAATGAAATACGATTATTAATTTGTTAGTTGACCCCAAAAACAGATGGTATAAGCCTAAAATTGTAATGAAATAAACTAAAAAAAATAAACATCATACAGGACCTTTAAGACTATTGACTACCTCAAAGACACTACTTTCATAGGAGTAATGTAACAAAGCAAAATTGACAAATAGGTTTAAAATGCTACACAGATATATGATATATCATGATTCATGAATGACAACCAAAACCAACCTTACATCTCATTTCAATATTAAATTGAAAAGAGGGACTTTTAACTACAAGCAACACACTGCAAACTATTTGTAGGTCATCCCACAACTCAAACCAGAAAAATCATTTCCAGATAATAAAAATAATTCTAAAACTATTACGTTAAATTTTTGGTAGCCAGAATCACCAAGTCCAAACACGGCATAGTGAACACCTTTCAGCCAATGCTTGCTTAAATTTTTCTGCAGAAGAAACCTCCAAAAGGCCTACATGTGTAAGAGGAGACATCAGGAAAAATAAAGAACTAAACCTAAACATCCAGGTGACTCCCAAATATATGCAAGTCCATACCATTCATGACAAAAAATTTAACCAACCTTCATGGAATCTGGTGCAACTCCCTGACCTGTAGTGGAAACAACAAAAATTACAAAGTCCTCCTGAGGCAAAGATTTCTGAGACAGATAAAACATAAAGTAACGTTGGTACCAAGCCATTATTTAAAATAAAAAAGATAGGCAGATGACACATTGACACTCTTATTAACAAGTGATTTCTTGTAAGAATCCAACGATCAGATTGTTATGATTAACTTAAACATGATTAAAGAACAAAGATTACAACATTTTTATCACAATTCAAATAATTATGTAACATGAATAATGATACAGTTTGATCTATATCAGTAATACAAATAAACATATCAAAGTTAAAATTGATAAACAAAAACAACATTACAGCTGTTACAATTTATATAGACATGAACCAAAGTGAAATTTAAATAGACTCACAGCGTCATAGTCATCCATAGGACGAACAACAACAGGACAGCCTCGGCGTTCAGCTTCGCGGCCAATTCGTTCAGCAGCATCCAATGCATTGCCGGTTTGGGATGCATAGAGTATCAGCCTGGATGACACGTGTCGGATATGGCAGACACGTGTCCGACACGGCCAAACGCATGTCCATTGACTTTTCCGACGGTCAACAGGGGACAGTGGGGACACGGCGGGGGCAGTTTTGCAATTATTTTTTGAAAAAAGGGGGTAAAATCCAAATTATTTAAATCTATAATGTTAGGGTTTCATACGTTCTGCTACCAGTTACCACCGCTTGAAAAAATTTAAAAAACTGATCAGAGAAGAGAAGAGAAGAAAAGAGGAAGAAGGAAAGAGAAGAGAAAGCCGACGGACGCTGGTGAAGAACACCGACGAGTCGACGACGAACGCCGATGAAGAGGCTGTCAGGATGGGATAATTAGGGTGGGAGAAATTGAAGATGAATTGGGGTTTTTATTTTAGGGATTCCGCTTTCCGAATGAGAGAAATAATTAGGGATTTGAGATGAATTTCAGACAAAGCTACTGATCTATTGGTGGCCACGGTTACGGTTCAGTTTCGGTTTCGGTTAGAAACCGACGGTTTCGGTTCCGTGGCTACCAAAACCGAAACCGAAACCGTAACCAGAAAACCGGTTTGGTACACGGTTTGTAACCACTGGTTTTACGATTACGTTACGGTTACGGTTACAGTTGCGGTTTTAGTTTAGGAAGGTTTTGGTTTCAGTTTTGGACGGTTTCAGTTTCAGTTTCGGTTTTTGGTTTTTGGTTTTTGGTTTTTTGTTTTTATATTTATTTACAAGTGAGATAAAGATTGTCTGAAGAAAAAATAAATATAAATTATTGCCTAATAATAATTACAATCGAACAAAGTTTAAAATAAAAAAATAATTAAAAACATTTTCATTGAAGTATTTAACGATGTTTAAAAGAAAAGAAATTGACATTTATTAATAAATACAACTTTACAATTTCACAAAAAAAAATAAATAAAAAATTAGAAATTGGCTTTGAAGGCTTGAATTCAAATATACAATATTACAATGTAATAAAGTTAAAATTAAAATAAAAAAAACAAAAAAAATAAAAAATAAAAATAAAAAAAACGGCTTTGCATTTAATTTTTACCACGATTAAGTTGCCTATGTATCCTCCACTAATGTAGAGTAATAAAATGCCACGTAATTCTTTTACCTTTAATTAGTTGCTCAGTGTTGGAGGTTGGAAGATGGAACGGAATCTATTCGTTGTCTTCCGTTCCCGTGGTTTAGTCATCTTCGAAGAAGTCGTTCGCTATCTCCAGCTAGAGTTCTTATTGTCTGTATTTTGCCTTTGTCCAATTATCAACACACACCTGCATTTCAAGTGATTGTAGACACATAATCGACCGTCTTGATTCCAAAATATTTCCACCTGCACTAAATTCTTGTTCCACAGCAACGGTAGAAACCGACGTTCCAAGAATTTATTTGGCAATAATAGCCAAAATTAGATAATCTTGTTGATGACTCTTCCACCAAACCTGAATACTAAATTTTTCTTCTAAAAATTCATGAGTGGCTTCTAAATACCGGTCAAGCTCAGAGTCGGATGAGGATGAAGAAGATGTTTGTAATTTTTTGGTTCTTTGGGAAAACAATCGATCCCCTAAACCCTTTAATTGAAATTTTGAGGAAGTAGCAGTACCACTAGATGTGGGTTGGGGTTGTGAAACCGGCATGTTCAAAGACGGACCATACATTCTAAGATATTCATCATATAATTCATAAGGCAAAGTCTTAACGGAATTACAATAACTAAGAACATCAACTTCTAATCTTAAACTTTGATAATAATGAGTTAAATAAACCTGCAAACATTATAATTTAAAGTGTGGATCAAAACACGATGCAAACAATTAAATATTTGGAATCTCCCCATAATACTATAACCATTTTGTTTTCATGGCAGCAACACATTGACTCAATTGAACATCGAATTTACACTCAATAAATGCACCAACAATATTAACACTTTGAATAAGAAATAAATGAGTAGTAGGGCAGTAAACACCGAATAAAGCATTGGTAGCATCATTAAAAACACGTAACAATTCAAGAATTTTTATACATGCATCCCAATTGTTCAATTGAAGAAAAATTGAAGGAACGTTATAAGTTATAAAAGAAACTAATAATTCCTTATATTCAACACTTTCATTAAGCAATTTATAGGTAGAATTCCAACGAGTGGTAATATCTCGAGAAAATTTAATGGGACACATATTATTCTGAGAGCAATATTTTAACCATTGTTTATGGGTTTTGTTATGCATCTAGATATAGTTAATACTATCTCTAATTGGTCTAATATAAGCAGAAAGTTGTGTTAATCCAACTTGAACACACAAATTTAAAACATGGCATACACATCTTTGATGAAATAATTTACCCCCAAAATAGGGATTGCACAAATCCTGTTAATCGGAACGATTTATACACCGTTTGAGGTCCCCATTTCCTGTCGTTCGCTTTCGTTTTTGAGCGTTTTTGTGAATATAATATGTATTGTGAGCCTTGTGCAGGTTCATTTTATTTTTGGGAGTCTACGCACGATAACAGGGATTTTCCGGGCAAATACGGGACTTTTGGGTTAAAAGAGCTTTTTCCGGTTTTTGTTGAAGTATACCGCACTAGACAAAAATGCGTATAGCGACCTGTACCGTGAAAGTCTGTAGAGGACACCAAAAAGTGTTTCGTCAGACAGGTCGTTAAAGCATACAGCGAGACGTATAACGACCTGCACCTGACTTGTATTTTTTAGGGCTTTTCACGTATAACGACCTGCACCTGACTCGTCTTTTCACCCATATTTTTGTACCCTAACTCCCCCACTATAAATATCCCATTTTCTCTCATTCTTTTCAGATCCCTAACATCCCAACACTCCATCTCTCTCTCTTCACTCTCTTTCACGCCCAACTCTCATTTTCTTCCATCTCTTTCATCTTCTTCATTTTCTTCATATAATAAGGAGAGACCCAAGCTCCCATAGAGGTTCTTCCTCCATGGGAGCTCCCTATATACCTCCACAACCCCCAAATACACTTCATCTATCCATCTTAGACTAGGGGCCAGTTTGGTATTGCTTTTGAGAAGTTAAAATCAGCTTATTTTATAATTTTGATATAAAATGATGTTTTGTAAAACTTCCAAAAGTGATTAATTGATAATCTGGCAAGTTTTGACAGTGATTTTGAGAAGTAGGTGAAGGGTTACTTTTTGAAAGTGATTATGAAATAATCTATTTCAGTATATAATGAATATTTTAAAATATCATTATTATCATTATAAAATCAAATTAAAATCATTTATATACCTTATTTCATCTTAAAATTAAAGACTCTAATTAAATATTGATTTGATTTATAAAATCTTTTAAAAATCTTTTTATTATTCTTACGGATTTTTTTTTCCTAATTTAAATATTCTACTTAAATATTGATTTAATATATATAATTAATGAAAAATATAAAATAAGGTTCTAAAATCATGTCTATTTTAGTCATTGTAACTAATTGCAGCACTTTTGAAATAAAATTACCAAACATACGTATACTGTTTTTGAGCTATACAGTAGTTTTAAAAGTATAATTAACCAAACATTTCCTGATTAACTTCACAGCTGATTATTCCTTCAGCACAGTTAACAGTGATTATTATAAAAGTCACAGCAAAACCAAACTGGCCCTAGATTTCAAGGAATTATGAGCCAAATCCAAGCTAGGAAAGCTATGGAGTGAAAGGAACGAATAAACGCTCGGTGTGTATGATAAATATATCTAGATGGGGGGGGGTGAATAGATTTTAACTATTATTACCCAATTTTCGCATGTATGTCAATTTTATGAAAATGCCCATATTCGTCAAAAAGACAAACAAGTGTAATATAGTGTGGGATTTAAATAACACTTGATGTATACGTGGAAACCCAACCACTGGGAAAAACCACAGGCTGTATAGTGCGCCACACTCAAACTTCGAAATCCATTAATTGAAATGGAGTTTACAACCTATGTAGACCTCGTCTAACACTTCGGTCAAAAATCCCCTACTTCTACCACGTGGGCCTTTAAAAGTGGCTCTAGTCCAATTGCTTGAGGCCTAAGCAATCTTAGCCTCAAGACTTAATTCTCAATGAAGAGATTATGCAACCTATGTGAATATGTATGAATATTCAAATGACAAATAAGGCTAGGGAACCGTAGATGCTTATCTAGGATGATGATATAATCAATTAAATCAATCCTAGATATCAAGAGCTAAATGGCATGTCAAATAGCTTAGCTAATCAAGATTAAGCAAAAACCTAATTAGCTATCACAATATAACACTCAATCAATTCATCACAATTAATTCTCTATTCTTGTATTTATCATATGATCAAAAATATACAAGTAAATTAAAAGAGAATAGCTTGATAGTAAAATACTAAAATAAGATGAACTTAATCAAAATCTTACCAAGCAAGTTGTGATGATGCAAACCCATTCATGGATGAATGCAAGATGAACTTTGATGCACAAAGGTATGTATTTGAGTGTTTAAATGAGCAAACTTGGTTGCTTTTTCTCTCAAAATCTCTCTTTAAAATATAGGGTTCTTGATGATCAAAGAGTCATTCTTCAGAACAAGAGAAAGAGATGTATTTATAGGCATGAAAAACAGAGCATGTGAAAATACAAGTTTGCCCTTGAAATGCACCGATCAGCGGTTTCAATCGGCGGCCAGGCTGCCGATCACTACTGCCGAATTGAGCCTGTGAAGAACAGAGCATTAACGGCAGTTTCATTCGGCGGTTTCGTAACCGCCGATCCAACCACCGAATCAAACCCGAGAGATTAAATCGATCAGGTATGAACGGCAGTTTCGAACGGCGGTCGTGACCGCCAATCGTGACCGCAGAATTGCTCCAGACACTTCTGGACATAAACAGCGGTTTCATTTGACGGCCAGACCACCGATCATAACCGCCGATCACCAACAGAGGTGAAAACCAAGGAGAAGCCAAGGGCATTCTTCGTGGGCGGTCTTCACGTAAAACCAAGCACATTCTAGTGCATGCGCGGACGTTTCCGAACACTATCGAGAAACGAATTACAAATCACATATACACACAACAAGATATCAATCAAAGTGCTAGTGTGTAAAGTGACATGTGAAGAGTATGCACATAAATGCAAGTATGCTAAGTGTGTGTGTGCATTCTAAGTCTCTTCAAAGGAAACTAAACACTAGAAGTATACCTTTGGAGTGCTTGTCCCTTGAGGTCTTGGAAGGGCATTCGAGCTTGAAGTTCAATCACCTAAACTACCCTTACACAATAAACCCCAACATGTGGTTTATCCACGAAATAAGCCAATCAAGATATGGGAATCCTTACATGGAGCATCTTTGGAGGACTTGTCTGTAGGGAAAAATACCGTAGTACACGCAGTGGAAGCGAGACTAAAAATAGATTTAGTAACTTTTAAAATTTTTCCTTTTTATGAACCTTAAACCCTTTAATCAATTAAACATATATATTATCCAACAAAAGAAGAATACCTTTTGTCGCATGATCCGATTGACTTACGTCGATGGTAATCCGCAAGATATTCAATCCTAGCACGAACGTGGATCACCTAGGAGCGTGGTCTCCCTTTTCTTTGAATTGCAAACCTGAGAATGGACAGACAAACTTTTCTTTTTCTTTGTTAGTCACAAAAACAATCAAAAGAAGACTAATATTATTCCGGTCACTTTTGAGTTCTCAATCTTATGATCGAAACTCGCGTGAACCTCAATCGATGTTGTACACACAAGCTTATTGATGAACAAGCAATTAGTGTACCATCAAAGAATAATCTATTCACTCTTTTATGTTTTTAGTAGAATAAAAACCTTTCTATGAATTGAGAAGAAGAAGAAAATTGTATCAATCACAACCCATGTGGTGGCCGAAATCTATACATGTGAATATATAGGTGGCCTAAATTTGCTTCCTCTTTTCTTTTAGGGTTGCCGAAAATCCTTCTCTAAAAGGGACTAGGGTTGCCGCAAATCACAAGCCAAAAAGGGTTTGTGTTGCACCCTAATTTCCATCTAGTTTAAGACTTCAAACCCTAATCCAACTCATAGATATTTTATTCTATTATTTGACTAAATAAAAAGACTTCTTATTTGATTAAATAAATAAAATTAATTATTTATTTTCTTATCAAACAAGTCATTCAATTTTAGTATACTACTTCCAATAGTATAACTCTAGGAATCATATTTCCTAATCAGAAAAGATTTGTTTCTTAATTAAACAATTAATTAATAAATTAATTAATTCTTATTTAATTAAACAATGAAACAAAATAATATATTAGGTTAATTTATTCACCTTTGCCGCCCCACTTAAAATAAATGGGCCATATATTATTTTCTTATTTCATTTAATCCATTGGACTTTAAATAAAAAGCCCACATGTGAACCAGACCCATTCTTACTAAAAGAAACAAGCCCACATGTCTTTCATTAATATATTAATACAATTGTGCAGCCCATTAAATAAATAATGTGCAAATTATATTCTTAATATATTAAATGCAATTCTAAATGGACCCATAAATTGGTCCGATAGAATATATCAAGTGATCCATACAAGTCCGTGTGGATTGGGGATCTTGGCGGGCTATCTAAATTTAAGCTTCAATAGACATAACCTAATCACAATCAACAAATGATTCACTTAGGTCCGATCCATTAATTTTAACTCATTCCACTAAAGAGCTAAAATTGAACTCTTAAATAAAGATAGAAAAGGAAGATGTTCCTCATTCATACCCTAGACAATCAAGTTGGAGATAGTGTATCCTCGTGATTAATATCAGTAATCGCCAAGAGTTCATAGACCGCCTATAACTCTCCAAGTTACCATATTTACTCATATGACCACGTTTTGAACTTGGATATTTTGACTTGTCCAGAAGCCATGTTTTCAATAGACACTATTGAAAACTCAACGTTGAGATTTAATATCCAATTACCTCAAAACATCCATATGATGATATTATACTCTCATTTAATAAATGGAGCCACGATGTCCATATCTATAAATGAAGTCCTCTATCGATTAACAAATGAATATCACAAAACTATCGAGGATAGACTATGCGATATAATCGTACTCATTGATAACTCAAATGATATCACTTGCAACCATAAGTCCATCATTTATCTCAGGATTAAGATAGACTCTCTGATTGTCCTGATAATGAAATGACTTTTATCTAATGACGGTTATAGATAAAGTATTTCATTGTGATCTAGTTCAATGCACCCAATGCACTAGATTCTTTTGCTCGAAGACACTCTGATGATTTTAGACTCATCATATCTCATTTGATCCCACTCAAATGCTAGCAAAAGAATTCTACAACTTTAACAAGATAAAGGTGCCCAACCTTTAACTTAAGTTGTGAACAATATTCAAGACTAACTAAAGAATTGTGTCTACCACATACATATCCAGATGTACGAACAATTCTTCTTTTCTCATAGTCTTTAGACCTTATGATTCTTTACTTTGACAATTATAATATTAAACTATAAATGCTATAAGATTTGTTAAACCAGAAATCACTTTATTAATATGAAAAAGATTGTTAATTACAACATTACATTCTTGCTATTGAGCATAATCCTAACATTGTCTTCAAGGGTTTGCTTTTAATTACTCATTTCCTTGTATTTCTTGCTTCTTTGATGTGTAACCTCGATTTGGGGAATATTGTAAACCTTCACATGTGCTATATATATATATATATATATATATATATGTATTTTGTTCATAAATTCATTTTGGTTTTGGTTTGCTCTTTGATTTATGTATGTTTAATCTCTTATTGTGAAATTCATGTTTGTGGAGGTTAGAAATTGATATGTATGCATGATTGGGATTAGGAGTAGAGTAATTTAGCTTCCCATGATTGTTTGTATGTTAATGGATGACCAAAATACCATTTATTGAATGATTTGAGTGTTAGGGATTTTATCCCCAAAGATTAGAAAATGCTAGTTTATGCATTTAGTTGCTAAATTGGCTTCGGTTCACATCCTTGTGCTTAATGGGTCTTTTAAGACACATTTGCCCATCCTTGGCCGGAATGGGTGATTAATTGATTTAGGAAAAATTCCCAAGTCAAGAGGAGAACCCTTAATTCATTTGAATGTTCTTAATGTTTAACAATTGCATTGATGCACATTAGTGTTAAGTGAACTTGTTTCCCACGTCTAGCCATCCTAGGGAGATTGATAAAACCGAATCCATATATAGAGTAAAGACAAACTAAATTCCTCTTATACTCGTGTAGTTATAGTGGTATTTTATTGTTTAATGCTTTTACTCGGTTAGCCACCTTGTGAATGATATTTAGGTTGTGTGTTATATATCGCGTGGTTGGCATTAACATACCTAACATGATATCCTCTACATTTGACCAGTAAGTTGAGAGATCACTAAACTGGCGTGTGGAGCTCGTGTGTGTGTGTCTCATGTTCCTTCATGAATCTAAGCATTTATGCATGGATATAATCTCTATGTCGCTCAAGAAAGTGTAGAGATTAATTAAGGGGACAAGAGCATATAACATACGTGTTATAAAGGTATCTCGTATTCTTAATGCTTTCACTTGGTTGTCATCCCGTATTTGGTTAGCCTTGTGGATGAATTATTGGCTGTAGTATGGCTCACGCGGTTGCGTATTACATGCCCAACGAAATAATCAATGTATTTGATCGAAAAGTTGAGAGATCACTAGGCCAGCATACATGGCTCTTATTTGTGTCCCACGGTACTAAATGAATCCATACGTATGTGTGGATGTGATTTCTAAGACTTGAGAGAGATTAGAGATCAGTTAAGGGGACACGAGTCTATTATATACTTGCACATTGGGGGACAAAGTGAGTCTAGTCCTTAATTAGAAGGATTGTTACGATTGAGTCATTTCTTTAGTGTAACCACATTTCATGCCATCTATCCATTCCATCATATCATTGTAAATATTATTGTTTATCATTTATTTATTTATATTATTATTTACATTTTCCACACACGCAACACACGAGGTCGCTTGGCATGTTGTAATAATAGCTATAACCGGTAACGGTCGGTGAATTCCACCTCCCTGCGGAATTGTACCCTACTTGCCGCTATGCTAGTCTCTGTGACTCGTGCGCTAGCAAGGTCGAACTTAATTGTCATCTTTTGACCGACACTACAACGACGTGTTGTCACCTGTAACATAGGGATAGATGCGATATTGCTTGCAGCATTATCAAAACCAATAGCAAAAATTTTGTTTTGGATACAATACTCTTGAAAAATTATTTTAAGGAGTTGAAAAATATTTTAAGCTGAATGTGAGTCATCAAAAACACGAAATGCAATAATTCTTTTTTGCATGTCCCAGTCATTGTCCATATAATGACATGTCACACCCATGTATGAATGACTACCAAAATTGTAGCTCCATATGTCGGCACATATGGAAACGCAACCTTGAAATTGATAAAAAAATGATTTCAATTTGTTTTTTTTTTTCTCTTTTGTAAATGGTATTTAGTGTATGTGTTAGGGTGGATCTAGGAACACATTGCATTGTAGGATTTAATGCATTTTGACAATAATTAACAAAACCTACTTTCTCACCAAAACCAAAAGGTAAGTGTTCAACTACAACCATTAATGTTAATTCTTCCCTATTTTTTTTTCAGACATATAATGAAATAATTGATTAGAAGGGGTTCCATACCTTGAGATTTAGGCTTGGTTACTAGCCTTCGCGTATTCGGAAGGGTGACTTTTTTTGATATGGGTCCAGTACGCGCCATATCTGAAGGATTTGGCAATCTTGTATGATTTGGGGCAGTAATTGCACTGGATTTTGACAAATCCACCTTCTAACTCAGTTTTCTTTATATGCACTCTGAAGAGTTCGGACTTCATCGGCTTTTCTTCTTCACCTTCACTTGCAAAAAAATCAATTGAAGGGGGTGTGGGATTAGATAGATTTTCATTAGTATAAGGGGTATTGGGATCGGGGTCGAGTCTGTCGAACTCGGGAATTATTAGAGGGGGATTAGGATTAGAAGGGTGATCGGATCCAAATCGATCTTGAAGGAACTCGTGGTAAGCTCGGTTGTCGTAAATGACATCATCACCAACGTGTTCCAACAAGTTTTGCATTGGACCCTTTCCTTTGTCCAAATTTCTTGAACCATCTCCCCCACTTGCCATTAAAAAATTAATAATAAAAAAAATATAGATATATGTAAAGAAAATATTGTTGGAATAATAGTGGTAACAAGGAAAAAAAAAACATATTGTTGGAACAATAGTGGTAAGTTGGTAACACTTAAAAAAAAAAAAATAGATGATTGAAAAAAATATATTGTTGAAATAATAGTGGTGAAAAAAAAATTATGATAGTAAAAAATAGAATAAATAAATATTGTAAATCAATTTGATGATTGAAAAAAATAGATGATAGTAAAAAATAGAAAAAATAAAGATTTATTAATTTATATGTGAAATGAGAATTAAAGAAAATTGTAGAATGTAGAGAGAATTGAGAATTTGAGATTGAGAGAAGTTGAGAGAATCGTTCAACGGTCATCTGCCCAACGGCCATACATGTATTTTTTTTCAAATTGGCTGCCACGTGGCAGCCTCTGATTCGTCCTTTTTTTTTTTATAAATAAAACCGGCGGTTTAACCCCAACGGTATTTTTTTTTCAAAGTGGCTGCCACGTGGTAGCGTCTGATTCGTCTAAGGTTTTTTTTTTTATTTTAATAAAACCGGCAGTTTAACTACCTATTTTAGGCAGTTTTTTGGTATCCCAAACCGTAACCGTAACCGTAACCGTAACTGTAACCGTGGAAAGCCGGTTTTCAAATCACCGGTTTGGTCCCGGTTTCAGTTTAGGTTTGGGTCGTACAATTTCGATTAAACCGCGGACAAAACCGATGGTTTAACCGAAACCGTGGCCACCTCTATATTGATCTGATCATTTCCTGACCTTTTTAAAGCATGTGATTGGTGAATGATAAAGTGGTTGTGAAAACCAATCACATCTTAACCACACATTCATTGCAATGCATATGTACTATGAGATTATGTGAGGTCAATGAATAATAAAGTGGTTGTGAAAACCAATCACATCTTTACCACACATTCATTGCAATGCATATGTGTCATGAGATTAGGTGAGGTCAGGAAAAATATCATATCAGTAGAGGATCCAAATTCTTTTATAAAAGGGTGCCCATATTGACACCCATAAATATGATAAACATACCCATATGAGAGTTTCTCCTTGCAATCCACAAATTATCTATTTAGAGTACAATTTAATTTTTTTTATTAATGACAATTTCAACCTGAATTAAAATTACTATACAAGACAACAAAATTCTAAAGACACTCTAAACTAATTAAATTATTAAAAAAAGAAATTATCTCTCCTAAATCATTAGATTAAATATTACAAATTAAATCTCTCTCCTAAATATGTTATTACCATATTAAACACTCTTTTCTAATTACTCTCTCTCTCTCTCTCCATTGTTTCAAAAAAAAAAAATTCTTATCTTCATACTTTCTCGACCAATCTCTGGTTAATAGTTAAAGAAAAAAAACTTATGAATATTTTGGTTTTTTACTAACAGTAGTAATATATATATAAGTCAATACAAATACTTTGTTTTTTTTATAAAAAAAATAGATATATGAAAACTTGATTTGTGCAACTTGATTCGATTAAACTCAATTTCTAAGACTAATGAAAGAATTAAAGTTCTATAGGCAATCACATATCCACAAAAGTAACAAAAAACATTTTCATATTTCGTTTTTTTTTTTTTTTTTTGAAAAACAAGGTACTTGTTTTTTGAGTATTTTTTTTTTAATATATACATATATACGGTTCTTGAAAATCAAGCTTATTCGTAAGTTTTTTTTTTTTTTCCCCTTAACTGTTAGTCTTGCTTGAGAAAGAATAAAGATAGAAAATTAGAGATATGTATTGGAGAATGGAGAGTTTAATATGGTAATTAAAAATTTAGGAGACAGTGTTTATTATGTAATATTTAATTTAATGATTTAAGAGATATAATTTCTTTTTTTAATAATTTATTTCAAACACGATTACTTCTCGGATGAATCCAAATGCTACGATGGTTCATTCTAACTTTTATTAAAATAAAATTGAGTGTCTTTCGAATTTTTTTTTTTTTTTTTTTTTTAAATAAAGTGTCTTTAGAATAGGAGTACCAAAAGATAAAAAAGATAAAAAAGATAATCTTGGAATAAAATGAAGTGTCTTCAGATTTTTTTTTAAATTTAAATTTTGAGAATGAAGTGTCTTTATAAAAGAAGTGTAAAAAGAAAAAATTGGATTGTCAAAAGAAGCTCTCCACCCATAATTTAATAAAAAAATTAATTACTAAAATATCCCAATAGAAATTTACCAATAAGGACAAATTAGTTTAATTGAAAAAAAAAAAAAAAAAACAAATAAATACTATGTACACCCATTAATTACACTCATATATTCAACTGTATTTCTTTATTAAAAAAAACTAAACCCTAATTAAACCCTAGTTCTATTTCCAATATCAAAATCTCTCATTATCATATAAGTATATAACAAAGTAATGGATACTTGCTGGTCTTCTAAGGCTTGATTTGGAAGAAGATCCAGTTAAATTCAATGAGCATTATTTAGGGTATTATTTCCCAATAGCAATTATAAAGGTTTATATATATATTTTTTATATATTATTTTTTTAATATAAAAATATATTATTTTAATTGCCGTGTCCGTGCCCTAGTTTTTGGAGATTTGTCATGTCCCCGTATCGTACCGTGTTCGTGTCTGTGCAACATAGGTATCAGCAACTTATTCAACTTCTCCTCCATGTCTCACTCCAAAAGCTGAATGGCAAAATAAAATACATATACATGTAGAAATTCTCAAACATATACATATATGTATGCATATGTATAGAAATGTATATCTCAAAATCAAATATTATTATGCCATAATGAGTCTTACGTATGTTTGGGTAATATTTTGTATCAATAGAGAATCGTAATCAATTATCAAATACAAACAAATAGTCTTTTCTCTCTGGTCTCTTTAGACCTCTAGAGTAAAAGTGATAGTCTTCTAGGCGGTTGTCTGAGAAGGAAAGGATATTGAAAAACTGTGTGTAGATATGACTCTTCTAGAGACCGAAGGGCCTGTTCAAAGGATGAATGAGGATTTGAAGATTGCGAGGTTAAAGAGGATGTATTTGAGTTTGGTAGGGAAGGTTCTAACAAATAAGAAGGTTAATAGGGAGGCCTTCATAGACATGATTGCTAAGATTTGGAGAGTGGTTGAGGGTGTTGAGATTGAAGCAACTTCGAAGAATTTATTTACATTTTATTTTATGAGTGAAGATGATCGGCATCACGTGATGGCTAGTGGATAATGAACCTTCGATGGTGCCTTGATTGTCAGAAATCCAGAGATGCGATTGGATAGTTTGCTTGATGAGGAAGAGAAACACTAGAAACAAAGATCAAGGGTTCAATGGTTGAAATGGGGGATCATAATACCAGGTTATTTCATTTGAAGGCGACAACAATGAGGGGGAGAAATGTAATCAAAGGTATGTTTGACGTTAGTGGAGTTTGGTGTGATGGGAAACAAGAGCTAGAAGGAATCGTGACTAGGTATTTCTCAAAACTATTTGAAGCAACGGTGGCACCTGATGATGATGTCGCTGAAGTTTTAGACAACTTGCAACCACATCTGTCTCAACGATCAAGTAATTTTCTAAACAGCCTGTTCTTTATGGAGGAGGTTCGAAAGGTTGTCTTTGAAATGGCTCCATCAAAAGCTCCTGGTCCAGATAGTTTACCGGCTTTGTTCTACCAAAATTTTTGGGATACGGTTGGGATCAGTGTTACAGAGGCATGTTTAAAGTGTTTGAACGAGGGAGAGTCATTTGGAACTCTTGTTTGTTTGATTTCAAAAACAGATTCAGTTGATCATGTTACAGATTATCGCTCGATCAGCCTATGTAATGTAATCTACAAGATTGTGGCAAAAACAATGGCAAATAGGCTACATGTTGTGCTAGGCGAGGTTGTCTATGAAAATCATAGTGCATTTGTTCCTGGACGGATGATCTTAAACAACACTATCATTGGCTTTGAATGCTTACATGCTATGCGGATAAGAAAACATAAAAAATGATCAATAACTTTAAAATTATATATAGAAAGCATACGATCGGGTAGAGTGGGATTTTCTTGCTAAAGTTATGCTTCACTTGGGTTTTTCTAATGTTTGGGTGCAGCGTGTTATGGGTTGTATTACGACAGTCTCGTTTAAGTTTTTAATTAATGGAAATGTGTGTGGCAGAGTTATTACTTCGAGAGGTTTGAGACCAGGTGATCCGATATCACCGTACTTGTATTTGCTAGTTTCTGAAGGCCTTTTATGTTTGATTTTTGCAACTGTCTCCTAAAAAGATTACACTAGTTTCCACAGTATTAGGTCAGGCCCGATCATCTCTCATCTTTTCTTCACGAACGATAGTCTCCTATTTTCCGGAGCCACGACGTCAGATTGTTTGTGTATTCATAGAATTCTTGATGTGTATTCGAGGGCGTCAGACCAGGTAATTACTTTTGATAAGTTTGAGATTTGTGTAAGTAACTTAATTTGTCTGGTAGAGGGTGATAAACTTGTAGCTTTAATAGGGGTTCAAAGAGTTTGGTGCCATGAGCGCTACCTTGGTCTTCCTAGTTTCAACTGCAGAAATAAGCGACAACTGTTTAATAGCATCAAGGATCGTATTTGGAGCAAAATCAATGGTTGGAGATATAAGCTTTTATCAGTAAAACGTAATGAGATTTTAATCAAGGCTGTTCTTCAAGCAATTCTAGCTTATTCGATAAACCTTTTTAAGTTGTCTAAAGGCTTGCTTCGAGAGATTCATGTTTTGTGTAATCGGATTTGGTGGGGTAGTACGGAGACGACTTAGAGGGTTCATTGGGCCTTTTGGCTAAAATTATGTAGGAGGAAGGAGGACAGAAGGTTGGGTTTTTGAAACCTTGTGATCTTTAATCAAGCGTTGTTATTTTCCATCTAGTTCCTTTGTAAAGACAAAAGTATCAGGTGGCAGGTCCATGGTTTGGAAAAGTATTTGTTGGAGTCGGGAGTAGCTTGATGTTGGCTCTCGTTGGAGGATTATTGATACTGGTACTAAACATGAGTGGAGATTGTTACATAATCCTAATACACTAGCTGCTCGTGTTCTTAAAAGTTGTTATTTTCATCTAGTTCCTTTATAAAGGCGAAAGTATCAGGTGGCAGGTCCATGGTTTGGAAAAGTATTTGTTAGGGTCGGGAGTTGCTTGATGCTGGCTCTTGTCGGAGGATTATTGGTACTGGTACTAAACCAAAGAGAAATTTAAATAGACTCACATCGTCATAATCATCCATAGAACGAACAACAACAGGACAGCCTTGGCGTTCAATTTCGCAACCCATTTGTTCAGCAGCATCTAATGCATTGTCGGTTTGGGACGCATAGAGTATCAGCAACTTATTTGACTTTTCCTCCATGTCTCACTCCAAAAGCTGAATGGCAAAACAAAATACATATACATGTAGAAATTCTCAAACACACACACACACACACATGTACATTGATGAACACATAAAAGTGTAAGTTTAATAAGAGTTGAAATCATTAATTTACACTAGTAGTATCATTAACTCTCCTAACTTAAGCACATTTACACTTTTGTCTTTTATTTTGATATTGTTGTTTTGATGCAGGTTACTTGAAATGGGCATAACTTTTTACTCAAATGTTGGATTGATCCCATTCTTTTTCCTGTGAAAATATGATTCAATTTCCTACAAAAATGCATTTCATGTGGAACTTGAGATATGGACATTTTGAAGGTCAAACAGAGGATGGAAAAGGACAAATGCACAGTTTCCGCACACATTAAACATGCTTCAGTGTTTTGAGCATAACTTGAGTTGCAAATTTCAGAGAATTACGAACCACACCATTCTGAAAAGCTAAGGCAAAGATCTACACTTCTTCTGTTCATGTCAGAGGCCAAATCAAAGCAAGTAGCACGAAATCAGGGTTCAAAGACAGTACGTGCATGGGCAATCCGAAATTGTCAATATTAGATGGCTAAATTCAACCAAGACATTAATTAACCATGTGCCCCTTTTGTGACCCTTTTACCCTTCGACATTTCTATTTAAAAAGACCTTGTAAATGGCTAAAACCATCTTTCGATAACTTGATCTATCTCTTGAATCATCTTGGTTCATTGCAAGTTAACCTTGCATGTATTATTACCTGTCATGAGTGGTTGCTGACTATGGTGAGCCTTGCTAATAGGAACGTTACAAAGGCTGTTTCGTGTCCAGTGTGTTCCAAGACAAATGAAAATTCCTTTCATGCGATATGGGAGTGTCGAGCTCTAAAGATTGTTCGATTTAGGTATGGCCTGTTGAATGGCTTTTACTATGATAACACTGTTAGTTTCAAGGAGTTTTTTAGTTATTGTGTTGATACTTTTGACATTGAGCTGGGTTTGTTATGTGTAATTTTCTGGCGTGTGTGGTTTTTGAGAAACCATGTTGTCCATGGTTTTGGGAGAAAAGGGTTGGAGAGTGTTGTTGATTGGTCTAAGGAGTATCTTGCAGATTTTCTAAAAGAAAATAAGGAAAATAATAATCAGGTAGGGCAAGACAACCTAGTTCACGCTTGCTAGCAACCATCGACGGAAGGGTATTACAAGCTTAACAATGATGCGGCACTTGACATGTGAAATCAGCGTGTAGGCTTGGGTATGGTAATTCAGAACCACTTGGGTTGAGTGATGGCTACTAGTGCCCAAACAGTAAACGGTATGTATTATCCCTAAGTGACAGAGGCAATGACTATTTTAAAGGGCATGGATTTCATAATAGATTAAGTGTTGATGCCGTTAGTTGTGGAGTTATATGCCCTAGGTGTGGTAAAGATAATTAATGTAGAAACTTTGAATTCAGCAGATATTGGCTTAATTATTTTGGATAACAAAGACCAGATTCTTTGCCATTGGGGCACTAAAGTTTGTTTGTGCAAAGATTGGCTAATGTAATCACTCATAAGCTTTCTAAACTGGCTTTGACAATTGTCAAAGATTGTTTTTGGATGGAATCTTACCCTTCGTGTGTGGAGGGGTTTGTTAAGGATGATCATCCTTGCAGTTTTCTTTGCTTTGCTTTTTTATTATATTTTCCCTTAAAAAAAAATAAGTATTATTAAATAAAGAACATGATAAGTAAATTGTAGTAGTTACCTACTTACCTAGCTTTTGAATGTAATCAATTAAAGCATAGTAATTAGTACATAAATTCACAAAAACCAGATAAAAACTTTTCACAAACAAACAAATAAATGAACACCCAATTCACAGATTCGATAAAAACACAACTTTGATATTCAAAAGGGTACTTACTTCTCCCCGTCGCGAGAGTTCTGGTAGGTATGTAGGAGATCGTAGAAAATCTAAGAAAGGTTGGCCACTTCTACTTGGGTCGGGTTAGGCAATAAACTGATTAATAGAACCCAGCCCAATTGACTAAGCAGACTGGTCAAATTGATTTTTTTTTTTTTTTTTGTTGAAAAAAAGATGTCATAAAAAGAATAGAAACCATAGATTACAAGATTGCTCGGCAATCAGCCAAAACAAAGCTACCAATACAAGGAGGTTAATCATCCATCCAAAACTTATCCTCATAGCCACATAAAACATTTTTAGTTAAGAAATGTGCTACTTGGTTTGCCTTTCGCGGCACAAAGCTAACAGCCCCACAACCCAAAGTCCTAGTCAAAGCGTTAATGTCATCTAAAACAAGCCCCACATCCGTATCTGATGTAGCGGAAGCTCTGTCGAGAAAAACCTGTGTAAAACGATTAGAAACAACCTACTAAAGTTCCGTTGATTTGCGTACAAATACCGGAAAGTTAGGCTTCAATTCGTTGATTCACAAAGAATACCGAAATTGGGATAATTAGAGAAAACTCTAAATTTTATAAATCAAAAAACTGAATGGCCAATTCGGCCTACATCTTAATTTAAAGCAAAACAAATCCTAAACCTAATCGAATTCATTGGAAAGCAAGAAAACGACTTAAAAACGGAAATTTACCAAAAAAGGCAAAAAACGAATTTAAAGCAAAAACTAATTCTACTGAGAATCCTAAACACTCCAGAATTGACGGAAGTCGATTCAGAATTGGGAAACTCAATTTATTGCGAAAAAGAAACTTTCCTAAAACGGCAAAAACTGCAACTTCAAGGCCTAAACGACGGAATTTGCCTAAAAAAGGACGTGCTTACACAGCAAAGCTTTGTAGAAGTTCCGGAAACACCGAAACGCACCATCTGTCAAAATTCCAAGTCATTCTGATTCCGTCGCCCGGGTTTGGTCTTATTGGTTTGTTTCAAATCCCACCCCTCCAAATAATCTAATGCCAGTTGCTCCACTGCTGCCGCATCAGTATCACAATGGCTCCCCTCATTGATCCATTTAACCACCACAGTCGCACCCGACTCAATTGTCACCGGAAGTAATCCCGAATCATGAGCATACATCAGCCCACGAAGAATTGCTTCCGCCTTGGCCATTTGGGGGGACAAAGTAGCAATTATATTATGAGAACTGAAAGCCTTCACAAAGCCTGTAATATCTCGGATTACAATTCCAAAAACTAATCGTCATACCTGATTTATTTATTACAGCATCAATGTTTACCTTATACCAGCCCTTAAAAAAAAAAAAAAAATCAAATATTATAAATAAAGAACATGAGAATTAGTTGTAGTAGTTACCTAGCTTTTGAATGTAATCAATCAAAGCATAGTAATTAGTACATAAATTCACAAAAACCAAACAAAAACTTTATACAAACAAACAAATAAATGAACACCCAATTCATAGATTCGATAAAATTACAACTTTGATATTCAAAAGGGTACTTACTTCTCCCTGTCACGAGAGCTCAGGTGGGTATGCAGGAGGTCGTAGAAAATAAGAGAGAGGTGGGCTACTTCTACTTGGGTCGGGTCGGGCAATAAATTGATTAACAGAACTTAGCCCTTAAAATAAACCATAACTTTTTCCTCCAAACAACTATTTCACTCATTTTAAAAACAACAACCAAACACTTTTATATCGTTTTCCGTTTCAAAAAACTACTTTTAAAAAACATTACCAAACACATTACATTTTTAAAAACATCATTTTTAAAACATGATTTCCATTTTTAAAAATAGTTTTCAAGAACATTATTTTAAAAACGATACCAAACGCGCCCTTATTTTTCTTGATTTTGTTTTTGTTTTCCAAATGAAGTGGGTCCCATATCATTAATATATATTTTATTTTAATATTTTTTTTTCACTGACTTCTTCTTCCTTCTTCTTCTTCTCCTTCTCCTTCTTCTTCTTCTTCTTCCTCTTCTTCCTCTTCCGGCCGATGAGCAGTCTTCTTCTTCCCGCCGACGAGATCTGCTCTACATCTCGCCGCCTCGCCGCCGAGATCTCTTCTTCTTCTTCTTCTTCTTCCCGCCGACGAGATCTGCTCTGCATCTCGCCGCCTCGCCGCCGAGATCTCTTCTTCTTCTTCCCGCCGACGAGATCTCTTCTTCTTCTTCTTCTTCTTCCTCTTCTTCCTCTTCCCGCCGAGATCTCTTCTTCTTCTTCTTCTTCCTCCCGCTGCCGATCTGCGTCGCTTCCCGCCGATCTGGTCTTCTTCTTCCTCCTCTTTCTCTTCAACTGTTAAAATTTGTAAACTCTAAATTAAATTACAAAATGTTTTTTTTATTAATTATTTAATCATTTATTTATAATTGTTATAATATTAAACAAAATTTAAAAATTGATATTTCAATTTTCGAAAGTTTTCGGTTATCCTACCAGACGCATTTTTTTTGTTTTTATTTTCAAAATACGGATTCCAGTAAATGCTACCAGACGCGTATTCGGAATTCAAAAATGAAACCAAAAACACTGTTTTCATTTTCATTTTTCTTTTCGAAAAATAAAAACAGAAAACGGCTTGCAGGACGGGCCCTAATCCTCCCATCCAAAAGTTATCCTCAACAGCCACATAAAGCATTTTTAGTTAAGAAATGTTCTACTTGGCTTGCTTTTCACGGCACAAAGCTGACAGTCCTACAACCAAAGTCCTAGTCAAAACGTTAATGTTCTCTAAAACAAGCCCCACATCCACACCACAATGGCTCCCCTCATTGATCAATTTAACCACCACAACCGCACCCAACTCAATTGTCACTGGAAGTAATCCCGAACCACGAGCATACATCAGCCCACGAAGAATTGCTTCTACCTCGACCATTTGAGGGGACAAAGTAGCAATTATATTCTAAGAATTGGAAACCATCACAAAGCCTGGTGTATCCCAGATTACAATTTCAAAACCAATCATTAATTTACCTGATCTATTTACTGCAGCATCATTGTTTACCTTATACCAACCTAACTCTCGAGGTTTCCACACAACATCACCCACCCTATCTCGAGGACATGGAAGAACAGACAAAAGGTTAGCATCATGAAATTCCATAATATAACTCCTAGACCAACCCATAACATCATCAACAAAAACTATTTTAGCGAGACCTTTAACCTTTTGATTCATGTGGAACCAGTTCTTCCAAAGTACAACACAAAGAATCCCCAACTCTGCTTTTTCCAAACATTCATAATAGTTTTGAATAAAGTCAAAAAATTGAATATATGCTCCACGGGTTGTGGTTTTTTATTTATTTTTTATTTTTTATTTTTTATTTTTATTTTTTATTTAATTTTTTATTTTTAATATTCATCTTCGCTCTTACATCCTTTAGCTGCCCATACCCCCAACAAAGCATGCCAGATAGATTTGTCTTTACAAGCATATAAAGGACATATATGACTAACATGGACACACTACAAGAAAAAATGCCTATTGGGACGAAACTCTATTAGGATGCTTTCGTCCCAATAGACAGTCTATTGGGACGAATTTTGTATTTCGTCCCAATAGACGTCCTATTGGGACGAAAAAAAGTTACCTTTAGGGATGAATTTTTTTGTCCCAATAGGATGTTTATTGGGACGAAATACATAATTCGTCCCAATAGACTGCCTAATGGGACGGAATTTATTTCGTCCCAATAGGTTTTCTTTTTATTTAAAATTATAATAATTAATAATTTTGTTGACCTTTAGAGACGAATTGTTTTCGTCCCAATAGGACGTCTATTAGGACGAAAAACATAATTCCAATAGGTTTTCTTTTTATTTAAAATTATAATAATTAATTAATTTTGTTGAAAATTCTTGATTTTTTTTTTGAAGTTTTTTCCGTAAAGATAGATTAATAATTAAATTATCATATAAATTAGAAAATGATGCAATATGGATCATTTTATTCGTCCAAAGTGGTTCTCTATCGAGAAGAATTTTGTTTCTTCCCAATAAGTTCTTCATAAGGATCAATAAATATTAGTCTTGAGAGATTTTCTATTATTTAAAAAAAAAAGAATCGAACTATCAGAACTGGAACCAAAACCGTTGGTTCCAAATCAAAAATCGGAACCACTTCTGTTGACGGTGATTTTTCGTCAACACTCAATCGATGATTTAGGATCACGTTTGTGAGTGATAATAGTTTGAATCTTAATACCGTAAAAATAATGAGCAAAAAATACATGGTAAAACTCCGATGATCGGAGAAACGTCCATGGGTTGTTGCTTAAGCAACGAAGCCAAAATCCATTATAAAAATTGATTACAAAATATGCTCGGGTCTCTCTTATGCTCAAAAAGATCGATCCCTCTCTTATGCATTACAAAGGGTATTTATACATGTTGTTTCTAGGGTTTGGGGATGCCGCTAGGGTTTGGTGTCGTGGCGCCCAAGTCTTGAGCGGTTTCCCAGTCCTAGTCGGATTCTGTTTCCTTCTTAGGCGTGATATGTTTCCTGTTTTGGCTGAGTCCGAGTTTGGGACGGATTCTTTCTCTTTTATTCGTGGAATGCCTGTTTGTTTCCTTGTTAAACTCTGAAGGGTTACACTGCTACGTATCGTGGAGGTGCTCACTGCTGATTCCTTCCATGTATTTGGGAAGTGAGTTTCTGCAACCATCTCTTCTTATTAATCCCCGAGTATGCCTGAGTATGCCCGAGTAGGTGGTGTTGCCCGAGCTGGTTCTCTTTGTTTGTGATCGGGTTGCTTTGGTTTCAGCCGAGTGGGTTACTTGGGGGATTTCCCCCTTTCGAGATGACTTTTCCTGGCTCCTGCTTATGTGGCTTCTTCATGGGGGTGACGTGTCCTTTATGACGATTTTTACCTATAACAATACCTCCTTAAATATTTGAGCCGAATATCACTTGCTCGGGACAAATATTTAACCCTTGTTCACGACTTGTTTTCATTTGTCGTCTTTCATATTAATGTTGGTTTTCAGTATCCTCGTTTGATTCGAAGTATTGCTGACGTGTCTCAATTATGTCCGCACATGCTTGATCCGTCCACTATTCAGAAATCTTTTGATGGTGACACACTGACTTCCTGACGACTCAAGACTTTCTCTGCTTGCCATCTGTCCCCTTTTGCTTGGTCGTGGTAGGAGGCATTAATGGGACACGACCTTTCTGTTCATTCGTACGCAACCCACGTCATTCCCCTTGCCTCTTTGTTTTCCCGCTTCTTCACCTACCCTCTCTAGGGTTTCAATTTTTTTTAAAACCGGTACTGCCTATATATATCAGTTTGACACTTCATGGGGAAAGTCCTTTTCTTTTCTCTGCAAAAAATCTCTTGCCATTTTTCTTTTTTCTTCCTGAAAAAAGTTCACTTGCCTCTGCTACTTCTCTTTGAGTTATCTGGGTTTAGCCGCTCATTTCTTAGTCTTGCTAAGATCCTCGACCTCAAAACCCGGATCTTTTCTTGAAGATCATTCCTCCTTCTCTGAAGATTTCCTCTGCAGTTTGCGTTGCTCCAGTTTTCTGATATATCAAGGTTAGTTCTTATGGATCCTGCTGCTAGGAATCGTCTTTTTACTGTTGGTATGATTGCTATTGAACAAGGTGATGTTTTTCTTGCCACGGTTGTCCACAAGTTGCTAGGAGACCTTCTCCCTGATCAACCTCAATATTTAGACGCCGACGTTTTGGGGCTTTTTCGTGAAGGTCCTGTTACTTCTGAAGTTCCTCCTACTTCAGAGATTCCTTCCTTTTCTTCGAATTCATCGCGGCCTGACTCTTATCAGCCCAAAGCTCAGTCAGATTCTTCTTTTTCCATTCGTGCTGATACTCGACCGTGGAGACGAATTGGGAAGAGGATAAGTAACCGTAAAAAGGATTCCCTAGAGAGCCGGGTCGGGGCCCAGAAGGTAATTGAGAGTGATATTGAAGATGAGCATAGGGCCGCTCGCATCCCTTTCTCTCCCGAGTGGATATGTGCCTATGACGTCGAGCCGAATGTGGTCGGCCCTGAAGAGATAAAAAAGTATATGCGCCGCTTCGACCTGGACATCAACATGGTTTCGCTGGTTCCTTCTGATGGTCGAGCTGCATGGAACCCCCCTCCTGGCCACGTGGCAATCTATGGGGCAATGCTTACCTGTGGTGTTACTCTTCCCCTTCAGCTCTTCATCACCTGGTTTTTGGCTGAGGCTCGGCTTGCCCCAGTGCAGCTAACTCCGAACAGCTACCGGATTTTGATGTGCATGTGGCACATGTGGCATAGGATGAAACGGCCACCTCCCACACCTCGCGAAATCCGGCACTTTTACATACTGAGGCCCGTGGGGAAGACTAGGGTTTATTTTCTTCAATTGAACCGGCCCGAGCTTTGGATCCCTAAAGACATAGTGGTTAAGAGTAAAATCGAACCGACCACGGACGAGAAGATTAAGGGGTTCGTTTGGGGCTTCCCCACTTCAAATAAATTTTGGAAGAACAGCTGGTTCTTCGTGGGCGAACAATGGGGCCAATCAATCAGTTTTGATCTTGATGGCACTTGGGTGACTTGCAAGGTTCCTCGATACTTTTGTTCGCCTCAACGGAACCATATGACTCCTGCCTTCACCGATGAGGAGCTGAAGACTTTGGCTTGGGCAACCGTTCGCCCTTTGGAAAAGATGGGCAGACCTTATCTCTTCAACGAGGCGAAAATGATTAAAGCTCGCCTTTTTCCCTAGATTTCTGCATGCCGCAAACGCCGTAAGTTTTTATAAGCTTTCCCTGGTTATTCTTGCATTCTGTTTTTTAAATCAGTTTACTGACTCGAGGAAACACCTTCCATTTCCTTATTTATTTATTTATTTTTTCAAGTGTTCGACGTAGACATAGTCTGCGATGCTTAGGCACGCCGGATAAAAGGCATCGTGGAGATGAGCCGAAGAGCGGCTCTTCGCCAGCGAGATGCTGGGATAGCTCCTCCCGAAGGTGACTCTAACGAGAGTGCTCCCGAGAATCCTCTCGAGGGAGATGATGAAGAGGGAGCGCCCGATTATGTGCCCGAGGAGACCCATGGTCAAGAAATGACCGCATATTCAGTAGAGGCTGTGGACGATACGGAGGGCTTTGGAACAAGTAGGAACCACTTTGGAGCAAGTAGGACCGCTGCTGGGCAGGACAATCAAGCGGGTCCTTCTTCTTCTAAGGGAAAAGAGAAGACTGGGCACTCCCCTGAGCCTGCCTCTGAGCCCGAGCCAGCGGCTTTCTCCCGTGGAACCAACTCTCCCCACTCTACTGCAAACACGCCAAGTGCTACATTCCAGGGTATTGAAGCAGCTGGGGAACACTTGGGCGTGATGGCTTCGAAGACTCTGACTCCTCCCGAGCCAATTCCTACTCCTCCCGGGGTCAGCGGTGTTGAAATGGGGCATCCCGATCCGGATTCTGAAGATCCTGCGGCTGACTTGAATTCTCACGGGAGGTAATCTGGAAAGAGAAAAGTCTCATTTTCTCCTGGTCGCCCTACCCCTAAGATTCCCCGAGTTGTTGCATATGTTGATTCATCTTCAAGTGATGAGGGGGGAGCAGAGGTTGGGAGAAAAACGGGTATGACCCCTCCACGGGACCAGATTAAGGACAGTGTTGGCGGCTTCGCTAGCTCTCCTCGGGTGGCCTCGACTGCCGGGCTCCCTGAAACTTACGTGGGTGGTTTGGGCCCCTCGACCCAAACAGACGATCCTACCCCCGAGACTATGCTGAGGGCCATGGCTTCACGCCGAGCCTACATTGGGGAGGATCATTGGAGTCACTTCAGGGCTGGAATCGTGTCCGATCGGCTCTGTAACTTCTTCAACAGTGTTTCCTATGTGAGTAATGCCTTGATTATATACATAATTTTATATTTTTCTTCTTTCTTTTTTTGTTACTTCACCCTCGTTTGCTGTTGATTTGCTGCAGATGGTGGCCAAAATGTCCGGGGTTTGCCAGGCTGGTGAAGCCTAAGCAGAAAGAATAAGACAGCTAGAAGCCCAACTGAAGGAGAGTGAGGACCATCGCTCTCGGGCTGAGTTAGCTTGTCAAGAGGGGGTTAGATCAAGTCAAGTGCTTCTGGATCAATGCCTGGCTCGTCAGATGGAGGCTGAACAGAAAGCGTTTTTTACTGCTGAGAAGGCCACAACCCTGCAAGATCAGTTGTCATCCACTCAAGAAGCTTTGCTCCAGGCCGAGTAGGCTGCTGAGGACACGAAAACCTCTTATGAACGTCGAATAGAAGACTTGGAACGTCAGGCCTTGACAGTCAAATCTCTGTCAAAGGAAGCTAGGCTGGAGTTGGAGATACAGGGGGTCGACCACTTTAAATGATCTCCAGCCTATGATGCTTTGCTTCTTAAGGAGTTCCAACGAGGAATGGTCTCGGCTGGAGAATTCTTCAAGATGAAGAACAGGGCGACCGACCGGGCCAGGGCCAACTGGAGCCTTTCGATCAAGAAGCATGTGGATACGTCTCTGGAGTCTCTTCGGATCCAGATGAAAGAGTGGCGAGCATATTACCGAAGTAAAGGTAAGGTGCCACATCCCATGCATCTGGAGGTTCCCACCGCCGATTCCTTCTCTACTTTTCACGCTTGTCAAAAAGCGGGGATCGATGGTGAGAATCCTGATGTTGGTCCCGTCCCTGGGATGGACTATAGCGCCTGGATGGATGACGATGATGAAGAAGATGTGATTGTGTGGCCTTCTGAAGACAACCTCCTCAGTGAGTACGTGATGGAGCCTGACCTGAGCGTCGGTGGGAGCAGCTCACAACCCCTAGCACCATCTTCTTGATTTTTCGTCTGTATTTTTGTAACGATTCTTTGTATTATCCTTATATAAATGAATTTTCATTCTTACCATTCTGCTTTCTTATTTTCGAGTGCTTTCTTAACTGGTCGCTTAGCCAGTCTGGCCAAGTATCTTATTTAACTGGCAATTAATTTGGCCAATATCTTATTTAACTGGCAACTAACCGATCTTAGCCGAGTGTCTTATTCAACTGGTAATTAATGTGGCCGAGTATCTTATTTAACTGGCGTTTTTCTTTTTAACCTATTTAGGTTTTACCTAAGCGTTACGTCGAGGCTCACCCCGACCATACGTTGAGGTCCTTACACAAGTCACCTAGGACGTCTCTCGGTTTTGTCTGTGCAAGGTTTTTCCGAATCGTTGGGGTACTCTGTACTGGCCAACACAGCTGCGCATCTCACCAACTTTTCTGGCGGCGTTCCGAGCAATTTTCCAGTTACCCTGGTGCCTCAGTTTTGCCTTTTTGCTAAGAAGCGTGTTTGCACTATCTTAACTAGGCGGGCGTGCTACTTTAGCTTCTTTGCCCTTCAAGCACTACTCGTCCGCTCTCTCGCGGCTTTGTAGCGCCCGAATTCTTTTTTTTTTTTTTTTGTGTTTGATTTGGCCAACTATTAAGTGGCTGTTGTTGTTCACCGACCATGGAATACCTTTGATCATGAGACTCATCGACTTCAATGAATAACCTCTTTATTGGTAAATGAACTTTATTAGAAAATCAAATAAATCTGAAACAATTGATGTAAAGCTAAAATGGGACAAGAAACAAACTGTATTAACATAAACATAGAGATGAGTTCCTTAGGGGTAGAAAATCTTGAGGTACTGGGCATTGCATGGTCGGGGCATTAGGCTCCCCCCTGGTTGGGCTATCATGTATGCCCCGTGCCCCGCGACTCCCTTGACGATGTAAGGTCCTTCTCATTTGTCGGCGAGGGATCCTGCCGACATGTCCTTGGTGTTTGGGGACACTCTTCTTAGCACTAAATCTCCAAGCTGGAATCTACGCACGCGAACATGGGAATTATAGTACCTCGCAGCCCTTTGCTGGTATGCAGCGTTTCGCACTTGCGCTGCATCCCTGACTTCTTCAAGCTCGTCTAGGTTTTGCTGTAGCATGTTAACATTGTGCTCGAGGCTGTATAGTTGTACCCTGGGCGATGTAAAACTTATTTCTGCTGGGATAACGGCCTCCGTCCCGAATGCTAACGCAAAAGGAGTCTCCCCTGTGGATAACCTTACAGTTGTTCGATATGCCCATAGCACCTCTGGTAGCTTGTCCGCCCAGCTGCCTTTCTTGGCTTCCAACTTTGCCTTTAGCGTGTGCTTAATCACCTTGTTCATAGCTTCGGTCTGGCCATTGGTTTGAGGATGAGCAGGTGACGCATAGTAGTTTGAGATCTTATACTCTTCGCACATTTTTCTGAACTTGCTATTATCGAATTGGGTCCCATTGTCTGTTATAATGATGCTCGGGACCCCAAACCTATATATTATGTTCTTTCTAACAAAGCTGGTGGTGTTTGCCTCAGTGATGTGCACGAGAGCTTCTGCTTCCGCCCATTTAATAAAGTAGTCTACTGCCACAATAGCATGCTTCGCACCCCCTTTTGTTCCAGTGGGCATTGGTCCTATCAGGTCGAGGCCCCACATGGCAAAGGGCCAAGGTGAAGTCAAGTTTCTGAGCAACTCCGGGGGTTGCCGAATATCATTTGCTATTCTCTGGCATGTCTCATAGCTCTTCGCGAACCGTTGTGCCTCTGCAAACAAAGTTGGCCAATAGAATCCTTGCCTAAGCATTTTATGCGCCAGACTCTTACCCCCAGTATGGTTCCCCGCATACTCCACTGTGAACATCCTTCAGGATCTTTTTGGTTTCTTCGCCGGTGATACACCTTTGCAGCACCTTCGAGAACCCTCTTCTGTACAATTCACCTCTCAGAATTGTGTACCGGGTTGACCTGTAATTGACACGTTTTGCTTCCACAGCATCCTCGGGTAAAATGTTTTCCTCCAAATACTTTCTGAGCTGTGTGGTCCAGTCGCTTTGAACTGGTCGGATCTCCGACACCATGACTTCCTCAGATTCTACTGTACTCAGCCTAGTCAGGTGCACCACCGGTATCGCTTTGGACCTGATACTCATGGTGGCTGAAGCTAATTTGGACAAAGCGTCTGCTTTCTCGTTTTCTTCCTGAGGGATCTTAAAAATCATGTACCTCTTGAATTTTCTGAGCAATTTCTTTGCAATGTCCAGGTAAGCTATCATGTGCTCCTCCCTTGCCTGGTATTCATCCAATACCTGGTTAACCACCACTTGCGAATCACTGTAAATCTCCAACTCATCTGCTCTTAACGCTATACAGACCCTCAAGCCAGCCAACAAAGCTTTATATTCTGCTTGGTTGTTGGTTGCTTTGAAATCGAACCTCATGGCGCACTCTACAGAGTCTCCCTCCGGGGTTGTTATGACTATCCCGGCCCCGCTGGCATGAGTGTTTGATGATCCATCTACATGCAACCTCCATCGAAAACTATTCCCCTGTTTTCCTTCCATTATTCTTCTCACTTCGGCATCCGTCTCAGTGAATTCTACTATAAAATCTGACACTGCCTGCCCCTTGACTACGGCTTTTGGGGTGTACTTGATGTCGAATTCACTCAATTCGATTGCCCATTTAGTCAGCCTACTTGACAGTTCTGGCTTTTGCAAGATAAGCTTCAGCGGACAATCAGTGTACACCTTTATTGCATGCGCTTGGAAATACAGCCTTAGCTTCCTGGCTGCCGTGATCAAGGCTAGCGCTATCTTTTCTACCGGTGAATACCTTGTCTCTGCGGGCAGCAACGCCTTGCTGGTGTAATACACTGGTCTCTGTATTCCTTCCTCCATTCGGATCAACACCGAGCTTGTTGCCACTTCCGTGACCGAGAGGTATAAGTATAATGTCTCTCCAACTACTGGCTTTGAGAGGATGGGTGCTCGCCCTAAGTAATCTTTCAACTTTTGGAAGGCTGCTTCACATTCTCTATTCCACTCGAGCCATTTTCATTTCTTTATTGCTTTAAAAAACGGGGCGCATCTGTCTATTGATTTTGCTATAAATCGGTTAAGTGATGCGAGACATCCCGTCAGCCTCTGTACATCCTTCAGCGTTCTTGGCGAAGCCATCTCTTCTAATGCTTTGATCTTCTCGGGGTTCACTTCGATGCCCCTCTGATGCACCTGGAAGCCGAGAAACCTACCTGATGGCACCCCAAACACACATTTGTTCGGGTTAAGTTTTATCTTATACCTCCTTAGAACTTTAAAGGTTTCTTTTAGATCTTCCGTGTGCCTCTCTGCTGTAACACTCTTGGTCAGGATGTCATCTACATAGACCTCCATGTTCTTCCCAATCTACTGAGCGAATATCCTATTCACTAACCTCTGGTACGTTGCCCCGGCATTCTTCAATCCGAATGGCATCACCTTATAGCAATACAACCTCTAGTCTGTGGTGAATGCCGTTTTCTCTTCGTCGACTTTACTCATTCGGATCTGATTGTACCCCGAGTAAGCATCCATGAAGCTTAACAGTTCGTGCCCTGCTGTTGCGTCCACTAGTTGGTCGATCCTTGGTAGTAGGAAGCTATCCTTCGGGCAGGCCTTGTTTAAATCCGTGAAATCCACACACATCCTCCACTGGTTGTTCTTTTTCTTTACCAGCACCACATTGGCCACCCATTCCGGGTACTTGACTTCCCTTATCGATTCTGCGATAAGTAACTTTTTTACTTTATTTTTAATAGCTGTACTCATTTCGGGGTTGAACAGCCGCCTTTTCTGCTTCACCGGGTGGAACTCTGGGTTGATGGAGAGACCATGTGATATCACCTTCGGGTCTATCCCCAGCATATCTTCGTGGCTCCAAGCAAAAACATCCTTGTACTCTCTCAGTAGTGTGACAAGCTGGGTTTTGACATGTACATTTAAACTTGCCCCTACCTTGACTGTCCTACTTGGGTCTTCTGGATCCAGTGCCACTTCTTCGGTCGGCTCATCCTTCTTAGCCTCAGGTTCCTTTCTGGGATCCAACTTAAATTCTCTCGGCACTTCAGCCTGTTCTTCAAGTTCACCAACCTCTCACTCGGCTGTAACCGCGTATACCTGGTGTACTTCCCTATCTTTATACACTGACAAATTTGCCCTTCGGGCCATTTCTTGTGACCCCTTGATCACTCCTACCCCATATTCTGTCGGGAACTTCGTCATGAGGGCGTAGGTTACGGTCACTGCTTTTGCTTTATTCAAGAATGGCCAGCCCAATAAGGCGTTGTATGGCCAATTTTCTGTATCCACCACCACAAAGTCAAGTAGCACTGTTTTTTGGCAAGGAGCCTGCCCGACCTTCACGGGTAACTTCACCGTGCCAAGTGACCTTACTTCGACTCCTCCAAATTCTCTAAGGGGTGTAGGAAATGGTTGTAGGTCTTTCCTATCTAGCCTCAGCTGGTCATACACTTCTGCACATAGAATATCTGCTGAGCTTCCATTGTCAATCAAAATCCGATGAACCTCTCTATGACCAATCCATGCGCTGATCACCAGTGCGTCGTTTGGCCTAACATCAACTCCATGTGAATCGGCTTCTGTGAATATGATCGGGTCCCAGCCTTCCTTGATTCTCTTCGGGTCAGGTTCAACAGAATTGACGTCCAGGTCTCTCCGTGCTTTCATGGCCTCCTGGATTTCCTGGGTCCTTTCCCTATTACTCTTGCCAGTCGCTGGTCCCCCGAAGATAGTGTTGATTGCTCCTTCATCCTCAGCTTTCTTGGGACTAGGCTTTCTTACCCGTCCGTCTTGCCGGCTATCCTTCTGTCTGTCCGCCCTGTCAGCCTTTTTTAAGACGATGTCTTTCAAATGTCTTTCCTTGATGAGGGTTTCAATGTGGTCCCTTAGTTGGAAACACTTAGATGTCTCGTGCCCATTCTCTTTGTGGAACCTGCAATACTTGGTGGTGTCCCTCCGAGCATACGTGCATTGCTTTGGCGGTTCTTTAGACATGTTCTTTTCTTTTAGGATTGCCAAAATTTCCTCTTAATCTTTTTTCAACGGGGCATAGTTTGTATATCTGCCCTGGAACCTCTGCCGCGGTTGATCGGTTTTTGGGTCATATGCTCGACGTCCATCCCGACCATCCCGCGCCTTATTCTTCTATTTGTCACCTTTGGTATCGGGCGCCTTTGCTTGGTCTTTGCTTTTAGATCTTTCTGGGCGACTGCCATGTATGAAATAACCTCCCGTGGCAACTTCCTCCTTCTCAGCCAGGGCGTAGCCCCCGGCCATGTCCATTATATCGGCATAACTAGTTAGTCGGGCTCTTCGGAGGTCAAATGACAATTGGCCGTTCTGAAGGTTGTTGATGAACGCGGCAATTATGGTTTTGTCATTTGCACACCCAATTTCGGACACTTCCTGACCGAACCTCCCTAAATATTTCTTCAGTGACTCGTCTTTTCCCTGTTTTAGCTGGGACAAGTGGGCCACTGACTTCTTCCTATGTACATTACCGAGGAATTGCCTTGAGAAGGCCTTACTCAGCTTGCTGAAATTGCCTATACTCGCTGCTGGTAATCTGCCGAACCACCTAGAGCCTAAATCCCCGAGAGTTTGGGGGAAATTTAAACACAACAAGGCGTCATTGTAGACATACTAGGCCATGGCACTCTTATACCTTCTGACGTGTTCCTTCGGATCAGTATCCTTTTTGAATTGTTCTACGTGAGGTATCCTGAATCTCTCCGGGAAGGGTGTCCTCAGGACTTCATTGGTGAAAGGGCTTCCGGTCACGTCGTCCGACAATTCATTACGCCCATATCGCCTGACCAAAGCATCCATCTGTCGACGATTATTTTGAACTTCCCGGGTCAAACTCTGTATGAGTATGTCCCTGTCTCCTTTCGGTTCTCCCATCGCATTGAAATTCTGACTTACGATCAGCTTTTGGCCCCTTTCCTCTGGATTCAACTCTCTATGTTCTCGGTTTAGGCCATGCAGCCGAACTGTGCCCTTTTGGCGCTTGCGATGATAACTCTGCTCACTCTCTCCTGAGGATGATGACCTGGCTCTCCGATGAGTACGTCTCTTGGGGCGATCTCGATCCTTGGCCAACCGATCCCGATCATGCCCTCTGTCAGAATCATTCTCTTCTCTATGCTCCCTGCTATCCATGGCTAACCTTTTAGACAAAATTGTTGGCCTATCTGCAGGACCTCAGCTCGCCTTTATGGGTGCATCCGGCGTTGGTACCACCACCGTGGAACGCAATATTGTTGCCTGCTGATTTGGGGCGGAAAGATTGTGAGGTGACATCAAACCCTCCGTGGTGGAAAGATCAACTCCCTGCCTCGCTGCGTCCGCCATGAGTTGCTGTAGAGAAGTACGGAATCTTTGCACGATTTCCTCATTAGTTGGGGGAAGCGCTGGATGCCAGCCAGGGCAGTTGATTGATCTGCAGTTGCTAAGGCTGCATCCGTAGTATTGGGAGTGGTGTCATCCTCCAACTCATTAGTGGGTAGTCCATGACTGTACCTGGAATCGCTACCATCTCCCTCACCGGCCATTGCTTCACAAGTACTTCGATCCCCCCTTCTTCTAGCGCCAATTGTTGACGGTGATTTTTCGTCAACACTCAATCGATGATTTAGGATCACGTTTGTGAGTGATAATAGTTTGAATCTTAATACCGTAAAAATAATGAGCAAGAAATACGTGGTAAAACTTCGATGATCGGAGAAACGTCCACGGGTTGTTGCCTAAGCAACGAAGCCAAAATCCATTATAAAAATTGATTACAAAATACGCTCGGGTCTCTTTTATGCTCAAAAAGATCGATCCCTCTCTTATATGTTACAAAGGGTATTTATACATGTTGTTTCTAGGGTTTGGGGATGCCGCTAGGGTTTGGTGTCATGGCGCCCAAGTCTTGAGCGGTTTCCCAGTCCTAGTCGGATTCTGTTTCCTTCTTGGGCGTGATATGTTTCCTGTTTTGGTTGAGTCCGAGTTTGGGATGGATTCTTTCTCCTTTATTCGCGGGAGGCCTGTTTGTTTCCTTGTTAAACTCTGAAGGGTTACACTACTACGTATCGTGGAGGTGCTTACTGCTGATTCCTTCCATGTATTTGGGAAGTGAGTTTCCGCAACCATCTCTTCTTATTAATCCCCGAGTATGCCCGAGTATGCCCGAGTAGGTGGTGTTGCCCGAGTTGGTTCTCTTTGTTTGTGATTGGGTTGCTTTGGTTTCAGCCGAGTGGGTTACTTGGGGGATTTCCCCCTTTCGAGTTGACTTTTCCTGGCTCCTGCTTACGTGGCTTCTTCATGGGGGTGACGTGTCCTTTATGACGATTTTTACCTATAACAACTTCTGAATCGAGAACCGGAACCAGGGTTATGTCTAATTCTAAGTACGACTAACAATTGACTCTTTGATCTGACAATATATTATTTTAACAAAATAGTTTAATTAAATGTTATAATAAATGTTTTTTAATATCAATTTGTTTATCATATAAAAATAAAATTTAAATTAGTGGAATCGATCTACAAATAAAATTTTGATTGAAAAATAATCAATAAAAATTTAATAACAAGTAGAATAAAAATTATGCACTTATTAGCACATTCAAAGCAGCAGCAAGGTGGATAAGGCTGGTAGGTAGGCGTGGGCGAGCTGGGTTCAACACCCATGGTAACACAAATTATTTGTGATTTGTGTGGGTGGGCGTGGGTGCTGGTTCGTGGTGGGTGGGTGGGTCGTGGGTAGGGTGTCATTTGAAGGCAAAAAACCAATTTTTTTTTTTTTTTTTTTTAAATTCGTCCCTATAGGATATCTAAAGGGATGAAAATTTATCTAATGGGACGAAATATTTCGTCCCTACAGGTTGTCAAAGGGGACGAACAAAAATCTTCCCTATAGGATATCTAAAGGGACGAAAATTTATCAATGAGACGAAATATTTCGTCCCTATACATTATCAATTGGGACGAACAAAAATCGTCTCTATAGGTAGTTTTAAGGGACGAATTTCAATTTTCTTCCCAAAGAACCTATTGCAACCCACCTGAGACGACATATTTTGGGACGATTTTTGGGCTATTGGGACGAAAAAAAATCGTCCCAATAGCCCTTTTTTTTTTTTTTTTTTTTTTTTTTTCTTTGTAGTGACACCTCGATGACTCAAGTTCAACATCGTTGGAATCCAATTTTTACAAGCTTTCCAGATAAATACCTTCACTTTTAGAGGGATTTCAATACGCCAAAGACATTTCCACCAGCCCTCCTCCTATTGAAACCCGGAGATATTGGATTATTTTCCAAAGTACATCCCAAATGATAACTGCTCTTAACTCAGTTCTATGTGAATATGTGAATATATTTTTTTTGACAATATCTGTCTATCTAGGTATTTTTTTTTTTTTTTTATTTAAAGCTTTAGCCATTGGTAGGATTCGAGTCGTTGACTTGTGAGTCATTTGCTCAAGCCCCAAGCTCATCCATCTACCAACTGAGCTACGCCCTTATGGGTTTTTTCTTTTCTTTTCTTTTTTTTGAAGTAGTGAATATGTGATGTTTTGGTTTTGTTCCATTTCTTAGTAAGATGGTATTTTCTTCCTTTCATTTTATTTTTAATATTTTATTTTAAAAATTAGAAATTTAAAAATGAAAAATAAAAGGAATTTAAAAAAAGAAAAATGAACAAAAAAAAAAAAAAGATGGATGAAAGGGATCAAATATGGATCTCCATAGATGGATCGGGATCTCCATCACCGATTGAGATCCCACATCGGGATCTCCATCGACCATCTCCAAAACCATCTTATAATTTCAAATTTTAGTTAAAAAGCCTTGTAATTGTGTACCAAATAGTAAATACGAATACCCTCTAAGGGGAGTTTTTTTTACCTAAATTTAAAACATCATGGTTGTTATTGAAAAAAAAAAAGATCAAACCTTGAGGAGTATTTTGTAGAGGAAACAAGGGTTTTTGTCAATTTTTTAAGTTGGTGTTTCAAGACTATCACCACTTTAATAACTTATGTTTTAAAGGCACTAAATTAAGTGATTTTCAAAAATACCCTTACTTTACTCTATATTTTTATATTAACTTTTCAGTTTTCTTTTTTTGATTTTATTCTTTTATCTTCTTCACAGAAACAGACCTCCATTGGAGTTCGATTAACCAACTTCATAACATTTTCAATGCATCTTCATTGGATTAGTTTAATGGTCGGCATACACTGGAGCACTTGGGGGTTGAGCTCCCCGTTGAACTCGTGGTGGTCAAGCTACCCGGTCAGCTCGCGAAGGTTGGGGGGCAGAGGAGCACAGAACAACAACCCAATGTTTTTGAGACTTAATGATTGTGTTTTGAGACTTTGTGTTTGTGTTCCGAGACTTTATGTTTGTGTTCCGAGACTTTTGGGTTGTTGTTATGTACTCTTCTATTTATGTTATGGTCATCTTCTCCAACACCGAATCCTCAATTCTAAACCCTTCGTTTTCAGAGAAAGTGACTTACTTTGTTTTTTTTTAGAGAAATTAAAAGTCGTTATTGTATTTGGTTGTGGTCGTCGATGGCGACGTACGCGTGTTCATGGTCCAACGTCGTCGTCGGTGTACGTGTGTGCTTGTCGATTCGTTAGTTCCACCTCCATTGATGGAGTATTTTAAAGAAAGAAAAAAAAAACCAAAATGGTGAAGAAGGTTATTGGGGGGGGGGGGGGGGGGGGGGGGGGGGGGGGTGTGCATTTTTGTTCATTCACCATAATAGTTACCATTTAAACTCAAGTTATTAAAATTGTGATAGTCTTAAAATGCACCTTTAAAAAGGTGCTAGAAATTTTTTGGATTCGTATTTTGCAAATATCCCTTTAATATTTTACTTGTTTTAGTTAAGAATTTATTTTCCTTTTAAATATAGGATTAAGATTAGGATTAGAATACGACGATCATTCAATAATCGGTAATATTCGGTTATTCAATTCAAAGTAACTTTCGTGATTATTTCCGTTTCATATGTTAAAATGAATCTAACACACGACGAGATAAGGTTGGTCCAGTAGTAAACTTCTCACACATGCACCATAAGGTTGTGGGTTCGAGTTCTCCTATTTCCAAAAAATCCTCGAATTTATGTAATATAGTAATCTTCAAAAAAGAAAAGAAAAAAAGAATGTAATGCCTACGTCCGCTAGAACAAAGTGTATTCTTTTATTCACTAATTTACTGGTAGTTTTGTTTCCTTCAAACTTCAAAAGAATCTTTCATTGATCCCCAAAAACTTGATGTTTGTTTCTTCTTACGATGATATCTTCAAAATGTAAGATTTTTTTTTTTTTTTTTTTTTTTTGAACTTACAATATTTCGGAATTTGAGGGTATGAATCGAACCCCACGAACCCACAATGTATTGGATGCAAGTGTAAGAGGTTTACCACTTGAGCCAATCTCATCTTGTCCAAAATGTAAGAACCTTGGATAATGTCTTTTTGTTGGTTGTTTGTTGCAGTTCAAAATCAATGAGACAAAATATAACTTTCTAACATAAAAGTGCAGAAAAACAAGTGAAAACAGAGGTACAACAGAGTAGTTTTCTGCTCAAACTTTTCTTTTCTTTTCATTCATCAGTTCTACGGTTTCCAGAAGATTCACCCACATATATACTAGTTTTTGTACCAAGGCTTTACAACCATACACATGTCTAAATTTCATTCATACAAACTAACCAAGTTAAACTTAACATAACTCTAGTTAGTTAAACTAACACAATAATTAATATATTTTGTTAACTAAGGCCCCGTTTGATTTTTTGTCTAAAGACTGAACAGTGCTGAATGTTACTGAATTAACTAACACAATAATTAATATATTTTGTTAACTAAGGCCCCGTTTGATTTTTTGTCTAAAGACTGAACAGTGCTGAATGTTACTGAAGACTGAATAGTGACTGAAAACTGAAAACTGAAAAACATGTTTGTTTTTTTTCACTGAAAACTGAATATAAGTGATAAGTTGTTTGTTTTTTTAAATTATAAATATCTGAAAATAAATATTTTTACATCTATACCCTTCTAACTATTATTTGTTATATATTTACATTTTAATATACAGTAATACTACACATCCCACCTAAAATCCCACATTTTTCATCCCACTACATGTGGCATGTGAGGTATCAAATTGTTAGTGGATACATGAGGTAGGTGAGATAAATCATCATAAATGTGTATCCACTCACAATTTGACACCTCACATGCCACATGTAGTGGGATGAAAAATGTGGGATTTTAGATGAGATGTTTAGCATTATTGTTTAATATATTACGAACAACTCTAACATATAAATTAATTCTAAAATAAATTTATTTAGTTATTAATAATATTTCAAAATTATTTTATTGTATAGAATCTAATTATTACTAAGCTTTTAGCTAGTGACATTATAAAACTGATGGGCTACTTCATGTGTATATTACGGACAAAATGAAGTTCATCAATATGTTCTTATTAGCAATCTACTTGATGGTGTATAATTTATTCTTTGATTTGGAATAAACTTAGATAATTATATATATATTCAGTCTTTCTATCATCAGTTCGAACTGATATAAAATATATCAGTTCTTTGCATGTGTGTCATTGAATTTAAAAGATGTTTTGACAAGTGCATACAGTCAAGTCAAAGTATTTTAATCCAATGGCCCACATACAAGGAATTGATATATCTTTTGTCAGTTCGAACTGACAATAGAAAAATTATAAATATATATATATATATATATTACTTCAATGTTTCTAACAAAAACACAAAATATAAATCGGTAGTAAAACAAGTTTACAACTTTAGGACCAAATGAAGCTTGCTCCAAAGTCTTAACATAACTGTCTCTCTATGGGTCCAAACTAAAAACGAAAATGTGTTGGAAAGAACCACTAGTCCACTATCTTAGATAATTCCGATTTTGTTTGCCACATCCAATGCATCATAATCTGGTGTCAATTTGACATATAGTTTATAGATTATATAGTTTATAGATTTCATGTAATTATATATAGTTTATAGATTTCATATAAATATATATATATAGAACAAGTGATTAGTTTTGGAAATAGATTAAATTAGTGAGAATAGTTTTGGAAGTAAAACTTTACATTAAATTCTATTGGATTTATGTTAAGTGAAAAGTGAAAATTTTTCATTTTTCAAAACAAGTGGTTTTAGGGGTTTATTAAGTGATTTTAACACTTAAAAAATCAAACAAAATAACTGAATGGAACACATTAAGTACCATTCAATGTTAAGTGGAAAAATCAAACAAGGCCTAAGTGACAGCACAATATATTAACTTCAACACTCCCTCTTAATATGTTGTGCTTGAACTCCCAAAGCTTCTCTAAATTGTTGGAATTTCTCTCTTGGAAGTGCTTTGGTTAGTACATTTGCTATTTGATCTTCAGACCTGAAAAATTCAAGTTGAATTTCTCCATTTTCTGCAGCCTCTCTGATGAAGTGATGCTTGAGTGCAATGTGCTTGCTTCTGCTGTGATGGACATGATTTTTGACCATGGCAATGGCTGATTTGTTATCACAAAATATTGTTATGCCTCCCTCTTGCTTCTCTCCAACATCTTCTAGAATTCTTCTCAACCAAATGGCATGAGATGTTGTTAAAGAAGCAAACACATATTCAACTTCAGTTGTCGATTGAGCAACAATTTGTTGCTTTTTTGAGCACCAAGAAAACACACCTGAACCAAGTGAAAAAACAAAGCTAGAGGTGCTCTTCATGTCATCAATGCAGCCTCCCCAATCACTATCACAATAACCCACCAATTTTGCATATTCTTTCTTATTGAATCTTCATAATTCATGGTGCCTTGGATGTATCTCAACACCCTTTTTGCTGCACCTAAATGGAAATGACTGGGGTTGTGCATAATCTTGACAGCAGACTTGTTGCATACATGATGTCAGGTCTTGTAGCTGTGAGATAAATCAACTTTCCCACCAAACTTCTGTAAAGTGTTACATCCACCCTCTTTCCACCATCTTCTTTCTTTAACTTATCATTCACAACAAAAGGAATGTCCACAGAATTGCACCCAAATATACCTTGATTCTTCAAGATATTTTCAGCATACTTTCTTTGAGAAATGAAAACACCATCAGCATCTTGATAGATTTCAATCCCAAGAAAGTGGCGTAGCTGTCCCATATCGCTCATTTCATATCTCTTCATCATTTCGGATTTAAACTCCTTTATCATACTCTCATTGCTGCCTGTGAACAATAAATCATCAACATATATGGCTGCAATGAGAATATCACCAGCCTCATTCTTCTTAACATACAAAGTAGGCTAAAAAAAAAAAATTTGAATCCTTTTTCATTGAAATACCCATCAATATGACTATACCAAGCTCTAAGAGCTTGTTTGAGCCCATACAAGGCTTTTTTAAGCTTGTAAACTTTGTCTTCTTCTCCATTGATTACAAAGCCTTGAGGTTGATCCACATACACCTCTTCATTTAAATAACCATTCAAGAATCCTGATTTTACATCTAGTTGGTAAAGTAACCAACCTTTTTGAGCAGCCAAGCCAATAAGAACTCTCACTGTATCAAGTCGAGAAACTGGTGCGAAAGTCTCATTGAAATCAACACCAGCTTGTTGTAGGTAGCCTTTGGCAACTAACCTGGCTTTGTGTCTTTGCATAGACCCATTTGAGTTGTATTTCACCTTGTAAATCCACTTCACACCAATAATTTCCTTGTCTCTTAGCCTCTCAACCAGCTACCAAGTGCTATTCTTCTCTATTCCTTCAATCTCCACTTCCATCGCCTTTCTCCAAGTGTCTTCTTTGATTGCTTCTTCAAAACTTTCCGGTTAAATAGAACAAAAATTGCATCCATAAATTTCTACCAAGTTCTTCATTTTCTATGGAATCAAACTTGGAGATGAAGAACTAGAACTGGATGAATCTCTTAGAGATGATGGTGTGCTAGAATGAGGTGATTGCAATACACCTTCATCATTTGCATTGCCTTGAACTGAATTTTCTTGCATTTCATCAATCATGACAGCCCTCTTTTGAATTATACCTTTCTCCCAATCAAAAGAAGCTTGCTCATCAAATATTACATCTCTACTAACCACAATTTTCTTGCTTTTCAAATTGTATAGCTTATAGCCCTTAGATTGTGAGCTATAGCCAACAAAAATACATCTCTCACTTGTTTCATCAAGTTTTTGTCTTTTCTCTTTTCTCTTTTGGGACTTGAGAATAGCAAACACAACCAAAAATCTTCAAGTGTTTAATAGATGGTTTCCTCCCACTCCAAACTTCTAAGAGAGTTTGATCATGCAAAACTTTGGTTGGTGCTCTGTTAATCAAATATACTACAGTATATACAGCTTCAGCCCAAAAGATTTTAGGCAACCCCTTTTCATGGAGCATAGATTTTCCCATCTCCATCACAGTTTGATTTTTCTTTTCGGATACTCCATTTTGCTGCGGAGTATATCCAACGGTGAGCTGTCTTTCGATGCCTTCTTCTTCATAAAATTTCTCAAACTCATAAGAATTATATTCCATACCCCTATCACTTCTCAAAGTTTTTATCACATGGCCACTTTGTTTTTCAACATAGCTTTTGAATTTTTTGAAAATAGAAAATACTTCAGATTTTTGTCTCATAAAGAACACCCATGTCATCTGATTGGATGATTTACATACCTATTTGAGATCCTCATTTCCTAGATTTTGTACTCGTTGTCGAGCGTGTTTTTGTATATAATGCGTTTTGTGAGCATTGTATAGGTTGTATGCTCTAAAATAAGGTGTTGAGCATAATTAAAGAGTTTTGGAGGTTAAATGGCTGAAATTGTAAATTTTAGTATAGAGCTTTCAACTTTCGGGGGCCATATCTCCGTCCTCCGATTTAACTACGTTTTGTATAACCTATTTTTGGAAAGCCCCACAAGTCTACTTTCCAACGCTTTTTACAGATCACGATTCCGAGTTCTCTAGAGGAAGTTATGACCATTTTCGTAATGGTGTGCGAAGCTGGAAAACTTCACCCGAGAGAGATGCGAGCCCAAGGCGAGCTCAAGTAGCTTGCCTCTCAAGGTCGCTAACCTCTCGGGTTTTCAACAGTTTTCTTCAACCAAAGAACATCCAAATCGCCCCCAGGTCGCCCCAAGCTCGCCCTTTTACCCAAAATATGTTAAAAATCAAGATTTTACCTTCTTGCCCTTGACCTAATTCATTCCTCTATATAAACCTTTAATATTTTTAAACCAAAAAAGCTCTCTCACCCAAGAATAGTCACCAAGACCTCACCTTTACACATTCATCTTACATCACCATCTCCATCCTTAGAAACCCACCAAGATTCCATATCTTCCTAACATCCAAACACAAACTTCACTACCACTTTTCCACATCCACCATCACTCCACCTTTTTGGGCAAGAGAGAGTTGAAGAAAGATAGAAGGAGAAGAAGATCCAAAGAAGAAGAGGAAGCTCTCCATTAGTTTTCTCTAAACCCTTTCTCTTTTATTCTTTTTCATAGCCATGTATTTATTTGATTTTATCTATGTTATGGCTATTCTTTGTAATATGAGCTAAATATATATTGCTAGGATTTGATGAAACCCCACCCATGACTATATATTTATATTGATTCTTGTTTATCCATTTATGTGCAACTTGTGGTTTGTATGAGTATTTTTGTATGCTTAAAGCTTTCAAGTGATTGATCTCCATTTGAATGAATTATTGTGGTGTGTTATGTACTGACCGGAGACGCACACCACGTGTTCGATAAAATGCCCTCTATGCATGTCTAGAAAAGTATACCCACTTAGGCTAGCGTATAGGATTCGTTTAGTGCACCAACAAACTTAATGAACTCAATTCGTATATTCCGGGTAATCGAGAGATAGGCTTGGGTACGTTTCGGGTGTAATCTACTTTGCTTGACCAAGATTGTAGGTTAATATTAGGGTGCATGAATCTACAAATTGCATGAGTATGTTTTGGGTGAATAATTGAGTCTAAAACGGAAGTCAATTGAGGGTGGGGTGTAGTCAAGTCCTAGCATGTTTTTCTTAGATATTACATTTGAGTTTATTTTAGTGTTATTTTATTTCTTGCATTAGCATTAGTCATTAGATTAAATTAGTTTAATTTACTTAGTTTAAATATCCTTTTTCGCTTGTTTGAATAGCATCTAGGCTAATCAATTTCGGTAATCGATCACTCGATCCCTGTGGGAACGAATCTTATTCACCGTTGTGCTACTCTCCGACCTCGTCCTATTGCGAGTGTCGCTCTAAAGAGAGTCGTAGCCATCATCCTTGAGAAATCATCAATAAAAAGGATGAAATGCCTATTGTTGCTATGAGAGGTAGTAGACATAGGTCCGCAAACATTTGTATGAACCAGCTCCAAAACTTGTTTTGCTCTCCATGCAACTCCTTTTGGAAAAGATTGCCTGTGATGCTTGCCAAGTGCACACCATTCACATACATTCAGCTGTTCTTCAATTTTTGGGAGCCCTTGCACCATGTGTTTTTGATATAGCAACTTGAGACTTTGAAAGTTCAAGTGCCCAAATCTTTTGTGCCACAGCCAAGACTCATTAGCAACTTCAGCCTTCAAGGCAAATTCATTTGCATACTAAAAACCAAGTGGAAAGCTTCGATTCTTCATTTCAACTTTGGCTACAACCATCATTTGCCTTTCTTTGTCAAAAATGGTGCAACCCTTGCCTTCAAATTGCAGAGAATATCCTTTTTCAATAAGTTGTCCAACACTCAATAAATTTTGTTTCAAGTCTAGAACTAGTAGCACATCTGAGATATACTTAACAACTTTCTTAGTTTGAACACCAATTGTCCCCTTACCTTTGACATGTACAAGAACACCATTCCCCAACTTCACTTGTGAATTGATGGAGGTGTCAACGTTGATAAAAATGCTCCCATTTCCTGCCATATGGTTTGTGCAGCCATTGTCAAGGAACCACACACTATCTTGTTGCTCAAGTGCACTTTAACATGCATAAAACAAGCTTGCTTCACTTTCTTTTCCTTCAGAACTGCTTGCTTGCTGAGTTACTTTGTTTCTACAGTCTTTTTGCAAGTGGCCAAATTTTTTACAATTGTAGCATTGAGGTTTTCCTTTGAACCAACAATCATCTTTAACATGGCTACTTATTTTGCAAATATTACACCTCTGAGAATGTTTGTCTTCACCAGAGGTTCTGTCAAAATTTCCTCTACCTCTACCTCTACCATTCCAACTTTTTCCACTTCCTCTGCCACTTTTTCCACCCCTAAATGACTCTTCTTTGTTTTGACTAGCATTTAAGGGATGTTTGGAATTTTTAATGTTAAGCTGAGATTGAAAAGCACTATCAATAAACTTCTCAGAGTGACTTAACAATCTCTGCTCATAGGATTTTAGTGAACCCATCGCTTCCTGAACAGTTAAGGTAGAGATATCTCTTGTTTCTTCAATGACAGTAACAATAGGGTCAAATTTAGCAGGCATGATAAGTAATATTTTATGGGTAATTTTTATATCATTAAAACTCTCACCATAAGCTTTCATTTGATTCACCAACTCCATAAATTTATCTAGAAAATCCTTCAAAGTTTCATTCTCTTTCATTTTCATATTTTCAAACTCTCTTCTAAGGTGTTGGAGTTTAATGGATCGTACCTTTGTGCTTCCTTGGAACTCTTGTTGAAGGATGTCCCAAGCTTCCTTAGCTTTTGCAGCTGCCATAATTCTTGGAAAAATTGTATCTGAAACTGCCCGCTGAATTTTACTCAAAGCCAAAGCATCCTTTTGTTTTTTCTCCTTCAATAATCTTGATTCATCACCTAACAATGTTGTTGTTGACTCAGGCTCTACAAATTTATTTGCCACCAACTCCCATAAATCAAGAGAGAGAAAGATGGTTTTCATCTTTACACACCAGAAATCGTAATTTTCTCCATCAAAAACTGGTACATAAAGCTGATGAACTGGTACGTTTGGAATATTGGCTAAGCTTGTACTGGCCATCGAGAATCTCTAAAGACTTGTTGCTTTTCTCACTCTTTTCTCACAGATTCAAAGCTCTGATACCAGAATATGTTGGTTGTTTGTTGCAGCTCAAAATCAATGAGACAAAATATAACTTTCTAACATAAAAGTGCAGAAAAACAAGTGAAAACAGAGGTACAGCAGAGTAGTTTTCTGCTCAAACTTTTCTTTTCTTTTCATTCATCAGTTCTACGGTTTCCAGAAGATTCATCAACATATATACTAGTTTTTGTACAAGGCTTTACAACCATACACATGTCTAAATTTCATTTATACAAACTAACCCAAGTTAAACTTAACATAACTCTAGTTAGTTAAACTAACACAATAATTAATATATTTTGTTAACTAAGTGACAGCACAATATAGTAACTTCAACACTTTTAATCTATTTATAAAATCCTTGAAACTTGATCATCTACTCTCAATACTAATTAGATTAGATCAATCTTTTGTTATCATTAAAATGGATTTAGCTACTATACATGAATTGTATAGTTGCTAGGTAGTTATGTTTAGTTTCTCTTCATTTTAATTTTAAAATCTTTGATTTTTGTTCCTTAGATTGAAATCCAATTACTAGAAACCGACTCCAGAAATCCAATGATTGGGTATATGGCCGACCACATAAGGTATATGAATATATCATAATAGTGAGCAGATATTGCAACATTGACAAACTAATATGCAATTCTTATTCTTCATTTGACTGTAAGGAAGAACTGTTTCACATTGATCGGTTTATAAATTTTCATGTTAGATGACATTTTTATCTTGACCTTCTTTGTTACGGATTGGTTAAAAAACTATATGTAAAGCATCAAATTCTGGGTCCTGGTCCACGTGGAAGAGTATCCTAAATTCCATAGCAAAACAGGTTTCTCATGTATGTGAATGTTTTTTCCCTGTGCTTAAAGGAATCCAATCTGCCAATGCACATACCATTCTATTGTAATGAAGATATTCTCTATACAAACGCATGTATTAATGAAACCACAATTCCAATGAATATTTCAAAGACATACAACACCTTTAGCATAATTACATACTGTCAGTTTGCTGTATATATATACCAAAATAAATAAGTAAATAAGCATAAGCCCCAAACATACAATATAAAAACAAGAAGAAAGTGGTTTCCTGAAACCGGGGCTCATAGAAAGGCAAAGAAGAAACCTCGTCAAGTAGGTAATTCACATCTATACCCTCTATTTTCTTTATATATATCCGGTCCCGTTCACATCAGTGCACATTGATGTAACTACATCAGTACCAATGCATTTGGACCACTGATTATAGAGAAGTTTTGACAAAGTACATACACTTTGAGTTAAATTAAGTATGTAAATTTAATGGTCCACATCCAACGTACTGATGTAAATTTAATGGTCCATATGTAATGCACTGATGAAGTTATATCAGTATGTACTGACTTGAACATTTCTGTGTGTATATATATATAATTACCTAGAATTAAGAAGGATTAAGAAGGATTTAAGTATTAAGCAGCAGAAACCCAGCCACCAGTTATGGTCTAATTAAGTACATAATGTTTGACAAAGTCAATTACACACTGCTCTACAATTACATATTATCTTCTTTAGGAGGAATTTGAACATCAACTAATTGCCTATTATCTGCATTTTCACCTGGATTATTTGGCTTATACTTGATAGCACATACAAGAAAAAATCCCAAGTTGACGAGGCTTAACACGGCTAGAAGCCAATAAAAATAATCCAATCTGCTATCATTAATGCCACGAGCAAGCCAATTCTGCCGGCCATTTCTTCCGGTAACTTTCTTGACAATTGTGACCAGAGTGGTGCTTACGAAGAAGCCAAACGATAAAGTTGTGAGGAAGAGACCAGTGCCCATTGCTTTCATTCCTTTTGGCGACTGTGTTATGAAGAAATCAAGCTGGCCAGCATATATAAACGCATTTCCTATACCCACAAAGATGAATTGAGGCAACAAGAAAAATGCACTCATTGGAAGAATAGCACTTGTGTTGGTTTCACTACTCTTGGCTTTGGCATTAATAGTACTTAATCTTCTTGTTTCCACAAGTGCTGCAGCTCCCATTGCAAGTATGGAGAAGAAGAGACCTATTCCTATTTTCTGTAAACTTGTCAAACCTGAAGATATATATATATATATATGAAATTATTATTAATTAGATTAACCCCGTATACACAAAATATTTGAATTGAGATATATACCTTGTTTTCTCTTAGAATATTTATTGAATAGAGGCATAAAGATGCGATCATAGATAACGAGAGTGATCATAATGCCTCCAATTAAGAAGACATTGTAAGAGCCTGGTGGGATCATGAAATTTCCCAAGTGTCTATCCATGGCAGAAGCTTGTTGCACTGAGAAGCTGGCCATCTGTGCATAAACCGTCCAAAACATGATCGTTGATGCCCAAATCGGTATCAATCCGACCATCATCTTTACTTCCTCCACCCTTGTTACTGTACAAAGTCTCCATGGATTTGGAGTCGCCCTTTTCATGTCCTCTTCTATGATGATGGATGCCTTGTCCAAGCAACTGTCACACAAATATAATATATATACATCAAATGTGTCATGCTACAGTATAAGATCAGTAACTATATATACAGGTTTGTTTAATAAAAACATATAATAACTCTCTTGACTACCATGTATATATTGGTAAAGTTCCTATATACTAGCTAAATCCACGTCGAATTCAACTACATACCTGTATTTTTCTGTGCGAGAAATTGTTGTTTCCTGCGTATAGTCCTCGTGCAAAAAGCTAATAGTAGATGGAAATGGGACATTCCTTTTCTTTGAAGCAGCAACCAGAACTTGAAGAATTTGTAAAATTGGGTTACCAGCACGTTTCTTATATCGATATCTTTTAGTCCCGGAGAGAAATACAGCAAGTGCAAGAATCATAGCAACTGAGCTGATTCCATATCCCCAACTTCGACCTTTTTGGTCTTGTATCCAAACAAGAACTGTAACACCTAGTAGGGTTCCGATGCTGATGATCAAGTAAAACCTGTCGAAGAAATACACCATATGTGCCTTTTCCTTGTCATCATTCTGATCAAACTGGTCAGTTCCAAGCCCTGAAATACTTGATTTGATACCACCAAGTCCTATTCCGTACACATATAGAGCTAAGTTGAAGACACCCATTTGGAAGTCGTTGGCCTCTTCACATTTGTTGGATAAAGCTGAAGCTATGCAAGGAGGAGGGCGGAGTTGCGGCAGTGCCGTAGAAATGGCCAACATGCATGTACCCTAATTTGTCACCATCGTACCCCATTTATCAGTCATTTTAATTATCAAATAAAAGTTTAGTAAAGTGAGTTATTCGAACCTGAGATATATAATATCATGAAATATAAATAGACCGAAATAAAATGATCAAACTTACCAGTGCATTAACAATGGCAAAAATGACTATTGTCCAATATCGGCCGAAGAATGTGTCGGCAAGTATACCTCCGAGCAAGCAGAAAAGGTACGATGAGCCCCCAAAATTTGTAGCAACATTTGAAGCAGTTGCACTTGGAAGATGCATTGTTCCCACTACATATGTCACGATGTTCACCACAATTCCCATTGTTGCCATTCTCTCGCACACTTCAATACCTTTCAAATTCAAAAAAATATTTATTTATTTATTTTAAACTACTATAAATTTTGAGTTTAGAAATACACATTTTCAGTCTCATTTATTTGGACATGAGAAATACATTAATCACCTGTTTTCATCATGTCAGTAATTTGACGTGGAATAATATATATATTTTTAATGCATTTGCTTCATGCTACCCGCTACCCACTACCCAGTACCAGCTGTTCCTGTTAATATTTGATGATTATATTGAAATCTTATGGAGAACCCATTAAAAATGAATTCTTTTCTTATTTTAAAGACTAATTAGCATTAGGCTCCCCTGAATTATACGCGAAGTAGCAATTTGCCCCCTAAATGTTTTTTTTAGACGTTAAACCCCTCGAACCATTGGAAATTGATAAAAAGTGACGAAATAAGGACATAACCACTTTGTACTCAAGGGGCAGATTGCAACGGTTTCTGTCAATTTCCAACAATTTTGAAGGGTTTAACGCCTAATTTTTTTTTTTGGGGGCAGGTTGCAACTTTACGTACAATTTAGGGGGGTTTAACGCCAATTAATCTATTTTAAATTTGGGTTGAAAGTAGTGTAATGTAATCCTCCTCTAGTTTAGTGAATGTTTGTTGCACGGTACAGGGATGGGACTGATAATTTGTCACATTCCTTGTTTGGGCCCAACGGATTCGGAGAAAATAATCTCGTGGAGTCACAAGAATTTTGTTGCAATCCCACCTCTACCAGGAATTGTGATCTGTGAAACCCACTCCTCTCCTATCACTGAAAAAATCGGCCTCTTGTGTATTAAAAATATATAATTTTTTCTACCTCTTTAAATTTTGCACTAACCTTAAAGTCTTAGACGGAGATGAGTTTAATTTGTGCAATTGTTATTGTGTTGGGTGGATATACTAAAAAATTAAAAAACTTAAAAGAATGTGTAATATATATTATACTAATGGAAGAACTTTAAAAAAAATATATATATATTATTTTAAAGAATTATAATGGAAGAAATTAAGGTTATATTGATAATCCATTTCTCTCTTTGGTACGGAAATTAAAACTAAAAATAAAAAATTAAAGATTTAACACATGAAAGTGAAATATTAGGCACATATCTGAACATATTAAAGCAAACACCATTACAAAAAAAATAAAATTGCAATAGAATTAAGAAGAATAAATAAAATGAGAAATACCTAGAATTAGAGCAGCAGAAACCCAGCCACCAGTTCTGGTCCTATCAGCAGCATTGCCCTTGTAATCAACTGCATCTGAGGTTAAGGATTGCATCTTCTTCAATTCCTTCGACAGTTTCAGAGAATTCAAGACTTACAATTTCTACTGTTTTCTCGATCTAATGAATTCTCATTTGCAGCACCACCACTTTTAGGTTGGTCTGTATAGTACACACAAGTATAAATAAAGTCTAAACTTGATTTGAAAATACAGATGCATTGTCTACATTCGTTGGATACATATAAATAAATTGATTGACTCATTACAATAACAATAATTTGTTTGATTTTATTCCATATCTAGACTCTAAAGAAAGAAGTATACCCATTTTTCTACAAATAATCACTTGCTATAAAAGTGTAAATTTGAAATAATTATCGGGATCGAGAAATTATGGAAAGAGAGATATGGAGTTCATATTGTCACGGTTCATTTTTACTCGCTCCCTTGAAAGGAATGAGTATTACCCCCTCCCCACATGTTGATAAATGTCAATTTGTTAATTATTAATTTACCTGTTCACTCTTGTGATAGTTAATTTTGTCAACCCTTAATTAACAAATGTACACATGTCGACATGTGGGGAGGGGGTAATACTCAACCCCTTTCAAGGGGTGAGAAAAATGAACTCATATTGTCAGCCAAAAAAATAAATTGTTTGTAGACTTTTTTTTTTTTTTTTTTAAATTATTACAAAATAAACATGCAGTAAAATCAATTAGGGATGACAAAAAGGACTCAAATCAGCTGTCAAATTTTGGTGTCCTAATTTGTGTCTAACCAACCAAATTGGGACATGTGTGCACATTTATGACACATTTATAGAAGAAGTTGAAAAAAAATCCATAAATGTGCACATATGTCCCAATTTGGTTGACAGCTGATTTAAGTCCTGACAAAAAATCTAGGAGTTTTTTTTACTTCTATTTTTAACTTTTTTGGGGGTCTTTTAGTAGGTATTAAACATGCATTTAATACACTATGATTAACCCCCAAAAAAATGTTTTTCAATTACAATTATTCTTATATAGTAATAAATAAATAATTTCCAAAATAAATTGAAAAATATATTAATTATAATATCAAATTAATGTTAAATTTCATAAAAAAAATTATCAATAGTAACAAATCAATGGAGAATTGTAAATAACCCTCTAACTTTTGATTAAATACCAAATCAAACCCTCTGGTTTGAAGAATCAGTAAAAAACCCCTACTATTAGTTGACCGTTAGTTGACTACTTGACTTTATATATATATATATATAATTCTACAATTTAAATCTTTTATTATAAATAGAATAAAAAAAAGGAAAATATAATAAAAATATATACTAATAATAATATAATCAATTTCAAACAAAAATATATATATTTTTATTTTAAATAAATTTTTTGTTTAAATTTTATATTGATTTTATTGCTTTGTTATAATATATTTTTATATATGTAATTTTCATTAAAATATTTTTTTAATTTTTTATTTTCTAACATATATTTAGTATATTTTTTTCATTATTATTTTTAGTTCAATTATATAAAAAACCACTTAAATAATTATATTTCATTAGATTTAATTAAAGTCAACTAATGGTCAACTAACTATCAACTAATGATAGGGTTTTTTTTTTTTTTTTTGTTGATTATTCAAACCAAAGGGTTTGATTTGGCATTTGATCAAAAGTAGGAGGTTATTTACAATTCTCCCATAAATCAATGATAACGTAACAAAAATTTTAAATAATATTTTTTAATAGGATATTAATGGTAACACATTAAAACACATTCATTATTGCATTCAATACACTAGATTCCTCTTCAAAACATATCAAACTAATTTTTTTTTGTTTTTTTTTAAACACTATCTATTCACCTATTTAGACAAGATATATATTTTTTTGAAGGTTTTTGCCATCGGTAGGATTTGAGCCACTGACTTGAGAGTCATTTATCCAAACCCCAAGCTTATCCATCTATCAGCTTAGCTACGCCCCTGGGGGCATATCAAACTTACTTTTAATTTCATTTACAAATAGTCATAAATAAATAATTTTCAAAATAATAATTAAGGGTATGACTAAGTTACGATTAATAGTAATGTTTATTTATTTATTTATTTATTTTTAAGTGTTAACATCAATGTTAATGGGGTAATTATGTAATTATGAAAGAAGATATTTTCTTTAGTTTATTTATTTATTTTTATTTTTTAAATCTTTGAATTTTATAGATATTTGGATTAAAATTCAATGTCTAATTTTCACCTGATAACATTGTTGTTAATAGCAACTTGGCCAAACCCTAAAATTAATACAAAAAAAACTTTGTCCAAGTTAATTTTGAAGAGTCAAAAAGATGGATTTGTCTGATTTAAAACATTTAAAGATAATACTCATGAAACAAATAAAAGAAATAAATCAACCTCATCACATGTTTTTTTTTTTTGTTTTAATTTCAAAAAAATGATGAGAGAGAAAGTTAGAGAGAGAGGTTCTGGTCTTGTGAGAGTTGGTGAGAGAAATGTACGGGGTAGGGGTAATGGCCGAAATGAGGACTTCAAAGATAAGCTGTTTTCGATTCATGTTGATAACATCAACCTAGTACTGGATTAGATGGGGTTGTGGAGCATTTTCAAACCATTTGGTAGGGTTCGTGATGTTTATCTTTCACCAAGAAACAGCTCTAGAAGGAGTCTCTATGCTTTCGTCCGGTTTGAAACTCTAGAAGAAGCTACGAAAGTGGCAATAACGACAAATGGGATGCACGTGTATGGATGGCCAATTGTGTCTAAGTTAGCAACTTTCGGATGGAATAGAAGAAGAACTGCTATAGAAGGACTAAGGTACAGAACTGAAACAAAAGACAAGGAACCTACGAAAAAGGAAGAGCCTTTTGATCTGTGCATGCAGGGGAAAAAAATCTTATGTTGAGATTTTGAAATCAGACCAAAAGGCAAATGGTACGGAGGGTTTGAAAAAAAAAAGAATAAGGTGGATCGTGTGGATCAAGTTCAAGGAAATACGAAGGAATTAACCATGTTCTGGAGCAATCATCAAAGGGAGGATCAGTGGTTAGAAAGATGTGCGGTAGGTGTCCTGAAATCATTTTCCAATGTAGAATGTGTGAATGAGAGACTGCGTAGCAGAGGTTTCTCATTCTCATCGCATTACGTTGGTGCCAAGACTGTGTTATGGTGTTTCAATTCGAAACTTGAAAAAGTTGGCTTCATTCAAAACAGTTTTTTTTGGAAAGATTGTTTTGTCTCAATGAAAAATTGGTCTGAAGGTCCTTTCTCAAAAATGCGAATGGTGTGGATTAGTTGTTCTGGAATTCCATTATGTTACTGGAGCTCGAAATTTTTTATAAAGTTGGAATGGATGCTAGGAGAACCGTATTGGTAGATGAGGAAATAGTTCTGAGGAGGAGGTTAGACAAAGGAAGAATTTTGGTTCTTGTCCAACAAGAGGCTTCGGTGTCAGTAAATATTCGAGTAGATGTGGGAAAAGGATCTTTCAAGGTAGCAATGAAGGAAGAATCCATTCCGGTCGATCAACTATGGGTTGAAAACTTTCTGGGCTTGCAGAGCTGGACAGGCATGGAGGAACAACTTTTTGAGCAAAGATTGGGAGGAAGGGAGGAAGAAGAAAGGGGATTGGTTGGTGATTTTTGGGAATCGAATATGCAGCATAGGGAAGTGGCAAACAATGCCCAAGAAGAAACTGATTGGTTACAAATAGAAAATCAGAATAGAAGAGCAAGAGTTGGCACTTTAGTTGGTGAATCGAGACAGCTATGCAAGGAGAAAGGCAAGGAGAGGTGGTTTCCAAAATCGAGGAAAGTTTCAAAGGGGAAGGATTTTGGAAAAATAATTATAGGAAAAAGTCAAGACCAATCAAGAAAAGGTGGCCTCACAGATAGCTCTTCAACTTCTGATGAGGAAAGGCTAATTTTTAATTCGAGTAAATGGAAAGGGGAGTGTTCAAGACCAAAAGCTCAAAAGAGAGGAAACAATAAAGATAATGAGGGGAATGGGCCGGTGTCAAGTGGCTTTGATCTTAGGCTTTCTAGGCTGGTTGTAGGGGACACCAATCTTGGGTTTGTAAATGTTTTCAGAAGTACATCTCTGGAAGGCCCATTAAAGGAGTACCTGGATCACTTTGAGAAGGCTTTTCTTATGGCTCAATTTAAGAAAGGCTTGGACTCACATGTTACTCAAGCTCGGTTAGTTGAAAAGGGCTCTAAGTCAGGATCAGGGGAAGATAATTTAGTGTCAATTGTTAAAGAGACAAGATCATCTAGTGATGAGAGAAAGTCAGGGGATGGCCAAGCTCATGATACATAAAGTTTCGAACCGGTCTCTACGATAGGAAGAGCTGGAGAAATTACAGATGGAAGCTCTAAGACGAAGGAAAAGAAAGGAAGAAATAAACGAAAGGGTATGAAGAATCATAGAGTGAAGACTCGAAACTCAAATGTCAGGGGTTTGGAGTTGATCAATAGGAACGAATGGAACCAGGAGGAAGAAGTTCTGAAGATAATGGAGAATGGAGTTCAGTTGGGCTTGGATTTGAATGGAAAGGAAGCAAAAATTGCTGAATTTTTTAGGAAAAGGGAAAAGGAGGACGTTGCTTTTGGTAATGTTGATTACGGTGGAAGAAAGGGAGGTCAGTAAGTGACTATCTTGTCTCTTTGTACTTGGGTTTCAGAATTTTTTATGTTAGTTATTTCTTGGAATATAAGAGGTTTAGGGTTGTCAGACAAGAGAAGGGTTGTGAGGAATTTGGTGATGAAATTCAAGCCGGTTGTGTTATTCTTACAGGAATCTAAACTTGGTAGTTTTGTTAGTAGAATTGTGAGTTCTTTAGGTGGTGGATGGTTAACAAAATGAATAGGGATGGATGCTATAGGGTCGGCAGGAGGAGTAATTACACTTTGGAATGAACATCTTTTGGATGTCACAGCTTGTATTAACAATCTAAGATGCATAGCTATGGCTGGTGAGTTGTTGCAAGTGAAGAAGACTTTCATTTTCTGCAATGTGTACGCTCCCAATGTTGAAAGAGAGTGTATGGAGTTTTGGGACTTTATTCTTCAATCTCAAATATCACTTCCGCTTCCATGGTGTATTGAAGGGGATTTCAATACGGTTCTTGATCCCTCAGAAAGGATAAGGAGGTCTTATAATATGGGTAAAATATGAAATTTTAATTCTTTTGTTCTATAGGCAAGAGTGGTGGACCACCCTATGCAGGGATCCCCGGTCACTTGGTCAAACAATAGGGAGGAGGAATCGTGGGCTCGTTTGGATAGGTTCTTGGTGTTGTCTCAGATTTTGTCTTGGTTTTCAAATCTTCTACAATTTGGTCTTCCAAGAAGTGTTTCAGATCACAATGCTATTATGCGAGGTGAACCAAAGAATAACTGGGGCCCTTGCCCATTCCGTTTTTACAATAGTTGGCTTGAAGATAGAGATTTGATGAAGCAAGCAATAGAAGGGTGGAAAGGATGCAAAGCGAAAGGTTCAAACGGAAGTATTATGGCGGCAAAACTTAGGGCTTCTAAACAGAATATTAAGAAATTCCTTCCAACTAGGAAAATGATGTCTTTCAATCTCAAGGAATTTAAAGACCGGTTGGGAGAAGTAGATAAAAGAGCAGTCACAGGTGGTTGGTTTGATGGATTAAGAAATGAGAGATTGACTATTATGGAAGAGATGTGGATAGGGATTAGGCGGGACGAGCAGATGTGGAGGCAAAAATCTAGAATTCAATGGTTGAAGGAGGGGGACAAAAATACAAAGTTTTTTCATTGTATGGCAAATGGGAGGAGGAGAATGAATGTTATTACGGAAGTTGTGCTTGATGGGAGAAAAGTGTCGGAGCCTTCACAAGTTAAAAAGGAGATAGCTGAATTTTTTAGAGATCATTTTAGAAGAACAACCCATATTCGACCAACTTGTAGTAATTTAGTTCAAAAGGTTTTGTCAGTTCATGATAGTGCTATGTTAGAGAAACCTTTTTCAAGGGAGGAGGTGTTGGTTGCGGTTGAAGGATGTGATGGAAATAAAGCTCCAGGGCTGGATGGTATGAATCTTAATTTTTTAAAAGCTAATTGGGAGGAGTTCCAAGAGGATTTCATGAGATTTTTAAGTGAGTTTTATGTGGAGGGATCAATTGTGAAGGACTTAAACAAGACTTTTATCGCTCTTATTCCAAAATGCGAAAATCCGGAATCAATGAAAGACTTTAGACCTATTAGTTTGGTAGGGTCATTATATAAAGTGCTTTCTAAAGTCCTAGCAAATAGATTGAGAAGAGTTATGGATTTCATCATTAGTGAGACTCAGATGGCTTTTGTGAAGAACCGGTAAATTATTGACAACTTTGTGATTGCGGAGGAGGTGATTCATTTGTGGAGGAAGGAAAGGGATGATGGCCTTATCATTAAGCTAGATTTTGAAAAAGCTTATGATAGTATCGATCACAATTTTCTAGATTCTATGACGAGGGACATGGGTTTTGGGGAAAGATGGAGGATGTGGATGAGAAATTGTATCTCCTCACCTAGTTTATCGATTTTGGTCAATGGTAGTCCTACATACGAATTTGGTATTGAGTGCGGGTTAAGGCAAGGAGATCCCTTATCCCCTTTCCTTTTTAATATTGTTAGTGAAGGCCTTGGTTGCTTGTTTCGGAAGGCTATGGATAAGGGTTTGGTGAGAGGGGTGGTTTTTGGCGAAAATGAGGTTCACTTGACTCATTTACAATATGCGGATGACACTTTGCTTTTTCTAAAACCATCTTTGGAATACCTTCGTAATGCTAGAAGGATCCTTAGAATTTTTTAGTTAGTTTCGGGGTTGAAAATAAATTTTCACAAATCTTGTGTGGCTAAAATGGGAAAATAGGGTTAAACGATCCAAGCTGGGCTACGGCTTTTAGATGTAATCAGGCGGTCTTTCCTTTTTCGTACCTGGGATTTCCTTTGGGAGCTAAACCATGTCTAAATCTTTTTGGTGTCCTTTCATGGGTCGTCTTGAGAATAGATTGGCACCATGGAAAAAAAAAGTTTCTCAATAAAGGTGGAAGATTGGTTCTTATAAAAGCGGTCCTATCAAGCATCCCAACCTATTTTTTATCAGTGTTTAGGCTACCGGTTGGAATTGCTAAGAGTATGGAAAAAATCCAACGCTCTTTCTTTTGGGGTGACGACTTCCTAAAAAAGAAAATTCACGCAGTAGATTGGGAATCGATGTGTCGGAGTAAGAGAGATGGAGGTTTGGGAATAGGAAGAATGAGGGATAAAAATAAGAGTTTGCTAGCTAAATGGGTGTGAAGGTTTGGCAAATAGAAGAATTCTTTGTGGAGGAGAGTGTTATGTGCCAAATACGGGGTACCATGTGAATCTCTTATGTGGGATTGGAATTGTCAGAATTCGGCTTCTTATTTTGTGAAGGTAGTAGGAAGTCTTTTTGCTTCGGGCTCCAAATATGAAAAGATCATAAAGGACGGTTTTAAAATTGTTTTAGGTGATGGGGGGAGAATTAATTTCTAGTTGGAATTGGGAGGGGAGGATGGTATGTCTTTGATGACGGCATTTCCAAGAATTTTTGCATTGGTTTCTATTAAGGTTGGGGTGGTTGCGGAATTTGGAAGTTGGCATGGTCAATCGTGAGTTTGGAAGGTGAGAACAAGAAGGCCACTCTTTGACTGGGAAAGGGCACAATGGGCAGCTTTCCTTAGAAGACTTGATCAGTATAAACCTTGCATGGGTATCTCTGATGCTGTTGCTTGGTCTTTCAGCACAAATGGGATGTTTTCCGTTGGTTCTTTTAGGCGGTGTTTGGAAGATATGGAAGTGGAATGCTCAACTGATTTTAAGTTCATTTGGCAAAGGGTTTGTCCTTATAAGATTGAATTGTTTACATGGCAGCTGTTGAAAGGAAGAGTTATGGTTAGGAAAGTGATGAGTAGGTTTGGTTTTTGTCCAAATTCTTCTCGTGAATGTCCTATGTGGAAGGTTACGGAAGAGACAGTGGATCATCTTTTCCTTTTCTGTCCAAGGTCTGCGGAAATCTGGAGGTATTGTATGGCTTGGTGGGGTGTCTCTTGGTGTGCAAATAAAAATCTGGTGGAGTGGGCTATGGGATGGGCTGGTTTGTGTCTAAGATTGAATCAACAAAGGGCGTGGAACTTTTGTTGTTGTTGCCATTGTTTGGTCGGTTTGGGAGTCAAGAAACAATGTGGTCTTTAAGAACAGTGTTCCAAACACTACTCATGTTGTTGATTTGGTTAAATTCAGAGTGGCATGGTGGTTTAAGAATTTTGGAAACAATTCTTCGGATTCGATCACTTCTCTAACTATCAATATTGCTGACAGGTGTTCCTATTCTAAGCCGGCGAAGAATGTGAAGTCTAAAGTTTGGTCCCCCCCTCTTAGGATTTTAAAGTTTAATGTGGATGGGTTTGCAAGAGGGAGTCCAGGTTATGCAGGCATTGGTGGAGTTTTGAGGGACCATTGTGGCAAGGTGCTTGGTTCCTTTTCCAGGCACATTGGGATTACGGTGCTAATTCGGCTGAGATTTTTACAATTCATCAGGCTTGCGTTTTATGTGCCGGCTCTTCGATTCTTGTGGGGAAAGAGGTCCACATTATAAGTGATTCAATGGTGGCTGTTTCTTGGGTAAATGGAAGTGGTTTTGGAAGTTTGAAGCATGTAAAACTTATATATGATATCAGAACTATTTTGCGTTTCTTGGGAAGGACATCGGTTTCATATAATTCAAGATCAAGCAACAGTTTTGCGGATTCTTTGGCAAAGAAAGGTTCAAATATGGAGGGAGACTCAGTCATATGGAGCTTGGACTGATGTTGTTTGCTGCTGTGTGTGTTTTATGTTTTTATGCCTTGTTTTGGTCTTTCTTTCTCTGTTTTCTATTGTGATTGTTAGTTTAGTTTTGTGAGATTTCTTTGGGTTTGCTTTGGCTCTGCGAGTCTGGTCCGCCTCCCTCTTTTGGGGTTTGTTTTGTTCTGTTTGCTTTGCTTTTTTGGCCTATATAAAGCTTTTGCTGTTCAAAAATAAATAAATAAATAAATAAATCTTAGTAATTGATTACATTTGTCAACAGATCTATTTATGTCACAACAAAGATTAGTTAAGCAAAAGATCAAAATTCCAAAAGAATTACATGTATAATGCATGATCTCCATCAAAGTTATCCCTAGTACCTAATCATCAAGTATTGGTAGGATGAAAGATAAAGGTCTAAGTCTTTTGGCCAAATGGATATGGAGGTTTGGTAGAGAAGTTTCTTCTCTTTGGAGGGTGGTCATTTGCGCTAAATACAACCTTGATGCCAGGAGCTTGAGGTGGGACGGTGATCAGATAAAGTCTGGGTCGACATTTGTAAGGTCTATCAACAAGTTGCTGGTTGAAGGTCATAGGGCTCATGATTATAAAGAAAGGTTTTCAGGTGGTGGTAGGAAGTGGAAATAATATTAGGCTTTGGCATGATTTTTGTTGGGATTCCTTCCCATTGAAAGTTGCCTTTCCAAGAATATATTCTCTAGCTTCTAATAAGATGGGCGTGATTAGTGATTTTGGCAAATGGGTGGATGATATATGGAAGTGGGAAGTGATCCTGAGAAGACCTATTTTCGGGTGGGAAGTTGCTCAATGAAATGGTTTTCTTGCTGCTTTAGAAAGCATCCAAGTTAGGAGAACAATTCATGATGCTTTGGCATGGTCTCACTGTCCAAATGGCCTCTTTACTATCAAATCTTTTAGGAAATGTTTGGAAGAAAATTATGGTAGGTTTGTATCGTATGGTGATTTCATCTGGAAAGGTATTTGTCCACCCAAAATAGAGATTTTTACTTGGCAACTTATGAGAGGTAGAGTTTTGGTTAGAGAAGTCCTTCGCAAGTTCGGCTGTGATCAAATGTCTGACGTGTGCCCGATGTGTGAAGCTGGAATCGAATCGATCGACCACTTGTTTATTCTTTGTGAATGGTCTGGTTCGCTATGGAAAAAAGTCATGGGATGGTGGGGTGTAAATTGCTGTCTTAACTCTACTGTTAGTGCTTGGCTGGAAGGATGGAATGGATTATACACTTCGTCATTCATGAAAAGGGCATGGAATGTTTTATTTTTCGCTGTCGTTTGGACCATTTGGGAGTGTCGCAACGATGTGGTGTTTCGTGGCTCAAAAGCTGATTCTTATCTAGCGTTGGATTCGATCAAGTTCAGGGTGGCAATGTGGTTTAAAAATTTTGGGAGTGGTTCTGAAACTGATATAACATTGCTGATGTTGGATTTAAAAAATAGGTGTGTGGACAAGCTTCCCTTCAAAGCAACGAATATCAATGTTTGGTGTCCGCCTAAAGACAACGATCTTTTGTTTAATGTTGACGGATCAGCGAAAGGCAGCCCGGGTGACGCAGGTATTGGGGGTGTGTTGCGAGATTCAAATGGAAAGGTTTGGTGTTTGTTCTCATCATATGTGAGAATTATAGATTCCAATTCGACTGAAGTTCTTGCAATCCATAATGCTTGTAAGTTAATTGTTTTAAATAGACTGTTGGATGGCAAAAACATTGTCATTATCAGTGACTCACGCTCGGCAGTATCATGGATGAATGGTTTTGATTTTGGTAGCTTCAAGCTGGTGCAATTGGTGTATGATGTAAGACAAATTCTACAATTTAGTGAAGGACTCTCTGTTAAATTTATGTCCAGAGAATCGAATTCCTTTGCGGATGGTTTAGCGAAAGATGGATCGGGGAGGAAAGGGGAGAGACTTGTTTGGGATGTCTCTTGATTTGTTTTAGTAGGTTCGGTTGGGTTCTAATCGTTGTAGTATGCCAATGTCTCTGTTCTGTTTGTTCTAAGTTGTTCTAGTCTTCCTTGTATTGGTCATGCTTCTCTTGGTCCTGTTCTGTTCTCTTGGACTGTAGTTGGTTGGTGTCGGTTTGTTTTGTCGTCTAGTGCTGTTTTTTTCTTTTTGCCTCTTGCTGGCTTTTATATACTTTAGCTGTTTCAAAAAAAAAAAAAAAAAAAAAAAATTTGTATTGCAAGTTGATTATTTTTTTCTTGAAAAAACAAACATCCGTTGCAATATACTTCAATTAAACTATTTTATCCTCCATGAAATCCTTGCATCGTAGGTTAGAAACAATTAAACTAATTTAGCAAAAATGTTTACTATTTTTTTTTTCTTAATATTGATTTAATTAAATGTGAAATTTTAAGTGAAAAAAATAAATACAAATGACACCTAGCTTATTCATTTTTCTTAATTACTCTGTTTGATTTAATTAGAAACAAAATAGTTATATATATATATTTAAAGTATTACACTAATATATAAATTCGGGATTTTTTTAGTAAGGTAGAGGACTCGAACCCGTAATCTCGTGGTGCATGTGTGAGGGGTTTATCACCGGACTAATATCAAAATAGTTATAAATCTTATGTTAAGTATTAACTCATGTGACATAGATTGCATGAACATGTTTAATTACAGAATCACATGTACCAAAATATTAGTTTGATTTTAAAGTGTGTAAATAATAAAAAATAACCTTATACTTTTATATGTAAAAAGAAAAAAAAATATTTTTAACCACATTCAAACTAACTCACTAAAAAAAATCACCCCATCGCAAAAATCAAATTTCAATAAAATATCTCTTACTCATTCTCAAAGGATTTGGCTCAAACACATACATAATAAAAATCTTCTTTTAATTGCATCATACTGTTTGTAACATTATTCATTTTGTATGTTGCAATAATTGAAAATTTAGTTTAACAAATAAAATAAATTTTTGAAACACACGAACAGCATGTAAAAACATAGTATTTCAACGTTGCATTGGTTTGACGCGGCTGATTCGGATTATTTTTCCATCTTCTAAGAAATTGTCAAATGACCACATTCTATCGAGTATTCCGGTTATCTACCATCCAATGAAGGAAACGGTACTTATCCCCATGCATCCAGCATCTAGGTTACAATATCTTGTTTGATTTTCACTTATTTTCATCCCTATAGAACAAGGAATGATTAAAAAAAATGGTAATATGATTTCTGTTAGATACCAAATACAATTTTTACAAAAAGTCATTTTAATACCTCCTTGTTACTGATTTCTGAAGACCGTATGCGGTTACATAAATGGGAACGTCATCTAACACATTCAATAATGTCACCTTCTCCACAAAGCCATCGATTGGCCACTCGAGCCTCTTTGACAGTGCCTCTGTATCATCTGTCCTATCCTTTGCTACCGATCTCGCTAACATATACAATCAGGCTTCCAAGTAATAGGTTGAAACCGGTCTTGAACAACCAATCCATTCTGTCGATACAGGTTCATTGACATGATAACATCAAAAAGACTCTGGTGAAACCGTAGAAGTTCATCCGTGGCTGTCAAGTTGAAAAAGACCATTATCATCACCGTAAGAAATATGGTGTATTAGCTCCTTACCATAATTCTGGTGAGTTTTTTATTTTTCTCAAATTTTCATTTGTTTTTATTTATTTTTTCTGTTTTTTTCTTACAATTTTTTTCTGTTTTACATAGAAGTATAGAACAAATGGCGCTGCTGTTTTCCTGCTACCCGTGTTGCTGCCTACTTCTTCCCAACTTTCACGCTTACATGGAGCATAATGACACTGTCGGGTCTGTCCGGTGTCCTTAAAATTTTGACAACTTTCAACTTTCAATTTTGACTCTTGCTGCTGGCCTTCTGTTGTGGTCTTTTGCAGCTCGGGTGTTTAGTTCTTTTTACGCTTGTGGTGGTCTTCTGTTTTTTTGTTGGGTTGTTTGTCCCTGCTTTTGCCTCTGTTTTAGCTCTGTCGTGGGGTTTTGTTGGGCGTTTTGCTGTGCTGTGCTTCGTTGTATCTCCTTGCCTGTTTTGGGCGCTTCTTTATAAAATTTGATGTTCCAAGGAAAAAAAAAAAAAAAAAAACACCTGTAAAAAAACTGTCTATTTTTTTTTTAAAAAATATCAAGTGTATATATATACAGTTTTTTTATTATCAGTTCGAACTGACAAAAATATATCAATTCCTTACATATGTGCTATTAGATTTAAATACTTTGACTTGGCTGCATGTACTTGTCAAAGCATATTTTAAATCCAATGGTTCACATGCAAGGAACTGATATATTTTATATCAGTTCAAACTGATAATAGAAAGACTATATATATATATATATATATATATATATATATAGAGAGAGAGAGAGAGAGAGAGAGAGAGAGAGAGAGAGAGAGAGAAATTTTCTAATAAGGACTTTTACTTTAAGCACCTTTGATAAAATTGTATGGAATAAATTGAATCTTGATTTGATTTTTTGTATGGATGGTGAAAACGTTAAAATACATTTATGGGAAAAAATTAAAAAAAAATTCGGATGCAAGATCTAATTTTTTCCATTTTTTTTTTTTTGAAGATAAAACATTTAAAAATAGGGAAATATAAGAAAAAATAGTTGTCAAATCCAAAAAATTTCCAAATTTGTACCAAATGTATATTTTAATTTTCTTAGGATATATACAAAAAATCAAATCAATATTCAATATATTCTATGCAATTTCATCAAATGTGTTTAAAGTGTGCATTGTAAAAGTATTTATTAGAAAATTACTCTCTCTCTCTCTCTCTCTCTCTCTCTCTCTCTCTCTCTCTCTCTCTCTCTCTCTCTCTCTCTCTCTCTATATATATATATATATATATATATATATATATATATATATATATATATATATATATATGGTGGTTTTCTCATATGGGATACCTTGTTTTAACATAAAGTAAGGGCCTCCATGAAATCCTTCGATTTGAATGAATTTTGATCTGAATTTTGTTGTGGATTATAAATTCAATATGTATATATATACAAAGTTTGAATTTTTTTTCAAACACTTTAACTATTTGTTTCCGATTTTTTTTTAAATATGAACCATCAAAAAAATGATGAAAAATAGGATAAATGAAAAAAATAGTTGTAGTGCTTGAAAATTTTTCAAATTTTGTTTGCAAGTACATTTCATTAAACTTATCATTCACAACAAAATTCGGAACAAAATTTATTCAAATAAATGGATTTCATGGAAGCTCTTACTTTATGTTAAAATAAGGGATTCATTATGAGAAAACCATATATACCGTCAGCGAGATTTTTGGCGTGACAATTTGTTGGGGGTTCCTATTCTGGAGCTTCTGAGGATTCCTGATTACTTGGCTAGCCCTCTCAGGGCAATGGTTTATGATTTTATCCATGAGGGCATGTGGGTTCTTGACGGTAGTTTTCGAGCCCATTTTTCAGATATCTATTTTCAGATCGATAGGATTGCTATCTCTCCAGTTGCAGATTCTTTAGTGTGGGCTCATTCTTGGGATGGGCAGGTTGACATAGCGTCTTTTGTTGAATCAGCTCCTCATAGACGATTGATTGTGTAGGGTTGGGTTTCACTTAGCTTTCTGGTGTAGTGTTAATGGGGTTAGCAGTGAGTTGTCTGATCATCTTTTCCTCCGGTGCCCCTAATGGCTACTTTTTAGGAGGCAATTTTTTCAGGTTTTCAACGGCGTATTTCTACCGATTCGTGGAATTCGTTCTTCTCCCAGGCCATGTCAGTTTCATTTAGTGATCAGACGCAGGTTGTATGGAAGACGACTATTCATGCTGTGGTTTGGAGTGTGTGGTTTGCCTGTAACTAGTGGATTTTTGAGAGTAGAGCTGTGGATTTCAGATCTGCTTTATCTTTGGTTTGACATGTGGTGTCTGACGCTAACCAGTTAGAGATTGGGTGTATACGTAATTGTGCAGATGATCTTTTTATTTTTCGTCGATTTGATCTTCGTGGTTGTCCGGCTAGGGGCCCGATTATCAAGAGTGTGATTTGGTCGCCTTATACTCCTGGTTGGATCAAAGTTAATACTGATGGTGCCACCTTGAGTTCTCCAGGTGCTGGGGGTTGTAGGGGTGTCTTCCGTAATTGTAGAGCTTTTGTGAATGATTGTTTTGCTGTTCCTTTTGGTCAAGTGTTTGGGTTTGAGGCGGAACTTCTTGCAACTTCGATGGCCATTAATTTTGCCTAGCAGAATAGGTGGCATCGGATCTGGCTTGAGAATGATTCTTCTTATGTGGTTCAACCACTCTCATCTAGCTTCGAGCAGGTTCCTTGGTGGATTAGGTAGGATTAGTAGCACTATATCTATCAGATATCAAAAATAGAGTTTCAGGTTTCTCATATCTTTCGGGAGGGGAATCAAGTTGTGGACGTTCTTCTTAAGCATGCTTTGGGGTTGGAGGTCGATTCGTGGTGGTCTAACACCCCGTCTTTCTACTCTTTGTTGGTTGGCAATGATTGCATAGATCGGGAGTCTTTTCGTTTTTCTTGATGTTTTTTGTTTCAGTTTTTTGTGGCCTGCGTGCCACTGTTTTTGTTGGGAATGTTTCCCTTGGCTTTTGTGCTTTTTTGGTTTTTGTTACTTTTCATTTTATTCTTTTTATTATTACATGGATGGATACTGCCTAGGGGTTTTTTCAGTATATGATCGTTTGTAATGCTTTTTCCCTCTTGGTCAGTCCAATTATATATATATATATATATAAGTAGTTATTAAGTGAGGTATACCTTATTTTAATTTCAATAAAGACCTTGATGAAATCACATATATTTTTATGAATTTTGATATGAATTTTTTTCATGGATGATAAGTTCATTGAAATCTAGCTATGAATAAAATTTGAGAATTTTTCAAGTACTAAAACTATTTGTTTGAATTTTCCTATAATTATCTCATTTTTTTCGATCCCTTTATATTTAACAAAATCAGGATAAATAGTTCCGGTGCTTGAAAAATTCTCAAATTTTGTTCATAGGTAGATTTCATTAAACTTATCATCTAGAAAAATATTCAGATTAAAATTTATAAAAATAAATGTGATTTCATCAAGGTCCTTACCGAAATTAAAATAAGGTATACCTCACTTGATAACTTATATATATATATATATATATATATATACAGAAATTCTATTATCAGTTTGAACTGACAAAAGTTATATCAGTTCCTTGCATGCGGGCCACTGGATTTAAATACTTTGACTTGGCTGTATGCACTTGTCAGTCAAAGTATAAAAATAAATGTGATTTCATCAAGGTCCTTACCGAAATTAAAATAAGGTATACCTCACTTGATAACTTATATATATATACATAAATTCTATTATCAGTTTGAACTGACAAAAGTTATATCAGTTCCTTGCATGCGGGCCACTGGATTTAAATACTTTGACTTGGCTGTATGCACTTGTCAGTCAAAGTATAAAAATAAATGTGATTTCATCAAGGTCCTTACCGAAATTAAAATAAGGTATACCTCACTTGATAACTTATATATATATATATATATATATACAGAAATTCTATTATCAGTTTGAACTGACAAAAGTTATATCAGTTCCTTGCATGTGGGCCACTGGATTTAAATACTTTGACTGACAAGTGCATACAGCCAAGTCAAAGTATTTAAATCCAGTGGCCCGCATGCAAGGAACTGATATAACTTTTGTCAGTTCGAACTGATAATAGAATTTCTGTATATATATATATAGGGGAAATACCCCTTTTTAGTCAAAAAAATTATGAGGTTTATTGTTTTTACCCAATATTAGTATTTTTATTGTTTCTACCCTACAATTAACTTTGGAGACTAAAATGCCCCTCATTGTCCCCTTTTTCATTATTTTCTTAATCTCTCTTCATTCTCTCTCTCTCTCTCTCTCTCTCTCTCTCCACTAGAAACAGTCTCTCTCTTCCCAAATTTCTCACTTTGTTCTCTCTCTATCAGATACGGTTTGCTGAAATTTTTTCCCATTTTTATATCTGAAATTATACCTCTCTTCAATCTCAGCTTGAAATAAAATCTCATCTCTTTAAAGAACCCATTTATCTTTGAAACCATTGCTGTTGGAAACAAAATCTCTATAACAACACCATTGTTGAAACCCAAAAATTATTTTTGTATTCAAACCCCTTTAATTCGGATTTGGCTTCACTTGTCACGGATTCAGCGGTGTTGTTGTCATAGGTTTGGCTTCATTTGTCACGGATTCGACGGTGTTTCTCCAGATCTATTCTTCTTCTTATTATTATTTTAATTTTTTTGTTTCTCCAGATCTGTTCTTCATCTTTTTATCATTTAAAAAAAAAAAGTTTTTTTGATGAAGATTGATGAAGATTGTTATTGTATTGTTGTTGTTTGAGATTGATGATGAAGATGTTTGAGATTGATGATGAACTGGGGATTTTTTTGATGATAATGATGATTAAAAATAAAGTTAATTTTTTTCTCTAGATCTCTTCAAAGGTTTTTTAGTTTTTGTTTTTTTTATTTACTTTTTTATTTGAAGAGATCTGAAAATCCATCCAGATCTCTTCAAAGATTTTTTAATTTTTTTTGGTATGAGAAAATCTAGAAAATTTTCAAATTTGATTTTTTTTTTCTAGGTTTCTTTAAACACACCAGGCCAGACCAATTAAACACACCACGACAACCCAATTAAATACAACAAGGCGGACCAATTAAACACATTAGGCCACCAATTAAACACACCAAGACAGACCAATTAAACCCAATTAAATACACCATGACAACCCAATTAAACCCAATTAAACACACCAGAGCAACTCAATTAAACACACCAAGGCAAACCAATTAAACACACCAGACCACCGATTAAACTAGGGGTGGGCAAAAAAGCCAATACACCGTAAATCGGACCAAACCAAACCAAACCAAACCAAACCGCTTGGTTTGGTCTGGTTTTGTACTTAAAAAAAAAACCGTATGGGTTTATTTTAGTAAAACCGTATGGTTTTGTCCGGTCTATGGTCCAAGTATATTAAACCGGATCGGACCGTAAACTGAATACTTTTAGTATTACTATTATATGTCACACCCAAAACTTTTTAATAAAATTTTAAAAATAAAAGGTTGAAGTCAAAAACCCTAATTTATTATTTCATATTTGTTTTTTTCGACCACCAACCGTACAAGTTCGTACAAAATGAAAACCTCCATTAACAAATAAAACTCCAAGCATGGGATGGTAAAAGATTTTAATTTGTTTCCATTATTTTACAAAGTTATCACTAATAATAAAAAATATTAATTATATTAAACTAAATTAGTGTAATTTTCATGATTTAGTTGTACAAATTTTTTGACTTGCATACATTCAATTGCATTGTCATGATTATAGCAATAGCAAGTGATTTTTTTTTTTTTTTTTTTTTTGAACTGCAAGTATTATTCAAAGAGCCAAAAAGGCTAAGAGTAACAAAAACAACATAGGAACCAATCCTGCCAGAGGAAAAAAAACAATCAGAGCAAAAGACCAACAAAACCAGCACAGAGCACAAGACAACCAAAGAAAAGCAAGGCAAAATGACAACACATAAACAAAAGAAGAAAACCAGCTGAATACACCTAGCCAGATCAATTAGCACCAAAACACAAATCACCAAAACAAGCTTAACAACAGATCCACAAGAAGCCAACAAAACCCTTCCACCAAACTGGAGAAGAGCCAAGCCAGCTATAAACCCAGAACTTGAACCCATCAACAACAAAAACGCACCAGAGACGAAACAGGGAGAGCAAGAAAACTCTAAAATCAACCCAGACAATGGTGACCTCTTCCAGGCCTGATCCCTCGCACCCAACAAACACAAACAAGAAAAGCTTCACTCACTCTCTTTGATAACAGTCCCTTCATCTTTATCCCTCATCACAAAGAGATTATCTATCTCATTTTCTAAACCACAATAATCTAGACCTTGAACCACATTCCTAGTCTTCATACAATGACTTCTTGAAGGGAAATAACTTTTCCTCCCCTTCCTTTTAGTATCAAAGGTCTTAGACACTACAAAGACCCCATCATTCTTAGCTCCACCTCCCTTCCCACTATTAGAGCTTGATTTTATAGAAACCCATTCTTCAATCAAAGACTCCTGACTCCCAAGATCAACATAAACATCAATGGGAGGACCTCCCAAATCACCTCCCACTACACACAACCCAGGCCTATCAGACCCTTCCACCATTACTTTGTCATTGGAGCCTTCTTGAACACACAAAGGTCTATAGCTACCTCTAGCATCGCTACATTCCATGCTCTTTTTTGCAAGATACTCCAACACAACACCCCAAGCCCTTTTTTTGAAACTTTTCCTTCTATCATCCACGTCAGCCAAGGAAACACTGACCACACCATCATCTCTAAGGATGCTCCCCATGCCTTTGATATTGTCAAGCTTCCCTTTAGAATTTCGATTTACCAACCCCTTTCCTTTATCTTTAGCAATCTTGCCACTACCTACCATATCATCCTCAGACCTAAGCTGCAATAAATTAACATTATCAATTTTATCCCAAACCATCCCACAACAGCCTTCCCTAGAATTAACAACACTACACCCCAAACCTTTTCTTGGAACAAGCTCCAACTTGCTGTAACCAATACTCCTCTTGACAGAAACAACAGACAAAGGAAGGTTATCACCAACCCCTTTCTTGGAATTAAATGAGGCCCCATTTAATTCACGATTCCCCAGTCCCTTTCCTTTGTCTTTGACACTCTTTTCATAGCTTTCCCTAGCCTTATCTTCAGACCATAGCTCCATTAAGCTCTCATCAATCTTAAAGCATGTCTTTTCCTCCCCGTTATTTCCTTTTTTGAATCTATCTTGATTCTCCACCTCTTTTTGACTTGGATTGAAATAAGACGAGGCCTTATCGTCTTTGAAGCCATTATCTTTTTTAGAAACAAGACTTACCTTAGCCAAATCAACCATATGAACCCATTGATCTCACTTGCACTTTTTTTGCAAACCCAGAATTTTTTCCAACCAAAAGGAATTAATCCTCTTCCTATCCTCCTCTATCTTCACTACAAACGAACCATCCCCACTTATAACTTTGATCTCATTGGGACAAGGATGATGAATTGGAATTAAGACTAGAATTCTACCAAAATCAAAACGAATTCTAGACTCTGTCTCCTTATCCACTAAAACAGGTTCACCTATCATCTAACCTACACTCATAAAAAACTTATGATTCCAGAATCTTAAAGGAATTACTAACACAGAGATCCAAACTAATTTTGATTGCGGGATTAACGAATCAGACCAATTAACTACCGAAGAAAAGCAATCATCCCATAAAAAATGACTCTTAATGAAACATTCCTTCTCATCTTCTGAATCAAAACTCCATAAGATACATTTGTCACCAATATTTGCAGAAGAAAACTTAATACCTTTGCAAGATAAACCGACATTGACACCAGACACATCATAGAATTTATGTAGAATTCCTACAACACTTTTCTTGAGCCACTATTGATCGTTCTCCATCCATTCCATGGCCATGATTTCCCTTTTTCTCAGCTTATCACCAGCAACTAATCTTTTCAAGAATCCACTCACTTCTCCACCATTAGCCTACATGCTTAAGAAAACTTCTTGCCTCCTAAAACCACCTCGATTTTCTTCAGATCTCATCTGTAAGGATTCCCTTTTGTTGATTGGCTTATTTCGTGGTCAAACCACATGTTGGGGTTTGGTTGTAAGGGTAGTCTAGGTCATTAAGGTTGAAGATCAAAGACCCTTTCCAAGACCTCAAGAGGACAAGCACCAAAGGTATATCTTGTGCTTACTTTGGCTTGAAGAGATATAGTTGCACACACTCACAACATGCATAACTCTTATTCTTGAATGTTGTGTTTATATTTTGTGTGCATTGTGCTTTATTGTTTATTCAATGTCTCTTCTTGCATTTAATTGATTGCATCTTGTTGTATGAAATGCCATGACATGATAGGCATTAGGATGCATTCAATACCCACACTTGCACTTCATGTATGTTAGCTTTTTGTGTGGTGTAATTCATTTCCCTAAGGATGTTCGGAAACGTCCGCGCGTGCACGGTGGTGTGCTTTGTTTTGCGCGATGATCGCCGGTGGAGATGCCTTTGGCTTCTCCTTGGTTTCACCATTTTTGGTGAAACGGCGGTTAAGTTCGGCGGCCTGGCCGCCGTTCGAAACCGCCGAATGAGACCTGATTGAAATATTTCTCTCAGGTCCAAAACGGCGGTTGGGATCGGCGGTTTCCAAACCGTCGAACGAAGTCGCCGAAGTTCCCCTGTTCCACTCGGGAGCCATTCGGCGGTTCAATTCGGCGGCCTGGCCGCCGATTGAAACCGCCGATCGGTGCGTTTCAAGGGCAAAATTGTATTTTCACCTGCCCTGTTTTTGGTCTCTATAAATACATCATTATCTCTGGTTCAGAATACAAGTCTTGCATCCCAAGAACCCTAGAGAGATATTTAGAGAGACTTGAGAGAAAAATCCTTAAAGATCACATCTTTAATTCTCTAAACCCATTCCCACATGCACAAATCATCATCTAGGCATCATCTAAGTTCATCTAGCATATGCCAATGCATGGGTCTTCTTCAACACACATGGTATGATTTGTTGAACACTTTTATCTTACATAATTAGTGTTTCTACTTATCAATTTTATCTCATATTTTACTTATATGTGTTTAGATTAATTTCTACATATAAGATTGAGATTATGTGTTGATTGGGTTATTATTTGTTAGCTAGGCTTTAATGTTCATATGCCATCTAGCTAATTGATCTCATTTATTGATTGAGATTATTTTTCATAGCTTATTTGATTAGGTCATTATTGCCTAAAAGCTATGCCATGAACATTCTTGTGTGATGTATTGATAACTAGGTTGATAGATTGTTTTTTAATCAACTAGTTAATCCTTTGAATGTTTATGGGTTTTATATGATAGCTTTGTATCTAGGATTGGTTATCCTTTACTTAGCTAAAGTTATATGCCATATCATATAGCTATATGTGATATCTAGGATTGATTATATTGTCATCTTATAATCCTAGGTAAGCATTTAGAGTACCCTAGCTCTTATTGCATTAATTTAATATTCATACATATTCACATAGGGTTGTGCATCTCTTTTGAGAGATTGAAGTCTTGGGGCTAAGTGTGCTTAGGCCTCAAGCAAATTGGACTAGAGCCGCTATAAAAGGCCCGCGTGGTAGATTAGAGGGTGCTCACGCCAAGAGTAGTGTATCAGGGGATATCACTAGGGATTGAACCAAGAGTGGCGATTGGTAGTGTCCATAGCCTGAGGTTATCTAGGGTGAGGGTCCGAGAATCACTTGAGGGTGTAACCGTCTTTTCATATAGTGGATTTTGAGGTTCGAGTGTGGCGCACTTACCAGCCCGTGGTTTTTCCCTGTTGAGGGTTTCCACGTAAACATCAAGTGTCATTTATTATTTCCGCATCTTATTACACTTGTATGTATTATTGACTTGCTAGGGGTATTTTCGTAAAATTGACTTGCATGCGAAAATTGGGTAATAATTAGATAAAATCTATTCACCCCCCCTCTAGCTTTATATAGAACACACTTTGAGAACTTTCATCATCCTCTGATTCTTCATTAGCATAGGCTTCCAGGAGCTTGAGACAACCTTTGCAAAACTACGAACACCCTTCTTTCCATCTTTGAAAGAACAATGATTTTGAGGCTTAGGCATCGAAAGCCTTCTTCTTTTCTAGTCGTATGATGCAACCTTAGCACTTAATTGTCGGCTGAAAGCAACCATCCCATTCACCTTCTTAGCTATAATGGTTGCTTCCTTCATCGTCTCAAAGCGAATAAACCCAAAACAACTCCCATGAAAGCTCTTTTTAGAGGAAAGAAAAATCCTTCTTCAACAACCTGCCGCTTATAATATCCTGACTCCCTTCACGGCCAAGGGAGTCAGACCATCTCTCTCTAGATTTCACTCTCTCTCTCTCATGATCCACCAGTAGATAGGCAATAGTAAGTGATTTTATTAATTATTATTTTTTCTACTTCCAAAAATTCTACACAACACTTTATTTTTATTTTTATTACTCTTTTAGCTTTTTTTAGTTTGATGAACCGTACGTAACAGTAACTTGCATGTCTCGTTAATTGCTCACTTTATCATGCCATATATATTTTTAAATGGTCAAGCATTTGGATTTCAAGTCAAAAACTGTTAGACCGAACCAGACCAAACCGAATAAATATAATTTGGTATGGTCTGGTCTGAAAAAAAAAAAAAGAATGGTCCAAACTGGTCCTATTTTTCAAAAGACCAAAATTTTTGGTTTGGTCCGGTTCTAGTCAAAACTGGACCATGCCCATCCCTAAATTAAGCACACCAGGGCAGACCAATTAAACTCATCTCGGCAACCCAATTAAACACACCAAGGCAGACCAATTAAACACATTGGGCCGCCAATTAAACAAGCCAGGGCAGACCAATTAAACACATTGGGTCACCAATTAAACACACAAAGGCAGACCAATTAAACCCAATTAAACACACCAGGGCAACTCAATTAAACACACCATGACAAAACCAGGTGTAAATTAATTAAACACACCATGGAAAATCAATTAAACACACCAGGGCAAGACTAAATTAAACACACTAAGTCTAACAAAATTAAACACACAAGGGCAAAAAAAATTGTAGAAGAAGAAGATGGAGGTCCGGGAAGAAGAAGAAGAAGAAGATGGAGGTCTAGGAAGAAGAAAAAGAAAAAAAAATAGAGAAATTTTTTTTTTTTATAAAGAAAATTAGTCTTTAAAAATAAAAATCAATAAAAAAAGAAGAAGGGCAATTTTGTCCAAAAAGTAGATTTTTTGATAAAAACAATCAAAACACTAATTCTGGCTAAAAATAATAAAGCTCCTAAGTTTTTTGGTTACTTATAAATTTTACCGTATATATATATATATAGAAAGAGAGAGAGATATGTCTACGAAAGGCAAAAAGGGTGGTACATTTCATATTAACTTGTTAGAAAATGAAACAATTGATATCAAATAGTTATGATTATTTAATAGTTATAATATTCATGAATGCATATATATATGAGGTACTGAAAAAATGTTGTACAGGAAATTAAAATCAATTAAATACTCCAATAACTATACATTACACCCATTTAGTAGATAAATTAAACTAACCCTTGGAAAAATAAATGCAATGCTTAAAATATAGTAATTAAGAAAAAAAAAACATAAACCCTTCAGATTCATTATTGATATAATAATAATAATAATAATAATAATAATAATAATGATAAGATGATGTTGACTCAATAGTAAAGCCCCTCATACCCACACCACGAGGTTGTGGGTTTGAGTCTCCCCCCTCTCCCACAAAACCCTGAATTATTGTAATATTTCAATAATAATAATAGAAATTAATAGTTTATAGAATTTAAATTCGAACCTCCCTCACGATGACACGTGGCGCATTGAAACTCACATATTGTAAATCACGAGTTTATGTGGTGAGGAATGTGATGTTGACAACTCACATGCCACATCATTTGGAAAGTGTTTTTGGGAAACCTAGCAGTACTCTATTTCTATATATTTTTCATTGCAAATAAGCAAGTTAGATTGTATTTATTTATTGGGTTAATATTAAAAACCTCCCATCACCTTTGAACTATTATTGGATGTCTAGTTACAAATACTTTTATTTTAGAAACCTCTCCTATGGACTAACACCGTTATCATTCTGCTTGTGTTGACTGAGTTTGACCGTTAAAAGTCTAAAATGTCCCTATTTAAGCTTCAATTGTATGAATTGATCATTATACCCTCATACTTTTACCAAATAAATTAATAAAATAATAAAAGGTGAGAATGTTAACTTGCGAAGGAGAAGTTATTTTGTGGATAATTTTATCCCTAAAAATAACAAAATAACAAATAAACCAAACACATTGAAAATATACCAGAATATGTATTTATTTATGTATTTATTTTTCTTTTTTTATAAATCCAAGCAAATACTCATTTTCAATGTTTTTGGTTCATTTATAATTTTGTTATTTTTAGGGATAAAATTGTCCACAAAATAACTTCTCATTTGCAAGTTAACATTCCCGTATTTTATATCATTTTATTAATTTATTTGGTAAAAATATGAGGGTATAATGGTCAATTCATACAATTGAAACTTAAATAGGGACGTTTTAAACTTTTTAATAGTCAAACTCAGTCAACACAAACGGAATGCTAACAGTGTTAGTTCATAGGGAAGGTCTCTAAAATAAAAGCATTTGTAACTATACATCCAATAATAGTTCAAAGATGAGGGGAGGTTTTTAATATTAACCCTTATTTCTTTAACCAAATGTGTGAACACAAATGTCCTAGTTGAAGTTGTGTTGATGTCTAGTAAAGATTTGAGAATTTTGTTTTAAAATTTTTGAGAGAGTGAAATAAAAAAGGTTTGTGTATTCTATTTGTTTTTAAATGGATATATCCTACTTATTTTACAATATATATATATATATGAAAAAAAAATGGGTATCCGGTCGAATAACCGAGTATACCCATACGCTCGTACGTAGTTCAGAATCCGACCAGGGTATTTCCCAAAAAATTCAGACCGGATATGGCTAGATACCAAGCTCGGCCGAAGCCATCCTTAATCACTAATAAGGACAAAACAATTTAATTAAAGGGCAAACCCGAGGGAGATTTTATGTTATTTGCTCTTCTTTTAAATTTCAATATATCAAATCATAGTATACAATTTCACATGTCTTACAAATATATATATATATATATATTACACTTTATTCATTTCCTATTCTTCTAAACAAAACCACTCCTATATAGGCATACATTAATACAATGATCAGTTTGGTCATAATATCCTAGATTGAAAGTTCATACTAGAGACTAGAGTTAGGCACTAGGCAGGAGATCAGGTTCGATGAGATGACACCAAAAAAGCAACCAAAATTAGGACAAGATAAGCACCTTTCATGCATGGCTACCCACTTGAAGAGTTCTTGGAGAATATGCTTTTGAATTCGATGGTTGGTATGCCATCTTCTGCAAAACTAGGCTGAGGACTAGTCAGTCCAATTCCTTAATCAAGAATCCAAACATGGGGCACAGAATCCACCGATTTCTGTTGGGATTGACATTGAGCCATTGCTAGGCACATATACATCGCCACCACATCTTTTCATTCTATATAAGGTTCGGTTCTTATCACTACTTTCCATATGGCCCGTTGATTGAAAGCAGTAATGATGGAAGAAAAAGAAATTTATATTTGATAGTTGACACTTTTGGAAGTAAGATTGACTTTTGATACTAACTTTTAAAAACTGTGTTCTATAACGTTTTTTTTTTTAAAAGCAACAAACATTTGTTGACGAAGGCACCAAGCCAGGGAAGCAAACAGCCCACAAGCCAACAGAACAAACCACCCACAACCAACACACCCAAAGCAACGAAAAAAAAAAACCCAAACAACAACAAAAAGCGCCCTCTGCCCAGACAAGAACAGGGGCACCAAACAACAAGCCAAAACAGCCAAAACAAAAAACAGAAAAAACAAAGCCCACAAGAAAAACAAGCCGCTCAAATGTCACTCCAGCTGAGCACATCAACACCAGGAACCGATCCATTCTTGGCTAAAGAATCCGCAAAAGAGTTGAATGATATACAACAAAACTCAACCCTTGTTTGGCTCAAGTTTTCCAACCAGCTACAAATGTCGCGAACCATGTTCTCCTAACTTCCATTCACATCAACACTGCTAGACACCCATCTAACAGCATTGTTACAATCACTCATTATAATGATAGGCCGAAACAATAACTCTGATTTTGACCCAACCAATTCACACGCCTTCAAGATTGCCATTATCTCCGTCGAAATCGCGTCTTGAATCCCCATGTAAGAAGAAAAGAAGCATAGAATTTTACCCAAATGATCACATAACACTCCTCCTATACCAGCATTGCCTGTTGATCCCCTCACCGAACCATCAACGTTAAATTTTAAAGCGTTAAACCGAGGAGGGGTCCACCTCTCCACAACAGGAATCTTCTTTTTTGGAACCTCTGAACATTATTCTACAATATTCAACAAAATATGGGTTATAGGAGCTGAAGAACCACTTCGAAATGTTTGAACCACCACCCGACTCTAAATCTCACCATGTCCGCCGCTCTAAGGAAATCCAACTGAACCTCCTGGAAAACCATTTGATTCTGAACTTCCCAAATGGTCCAAATTGTCGCATAGAATAATGATCTCCAAGCTCTGTTCGAAGAACTCCACAGGCATAGATTGAACCACCCTCTCCTCCAAGCCGATAAGGAAGAAGACTGACAACACTTAATTCCCCACCGGTTCATACCATGTAGCCATAACTTCCAAGCCCAATCACATAATAAGAATAGATGATCAATCGTTTCCTCTTTTTTGTTACAAAGAGGGCATTTTATATCATCTCCAATCTGCATCCCGAATCTTCTCAGGACATCCAGTGCCGGCCCTGAGGTGGGTCAACTAGGGGCGACCGCCTAGGGCCTAGAAAAAAAAAGGCCGAAAAAGGGTCCATTTTTATTTTTATTTTCTGTGTTTGGTGTTTACATTTTTGAACTTTGATAAATAAAGAGCCCAAAAAGGGTCCAAATTTATTGTTATTTTTCAAACTTCATATAATTATATCAAATTTGGGCCCCAAATAAGAAAAAAAGATGTGGAAATCAACTTCTTATATAAAGATTGAGTTCAATATGGACTTTCATCAGAATTATTAAAAGCAAATGAGTAGCTCTATTTGCACCCCTGAAAATTTGTATGTGCATCCCTTTTTGCATATACACATCATTAAGAGTTTTTAAAAAATTATATTTTGTAAGCATGCCCCAAACATTACTAAATATACCCTTTTTTTTTAATTCTAAAAAAATTAAAATAAAATAAAATAAAAAAGGAGGAGGTATCCTCATCCCTTTTCATTTTCTAAGCAAATTCATTTTTCCTTATTTACACACGTTATTTCTTTGAGCGGATACTGTCATGCAGATCTATTTGATCGTAACTTTTTTTTTTTCAATTTTGTTTTTTCTATGTATCACGATATAAACTTGATAAAAATTATTTTGATTAAGCTTATTTATATATGTTATAGGTAAAAATCGTCATAAAGGACACGTCACCCCCATGAAGAAGCCACGTAAGCAGGAGTCAGGAAAAGTCAACTCAAAAGGGGGAAATCCCCCAAGTAACCCACTCGGCTGAAACCAAAGCGACCCGATCATAAACAAAGAGAGCCAGCTCGGGCAACATCACCTACTCGGGCATACTCGGGGATCAACAAGAAGAGATGATTGCGAAAACTCACTTCCCAAATACATGGAAGGAATCAGCAGTGAGCACCTCCACAATACGTAGCAGTGCAACCCTTCAGAGTTTAACAAGGAAACAAACAGGTCTCCCGCAAATAAAGGAGAAAGAATCCAGCCCAAACTCGGACTCAGCCAAAACAGGAAACATATCACGCCCAAGAAGGAAACAGAATCCGACTAGGACTGGGAAACCGCTCAAGACTTGGGCGCCACGACACCAAACCCTAGCGGCATCCCCAAACCCTAGAAACAACATGTATAAATACCCTTTGTAAAGCATAAGGGAGAGAGATCTTTTTTTGAGCATAACAGAGACCAGAGCATATTTTTGTAATCAATTTTTATATAGTGGATTTTGGCTTCATTGCTTAGGCAACAACCCGTGGACGTTTCTCCGATTATCGGAGTTTTACCACGTATCTCTTGCTCATTATTTTTACGGTATTAAGATTCAAACTATTATCACTCACAAACGTGATCTCAAATCATCGATTGAGTGTTGACGAAAAATCACAGTCAACAATTGGCGCTAGAAAAAGGGGGATCGAAGCACTTGTGAAGCAATGGCCGGCGAGGGAGATGGTAGCGATTCCAGGTACAGTCACGGACTACCCACTAATCAGTTGGAGGATAACGCCACTCCCAACATTACGGATGCAGCCTTAGCAACTGCAGATCAATCAACTGCCCTGGCTGGCATCCAGCGCTTCCCCCCAACTAATGAAGAAATCGTGCAAAGATTTCATGCTTCTCTACAGCAACTCATGTCAGACGCAGCGAGGCAGGGCGTTGACCAGTCCACCACGGAAGGTTTGATGTCACCTCACAATCTTTCCGCCCCAAATCAGCAGGCAACAAGATTACGTTCGACTGTGGTGGTACCAACGCCGGATGCACCCATAAAAGTGAGCCGAGGTCCTACAGACAGGCCAACAAATTTGTTTGAAAGGTTAGCCATGGATAGCAGGGAGCATAGAGAGGAGAATGATTCTGACAGAAGGCATGATTAGGATCGGATGGCCAAGGGTCGAGATCGCCCAAGGAGACGTACTCATCGGAGAGCCCGGTCATCATCCTTAGGAGAGAGTGAGCAGAGTTATCATCGCAAGCGTCAAAGGGGCACAGTTCGGCTACATGGCCTAAATCGAGAACATAGAGAGTTAAATCCAGAGGAAAGGGGCCAAAAGCTGATCGTAAGTCAGAATTTCAATGCGATGGGAGAACCGGAAGAAGACAGGGACATACTCATACAGAGTTTGACCCAGGAAGTTCAGAATAATCATCGACAGATGGATGCTTTAGTCAGGCTATATGGGCATAATGAATTATCAGACGACGAGTCTGGAAACCCTTTCACCAATAAAGTCCTGAGGACACCCTTCCCGAAAAGATTCAGGATGCCTCACGTAGAGCAATTCAAAAAGGACACTGATCCGAAGGAACACGTCAGAAGGTATAAGAGTAACATGGCCCAGTATGTCTACAATGATGCCTTGCTGTGTTTGAATTTCCCCCAAACTCTCGGGGATTTAGGCTCCAGGTGGTTCGGCAGGTTACCAGCAGCGAGTATAGGTAATTTCAGCGATCTAAGTAAAGCATTCTCAAGGAAATTCCTCGGTAATGTACATAGGAAGAAGTCGGTGGCCCACTTGTCCCAGCTAAAACAGGGAAAAGACGAGTCGCTGAAGAAATATTTGGGGAGGTTCGGTCAGGAAGTGTCCAAAATTGGGAGTGCAAATGATGAAGCCATAATTACCGCGTTCATCAACAACCTTCAGAATGGCCAATTGTCATTTGACCTCCGAAGAGCCCGACTAACCAGTTATGCCGATATGATGGACATGGCCGGGGGTTACGCCCTAGCTGAGGAGGAAGAAGTTGCCACGGGAGGTTACTTCGTACATGGCGGTCGCCCAGAAGGATCTAAAACCAAAGACCAAGCCAAGGCGCCCGATACCAAAGGTGACAAGCAGAAGAATAAGGCGTGGGATGGTCGGGATGGACGCCGAGCGTATGACCCAAAAACCGATCAGCCGTGGTAAAGGTTCCAGGGTAGATATACAAACTATACCCCCTTAAAAAATGATCAAGAGGAAATTTTAGCAATCCTAGAAGAAAAGAACATGACTAAAGAACCGCCTAAGCAGTCAACGTATGCTCGGAGGGACACCACCAAGTATTGTAGGTTCCACAAGGAGAATGGGCACGAGATGTCTAAGTGTTTCCAGCTAAGGGACCACATCGAAACCCTCATCAGGGAAGGACATTTGAAAGACATCGTCTTTTTTGACAGGACGGACGGACGGACGGACAAAAGGATAGCCGACAGGACGGACGGGCAAGAAAGCCTAGTCCCAAGAAAGCTGAGGATGAAGGAGCAATCAACACCATCTTCGGAGGACCATCGACTGGCAAGAGTAACAGGGAAAGGACCCAGGAAATTCGGGAGGCCGTGGAAGCAAGGAGAGACCTGGACGTCAATTCTGTTGAACCTGACCCGAAGAGAATCAAGGAAGGCTGGGACCCGATCATATTCACAGAAGCTGATTCACATGGAGTGGATGTTAGGCCAAATGACGCGTTGGTGATCAGCGCGCGGATTGGTCATAGAGAGGTTCATCGGATTTTGATTGACAATGGAAGCTCAGCAGATATTCTTAGTGCAGAAGTATATGACCAGCTGAGGCTAGATAGGAAAGACGTACAACCATTTCCCACACCCCTTAGAGGATTTGGAGGAGTCGAAGTAAGGTCGCTCGGCACGGTAAAATTACCCGTGAAGGTTGGGAAGACTCCTTGCCAAAAAATAGTGCTACTCGACTTTGTGGTGGTGGATACTGAAAATTAGCCGTACAACGCCTTATTGGGCCGACCATTCTTGAATAAAACCAAGGCAGTGACAGCAACCTACGCCCTCATGATGAAGTTCCCGACAGAATATGGGATAGGAGTTGTCAAGGGGTCACAAGAAATGGCCCGAAGAGCAAATTTGTCAGTATATAAGGATAGGGAAGTGCACTAAGTATACGCGGTAGTAGCCGAGCAAGAAATTGGTGAACCGGAAGAGCAGGCAGAAGTGCCAAAAGAATTTGAGTTGGATCCCAGAGAAGAACCTGAGGCTAAGAAAGATGAGTCAACCGAAGAAGTGGCATTGGATCCAGAGGATCCGAGTAGGACAATGAAGGTAGGGGAAAGTTTGAATGCATGATAGTGCCCATTTGTACACTCGATGTAACCCCCATTTCTTATCAATTGTACTCGTTTTCGAGTATATTTGTATATTTAATGTGTTTGGTGAGCTTTGTGTAGGTTATTTGCCATAAATAAGGTATTTGAGCTTAATTGATGAGTTTTGGAAGTTAAAAGGGCTGAAATGGAAAAGGCTCATGCAGAACACCTGACTTTTGGGGGCCATATCTTTCTCCTCAGAAAGAACTACGTTTCTTGCCACCTATTTTCGGAAAGCCTCGGCTGTCTACTTTCCAACGGTTTTTACGGATTGCGATTCCAATATATCTGGAGAAAGTTATGCTCGTTTCCGTAACGGTGCGCGCTGCTGGAAGACACTGAAGAACAAGAGGCGCTGTACATAAAGCGCTTTTGTACAGCGCCCGTACAGCGCCAATTCTCTGGAATGTGGACAGCAATTGGGCGCTGTACGTACATCGCCTTCGTACAACGCCCTGGGTATTCGTTTTGTGTCTTTTTTGTCCGAATTTGAGGGGTTTTCTTGTCCTTTGACCCCAAATTCTTACCCTAGCCTCTCCACTCTTTAAATACCCCTTTTCCTCTCATTTTTCAGACCTCCACTTCACTCCCAAACATCCAAGAACACTTCTTTCACCAAAATCCTTCACTAAATCACCCACATCCTTCATCAAATCATCATCCAAACTCATTTCTCACCTCACCACTTCATTTTCTCACCAAAACCCACCATAAAAACCACACCTTGGAGCAAGAGAAGTCAAGGAGAGAAGAAGTCTAGCACAACCAAGCAAGAGAGGAGGAGTTATTCACATTAGTTTACTCTAAACCTTTCTCTCTTTACATTTATTCATCTTTGATTATGGCTTGTACTTATTACTCATATTTTGTAGCCATTTATTGTAATATGAACTAAACTTCCTTGGCTAAGGCCAAGATGAAGCCTTTTTCCATGAATCATTAGTAAAGGCCATCAATTTATCATTATTGCTTGTGTTATGTATGTGTATTTCAATTGCTTAATGCTTCTAGGTGCCTAGCTAACACTTAGTTGATATTTGGTTGTTGTGTGAAGCACCGAGAGGAGAAGCACACAACGTGCTTGATGAAATGCCCGATACAAGTCTAGTAAGATAGAAATATGCGATGCTAGCTTGTAGGATTCAATTTGTATGCCATGAACTTAATGAATTTATATGTAGTTCGGATAACCATTGAGAAATAGGTTGTTGGTGCATATAAATATTGTTTTTATCACTTGAGAGAGGTTAGAGACTAATTGAGGGTATCACGAGTCTACACACACACTTGCATACTTTACTTCAAATGATGTGCCTAAAATTGATGAGAATTGGATAGGTGGATTCAAGGTCTTAGCCTAATTTCCCATACGAGATACAATCACTTGCTTGTGTTTGCCTTTGCTAAAGTTTGTTTACTTGTCTATTTTCAATTATTGCATTAGTGTAGTTTAAATTATAATTGAGTAGTATAATCCATCATTGATTATTGCTTGTTTGAATAGCTTTGGAACTAATCAATTTCGGTAATCGGTCACTCAATCCTTGTGGGAACGAACTTTTATTTTTCATTGTGCTACTCTTCGACCTCATACTATTGCGGGAGTCTTAAAGAGGCTAGTCAATTTTTGGCGCCGCTGCCGGGGATTGAGCGGATGATTGATATCGATACTAGTTAGTTTATTGCTAATTTGAACCTTTTAATTTAGTTTGTGTGTTTCTCTTGATAGGTACCATTGCTCTTGCATGCACCCAAGTACAAGGAGCAAAAATCTTCAATTCTTAAATTTTGATCCGGAGATTGAGAAGATAGCTCGAAGAAATAGACGTGAGGCAAGGTTAAGAAGAGCATAAATGGGTGACCAAAATGCACAGTTAGGGCACATGGGAGTGCCAAATGTGGCAAATCAAAATCAAGAGGAATTGCCTCCTCAAGCCAATCCAATGCAAGAAGGGTTGCCTCATGTTGGAGATGAGCGTACTCTATGGGATTATACAATGCCTAGAGTTGAGATGAACCAGTCGTCCATTCGCCGACCAACAATTGCAGCAAATTCCTTTGATATCAAACCGTCGATTATTCAGATGATTGGCACTACTTGCATATTCAATGGCTTGGTGAATGATGATCCGAACCTACACCTTCAGAAATTCAACGAGATTTGTGACACCTTCAAGTACAATGGGATTCCCGACGATTTTATTAAGTTGAAGTTGTTCCCGTTCTCTTTGGGAAATGATGTAAGGATATGGTTGAACTCCCAACAACCAAACTCGATCATCACCTTTGATCAGTTGGCCCAAGCCTTTTTGAATAGATATTTTCCACCAGGGAAGGCCGCTCGTCTTAGGAATGAAATTCTTTCTTTCCAACAATTTGAGAATGAGAGTCTCTACGAAGCTTGGGAGAGGTTTAAGGAACTTCAAAGGAGATGTCCTCACAATGGTCTTGCAAAGTGGCAGACTTTGCAAGCTTTTTACCAAGGAATTACGGTGTCAACAAGGAACTTAATGGATGCGGCTGCTGGAGGTTCGTTGATAAGCAAATCAATGGATGCGGCTAATGAACTCTTAGAGGAGATGGCACTCAACAATAGCCAATGGGGAAACCAAAGGCAAGTACCGAAGAAGATTCCGGGTAAGTTAGAAGTTGATGAGTTGACAAGTGTGAAGGCTCAACTAGCGGCACTTCAAAATCAAATGAACAAGATGAGTGCGGGGCCTAGTAATGTGCAAGTAGCTCAATGTGAATGGTGTTTGGGGCCACACTCTAGCATGGATTGTCAAGTTGGAAGCCTGCTTGCTTCAAGCTCATCAGAACAAGTATCCTTTGTGAACTACAACCGGAACTTTCAAAACCAACCCCAACAACACCATGCCACCCAAAATCCCCAAAACAATTCCTACCAAAACACTTATAACCCGACATGGAGAAACAATCAAAGCATGCCATGGAAGGACAACCAACCTCCCGGATTCCAACAACCCCACCAACCAAACTACTCTAACCAAGTCCCAAACAACCAAATGGGGAAAAAGTCTAACCTAGAGGAAATGTTCTCTAAGTACATGGGTAAGTTGGACAATAGAATGGAGACCCAAGACTTAGCCTTGAGGAAGCTTGACACGAAGATTGACCAAGTTGCTCAACATTCACAGGCCTCAATCCAAAACTTGGAAACGCAAGTTGGGCAATTGGCAAGGGCAATCCAAGGGAGGCAACAAGGGGCACTACCAAGCAATACGGTGGTCAACCCCAAAGAGCAATGCAATGCCATTTCATTAAGAAGTGGAAAAGAGGTTGAGTTACCGAAAAACTTTAGGATGGGAAAAGAAATTGGTGTAGAAGAAGAGGGTATAGAGGAAGAAGATGTTGTAGAAGAAAAGAAGAATTCTAGTCATGATAACGTGCCTACCACATCACAAGATCCTCCACCACAACCCCAAGTCAAAGCCTATGTTCCTCCAATCCCATACCCCCAAAGGTTGAGGAAACACAAGGATGCCCATCAATTCGCAAAGTTCTTGGAAGTGTTTAAGAAGCTCCATATTAATATTCCATTTGCCGAAGCCCTAGCACAAATGCCCACTTATGTCAAGTTCTTGAAGGACTTACTTTCCAACAAACGGAAGCTAGAAGAATTTGAGACGGTGGCACTAACGGAAGAATGTAGTGCAATCCTATAAAACAAGCTCCCACCTAAGCTAAAGGACCCCGGCAAATTTACAATACCATGTACCATTGGGAATTTGGAGTTTGGACAAGCACTATTAGACTCGAGAGCGAGCATCAACTTGATGCCGTTTTCCATTTTCAAAAAGTTGGGATTGGGAAAATTGAAGCCTACAAGAGTGACTCTCCAATTGGCGGATCGATCTATCAAGCACCCATACGGAATTATAGAAGATGTTTTGATGAAAGTGGGTAAATTCTTCTTCCCGGTTGATTTTGTAATTTTAGAAATGGAAGAAGATGTTGAGATCCCGTTAATTCTTGGGAGGCCATTCTTGAAGACTAGTGGGGCCTTGATCGATCGCAAGGAAGACAAGTTGACCTTAAGGATTGAAGATGAAAAAGTTGTGTTCGACATGTTCAAGGCCACCGAGAGCCCGTCACTATCCGAAGCATGTTTAAGAGTTGAGGTTGTTGATCCTCCCGTGGGGGAAGTTTTAATCGAAAGAGACATTCCGAAGGAGCCGCCTAAATCTACCTTTAAGCATGGGGTTACAAGAAAGAAGATAAAGGCGAGCCACAAAATAGGTTCACATGGAGTCGTGAACAAGATCCAAGCAACTCCTCCAGTTAAAGATGAGAGGAAAATGGATAAAAGGGAGAAGAGAAATAAAGCTTGTGCGGTGGAGCAAACAAGAATGGTAAATGAGTTTTGGGTGAGGACATTCTATGCCTCATATAAGTTGAAAAGGAAATGGGCGTTTGATGAGCCCAAGTCAATGGCCTTGCTTGAGGACCCAACTTGAACAATCGCCAAGGGAGGTACAACTCTTGTAAATAGTAGTTTTATTTTCATGCTCTTATTGCTTTTTACTTTTTCTTTGTAGCTTTAAGTTGTGGAGTTGTATTGTGCTTAGCTTTTAGGTTTAGTTTGTGTTAGGGTTACATTTTGGCTTCCCTTCCTCTTCTAAGCTTACATTGTTCAATCCTTTTTATGTGCAAACATTGGGGACAATGTTTCGTTTAGGTTTGGGGGTGCGGCCATCTAGTGACCCTCTCGCATCATTCATTTTAATCTTTCTTGCATGAGTGTCTTATGTGCTATTATTATCAAAAAAAAAAAAAAAATTGTATGATTGTGTGGGCTTAAAGCCAAAATTTGTCACTTTTATACCATTTTGAGTCAAAATCTAGAGCAGTAAGGGCTGCTCGTTGAGATGCTTTTGGGTTGAGCCGTTGTAGGCACATTTGTATGCCATGCGTTATTAGGGAGGCCGTGTTGGTCAAAGTTGCACCACATTGCTTGCACACATCCTACCGGACTCATTTTGTGTTTTAGTGAATGAGGTAGCACGCTTGAGATGTCTAGATCATTAGTGGAGACTACCCATGTGACCTTCATGGCCCAAATATTGCGTCCACAAGAGTGACTTTTATTCTATTCTCTAAACACTCATCATGTAGATTTTAGGCATAATAAAAAGGACCTCTTTTCATTGCATTGAGCATTAAAGATCATATCTTTAGTACTTTACCTCATGTTTTTCCCTTGTTTGCTTGCTTGACTCATACCTTTAGAGATGACGTAGGCAATGTGTGTTAGTCACTCAAAATGACCCAAACACATCCCTAAGCCTTGTGTGTGTGCTTAAATTTCCAAAGAATGTAGACCTTCACACTAAACTCAATCACCATATCCACCCATCTTACATTTACACCACATCAAACTCAAACACTAGACCATCCCATACAATGATCATGGCTAGAAAACACGAAGAGAAAAATCAAAGCTCAAAAAGAAACATATCAAATTTTATCCAAGTAGCGTGTACTTAGGCTTGTTGTAATCACTTTATAAAAAAAAATAAAAATAAAAAAATAAAAAATAAAAATAAGTTGCTCAAATATTAAGCAACTACAAAGGGATTCCAAAGTGCCATGTAGAAGACTCTAGCATGATCATTGGCTCGCCAATAATTCCATATCCTCCATAACCATCCAACCATCAATTTTGCTTGTACTTAAAAAGAAGTCCTAATTGATCTTTAGGAAGAGTCTAGCTTGAAAACAAGGGTGTTCTTAATGCTTGATTCCATTCTTGAGGTTTATTTGCATGAGAATATGAGCGTTCTTCAAAACTTTTCATATGCGTGTTAATTTTGAAAATCTCTTTGTGCATAAACTCCAACTCGCATATGTTTGATGAGTGAGCCTAGGTTCGGTGTGATAAAATAATGAGAGAACCCAAGAGAGGCTTAGAGTCAAAGTGAAATGTTATCTAATGACTCTTGTGTTCGATGCTTTTGAAACTAGTTTCACTAAGAAGTCCGGAATTGCAAGCATTAGTGTTGTAGCACCTTGGCTATCACACCTCTAGATTGCACTCAATGATCTTGGCATGCTTGTGTCTACTTTATGGTTCGTCCAATGTCGCATCTTATCTTTCGTTGACTCGATAGAAAATACGTTTGTGGGTACCGTTCTGTAGGCTCTCACGAGACTTCACTCGTCCACTAGGGATCGTCTAGGGGTTTAAAAGGCTTGTGGCACGTGCCAAGTGCCATCGTGTCACCCACGAAAGTGGTGTTTTCCTTTCTTTAATTTTTAGTAGGTTAATCTTAGTTTTGTTTGTTTCGTTTTTGCTCGAGGACGAGCAAAAGATAGGTTTGGAGGTATTTGATAGTGCCCATTTGTACACTCGATGTAACCCCCATTTCTTATCAATTGTACTCGTTTTCGAGTATATTTGTATATTTAATGTGTTTGGTGAGCTTTGTGTAGGTTATTTGCCATAAATAAGGTATTTGAGCTTAATTGATGAGTTTTGAAAGTTAAAAGGGCTGAAATGGAAAAGGCTCGTGCAGAACATCTGACTTTCGGGGGCCATATCTTTCTCCTCAGAAAGAACTACGTTTCTTGCCACCTATTTTCGGAAAGCCCCGGCTGTCTACTTTTCAACGGTTTTTATGGATTGCGATTCCGATATTTCTGGAGAAAGTTATGCTCATTTCCGTAATGGTGCGCGCTGCTGGAAGACACTGAAGAACAAGAGGCGCTGTACGTAAAGCGCTTTTGTACAGCGCCCGTACAGCGCCAATTCTCTGGAATGTGGATAGCAATTGGGCGCCTTTGTACAGCGCCCTGGGCATTCGTTTTGTGTCTTTTTTGTCCGAATTTGAGGGGTTTTCTTGTCCTTTGACCCCAAATTCTTACCCTAGCCTCTCCACTCTTTAAATACCCCTTTTCCTCTCATTTTTCAGACCTCCACTTCACTCCCAAACATCCAAGAACACTTCTTTCACCAAAATCCTTCACTAAATCACCCACATCCTTCATCAAATCATCATCCAAACTCATTTCTCACCTCACCACTTCATTTTCTCACCAAAAACCCACCATAAAAACCACACCTTGGAGCAAGAGAAGTCAAGGAGAGAAGAAGTCTAGCACAACCAAGCAAGAGAGGAGGAGTTCTTCACATTAGTTTACTCTAAACCTTTATCTCTTTACATTTATTCATCTTTGATTATGGCTTGTACTTATTACTCATATTTTGTAGCCATTTATTGTACTATGAACTAAACTTCCTTGGCTAAGGCCAAGATGAAGCCTTTTTCCATGAATCATTAGTAAAGGCCATCAATTTATCATTATTGCTTGTGTTATGTATGTGTATTTCAATTGCTTAATGCTTCTAGGTGCCTAGCTAACACTTAGTTGATATTTGGTTGTTGTGTGAAGCACCGAGAGGAGAAGCACACAACGTGCTCGATGAAATACCCGATACAAGTCTAGTAAGATAGAAATATGCGATGCTAGCTTGTAGGATTCAATTTGTGTGCCATGAACTTAATGAATTTATATGTAGTTCGGATAACCATTGAGAAATAGGTTGTTGGTGCATATAAATATTGTTTTTATCACTTGAGAGAGGTTAGAGACTAATTGAGGGTATCACGAATCTACACACACACTTGCATACTTTACTTCAAATGATGTGCCTAAAATTGATGAGAATTGGATAGGTGGATTCAAGGTCTTAGCCTAATTTCCCATACGAGATACAATCACTTGCTTGTGTTTGCCTTTGCTAAAGTTTGTTTACTTGTCTATTTTCAATTATTGCATTAGTGTAGTTTAAATTATAATTGAGTAGTATAATCCATCATTGATTATTGCTTGTTTGAATAGCTTTGGAACTAATCAATTTCGGTAATCGGTCACTCAATCCTTGTGGGAACGAACTTTTATTTTTCATTGTGCTACTCTTCGACCTCGTACTATTGCGGGAGTCTTAAACAGGCTAGTCAATGCACGTGTCAAAGCCCAGCTTGTTGCGCTGCTGAGAGATTACAAGGATGTTTTTGCTTGGAGCCACGAAGATATGCTGGGGATAGACCCGAAGGTGATATCACATTGCCTCTCCATCAACCCAGAGTTCTGCTTAGTGAAGCAGAAAAGACGGCTGTTCAACCCCGAAAGGAGTACATCTATTAAAAATGAAGTAAAAAAGTTACTTTCCGTAGGATCGATAAGGGAAGTCAAGTACCCTGACTGGGTGGCCAATGTGGTGCTAGTCAAGAAAAAGAACAACCAGTGGAGGATGTGTGTGGATTTCACAGATTTAACCAAGGCCTGCCCGAAAGACAGCTTCCCACTACCAAGGATTGACCAGCTAGTGGACGCAACAGCAAGGCACGAATTGTTAAGCTTCATGGATGCTTACTCAGGGTACAATTAGATCTGAATGAATAAAGCCGATGAAGAGAAAACAGCATTCACCACAGACCAGGGGTTGTATTGCTATAAGGTGATGCCATTCGGATTGAAGAATGCCGGGGTAACGTACCAAAGGCTGGTGAACATGATATTCGCTCGGCAGATTGGGAGGAACATGGAGGTCTATGTAGATGACATGCTGACCAAGAGTGTCACGGCAGAAAGACATGCGAAAGATCTAAAAGAAACCTTTGAGGTTCTAAGGAGGTACACGATGAAACTTAACCCGAGCAAATGTGTGTTCGGGGTACCATCAGGTAGGTTTCTAGGTTTCCAAGTGCATCAGAGGGGAATCGAAGTGAACCCTGAGAAGATCAAAGCATTAGAAGAGATGGCTTCGCCAAGAACGCTGAAGGACATACAGAGGCTGACGGGATGTCTTGCATCACTTAACCGATTCATAGCAAAATCAACAGACAGATGCGCCCCGTTTTTTAAAGCAATAAAGAAAGGAAAATGACTCGAGTGGAACAAATAATGTGAAGCAGCCTTCCAAAAGTTGAAAGAGTACTTAGGGCGAGCACCCATCCTCTCAAAGCCAGTGGTTGGAGAGACATTATACCTATACCTCTCGGTCACATAAGTGGCAACAAACTCGGTGTTGATCCGAATGAAGGATGGAATACAGAGACCGGTGTATTATACCAGCAAGGCGTTGCTGCCTGTAGAGACAAGGTATTCACCGGCAGAAAAGATAGCGCTCGCCCTGATCACGGAAGCCAGGAAGCTAAGGCCATATTTCCAAGCGCATGCAATAGAGGTATACACTGATTACCCGCTGAAGCTCATCTTGCAAAAGCCAGAACTGTCAGGTAGGCTGACTAAATGGGCGATGAAGTTTAGCGAATTCGACATCAAATACACCCCAAAAGCAGCAGTCAAGGGGCAGACAGTGTCAGATTTTATAGTGGAATTCACCGAGCCAGATGCCGAAGTGAGAAGAATAATGGAAGAAAAACAGGAGAATAGCTTCCGATGGAGGTTGCATGTAGATGGATCATCAAACACCCATGGCAGCGGGGCCGGGATGGTCATAACAACTCCGGAGGGAGACACTGTAGAATGCGCCATGAGGTTCGATTTCAAAGCAACCAACAACTAAGCAGAATATGAAGCTTTGTCGGCTGGCTTGAGGGTCTATATAGCTTTAGGAGCAGATGAGTTGGAGATTTACAGTGATTCGCAAGTTGTGGTTAACCAGGTATTGAATGAATACCAGGCGAGGGAAGAGCACATGATAGCTTACTTGGACATTGTAAAGAAACTGCTCAGAAAATTCAAGATGTACAAGATCTTTCAGATCCCTCGGGAAGAAGACGAGAAAGCAGATGCTTTGTCCAAATTAGCTTCAGCCACCATGAGTATCAGGTCCAAAGTGATACCGGTGGCGCACCTGACTAAGCTGAGTACAACAGAATCTGAGGAAGTTATGGTGTCAGAGATCCGACCAATTCAAGACGACTAGACCACACAACTCAGAAAGTATTTGGAGAAAAAGATTTTACTAAAGGATGCTGTGGAAACAAAACACGTCAAGTACAGGTCAACCCAGTACACAATCCTGAGAGGTGAATTATACATGAGAAGGTTCGCAAAGGTGCTGCAAAGGTGTATCGCCGGTGAAGAAACCAAAAAGATCCTGATGGAGGTTCACAGTGGAGTATGCGGGAACCATACTGGGGGTAAGAGTCTGGCGCATAAGGTACTTAGGCAAGGATTCTATTGGCCGACTTTGTTTGTAGAGGCACAGCGATTCGCGGAGAGCTGTGAGACATGCCAGAGAATAGCAAATGATATTTGGTAACCCCCGGAGTTTCTCATAAACTTAACTTCACATTAGCCCTTTGCCATGTGGGGCCTCGACCTGATAGGACCAATGCCCACTGGAACAAATGGGGATGCGAAGCATGCTATTGTGGCAGTGGACTACTTTACTAAATTGGCGGAAGCAGAAGCTCTCGTGCACATCACTGAGGCAAACACCACCAGCTTTGTCAGAAAGAACATAATATATAGGTTTGGGATCCCGAGCATCATCATAACAGACAATGGGACCCAATTCGACAACAGCAAGTTTAGAGAAATGTGTGAAGAGTATAAGATCACAAACTACTATGCGTCACCTGCTCATCCTCAAACCAATGGCCAGACCGAAGCTATGAACAAGGTGATCAAGCACACGCTGAAAGCAAAGTTGGAGGCCAAAAAAGGTAGCTGGGCGGACAAGCTACTAGAGGTGTTATGGGCATATCGAACTACTGTAAGGTCATCCACAGGGGAGACTCCTTTTGCGTTAGCATTCGGGACGGAGGCTATTATCCCAGCAGAAATAAGTTTCACATCACCCAGGGTACAACTATACAGCCCCGAGCACAATATTAACATGCTACAGCAAAGCTTAGATGAGATTGAAGAAGTCAGGGATGCAGCACAAGTGCGAAACGCCGCATACCAGCAAAGGGCTGCGAGGTACTATAATTCCCATGTTCACGTGTGCAGATTCCAGCTTGGAGATTTAGTGCTAAAAAGAGTATCCCCGAACACCAAGGACAGGTCGGCAGGATCCCTCGCCGATAAATGGGAGGGGCCGTACATCGTCAAGGGAGTCGCGAGGCACGGGGCATACATGATAGCTCGACCAGGGGGGAGTCTAGTACCCCGACCATGCAATGGACAGTACCTTAAGATCTTCTACCCCTAAGGAACTCATCCTTATGATTATGTTAATTCAGTTTATTTTTTGCTCAGTTTTAGCTTTGCATTAATTGTTTCAGATTTATTTGATTTTCTAATAAAGTTCATTTCCCAATAAATAGGTTATTCATTGAAGTCGATAAGTCCCATGAGCAAAGATATTCCATGGCCGATGAACGATAGCAGCCACTTAAAAATTGGCTAAACGAACGCCGAGTAAGAAAAAAATTCGGGCGCAACGAAGTCGCGAGAGAGCGGGCAAATAGTGCTCGAAGGGCGAAGAAGCTGAAGTAGCACGCCCGCCTAGTTAAGATAGTGCAAACGCACCTCTTGGCAAAAAGGCAAAATCGAGGCACCAGGATGACTGGAAAACTGCTCGGAGCGCTGCCAGAAAGGCTAGTGAGATGCGCAGCCATGTTGGCAGGAACATAATACCCCAACGATTCGGCGAAACCTTGCACAGACAAAACCGGGAGACGTCCTAGGTGACTTGTGTAAGGACCTCAGCGTATAGTCGTGGTGAGCCTCGACGTAACGTTTTGGTAAAACCTAAATAGGTCAAAAAGACAAATTGCCAGTTAAATAAGATACTCGGCTAAATCAAATGCCAGTTGAATAATATACTCGGCTGAGTTAATTAAATGCCAGTTAAATGAGATACTCGGCTAAATTAATTGCCAGTTAAATGAGATACTCGGCTAAATCAAATGCCAGTTGAATAATATACTCGGCTGAGTTAATTAGACGCCAGTTAAATGAAATACTCGGCTAAATTAATCACCAGTTAAATAAGATACTCGGCCAAAATAGAGCTAGGGATTTCTAAAAAGATCCATAAGCTCAAAGATAGCCGAGTACGGGCTGTCAAGTAAATTGTACTTATTTAGTTCATCCCATTTGTGTGTTTGTCATGCAGGAAATTAGAAACAGCGGAATATAAGGTTAAAGATTCATGTATATATGGGCAAAGGTGAATACAATGATCATTACAAAATAAGTAAATAAACAGAAGATCAAGAAGGTGGCGCTGGGGGTTGAGAGCTGCTCCCGCCGACACTCGGGTCAGGTTCCATCACATATTCGCTCAAGAGGCTGTCGTCAGTGGGCTATACAATCACATCCTCATCTTCATCATCCATCCATCCAGCCACTATAATCAGTCCCGAGGACGGACCCCAAGTCAGGGTTCTCACCATCAATTCCTGCTTTCTGACAAGCATAAAAAGAAGAGAAGGAATCGGTAGTGGAACCTCCAGGTGCATGGGATGTGGCGTATTACCTTTACTTCGACAATACGCTCGCCACTCTTTCATCTGGATCCGAAAGGACTCCAGAGATGTATCCACATGCTTTTTAATTGAAAGGCTCCAGTTGGCCCTGGCCCTGTCAGTCGCCCTGTTTTTCATCTTGAAAAACTCTCCAGCCGAGACCATTCCCAGCTGGAACTCCCGGAGAAGCAAAGCATCACAGGCCGGAGATCTCTTGAAACGATCAACACCCTGTATCTCCAGTTCCAGCCTAGCTTCCTTCGATAGGGACTTGACTGTCAAAGCCTGACGCTCCAAGTCTTCGATTCGACGTTCATAAGATGACTTGGCTTCTTCAGCGTTCTGTTCGGCCTGGTGCAAAGCGTCCTGAGTGGATGACAATTGATCTTGTAAAGTTTTGGCCGCCTCAGCAGCGAAAAATGCTTTTTGTTCAGCCTCCATTTGGCGTGCTAAGCATTGATCCAGGAGCACCTAATTTGACTTAGCCGCTTCCTGACAAGTTAACTCAACCCGAGCGTGGCGATCTTCGCTCTCCTTTAATTGAGCTTCTAGCTGCCTTATTCTTTCTGCCTGGGCTTCACCAGCTTGGCAAGCCCTGGACATCTCAGCCACCATCTGCAGCAAATCAACAGCAAACAGGAGTTAAGTAACAAAAAAGGAGAAGAAAAATACAAAATTATGCATATAATTAAGGCGTTACTCACATAGGAAGCACTGTTGAAGAAATTGCAGAGCCGGTCGGACACGGTTCCAGCCCTAAGGTGACTCCAGTGATCCTCCCTAATGTAGGCTCGGCCTGAAGCCATGGCCCTCAGCATAGTCTCGGGGGTAGGATCGTCTGTCTGGGTCGAGGGGCCCAAACCACCCACGCAAGTTTCAGGGAGCCCGGCAGTCGAGGCCACCCGTGGAGAGCTAGTAGAGCCGCCAACACTGCCTTTGATCTGGTCTCATGGAGGGGTCATACCCGTTTCTCTCCCAACCTATGCTCCCCCCTCATCACTTGAAGATGAATCAACATATGCAACTACTCGGGGAATCTTGGGGGTAGGGCGACCAGGAGAAAACGAGGATTTTCTCTTTCCAGATTGCCTCCCGTGAGAATTCAAGTCAGCCGTAGGATCTTCAGAATCTGGATCGGGATGCCTCATTTCAACACCGCTGTCCCCGGAAGGAGTAGGAATTGGCTCGACAGGAGTCGGAGTCTCCGAAGCCATCAAGCCCAAGTGTTCCCCAGCTGCTTCAGCACCCTGGAATGTAGCACTTGGCATGTTTGCAGCAGAGTGAGGAGAGTTGGTTCCATGGGAGAAAGCTGCTGGCTCAGGCTTAGAGGAGTGCCCAGCCTTCTCTTTCCCTTTAGAAGAAGAAGGACCCGCTTGATTGTCCTACCCAGCAGTGGTCCTACTTACTCCAAAGTGGGTCTTACTTGCTCCAAAGCCCTCCGGATCGCCCACAGCCTCTGCTGAATATGCGGTCATTTCTTGACTGTGGGCCTCATCGGGCATATAATCGGGTGTTCCCTCTTCATCATCTCCCTCGGGAGGATTCTCGGGAGCACTCTCGTCAGAGTCACCTTCGGGAGGAGCTATCCCAGCATCTCGCTGGCGAAGAGCCGCTCTTCGGCTCGCCTCCATGATGCCTTTCATTCGGTGTGCCTGAGTATCGCATACTATGTCTACATCGAACACTTGAAAGAAAAAAAAGAAAAAAAGAAGGGAAGTTGTTTCTCCGAGTCAGTAGACTAATTTAAGAACCAGAATGTAAGAATAACAAGGGAAAGCTTATAAAAAACTTATGGCGTTTACGGCATGCAGAAATCTGGGGAAAAAGGTGAGCTCTAATCATTTTCTCATCATTGAAGAGATAAGGTCTACCCCTCTTTTCCAAAGGGCGAACGGCTGCCCGAGCCAAAGTATTGAGCTCCTCGTTAGTAAAGGCAGGAGTCATATGGTTCCACAGGGGCGAACAAAAGTACCGAGTCACCCTACAAGTCACCCGAGTACCATCAAGATCAAAACTGATTGATTGGCCCCAGCCTTTACCCACGAAGAACCAGCTGTTCTTCTAAAATTTATTTGAAGTGGGGAAGCCCCAAACAAATCCCTTCATCTTCTCGTCCGTGGCCGGCTCGATTTCAACTACTATGTCTTTAGGGATCTAGAACTCGGGCTGGTTTGATTGAAGGAAATAAACCCCAGTTTTCCCCAATGGCCTCAGCGCATAAAAGTACCGGATTTCACGAGGTGTGGGAGGTGGCCGCTTCATCCTATGCCACATGTGCCATATGCACATCAAAATCCGGTAGCTATTCGGAGTTAGCTGTGCCGGGGCAAGTCAAGCCTCAGCCAAAAACCAGGTGATGAAAGGCTGAAGAGGAAGAGGAAGAGGAAGAGTAACACCATAGGTAAGCATTGCCCCATAGATTGCCACGTGGCCCGGCAGGGGGTTCCATGCAGCTCGACCGTCAGTAGGAATCAGCGAAACCATGTTGCTGTCCAGGTCAAACCGTCTCATATACTTTTTTATCTCGTCAGGGCCGACCACGTTCGGTTCAACGTCATAGGCACATATCCGCTCGGAAGAGAACGGAATGCGAGCGGCCCTATGCTCCTCTTCAATGTCGTTCTCAACTACCCTTTGGGTCCCGACTCGGCTGTCCAGGGAGAGAGAATCCTTTTTACGATTACTCATCCTTTTCCCCGCTCGTCTCCACAGCCAAGTATCAGCACGAATGGAAAAAGAAGAATCTGACTGAGCTTCAGGCTGATAAGAGTCAGGCCGCGATGAATTCGAAGAAGCGGAGGGAATCTCTAAAGTAGGAGGAACTTCAGAAGTAGCAGGTCTTTCACGAAAAAGCCCCAAAACGTCGGCGTCTAAATATTGAAGTTGATCAGGGAGAAGGTCTCCTAGCAACCTGTGGACGACCGTGACAAGAAAAACATCACCTTGTTCAATAGCAATCATACCAACAGTAAAAAGACGATTCCTAGCAGCAGGATCCATAAGAACTAACCTTGATATATCAGAAAACTGGAGCTACGCAAACTGTAGAGGAAATCTTCAGAGAAGGAGGAATGGTCTTCAAGAAAAGATCCGGGTTTTGAGGTTGAGGATCTTGGAAAAACTAAGATATGAGCGTCTAAACCCAAATAACTCAAAGAAAAGTAGCAGATGCAAGTGAACTTCTTTTAGGAAGAGAAAAGAAAAATGGCAAGAGATTTTTTGCAGAGAAAAGAAAAGGATTTTCCCCACGAAGCGTCAAGCTGATATATATAGGCGGTACCGGTTTCAAAAAAAATCAAAACCCTAGAGAGGGTAGGTGAAGAAGCGAGAAAACAGAGAGGCAAGGGGAGTGACGTGGGTTGCGTACGAATGAACAGAAAGGTCGTGTCCCATAAATGCCTCCTACCGCAACCAAGCGAAAGGAGACAGGTGGCAAGCAGAGAGAGCCTTGAGTTGTCAGGAAGTCAGTGTGTCACCATCAAAGATTTCTGAATAGTGGGTGGATCAAGCATGTGCAGACATAATTGAGACACGTCAGCAACACTTCGAATCAAACGAGGATACTGAAAACCAACATTAATATGAAAGACGACAAATGAAAACAAGTCGCGAGAAACGAAGCAAACAGGGGTTAAATACTTGTCCAGAGCAAGTGGTATTCGGTTCAAATATTTAAGGGGGTATTGTTATAGGTAAAAATCGGCATAAAGGACACATCACCCCCATGAAGAAGCCACGTAAGCAGGAGTCAGAAAAAGTCAACTCGAAATGGGGAAATCCCTCAAGTAACCTGAAACAAATTATAGCACGGTGTGTATAAAGCTATCTAGAGGGGGGGGGGGGGGGGGGGTGAATAGATTTGACGCTTTTTACCCAATTTTTCGTGTTAGTCAAAATTACGAAAATGCCCTCAAGATAATATAAACAAGCAAGTGTAATATGGTGCGGAAATTAAAACAACACTTGGTTTTTACGTGGAAACCCTCACGGGAAAAACCACGGGCTATGTAGGTAAGCCACACTCGAACCTCGAATCCACTAAATGTGCAAACGATTACAACCTAATCCCGGAAGTAATCACACACCTACCTAATCCCGGTATGAGTGAACCTAGTCCTATTTGCTTGCGATCTAAGCAACCTAATCCCGGTTGCTACACACAAGACTTACTTTCTCTAGAAGAGAATACAACCCTAAGTGAATATATATGAATATCCAAAATGCAACATAGAGCAAGGGAAACCCTATATGCTTATCTAAGATGATTAATATGCAATTAGAACAATCCTAGATATCAAAACTAAATGACATGTCAATTAGTTTAGCTAATCAATATTAAGCACAAAATCTAATATGCAAGCACAATACAAATTCTCAAACATACATCATACTCATCTCAATATTGTATCCAAAGTATACAAAATAACAAACAAGTAATTAATTGAGATTGCTAGATAAGAGAAACACAAAACATGTAAGATATTAGTGAAAAGCTTACCAAGCAAAGTATGATGAAGATTCCATGCAAGATGACATCTAGAAGATCAAGGATGATGCTAGATGATGATTGATGATCATGAAAAAGTGTTTGAGTAATCAAGAATTGAGTTCTTGGAATTTTTCTTCTCTTTGAAAAATATCCTAAGTATGAATTCTGAATATGAACTCTCTTAATTGACCTAAAGTCAAAGTGGCATATATATAGGGGGCCAAATCAAAGTGTGGTCGTTTAAGTAAGTTTCAAAGAAACGCGCCGATCGGCGGTTTCAATTGGCGGCCAGGCCGCCGATTATGACCGCCGAAATGAGCTTGTGAAGAATAGAGCAAAAACGGCAGTTCATTCGGCGGTTTCGTGACCGCCGATCCCAACCGCCGAATCAAAACAGAGAGATCAAAATCAATCAGGTATGAACGGCGGTTTTGTGACCGCCGATTCAACCGTCGAATTAGACTAAGAGAAAAATCAATCAGGTCTTGAAACGGCGGTTTCGAACGGCGGTCATGACCGCCGATCTTAACCGCAGAAATGCTTCAGACCAATCTGGACTGAAACGACGGTTTCATTCGGCGGCCAGGCCGCCGATCATAACCGCCGATCACCTAGATAGGTGAAAACCAAGGAGAAGCCAAGGGCATTCTCCATAGGCGGTCCTCGCGCTAAACCAAGCACATTCTAGTGCATGCACAAACGTTTCCGAAAGTTATCGGGAAACGAATTACACAACAACATGACACAATTACACACAACAAAATATAATAAATAAGTGCAAGTGTGAAATTTGACAAATGAAGAGAATGAACACATATGCAATGAATGTTAAGTGTGTGTGTGCAACTAATCTCTTCAAAGAAAAGTAAGCACATAGAAATTTACCTTCGGTGCTTATCAACACGAGGTCTTCAAAGGGCTTCGAACAATAAGACCGATGCTTAGGCTACCCTTACAAAGAACCCCAACATGTTGTTGTCCACGAAATGAGCCAATCAACAAATGGGAACCTTACAATCTCCCCCTTTGGCTATTTTGTGACAAAACCACCACTCACATTGATTCCTCACAAAGAAATAGAAACTACGGGACAACTATGATATTCTACAACACAAAGAGATAAGAAAATAAAACTTCAAGTCTTCAATCTCTTGTAGAGTAATCAAGCCCTGTAAATAAGATTTCTATGTTTTCCAATACAAGTGAAATGTGAGATTAATCAAGTGATATCAAAAACAAGCATTTGCATTTTTAGAATTTAGGCACAACATTACAAAATATATGCAATGTATGATAAATGCAATGCTCCCCCTCAAAGGGTTACCCCCCCTCAATGTGTTATCTCCCCAATGTGCACAATTGCAACACCAATTTGCATCTCCCCTTACCATATACTACTCCCCCTTTTTGTCATGATATAGGCAAAGGAGTAGTCCCCAACCGGGTCACTCATAGTAACGAGAGATAGTAGCATGCAAGATATGCATAATTAATATAAGTCACTTTATGCATCTCAATTTAATCGGAGAGAAACAAAGAGATTTATTTGAGAGAAAATGTGTGAATCAAATATGCTTTGCATACAAGACATGTAGCATTCAAGTCCAAAATACAATGGTATTTGGCAAAGCAAATGACAAAGGTTTCCAATAGGAATTCAAACCAATTTCACCAATGTCATGAGTAAAGCAAGGATATAGAATACATTGATTTCAATATAAGAGCAACTATATCCAACTTTATAAGCGAAACATGGCATGAGCAACTTTGCACCCTTTTTGATTTTTTCGGATAAGATATCCGTATGATAGTAGCCATGTTCAACTAATAAAGAAAGAGAGACATTTGGAATATAAATTCCTTTGAACGGATACAAGATCCTTTATTCATTTTGAGTCTCATAAGCTTTCACACAAGTTTTGCATTTTTAAGAATATGCAATCATCAATTCATGCTTTTCATGTGAGCATGTTATATGAATTTCATGCTTTTTCATTTGTCATTAGCATGTTATTAAACAATCATCATGTCATGGAGATAATCATAGGTCATTCAAATCATACTTCCAATATACATCTCCTAGTCCAAAAATGCATGTTTGAACATAAATATGACATGGATTGTAAACAAGCAAGGTTCACACTTATTGAATTGAAAACATATATACATATGTGCAACCAAGCTTACTCAAGCAATTAAAATAAGAGGCATAAGATATTTCAAATTTTTTGCAAGTGACAAGAATGCAAACTAGCTCTCTTTGCTTGAGTTCCCCATATAGGGTCAATCATAGAACATCACTCCACAAGACATACCCCAATAGATCTACTAAGAGTTTTAAATCGAGTAGCATCTAAGGGTTTAGTAAATAGGTCCGCAAGTTGATCATTAGTACCTACATGTTCAAGTACTATGCATTTATTTTCAACAAGCTCTCTAATGAAGTGATGGCGGATGTCAATATGCTTAGTTCTAGAATGTTACACCGGATTCTTGGAAATATTAATGGCACTCATGTTATCATAAAAGAGAGTGAGAGTACCTTGGTTGAATCCATAATCTACTAGCATTTGCTTCATCCATATAAGTTGAGTGCATCCACTCCCCGCGGCTATGTACTCGGCTTCCGCCGTGGGCAAGGAAATCGAGTTTTGCTTCTTGCAAAACCAAGACACCAAGTTGTTGCCTAGAAAGAAGCAACCGCCCGATGTGCTCTTCCTATCATCACAATTTCCTGCCCAATCCGCATCACTATATCCTACAAGACTAGGATTAGTGTCCAATGAGTACCAAATCCCATAGTTGGAAGTCCCATTCATAAAGCGAATGACTCTCTTAACCGAAGAGAGATGGGACTCCTTGGGATCGGATTGGTACCTAGCACAAACTCCTACACTAAAAGATATATCGGGCCTACTTGCGGTCAAATAGAGCAAGCTCCCTATCATGCCACGATATAAGGTTTGGTCCACACTTTTACCGCTAGCATCCTTGCTTAGCTTCAAAGTGGTGTTCATAGGAGTGTCACAATGTTTGGCTTTTTCAAGACCAAACTTCTTCACAAGGTTTTTGGCATATTTGGCTTGGGTTATGAAGATCCCATTATCTAGTTGCCTAATTTGCAAACCTAGGAAGTAATTAAGCTCACCAACAAGACTCATCTCAAATTCATGAGACATAACATCAACAAATTGTTGGACCTTGGTGTTGTTGGTGAAGCCAAACACTATGTCATCGACATATATTTGAGCTATGAAAAGCTTATCATTGTCTCTCTTGATGAATAGTGTCTTGTCAACACTACCTCTTGTGTAGTTATTGTCAACAAGAAATTGAGTGAGGCGCTCATACCAAGCCCTCGGTGCTTGTTTCAACCCATATAGTGCCTTCTTGAGGCGATAGACATGGTTGGGGTGGTGAGCATCCACAAACCCCTTGGGTTGTTCAACAAACACTTCCTCTTGCAAGAAGCCATTGAGGAAGGCACTCTTGACATCCATTTGGTGCAATTTGAACTTGTGCACACAAGAAATGGACAAGAGAAGCCTAATAGACTCTAGACGGGCAACGGGAGCAAATGTCTCCTCAAAGTCGATACCCTCAATTTGAGAGTACCCTTGTGCTACAAGTCTAGCCTTGTTCCGCACTATGTTGCCATCCTCATCGGATTTGTTCCTAAATATCCATTTAGTGCCTATGACATTAGTGGTCTTAGGCCTAGGAACTAGAGTCCAAACCTCATTCCTTTCGAATTGGTTTAGCTCTTCTTACATGGCAAGAACCCAAAATTCATCATGTAAGGCTTCTTCAACCTTTTTGGGTTCAATTTGAGAGGTGTAGCAAGTATAGCTAATAAGATTAGCAAGTTGACATCTAGTCCTAACACCCTCATTTACCTCTCCAATGATATCTTCTTTATCATGGAGTTTCCTAACCCATGGAGCGGGTTCTTTAGAGTCCAAGAGAGGAACTCTAGCAATAGGTTGTGTGTCATCATTGTTGACATTAGATGTCCCAACATTAGGAGACACCACAACCTTCTCCAAAGGAGAACCATCACTAAAAATAACCTCCTCCTCATGATCATTAGACTTGAGCCTAGTATCATCAAATACGACATTGGATGATTCCATAACACTTAGAGTCTCTAAATTGAAAACTCTATAGGCTCTACTATTCAAGGCATAGCCAATAGAGATACCCTCATCACTCTTAGCATCAAATTTGCCAAGTTGATCACGGTCATTCAAAATGTAGCATTTGCTTCCAAAAGTGTGGAAGTAGCTAACATTTGGCCTCTTGCCTTTCCATAACTCATAGGAGGTGTTTCTAGTACCGGGCCTTAGGAAGACTCTATTTCCTATATAGCAAGCCGTATTGACGGCTTCGGCCCATAGGTTCCTAGGGACATTGTTGCTAAGCAACATCACACGGGCCATCTCTTGAAGGACCCTATTTTTCCTCTCAACAACTCCATTTTGTTGAGGTGTCCTAGGAGCCGAAAACTCATGGGAGATACCTAAACCATTACAAAAGGTTTCAAAGGTAGCATTCTCAAATTCCCTCCCATGGTCACTTCTAATCCGTTTTATGCTTTTAATATTATAGTTCATTTCATTTTGAAGTTTATTACAAAGCATTTTAAACTTATCAAAAGTTTCGGATTTTTCTCTAAGAAAATATGTCCATGTGAACCTAGAGAAATCATCAACACAAACAAAAATGTATCTCTTTCCACCCAAACTTTTGGTTTGCATGGGACCCATGAGGTCCATGTGGAGAAGCTCAAGAGGCTCCTTGGTGGTGAGATACTTACCCTTTTTGTGCATGCTTTTAGTTTGCTTTCCTTGTTGGCAAGGTCCACAAACACCATTGGCTTTCTTCCCAAGCTTAGGGAGGCCACGCACACACTCGAACTTTCCAAGGGTCTGTAGATCCCTAAAGTTCATGTGGCCAAGTCTTTCATGCCACAACTCAATTTGCTCATCCATGGACACATGATTAGATACAATACTAGCTTCAAGACAATAACAATTGTCGCTAGATCTCATGCCCTTCAACAAGGTTTGTCCATCGGGTTTTAGGATTGAGCAAAAATCTTTAGAAAACAAGACGGAATATCCTTCATCACTAAGATGTGAAATGCTTATTAAATTGGCTTTCAAGCCATCAACAAATAAAGCATTGGATAATGAGGGTAATCCGGGAACGGAAATGGTTCCTTTCCATTTAACATTTCTTTTGGATCCATCACCAAAAGTGACATTTCCACCTTCCTCCATAACAAGAGTCTCGAAGAAACTCTTGTTTCCCGTCATGTGCCTAGAGCACCCACTATCCAAGTACCAAAAATTAGAAGAATTTGCCTTCAAGGCTATTTGTGCAACATGGCAAACATTTTCATTCTTTCTAATCCACTTAGCAACAATTTTAGCTTTCCTAGTGGTCTTTGGTACATGTGCTCTACTATTTCTAGGATCATGCAAATCAATATTTTCATTCCTAGAAACATGCATCTTGGCTCTATTCTTTCTCTTTTCAATCATGCTTTGTTTTCTACACATTTTAATATATTGAAAGCAATTTGGTCTAATATGACCATCACAACCACAAAAGTGACAAATAGGGATGAAATAAGGAATCATACCTTGCCTTTATGCACAAATGGGAGCTTGTCCATGTCTTTGTGGATAAGTGGGTTCAATCCATCTTCGTTGTTGAACCGGTCTAGGTTGCTTCCAAGCTTAAGGTTGCATGATTGGTCTCTTTCCTTTGTGAGCCAATTTTGGAGGAGTGTTGGCTTGAGGGACCCTAGGGGGTTGAGCTTGAGATTTCCTTCTTGGCCCCATTTTCACTTGAGCATTAGAACATTGTCCTACTTCTAACTTCTTCCTAGGAGGTTGCACAAATGAAGTTTCTTCGTTCTTCAAGCTCTTGACAAACACGGTCTTGTTAGAGGTTGAGATTTTCTTGCCATCATCATACCCAAAACCTCTCTTGTCACTTGGACTCTTTCCAACACCAAGTAAATGATCAAGCTTCTTGGTGCTAGAATCTATCCTAGCCAAGGACCCTTTAACTTCTACAAGTTCCCTCTTCAAGCCTTCTTCACTTCTCTTGGATAAGTCTAACTCCTCAATTAACTTATCCTCTCTCCTCTTCAATCTTTCCACTTGTTCACTTAAGTGGTCATTGTGAGCCGAAAGTTCAAGGTTTTCTTCTCTCAACCTCTCAATCTTTCTTGTGCTTTTAAGTGTTAAATCATTGAACTCGGCATGGTATTTAGCAAGCACCTTTTGCTCCACAAATTTCTTTTTGGAACTAAAAGAGGAGTCACTTTCTACTTCACTTGAGTCATTTTCCTCTTGACTCATTTCCTCTTTCTCACTACCACTTTTGCTCTTATGTGAGGAGGCAAAAGCTAGGAGGTTAGCCATGAGCTCTTCTTCACTTGAAGACTCATCTTCCTCATTGGAGTCATCACTACTCCCACTCCAAGTGGCGGCCATCACTTTGCTCTTCTTCTTTCATTGTGATTAGCACATTCGGGGGCAAAGTGACCAATCCCACCACATTCAAAGCATCGAACCCCTTTCCTTTCGGTCCTCTCTTATCTAGGCTCAAACTTTTTGAAGGAACTCTTTTTCTTCAAATCTTGTCCTCTTGACCCAAATCCCTTCTTCTTCTTGAACCCCATAACCTTGTTGAACCTTTTCACAAATAAGGCAAGGTCTTCATCCGATTCATGCTTTGCCTCATTTGCATCCTTAGATGCTTTCAAAGCTATTCCTTTAGACTTCTTAGGAGGAGTAGTGGTGCTAGGAGCCTTCCTAGACTCATATGCAAGGAGACGCCCAATCACCTCACTTGGCTTCATATCCATGTAGCCACTATTTTCTTTTATGGCCGTCACCTTGGATTCAAACCTATCGGGGAGAGATCTCATAATTTTTTGCTTGACTCTCCTATCCGAATACGGGTCTCCGAGTTGATGGCTTTGATTTACAATGTCCATCAATTTGATTTCGAAGTCATTGAAGCATTCATCCTCTCCCATCCTTAGTAGCTCAAACTGAGTTTGGAGGACTTGAAGCTTGGACTCCTTCACCACCTCGGTTCCCTCATGTGCAACTAAAAGGATGTCCCATGCCACTTTGGCAATCTGAGTATTCTGAATAAGCTTGTACTGATTCTCATCCATAGCACACATAATGGCATGCATAGCCTTCCTATTCCACTTAGAAGCCTCAAACTCTTGTGCGTTCCATTGCGCCTTAGGCTTCAAAACATCTTGTCCTCCACCCTCGGGAGTCATCATAGGGAGATCATATCTGTCTTCCACCGCCATCCATGCACGGTCATGAATTTGGCATATGTAGGATTCCATCTTCCCTTTCCATTGGGAATAGTTCAATCCGGTAAGAAGTGGAGGCCTTGTGCTAGAAGCTCCTTCGTGGCCACCACCATTTCCACCGTTTCCACTCATAGTGTTTATGAATGAATGAAATGAATGCAAATGTATGAATGATCAAAAATCACACAAAATGCAAAACACACCAAAATAAGCAATGATCACCTATGTATGTTTAGGAACCCGCTCTGATACCAATTGAAACAAATTATAGCACGGTGTGTATAAAGCTATCTAGAGGGGGGGTGAATAGATTTTACGCTTTTTACCCAATTTTTCGTGTTAGTCAAAATTACGAAAATGCCCTCAAGATAATATAAACAAGCAAGTGTAATATGGTGCGGAAATTAAAACAACACTTGGTTTTTACGTGGAAACCCTCACGGGAAAAACCACGGGCTATGTAAGTAAGCCACACTCGAACCTCGAATCCACTAAATGTGCAAACGATTACAACCTAATCCCGAAAGTAATCACACACCTACCTAATCCCGGTATGAGTGAACCTAGTCCTATTTGCTTGCGATCTAAGCAACCTAATCCCGGTTGCTACACACAAGACTTACTTTCTCTAGAAGAGAATACAACCCTAAGTGAATATATATGAATATCCAAAATGCAACATAGAGCAAGGGAAACCCTATATGCTTATCTAAGATGATTAATATGCAATTAGAACAATCCTAGATATCAAAACTAAATGACATGTCAATTAGTTTAGCTAATCAATATTAAGCACAAAACCTAATATGCAAGCACAATACAAATTCTCAAACATACATCATACTCATCTCAATATTGTATCCAAAGCATACAAAATAACAAACAAGTAATTAATTGAGATTGCTAGATAAGAGAAACACAAAACATGTAAGATATTAGTGAAAAGCTTACCAAGCAAAGTATGATGAAGATTTCATGCAAGATGACATCTAGAAGATCAAGGATGATGCTAGATGATGATTGATGATCATGAAAAAGTGTTTGAGTAATCAAGAATTGAGTTCTTGGAATTTTTCTTCTCTTTGAAAAATATCCTAAGTATGAATTCTGAATATGAACTCTCTTAATTGACCTAAAGTCAAAGTGGCATATATATAGGGGGCCAAATCAAAGTGTGGTCGTTTAAGTAAGTTTCAAAGAAACGCGCCGTTCGGCGGTTTCAATCGGCGGCCAGGCCGCCGATTATGACCGCCGAAATGAGCTCGTGAAGAACAGAGCAAAAACGGCAGTTCATTCGGCGGTTTCGTGACCGCCGATCCCAACCGCCGAATCAAAACAGAGAGATCAAAATCAATCAGGTATGAACGGCGGTTTCGTGACCGCCGATTCAACCGCCGAATTAGACTAAGAGAAAAATCAATCAGGTCTTGAAACGGCGGTTTCGAACGGTGGTCGTGACCGCCGATCTTAACCGTAGAAATGCTTCAGACCAATCTGGACTGAAACGGCGGTTTCATTCGGCGGCCAGGCCGCCGATCATAACCGCCGATCACCTAGATAGGTGAAAACCAAGGAGAAGCCAAGGGCATTCTCCATAGGCAGTCCTCGCGCTAAACCAAGCACATTCTAGTGCATGCGCGGACGTTTCCGAAAGTTATCGGGAAACGAATTACACAACAACATGACACAATTACACACAACAAAATATAATAAATAAGTGCAAGTGTGAAATGTGACAAATGAAGAGAATGCACACATATGCAATGAATGTTAAGTGTGTGTGTGCAACTAATCTCTTCAAAGAAAAGTAAGCACATAGAAATTTACCTTCGGTGCTTATCAACACGAGGTCTTCAAAGGGCTTTGAACAATAAGACCGATGCTTAGGCTACCCTTACAAAGAACCCCAACATGTGGTTGTCCACGAAATGAGCCAATCAACAAATGGGAACCTTACATAACCCACTTGGCTGAAACCAAAGCAACCCGATCACAAACAAAGAGAGCCAGCTCGGGCAACATCACATACTCGGGCATACTCAGGGATCAACAAGAAGAGATGGTTGCGGAAACTTACTTCCCAAATACATGGAAGGAATCAGCAATGAGCACCTCCACAATACGTAGCAGTGCAACCCTTCAGAGTTTAACAAGGAAACAAATAGGTCTCCCACGAATAAAGGAGAAAGAATCCGGCCCAAACTTGGACTCAGCCAAAACAGGAAACATATCACGCCCAAGAAGGAAACAGAATCTGACTAGGACTGGGAAACCGCTCAAGACTTGGGCGCCATGACACGAAACCCTAGCGGCATCCCCAAAACCTAGAAAAAACATGTATAAATACCCTTTGTAACGCATAAGGGAGAGAGATCTGTTTTTGAGCATAACAGAGACCAGAGCATATTTTTGTAATCAATTTTTATATAGTTAATTTTGGCTTCGTTGCTTAGGCAACAACACGTGGACGTTTCTCCGATTATCGGAGTTTTACCACGTATCTCTTACTCATTATTTTTACGGTATTAAGATTCAAACTATTATCACTCACAAACGTGATCTCAAATCATCAATTGAGTGTTGACGAAAAATCACCGTCAACAATATATATAGGGGCAATTTTTTTTATGGCACTCTTTCCAAAGCCATTTATGGAAAAGTCACCAACTTAATAAGTTTTGTAGAAATAGCACCAAAGTATGTGATCTGCTAAAATTGTCCCTCACTTATTCTTTCTTCCTCCCTCTCTCTCTCTCTCTCTCTCTCTCTCTCTCTTTCTTCTTCTCTATCTTTCTTCCTCTCTCCTTTTTTTTTTTTTTTCAAAAACCTCCATTGATCCATCAATGGAGATCAAAACAACCTTCGTCGAAGCGGTCGACTCCATTAGAGGTCTTCGAAACGACCTCCGTTATAAAAAAAATTCTGGAAATAAGTCTCGGGTATTTTGGAATAAGTCTCGGGTAGTTGAAATAAGTCTCGGGTAGCTGGAAATAGCTTGAAATAAGTCTAGGGTGACCTACCCGAGACTTATTTCCAAATACCCGAGACTTATTTCCATAATATTTTTTATAACGGGGGTAGTTTTGATCTCCATCAAAGGGAGTTGACCATTTTGACGAAGTTTGTTTCGACGAAGGTCGTTTTGATCTCCATTGATGGATCAATAGAGGTTTTTGAAAAAAAGAGGAGAAGAAAGAGAGAGAAGAAGAGAGAGAGGGAGAGAGGGGGGGGGGGGGGGGGGAAGAAAGAATAATGGGCTGTTTGTTTTTTTATCTAAAGTCTTATAAGACCTTAATTTATTAGACATATGGATAAGTCTTATAAATTAAGATACCATGTATGTTTGTTTTTTTTTCATTTTGGATGACTTATTACAAATATAAAATTGATTAGGTTGTGTTAGGTTTCTTTAAAATTAGGAATTTTTTGAAAATTGATTTTTATGATTTTATTATGTGCAGATAAAATTATAAATGTACGAATTGTTATAGGACATTTGTGAAAATTTGGTAAAAATTTGGTAAAAAAAACTCTACTGTATCACTTTTTGAATAAGATAAAAGTCAAAATTTTTTACTTTTTCTAAAAGACATATATATCTTAAAATAAGATATAAGTTGGAAAAACAAACAAATTGATTTATCTTAATTTAAGTTATAAGAGGCAATAAGTCTTATAGTGAAAAAAACAAACAGCCCCTAAGTGAGGGACAATTTTGGCAGATCACATACTTTGGTGCTATTTCCACAACACTTAATAACTTGGTGATATTACCACAAAACCAATGGAATTTGGTGCTATTTCCCCATATTTCCTCTATTTATATATTATTATTATTATTATTATTATTAAGTATGGGATTTCATAAGATTCAGATGTGAGATTTTGAACAAAGGGCTCCATTTTATATATTCACCCTGGGGCCTCTAAAACCTCAGGACCGGCACTGAGGACGTCCGTAACAAGAACTCTCACATGAAGAAGTTGCCAAACAAATAATTCTACCTTGGGAGGGGGGGGGGGGGGGGGGGGGGGGGGGGGGGGGGGGTGTGTGTAGGAGCCAAACATCCTTGAATATCGATGTCTCTTCCACATGCTCAGTCTCCATACAATGTCTAAAGGATTTGACTGAAAACTGACCCGAAGATTCAAAGTTCCAAGAAACAGAATCGTTCACAGCATCAGTCACCTTTAAATTTGACAGGCAACCTAAAAAACAATGCCATGGCTCAATCTCCCAATCAAACAATTTTCTTCTTAGGCCAACCTTCCAAGTCCACTCCATACCATCTCTTCTCCCAAAGTCTCTAACACGACCTCGCTTGTTAACAGCCACCGCGAAAATTCTCGGAAAAGCCTCCTTCAGAGGTGAGCCTTCCATCATCACATCTGTCCAAAAATAAGCTCTATCCCCCCTTCCCACCCTCACAAAAATTCCCTTGTGCAGAATCTGATTTGACAAAGTCCCTGGATCAAGAAGTTTGCCAACCGATTTGATAAAAACCGAACTCTTAGCACCACCTGACCAATCCCACCTAAGAACATCCCTCTGAAAACCATATTTAGCACTTAAAACCTTCTTCCATAAGGGGGCATCCTCCACACCAAATCTCCAAATCCATTTGGCCAACAAACCTTCATTCAACTTCAAAACCGAGCCAATGCCAAGACCACCATTTCCTTTGCTCTTGCACAACAAATCCCATTTCAAACAAAACCTTTTTTTTAGCTACCCCGTCTCCCCAAAAGAAATTCCTTTGCAACCTTTCAATCTTGAGAGCAATACTAACCGGCATCCTGAAAACGGACATGAAATATATAGGAATACTAGACATCACCGACTTGATTAGCACGAGACGGAATCCTTTATTTAGAAACAACTTTTTCCAAGGCGCAAGACGATTCTCTATCCTCCTCACCAGAACATCCCAAGAGGATTTAGAACCCGGTCGGCCTCCTAAAGGAAATCCCAAATATAGAATAGGAAGCGAGATTTTAAGTACACTTTCTTGGATAATGTTGAGTGAGCAAGTCTTTGATAAATTTATTAAAAATTGATTATAATTTTGAAGTTTGAAGATGAAATATGATTTGAAAATTCAGGATCTTGTAAGTGTCATGCAAAATGCTTACCATCGAATCGATATCATCCTATCTGCTATTAAATCAGATTTTAATAAGCTCGAAAGGATAACTGATTTTGCATAAGCTTTAAATTGGATTGTTTGTCAGTGTAATGTTTTGGGTTTCCTCACAGAAAGAACACATGCATACTAAAATCATTCAAGTTTTGTGATTTCAAACAAAAAAAGATTAACAATAATAAAATTAACATGCATATCCTGGATAAAACAGTGGGCACATTGTGTCTTATATATTTGTTTTTCTTTGTCCTATAATTAATTCACATAATTTTTCTATGGTATAAATTTAAGATTTTGTAGCAGGATATGACTTGAGCAAACAATCTTAACTTGTGATTTGAAGAGCTTGCATCACCTCAACTTTTGTCACTATAATTCACAGTTTCACACTATTTTAATGACTATCGGACCGCTCTGAATTTTTGCAATTCCTTTATTTTCAATGATTTTTGTAGCAAACCTTCTTTTAGGTTCTGTTGATCTATTTTCTTCTTTTGTTTTCTTTTCTCTATTGTTCTCTTTCTTTTTTCTTTAATAAAATGTTGGGATGGGGTTGATTCCGATCCCCAACAATCTTATCTAAAAAATGACTATTAAATTCTTACAAAAAAACAAAATAAAAGTACAAAATTAAAGACAAAATGATGCATGTAGTTTTGATGAAACCGCAAGTCACTCAAATTAATTGATGATGAAAATACAGGAAACAGAAACCATACCAGACCTTAACATCACATAATTTACACAAATATAGGGCTTCAAAATATTATAGCAAAACCATATAACAGGTACGTGAAAACCCTAATTATTAAAACCTAGCAGTTCTCTTCAGCAGAGGACCCATTAACAAAAGTTTCCATCTTCATGACATCACGAGCTTTAGGGTTATTCTTTGGCTTGTACCAGACTGCACAAATAAGATATATTCCTAGATTTATTAAGCTTAGTATTGCTAGAAGACCATAGAAATGGTCAAGCCTCCCATAGTTTATATTGTCAGCTAACCATCCATGTCCTCCGTTGGCAGCTGTCACCTTCTTCACAACTGATACTAAGAAGCTGCTCACAAAGAAGCCAAGTGATATAGTTGTGAGGAAGAGACCGGTGCTTATTGTCTTCATTCCTTTGGGAGATTTTGTTAAGAAGAAATCGAGTTGACCTGTGTATATAAAGGCCTCACCAGCACCCACAAAGAAGAATTGTGGGATCAATAAGAACACACTTGTGGGTAGGGTTGTAGTGTCGCGACCCACAGCTCTTGCCACTGAAAGCCGTTTCCTCTCGGCTAATGCTGCCGCTGCCATTCCAATGATTGATAGAACCAGTCCTATGGCCATTCTTTGAAGGTTGGTGAAACCTGTTGCAGAGATAAATTAACATTTCGAAAACCAAACAAGAGAAGAATAATATACATTAATATATACTTCTGAACATTATTAATCAATTGAATAACAAAGTAGAAAATATTAATTATCCCGTGTCACGCACTATACAGGCAAGGAGATTTTGTAGCTGTATTTAATATTCACTATGATTGAATCCTTTGCCAATAATATTGTAAGGCTTTAAGTGATACTTTAATATGATATTAATAGAGGAATATTTCTAGAAATACCCCTTGGATAAAGTGAAAATATAGATTTAGTAATTCTCAATAATTTTTCTTCTTTTTGTTAACTTTAATGGTTGGTGTGACAAAAATACCCATTTTATGTTTGTGGAATTGGTGGAAAATGTCACCTTTTTATACTGATTTGGTGACAAAGTCACTGCTTTAATAAGTTAAGTTTAAAAGGCACCTATTATGGTGAACTACCAAAATTGCCCGTACTTTACACATTCTCTTTCTTACTTTGAAGTTTTCTGATATTTTATTCTTTCACCTTCCTCTATAACAAATTGTTATCATAATATTATCAATGCAATTTCATTAGATAATTAGTTTTGTGGCACTACGCAAACGCATTCGGGGGTCGAGCTCCCCACTGAGCTCGCGGTGGTCGAGCTCCTTTTCATTTATTCTCCGAGTTTTTTTGTAAACCATAAGCTGGTTGTGTGAATTTTGAATCTAATTGAAAAGGCTCGGAGAGCAAATGAAAAGGCTCGAAGAACAAATGAAAAGTCTCGGAGACTAATTGAAAAGGCACGGGGAACAATTGAAAAGGCTCGAGCCTTTTCATTTAGTCTCCAAGACTTTTCATTTGTTCTCCGAGTCTTTTGTAAACGTTAAGCTGGTTGTGTGAAATAAATTGAAAAGGCTCGGAGACTATTTACAAAGGCTCGGATACTATTTACAAAGTCTTGAAATTTTAAAATTGACAAACCTATCATAAAAATAAAAAAAGCTCGGATTACTGTTGAAAATGCTCGGAGATAGTGTTAAAAGGCTTGGAGATTTAAAATTGACAAATCTATTCATAAAAATGAAAAAGCTCAGATTACTGTTGAAAAAGCTCGGACAATGTATGAAAAGGCTCGGAGATTCAAAATTGACAAATCTATTCATAAAAATGAAAAAGCTCGGATTACTATTGAAAAGTCTCAGACAGTGTATTAAAAGGCTCAGAGAGTGTTAAAAGACTTAGAGATTCAAAATTGACAAACCTATTCATATTCCTTAAAAAAGCTCGGATTACTATTTAAAAAGCTCGGAGACTGTTTGAAAAGGCTCAGAAAAAGTGTTAAAAGGCTCGGAAACCCAAATCTTCATCGTCTTGTTGATTCTCGTCGACTTTAGGACTGTAGCGCCACTGCCGGTGAGTTCGCTGTGAGATTTTCAGTCAGATTTCTTGCAGACGTGAGATTTTCAGTCGGATTTCTCTCTCTCTCAACTTTTTTCTCTCTCGGTTTGAAAAGACACAAACTGACAAAATAAATGTATTTTTGTCTGGTCACCTAAATAGGTGCCTTTTAAACTTGAATTAGTAAAGTGGTGATATTCTTACAAAGTCAAGCCCAAATAGTGACAAAAAATTTTTGAACCCGTTTATGTTTTTACTTTGTTTTTCTCATAAGGTTGATCTCGCTTCTCTCTTTCAATAAGTTTTTCCCTGCATTTTTTTTAAAGGATTATTGACTTAAACATTGCAAAATCTTCTTCCATTAGAACTTACAGTAATATATAAGGACTATTTATGAATTTTTCCCATATAATTAGAATTGGTTTTAAATGTCTTGAATTTGAATCCCAAACAAAACTAATTATTCAAGCAACGAATTAACCAGCCCTTTTAGGTTTAATTGATTAATCCACACTATAGGAATAAGAATATCATAAAGTTCTAGCTTTCAATTTTAAAGACGCGAATTTGATATCGTGTGCATTATTATTATTTTTAGTATATAACTATATATATAATCAATATACCCTTGCAATATTTATATAGTTTTACTATACCTGGTTTTCCTTTCCATTTCTTCCATAGAGGCATAATGAGACGGTCATAAACAGCGAGAGTAATCATTATAGCCGCGACAAAGAAGACTGTGAGAGAGCCTGCTGGGATTTGGAAATTCCCAATTGATCTTTCCATGGTGGTTGCTTGCTCAACCGAAAATGTTATCATCTGCGCGTAAGTGGTCCAGAAAATAATGGTTGTGGCCCATATCGGCAGGAGCCTCCCCATCATTTTGACTTCCTCCACTCTTGTCACTGAGCACAGCTTCCATGGGTTTGTACTTGAACCATTCTCAAAATCTCCTTCTGTAGCAATTGCAGCCTTGTCCAAGAAACTTCAATAAATACAAGCTTTTAGATTAGCTACCAAACAACACTTGAATATCACATAAATTCGGGGTTTTGTGAGGGAAACACGACCCGAACTCACACCATGTGTACAGGAAAGGCTGTACAGGAAAGGAGGGAGGGGGTCCATAGGGGCCATGCCCCCCTTCCCTCAAAAAAGTTTTAAAAGTTTTATAAAAAATGTTAATAAAATTATGAAATTATATTTATATTATATACGTTTTTCATTTTGGCCCCTCAAAATTTTTTATTTTTGTATTTCTGGCTCCACCACTACCTGTATAGGTGTGACAGACATACCACTGATTCAACATCAGTTTGTTTTGATATCTATATATATATATATATATATATATATATATAGAGAGAGAGAGAGAGAGAGAGAGAGAGAGAGAGAGAGAGAGAGAGAGAGAGAGAGAGAGAGAGAGAGAGAGAGAGAGAGAGAGAGATATTTCCAAGAAGCACTTATCATGATCTTGAATACCAAATTGGAGCTTACCGGAATTGATCGGTGTGATGAATTCTTGACGCTTCAGGAGTATCCTCATACAACATGGTAAGATTGTAGGGGAGGTCCATCTTTCTCTTCCTCGTAGAAGCTGCAATAACTTGGAAAATGTGAACTATGGGGCTTCCGGAGCTTTTCTTGTATCTATATCTTTTACTCCCGGAGAAGAATATTAAGATTGATACTGACATGGCAACTGAACAAATCCCATAACCCCAGCTTCGTCCGACTTCATCTTGTATATAGACGAGCACGGTAACCGCCATTAAACTTCCTATGCTAATGAAGAAGAAGAATCTGTTGAAGAAGTAGGACATTTGTGCTTTCTCCTTGTCATCTTTCTCATCAAATTGATCAGTTCCGAATCCAGACACACTTGATTTTAGGCCACCAGTCCCTAATGCAATTAAATATAAAGCAACGTATAGAATTCCCATTTGAAATCCATTGGCTTGTTCGCATGTAGTGGTGGCAGATGCATGGCATGGACGTGGACGTAGCTGTGGCAGTTTTGTCACGGTTGCTAACATGCCAGTACCCTGATTCACCAATATTTCATCCCGAATTAAAACTTGGAAACCAAAATCATTTAAATATAACAAGTTGCAAAATTACAGAATATTACATTTTAGGGTTTTTAAAGAATTTAACGGGTCATTAGTCTCCATATTAAGTAAATTAAGTTTCTTAATAATAATAAATAAATAAAACTATATATGAAAAGATGCGGGTACTAGTTAGCTTAATTAGTAATTTCGAGTTCAAATCCTAGTTAGATGTGATTAAGTTATATTTATTTTTATAAAAATTAATTAAAATGAATATTTTTTAAAGAAAAATTAACATTGGCTACGAACAGATTGGTTCTGTTGCACTATTCTACATTTCTACTAACATATGATGTTTTGATAATATTTAGAATTAACTTTTATTATGTTGATGGAAATTAAGAATATTTGTGTACCCACCAGAGTTTGGACGGTGGCAAATATAGCAGTAGTTTTGTCTCTGCCAAGAAAAGAATCGGCGAGAAATCCTCCGAGCAAACACAGGAGAAAGGAAGTGCCCAGGAAATCTGTCACAATATTGGCCGAAGTTGCACTGGCCAGATGCATTGTTCCCACCAAGTATGTCACAAGGTTCACTGCAATTCCCATTGTCGAAAGCCTCTCGCATACTTCAATCCCTGCAAAATTTATTATTCAAACTTATTTAGTAACTTTTATGTTATGAGCGTTAATTTTCTAGAGAATCAAAAGTCTTATGATCTTAAAAAAAAAAAAAAAAAAAAAAAAAAAAAAAGTCTTATTTCCGAAACTGAAAGATTTGTATATATAAAAGCTACTGAAAACTTTATTACATGATGCATTAATTATTGATTGAAATATTCTCTCTCTCTCTCTCTCACACATAAATTAAAACTTTTCAATATTCTTGTGTAGCTAGGAATGGAAGCAGAATTCTGTACAGGAGTGGGGTTGTTGTAAGAGGCATAAAAGCAAGAATTGGCAACCAGTTGGAGTAAGAAATTGAGAATGAATATAACCATACTTCATGTGCATATACAAATGACCCAGACAGAATATCTGCCTTATCCCTATATATCAACTCCAAACAGAAAATGACAAGTGTAATGGACTAATATAGCTTAATTTATCATGGGTCCGGCCCCTTCATCTGTTTGTCTTCTTCCCTCACCTTCTCCCACTCCATGAAAGTGATTCAAAATATTGACAATCATATAAAACTAAAGGCAAAGTATATGATGGTGAATGTAAGAAATGCATCATAATATGATCAATTAGACGAGAAAAACAAACCTAGGATTAAAGCAGCAGGAACCCAACCGCCAGTTTTAGACCTGTCAGCTGGAAAACCCTTGTAATCTACAGCATCCGCAACTGTCCTACTCATCTTACCTTCCTGCAGAGAGACGCAGAAAAATATAAGTATTTTAATTTCAAGAAATATTCTAATAATAAAATAAACATGTAAGTACGTAGAAGAAAATATTTCAACTGCCAACTAACCATTGTTTTCAGACTTTCAACAAGGAATAAAAGAGCAGAGAATTTAAGGATATATATGTTTTGTTTTCTATGCTTGAACTCACGACTGAGATGTGTTGGGAGCTTCTCCTTTTATTTGGCAAAGAATGTAATCAATGTTGAACTTAATGTCCCTCCCACTATGTAATAATGACAGATCACTGCTTGTTCTTGATAAAAAGGTAGGATTAGGTTCATCGCATTTTGGTTGGAAGGTTCTATCACTGATTAAAACTCAGTTTTTTTTTTTTTTTTTTAAAGTAAGGGAATGTTTGTTTTTTTTACTATAAATCTTATTACACTTTATGACTTAATTTCTGATAAATTTGTTTGTTTGTTTTTCCGACTTATATCTTATTTTGAGATATATATATATAGAGTGAGTCTCTCATAAGGGATCCCTTATTTTAATTTCGGTAAGGACCATGATGAAAACATATCGACTTTAATGAATTTTAATCTGAATTTTTTTGTGGATGATGATTTCAATGAAATCTACATATGAACAAAATTTGAGAATTTTCCGAGTACTAGAACTATTTATCCAAAATTTGTTAAATATGAAGGCATCGGAAAATAGGCGAAATATAGGAAAATTCAAGAAAAATAGGTCTAGTATTCAAAAAATTCTCAAATTTTGTTCATAGGTAGATTGCAATGAACTCATCATCCACAAAAAAAATTCATATCAAAATTCGTTAAAATCGATGTATTTTCATCAAGGTTCTTACCGAAATTAGAATAAGGGATCCCTCATGAGAGACTCACTCTATATATATATATATATATAGAAAAAAATTTCAAGTCAGTGCATCCTAATATAATTTCGTGAGGATATTGAATGTGAGCCGCTCGTTTCACATACTTTGACTCAAGTGTGTATGCACTTGTCAAAACTAGTGGCTCACATTTAATATCCTGATAAAGTTATATCAAGACACACTGACCAGATCGGGATTGTATATATATATATATATATATATATATATGTATGATAGTAAATAAATTTTTTTAGCTTTTATCTTATTGAAAACGTGTTATCGTACAGTTTTCTAGTATATTTCCACAAATGCCCTATAAGAATTTATACATTTACAGTTTTATCCAAACATAATTGAAACTATATATTAAGTGTGTAATAATAACCATTAGGTTTCAATTTTTCTTGATTAGTCAATATTCAAAAAATTACCCAATACAAGCAAATACAATCAACCTAATTTAAGTGCGGAAAATAATAAATTACGCGTTGATTGATTTACATGAGAAACCCTTCAACTGGGCAAAACTCACGGGCTATTGTCCTAGCCACACATGGTCCTCAAATCCACTACTTGAATGAAAGTTTACAACCTATGTTAACTTCAAATCAAACCATACTTGGTCACTAACCCTTCCACTCTACCCAACAGACCTTTAATAGTGATCATAGACCAACTTGCTTGTGCATTACACCACTTAGTCACAAGGCTTAACTCTCAAAGAAGAGAACACAAACTAAGTGAATATTAAATGCATAAATGCTAGGTCAGCACATTTAATGCTTATTTAATCATGGATGAACATGTCAAAAAATCCTAGATATCATGTTGCTACATGTCATATATGAAACTTAGCTATATAAAATGAATGCAACCCTAGATGCAATAGCTATCATAATACAACAACCCACAAACAACACAAAAATCTCAACTTGAAGCTAAGAAATTAATATAGATGCAAACAAGTCATAAATGAGATTTCTTGTTAAGCAAGAACACTAAGATGAATGAGAATGGTGTTCTACTTACCAAGTCATGTGTATTGATGATGACCCATGCAAGAACATAACCTAGATGATGCTAGATGATGTTGGATTCATGAATGAATGATGGGTATTTGGGTTTTGATCAATACAGATTGAATCTTTATTACTTTTCTTGCAAGACACTCTTAAGCTTTCAAAGATGTGAATTTCTAAGCTCTAATTCGGCTAAGGAAAGAATAAGACACACACACACACACACACACACACACACACACACACATATATATATATGAAGCCCTAGCCAAAGAGACATCGTTTTGAACTTGGACAACAAAATCCCGTCAAAACCACGGTGCGTGCCGCAGTACGGACAAGGTGTCCCCACCGCAGTACACACAATGTGGAGGCTTTGGGAAACTTCGTGGTTGGGACCGCTGTAGAGGCAAGGTCACCAACCGCGGTACCCTACGCGTGAAACAAACTGGAATCCACCGCTGTAGGGAACTGCAGTATAGGCAGGTGCATGAGAGGCGACCTGCACCGCGGTAAGAGATAAAAATCTTTTTTTGGGGCTTTCAAACACACTTAATCTATATGAATGTTGTGCAAGTGTGAAGTGTGAAGTGTGAAGTGTGAAGAGAATGTACACAAAGCAATGAACACACATGCATATAAGAGAAGTGTGTGTGTGTAACTAATCTCTTCAAAGGGTTAAGCACAAGTGATATACCTTTAATGAGCTCTTGAGCTTGAGGGCTTGAAATCTATTTAAGCTTGATCATGAACAATGAAGCCCTAATCTACCCTTACATAATTAAAACCCCAATTGTGGTTTGTCAATGAAATAAACCAATAACAAATGAGGAACTTACAATAATAAAACCCTAAAAATCAATTTTCCAATTTTGAAAAAACCCTATACAACCTAACAAACTCAACAGGGGTGACGGTGCCACAACCGCCATCGCTTAGGACTGGAGAAGGCTGGCCAACATCCTCCCGAAGGAGAGAGAGAGAGAGAGAGAATCGATAGGAGAAGGCCGCCGATTAGAGAGGAGGCTACAACCCCCTCTATGTATTGAGGCCAACAGCAGATGGAGGAAGAAAAGGAGATGGTTAGGTGATGCAATGAAGGAGGAGGGAGGGGGATGGCCATGTGATGCAGCAACGAAGGAGGCAGAGAGATAGACAATCGAGTGAGGAGGAATGTGGAGAGAGAGACAACCGAGAGAGACAATCTACCATTTTCAACTAGATCTCCATGTGATATCTAGTTCAACCAGATGTGAACCAAATCTCCTTGAGAGATCTAGTGAGATCGATATTCTCAATATAATTTATTTTTGATTTTGTTTTTTCATTTTTCATTATATATATATATTTTAAATTAATTTAAAAAATAAAAATTATTTTAATTCAAATATCAAATGATATTTAAAGGGTATAGTGAAAAAAGAAAACAATTCAACCTTTGTAATAAGTCATCCAAAATGAATAAACAAACATGTTAGAGCATCTCCAATGCAAATATGCATTTTTGAGTTTCTAAATAGTGCCATATCAACATTTCTATTTATTTTGGGCCCACTTTTGAAAAAAAATTAAAGAAATGCATATTCACATCTCCAATGCAATTATTTAAAGTCAAATATGCATCCATTTTATGTCCAATCATAATAAAACAATTATTACACGCTCTCTCCTCTTTTATTTTACAATTAAATGAGGTTTAATCTTATTGGTGGAAAGAGTTGAAAGCTTTAATCTTATTGGTGGAAAGAGTTAAAAATCTTAGTCAGCATTTCTAGGAGAGTTTCTAGAATTAGAAACTCAACTCCATATTCTCTAACTTTTTTTTTGGCTGCATCATCTCCATATTCAACTTAGATAATAGCATTGGAGACAGTTTTTCTAACTTTTTTAATATCTATCCTATGTGGCACTCTATTTTCTTCAAATGCATAATAGCATTGGAGATGCTCTTATATTATCTTAATTTTTAAGACTTATCTATATCTCTAACAAATTAAAGTCTTAAAAGACTTTGGATAAAAAAAACAAACACCACCTAAGATATTTGTGATTAGAAAATATATAATGGGAAATTAAAAGTGATTTGATTGGGGATATATGGTAAGATGAAATTTAGAAGGGTTAGTAGCACCAATGCCCCCTGAATTATACGCGAAGTAGCGATGTACCCCCTAAACTTTTTTTTTCCTGGCATTAAACCCCCTGAACTATCGTTTATTGACAAACAGTTGGGTTTACTGTAGATGCCGGTATCTACAGTAAACCCAACTGTTTGCCAATAAACAATAGTTCAGGTGTTAGTGCTAGGAAAAAAGGTTTATGGGGCACATCGCTACTTCGCTTATAATTCAGGGGTCATTGGTGCTATTAACCCAATTTAGAAACAACACCACCTTGTTCATTCCCATCACATCTTATTTGTGGTAGGATGGATGGATAGGTTATTATGTGTTAGTGATCAAGGTTGTGAACCACATCATCCAAGGCTTTGTAAGTGCTTTCTCTACCCCACAACCAAAATCTTCCACCGTTTTTTTCGGTATGGGCAGAAAAAAGCAAAGGACGAAATATAGTTTTGTTACATAGAGAGTGACCATTGCATTTTTTTTTTTTTAATAGAAATGACATTGTTTATACATGTTTAATTGTTGACTGTCAATTTTGGAAAATGCAAAATGGTTTTGCGCCGACTTCGGTGGAAATCATAATACGTACTTTATCGATCATGCACATATCAATCGAGGAGAGTAGCTACAGTTTCTGGGGTAAATCTAAAGCACATACATGAATGCAATTCGAGAATATTTATGGACGACATTTCTTGATAGGGTTAATTGATCTCTCTCTTATTTTTCTCACTTTTGATTAGTTGGCATGCAGAGCCATGCTTGTAAAGTTGACTTCAAAAAACTCTCTCGTATTTATACTTCAATTCATTCACTGATTCGCAATAATCTAATTTTCATTACGTGCTTGTGGTACACAACCGCCCAAAATGATTTTGTATACGGTTCAATAATGTTATAGATTCAAATCTATATAATTGTGGTATATATAATAATAAATTAGATGCTTATCACTGCATATAACATATCCACAAATATATTTCAATTTCACAGAGATAGAGATAGAGAGATAGATCAGTGTAATAGCAAACTATTATCATCATTATCTTCGGAAACTCGTAAATGGTGTTGACAAAATGATTAGAATAACAATCATTGCAGAAGAGTAGGGTCATAAGAGTTGACAAAGAACATTCATATCTCAACTTCAACACTAATTTCAAATGATCCAAGTACTGCTACCCACATTAGCCATGTGATCTGCAGGTGCCTTTTACTGTACTTGCAATTTACACGTGTAGAGGAATAATGGAATGCACACGTACTGACAGACAGCACTCACTCAAATAAGTGACACCCACCAGCCACTGATATCAGAGCAAATTAACATGCAACATGTAAAAAGGTGTTTTCAAATAATGTAGAGAATTATACAAAATGAAAGACCCGTATTACCAGACAATCGTATATGGGTTCTTTTCTCTTTTCTTCATTCCACTGTGAATTAATGTACATGAATTATGAATATGTCCAAATAGCTACTATTTATATTTTTATTCTGTTTGACTTCTGCCTCAAACCAATCACATCTGTATTCATTCTATAGTTAACTATATAGGGTTTTGCTTTCATTTATGGTGTTGTGGCCTACCTCCCATCTTTGCTTTTGTGTGCACTGTGATTGCTCTAAGTGTAAAAGAGAGAATTTTTTTTTTTTTTTTTTTTTAATTCATAAACACCAAGTGCCCTTTTCCAAGTTATTGGCCTTAGTAACAATTTAATTTGTTTGACCATTCCATTTTATGAGTGCTATAGGTGAACTTTCAATCTAATAGTGAGGTATGGTCGTCCATCTTATTAAAGGTATATTTGGAACTTGGAAGTGTTGACAGATAAATCTAGGCAACATTAATAGAGTCAATGAGTCAAAGGTGCCATGTAAGCAATGGTTGGCTGATCGATGTTATGAAATCTAACGTGGAACCTCTCTAATTAAGTCGAGTGAACTGGATGTTGCATTAACAAGTCCCCGGTTGCTCGGATATCTCATATCTCAACAATGTTGTGACATGAAAATTAGGATCTATTCAGATATATATCAAGTTTCCTTATTTCAACATAAAATAAAGACTCATGAAATTCATCAATTGTAATGAATTTCGATCTGAATTTTTCTATGGATGATAAGTTAAATGAAATCTACTTGTAAACAAATTTTGAAATTTTTTCAAGAACCACAACTTTTCTTTTTCTTTTTCTTTTTCTATTTTTCGTCCCATTTTCCGATGCTTTGATTTTCAATAAAATCGGGAAAAATAGTTGTAGTTTTTGAAAAAACTTCAAATTTTGTATAAAAGTAGATTTCATTGAACTTATCACCCACACAAAAAAATCTGTATCAAAATTCATTCAAATCGATTTATTTCATGGAGGTCCTTACTTTATGTTAAAATAAGGGATCTCTTATGAGAAAACCACTCATATATGTATAATATTTCATAATCAATATGGCTGCTACAAATCACTTTGACGCATTATTTGGGCAAAAATATTGGGCAAAATAACATTTATCTATATACAAAACTACCCCAAGCAAGCTGCTAATTAATTAATTCTTTACCACAGCCTAATGTAACTCAGTAGTAAGAATGTTCATTTAGGGGGGTGTATTCAATTAGGATTCTTGTGGACATTTAAAGACATTATAAATCCTGGTGTATTCAATTTGGACATTTAAAGACTTTAAAAGAGTCCATATGAATCCAGTGGTATTCAATTAGGATTTCTATGGACTTTTAAAGAATCCTTCTAAATCCAGGTGTATTGAATTGGGACTTTAAAAATGTCTACAAGAATCAAGGTGTATTCAATTAGGACTAGATTTTAAAGGATTTTCTTAGGTCATGGATTTTGATGGATTTTGGTGGACTTGATGGTGAGAGATATAAATATCAAATGTCATAACATGTCCAGCCTTCTCCCCAAAGATTTTTGTGGATTTTGCTCTCCATCTCTCTCTCAAAACAGAAACGAAAAGCACTAATGTGTAAAAATTAAAAAAACCGATGCATGTGAGAATAATAAGCTTCCATCCCCAGCATGTTCTTTGAATTAAAAAGGAAAAAAAAAAATCGAGTTCAAAAAGAAAACAAGTCACATACAATAATGGAATATGTTGCAGTCACATAATTATATATATATATTGTTTTGAACAAGCAAGTGTAAAAACGTTTGTTTTTTTTTTTTTTTTTTTTTTTTTTTTCAGAAAAGGCAAACTTTTATTTATTAACCAAGGAAGAGGTTACAAGCGCAAAACAACCAAAACCCAACACCTGCAAACACAACCCAAGCAGACACAAAACAACCCACCCCACAACAACCACCCCAACCCAAACATGTTTGTTATTGCCCAATTTAAGAAATATAATCAGAGTAGTATACAAAATCAAATTATTAACTATCTCTAGTAATTGGTATAACCAAAAAAAAAAAAAAAATGTTTTTAAATGCTGTAGTCCAAGATATCAAAATTTCGTACATAATATCATGCACCAAAATTGCCACCTTAAAAGTTAAAAAACATCTAGGAACTATGGTAAGTAATTTTCCTATCGTACATTTCCAAATCAAGCAAAAACCAATCCCATGTCAACCTGATTCAAAAAATTTAGTCTTAGCTCCGGTCACCAGCGTCATTGTTGTCAAAAGAGTATCTGCATTTATTTTGATGACCATAAAAATGATGAAGCAAGGCAATTTATGACCAACGGAAGCCAGAAAGTGTTGTGAATACAATGAACGCTTGCAACTTATTTTTCCCAAATAGAGCCGCTACATTTGCTAAGAACAAAATATAAATTATATTGCACGAGTATAAATCTTACTACGTGCCAAAACTGTATAAAACAGTGCTTTTACGCAGATAAGCCTTAGCCAATTTTGGGTTCAATTCAATCGCTTTGTTTACATCAGCAACAACCTCAGACTATATATATATGTAAATATAGATTGACTGGTGTATCAAATTTTGCTCATTCCAACTTCAAAGGTTTTTTTGATAATTAGCTATAATTAGCTTACTATTGATAAGTCAGAGATAACAAATCCATGAAAATCCTTGAATGTCTAAACAAATCCATAAAAGTCTGAGATAGATGTCTAAACAAATCAATGAAAGTCTGAGATGGATGTCTAAACAAATCAATGAAAGTCCATGTGGATTTATAAAAGTCTGTATAAATCCATGAAAATCTGTCACTAAAAAAATGTCTTTAAATGTCTTCAAGAATCCTAATTAATCCTAATTGAATACACCCCCCTTAGTCTAATAATGTGAGTTGCTTCACCAAATATAGTATTTTAATTTAAAAAAAGTGAGCTAATTAATTAATTATTTCTCTTTATAATCTTTCGTGGATATGATTTTCCATAAAGTACTGATCAACACATATAATATTTACATTCTCAATAACGTTGGTGTATAAATGTAAATTTTAGTTTTGGCATTAAATATTGGGCTTTGTGATGTGATTAAAAATGGCATTAAATCAGAGAATGCTCAAACTTTGTTAAGATATACGAGAATCGACATAGTTAAAACCCGAATATGTTTGGTTTAGCTAGTAGTCCAAATTCAAGCTTCTAACTTTTATTTCATTCTACATGTGTAAAGTGAACCCAGATAAACAATAATATCAATAAGCACTTAATTAGCAGTGCTTAATTAAATTGTCCCTTTTTATACATTATATCTGTAATAAAAGAACATTTCCGTATAAAATGAGACATATCGTGTTTAATGTGATAGAGTCCTCAAAGTTTATGGCAAACAAACAATTAATAAAAAGTTATGTTTTAAAAGCATATATTTTATTGTACTTCGAAATATATATATATATTTATATCTTTTCAATGAGATTATCAGAAAGTCATGATCTCCATTGTACGTATAAGTGTTAGCGAACAAACGTCACTAAGCGCACAGAAGCGTTGCCGGATATATAGAACACGAACAAACACAATAACAAAGAAAAGATAAGATGAAGAGAAGTAATTAAATCCAATCACACACAACACAAGAAGTTACGTGGAAACCCAAATTAGGGAAAAAACCACGGCCGTCAGGACGACAAGAGAAAGTTCCAATATGTAGTAAATCGTTACAACCACACACTCAGGTTGTCTCTTTAAATAATACCTCAAACCCAATTACACCCAATGCTCACTTTGAGATCTCTCTAGTATTTACTATTTTGCAACAACCTAGTTATTAGGGTCTATTTATATGAATTATAGGGAGTTTAAGCTAAAAGGAAATCCTACTCCTATACGTACAAGAATTACTTGTTCCACATAAATAATATTTCCTATTTATGACAAGTCTCCTTTTAAGGAGAAATCCTTTTCCTATTAGAACTTCTAGAAGCAACATATTTCCTCTTCCATGAATATTTCCTGATTCAACGCATGCTTGTGATTGACTACGATTCAAGTTGCAGTTGGCCACCCACTTCCTAAACCGTGCTAAACTTGATCACTCCGAAAACCGTGATCTCTATGCGCCACATCGTCGAACGATGTCATGGCCGCTGTGAGAGCCACAGCGCCACCCACAACATGAAGCACTGGAATTGGACAGCTCTCGCTTGCACTGTCGAAATTCGCAGCAATGTTCTACCGTTGCCATTACCGATGTCAAAGCCACAGCGGCAGTGACATCGGTTTCACTTGTTCTTCATTCCTCCAGTTCGTTTCGTCCTCCAAACCTCCCTCAAACATAACCTCATACTCCTAAACGCTCTCATGTCTCCAGGAAGTCTTCGCATTGGTAAATCGTGTTTGGTAACCATTGGAGAATTCAAGCCATATCCAACAATAAGCAGGACAAAATGGGGTTTTGTCACTCTTTTAAGTTGGGTTTTCAAGAATGTCACAACTTTAATAATTTTAGTTTTAAAAGCACCAAAGTAAGTGAACTTCTAAAAATGCCCTTACTTTATATATATATTTTTATTTACTTTACCCTTTTTCAATTTTTTATTTTATTTTTTCATCATTCTTCATCGGCTTCCATTGGAGGTTGAGCAGACCTCCAATGGGAGTCGAAATCAACCTCCAATGGAGGTCGAAGTCGTTCGAACCTCCATTGGAGGTCGATGAAAAAGAAGATGAAATTTTTTTTTTCTATTTTTATCCAATAAGTCTCGAAAATCTTTGAGACTTTCCAAGTATTTCCGAGACTTTTCATATTTTTATGAGAGTTTTCATATATTTTTGAGACTTCTTAGGTAATTTCTAAGACTTTTAATATATTTTTCCGAGACTTTTAATATATTTACAAGACCTTTTAGGTATTTCCGAGACTTTTGGTAACTTCTGAAACGTTTTAGTAATTTTTGAGACATTTTATAATTTCCGAGACTTTCTGGGTAAAAATGAAATTATCCATTTTTTTTTCTTCTGGTTCCTTGAAACCTCCATTGGAGGCTGGTTCGGCCTCTAATGGAAGTCTTTGACCTCCATTGATGGAGGATTTTGAGAAAGAAAAAAAAAATCAAAATAGTGAAGAAGGTTACTATGGGAGTATTTTTGGAAGGAACTCATTTTAGGTTCCATTTAAACACAACTTTTCAAATGAGTGATAGTCTTAAAATGCCAACTTGAAAATGTGCTATATAATTTTCGAATCCGCATATAAGCTACATCCAATGAAAAGACTTTTTTTTTTTTTTAAAACGGCGAACTTTATTAGAAACAAAACAAGACGGAACATCACAGGTCGCCAACACAGACCACACAACATAGCAGATGCCAAAACAGAACCAGGGCCAGAAAACAGAAACCAAAAAAGAGTCTGCAGCAGAAAAAAGAGGAACAAAACAGCCCCAAGAAACGAAACAAAAAACAAGAAAAGACCAAAAAAGAAACTACTGCTCACACCAGATCACCCTCTCGCCCTCCATATCTGCACCCCTCTTGGCCAAACCATCCGCCGTCGAATTCGCTTCTCTCAGCGAATAAACCATAGAAACATTGTCCAAAGCACGCAACTTCGAGCGAATGTCATAGATGATGTCTACCATCGCCAAGTTACCAAAATCACCACCCACCACCCATGAGATCACCTCCTCTGAATCACATTCAATACAAATGGGCATCCTCCTAAGAGTAGCTTTCAACATACACAGAAAACAAGCCTTTTGAACAGCAAGAAGCTCAGCTTTTGGAGCATCCACTCTCCCCACGTACTGAGAAAAAGAACACAGCACCTCCCCTTTTGAATTGCGAAGAACCCCTCCAATCCCTGCCTTTCCCGTCTCGAATTTAAACGAACCATCTATATTGAACTTCAGAGCCCCTTCAGGACGGGGGTTCCAAATCTTTTTCTTCTTAGATTTAGCAATTTTCTCTTCATTGCAGCAAACCTCCAAATTCTCCACTATAATCGTAATAGAATCCAACGACCTTTTTCCATGGTATTTAAACCACCACACCACCCTAAATCTCACCATATCAATAAGCACCCCTTTCTCAGCCACCAGACCTTTGAAAAGCACTTGATTTCGAAGTTCCCACAAGGACCAAACCAGCGCATTGAAAAGCGTTGCCCACACTCTTCCTAGACTCGACGATGGACATAGCCCCTGCCAACCCATAAACCAGTCCATAATCTTCTTGGGTGCACAACAACTGACAGACCACCAACCCATACAATATAATAGCGTGATAATAATCTGTGTGTATCATTGATCATTAAACCATACTGCAGTATTTATACAAGAAGTGAATTACTTGACTAGAGGACTACGTATCCTAATCCTAGAAGAATTGAAAGACAAAAAGTATTTAGACTACCTATTGATAGCAGATACAAGATAAACTAATACAAGTTAATCTAGGAGATAAATACATACACAAGTTCAATTGTAATCAAACTAAATTATCCTTAATACGCCCCCTCAAGATGGTGGGTATGTCAGAGACACCAATCTTGGACCGTAGAAGAGTGAAACGAGTCTTGGACAGCGGCTTTGTAAGAGAGTCAGCAAGCTGATCGGATGAGGCCACATGTGACACACGAAGTTGACCCCGTTGAACCCTTTCACGGACGAAGTGAAAATCAATAGCAATGTGCTTCATTCTAGAGTGGAAGACAGGATTTGAGCAGAGATATATTGCACCAACATTGTCACAATAAATTGTAGGTGAAGAGGGAGAAGCAATGAGCAGCTCACGCATCAAGGATGAGAGCCAAATGACTTCCACTGCAGCCAAAGCAACCCCCCGATATTCTGCCTCAGTAGATGAACGAGCAATAGATCTTTGCTTGCTAGAGCACCAAGAAATCGCATTTGATCCAAGGAAGAGAACATACGCCCTAGTTGAGGTTCGATCATCTTGGTTACCAGCCCAATCCGCGTCGGAGAAAGCATGTAAATGTAGTGGGGAGTCACGATGCAGATGTAGGCCATGTGCAAGTGTACCACGCAAGTAACGAAGGAGGCGCTTAGTGAGAGACCAATGGCCAGTTGTTGGACGATGCATGAACTGAGCAAGTTTGTTGACAGCAAACGCAATGTCTGGCCTGGTGAAAGATAAATATTGTAGCGCGCCAACGACTTGACGATACTCGGTTGCATCGGTTAGAGAGGTGCCATCGAGAAGCTTCAGTGATTGGTCTGTTGGGAGTGGAGTCTAAATAGGTTTGGCATCAGACATTTTTGTGCGTGTCAAAAGATCAGTGACATATTTCTGTTGAGATAGGAATAGACCATGTGGGGTTGGAAGTACCTCAACGCCTAAAAAATAAGACAATGTGCCGAGATCCTTGATTGAGAAATGCTGAGCCAGTGAGACGATAAACTTTTCTACAATCACCTCATCACTTCCAGTTACAATAATATCGTCAACATACACTAGTAAAAAAAGTGTGCACCCATTCTCATTAAATATAAATAAGGAAGAGTCAGATAATGAATTGACAAACCCAATTTGAAGAAGGTGTTGACGAAGTTCGTTGTGCCATGCCCGAGGAGCTTGTTTCAGACCATAGATTTCCTTTTTGAGGCGGCACACATGAGATGGATAGGCGGGGTCAGTGAAACCTGGTGGCTGAGCCATGAAAACATCTTCAGACAGGTGTCCTTGAAGGAAGGCATTGTTCACGTCCAGTTAGCGAAGAGGCCAGCCACGAGAGACAGCTACACTTAGTATAACCCGAATTGTAGTTGTTTTAACTACCGGACTGAAGGTCTCTGTGTAGTCAAGACCCGGCCTTTGATGAAACCCCTTGGCTACCAGACGAGCCTTGTACCTGGAAATCAAACCATCCGGGGATCGTTTGATACGAAACACCCATTTGCATCCTACAGTGTTATGAGAGGAGTGGGAGGGAACCAAGTCCCACGTACCATTTTGAACCAACGCATCAAATTCATCTGACATTGCTTGTCTCCATTCAGGTATTTTGAGAGCTTGAGAGGCACAAGTTGGTTCCGTTTGTATAGGTGGCAGCACACTGGTGAGGGAAAGTTTCGTGAGAGGTTTATGGATGTTATTTTTGGACCTGGTAAGCATGGGGTGGCTGTTATGTGGCTCGGCTTCTGATGGAATTGAATCAGGTGTGGGTTCAGTCGGTGTTTGACTTGTGACGATAGCAGTGCGTGAAGGTGGGGATGTAGTTAGTGGAGGCTGATATGTGGCGGGATCAGGTGTGTGAGAGGCGGGCTCATTGTGCTTAGGTGGTAAGGTCAATACAAGCGAGTGAACTGGTGCGGGATCAGGTAAGGGAGGTGCAGCAGAGGATCTCGTGGGAGATGGGAGTGCAACTCGGGCTCTAGAGCTTGACGATGTCACTGAAATGGTTGTCTCATGTGCAGCCGAATGGAGGGACTGGCCATGCACATGTGGTGCGGCCGACGAATGGGCATGGCTGGTTGGAACCAAGCCCGACGGCGGGGACTGACACAGCCAAGACTCCACGGAGTCAGCGGCAGAGTAAGGAGATGGGATGGGTTTGGACTTAAACGGAAACACAGATTCGACAAACGTAACATGACGCGAGACGAATAGGCGGTCATTCTCTAAATCGAGACAGTGATAAGCACTTTGAGATAGAGAATATCCGACAAATATGCACGCTCTAGACCGAGATTCTAACTTGTGATGGTTATATAGCTTGACCCATGGATAACACAGACACCCAAACACACGTAGCTTGGCATAAGCTGGACGTGTAGAGAAAAGTTTCTCAAAAGGTGATGACATGCCAAGGAGAGGAGTTGGCATCCTATTGATTAAATATACTGCAGTTGTAAAGGCATAGGACCAAAACATGAGAGGTAGTGATGCATGTGTGAGAAGTGAAAGACCTGTTTCAACAATGTGATGGTGACGACGCTCGGAAACACCATTGTGTTCCAGTGTGTGTGGAGGTGTGGTGTAATGTGAGATGCCATGAGTGGAAAAAAAATATTTTAGCGCGATGTATTCACCACCATTATCACCGTAAAAAGAGACAATTGGGTGGCCAAAAAAATTTTCAACGAGTGTTTTAAAACGGATGAATACATCGTGAACATTAGACTTATTTTTCAAGGGGTACATCCACATATATTTTGTAAAATGGTCGACAAATAAAACATAATATTTATAGCCATCTTTTGAAACAATAGGTGAACTCCAGACATCAGAATAAATTACTTCAAGAGGTTTCGAACTACTGACAGTTGAAACCGAAAAAGGTAACTTATGAGTTTTATTGCATTTGCAGGCATCACAATGAACACTAGACCTAGAAAAAGAGGAAACAGACAATTCCTAGGAAGACACTAATTTATTAATTATTTGGGAAGACGGATGACCTAAGCGATGATGCCAATCTGGAATCGATGCTTTGACACTGGAAAGAGCAATGAGAGGGGGAGGTGGCGGCTTGGCATGAGACGGCCATTCATAGACACCATTTTTAGTCTGTCCTTGCAGAAGTTGCGCCCCCGTACGAAGATCCTTCACAACAAAAGAAAGGGGTGAGAATTCAACAGAAACTTTATTAGCAGTGCAAAATTGAGATACAGAGATAAGGTTTTGTTTCATATTTGGGACACATAAGACATCAGAGAGTAAAAAGGATGTAGATTTAAAGGGTAAGCGAAGGGAACCAGTGTGCGTAATTTGCAAGCCTGAGCCATCGCCAATCATAATGTCATCAGAGCCACCGTATAAAGAGTGAAGTGACAGATTGTTAAGGTCCGTGGTGACGTGATGGGATGCACCGAAGTCAAGTAGCCATTCAGGAGGAGTGGCTGTATTAGGTGCAGCAAAGTTTGCTCTCGGTTGCCAAGATCGATTGGATTGATTCGATTGAGGCCTAGAATTCGCTGGACTTGACGTAAACATGGAGCACTGCCTTGCTGTATGTCCTTGTTCACTGCATAATTGACAGAAACCGTGATACGATCGAGGTTTGTTAGATGAGTTTTGAGAATACCTATTGGTTTGATTCTGACCAGAATTGACAGCCTGTTTGGCGGGAGTGTAGGACTGGTTGTGAGCTTGAGTGTTGTTTAGATTGAAGTACCGCCGAGTGGAGTTGCTAGTTTGGCCGCCTGGTGAGGGCTTAGAGGCATAGTTGGTGGTGATTGGCAGTTTTTGTTGTCTTGCAGCCTCTTGTTTCATTATTGCCTCACAATTGATGAGTTTCTCATAGAGTTCTTCAAAAGTTATTGCAGTGTCACGGGCACGAACGGCTGAGGCGATATCTTTGAACTCATCACCTAGTCCATTCAAGATTTTTACGGTAAGATCTTCAGTGTTCTCCGGTGCGTCGAGCATGGCTAATTCATCTGCAATACATTTAATGTTTTGCATGTATTCAGTAATAGTCTGGGTTCCTTTCGTGACATTAGTGAGAACACTTTTGAGATGCATGATGTGGCCTCTGGAAGGCTTTGCATAAGTGTTGGCAAGCGTAGTCCAGGCATCACGAGCGGTTTGAGCGGAAGCAATGAAGGGAATGATAGATGGAGAGATGGATCCAAGGATTGCATTTAAAAGCAATTGGTCTTGCCTGGTCCAAAGGGTGTGTGCCGGATTGGGAGTGGAGACATCGCCGGTTGTGATTGTTGCTAGTGGACACGGCTTTCGACCATCGATGAAGCCCATGAGATCGAATCCAACTAGGAGAGTGTGGAATTGTAGTTTCCATGATCGATAATTTGTAGCTGTCAGTTTTAGAGGAGTTTGAGCAGCCACGTTGATAGAAATTATTGTATTTGAAGAGGTGGTGATGTTGTGGGATGAAGAAGAAGATGAGATAACGGTGGTGATGTTGGACTCATCTGAGTTGGTGGTGTTATTGGAATCGTTGTTGGTCATGTTTGAACTGGTTGGATCAGATTTACTCGTTTGAGTTTATGTTTGCTCTGATACCATATAATAGCGTGATAATAATATGTGTATCATTGATCATTAAACCATACTGCAGTATTTATACAAGAAGTGAATTACTTGACTAGAGGACTACGTATCCTAATCCTAGAAGAATTGAAAGACAAAAAGTATTTAGACTACCTATTGACAGCAGATACAAGATAAACTAATACAAGTTAATCTAGGAGATAAATACATATACAAGTTCAATTGTAATCAAACTAAATTATCCTTAATATACAAGAGCTCCAAATACTCCACGACCACTGACACTCCAAAAATAAATGATCCACAGACTCTTCTTCTTTACCGCACAGCGGACACACCAAACCATCATTCAAGTAAACACCAAAACGATTCAGAGTCTCTCTGACCATGATCTGGCCACGAAGTAGTTGCCAAATGAAGATTTCCACTATTGGCGGACTAATACCAGCCCACACCAACGCCAAACTCGAGCAACCCTCCCCATTGCAATCTTCCACACATCTTCTAAACGAACTAACAGTGAAGATGCCATTTGGACAGAATTTCCAGGCAACCAAATCAGGCACTTCTTTTTTAATCCTACTGCTGTCTAGAACAGCCTAGAAATTCTCCCAAACCTCCATTTCCCAATCAAAAACCTCCCTTCTCAACCGAACATTCCACTGCCAATTCTCATCCTCCACCTCCCATATTCATTGATATTACCACTCTTGTTAACCGAGAGTGCAAAGATTCTCGGAAACATCTCCTTTAACGAATAATCTCCCCACCACACCTCATGCCAGAAATTAATTTTGTCGTGTTTAATCTGATTTTACTTATTAAATTAACAAACTTTTTTTAAGTTTGATTGTTGCACAATAATGTGCATTTACGGAATTAAAGGTTGTCCTATTGCAGGGTTTTCAAGAGTAAGGAATTATAATCACATAGTTGACTTGCAGGGTTTTCGAATTTTATCTAGCTATTTGGATATTCCAACATGAAATTGACTTGTGCTAGAAAAACTTTTTTTTTTTTTAATTATACTTAAAAAAAATATTAAGTAATGAAATAAAATAAAAATGGAAAATATATAAAAATAAAAATAAAATTAACATTAAAATATTGTAAAAATTAAGAAAGCAAACCTTAAAAGTAACATCATCTAATGAAAATAAAGTGAAATTGAAGATTCAGTATATCTTTTAAAATTAAAAAAATTAAAAATACTATATTAAAAAAGGATAGAAAAAATAATAAAAGAAAAAGTGGGGGCCTTTTTATCTTCACCATACTTTGATACCATTTAAACTCAAGGAAATTTCATTAAAGTCTCTACTTTTTGACGAAATATCACCTATTTAAATGTCTTTGTTATATTAGCAACTATAGTCCCTGTTTTTCCAAAATACATCAATTTAGTCCTTTAACCAAAAAACTAACAAGTCAACTTTGAATATATATATATATACATACGAGTTTGCCCTTGCTAAAATATAATACAAGCCTAAATGGTCAATTTTACCTTTCAAAGGTTATGTCATTACACTTTTACTTTTTAAAAAAAAAAATTCAAATAATTTTAAGATTTTAACATTAAAAACCTTTCTCTTTTCTTTTTGAAATATACACTAAATTTCCAAAAAAATATACAATTGAATTTGTCGACTGGTAGGCACTGACAACCTGTGGAAAAGACAGAAATATAGGGCAATCATCGAGCCACGAGGGGGGGGGGGGGGGGGGGGGGGGGGGGGGGGGGGGGGGGGGGAGAGACTCTAACACACAAGTCAGGTAATTGCAAGACGGGAGTAAAATAAAGCAATAAAGAACGAAAAAGCTGGAAAAGCAAACCAGTCTGTTGGTATTGTATCGATGTGTCAGATTAATTGGGCTGAGATGACTGAGTTGGTCGGTGTCGTCTCATGCGTGTCGGGTCGATTGAGCTAAGGGAAGTGAGAGTCCTTGAGCTTGTTGAATTGAGACGAGGCTGGAACTGGAATGTGTCGAGTTAAATACTCGAGCTACTTTATATTTTCCTTTGCATGTTTGAAAGTAAAGAGAGCAGAGCTTTAGTATGATTTTGAGAGGGGAGAAGCCAGTCCCCTTTCTGAATGATAGATCTAGTATTTATAGGTGTCTGAGTGAGATATGCCAGACGTGGTTGAGCTCCATGAAATCTCTACGACATTATGCCCGAGATTTGGGGAGTCAGATATCCTCACAATTGGCTTCACTGACCTAGATAAGTTTGACTATGTTAGTTTCTTGGTTGTTACTCACGTTGATGACCTTTGGTTGGGTCCTGATGGGCTGCCTCAACCCGCAGTCCAAGTTATGACCGAAATGGGCTTTATTGGACTGGATCAACCTTGAGTCTTAGGCGTAAAATAACGTTGAGCCTTAGGACGATTTTTTACCACTACAAACATTAAAATGATTATTTTAAAAATAAATAATATTTAAATGGTTTATAAAATTAAATTAACACAATATTTTTTTTTTTTTTTGAAAGATGCACAAAAATTTAATAAGATATTAAAAAAAAACAGCAAAAATTAATAGATAATAGAAAAATGTTAAAAAACAGTTATACTTTTAAAACATAAAAAATATTAATGGATAATAGAAAAATTATATATATAAAAAAAAAAAAAACAGTTAATAGATAATTATATATATATATATAATCTAAAATGATGGAGATATTGTTTCAGGCAGCGATGGAGATCATCTCCATCGTCTCATATTAGTCTGGTTTTGAATAATAAATTATTTCGGGTCGAAACTAGTTCCATTTGATAATAGAATGGATCCATTTGAAAACTAGATCTTAGAGAAATTTGAACGAGCCACTCTCTTCATCATCTGGTTTCCAAAACCCAAGAGCTTCACCATCCCTTTAAAACCTCCAAGATTGGTAAGACTGGTACTCCAAACTGAGTTTTTTTTTTTTTTTTTTTTTTCATCAAATAACATTAAAATGATTCTTTCGATGGAGGTTCATCGCTGAGGCGATGGTGATCCATCAATTGGATCTCCATCACTGAGTCGCTGAGCGAGTGGAGATCCAGTCAATCTACATCACTACCTGAAACGATGGAGATCTCATTTCGGATTTCTTTTTTTAATTTTTTTAATATAATTTGTAGTTTTAATTATCTATTAACAGTTTATTGTTTTTACTAATTTTCTATTATCCATTAATTTTTTTATATATTTGAAAATTGTAACTGTTTTTTAATGTTTTTTGATTATCCATTAATTTTTTTTAAGATCTTAATAAATTTTTGTGTATCTTACAATAAAAATAAAAATAAATAAATTGTGTTAATTTAATTTTATAAACCATTTAAATATAATTTATTTTTGAAATAATCATTTTAATGTTAAAATCTTTTTTTTTTTTGAAAGGTTTTTAATGTTAAAATCTGGAAATTATTTGATTTTTTTTTTTTGAAAAGTAAAGGTGTAATAACAAAACCTTTTATGGGTAAAATTGACCTTTTATGCTTGCATTATATATATATATATATTTTTTTTTTTGAAAATGCTTATTTATTGAAAAAGGCCAAAAGCCAACAAACAACAAAAAACAGCATAGGGGAGCCCAATAGGCAAACCAAAAACATCCAGATTAACAACAAAACTGGCAAACAAAGGCAAAACTGGGCACAGACCAAACCACATCAGAGATACCCGACCAACCAAACAGAAAGGAACACAACCGGCAGGTTTTCAAAAAAAACAAGGGTAAATTTGTACTTTTAGACATATAGTCAAAATGGACTATCAAGTTTTTTGGTCAAATAACTAAAATGATGTATTTTGGAAAAATAAGGGACTGGAGTTGCTAATATGACAGGGACGTTTAAATATGTGACATTTCGCCAAAAAGTATGGACTTTAGTGAAATTACCCCTTTAAACTCAAGTTATTAATATGGTGTCAAGCCCACAAAACACTAGTGCCATTAAAATTTTGGATTTTTGCTTTGTAACACATAGAGTCAATTTTTAAAAGAGTGGTGCTATTGGCACACCCCCTACCGATCCGGTCTATTTACGCCCCACTTTTTTTTTTATTAATAATTTTTAAAAAAATTTAAACCTAAGTGGCCGTACAGTAATTACATAGGAGAAATTTATTATAATAGGAGAAATACAAAGAGAGGGAAGAAAACAAACATTATTAAAACTACAATAAAAATACAAATAAAAATAAAGCCGATGAAGGGCATATCAACTTCATTGGAGGTGCATAGAATGTCTTCCCTTTGCACTAGTTATAGATAACATCTTAAAAGTTGGCTTCACTTTCCTTTTCGATCTGGTCACCACTAGGATCCAATTATCTTCATCTAACACGTAATCATTTTCTCGTAGCATGGGGTCTACTTGATGATGTGTAGAGTTTGAAGCATAAATATCTTGGTCTTCTTCGAGGATTTTCTCCAAATTATTCTTTCCTCTCCTATCTCCTAAAGTGTTAATTCCATCCAAAACTTGTTGAATTTCTTGGTGCAGTGTGTCATCATGGGATTTGGATCCTCTACTGGTTTGATATTTTTCCTGATATTTTTAAAGCATGTGATTTGTTGTCAATCACATCTTAACCACACATTCATTGCAATGTTTATATGTCATGATATTAGGTGAGAACAAGAAAAAGATCAGATCAGTAAAGGATCCAAATTCGTCATCATGATCACCAAGACCCTCATAATTTTGGTCTATCTAATCATTTGAATAAATATCAGAGATTTCATCCATATTAATGGCAGAATCATTATTCAATAAAAGTATTCATAAAAATGAATGGCTAGTATTCTTTCATTACATATGTTTACCTTTTTATATTTGGTAATTGACGAGAGTCGTCCCCGTCCACCAGCTAGCTTGAAAATGGTTTCGAGTAGACCATTGTGGGTTATGGGTCTATTGCAACCTGGCGAGACTAGACTCTATAATTATGGTCTGAAATGTGCAACTTCCACTCAAGGGAAGCACATATATTTACAAATATAAAGTTTGAACCCCAATAATGGAGCTTCATTTTGAAATCTCCAACCACCGAGGCAATAGACTCTTGGTACCGGAAACTACCGTTGATCCTAACATTACTACAGTTTCCAACTCAAATAAATTGAAAAACAATACCAAATAAGCATTGCATATGTTGCCAAAGTTTGACATATATTTTAGTTCAGTGACTTATACTACTGCTCTTGCAGTGAGCCGGTGGCAAAGAATGGTTGAGGCCCGGAGGGGACATTAGCTCTATATGATGGTGTACAATTTACAAATTGGATTCAAGCATGTCCAGTTGAAGAGTTCAACGTCTGCATCGACCCAAATGGGCTTGAGTGAGCAGTATCAAGCTTGGATTGGATCAAAAATGATTTTGTCCTGGACTGGACCAATTCAACCCAATATGCTTATCTATAAGGAATATTATCTTTTTGCCCTTAAGGTTTCAGATTACATCGTTTTACACCCTCTACATTTATTATTCTTCAAAATCCTCCAGTCGTTACAAAATACAAATGTGTTAAAAAATAGATTCAATTTACAAAATTGTTAAAAAATCAGATTTCATTTATCACAAAAATTTACGTTTTAGTTCATGATCATAACCTAGTAATTGCCACACTCATGCTAACACAAGGTGTGACTTTACCCTTATTATTTATAAATTAAATTTGTATCCAATAAAATATTTAGAACTAAAACGAAAAAAATGGTGACTAACGTTATCATCATACTGAGAGAATCCCTTTCTCTTAATCTCTCACGGCATACAAGTACAAAATGAACCCTTCTAACTTACAACTTGATTGAATTTCAAGGATTTCTAAGGGGAATATTTATGAAGTGCTACTCTCTTCAGGATTATGTTTTGTGGGAGACATTATTATATTGTCAAATTCAAAGAGTTGTTTTCTAATAAAATAAAATATATTTTTTAAGATAAATTAAAAATGTCCTATCCAACTTAAGTGGTAGAATGTAAGAAATTTTCTAAGCCGGTGAGCTTAGAAAACCAAATCGATTAGAATTATATATATGTAAGAGAGTTAATCATATTATCTCGTTATTGTTTGTAATCAATATTTATTTATTGTGTTTGATGCATTTTGGCTACATTATTATAGTGTAGAACTTAGATATAGACTATTTTATATGTATGGAACTAGTTTTAATCCTATTAGATTTATGAGTAGGATTCAACTAATTAGTAACATAGGAGCCTTGTACTTTCATTAGATGATGTGAGAATGGATGAGAAGAGAATAGGAGATTCTTCATTTATTAATTTTTTTTATCTATGGATTAAGTTTGCAATGTCAAATTCATTATTTTATCATGGATACATTTGTACTTTTATGTATTAATATTTATTTACTTTAATTTAATTAAGCTTGAGTTTAAATATATACATTTTTTTCTTAAATTGGACTGACCTAGGGGAAAAAGAATCACAAGCGATCATATGCTAGTTTAAATATATACATTAAAGTTATGTATTAATGTTTTATATATATATATTCTCATCCTGATATAATTTACTAGTAGAAATATGTTTAAATAGCACCAAATCTATAGTGACTTTTAGGAATAGCACTAGATTAATAATTTGAGTTTAAATGACACCAATGAACAAAAATACACTCACCATCTTCTTTTATATATTACTTTTCTGCCATTCGGTTAAAAAAAAAAAATCTTTCAAAAACCTCCAATGGAGGTCGTTTTCAACCTCCGTAGAGGTCTGTTAGACCTCCAATCGAGGTTTCAACCTCCATGGAGGTCGAAATCTACCTCCATTAGAGGTTGGTGAAGAAGATGAAGAAAACAAATTGGGAAATTTTGTATTTTGCACAATAAGTATGTCTCAGAAATACAAAATAAGTCTCGAAAATACCCAAATAAGTCGCGGAAACACTAAAATAAGTCTCGGAAAAAAAAAGCGTGAGACTTATTTTTGTGATTGTGTTTTAAGGGTATTTTTGTCAGATTCACATTTTAACTGTTATTAAAACTTAATTTATTAAGTTGATGCTAGTCTTAAAAGTAAGGGAGTAAAGAGTGCTAGAAAAAATTTTAACCCTAATTTACTATGATCAATCTTTTTATATATTTGTTCATATCTCCAACTAACTAGACAATCTGTCTACAGAATTCAACCGATCAAAACCCACATACACAAAAGACTTCTTTATGTACTTATTTCATCTTATTTTGTGACATTATGATGCGGATTGGGTGTCGAGTTCATTCATGATCGTCGAGTGGAGCATCCAAAACAAAGCTAAACTTCGTGGGCCTCTACAGAGGGTAAACGGGATCGGATTTGCTATTATAATATATTTTCGAAAAGCCCCAGACGAGCCCTACATTTTTTATGAAGACTTCATCTTCTGTAACAAGCTTAAGTAGGCCCATATTTGGCCATTTAGTTTCGTGCGTAACAAACAACAGTTTCCTATTTCATTTACAATTCCTTGTTTTTTTTTCCTTTTTATTGGGGTTCTTTCCCGATTTAGTTTAGTGGTTTTAGATCCTTATTTAGGAGTTTTAAGAGATATTGGATCCTATAGATTCGGTTGTTTTATTTTATTTAGGATTTTACAGGATATTGAATCCTAATAATTTTATGTTGCTTTTCCTTATTTAATAGTCTGTATTAGGGTTTAAGTTTTTTGACTTGAATGAGTAAATAAAATTTTTTTAGAGAGAGTATCTCTTTTTCTCAAAATTTCGGTATCTTTGTGAAGATCAACAAATTTTGATGCATGTTATTCTAATATCCGTGCGTAGATCAATAGATTAATAGAAGAATTTGTTCCAATATTCGTGCGTGAATCAACGGATTCAAAATATTTATCCCCTTCTATGTATTGATCGTGACTTGCATCGATTTTTCCGCAGTCCAAATATTTGCATGAATTTCCCGCTGCATCACATTATAACTGTTATCATGTATAAATAATATAATTTGTTGCTGGTGTGTTCTGTTTTCTGCTGGGGTGCTTGGGTGTGTGCTGCCCTGTTTCTCTTCTTGTTGTTGTTTGCGGCCTTGGCCTGCTTAATAATAAGTCTGCCTTTTCAAAAAAAAAATGTATAAATAATATAATTGTTATAGTAATCTCAATGTTTCTTTTTCTTTTTCATTTTTAATCTTGGCCTTCTTTTAAGAAATATTTATTTTTGGGAAATTTTGAAAAAAAAATTATATAAAGTTTGAAAAAACATCGAATACTAAACCTTGGTTTTAAAAACAAATAAAAAGAAAGTCACTTGTACCAAAAATCCTTTAAAGAGAGATTTTCATAAAAGTTTGAATCTAAAGGGTTATCTTTCCCAAATGTGTCCGAATGCGATTATTTGAAGTTTTCATTTTGTTTTTTAATCTATTAGATGTAGGAGTTGAGGCATGCAGTTAACATGATTTGAATCACAATCTTATTGGTATATTATTGGATCAATCTCATATTTATGCGGGTATTTAATTTGAAGTTATTAATGAGCAAAAATATTTCATACTTATTAAATGGTAATTGTTTAAATATAAGCACATGGGTGATGATCAGATATAAATAAAAACAAATTTGAAAATTAAAGGTACACTAAAGTTTCAAAGCAACACGTATACGTAGAGCATAAAAACAAAATAAATGTATTAAGACCCCATGAGTCGGAGCTGCCCATGATAATATGTCTGAGACTGAGACAATTCCCACATAAAAAGAAGAAAGAAGCAGTTCCACAGTATATGCATCCATATCCTCTTGAATTTGGTCCACTTTCACTGAGATTTATGCCTTGAATGTTTCTAAAATCAACTTTGCGGTTTATATATGTTGTGGGTTTGTCAGGTTGGTCATCTTTTGCACACTGAATTCTACACATTATTGAATAAGTGCAGCGAATTTTGCAGTCTTCATGTCGATTTAGTGGTTTCTTCTCCTTTACTTTTTTATCCTATATGTCTTTTCTCATTTGCTCTGTTCATGAGTACACTTGATTAATTACCATAATTTCATAAATGTTAAAAGACTACAAAAATGTATCATAACTACAGCGTTTATTACAACTTTATTGAACATGTATCGAAAATTGAACATGTATCATAGAAAACTACTGAAAATGTACGATGCAAAAATATTGTAAATGTGTCATGAAAAACTATCTAACATATATATATATATTACATAAAAGGCCGGGATCTATCAGACTGTAGATATATTCGCGAATCCGGACCTTATCAAGGGCATTTTGGACTTTTTTCCGACTATTATAAAAGCTTTCTTGGTTGTAAACAGTTACTTTAGAATGTTTTGTTTTGGTTATTTTAGCAGTTCCGTCTAATACTCTAATATATTAAAATTCATAACAACTAAATGTAACTGTATATAAGCTAGAATTGCCACTTTATGAATTTCTTCCATTGTATTTTCTTTGTTATTTGCAGTGTAATTATTTCATTATTGATGATGTATTTGACCTAAATTAAACAGAGTTATATTGATCAGTCGTATAAACTTTATACGTTGTTGATATATATATATATATATATACAGCAAAAGTATTTGGGAATATTCTAATGAGGGAATTTGTTTGACTTGAAAAAATCAGTAGAACAAGAAAGGGTTGATGGATTTCTTTCTTCAGATTGAAAATGGTGTGGGGGAGAAGAATGTATGGGGCAAGTGATGGAGATTTGAGTGTTCCTATACATTTGCTAGTCTGCAGTACAACAAAACATGCTGGGTATGCTGCCCGGAAATGTAACCAAAAGTGAAAATGATAAGATCTTGCAGAGAAAAGTGGAGCAATGAAAAGCAAAGGAACACAAGGATAATTCTACAATTATTTTATTTGAATAATACAAAGAGAAATCTCAGAGAACTTTCAAATAGTACAAATCAAATCCCATCAAAATGGGGATGAGATTTTTGTATGATCTTCCCCACCACCTACTTCAATTCAATTAAGTCCTACCTCCCTTAGTTATTATTACTATTATTTTGTTTTTGTTTTGGTAAATAATATATATGAAAAATACATGCAACTAATTAACAAGCGTTTGGTTTTCTATTGGGATTCATTATTGATGATTTTTATGATCATCGTCAATGATGATAAAAATATTTGTGCTTGGTTATGGACCCACTAGATCATCATCATAAAATGTGGTTGATAGGGTAAACTTCTTTGTCTGATCTATAACGAAAAGAATGGGGAATTCATTACTCCATAGAGTGCAATAATTATAAAAGTCTTGCATAGATTTTCAAATAATGCAAAAAGTTGCATCAGAAAATATAAAAGACCATGAACTAAAAAGAGATATAAGTTTACTTCCAAAAAGAAAAGAGATATAAGAAAAATGAATTATATTGTCAACATAATAAAAAAGTAATTTAAAATATTATTTATTTAGATGTATGAAAATAAATTAACATGCAAATTAATAAATTTATGAGATATCAATGTTATACAACATAAAACAATATCCTAAAAAAATACCCCAAATAATATAGAATTGAGTTATAGCTATCGTATATATAATGAAAGATATGAAGATCGATTATTAGAATACATTTTTTAGGATAAAGTTTTAAAATACTCTTTTAACATAAGAAAAGTTGGATGAATCAATTAGTTGTTCAGCGTTGGCTCTTTTATCCCATAGTCTTCTTTTACAAAAAAAATGCTGATATTAGCACCGATAAAACTTATTAATTATACATCCAAATGATAAATATACCCATAATTAAAATTTGAAAAACCAAATTATTACTGTATGTGCCCAATTAAATATAAAAAAATATCCCTACAAGAAATAAAATTGTTTATTTACATAAATTTTGTGGCTTCTTTACATTTCTAGCACCTATCATGGTGTTTTTTGTTTTGTGTAACTAGTACCAACCTAATGGTTTTAACATCAAATTTATTAAGGATAACTAGGATGTTATAGAAGGGGATTTCATGAATTTCTTGGAGGATTCCTATCAGGATGGGACAGTTGTAAAAGATCTCAATAAGACTTTCGTAGCTCTCATCCCTAAATGCCTCAGTCCGATTTCTATGACAGACTTCAGGCCTATCGGTTTGGTGGGGTGTTTATACAAAATTCTCGCCAAAATTTTGACAAACCGTATGAGAAGAGTCTTAAGCTCGGTCATAGGAGAGTCCCAGATGGCGTTTGTCAGAAACCGTCAGATTCTCGACAATTTTGTGATAGCAGAGGAGGTTATTCATCACTGGAAGGCTATAAAAGGTAGCGGAGGCCTATTGGTGAAACTCGATTTTGAAAAGGCGTATGACAGTGTGGATCATTGTTTTTTGGATGATATGTTAGATAAGATGGGTTTCAATGGTAAGTGGCGGCTTTGGGTGAAAAATTGCATTTCTTCTCCTAGTCTCTCAGTTTTGGTTAATGGGAAACCAACTAGGGAATTTGGTTTGGAAAGGGGTTTTCACCAAGGAGACCCTCTTTCTCCGTTTTTGTTTAACGTAGTGGTTAAAGGGTTGAGTGCGTTATTTAGGAAAGCTGAGGAGTTGGACTTGATTAAAGGGGCTGTCATGGGTAATGGAGAGGTGAAAGTGTCGCATTTACAGTTTACGGATGACACCATCCTTTTCCTCCAATAGGAGGAGAGATATCTTCGTAATGCAAAAAGGATCCTGAGATGCTTCGAGTTGGCATCCGGTTTGCTTTTAAATTTTCACAAAACTGGGATAGTGGAGGTGGGAAAAGGTTAGCTGTCGATAGCCCAATGGGCAAGTATTTTCAGATACGCTAAGGTTTCGTTACCTATTACGTATTTGGGTTTAACTCTTGGTGGAAGACCGGGTGCGAAATTGTTTTGGAGTGGTCTTGTTAGAAGAATAGAGAACCGTTTGGCTCCGTGGAAGAAATCCTTTCTTAATAAATGAGGTTGCCTAGTGCTTATCAAGTCAGTGATGTCGAGTATTCTAGTGTACTTCATGTCCGTCTTCAAAATCCCGATAGGCATAGCTCAAAAAATTGAAAGACTTCAAAGGAATGTTTTCTGGAGTGACGGTGATGCTAAAAACAAGATTCATTGCGTGAAGTGGGATTTATTATGCAAAAACAAAGGAAACGGAGGCTTGGGGATTGGTTCGATTATCAATTTGAATAAGTGTTTAATGGCTAAATAGATTTGGCGTTTTGGTGTGGAAAATGAGTCTTTATGGAAAAGGGTTTTAAGAGTCAAATACGGTGTTGAGAGAGAGGAACTTCGATGGAATTGGTGTAATGGAGCTAAAAGATCGGCCTTCACTAAAGCAGTAGGAAATATGCTCTTGGCAGATTCTGTTACGCAGCAAATTTTCCAGAGGGGGATGTTTGTGGTGATGGGAAGTGGCAAACGAGCCAAGTTCTGGTCGGATTTGATGATAGAGGGCTCGACGCTCAAAGAGGCTTTTCCTAGGATTTTTTCCTTGGCTGTTAAAAAATCTGGTTGTGTTAGGGAGTTCGGGTTTATGGAGGGTTTAGAAAATGGGAGGTCAATCTGAGAAGGAGATTGTTTGATTTGGAGGTTGGACAAAGGAGAAGCTTTCTTGGTTGTCTTATGAATGTTAAAGTCATGCAAAATGTTGATGACTCGGTGGTTTGGAAGTTTGAGTCTACGGGTCAGTATTTGATTAAGTCTTTCAGGAAGTGTTTAGAGGATGGGTTAGTGTTGGAGGATTCAGTTTTCAGGGATATTTGGTTAGGGTACTGCCCTCCTAAGATCGAACTCTTTGTGTAGCAGCTCATTCATGGTAGGGTTCTTGTTAGAAAGGTCTTAAGTAGATTTGGAGTTCAGCAGGGATTACATTTGTGTTGCTCTTTGTGTGTTGATAAAGAGGAAAATGTTGATCATCTTTTCCATCACTATAAGTGGTCGTGGAGTTTATGGTAGGTTTGTATGAAGTGGTGGGGAATTTTTTGTTGCCCTTTCCGAACCATTGTTGAATGGTGGAAAGGGTGGAGTAATTTTTGCCCATGGAAGCACTCTCCACGAGCTTGGAGAACTCTGATTTTTGCTGTTGTTTGGACTATCTGGGAGGTTAGGAACCATAAGATTTTTAAGGAAGAGCAGCCAGATTTTATTAGAGCAGTAGATATGGTGAGATTTAGATTGGGTTGGTGGTTTAAACATTTTGGAGGGGGTTTCTTCTGTTCCCATCACTCATATTTTGCTTAACATTATGGAATGTTGCTCGGAGAAGCCTAAGAAGAAGCGGCAGAGAATGGAGAAATGGTCTCCTCCGCTGACCAATTCCCTTTATTTCAATGTCGATGGTTTGGTGAAGGGCTCTCCTGGACCGACTGGGATTAAAGGTGTCTTACGATAACATGTGGGCAAGATTTTGTGTGTTTTCTCTTCTCACATGGGTATCCAAGATATTATTTTGGCGGAGCTGTTGGCGATTCTGCGTGCTTGCAAGTTGTTTGGGTCGAAACCTAAATTCGCAAGTAGACCTATCACTATCATCAGTGATTTTAAGACAACTGTGAGTTGGGTTTCGGGTTGCATTCCTGGAAATAATAGTCATGACTAGGTTATAGGCAAATATTAGGAGCTGGCTAGACAGTTTCTATTTGGCTGCGGTGGAATTTCATCCAAGAATGACAAATTCTTTTGTTGATACCCTTGCTAAGAAAGGATTGCAGCAGGGCACTGATGAGTTATGGTGGAGTGTGTCTTGAGTTGGCTTGTTTGTTTCCTTCTGTTTTTTGCCTTTTTGTTTAGAGGTTCTTCCGGGGTTGTTTTCCCATGTTTTCTGTTGGGTTTTGGCTATTTGTTTTCTGTTTGGACGTGTGGTGTGTTTGGCTTTTGTGGGTTGGTTGCTTTGTAATGTACCTGGTTTCATACCAACCTAATGACTTGAGTTTTAATAATCTCAAAAATGTATTTCTGACAAAAATTTCTTTAAGACACAAAAACAAGGTGAGAGGCTTGTTCGATTATATTGCATTGGCCATCTCACACTTTTTTTTTTCCGAGTTTTTGGTCTTTTAGGTTTAGTAAAGGTAGTACAAGTATTTTGGTCAATTCCATTACTTTGATCCTATTAAAACCCAATTTATTAAGGTCCGTGACCTACTTACAAATCAATACACATAAGTGCTATTTAAATGTCGGTATCACAAATTTTGTTCCTACATAGGCTACATCAATGATATTTCATTACAAATTGTTAGACAAGCTCACTTACATCAGCTTGATCATAGTGATCAATAATCATCATACCATTGTAATCAAGTGTTTTGCGTTGTTTCGAGATGGCTTCGAGGTTAAAAATTAACTTTCATAAGTCGTGTGTTGTAAAAGTGGGAAAACTTTCGGTGGAGGAGGAGGAAGATTGGGCTGCGTCTTTCAAGTGTAAAAAAACATCTCTTCCAATTAATTATCTAGGGTTGCCTCTGGGTGCAAGACCGAGTTCGAAATCTTTTTGGAATTCTGTGTTATTTAGAATTGAGAAAAGATTGGCTCATTGGAAAAAGAAGTTCTTGAGTAAATGTGGGCGTTTGGTTTTGATAAAGGCGGTGTTATCGAGTATCTCTACGTATTTTATGTCCATTTTCAAAGTTCATGTTAATGTGGCTCAAGTCATTGAAAGGCTTCAGAGGAGTTTCTTTTGGGGAGATGGAGTTTAGAAAAGAAAACTGCATGCGGTGAATTAGGTGACCGTTTGTAAAAGCAAGACAAACGGGGGACTAAGGATAGGGAGAATTGCGGACAAGAACAAAAGATTGTTGTCTAAATGGATAAGGAGATTTGGAAAGGAAGATGGGTCTTTATGGAAGAAGGTGATTTGTGCCAAATATGGTGTTCAGGTCAACAGCCTCCAATGGGATTGGAACATCAAGTCTTCAGCGTCCCCTTTTGCCAAAGCAATCGGCAGGCTATTATCAAAAGGTTCATCCTTGGCGAAAATCATAGGCGAAGGAATGAAGGTGATAGTGGGTAGTGGTAATAGAGCAAATTTCTAGAAAGATGCGTGGTACGGAGCTGTCCCATTACAAATGGCTTTCTTAAGAATTCATGCGTTGGCGGTTATTAAAAATGGAATAATTCAGGATTTTGGTAGGTTGAATGATGAAGTTTGGTCTTGGGAGGTCCAACTTAGAAGGAGAGTTTTCGACTGGGAAGTGAATCAATGGAAGAATTTCATGTCGTGTCTCGAGAGCTTTAATATGCACAAGTATGTCCTAGATACCATATGGTGGTTTTGTTTTTACCCAAATGGTTCATTTTCGGTTAAGTCCTTTAGAAGATGTTTGGAAGAGGTGGGAGGTGTTGATATGGAGGAAGCGGAGATCATTAGGTAGGGTGTTTGTCTTTTAAAGGTGGAAGTTTCTCTATGGCAACTGCTGAAAGGTAGGATAATGGTGAGAAAGGTGTTGAGACGGTGTGGTATGTTTGTTAGCTCGGGTAATGAATGCCCCTTGTGTAACAATTGTCCTTAAATAGTTGACCATATTTTCTTGCTTTGCCCTTGGTCATAAGATGTTAGGTGCAGATGCTTGAGTTGGTGGAAGGTGTTTTTTTACTCGAGCAGCACCATTAAGGTTTGGTATAGGGGCTGGTATGGCTTATGTCCGGATTCTAAGTTTGGCAGAGTTTGGAAAACACTTTTTTGTGCGATTGTTTGGACCATTTAAAAGGCTAGGAATCAAGTTGTTTTCAAAGGTAATTTTGTGGAGATAGATTTCTTTGTGGATTTGATTAGGTTTCGGGTGGCTTGGTGGTTCAAACACCATGGCAGAGGTTCTACGGTCCTGATTACCCTTATGCTTGAGAATTTGTAAACTGTTTGTTGTGATATTAAACCAGTGAAAGCCTCCATGGTTGAAACATGATCCCCTCCGGTGGGAAACATTCTGAAATTCAATGTTGATGGAGCTACAAAAGGGGAGTCAAGTCGAGCTAGAATTGGTGGGGCTCTGCGCAATTTCAAAGGTGAAGTGTTGTGCTCCTTTTATGCTTTATTGGGTCCCTAGACGCCATAACTGTAGAAATGTTGGCTATCCACAAAGCCTGCTCTTTGTGTGTTTCGAGAGGCACGCTGGTGGGGAGAAAAATTGAGTTTGTGAGTAATTCAAAGGAGAATGTGTCTTAGGTTAATGAGGAAGGTTTAGGCAATCTTAAGCAGCTGAATTTGATTTATGACATCCGTTTTATGCTTCGTCAATTAGACAATGCCTCTATTAAGTTCAATCCTAGGAATACAAATACTTTGGCTAACGACTCAGCAAAGAAATGATCGTCGTCTAATAGGGATTTCTATGAGCGGGGCGAGATATAGTCCTATGTTCTGTGGGAGTTTTTGTTTTGCTCTGTTTTCTGGGTAGTTTGTTTTGATTGTTTTCCTAGGGTTTTGTTTTTGTAGGGGGTTGTTTCTGTTGTTTTGGTGTTGTTCGAGGTTGCCGTTGTGTGCGTTGTGTGCGTTGTGCTTGGCTGACTTGTTGCTTGCCTCTTGGCTTGCTTTGGTTTTGTTGTTCCTTTTTGCTTTTTAATAAAGCTTGTAGTTAAAAAAAAAAAAAAAAAAAGTGACTTCCATCGCCTTTTCTCTTCATTAATTGTAAATCAAGTGGTGCAATTGGGTGTGATGCAAACCATGATGTAAATAGGCAAATAGGTGGCCAAGTGATCAAATTAAAAGGTTATATATATCAGTGTCTCTCCATTTGTAAGTTTGGTTCCAGAGATCAATACAGATCAATATGTTCTCTCAAAAAAGTGGTATACAATAGCATTCAGCTGGAGCTGTGACACAAAGTTGTGCAAAGGTCAATTCCTAACCTGACCTTTGTAACCGATTCTTGTGCCTTGTAACTAACCTCACATGGTCTTCACATATCCTTCACATGGCTGCTTTAACAAGAGTCAATCAAAGTGTCATGTCACAGTTAGTTACCGGATTTATAAAAAAGCAGTTTCGCTCTTCTTTGTGTTATTACTTAGCTATATAAGTTGATCACGTGTAAAGTAATTATTCAATGAAATGAAAATTCTCTTCCTGTTTTAGCATCTCTGCTTTTGCTCTATTTTCTATTTTCTTTCTTTGCAAAGTTTCATAGTACCAGAGCCATAGACTAACAGTCATGGCAATGAATCATGCTAATTCTAAAGAACACTCTGTTGCTGCTAGTGAGCCAAACAATAATGGTTCATCGCAAAAAAAAATATCAAGTTTCTTTACTTTCATCAAATCTGAACTTCAAGCTTCTAATCAAGTTAGATTGTAGAAACTACAATTTTTGCTCAAGCCTGGTAGAACAAACTCTTAATGAAGAATACACCTCCTAGAATAAGACAAATCTACTACTTATGTGCTGGCTCCTCTCAACCTTGAGTGAATAAGTTTTTGTCCAGGTAATGCATTGCTCAACTTCTTATGATATCTGAAAAATACTTAAAAATCTATTTGCTCAACAATCAAAAGCAAGAGCTCTTCAACTGAGATATGAAATACAAAATCCAAAAAAAGGAACTTTTTTGATTGAAGAGTTCATCTTGAAGATGAAGACATTGAGTGAAAATTTTGCTACAGCTGGTCAGCCTCTCTCTAAAGAAGAGTTGATTTCTCAAATTATATATGGTATTGGCTTTGAGTTTGATGTTGTTGTTGTCACAATCACAACTAGACAAGGGTCAGATCTCGTTAAAAAATGACCCAATTTCTTTTGATGAGCTTTGAGAGTAGACTTGCTTAACACAACTCAGTAATGTCTTTTGACATGAATCAAACTCAAAATCAAGCTCAAGCACACTACTCAAGTTTTATAGGCAACAATGTGAGAGGAAGATCAAGAGGTAGAGGAAGAGGTCGAAATAGAGGAGGTTCAAGGTTTGTGTTCCAATTGTGTGGAAAAACAGGTCATGTTGTTTCTTTCTGTTACAAGAGGTTCAATGAGGCATTTCAGGGCCTTAGTCTACAAAGTATGCATTCTCAGCAAAGGAACAAAAGCAACAATCAGAGTTTCAATAACTTTAGACAATTCACTGGTAGTGCAAGCAACTTTCAAGCTCATATGAGTCAATGCCTACCACACTTTCAAGGACAAATGCCAACTAGTTGTTCTGGCAGCAACATCAATTCCAGTGCCTATATTTCCACTCCAAGCACTATCATAGATCCCTTTTGGTACGTGGATAGTGGTGCCACCAACCACATTACAGCTAATATATATAATATCACGTAAAAAATATGATTACAAAGGGAATGACAATCTCTCAGTAGGTAATGGTGCTAAACTTGATATCTCTAATGTAGGATCATCAGTTATTTTCTCTCAAACATCACCACAAACACCTTTATTCTTGAATGAAATCTTGCATGTCCCTAATATCACCAAAAATCTACTTAGCATTTCACAAATTACTAAAGATAATGATGTTACTGTTGAGTTTAATTCTGAGTTTTGTGTGATCAAGGACAAGAAAACAATGAAGGTTCTGTTGCAAGGGGGTTTGAAAAATGGCCTCTATCAGCTGAACCTTTCAATAGTTAGTGAGTCCATCTCTACAAAGCTTCATGCTCTTTTTGTGTCTAAATCATATTCTGCAAAATGTTTTGATTGTGTTTGTTCAAAATTCTTTTATTTCATTTTCTATATGTACACATTGCAGTGGAGCTAAAGCTTCTTGTAAAGATGCTACTAGGTCTGAAAATGTTAACAAAAAGATTGCATCTTCAATGCTTAAGTTGCCCTCTTTGTCAACACATTCAGTTTTTCATGTTAATAAAATAAACTCTTGCAATGATTTCAATTCTATTGTACATGGATCTATGTTGAAAATATGGCATAGCAAGCTAAGACATCCCTAATTTTCTATTGTTAAACAAGTGTTAAGAAAGCTCAAAATGTCTTGCACAACTCAATCAACTCTAGATTTTTGTGATGCTTGCCAATATGGCAAAGCACATTAGCTACCTTTTCTTACATCTAACACAGTCTATCTAGCTCCTTTAGATATGATTTACACAGATGTAAGAGGTCATTCACCTCACATCTCAAGTCAAGGATATAGATACTATGTCCACTTCATAAATGCCTATTATAGATATACTTGGATTTATCCTATTGTTCTAAAATCTCAAGTCAAAGACATGTTCATTATTTTTCAAAAACATGTTGAGCTAGCTTTTGATAGAAAAATTAAATGTGTTCAAAGTGATTGATTAGACCCGTTATAGCCAAATACATTGAACAATTATGAGTTGCTTTTAGACACCCATGTCTTCACATTCATCAACCAAAATAGAACCTCTGAGAAAAAAACATAGGCATATAGTAGAGATGTGTTTAACTCTTCTTGCTCAAGCTAACCTGCCGCTTACCTTTTGGAGGGAAGCATTTCACACAGTTATGTATACTATTAATAGACTTCCCACACCTCTCCTAAGTCATGAGTCTCCTATTGAAAAATTATTTCATGTATCACCAGATTATAATTTCTTAAAGGTTTTTGGATGTCCATGCTTTCCTTTCTTAAGACCCTATAGCAAAAACAAGTTAAATTTTCATTCTAGTAAATGTCTATTTCTCAAATACAGTGACATTCATAAAGGATATAAATGTTTGCATCAAAATGGTAAAGTGTATATCTCAAGAAATGTTGTTTTCAATGAATTAGGTTTTCCTTTTCAAAGTCTATTTTCTTCAAAGTCTGTTTCTTCTACTCCTAACATGTATAGTTTGCCTATTTCTATGTTATCAAATGCTGCCTCTAATATGTTCAATGCTAAGCATCTGACACCGAGTCAGTCCGGTTCTATACAAGGTCAGTCTAGTCCTGGTGTTGATCACTCATAATCAAACTTTACAATGCATCATAATTTTATTCATTTACCTACCATACCTTTTAATATTAAATTGACTTCTCTTCCTACCCAACCTGTTGATGAACCTACTGTTAAAGTTCAATCTTTACCTACACATCCCCTGCTTACCAGATCAAAGACTGAAAATCTAAAGTTTAAAACATTCCTATCTGAGATATCAACTAAGGAGCCTACTAACATGACTGAGGCTTTATATGATCCTAATTGGAAGGCTGCTATGGATGATGAGTTTCTAACTCTCATGAGAAATCAAACATGGGTGCTTGTTCCTAAAATGACTGATATGAACATAGTAAGGAATAAATGGGTATATAAAATTAAATACAATCAAGATGGTACAATTCAAAGGCACAAGGTTAGACTTATTGCTAAAGGATTCCATCAAACTGCTAGGATTGATTTTATAGTGACCTTCAACCCTATGGTCAAGTCTTCTACTATAAGAGTTACACTCTCTCTCGCAGTTATTAACAATTGGGGAATCAAACAACTTAACATTAACAATGCATTCTTAAATGGAGAGCTAAAGGGAACAGTGTTCATGGATCAACCAAAATGCTATGTTAGTTCAGCACATCCTTAACATGTGTGTAAGTTTATTAAATCCTTATATGGTTTTAAGCAAGCTCCAAGAGCTTGGTATGAGAAGCTGAATTCTGCTCTAGAATCATAGGGCTTTGTTAATTCAAGAGTAGATACCTCATTGTTCATTTTTAAAAGAGATAAAATCATCATTCTAGTTTTAGTCTATGTAGATGATATTTCGTTAACTGAGAACAACATGGATTTGTTAAGCAAGGTGGTCACAGATCTTAACAAACACTTTGCTCTAAAGGATTTGGGAGAGCTTGGTTATTTTTTAAGATTTGAGGCCACAAGGTCTGAAAAGGGTATATGCTTAACACAGAGCAAGTATGCAACTGATTTGTTAAGAAAAAACAAGTTTCTTGAGTGTACTTCTTGTCCAACTCCAATGAGCACTAGAACTAAACTAACTCAAGCTAATGGTGAGTCATTTTCAAAGCCTACAATTTACAGGAGAATGATGAGAGCTCTTTAATATCTGACTCTAACAAGACCAAATATATCGTTTGCTGTCAATAGATTGAGCCAATACTTAGCAACTCTAACTGTGCAGCATTGGCAAGCTTGTAAGAGAGTGTTACGCTATATCAAAGGCTCTCTTGATTTTGGTCTTCATTTTAAACCTCTGGATAATTCTTCTTATCTTACTTTAGAAGGTTTTTCGGATACTGATTGGGCAAGTAATTTGAATGATCATAAATCCACCAATGGATGGTGTATGTATCTTAGCAACAACTTAGTTTCTTATAGCTCTAGAAGCAAAAAGTGGTAGCAAGGTCTAGTTGTGAGGCTAGGTATAGATCCTTAGCTCAAGCTACTACTGAGGTGGCGTGGTTGAAAGCTCTACTAAACGAAATTGGTATTTAACCGTGACAACACAGGAGCAGTAATATTGGGCTTGACTTGCATTTCATCAAAGATAAAGTTGAAATGAAAGAACTGGATGTTCGATATATACCTACAGAAGGTCAAATAGATGACTTACTTACCAAACCCCTTGGTATCAGCAAGTTCTGCGTTGCAATAGACAAACTAGTCTTGGCAAAAACCAAGCTTAGTTTGAGGGGGGATGTTAGACAAGCTCACCTACATCAGCTTAATCATAGTGATCAATCATCATCGTACCATTGTAATCAAGTGGTGTACAATGGCATTTAGCTGGAGCTATGACATAGAGCTATACAAATGTCAATTCCCAGCTTGACCTTTGTAACCGATTCTTGTACCTTGTAACTAACCTCACGTGGTCTTCACATGGCCTTCACATGGCTGCTTTAACAAGAGCCAATCAAAGTTCCATGTCACAATTAGTTACCGGATTTACAGTAAAGCAATTCTGCTCTTCTCTGTGTGATAACTTAGTTATATAAGTTGATCACGAGTAAAGTAATTATTCAATGAAATGAAAATTCTCTTCCAGTTTTAGCATCTCTGCTTTTGCTCCGTTTTCTATTTTCTTTCTGTGCAAAGTTTCACAAATGAACCAAATCTATAAACAAATTGAGTTCGGTTAATAGCTTTTGTCAAACTTAAATATTTAATTTCTTAAATGGTTTATAACCGAAAACAACTATAAGATATTACATCTCTTCATTCTCATTTTTGTCTAACTTAAAATCCTAAACCTAATTTTTTTTAAACCAGCATTATGAGAAGGAACCCACACCATATATGTAGCCAAAGATGGAATTTCATTATTAAATTTAATTTTTATAAATAAAATAAACGAACAATTCTTTTTTTTAGTTCATATCACTTTTAAGCTTTAATCAATTGACAATTTCATAACCTTTTTTGACATCTTACTACGATACTGACATTTCTTCGATTTCAAATTAGTTTTGAATATTAACCACAAAACTGATCAAGAGCAAGACATGAGAGATAATAGCTGTCCTAACTCCTAACAAACCGAACCTAACTCTCTAGTCTAGAGATGATATCTAACATGCTAGAGAGTTAGTTGGATTTGTTTTCGTGAAGATTGAAAAATATTAAATTTTTATGAACAATAAATAATGGTGGGAAATTGAAAATTGAACGACATATTTATTTTATTTAGGAAATTACATCCAACTTATTTAGAATTTGGCTATTCACAGACAGATACAACTCTTTGAAAAGTTGACATTGACTTTCCCTATTTGGTTAAACTTAACTTCCGTAAGTGAATTGTAGTCATTCTCATCCTATTTTTTTTCTTACATGAAATAAATTATATGGGTAATAATAACCACACCCAACCAGTAAATATCTTAATTAACAATAAATATCTAAATAAGTTGAAAATCAAGACAAAACCAAAGCTAGATTACCAATTATTTAAATTAATTAATAGTCAAATTTTCTTGAAACTTTCAATTAAAGTTTAACAGAGACAGATAACAATAATTAGAAGCTCAAATTAATATAAATAAACTTTTCATATATTTTTTTTTGTGTGACTTTGGATGTAATAAGGTGTTAATTCTCAACAACAACAAAAGTGGCACGTGCAAGGCCAGAGGTATTATGATTGACCCAATACAGGTCCCCTACATGAGTTCACATGCATGACACCAACATCATAAAGACATAAAGATACATTTCATATTTATTTATTTTTCACAGTATTAATCAAATCCAACAATTATAATTTTTTTATAAAAAAAAAAAGGTCACCTCGTCACCTCTACTTATATGTTTATATATCTTTGAGGTTGAAATGAATTTAAGGGCACGGGTGCTTCGTGTACCCTCCAGCTTTTGTAATTGTACAGTACAGCTCCTCCACGTCGCAACTACAACTACCGTTCAAAAAGATTGGTCGTTTTGACTTGTCAAGAATCAAGAAATGGAGACAAGAGCTGTCGTTTTGGTGTAATGTTTTTATAATAACTCAAAATCTAATTGATTTCCCTTACTTTTAAATTAAAATAATATTAGTTGTTAATTATAGCTGCTTTGGAAAAGTATTGTGACAATCGGTGTAGTAGAAGCTTTTTAGCAGAAAGAACAAGTGCTTTTGACCATCTCGGCTTCACAAACCCACATTTCTTTCATTATAATAACCAAACTGCCACCCAACTTGATATGCATTCATAGGAAATTAAAGTGAGTGCACATCAGAAGAGTTCTCGCCTCTCGATACTAGTTCTGATCAGCCGCAGCCTCAAAGGAGCTACGAGTTGTTATTTCAAATGTATCTGTAGACGTGGCTAGGGTTCCATTTCTTACAACTTCACAAGTTTCTTACTTAATTACTGTATGTTGCATGTGGAGCCACCTGGTTGCCCCGTGTATATATATATATATATATATATATATCGTTTTTCTATTGTTTGTTCAAATTGATATAAAATACAACAGTTTCTTATACGTGGATCATTGGATTTAAATGTTTATATAGTCTTTCTATTATCAGTTCGAACTGATATAAATATATCAATTCTTTGCATGTAGGCTATTGAATTTAAAATATTTTTAACAAGTGCATACAACCAAGTCAAAGTATTTAAATCCAATGACTCACATACAAGGAACTGATATATTTTATATCAGTTTGAATTGATAATAGAAAAGCTATATATATATACAGTCTTTCTATTGTCAGTTCGTCCTGACATAAAATATATCAGGACGAAGAATGTGAACCATAGATTATGGAGAAGTTTTGAGAAGTGCATACGTTTTGAGTCAAAGTATGTAAATTTAATAGTCCACATCATTCGTCCTGATATATTTTACATCAGGACGAACTGACAATAGAAAAAATATATATATATATATACCAGATTTGCCTCTGTCTTATTGTCTTAGTCCACAAAAAATCATATATAATATTAATTCATGGTGCATGTCAGATTGCGAAGAAGCATTTGTGATGAGGTTTTTTTTTTTTTTTTTTTTTATATCGTGAGAGTAGATATTGTAGCTTTTTTTTTTTTTTTTTTTATCTCAGATAACATAGAAAAAAATTAGATGTGAGTAAGATATATCTTCTATTATTATTAGATATCATAACCATACATATTGTGTTTGATCACAGATAACATAGAAAAAAGTGACGATCTTCTCTATCTTGAAAAGATGCTATTGCATGTTGGGGATTCTGAACCGATGAACGCGGAAACGTCGTGCCTAATACTCGCCCATAGCTCATAGCAATTAATAACGTTAATATAGCAGGAAAAATAGATAAGAGAAAATAAATCAATCACAACACAAGATATACGTGGAAAACCCAAATCGGATAAAAAACCACAGGCCGTCAGGACGACAGAGAAAGTTCCACTATATGATAAATTGTTACAACCATATACTCTAGGATTCTCTCTCTCACCGCAACCCTAAACCACGCTCACAAGATCCTCACCGAGTACTCCCTCAATATCCTCTAGGTCTCCCCTGAATATCACCCACGGATCTCATACTTAATCCACTGATATTCCCTTAAATCCCTCCCCGAATATTCCCATGGGTCTCCCCAGATCTCACCACTCTCTTTCTGATGTTACATGGTGTTCTTTTTGCTCCACACAAAATAACTTAATTACAAGGTCTATTTATACTAGTTATAAGGAGTTTAAGATAAAAGGAAATCCTACTCCTAAACGTACAAGACTTACTTGTTCCACATAAATACTATTTCCTTTTATGACAAGTCTTCTTATAAAGAGTAAATCATTTTCCTTTAAGAACAAGAACTTCTAGAAAGAGAACATTTCCTATTTATGCACAACATTCCCGATCTCAGCAAAATATATCGTCTCCACGGTATGGGTCGCGGTGTGCACCCCGCTTCCTACACCGTGAAACACTTCTGGAACAGACCGCTCCCTAGACCACGGTCTGTGCCTCTTGCCTCTGCACCGCGCTTGATCCTCTAGAATTGACCGCTCCGTATGCCGCGGTCCATGCGCTTTTTCCGCACTGCACTTCCTTCCGAAATCTGTTTCTTCAGTTCTTCTTCGATCTTCAAACCTCCCTCAAACACCACCTTCAACTTCCAAACGTTATCCCACGTCTCTAGGAAGTAACACATTAGTTTAGTCTTATTTGGTTCACATTGGGTTCGCTTAGGAATACAAGTCAAAACCCAACAGCTATTGGATTGATTGTTTATTTAATGTTATGTACATGTAGTTAAAGATGACATGACATGATAAATCTTCTGAAGATAAGATGAAAATGCCTCAAGAAGATTTTATTTTTTTTCTTTCTCTCTTTTTTTCTGTCAGTACAATATACTACTTAATTACACGTATGAACATTCTTCTCTGGAAACCACTTTTCTGACAGAACAAAGCGTAGTGGCTGTGTCAGTTTGATTTACCATGCCTAAAACATTACCCAGATTCTAATTAATTACTTCACTCTTTTTGCTAGATCCTCAGATATTAATTGGTTCAACCATATAATATAATTATATGTAAAAAAGGAAAAAAGTGAACCTCAAAGACTTTTACTTTATATATATGCACAATCAAATGCTGTTGATTGCAATTGATTCAATTCAATTTATTTATTTTCATTATAGATGTATATGATGATCAGATGGTCGATCAATATTCAATAATATAAAAGTAATAATGGCAGTGGTGTAATAATTGGAGGAAAATAGTGGCATTTTGATAGCCATATAAAACATAGACACTTTTTGTTAATTAAAGTGAGTATTGTATTAGACAAAAAGTAATACTTTGTAACTTTTCTTGCTTCACATTACATAATTCAATTTATGCGCTAAAACCCACAAAGCCCTCTCTATATAAAAAGCCTGCAAAGAAAGCTAAATACAAAAACAAAAAAACAAAAAAAAAACCTCACTATATGCTCTCAACCAACAACAACAACAACAATGGCAGCACCAACCACAACCACAACCACAACCATGACCACTAGAGATGATCAATCCGACTATGATGACAGTAGCTCCTCCTCCATCACCATGCCAGACTCAAGCCGTAGCTTCATGAGCAACCTCAGCTTCGGCAGCCGCCGTAGCTCCATCTCTATCTGTTCCTCATCAGCCACCGAAGCGTCTAATCTCTACAACTCTCAGAAGCCACACAAGGCCAACCAAGCAGCTTGGGAAGCGATGAAGCGGCTCAGGAGATCAAACGGTCGAGTCGGGCTCGACCATTTCAGGCTCATGCGCCGACTAGGTAGCGGAGATATAGGGAATGTTTATCTTTGCCAGATAAGGAACCCTGTAGTGGGACTTCCACAGTGCTTTTATGCACTCAAAGTTGTAGACAGAGAAGCACTTGCTATAAGGAAGAAGCTGCACAGAGCTGATATGGAGAAGGAGATTTTAACTATGCTTGATCACCCTTTTTTGCCAACTCTCTATGCTGAGTTTGAAGCTTCACATTACTCTTGTTTGGTTATGGAGTTTTGTCCTGGTGGAGACTTGTACGCTTCCCGGCAACGCCAGCCTGGGAAACGCTTTTCTGTCTCCTCTTCCAAGTAAGTCAAATACGATATGATTTGATATGGTCTATTTTCTATATGGTCTAACTCAGTTTATTAGGGTTCTTCGAATTTTTGTTTTTTTTATTTGGACTAATGGAAGTTATATATATACAGATTTTATGCTGCTGAGATACTGTTAGCTCTAGAGTATCTACACATGATGGGTATAGTTTACAGAGACTTGAAGCCAGAGAATGTGCTGGTTAGAGAAGATGGGCATATAATGCTTTCGGATTTCGATCTTTCGTTCAAATGCGACGTCGTTCCAACGCTTTTGAGGCCTAATTATAAAGTCGACAACTCGGAAGTCAATGATCAAAAGTATGAAAAATGTTCAATACCTTCATGTGCTACACCCATGCAGCCAGTTTTATCATGTTTCTCATATTCCATGAGAAAAAACAAGCCCACAACAACAACAACAATCATTGAACAAGCTGATCATAGTACTACTAGTTGTGATCAACAAGCACTTGACCCAGAACTGGTGGCTGAGCCGATCAACGCTCGGTCCAAGTCCTTCGTGGGAACGCACGAGTACTTGGCTCCGGAGGTGATCTCAGGTCAAGGCCATGGAAGTGCAGTGGACTGGTGGACTTTAGGGGTGTTTTTGTACGAAATGATCTACGGAAGAACACCATTCAAAGGTGAAAACAACGAGAAAACACTCATCAACATCCTTAAACAGCCTTTGGCATTTCCAAGAATTGGTTTTAGTAGCAGCAAGGAATTTGAAGAATTGGTCAAAGTCCAAGATCTTATAAGCAAGCTTTTGGTGAAGAATCCAAAGAAAAGAATTGGAAGTTTAAAGGGTTCTGTTGAGATCAAGAGGCATGAGTTCTTCAAAGGTGTGAATTGGGCTTTGATTAGGTCGATTAAACCACCACATGTTCCTAATAATGATCATCATTTTAACAAGATTAGCAGGAGCAAAGCTTATTATGCAGTACCAAAGTTGACCAAGAAAGAGAGAGACGCACCGTATCAGTTACCTCAACATTTTGACTACTTTTAAGTACTGTAAAATGTAAATTAGGTAGAGAAAACAGTAAGCAAATATCATGTATGAAACACAACTAAGAACAAAAAAATATGTTTTCCTCTGTTTTTCTTTTACTGTAATGAAAGTGAGATAATTAGATGATTTCTGTAAGACTAATTATTTGTTGCGATATGCTTGTATTCATTACATTAATCTTATTTACTATATATATATTTGTTAATGATTGTTTAGCTATTATTTAACAAGTGGTAATTAATTTAGTGATTGTGCTTACGTGTAAAAGTTGAGGTATCTCCTCCCATAATTGTCCCAATTTGATTCTCATGACTCATGAGAAGTCCATGAATTGATCATGTGAGGACAATAATGGTTCTTCTGATGATGGTAAAATTAATAGAATTATGAGGGAAGCCATTATAGCTTTTTGTGCAGTTTCTCTACTGTTTCACATACTCACGGATTCCCATGTTCTTTCACCCATCCAAGAAAAAGATAAAACAAAATAAAATAAAATAAAATCAATTCATCTTTACTTGGTCCCTTTTTTTTTTTTTTTTTTTTTTTTAAAAAAAACATTTCTAATAAATATAAAGTAAAGATTTTTAATTTCCTTTTTCCATGCTATCTCATTACTTTCCGTGACACAAGAAGTAGGCCATGGTAATTCATGTTATCATTTCTTCCAAAAAAAAAAAAAAAAAAAAATTCATGTTATCATTGTTGTGTTTGTGTTGGTTCAAATTCAATTCCATGAATCAATCCTATCAAAATTCATGATTACCTTAATTAACCACTAATTAAATTATTTTGTCTAAATTAAACTGGCTTAACTAGCTGTGTTTTTGTCATCTCAAATATATAATTAATACATTTAACTAATCCATTGTGTCAAAAATGTTTATCATAATATGTTAAAATTGCTTTCTGTGTCAAAAATTACAACTCATCATAAATTTTAATATTTTGGGTAAAAAATAGAAACCAATAAGGGATCTGAATTTTAAGTTTCAAATATAGAATGAGTTTCAACACGCAGCAGTATACATAGCTAGCTAGCTTTTGAAAATTGTGAGAATTGATATGATGACTTGAGAACAAGAAAAGAATGGATATTATTATTTGTGGACCACTTTGAAAAGAATAAGATGGGATGCATCATGCATGATTATTATTAATTAATATGTGGTTGATTAATTATATCATAACCAAAAACATTGAGGACATTATCATACAAAATAAGTAATTAATAAGTAGAATCAAATTCAAAACTAATCAATTTGCATTTTGAAGGCAATAATCAATAACAGCTCAATAGATGATCAGAAGGTGATGAATGATGATCAATCTTCATGATGTCAGAAATATCTCTCATCTACATGCTCAAAAGATCTAGAGATAGAGAATTTATATATAATTTTGATAGAACATCAAGTGTATTTTAAGTTATGATTGGACCCTAGCTATTTCATCAACGGTGTGGAATTAATGTGTTATGCAATAGTATAATATGAAGAACATATTTTATATATATATATAGCTCGAGAAAATTATGGTTTTTCTTTTTCTATTAATTTGATAATGAGAATATTATGACTATATGAGATGTGATTGTTGTATATACTATATATTAAGGGTATGGTCAAAGTTTGAAGGGCAATCGGTCAACGTATAGAAAAGGTTGATAGGGTGAAATGGATTTGAAAATGTGGGTAGTCATCGATGGAGTTATTGACTGGGACCGTCAGGCGTCAGCTTGCAGTAGCACGCGAGCTTCTTCTCCCCACAAGCGAATGCGACTATGCGAGATCTCTTGCATGGAGAAAGTGACAGGGTATCTATATCTTACGATGCAATATATTTAATTAATCACATTATATATATATATATATATATATATATATATATATATAGACTACGAATTACAAATATAATATTCGTTTATTTTATATTCAGCTCTTGTTACTAATTATTACAGAGACTTGATCCAATATTATATATATATATACAGAAAACGATGAAAATTATGGGATTAGAGGTATTGCTTAATTTGGTCTCGCTTCTCAAAATAAAGATCATTTAATTATATAGTTATTCACAAAACTTGTTATGATTCTCTGAAGTTATATAAATTCATCTATTAAAGATTCTGAATCAATGAAGTACATCAACATCATATTGTTTCAATTGTCATATAATAATATTTCAAAGGACGTATAGCTCAAATTTGGTAAAATCTTGTGGATGAAATCTCTCGGAAAGACTACGAATTTCATCAATTTTAAGTGATTTAATTTGAATCCATCAAGAAGAATCAAAGTTTTGCTTAATTAAAAATAAGGAGTTTTTCATTGCTTGCTATGTGAATCTATTAATCAATTACAATAATTATCAACTGTAATGGAATCCTTTTTTTGAACAATTTGTCAATTTGTATATCTTTCATATAGCGATCGAGTACCCATATATATATAAAGGGTGTATGTCAATCAATAATGCTGTTTTGTCCAAGTTTGATCTTAAAATTTATAACCCAAATAATGTAGTATCCTTGATTTTTCGATCTGTATTAGAATTAAATTATTGAAATTATTGATTTTTTAGGGTATCATATCATTTAGGCTCCAAATTTAATCACTAAATTTAGACAAAGTAGCATTACTCATATGTAAATGAGTTGTGCCCAGCTGATGTTAATATCACCATTGAATGCGACTCTCAGGCTGCTGTTTCTTGTGTGAATGGGGCTGGTGATGTTGGTAATCTTATGATTCGGGAGTGTATTTTGGATATTAAGGAAATTTTACTTAGTTGTAAGCCTAGATTGTCGGTTAAGGTCACTTCCAGGGGATCCAATGTGGCTGCAGATTTTCTTGCTAATCAGGGTGTTCAAAGTGGCTTGGTGCAAGAAGCCTGGGTCTGATGTTTTCGTGCTTTTGGCTGCTGTGGTTAGTGTGGTTCGTCCTGCTTTTCTCTGTTGTTGCTCTTGCTTGTGTTTCCTTTTTGTTTTGCTTGTGTTGTGGGGTGCTCTCTGTCATGTTTTCCTTGGGTTTGGGGGTCTAGGCTTATGGTGGTTGCCTTGTTTTCTCCCTGCTTGTATCTTTTCCTGGTTTAATAATATTGGCCTTTTCAAAAAAAAATGTCTTTCACAAATTGTGTCTTTCACAAATTGCTAACACATCATTAATGAAAGTAACACATCATTAATGAAAGTATCCCAACCACTTACTCTTAAATTTGAAGAAATACTTTTATTGATGAGACTAAACGCATAACATTTAAGATATCTTGCGGTTAATTTTGTAACAATCACAAATTATATTAGTTATTCCCATAACTTTATCTAACAAATGAGAGAGGAACACAAACTTAGAGCATCTCCAATGCAGTGTCAAATATCTGTGTCAATACTAAAATTTAGCACAGGGTGTAAAAATCATCCTCCAATGCAGTGCCAAATCATGTGTCAAATTTGGCACACAATAGAGCATATGCCAAATTTGGCACAGCAATAAATGCCCATTTTTTTAATTACAAAAATACCATTATATATATATTTTAAAAGAAATAATGAATGCATTAATGGAAATTTGCATTGGAACATTAAAAGAAATAATGAATGTATTTATGTAAGTGTTTACTTTTATAATTTTAATTGCTAAAATAATAAAAATAGCATTTTAAATAGGATTGTGCATTGGAGCACAATGCTAAATTGATGTGCGAAATACAACATTTTACTCTTTTTTATACTAAATTTGGCATTGGCATATGCATTGGAGATGGTCTTAAAAGTTGACATCATTTCATACGCACCTTCGGTTTTTCCCATGTACGCTGAAGTCCACTTTCTATCATGTTTTCAAGCACATTAAAAATTGAACTACCAAATAACATAATTAACATGTTAATGGAAGCAAAATGAGAGCTCCAATGAGTAGTCACTGACCATTGCAAAGAACTAATTTTTAAGTCCATTCTCTATCATGTTTTCAAACACATTAAAAATTGAACCACCAAATTACATAATTAACATTTTAATGGAAGTAAAATGAGAGCTCCAATGAGTAGTCACTGACCATTGCAAGGAACAAGTTTGAAGTTCTCCAAAAGCTATCGTATCTAAAATTTCATCTTCTTCAGTAGATTTTTATTCAGAATGACACTTAGAAGAAAGACCAATAATATTTACAATGCAATTCAATATTGAAAATAATAGCCATTTAATCAAATTGATTGTGTAGAATGTACCTTGTGTTCCTTTACCTTCCCATTTTTCTATTTATTCTCAAATTTATGATCATTATATATTATCGTTGTATTGTAATTAAATTGTTAATCTATAAAAAAGAGGTACGGTCAAGTTATATATATATATATATATATATAGTACGTGCAATTGAAAGGTAAATGAATTGTCATACTAACATATAGTTGTTTCTTTCTTTTCCGATTTAATTTCTTATTTTGTTTTTGCCATCTTGTTAACAATTCATTACGGTATGTATATATTTAAATTAGAAAATAATAATAATAATAATAATAATAATAATAAGCACCCAAAAAAGTACATACCAGTAATAATCCATACCATTCATTTCTTAAATACTGTTGGGCTGTTTGTTTTTTTCACTATAAGACTTATTGCCTCTTATATCTTAATTTAAGATAAATTAGTTTGTTTGTTTTTCCAACTTATATCTTATTTTAAGATATATATGTTTTTTAGAAAAAGTAAATTTTTTTGACTTTTATCTTATTCAAAAAGTGATACGGTAGAGTTTTTTAATAAATTTCCACAAATGTCCTATAACAATCCATACATTTATAATTTTAACCACATATAATAAAATCCTAAAATTCAATTTTCCAAAAATTTCCAATTTTGAAGAAATCCTAACACAACCTAACCAATTTTATATTTATAATAAGTCATCTAAAATGAAAAAAACAAACATATCATGTATCTTAATTTATAAGACTTATCTATATGTCTAATAAATTAAGGTCTTATAAGACTTTAGATAAAAAAAACAAACAGCCAGTGTTTGGCAAATTTGTTCAGAGAAATATAAGTTTTTTTTTTTTTTTTTTAATTGAGAATAACTTCAAATTGTGATTTTGAACTTTTGTTCCACTTCTATTAAAAATCAAGTGAACTATATACATTCATGTGAAGAAGTTGAAGTTGGGATAATAAAAAAAATAAAAAGAAAAAAGAAAAAAGAAAAAAGGAAGACATTGTTCTAATAGCTTAACTGCAGGCTGCAGCTAATATATTCTTTGTGAAAAAATTAGATTGCCAACATAGATTTAGAAGACTACGTAATTAGAATTTAGAATGGATTGAAAACACAAAAGAAGTCGTGGGTGTTTGGTAGCGGATTTTGTAATTTTGTTTAGGGATACGTTAGTGATTTTGTTGGATAATTGTTTATCAAAATCTCAATTTTTAGTGATTTTGAAACATGAATGAACTACTTTATGTAAAATTCCATCCGATCCAATATCTGCTAACTCTCTATTTATGAAGTATATGCCTGTATCACAAACCCAGGAAGTCAATCAAAGAGAGTTACAAATAAGTGGAAATAGTCCTAAATATACCACCAAATTCATAGTGATTTTTAAGAATAGCACTAGATTAATAATTTGAATTTAAATAGCGTTAATAAACAAAAATACCATTAGGTTAATTTTATTTTTTTTCTTTCAAGAACCTCCATTGATGGAAGACTCAGGGCCGGCCCATGGAGACAGCAAACCTAGCATTTTGCTAGGGCCCCCAACTGGCCCAATTTACTTCTTCTTCTTTGGGGTCTCAGAACCCAATATATTTATATTTAAACAGGGCCAAATTCCAAACCAGCCGTTTACTACTTTTATTTATATATTTTCCTTTTGGACCCAATGAACTAATTCAATTAAACAAAAAAAAAAAAAAAAAAAAACTTTAGGCCCAATATAACTACCATTGTGATTATGAGACTACATCACTACACTATTTAAAACAAAACCAAATAGTAAATTAATTAAAAACAACAACCTTGACCTAAAATACGATAAATCTTTTTTGTTTTAATTTATGTCGATTACATTGTATTTGGTAAATGAAGAATTATTTATTTAATTTTTTTTTTTTATGTTAAGACAACAATTTTATATAGGGCCCCGATTTTTGTTAATATCATAAAATCGCTCAGGCCCCAAAATATCTGGAAACGATCCTGGGAAGACCAATGGAGGTCCTCCATAAATAGAGGTGGAACAAACCTCCAATGGAGGTCACAGACCTCCACCAATGACCTCCAACAGAGGTCGAATGAATAGAACTCCATAGAGGTCGATGAAGAAGATGAAAAAAAAAAATTGGAACATTTTGTATTTTGCATAGTAAGTTTTGAAATTTGTAAAAATACCCAATAAGTCTTGGAAATTACAAAATATGTCTCGGAAATACAAAATAAGTCTCGAAAATATCTAAATAAGTCTCTGAAAAAAAAAAAAAAAACGCGAGACTTATTTTTGTGATTGTGTTTTAGAGGTATTTTTGTCGGATTCACATTTTATGTGATATTAAAACTTTAATTATTAAGTTTGTGCTAGTCTTAAAAGTAATGGAGTAAAGAGTTTTAGAAAATTTTTAAACCCTTACAATAATAAGATGAACCGGTGTAAAATGATTATAACGAAAACTTCTTTTTTTCCAATTGTTTTGTGGTTGTAAAGTTGATGGTAACTTATTTATTCGTAATTGTTTCTTGATAGTATAGTTTAGGGTTCATAAAACAAAATAATGGTTTGTGATATATTTGTAAGGATTTTAATCGTCCTTTTAAGTAATTTTAATTAAGAATAAAATTGCCATTAAAATAAAATTGGAGTAAATACATCGACCTCCCCTGAAATTTGATATAAATACAACTAGAGAGCTAGTATGTATTATTCTACTCAGACCTCCCTTATTCTTAACATTGAACTATAAAAAGACTAAATTACCCTTAGATGTTTAGATTTACAAAATATGTCTTGGAAATATAAAATAAGTCTCGAAAATATCTAAATAAGTCTCAGAAACACGAAAATAAGTCTCTGAAAAAAAAAAGCGCGAGACTTATTTTTGTGATTGTATTATAAAGGTATTTTTGTTGAATTCACATTTTATGTGCTATTAAAACTTAAATTATTAAGTTTGTGCTAGTCTTAAAAATAATGGAGTACAGAGTTTTAGAACAATTTTAAACCCTTACAATAATAAGTAAGATGAACCGGTGTAAAATGATTTTAAAAAAAGTTGAAAACTAATGAAAACTTATTTTTTTTCCAATTGTTATGTGGTTGTAAAGTTGATGGTAACTTATTTATTTGTAATTGTTTCTTGATAGTACAGTTTAGGGTTCATAAAACAAAATAATGGTTTGTGATATATTTGTAAGGATTTTAATTGTCCTTTTAAGTAATTTTAATTAAGAATAAAATTGCCATTAAAATAAAATTGGAGTAAATACATCGACCTCCCCTGAAATTTGATATAAATACAACTAGAAAGCTAATATGTATTAATATGCTCAGACCTCCCTTATTCTTAAAATTGAACTATAAAAAGACTAAATTACCCTTAGTTGTTTAAATTTAAAAATGAAGATAATCTTTTAAGATAAAATAATTAAAAACTAAATTAAAATAGAAAAATAAAAACAATTTTTTAAATTTAAAACTATATTCATTTTTTAATTTATTTTTTTTACTATTTTTAAAGTAAATAAAAAAAAATTTTAATTTTAAAACTTATTTTCATTTTAAAATTATATTTTTGCTGTTTTTTTATTTAAAATTTTTAATAATAAATTGTATCTAAATTTTAAATTATTTGTACTAGCTTTTACTTTTTTTTATAAAAATATTATCTTTATTTTTTAATTTTAATCAGTATAGGTAATTTGGTAATTTTAAGTAGTTCAATTTTAAAAATATTGAAGGTTTGAGTAGATAAATACATACTTATTACACAGATGTATTTATATTAAACTTCAAGGGATTAGTGTATTTACCTTAATAAAATTATTAGTGTATTTACCTTAATAAAATTACAAGTTCAAGTGTGTAATGATAAAAAGTTTGCCGACAGAACATCTCATACTAAACTAAGTGCCGAAATCATTTCATTGGGCTACCAATTCCTTTTCAATTCATAATTGAAAATTAAGTAAGATCTCGTCCATTCACAATTCAATCATAGTCGTTGTTTGGTTTATTTGCAAGTTGTAGCTGCCAAATTTAATCAATAATACTTTCTCACCAACATCGATTCGATCCTTAATGATAAATTATGAACTCCTTTCTTTCATAAACATGTTCAATATAATATTTACTAACACTTAATTGGGAAAAAAAAAATCTAGCTTAATGATGGACGATTAGCTTTGTATTTCTTAAGGGTTGACAGTTTTTTATTTTATTTTTTTATTTTTTTATTTTTTTAAAGGAGGGTTGACATGACGAACTTAATTAATTTATTTTTTTTGAAACATTTTTTGAAAGAACTTAAATATTTTATTTTAGTTTAGGTGGGTATTCGATTAGGATTTCAAAAGACTTTTTAAAACCTTTTTTAAGTGGATGACTTTTGCAGATTTTATAGACTTTTATAGACTTTACAAGATTATGAAAGACTTTCATAAACTTTCATTTTAAAAAACTTTCATAGACTTTCATTTTAAAAGACTTTTATAGACATTTATAGACTTTCATTGACTTTTAAATATAATGTATACTTTGTTTTAGCAAAATTATATATATTTATCATGTCAATAAAAAATATTTTTTTTTTTCAAATGAATAAAAAAAATCATCGTTAATTAAACTTGACAAAAGCATCCATGTCTATATATGTGATTTTAAAATTTTTATTTTTATTTTAATTATAGTTTGTATCACAAAGACATCATACTCCTATTTTTTTTTTTTTTTTAATAATTAGTCAATATTTTATTTGTTTTTTATAATTAGTCAAAATATTATAAATTTTCTTTTAGAATAAATGTAGCAAACCAACAATAATATTAACGTTTACATGTCTCTACGAAAATATGACAATAAGTATAAAAAAATCTACCAAAAAATCATTCAAGTTATTAAAATAAAACATAAAAACTGCACCTAGTTTTTGAATAAGACCTATGCCTAAAGGTGTGTAGTTTAATATTGATCATAATTATATGGAGTCACGCTCATACGTGACTTTAATTATGGCATATTGGCATAGTTAAGTTGTGGTTTTTGTCTTTTATTATTTTTATTTTACATAAATGAAGTTCATTTGATTTGTTTCGGTTTTGCTTAGTTGCTTTGAAGATATAGGTAAAAAAAAAATAAAAAAATCTCATGTCCTTAATTGCATAGCTGATGGAGAGTTGTTTATATTATTTTTTAAGTTAATTTTTTTTTTTTTTTTTTTTTTTTGCTATAGATCGTTAATGTTTGTATGTTTTTTTTTTTTTTATAATGTTTATTCATTTTAAAAGTTATTCGTTTTATTTTATTTATGAAATTTGTCAAGAATGAGTGTGTTTTTATTTGAAAATAGAACATATGTTTGGTGGTTGATGTTTTTCAAAGAGTTTTTTGTTTTTCTTTTAAAGTGAAATTCTTTCTATTTTTTTTTTTTTTTTTTTTTTTTTTTTAAGTTATTCAAAGTCTTTGATAGGAATAGAAGATAAATTGTGAGATTTGTTATAACTAAAACTTATTAAAAGTCATTATTGATATTTTAAAGTCATTAAGGGGGGTGTATTCAATTAGGATTCTTGAGGACATTTAAAGACATTATAAATCCTGGTGTATTCAATTAGGACATTTAAAGACTTTAAAAGAGTCTATATGAATCCAGTGGTATTCAATTAGGATTTCTATGGACTTTTAAAGAATCCTTCCAAATCTAGGTGTATTGAATTGGGACTTTAAAAATGTCTACAAGAATCCAGGTGTATTCAATTAGGACTAGATTTTAAACGATTTTCTTAGATCATGGATTTTGGTGGATTTTGGTGGATTTGATGGTGAGAGATATAAATATCAAATGCCATAACATGTCCGGCCTTCTCCTCAAAGATTTTGGTGGACTTTGCTCTCTCTCTCAAACTATCTCAAACAGAAACATGGACTCGTGACTCGTCAAAACCACAAACTCAAAAATAAAAATTATTCCTTTCTTGTGGATCGTGTCCTTTGTGTTCTGGAGAAAGAAAGCTAGTCGAAGCAATTATTTAATATATGTATGGCTGTCAACCAACAATGTCGGCTTGCTGATGCTTCTAGAAAAGGGTCCTCACTTGAGACAGTGGAGATGTCTTACAAGTATACAAGTGTGAAATTGATTATTGAACTTCTGTAAATATCCATTAGAAGCCTATGCTCATAAATGCGAATGCGATGTGGATTTTGAGACAATCTTGTTATCTTTAGATTTTGCACTCTTTTTTTTTTTTTTTTTGGGGTTCCTGATTGTTGCGGAATTGTGTGTATTGTGCAGTGTTCTTTTTGTTTCATTAAATACAGTCTGCTGGTTGATCAGCAAAAAATGGATACGGATACAGCTTTAGGGCATGCTTGTTCTGTTAGTTTGTTGTATAAGGTAAATGTCTGCTGACATTCCTTTCTTGTACATTACAGATTCTTGTAAAATTTTCGATCAAATATCCAGTGCCTATTCTTCTCTCAAAAAAAAAAAAAAAAAATTCGGAATTACAAGTATCTTACAAGTTTTTGATTATTTATAGTAGCAATAAAAATTATGTATCTTACAAGTATCTTACAAGGTTTTTTTTTATCTTTATTCCGAATAATTTAAGTATAAATTTGTGATTTGTAGTAGCAATTGGACATCTTTAACTCAAGATCTTAAGTTTGTGATTTTTAGTAGCGATAGGACATCTTTTGAGGGTTGAAATTATTTATATTTACGCAAATATAGATTAACTTGTGTATCAAATTTTGCTCATTCCAACTTCAAAGGTTTTTTTTTTATTTGATAATTAACTATAATTAGCTTACTATTGATAAGTCAGAGATAACAAATCCATAAAAATCTATGGATGTCTAAACAAATCCATAAAAGTCTGAGATAGATGTCTATACAAATCCATAAAAGTCCATATGGATTTATAAAAGTCTGTAGAAATCCAGGAAAATCCGTCACTTAAAAAATGTCTTTAAATGTCCTCAAGAATCCTAATTGAATACACCCCCCTAAGAGTCATTGAGATTTTGAATATTTCATAACTTTCACAAACGGTTAAAAAGTCTTTATTGAATACCACATGACTTTTAAAACTTTTTTTAAATCTATAGAAGTCTGTATTGAATAGCTCATAACTTTTATAGTCATTAAAAGTCTACATTGAATACACCTAAACTTTTTAATTCAATAAAAGTCATTAAACGTCTTTTAAAATCCTAACTGAATACACCCTCCTTAGTGTTCCTTATAATAAAAAATTTAAGGCTCCCTCAATGCATGCCTAGATCAAAGGAGTTTTGGACCATCTTTTAAAAGAAGAAAAAAAAGTAACAAATCTTAATCATATGAAATAATCCTAAATTCAGATCAAAGAACCTTTCACCAGATGAAAAGGGAAGCTGAAGTAGACTACTGACTTTTAGTAATTTTTTATTTTTTTTTTATTTTTTTTATTTTTTAATTAGTTTTTTCATATAAATGATGTTCTAAAATTAAATTCAAGTTGGTAGGTAAAGGACTAAACTCCTATACCAGAGCCCCTCATGAGTGTATATATAAGATCATATTTTCGAATTTAGATACTCTGTTAAGCTAATTCTTATACCCATCTCAACAGATTTAGCTATATGTAATTAAAGGAATTAATAATTGAGATGATCTTAATCCTAAATTATCTGCGTGAATTTTATTAAGGGGCTCACACTCTCTACTCCTCTACTCTTAGAAATAGCACCAAAAAATGTGTTTTTGATAAAAATACTTTTAAAACACGTTCACAAAAATAAATAACGTATTTTTTTTATTCAAAACTTATTTTTTTGTTTTTCCAAGACTCAATGTGGAATGAAAAAAAAAAAAAAAGGGTAATAAGTCTCGACTAGGGCACCTAAGACTTACTGCCAAGCCCCAATTTTTTTTTTTTTTTTTTTTTTTTTTTTTTTATGTCTTCTTCATCGGCCTCGACCTCTATTGGAAGTTTGTTTAAACTTTATTTCAATCAATGGAGGTTTTTAAAGAAAAAAAAAATCAAAGAAAGAATAAAAGTAAAAAAGTGGGTATTTTTGTCCATCATCGTATTAAGTAGATAATAGTTCTAAAAGTACTCTATTGTCTCTTTTGATCAAGAGTAAGCTAGCTAGCTAGCTAGAGATCTAGAGTAAAAACTAAATCTTGATATAAAAGCAGTTGAAAATGTGAAGTAATAAACTAATTTCATTGAATATAAAACTAGTTAGGCAGCCCCCAGAAACACCACAAAACTCCTCAATCTTAAGTGGGATGCCAACAACATAAACACCAAAATCAACTCTTAATTATAATTTGCCATTCACAACATTCTTACACTTACTACCTACCCACTCTTAACACATTTTTCATCAGCTTTACCCGTACTAAAAAATAGCAACCCAAGGATCCCAGCCCTTGATTATTCCAGACACGTGTTTGAATCTCATGGACAGTGCATGTGTACTTGAAAAGGCAACCCATGGTTTTGAAGGCAGCTTTGCTCCAAACCAGTGGCTTCTACTATCTTCACTCAGATAGATAATTAATAATTAATAATAAAGAAAAAGCCATTTTTATAGATTTCTGTGTAGCTGAAAAACACGAGTGGATAAAGTAGTGAATAGTGATCAGCAGATCTCGATACCCTTAATTTTCCTGCATAATTTCATATGAAAGAGGTCATCAACTCTTAATAATAGTAGTTATATATGGATTATATTAACATAAATACAAGATTATATTACATAAATACTTGGTTCAAAGAACTCATCCATTACATTACATAAAGTAGTACAGTGAGCATTTTCTTTTAAAAAACATGGGGCAGATATAGAGTACAGAGAGCACAAGATTTGAGAATCAAACCGACCTGACCACGACAAGTGAAAACAAGTGACTCACCTGACCTGACCCGACCTTAGTATTCAAATGAAACCATCAAACTCTGTATCATCAACTCCCCAACACATGGGGCTGTTTCAGTCTCACCAATTTACCTATAAATATCCATCAAATCTCTATCTCTTTTCACTCAAAAGCTTTCAGCAATCTCATTAATAATATTATCAACTCAGTCTAACATCTCATCGTTAGTATTGTATTTGTACTTCAAATTAACATTTCTGACAATGGAAAAAAATGTAGCTCAGTCTCCTCTTGAGAGAACTAGCATGGCTTCTCTTGATAACAAACTGGCCATGGCTAAGCGTTGCTCTCATGGTATGTACTGTATTTCTTTTTTGACATGCTTCACCTTTCTCTTTTTCATATTTGGCAACTTCTCTGATCTTTTTTTCATCATAAGATACCATGTTCAACTTCTTTTTGGTTAATTATTTCACAAAGATTTGGCACATAATAGCTACTCTCCATGCCAAAAAAGCTGCTTTTATATTTGGTGCCAGACTGCCAGCCCAAGGGACCACTAATGATGAGTTTTTGAGCCAAAATTGATTTAGATTTTCTTTATTGTATGATAATTGTTCCAAATGATTTCTATGTTTGCTAAACAAAAAACCCAAATGACTTATCAATTTACATGGATTATTGAATTACTCAACAGAGGGTGTGGTTGCTGGAGCCAAAGCAGCTGTTGTTGCTAGCATTGCCACTGCTATTCCAACTGTAAGTCGATCTTCCACTTCCTGTCTTCTATTCTAAGAGTAATTAAAAATGATTCAGCTTTTCACTAAATTTGATTGATATACATGCAATTGCAGCTGGCTAGTGTGAGAATGCTGCCTTGGGCTAGAGCAAATCTCAATCACACCGCTCAAGCTCTCATCATTTCCACAGGTTAATTGATCACCAACCCATATGGCTCCTCATCATTATTATAAATAAATAAATAAATAACCATCTTTTCTGTTTGTTAATGGAAATTTGACTCTCGATTTGCAGTGGCTGGAGCCGCATACTTCATAGTCGCTGACAAGACTGTTCTTGCCACGGCACGGAAGAATTCCTTCAAGCAATCTGAATTCTGAAGCTTTAATTAGTTTTATTTGCTCATATGATTCGAGTTTTGTTCCACTAATTGAAGATCCATCATATATAAACTAAGAAGGAACTTATTTAGTATGTATCCATCGTCTGTAAATTAATAAAAATGGGTTTTCAATTTCATATCTGTTTTGCAATCAGATTCAATCTTAAAGAGAGAACTAATAAAACCATCAAATAAACAGTATACAATTCTGGTTTCACCAGAAGTCATTGCATGAACAAGAACCATTCTTAAAATGATGGAAACGATTTCTATCTCTGGCAATTATTTCCCTGTTGAAGATCTTAGATATCAGCTTAGTTGCAGAATGACAATTCCCACATACACGAAGATTCTTGACGATTCTAATTGTTGTCCCTGGCTTTGTACTTATCAAACCAAAAGCAATTGCCAATTTCTCACTGTGATGACTCAGTGCTCCTTCTTTCCACTCTTCATTCATGTCATAAAGAACCTCAGATGTATCAGGAACAAATCCACACTTCTCCAAAAGTGTATCTATTTCATTTAACATTTTATATATTTCTTTGCTCTGGGGATGTACTTTGTCACCAACAAGAAACTCATGAACTACACTATCCACTTCTATGGAGCTACAACCAGGAACTTTCTTCGTTCCCAGGTCGTTCAGTCTCGTTCTTATTCTCGCTACATCATCCCATCTACCAGCTCCGGCGTAGATGTTTGATAATAGCACATAAGCACCTGCGTTTTCTGGCTCCAATTCAAAGAGATGCTTGGCAACAGATTCACCAAGCTCCACGCGTCTATGATCTCGACAAGCCCCAAGCAGAGAAGTCCAAATTGCTCCATCTGGTTTCATTTCCATAGTCTTTATCAGAGCCTCTGCTTCATCAAACAATCCAGCTTGGCCTAGAAGATCTATCATGCATCCATAGTGTTGCAATTTTGGTGAAATTTTGTAATCTTCGATCATTGAGTTAAAATATTGGCGTCCAAGATCTAGCAAACCAGCATGGTTACAAGCAGATAAAACACCAACAAATGTGATATCATCCGGCTTGAATCCTTCACTGATCATTCTTGAGAAAAGTTTGAGAGCCTTATCTGCATTCCCATGCATGGCCAACCCAGATATCATCGCATTCCAAGAAGCTATGCTTTTAGAATCCATAGCATTAAAAACTTGTTGTGCTGCTTCTATGTTTCCACATTTAGCGTACATGTCAACAAGACTCGTCCAAAGGGAGACATTTTTTAGCTTTCGGAAGTTCTTGTCGATATAAACATGAATCCATTTACCAAGATCAAGAGCACCTAAGTTAGCACAAGCTGGAAGTATACATAAAAACGTGACATCGTTAGGCTCTACATTTGATCCTAGCATTTGCCGAAATAGCATTAAGGCTTCTTTATAGTGGCTCATATGAGTATAACCACCGATCATAACATTCCACGATATGATATCCCTTTGCTCTATACTCTCGAACAAAGCACGAGCCTTGTCCAAATCACCACACTTTGAGTACATATCAATAAGTGCATTAATGAGATGGAGATTACTACCAAATCCATGTTCTTGAATCCAAGAATGAACCCAATTGCCCAATTCAAGAGAACCCAAACGAGCACAAGCCGAAAGGACAGTAACCATTGTACTCTCGTTTGGCATAATATTTTCATTACGAATCTCTTGAAAGAACGCCAATGCCTCTTGATATCGACCATGTTGAGCATAGCCAGCAATCATAGCATTCCAAGAAACCACATCTCTCACAGGCATTTCATCAAAAAGCTGCTTAGCATCATCCAAACAACCCCTAGAAACATAACCCGTGATCAAAGCCGTGTATGAAACTGCATCACGGAGACTACTTTTGTCAAAAACTAATCTTGCACTGTCTAAATCACCATTTTGTGCATACATGTTAATAAGCGAAGTATGTACAAATGCATCAGACTCAAGCCCTAACTTCAAAATATGGGCATGAATCTGTTTCCCTTCACGGGTGCCTGCAATTTTCGCGCAAGATTTCAAGATAAAAGGAAAGGTATAAGAATTCGGTAAGAACCCCGTTAAAATCATGCGAACATAAAATGCTAAAGCCAAAATTGGTGATGAGCTCAAGGAGTGGCCCCTAATTATAGTGTTCCAAATAACTTGATTGGGTTGAGGAATTGTTTCAAACAGTAAGAGTGCATAAGAAAGATCCCCAGAAGGAGAAAGAGCGCAAAACTCAATGAGCTTGCTAAGCGCGAAGTGGGTGTGATGAAGGCCGGTCTTGATGAATTGGGCGTGGAGTTGTTTGAGATTTTGCATGTTTCTGCATTTAGAGAGACGAGAGAGTGATGGGTGGTTTTGAAGGAGCTTGTAGGGAGGGTCTGAGAATGGAAGGACATGGAGAGTGGAAGTGGAAGCTGAAACTGGAAGCAAAGATGGAGAGAGCATCATATCTTTATCTTCTGACCTGCTAATTTTCAAATGAAATGTGTTTGATTCATATTTATTATTTTATTTTGTGTTACCCGCCAAAAATATCTGTTAAGAGTCTTAGACTTAGAGGAGTAGTAGAATACTTTAACTGAAGCTTAAAATCCCGGTACTATAATACTTTTAATTATCATTAATCATATCTTTGTATTAATATGCAAGATTGTACTTGATAGTATTGGATAGTACTTGATTAAATTTAGTAATGTTCATTGTTTGGTATTCAACAACTTAAAAATTCATAGAAATCAACCTATTTCACTCTCAGGTGAGTTAAAATTTAACAAACATTAATCTACGGCTTATAAAACATCGCTAAATAAAGAAACTTTGATCAGAAACAACACAATCAAAGCAATTTAAAATCTTTTAAATGAATCCAATAAAACTCAAATTAAGCTCAAAATCAACACAAAATTACACTATAACTTAAAATTTTCTCTACACATTTGTCAATTACACAATTGAAGCAGTTCAGTTACTTAAAAATTCATAGAAAACAAACCTATTTCACTCACTGGTGAGCTAAAATTTAACAAACTTCAATCTAGATCTAAAGTGTATATACAAACAATTAATAGCATATTCAGCTCAAACTCACATGTAAAAACTAGAGCGGAATAGGGTTTTGTTTGGTAAGCTTCTGGTCTCTTTGTTCCTCTCTTATTTTTCACGATTCTATATCCTCTGCTTTTCTAATTTTTTTTTCTTTTTTTTATTCTTCTTTCTCATCAGATTAGTCCACCGTTTGGACTCTAATCTTTTTTTTTTATATATATAATATTCTTTCTTTGTTTCACTTTACAAACGTCCCTAGTATATTTAAGTCATCAAGTTGCATGACAAATTAAATTTCTACCTCTATATTATTTTTTATTCATTTTCAACTCATCAAATGCATAGAAAATTATATTTTCATCCCCTATCTCATTTTACAATTTAAAATAATAATCAATCCAAATACCTATTGATTTGGGTCCAGTCCAAATCATTACTTCACTTGTCATAATTTTAAGTTTCACAAACACTATCATTTCGGTCCTCTAGCCTTTTAGCAAATAAATTCCATCCAAATTCATAATAATTGGGGTTTGATTTGACCATTTTTTTAGGATATTACAGTTATGCACCTTGATATTATTTGATTAAGCTTAATTATTATTTTTTTTTTATTAAAAAAATTCATGATATTTAGTATGGCCGACTTTAAGAACGTGATGAAACTTCTTACATAGTAATAAGAGGTTTTACCATTAGAATTTTTCGTTAGATGTTAATTGTGAAGTAAGTATCAAATTTGCAAATAGCCCTTATTGTGGTAATTAAAAAAAACAAATTTATCATTATTTTGTTTATCTCACATCTATTTATCAATATCATTTAGGAACTTTAATTTAAAATGTTATAATTGAAAATCCACTGTGTTAGAATTTTAAATCAAAATAAATTTTAGAAATTACTATACAGTCCATGTTGTGCTACTATTACTAAGACCTGTCTTTTAAGAAATTATACAAACTCGAAGAGTTGTATTTGTCATTTGACTTTCAAAGAAAATCTAAGGGATACTATAATTGAAATCTTATTAAAATCTGTCTATTAAGTAATTATATGAACTTTAAGGATTGTATTTGTAATTTTACTTTCAAAGGAAAAAAAAATGCTATAATTAAGAGAGCCAAACTCTCTTTTTATATAGCTACTAGGTTTGGTGGCACATGCAAGGCATGTGCTTGCATTAATATTTATATAAAAAAAATTACAATGCATTTATATTTATAATTATAATTTTTGTGCCTTTTTTTAGTTTATAAGTTATTTAAAATAGTTATACTCGATAAAGTGAAACGATTTTGCATGCCTTCACAACTCTGCTCATGTATTATGTTAACAATAACAATAACAATTAAAAAAGATGGATGCATTTAAATGAAAACCAAACGATTTTTCTAGAAATAAGATACTCCATGAATTTATAAAAGAAACCATCCCAATTAAATATGTGAATATAAGAATGAAAATACAACAAAATCGAATAATCTATTTGCTATAGAAATTACAAAAAAACCAAAATGACATACTTTGTGTCACTCACTTAATATAACAAGGATACAATCAATATCTATATCACATAATCTACCAAGTGCCAACCAACGCAAACCAAAGTTTAAAAAGATTTCAACCCCATCAATAACTTATAATTTGATGATAAAAGTTATAATATATCTAGGTATATAACATCTTCATTCGCCTCATTAACTAGATTGCGATGCCCCCAATCTAAAGTGTTTCATTGTTTATCCTGCACGTAAATATTATGTTACTTTATATGTTGTACACAATCAAACAAAAAATAAAACAATTTAAGAGGTTTTCAGTCATTAACACCAATTACCAATTAGTAAACTAAATTGAGAGCCAAGAAATTTTATGATAAATATATCAAAGAAGCATCTCAGAATCAGATATTAAACACTACATACCTAGGTTTAGATCTCATGCATAACTAAAAGAGCTTAAAAGGTCCTGGAACTATCCTGAATGGATTTCCCTAAAAACAAGCCTACAATACAATTCAACATCCACAAAACAAAAATCAATTCTAAAAACACAAATCACATATTAAATTTTTTTTTTTTTGACATAAACATGACTAAAACAAAACAGACAAACTAAGAAACAAAACAACAGGGAAAGTCATCTTTCCACATCTGAATCCTTCATTCCTTTTAAAGGACTGTTGACGGTGATTTTTCATAGTCACTCTATCAACGATTTGATATCAATTTTATGAATGAGAATGATTGAAATTAACACTACAAAGTATTAGCAATGATGAACAAAAATACGTGGTAAAACTCCGATGACCGGAGAAACATCCACGGGCTGTTGCCTAAGCAACGAAGTCAAATCCACTATAAAAACTGTTAACTGAATACACACTCTAATCTCTCCTCCCAATTTTCACGTACCCCTTATTTGTGTTTTACAGGGGTATTTATACATAGTTGTTTAGGGTTTGTGGGTATCACTAGGGTTTGGTGTCTTGGTGCCTAAGTTTTGGGAGTTTTCTCAGTCCTAAAAGGACTTGCTTTCCTATTTGGGTGTAGCGTATCTTCTGGTTTGGCTGAGTCCTAATTTGGACAGGATTCTTATTCCTTTATTTACGGGAGACCTGCTTGTTTCCTTGGTGAGTTCTGAGCAGTTGCATGGTAGCTTATTGTAGAGGTGCTAGTTGCTGATTCTACCCACATGTTTGGGGAGTGAGTTTCCGCAACTATCTTTCTAGCTGAACCCCGAGTATGCCCGAGTAGGCTATGTTTGCCCGAGCCGATTTCCTTGGTCTATGGTTGGGTCGTCTTGGGTTTTTGCTACTTAGGTTGATTTCCCTTCACTTCTGCTTATGTGGCCTCTTATATTGGTGACATGCCTTTTACGACTATTTTTACCTATAACAATACCCCCTTAAATATTTGAGCCGACTGTGTCGAATCAGGTTTTCTCGGGACAAATATTTAACTTTCGTATACTCCCTTTTGTTATAACTTGTCGTCGTCGTTTTCTATGTTAATATATTCTCGTTTGATTCGAAGCATTGAATGACGTGTCTTAATTGCGTCCGCATGCACCCGATTTACTACTCATTTAAAAATCTCTTGATGGTGACGTCTTGGCTCTCCGACGGCTCAAGGTGCTCTTTGGTTGCCACCTGTCTTCTCCTGCTTGGTCGTGGTACGAGACATTTATAAGACATGACCCTTCTGCTCGCCTATGCGCAGCCCATGTCACAACCCACGTCCCTCTGTTTTCCTGCTTCTCCTCATATCTCCTAGGGTATTGGTTTCTTTTTGAAACCGATATCGTGCCTATATAAACTGCACTTTTGGGAAAATCTCTATTTTTCCTCCGCCATTTTCTTCTATCTTCAAGAAAAATTCGCCTACATCTGTTATATTTCTGGGGAAACTCATTAAAACTGCACTTTGTTCTTCAACCTGTTTTGAGTTTAGACGTTTCTTGGTCTTACTTTGCCGAGATACTCAGTTTCAACCCCCGGACCCTTACTTGAAGACCCTTCCTCTACAATTCGTGTATCTCCGGTTTTCAGATATATCAAGGTTAGTTCTTATGGATTCTGCAGCTAGGCACCGTCTTTTTACTGTTGGTATGATTGCTATTGAACGAAACGATGCTCTCACTACTACAGTTGTTCACAGGTTACTGGGAGATCCTCTTTTCGATCAGCCTCGCTTCTTAGACGCCGATGTTTCCGGGCTTTTTCATGAAGTCCCTGCTACTTCTAAGGTTCCTCCTACTTCTAAAGTTCCCTCTGTTTCCATTGACTCGTCAAGTCCTGAATTTTATCAGCCTGAAGTTCAATCAGATTCTTCTGTTTCTGCTAATAATCATACTCGACCGTGGAAGCGAATAGGAAAGCGAGCTAGCAAGCACAAGGTGTACAAGAGTTCTTATTCCCGAGAGAGTCATATCGGCTCTCAAAATCTACGGGAGAGTGATGTAGAAGAAAAACATAGAGCGGCTCGCCTCACTTTCTCTCCCGACCAACCATGTGCTTACGATATTGAGCCGAACGTGGTTGGTCCCGATGAAGTTGGTAAATACATAAGTCGGTTTGACTTGGATGATAACTGCATTACGGTGCACCCCACCGAAGGCCGTGCTGCGTGGAATCCCCCACCAAGTATGGTGGCGATTTACAGGGTAATGCTTTCATACGGCGTAACACTTCCGCTACAGCCTTTTATTACCTGGTTTTTGGCGGAAGCCTAACTTGCCCCTGCTCAATTAACTTCGAATAGTTACAGGATTTTGATGTGCATGTGGCACATGTGGCATCGAATGAAGCGGCCACCTCCTACTCCTCGTGAGATTTGGCACTTTTATTTGTTGAGACCGCTAGGGAAGTCGGGAATTTATTTTCTCCTTTCAGCCAAGCCCGAGTATTGGATTCCAAAAGATGTGGAAGTCCATGGGCAGGTCGAGTCGACCACCGATGAGAAAATGAAGGGGTTCGTCTCTGGCTTTCCTTTTTCAAATAAGTTCTGGAAGAACAGCTGGTTCTTTGTTGGCGGTAGTTGGGGTCAAACGATCTCTTTCGACCTTGATGGCACTCAAGTGACACACAAGGTTACTCGGTTTTTTTGTTCGCCCGAGCACTGGAACCGAGTGACTTTGTCTTTCACGGACGATGAGCTCGTGGCAATGGCAAGGGCTGCAGTGCGACCATTGGAAAAAAGAGGCAGGCCGTACCTCTTCAGCGAAAGTAGGATGATAAAGGCTCACCTTTTCCCTCAGATTTCCTTCCGTCGGCGATGTCGTGAGGTTTTTTTTTTTTTCTTTCTTTTTTTTAAATTTTTTTTTTTTTACATGTGACTTCAAGGAAATATTCCTTTTGCTTAGTCGGTTTACTAACCCCAAGTTCTCTCATTTTCGATGTAGATATCGTTTGTGACGTTCAGGCGCGCCGGATGAAGTCTGTGGTCAAAGTGAGCCGGAGAGAGGCTATACGTCAGGAGGCGGCCGGGATTGCTCCTCCACAGGGTGGTTCTAAGAGTTCTCCTGAAGATCTTCCTGAGGAGGAACATGATGGGGACATTCCCGAGTACATGCCCCAGGAGTCTCAGGGTCCTGATGATGAACCAGACTTGACAGAGGACGTGCGTGATCTGGGTGGTCCTACTACAGACGAGGCCGCTACCCAGGCGGATGATCCTGTCTACTCGAATCTCAAAGGTAAAGAAAAGGTTGGGGAGTCCTTTGAGCCATCAGCTTTTTCCTGCGGGACTCACTTGCCCCACTCTGCTGCAAACAAGCCAAGTGCTACATTCCAGGGTACTGAAACAGCTAGAGAGCATCCAGGCGTAATGACTCCTGAGATTTTGACCCCAGCTGAGTCAATCCTTACACCTCCCGTAGGAGGTGGTGCTGAAATGAGGCATCCCGGCCTGGATTCTAAAGATCCTGCTGCTGACTTGAATACTCGTGGGAGGCAGTCTGGAAAGAGAAAAGCCTCATTTTCACCTGGCCGCCCTACCCCTAAGATCCCCCAGGTGGTTGCATATGTCGATTCATCTTCTGGCGACGAGGGGGAAGCTGAGGTTGGGAGGACAATGATTGGGACTCCTCCACGGGGATCAGGTCAGGGACAATGCTGGGGGTTCCGCTGACTCTCCTCGGGCGACATCGACTGCGGGGCTCCCAGAAGCTAGTGTTGGTGGCTTGGGCTCATCGACCCAACCTGGCAAACCTACCCACGAGGCTATGTTGAGGGCCATGGCTTCAGGCCAGGCTTACATAGGGGGAGATAGCTGGAGTTGCTTCAGGGTCGGCCCTTCAGCAAGCCGTTTGCATAACTTTTTCAATAGTGCCTCCTATGTAAGTTTGCTTTTAGATTAGTTTCCTTGTTCTGTGATTCCGTCTTCTCACTTTCATTTTATTACGTAACCTGACTGCAGATGGTGGCTGAGATGTCAGAGGCTTGCTAAGTCAGTGAAGCCCAGGCAGAAAAAATAAGGCGGCTAGAGGCACAACTAAATGAGAGTGAAGATCGTTACGCTCAGGTTAAGTTGGCTTGTCAAGAAGGAGCCAAGTCAAATCAGGTGCTCCTAGATCAATGTTTGGCCCGTCAAATGGAGGCTGAGTAGAAGACGTCTTTCCCTACTGAAAAGGTCAAGACTTTGCAAGATCAGTTGTCATCTACTCAGGATGCTTTGCTCCAGGCCGAGCAAAACGTTGAAGACGCTAAATCATCTTACGAGCGCCGAATCGAAGACTTGGAGCGTCAGACCTTGACAGTCAAGTCCCTATTGAAGGAAGCTAGGCTGGAATTGGAGATACAGGGTGTCGATCGTTTTAAAAGATCTTCGGCCTGTGATGCTTTGCTTCTTAGGGAGTTCCAGCGGGGAATGGTCTCGGTTGGAGAGTTCTTCAAGAAGAAAAATAGGGCAACTGACCGGGCCAAGGCCAACTGGAGCCTTTCAATTAAAAAGCATGTGGATACGTCTCTGGAGTCTCTTCAGATCCAGATGAAAGAGTAGCGAGCGTATTGCCAGAGTAAGGGTAAGGTGTCACATCCCATGCATCTGGAGGTTCCCACTACCGATACCTTCTCTAGTTTTCACGCTTGTCAGAAAGCGGGGATCGATGGTGAGAGTCCTGACGTTGGGCCCGTCCCGGGGACTGATTATAGCGCCTGGATGAATGATGAAGAAGATGTGATCGTGTGGCCTTCTGATGATAGCCTCCTAAGCGAATACATAATGGAACCTGACCCGAGTGTCGAAGGGAGCAGCTCACAACCCCCAGCGCCGTCCTCTTAATCTCTTATTTTTAATTTTTGTAACGATTTTTTGTATGCACATTCACTCATATCTATATGAAGAACCTTTATTCTTATGCTGTTTCGCTGTTTATGTTCTGACTCCCTGCATGATAAATACATATAAATGGGATGAGCTAAACCTGTATGAGTATAATTTATTTGATAGCCTGTATTCGGCTGTTTGATCTTAAGGGTTTTCAAAACCCTTTACCCTAGCCGAGTATCTCATTTACTGGCATAAGGGAGATTATTCTGCCGAGTATCTTATTAACTGGCAATTTAGCCGTCGAAAATACACTTTTCTGACGGGAAAAGGCCGTTGGAGGCCGTCACAAATACGCTTGTCGAAAAAAACCATTTACCGATGAGCCGTCACAAATACTACCATTTCCGACGGCTATGGCCGTCGGAAAAGATAAAAATGCCGTCGGTAATAGTAATTAAGGGTGGTCAAAATTACTTGCATTTTCCAACGGCTTTACCACTATTTCCGACGGCTTATTGCCGTCGGAAATAATCGAATTATAAAATAAAATAAAATAAAAAGTGCGACTCTACTTGACAGGCGCCACCTCACCCGACACGCGCCACATCACCAGCAACGTTAAATCCATGAAACTCATGGGGTTCGAACCCTTGACTTGAATGATAATAAGGGTTACTCTTACCATTTTGCTATAACTTTATATATGATATGTTTTGCATACTATTTATATATAAACTATTGATATTTTTGTAAAATATCTAATTAAATATTGTTTTTTATACTATTTAAATATAACTATTGAGATATTGTTTTTTTAAATAATATTTTATTGAAATTATTAGAGTTTGTTTTAAAAAATCTGATATAGTGTCACTAAACATAACTAAAAATAACTAAATGTTCTTGTGATTACTAATAATTTTACTATATTTTATATTTAGTTAATTTAGTAAGATGTTTCCATAAAGTAATTCGAATTAAATTTTAGCATTTCCGATGATACTTTTTATGTTGTTAGAAAAGTGAGTAATATTGACGGCTTATTTGACTATTTTTGAAGGCCCAAAAGTAGTCGGAAATGCAATACTGTTATTTATTTTTTATTTTTATTTCCGACGGCACAAAAAGTCCCACAAGTCATCAGCATAACTCGACAACTTGACACAACCCAAATCAATCTTGTAGATGTCATGTACGAGGGCGTCGTAATGTTCCTTGACATCCCTACGCGACTTTCTAGACAGTTGACTGGCGATATTTTGCCATCGGGCAATTTTTCAAGATAAAATTGCTTATAATAAGAGGGAGTTCCTAAAGAATGATGTCAATATCTCACAAATCACTGTATCATAACCCTGACAAATGTTTTGTGTATTTCTGTTGCATCAAAGTGTTCACTCCTGATTTTTGCACATATATGTCATTGTCCAGATAGCAATTTAAGGAAAATCAGGTGTATTAAATGCTTACTATGAAATAGAGTTTATATAATTATTTTATCTAACTTTTTATTTTTCAAGAAAAAATAAATCATGAAATTTTTATTTATACAAATTATTTGAAGAAACTTTATATAAAGATATGTTTTTGACACTTAAAAAAAAATTTAATCTTTTCCAAAAAAAAAATAATAATAATCTTTTCCGACGGCTAAATACCGTCGGAAAAGACCATTTACCGTCGGAAATGTGACTATTTCCGACGGCAAATAGGCCGTCGAAAATGTTGGATTACTTTTTCCTTATTTCCAACGGAACAAGACTATTTCCGACGGCACAAAGACTATTTTCGACGGTCATTTGGCCGTCGAAAATGTCGTATCAGATTTTTACTCATTTCCGACGGCATTGATATGGCCGTCGGAAAAGGTACTATTACCGACGGCAATTAGCGCCGTCGGAAATAGTTCGTCACTGATAGGGCTTTTTTTTGCAGTATTTAACTGGCATTTGTGAATTTGAGCCGAGTATCTTATTAACTGGCAATTAATTAATTCAGCCTCATGTTTGAAGTTACTTTGCCCTAGCGTTACGTCGAGGCTCACCACAGCCATACGCTAAGGTCCTTGCATATGTCACCTAGGACGTCTCCCGGTTTTGTCTGTTCAAGGTTTCACCGAATCGTCGGGGTATTTATGTACCGGCCAACACGGCTGCGCATCTCACCAGTCTTTCTAGCGACGCTTTTGAGCAGTTTTCCAGTTATCCTGGTGCCTCAGATTTTCCTTTTTGCTAAAAGGTGCGTTTGTACCGTCTAAACTAGGCGGGCACGCTACTTCAGTTTTTTTTGCCCTTCAAGCACTATTCGTCTGCTCTCTCGCGGTTTCATAGTGCTCGAATTTTTTCTTTTCCAATGTTTATTTGGTCGGCTTGAGTGACCGCTATTCCCTTCTGACGATGAATTCATTGACTTCAGCAAATAATCTTTTTATTAGCAACTGAACTTTCAAATGATCAAAATGACAATCTGAATTAAAATACGAAAAAGTGCGAAATTTGAAACTAACTAAAGCAAAATGTGGGGATAGGTTCCTTTTCAAGGATAGAAAATTTTGAGGTACTGTGCATTGCATGGTCGAGGCACTAGGCTACCCTCTGGTCGGGCTATCATGTAAGCTCCATGTCCTGCGACTCCTTTAATAACGTACGGTCCCTCCCATTTGTCGGCGAGAGATCCTGCTGATTTGTCTTTGGTGTTTGGGGATACCATTCTTAGCACAAAATCTCCGAGCTGGAATTTACGTACGCGAACATGAGAATTGTAGTACCTCGCAGCCCTTTGCTGGTACGCTGCATTCCTTACTTGTGCTGCATCTCTGACTTCTTCCAATTCATCTAAGTTCTGCTGCAACATTCTGACATTGTGCTCTAAGCTGTATAACCGAACCCTGGGAGAGGTGAAAGTTGTTTCTACCGGGATAACAACCTCTGTTCCAAATGCTAATGCGAAAGGAGTTTCCTCTGTGGATGACCTTATAGTTGTTCGGTATGCCCATAGTACCTTAGGCAACTTGTCTGCCCAGCAACCCTTCCTTGCCTCCAGCTTCGCTTTCAGCATGTGCTTGATCACTTTGTTTACTGCCCCAGTCTGACCATTGGTTTGAGGATGGGCGGGCGATACGTAATAATTTATGATTTTGTATTCCTCGCACATCTACCTGAATTTGCTGTTGTCAAATTGGGTCTCGTTGTCTGTTATGATGATGATTGGAATCCCGAACCTGTATATTATGTTCTTTTTGACGAAGTTGGTGGTGTTTGCCTCAATGATGTGCACGAGTGCCTCTGCTTCTGCCCATTTGGTAAAGTAGTCCACTGCCACAATAGCATGCTTCGCACCTCCCTTAGTTCCTGTGGGCATGGGTCCTATTAGGTCGAGGCCCCACATGGCAAAAGGCCAAGGTGAGGTTAAGCTTCTGAGTAATTCTAGGGGTTGCCAAATGTCGTTTGCTATTTTTTGGCATGTCTCATAGCTCTCCGCGAATCGCTGCGCCTCTACAAACAAGGTCGGCCAGTAGAATCCTTGTCTGAGTACCTTATGTGCTAAGCTCTTACCCCCGATATGGTTCTCATATACCCCACTGTGAACATCCTTTAGGATCTTTTTGGTTTCTTCGCCGGCAACACACTTCTGTAGTACTTTTGAAGACCCTCTTCTGTATAATTCACCCCTCAGAATTGTGTACCGGGTTAACCTGTATTTGATGCGCTTAGCTTCCACAGTGTTTTCCGGTAATATGTTTTCCTCCAAGTACTTTCTGAGTTAGATTGTCCAGTCGCCCGGGCCTGGTCGAATCTCTACTATCACGACTTCCGTAGATTCTGTTGTACTCAGCTTAGTCAGGTGTGCCACCGGTATTGCTTTGGACCTGATACTCGTGGTGGCTGAAGCTAATTTGGACAAGGCATCTGCCTTTTCGTTCTCTTCCTGGGGGATTTGAGAGATTTTGTACATCTTAAATTTTCTGAGCAACCTTTTTGCAATGTCCAAGTTATCATGTGCTCATCCCTCGCCTGGTATTCGTCCAGTACCTGGTTAACCACAACATGGTTAACCACAACCTGAGAATCGCTGTAAATTTCCAACTCATCTGCTCCCAATGCTATACAGACCCTCAAGCCGGCCAATAAAGCTTTGTATTCCGCTTGATTGTTGGTTGCTTTAAAATCGAACCTCATGGCACACTCCACAGTGTCTCCTTCCGGGGTTGTTATGACTATTCCCGCCCCGTTGCCATGTGTATTTGATGATCCGTATACATGCAACTTCCATTGGAGCCCACTCGCCTATTCACCTTCCATCATTCTTTTTACCTCGGCATCCGGCTCAGTGAATTCTGCTATAAAATCCCTTTGATTGCTACTTTTGGCGTGTACCTGATGTCAAATTCGCTCAGCTCCACTGCCCACTTGGTCAGTCTTCCTGACAGTTCTGGCTTTTGTAGGATAAGTTTCAACGGGCAGTCCGTGTACACTTCTATTGCATGTGCTTGAAAATACGGCCTTAATTTCCTTGCTGCTGTGATCAGGGTCAGCGCTATTTTCTCAACTGGTGAATACCTGGTTTCTGCTGGTAGCAATGCCTTGCTTATGTAATACACCGGTCTCTGTACTCCTTCCTCTAATCGAATCAGTACCGAACTTGTCGCCACTTCTGTGACCGAGAGGTACAGATACAGAGTTTCTTTGACCACCGGTTTTGAAAGAATGGGTGCTCGTCCTAAATACCCTTTCAACTCCTGAAAGGCTGTTTCACACTCTTCGCTCCATTCGAGCTCTTTTCCCTTTTTTATTGCCCTGAAGAATGGGGCGCACTTGTCTATTGATTTTTCTATGAACCGGTTGAGTGATGCAAGACATCCCGTTAGCCTCTGCACATCCTTCAATGTTTTTGGTGAAGCCATTTCTTTTAATGCTTTAATCTTCTCGGGATTTACCTTAATTCCTCTTTGGTGTATCTGAAAACCTAAAAACCTTCCCGACGGTACCCCGAACACACACTTACTCGGGTTGAGCTCCATCTTATACCTTCTCAGGACATCAAAGGTTTCCTTCAAATCTTCTGAATGTTTCTCCGCCGTGATACTCTTGGTCAACATGGAGGTCTATGTCCACATAGACCTCCATGTTTCTCCCAATCTGTCGAGCAAATATTCTATTTACCAATCTCTGGTACGTTGCCCCAGCATTCTTTAGTCCGAACGGCATCACTTTGTAACAATACAATCCTTGATCCGTGGTGAAAGCTATTTTTTCTTCATCTGTCTTGTTCATCCTGATCTGATTGTATCCCGAGTAAGCATCTATGAAACTCAGTAGTTCGTGTTCTGCTGTCGCATCTACCAACTGGTCAATCCTTGGCAGTGGGAAGCTATCTTTCAGACAAGCTTTGTTTAAATCCGTGAAGTCTACACACATCCTCCATTGATTGTTCTTCTTCTTGACCAATACTACATTGGCCACCCACTCCGGGTATTTGACTTCCCTTATTGACCCTGCGGAAAGCAACTTCTCCACCTCTTTCTTGATTGCGATGCTTCTCTCTGGATTGAACAATCGTCTCTTTTGTACCACTGAGCAGAACTCCAGGTCGATAGAGAGATAATGTGATATCACCTTTGTATCTATCCCGGGCATATCTTTATGACTCTAAGCAAACACATCCCTATAATCCCTTAATAGTGTGATGAGTTTGGCTTTGATGTGTTCACTTAGGCTTGCTTCTATCTTTACTGTTCTACTTGGCTCATCTGGGTCTAACGCCACCTCTTCGGTCAGCTCATCTTTTTTGGCTTCAGGCTCTTCTCTAGGGTCTAGCTCAAATTCCTTTGGTGCATCTGCTTGCTCTTCAGGTTCATCGGCGGCCTGCTTGGCTGATATAGTGTATACCTGGTGCAATTCCCTATTCTTGTAGACTGACAGGTTCACCCTTCGCGCCATCTCTTGTGATCCTTTGACCAGGCCTACCTCATATTCAGTTAGGAACTTCATCATGAGGGCATACGTTGCCGTTACTGCCTTCGCTTTATTCAGGAATGGTCGGCCAAGCAGGGCGTTGTATGGCCAATTCTCTGTATCCACAACCATAAAATCGAGCAACACTGTCTTCTGACAATAGGCTTTCCCGATCTTCACTGGTAGTTTTACTATGCCGAGTGACCTCACCTCTGCTCCGCCAAATCCTCTGAGTGGGGTATGAAAGGGCTGCAGGTCTTTTCTATCTAATCTTAACTGATCGTACATCTCTACACTTAAGATATCCGCTGAGCTTCCATTATCAATCAAGATCTGGTGGACCTCCATTTGACCAATTCGAGCACTGATGACCAGCGCATCGTTTGGTTTTACATCTACTCCGTGAGAACCAGCCTCTGTGAAGACGATTGGATCCCAGCCTTCCTTGATCCTTTTCGGGTCAGGTTCAATGGAGTTAACGTCGAGGTCTCTTCGAGCTTCCATGGCTTCCCGAATTTCTTGGGTTCTCTCCCTGTTACTTTTACCAGTTGCTGGCCCACCAAAGATGATGTTGATTGCTCCTTCATCTCCAGCTCTCTTGGGACTCAGCTTCCTTTCTCGTCCCCCCTGTCGGCTATCTTTCTGTCCATCTGCCTTATCGGGTTTCTTTAGAACAATGTCTTTCAAGTGCCCTTCTCGGATGAGGGTCTCGATGTGATCCCTTAGCTGGAAGCACTTGGATGTCTCATGTCCGTTCTCTTTATGAAATCTGCAATACTTGGTGGTGTCCTTCCGAGCATAAGTCGACTGCTTAGGTGGCTCTTTGGATATATTCTTTTCTTCCAAGATAGCTAATATCTCCTCATGGTCTTTCTTCAACGGGGTGTAATTTGTGTATCGCCTTGGAACTTTTGGCGCGGCTGATCGATTTTTGGATCATAAGCCCCGCGGCCATCCCGTCCATCCCGTCCATCTCGTGCTTTGTTCTTTTGCTTGTCACTTTTGGTGTCTGGTGCCTTGGGTTGATCTTTTGTTTTGGCTCCTTCTGGACGACCACCATGTACAAAGTAACCTCTTGTCACAATTTCTTCTTCCTCGGCTAAGGCATAACCCCCAGCCATGTCCATCATGTTTGCATAACTGGTTAGGCGAGCTCTTCTTAAATCAAAGGATAGCTGGCCGTTCTGAAGGTTGTTGATGAATGCTGCAATGATGGCTTCATCGTGCACTCCCGATCTCTGATACTTCCTGATCGAACCTCCCTAAGTATTTCTTCAGAGACTCGTCTTTTCCTTGCTTAAACTGAGACAAGTGAGCCACTGACTTCTTCCTGTGTACATTCCCGAGGAACTGCCTTGAGAAAGCTTTGCTCAGTTCGCCGAAGCTACTTACGCTTGCTGCTGGTAATCTACCGAACCACCTAGAACCTAGATCCCCAAGAGTCTGTGGAAAGTTCAAGCATAGCAGGGCGTCATTGTGGACGTATTGGGCCATGATGCTCCTATACCTCCGGACGTGTTCTTTTGGATCGGTATCTTTCTTGAACTGCTCTACGTGTGGCATCCTGAACCTCTCCAGGAAGGGCATCCTTAGAACTCCATTGGTGAAAGGGCTGCCGGATTCATCATCCGACAATTCATTACGCCCGTACCGCCTGACCAAAGCATCCATCTGTCGACGATTGTTTTTGCACCTCCCGGGTCAGGCTCTGTATAAGTATGTCTCTATCTCCTTCTGGTTCCCCCATCGCATTGAAATTTTGACTGATGGTCAACTTCTGACCTCTCTCCTCCGGTTCCTGTTCCCTGTGTTCTCGGTTTAGGCCATGTAATCGAACTGTGCCCCTCTGGCGTTTGTGACGATAATACTGCTCACTCTCCCCTGAGGACGATGACCGATCTCTCCGGTCAATACGCTTCTTGGGTTGGTCTCGACTCCGCCCCATCCGATCCGGATCATACCTTCTATCGGAATAACCTTCCTCTCTACGCTTTTTGCTGCCTCTAGCTTACCTTTCGGACAAAATCTATGGCCTGTCTGTAGGGTCTCGACTTGCTTTTAAAGGCGCATCAGGTGTTGGTATCACCACCGTGGAGCGCAATCTTGTTGTTTGTTGATGTGGAGCGGACAGGTTGTGGGGTGAAGTCAAACCCTCCGTAGTGAAAAAATCAATTCCTTGCCTTGCTGCGTCAAATATGAGTTGCTGCAGAGAGGCCCAGAATCGTTGCATGATTTCTTCATTAGTTGGAGGGAAACGCTGGATACCGGCCATGGCAGTTGATTGGTCTGCAGTTGCTAAGGTTACATCCGCAGTATTGAGGGTGGCGTCATCCTCTAACTCGTTAATTGGTAATTCTTGACTGTATCTGGAATCACTACCATCTCTTTCGCCTGCCATTGCTTCACAAGTTTTTTATTCCCCCCTCCTTCTAGCGCCAATTGTTGACGGTGATTTTTCATAGTCACTCAATCAATGATTTGATATCAATTTTATGAATGAGAATGATTGAAATTAACACTACAAAGTATTAGCAATGATGAACAAAAATACGTGGTAAAGCTCTAATGACCGGAGAAACATCCACGGGCTGTTGCCTAAGCAACGAAGTCAAATCCACTATAAAAACTGTTAACTAAATACACACTCTGATCTCTCCTCCCAATTTTCACGTACCCCTTATTTGTGTTTTACAGGGGTATTTATACATAGTTGTTTAGGGTTTGTGGGTATCACTAGGGTTTGGTGTCGTGGTGCCTAAGTTTTGGGAGTTTTCTCAGTCTTAAAAGGACTTGCTTTCTTATTTGGGTGTAGCGTATCTTCTGGTTTGGCTGAATCCTAATTTGGACAGGATTCTTATTCCTTTATTTACGGGAGACCTACTTGTTTCCTTGGTGAGTTCTGAGCAGTTGCATGGTAGCTTATTGTAGAGGTGCTAGTTGCTGATTCTACCCACATGTTTGGGGAGTGAGTTTCCGCAACTATCTTTCTAGCTAAACCCCAAGTGTGCCCGAGTATGCCCGAGTAGGCTATGTTTGCCCGAGCCGATTTCCTTGGTCTGTGGTTGAGTCGTCTTGGGTTTTTGCTACTTATGTTGATTTCCCTTCACTTCTGCTTATGTGGCCTCTTATGGTGATGACATGCCTTTTACGACTATTTTTACATATAACCAGTGTTCGAAAAATTGGAAAAATCTAAAAAATCGGCCGCCTATACGCTAGGCGGATGCCAGCCGTCCCGTTTCACCCAAAGCGACCATATTAGGCAGCCAGAAAAAAATTGACCGATTTCGACCGGAAAAATCGGCCGATTTGGCCAAAAAATCGGGATAATCGGAGTCAAAATCATTGATTCCGCCTATTCGTTCAAAACATGACCGTCGACAAAAGTCGTTTGACCGGTCAAACCGACCCCCAAAGGTCGCCGCCGCCGGCGAGTGAGTCATCACCACCCTTATCGGAAGCTTCAAGAGGCGTTGGAGAATAAAACCCAGCTGTCCAGATCTAACACCATTCACGGCGAAAAAAAACAAAAAAAAAACACATGTTTAAGAAATAAGAACCGAGAAGAAGATGGAGATGAGATAAGTTTCAGAGAAAAGAAAATAAAAAGATGAAGATGAAGAGAGGGATGAAGATTGAAGAGAGAGACAGATTATCGAGAAAAGAAGAAGATAAGATTAAGGAAAAAAAAATTGTAAAGTAGCTGGAACGTTGAAGAGAGAGAAGGAGAGAGAGTGTAAGAGTGTTGTACTTGTGTTGAAAAAATTGGATTTGTGATTTGAAATAGGGAAATTGAAAAGTGGGAAGTCTGAAACGTTGAAGAGAGAGTGTATTAGTTGTGTTGAAAATTGGAAAATTGAAATATAATTATTATTGGGAAAAGAAAAAAATAATATAAAATGGATAATGTTACACATCCAACCTTTTTGTCCAACCTTTTGTCCAACTCCTGATGTGTCAGTTGGTGAGTGGATGCACATTAATAATGATTTATCCATATATCCACTTACCAACTGACACATCAGGGGTTGGACAAAAAGTTGGACAAAAATGGTTGGATGTCTACCATTGTCCATATAAAATATATTTTATTGGGAGCTTCACCATTTTATTATTAAAGAAGTAAATGGTGGAAGAAAATTTGGTGATTGCGTGAAAGAGAGAAGAAAAATAAAAGATTTGTGGACTTTTAAAAAACAAATTTGTAAAATAACAAAGATACCCTCTCTCAATGTAAATATCTAAAATGTGCAACAAGAAGTAAAAATACAAGACATAAAAAATTAAAAACAAAAAGGGAATTATGTTGATGATTTTGTTTGAATTTCATCATAATATGAGTTTTATTATTGGTTTTATAGGTAGGAAAAAAATATAAATAAATATAAATAAATAAAAAAAACCAGCCACCTAGAAATCCGCCTAGGCGCTAGGCGCTGGTCCACCGCCCGACTAGCGCCTAGCATTTACTAGAACACTGCCTATAACAAGGACAAAGCTACGGAGGCAAGGTTATGGGCCATCCCATTTGCATTGCAAGAAATAGCTTGGTATTTAAAACCCTAACCTCCTTGAATAAGAATTTTAACATCTTCGAGAACAAAACCAACAGCACTCCATTGGTAACTTTGATCATTCACTGCCAAATAACTTTAATAAAAGTATCCACCACATAACTCATGCACTCAAATCTGTTATGGGACTAGTTCCCTCCTGAATTCATCAATTTCTGGATCCACCCTAAAATACATGAAACTCAATTAAGTATCTTTTGAGATAATTCAATAAACTTTATTGTATCCCAAACTTAAAGGCCAAACTGAAATCACTTATCTAGTATATATCCAATGCATATTTCTTCATCTATAACTTTATTTCTTCTTCCTTAAGTTATTCTTTCTTTTTCTCTCTAATTATTTCTCTCCGCTGAATCTCTCTCTCTCTCTTGGTTTCTTCTTTTTTCTTTCTCTATTTCTATTTTCTTTGGTTCTCCTCTTCAATTTTCTTTCTTCTATTTCCTTTTCTTATTTTATATTATTCTTCTTCTCCTTATCCAACCGCTTGCCACCTTCATCTCTTCTTATTTTATTCTATATTATTGCCACCTCTCACCAGCTTTTGACACTTCCAATTTCTATTTGATCAGAAACCCCTGTTTGGACTTGTTTTTTAAAAAAAAAATAAAAAAGAAAATTATTGCCTTTCACTTTACACACGTAAATTGTATAATCCACAAGTCATAAAGTTTCACACAAATCACATTTCCACTCCTGTATAATTCCCTTTTCTTTTTCAACACTCTAAATACATAGAAAATTATATTTTCATCCCCAGTCCCATTTTACTATTTAAAATAATAATAAAAATCCTTACTATACCGTCCCTACTGTGTTGCTATTACTAAGACATGTCTATTAAGTAATCCTACAAACTCGAAGAGTTATACTTGTCATTCGACGTTCAACGTAAATCTAAGGGACGCAACAATTAAAATCTTACTCAACCCTGTCCATTTAATATAAACTTGAAGGGTTGTAATTGTAATTTTACTTTTAAGGAAAATAAAATGAGAAACTTGAAGGATTGTAATTTAATTTTACTTTCAAAGAAAAAAATGAAAAAAAAAAAAAAGGGATGCTATAATTGTGGCCGACCACTCTCTCTTTTTATATAGTTAATAGAAAATAGATTTCATGTTTTTCAATTTTCTTTGTAAAAAAAATAAGGGCTGCACATTTGGGCGTAAAGGGGAGACTATATTTAATTTGAGGGTATATGAGTAATTTCCTATGACATAGTCACATAGTGTTACAAATTATATGATTATCCAATCTTATGTCACTCCAACTGTCCAATACTCCAACATAATAAATCCTGTTACAAAGTACTAGGCTAGGGGAACTCTTATACTTATTTACAAGCAGTATCAGCACTACTCAAGTTTGGCAATGAAATGGTAAATTTTCTTGAGCTAACCGGTGACTTAAAAAAAAAAAAAAAAAGAACAGGTTTGAAGTAAATTTTGACAATTGATAACATAGACTTTGAAAAAAACGTCGATCTGTTTGGCTCTCCTGGTGGCTTAACAACACTAATTTCCCTCGTTACTTCTTTCAATTTATTTATTTATTTATTATTATTTATTATTTTTTTTAGAAAACAAGTTTCTTAAAGACTTGTCGGAATCCGGTAGAGTATTGACTCCAGGTGTTGAATCAATTCGTATGAGAGAAATTTGGTCGGGTAGTGATCACTGGCTAGACAATAAATGGCTAACCGTAATTATTTATTTTATTTTTTACATTATCTATCCACCTATCTAAATCAAGTTTTTTTTTTAAAGTTTTTTTACCATCGGTAGGATTCGAGTCGCTGACCTAAGAACCATTTACCCAAGTCCTAAACTCGTCCATCTACCGTTAACCTCTGTTGTTATTAGAACACTGGTTGTTAGTTGTAATGAAGGGAATTTAAACTAAAAATAGCATGTAATAATGTATAATCTAGAGATATTGTAGGGGTAATGTAAAGATATATGATAAGATGTTATCATGTAAAATCATTCCTCAAGATATATGTAAAGAGACACCTTTTCTTATTGGCCGTTCATTCCTTCTTTTTATCTTTTTATAGTAAAGAAATTTCCTTCTCTCCTTGGTCCTTATGCCTTTCACTGCCAACATGGTCGTTTCCTTCCATCTAGGTTGTATATATGCCTTCCTTGACACGTGGCTGTGCTTATAGGCTCATTTTGCCTATGTCAGCTCCGATCCTTTTGGTGAGTTGTCCTTAGTACAGGAGGTGGCTGAGAGAGGGTCTGCCATCACCCTCCACGCATGCTCTCTTTACTTGGGAAAATCGTCAATCCACCAACTGAGTGGCACACTCGGCCAGTGATATATTGACACATAAATATATATCAAGTGAAAAATAAATAAATAAATTTAATGGAAAGAAAAAAAAAAAAAAAAAAAAGAGAAAGAGATAAAATAATGATTTGAAAATGTCAAAAGTAAATAAAAAGCTAACACATACTTATGTGTTAGCATATCAATGATCAGGTGTACCAACTGAGTGGTGCACTCGGTGCACTAAAGATTTTCTCCTCTTTACTCATAATAAACTTTGTCTAATAGCGTGCTGATGTGTCGCTTGATATTTAGCTATCTTTTCTATAAGGAAACTTGATGGGTAAGTCTTTCTCATTTGACTAATGGCCTCATGCTTTGGTGGTTGGAGTGTTTAAAGGGAAGTTCTACCACCAAGGTTCAGCCTTGATAGTTGTAAATATTTATCTCAATTCTCACATTTGGTTATAAAATCTCAAAGTGTCGGGAGCTCTCTCCCAAAAGTAGGAGCCAGCCCTCTTTTCAATTGTGAAAGTTATAGTCCATATGAAACCTCTCCCCAATAGTGAGAGTGGTATTCCGAACCATGCTTGTAAAGTCTAATCTCACTAGGTCCCGACAGTACAGTAGTTGTAAAAAAAAAAAAAAAAAAAAAAAAGTCTTTCTCATTTGATATCTTGAGTCCAACTCATGCTCCCTGAAGGAGGCAAGTGGCTGTTTTTGGGTCGATAGTTTTATCATTAACGATCGATAGCATTTGTCATGTAACTCAATTATCTTTTTTGACTTGGAAGTTAGAAGACTTGAACCAAAAAATAACCATAGAACACATTTTGAACCTTCTATAGAATGTTTGAAATAAATTTTGACAATTGATAACATAGACTTTTTTGAAAAGGAAAATAAAATATAGTTGTTAATGCTCAATTTTTGCACACATTAACCAAAACTAAGAATACCTATACCAAGACCTATACAGAAGTCTGTTTGGCTCTCCTGGAGGCTTTAACAACATTAACTTCCCCAGTATATACGTCTTTCAAAAAGTTTTTTTTTTTTTTTTTTTTTTTTTTTTTTTTTTTTTTTTTTTTTTTTTTTTTTGAGAAAACAAGTTTCTTAAAGAGTTGTCGGAATCCGGTAGAGTATTGTCTTCAGGTGTTGAATCAATTCGTAAGAGAGAAATCTGGTCAGATACGTGATCACAGACGGGGTTGCAGAGGATCACAGTACTCCAACGCTCAAGTGATTGGCTGGACCACAAATGGCTAACCCCAGTTGTTACTTGTTATGAAGAGAGTTTAAACTAAAAATAGCTTGTAATAATGTATAATCTAGAGATATTGTAGGGATAATGTAAAGATATATGACAACTTTGACAAGATGTCATCATATAAAATCATTCCTCAAGATATATGTAAAGAGACACCTTTTCTTAGTGGCCATTCCTTCCTCCTTTTTATCTTTTATAGTAAAGAAATTTCCTTCTCTCCTTGGTCCTTATGCCTTTCACTGCCAACATGGTCGTTTCCTTCCAACTGGGTTGTGCATATTCCTCCTTGACACGTGGCTGTGCTTATAGGCTCATTTTGCCTATGTCAGCTCCGATCCTTTTGGTGAGTTGTCCTAGTACACGAGGTGGCTGAGAGAGGGTCTGCCATCACCCTCCACGCATGCTCTCTTTACTCAATAAAATCTTCAATGCACCAACTGAGTGATACATCCGACCACTGATATGTTGACACATAAATGTATATCAAGTGAAAAATAACTAAAAAAATTTAATGGAATGAAAGAAAAAGAGAGAGATAAAATAATGATTTGAAAATATCAAAAGTAAATAAAAAGCTAACACATGCTTATGTGTTAGCATATCAATGACCAGGTGCACCAGCTGACTGGTGCACCCGATGCACTAAAGATTTTCTCCTCTTTGCTCATAATAAACTTTGTCTTATAGTGTGTTGATGTGTCACTTGATATTATAGCGATCTTTTCTATAAGGAAACTTGATAGGCAAGTCTTTTCTCATTTAACTAATGGCCTCATGCTTTGATGGTTGTAGTGTTTAAAGAGAAGTTCTACCACCAAGGTTCAGCCTCGGTAGTTGTAAATATTTATCTCACATTTAGTCATAAAATCTCAAAGTGTCGGGAGCTCTTTCCCAAAAGTAAGAGTCAGCCCTCTCTCCAGTTGTGAGAGTTGTAGTCCATATAAAACCTCTCTCCAATAGTGAGAGTAGTATTCTAAACCATGCTTGTAGAGTCTAATTTCGTTAGATCCCGATCGTAGTTGTAAAATAAATAAATAAAAATAAATAAATAAATAAAAAGTCTTTCTCATTTGATATCTTGAGTCCAACTCAGGCTCCCTCAAGGAGGCAAGTGGCTATTTTCGGGTCAATAATTTTATGATTTTATCATTAACGATAGTTAGGGGTCGTTTGTTTTTTCCGTTTAACACTTAATGAGTCTGAATTGAACTTATTATGTTATTTTGTTTATTTTTTTAAGTGGTTAAACAACTTAAAAACATCAAAAAACAACTTTTTTTAAATAAAATAAAATAAAAAAGTAAGAAATCCTGACTTTTAACTTAATTCTAAATCACTAAATTACAATTAAAATATTTTCTTCCAAGTCTATCCTCCAAAAAAAGATATATTTATAAATTTATCCTAATTTGATATGGTGTAGAATTCTTTTTTTTTTTAACGTATTTCTTATTTTAATCGGCTTTTAGGAAAAAAAAAAAACATAATCACTTCTCATATTGAAATCTTCCTGGGATTGAACAATTGAATTTCTCTCCTACCAAATCGTGGTAAGAACTCTTTAATTTTTTTTTTTTATCTACATGTAGTGGTGAATAAACTTGTCCAGAAATGAAGAAGACAACAAAACATTGAAAATTTGAGATATAAATATTCCAATTTCAGTACTTATATTTCTTCATCAGCGACCTATAATTTTCTATAAATTTAGTTGATAGATAGACCCTACAACAACACCATAGTTATGAGTATGAGACCCTAGGCATGGCATTCTCTGTTGTTTCCACTTCTATTTTCTCTCCCTTTTTTTTCCTTTATCTTTATCTTTATCTTTATCTTTTTAATTTTATATAAAATAAAATAAAATTGATCAGATACCATGAGCTGCTGAGCAGTGAACATCCTACAGTATAGTATATTACTGGTATGCATCACATGGCATTTCAACCATTCAATAAATTCTTACATATTAATTCCAGTTGAATAATTATGTAGTAGGGTGTTGTTGGTGCGATTGATGGAACATTGATTCATGCAAGTATTCCACTTGATCAACAAGTACCATATAGGGCTCGTGGGAGAGGACAATAAATTGAACTTGAACTTTGTTTGCAGAATAACATGCAAAATTATATTCCTTGACGAAAAATTACTTTTTTTTAATTAGTATTGGTATAGATGTAAAATTACTTCTTTTCAGACAATTTTATTTTTAAAAAACAAGCATGTTCACAGTACATTCAGATGTGAGAAAAACAAAAACAAACATGTCATTCAGATTCAGGTTTTAATCACTATTCAGTCTTCAGTAAAATTCAGGACTATTCAGTTTTCAAAAAAAAAAAAAAAACAAACGACCCCTTAATATTTGTCATGTAACTCAATTATCTTTTTTTGACTTAGAAGACTTGAACCAAAAAATAACCATAGAAAACATTTTGAACCTTCTATAGAATGTTTTTTCCTTGATGCAAAGCAAAGTCATCCACATCATACAATATGCCAATTCAAAATGTCACAGTGTTTCTGGAATATTTGTAGATTAAGATATAAGAACTATATAATATAATGAAGTGTCTAAACTGCTGAAGCCAGAAACGAATCTTTAATAGATCATAGACATAGACAAATAACCAATTGTAGGAAGCAGAGTATCATATTGAACATTTGTTGATTGCAAACAAATAACTGTATAATATCATTATTGCCCCAATAAATCTATGATCATGAAATATCTAAAATCTAAACGAAATATCAAAAAAAAAAAAAAAAAAAAAAATGCAGAGCAGTATATATATTATATCATCACTTTTGTTCTTTTAAGTAGAGAAAGTAAAAGTGGGGATCCAGTTCCTGGTCCTGTAAAGTTTTATAATTAGATTGAAAGAGAATAACCCAGTTGATGTATCCAGAGAGTAAGCATTATTGTATCTGTTTAAAAAAAAAAAAAAAAAAAACCCAGTTCTCTTTACTAATCAATAATCATCAATGGATGATGGATTGACAACTTGATCAAATCATTGAGACATTGACCTCTGCAAAAAGATGCTCAAAGCTTGAGAAACTTTTTTTTCATGAGGATGTATCTGTCAGCTATGGAATGGAAGAGTCCACTACCAACCAATCTGCAAGATTGATGTGGACAATCATGGTTTTATAAGGTTTTAAGACATAAATTAATATGGGAATATTCAAAAATTCAAAAGCGACGGCTATATATATTTTTCATGAGCAAACAAATCCCTCAATGGATGTGGATTCTGCAAGTATTATTGAAGAGAGATGGCCCTCTTTTTAAATAGAGAATAAAGAAGTTGGTGCATTATTATCTAAGGTTTTTTTGTGTGGAATATGCACCGTGTCTGGTAAAAAAAAGAAATGGTGATTAGGATTCCTTCTTATCAAACCAAGGGTCAACACGCAAGCATCTTAATTTGCTTTAAGTGGAGTTGAATATGTTTGCCATGTCAGCCAATGACAATAGTCAGCAGAAGGCCATCTTCCTGGTATATTCTGATACAAAAATATGCTATTCTCAACTTTCCTTCTGTGCCCAAATGGGGGTTCAATTTTTCCCCACAATATAGCATATCAATACACATTATCCCACTTTTGTCATGTGTATTATTATGATTGAAGTTATATTCTTTATATGGCAAAAGTGTGGTGAAGTGTATTAGGGCCAGTTTGGTATTGTTTTTGAGAAGTTAAAATCAACTTATTTTATAATTTTGACATAAGATGGTGTTTAGTAAAACTTTCAAAAGTGATTGATTGATGGAGTATTTACAATTTGGTCACAATCTAATTGGAAAACGTCACTCTAATTATACAACATAACATATAATACTAATAATATTTATTTATTAAATATGTGTATATATATATATATATATATATATATATATATATATATATATATAATAATCTTATGTTTCCAATTTCTGACATATATAATAGTCTAAACTTCTTGAGTTCACAAAGTCAACAACATACGCATTAAATGATACTATTAATAATAATCATATATATAATACCCCTTAATTTATAATTTAGCATGTTTTGACGGTGATTTTGAGAAATAGATGGAGAATTACTTTTTAAAAGTGATTATGGAATAATCTATTTCAGCATTTAATGAATCTTTTAAAATATCAATATTATCTTTATAAAATCAAATTAAAATCATTTATATACCTTATTCATCTAAAAATTAAAGATTCTAATTAAATATTGTTTTGATTTATAATGACCCTTGTGTTAATAAGCACTAGACTCGTTGCTCAATGGGTCGAGGCATTTCTTCATTTCAATGAGTTAGGTCCGAAAGAAAAACGAAGCGAAGTCCTTTATATAAGCAAGTAAACTACCTTGCTTTTTTCATATCAATCAAAAATGAATATGTCTTAGGAGACTGGGAGGGAATAGACGAACCCAACCACGACTTCTTTTTCTTTATAGAGACCAAGTGAAAACAAGGGAAGAAGAAAAGGCTGCCTCTGCTGCAACGGACCGGGCACCACGATGCTTGATGACAAATATAGTGATAGTGTCGTGAGAACATTTCCAATGTAGTCAGAGCAAGCACGGTTGAAAAGCAGAAAGCAATATGCTTAACACATGTTTCTCAAATAATAAACATTGGCTCCCTTTTAGGGTGCGGGACAGAAGGTTGACCAAGGGACCAAGCTGAATCTAATCCTTTGCATACAAGAAAAGGCCTAAAAGCGACTTTACTAATAGTCCTGGCATTTCACTCCTATGCCCGAGCTAACAGTCCTTGTTCTGCTTGTCCAGCAGCTTCTTTATATGAGTCTTTTACCAGCTAAATTCACTCAAGTAAACGTTACATCATTTCCTTCCTTTCCGGGCTTACTGTAGGTCTTGTTGTTCCAGAATAATTTACTTTCAACTCAAACTCAAAGCATTCATGCAAGAAATGGTGCCAAAAGGATAGAGGAGGAATTCGCGGAATTTCTTGTCAACAGGAACACGGAACGGAGAGCAGCCCCTCTTTCGGTAAGGTGAAAAAGGCCTCCACGGGATGGTCCGTTCTGGAGTTGACGATGATAAACTTTCCTAGTCCACATCCTGCTGCACCTCCTACTGCACCTGATACCTGATGGTCATCAATCCGCTCTCAAGTACTACACTCGCCGGCCTAAAACCAAAGCTGCTCCTTCAGCTGATTTACCATCATCTTCTCCTCAGCCAAGTGTTCCTCCTGATCAGGAAGCTCCTATTGATTTATGAAGAGGAGTATGTTCCTGTACTACTAATCGGTTCCTTCCCTCGGTCAATGTTGTCTCTACTGATTCCAAGGTAAAGAAACCCACTCAATTTCGATCAGCTTAGAAGAATCCACGCTGGGTTGCTACCATGCATGAAGATATTGCTGCCCTCTATCAAAATCAGACTTGGACCATCATTCCCCGTCCTTCGGATAAGAAATTTATCGGCTGCAAGTGGTTATACAAGATAAAGTCAAAGTCTGATGGGACTATTGATCGCTACAAGGCTCGCGTGGTAGCCAAAGGCTACAACCAGCAAGAGGGTATAGACTATGATGAGACATTCGGTCCAGTTATCAAGATGGCCACGGAAGATATAAAACACGTTGCCCTGAGGTCTCTTATTGGTATATACTCTTACAAGGTGATGCCTTTTGGTCTAAAGAATGCCGGTGTAACTTACCAGTGAGCAATGACCAACATTTTCAAAGAACTTCTTCATCACGAAGGGGATAGAGCAGGAACTAAAGTAGGGGAATCCCTTGAATCACTCGATAGACTAGACTACCAAGGGAATCGTTTCGCTCGGGCTTCTGTTCTCTTCGTTCACTTCGCTTGAGGCGGAACTCTTTTTATACCTTTAGTAAACTTGGTCATTGAATGAGTTTGCAACTTATTCGATTGACTGGATGTACTAAATCATTGAATTTTTCATGATTTTTATGTGCAATCCCGTGCATTCTCAAATAATGGAAAACTCACTGATTCTCAACTTACTTATCTGATTCGCAACTTACTTATTTTCGGATTCGAAACTTACTGATTTATGAGTGAGGAACTTATCTGAGGAAATCTCAAGTTGCAAAACTCATAAATGATGGATCGAGAGCACCGTTGTTCCATGTTCCCTTCTTTTCTTCCTGTCGCGGAACCTCTGCATTAAGTTAAGTTCTCAGGGGAAGCAACCATTCCCGCACTTGTCCAGTAACCATTCTGAGGGGTGTAGATTCAGGAAGAAGACACTACGAGTACTTCCAGAAGTAGGAAGCTACCCACCTGGCCCTCCCAAGGGGAAGGTTTCAGGTAGCCCCTAGGGACGGAAGACACTTTTGGTGTCCTGCGGAACATGGTTTTTGTAAAGGCACTTCAAAAGCTCAAAAAGAACTAGAGCTCAAAAGGAACTGTTGACTTTTCATGCACAACTCACCTTTTGGTAATTGAGAACTTGGCTTTCTAACGACAACAACGGCGACAAGACGGCGGTCCATTGGTCGCACATTCGTTTAGGTGGTTCCTAAGAAATGCGATCGTCACAAAGCCCCGTGGGCTTGTAGTAGTCTGCGATCACCAGCTCCAGAGTTCTGGGGTCGCAGCAGGGGGCTACAAGTGGCGTGGGCCCGGGCATATCCTGTGGAGGCTTACCCGGACAGGAGAACCCAGGTGACAGCGAGCGAAAGCGACGGTGGCTCCAAACCCTAGGGAATGAGGTTTTTGAGGGCTTTATTTGCTTTCGGTGCTTACAGGAGAGGAAAGGAAAGGAAAGGAAACGAAAACAAAAGGAAAGGAACCCGAGGAAGGGAAGGGAACAGCCACAACAAGGAAGGAAGAGTCTTCAAAAAAATTTGAATATTGTTTTGATTTATAAAATCTTTTAAAAATATTTTCATTGTTCTTTTGATTTTTTTTTTCCAGTTTAACTATTCTACTTAAATATTGATTTAATATAAAATAATTAATGAAAAAAATGAAATAATTTTTTTAAATCATGTATATTTTAGTCATCGTAACTAAGAGCATCTCTAATGCTATGCTAAATTATTGTGTCAATGCTATAATTTATCACAAAGTACAAAAACCATACTCCAATGCAGTGCAAATGATGTGCCAAATTTAGCATATGCTATATTGTATGTCAAATTTGGCACACAATATAGCATATGTCAAATTTAGCACAACAATAAATGCTCATTTTTTTAATTACAAAAATGCAATTATATATATATATATATATATATATATATATATATATATATATATATATATATATATATATATATATATACAGTCTTTCTATTATCAGTTCGAACTGACAAAAGTTATATCAGTTCCTTGTATGTGGGCCACTGGATTTAAATACTTTGACTGATAAGTGCATACAGCCAAGTCAAAGTATTTAAATTCAATGACCCACATGCAAGGAACTAATATAATTTTTGTCAGTTCGAACTGATAATAGAATTTCTGTATATATATATATATATATATATATATATATAATGTTAAATATCCCACCTAATATCCCACCTAAAATCCAATATTTTCCATCCCACTACATGTGGCATGTGAAGTGTCAAATTGTGAGTGGATACACATTTATCTCACCTACCCCATGTGTCCACTCACAATTTGACACCTCACATGCCACATGTAGTGAGATGGAAAATGTGGGATTTTAGGTGAAATATGTAGCATTACTGATATTTAAAATAATTTAATCAAAATCTATTTCATCTCAACTATTCTTCATTAATTCAATGAAAGTATTAATAGTAAGTGTTGACTTTTATAATTTTAATTAATAAAATAATAAAAATAACATTTTAAATAGAACTATAGCACAATTCTAAATTGTTGTGCCAAATTTAGCATTGGCATTGAGTCTGCATTGGAGACGGTTTTATTTCAGCACTTATGAAATAAAATTATCAAACTTATATATACTACTTTTGAACTATACAATGGTTTTATACTACTTTTGAGCTATACAATGGTTTTAAAAGTATAATTAACCAAACATCTACTGATTAGCTTCACATCTGATTATTTCTTCAGCACAGCTAACAATGATTATTATAAAAGTTACAGTAATACCAAACTAGCCCTTAGTATGCTATAAATATACTTACATAGACCGCATGGGTTTAGGGCTGCAATTTAATAGGTTCCTTCCTTACAACAATAACTTTTTATTTGTGAGGCAAAAGGATGATAAAGACAAGTTTCTATAACATCTCCTTTAGTTAAGTATTAAAAATTGACATTATTTAAAAATTCGTTGCTATCCTTCTTCAAGATAGTAGACTTAAAAGGTTAAGCCGATAGGAAATTATACAACAATATTATTTAAACTTCTAACACGCCCCTCACATGTAAAACTAACGGGCTAGCCATGTGGCTCAAATCCAAACACATATTCAAACTAAGGACTTCTATGTCGAACCAAGTTCTGATACAATATCATTAACCAACAAACCAGAATGTTTAAGCTGATAGGAAATAACCCAACTTGTATTAATGGATGCAGAATTTTGAGAACCAAATTTGTCAATATGTATGGCTGAAGAACAGTCTAGTAGCATGCCTTTTGGCATGCCTTGAACTTGATGCAAGAAGTTGAGGAACAGCTTGTAGCATGCCTTGATATATATTTGACACAAGAAGTTGTTGGTTGGCAGGAAAACAGTTCACCGGTGCCCCAAATAAATTAATGATAATCATCCATTAGGATTATATATTATATACACACAGTTTGATAGGTAACAAACGAATATGATTCTTGCATTGAAGCTTAGTTTACAGTATTCAATTTACAGTGGAAAGGAGCCCACCTCCACTGAACCACTTTCCATATAACTAGCATACCAGGTTCCATTCCCATTCGGCGGCGTCAAGTCGCCACAATCCCTTATGCCAGTTCAACTGCTGAAAAGATTCCCCTTTTAAAGAAAATAATTATAAATTAAAAAAAGGGAGGTTTTGCTAGCTATACCTCCTCTAACTTTAAACATGCACAATAGTTCTAACAACACATGAGCTCAGCCCTGGTCTGGTCTAGTCTCTTATCGGTATATCTACATGCATATACAGATAAATTAATCAATGGGGAGAAGCGAAGAGTGGCCATGGCTATATGAATCTTCAAATGCCTTTTGAATTATTGCTAGAAAAGGAATCCAAAGGAAGAACAGAATATGGCAATGGATGTGCATTATAAAGAATTGATTCCAAGTGAAATGTTTCTCATGTTCCTAAACTTTTTACTGTCCCATGTGCACCGGGACTACATGAGCCTACTCTGGGAAAGTGTATTGGCAAGTTGGATATCCAAGTAAGTGTGCAATGTATACACATGCACGTGTGCATCCATGTCAGCCTTCACACAGGACCAATCTGAGCAAGGAATGGGAGAGAATTTGAGAGCTAGCTACCTTGCAAATAACACTTCCCCCAATACCACCTCACCTTACTTGAAATGGATATGGAGAAGAGAATAATACTTCAAAGTGTTTCTTTTCCAATAATGCTAGGGGAATCATATAAAGAGGGGGCATGATTGGAATTTTAATAGCAAAAATGTATGCTCATTCAATCATCCTCTAACTATTGCATAGCTACTTACTCTTCCCAAGAACAGTAGTTAAAGAAGATGAAAAAGAGAGGAGGTTTATCTAAATGTCTCTCAATTTTCTACCTTTGGAATCACATCTCAAGGAAACACCATCTGAAAAAAGGCAAAAAAAATAAAATTTGTTAGAACATCAATGGCCCCACACTAGTAGCCTTAGCAAGTATATAAACCCTCTGAACCCAAACACTAAAATCACCAACTGCATTCACAAGTTGTTCTCTCCACTACACTACTTACCAGTGCTATATTTTCTTTGAAAGCCTTTCTTAAGGTGAGAATCTCCATTCATGTTCATTAATTTTATTTCTCTGAAATTCATAGCAGTACTCAAAACTCCTTTAACCCAATAATTACAGTTTTAAATCCCAGTTTAGGAGGACATTCTAGCCATAAATTGCACTAGTTCTTGTTGTCAAAATAACAATGAATTCAAGAGCATGGTTACAGAATTTGCTTTCCTAGATGGCAGAAACAATCTGTTATCAGCTTGAAATGCAATTTTAGCTGTTTTTTTTTTTCCTTGTGTTTCTAATTACTAAACAAACACACGCACTTGGGAAATTTGGAGATTTCATTAGTTCCATACACAAAAAATAAGTATTTTATCATTGGTTTGCCAGTTTATGATTTTATCATTGGTTTGTCAGGATAAAAGAATGAGCTGGACAGGAGGAGATTGGATGTGTGATGCATGCCAGCACCAGAATTTTAAGAAGAGGGATGCATGCCAACGTTGTGGGTATCCTAAGTTTGGTGGCCCTGATGTAGCAACCTACTTATACAACAGGACAGAGGTCCTTGCTGGAGACTGGTATTGCACGGCTACAAACTGTGGAGCTCACAATTATGCCAGCCGACCAAGCTGCTATGTATGTGGTGCATTGAAAAATGATAATGGATCTGATGGCAGCTATCCAGCTGGCTGGAAAAAGGGAGACTGGATTTGCAACAGGTGAGTTCACATTCTTATGTACTCTCTACTTAACTTATAATTCCACATAGCAACCTACATTATTTCACCATGTCAAAATTTATTTCACTATTTTTTTTCCTTAACAAGGATTTTTCGTTCAAATACTATAAAAATTAAGTACATATGACCATCCTAGAAGGAAATATCCTACTTGTATCACTGTTGTACTCCAATTCCCACTGAGTTTCTTATGTTTTCCTATATTATGTACATTCTTCATCCCCACAAAATTAAAGACCGTTTTGTTTCCATGATCAGTTCCTTGTTGATTGTTCTGTATATTAATTATAATGATTATATGGGTTGTGCATTGTTCTAGTAATAGTAATATAAACAAAGTTTTTCAGAAACCAGTCTTCATATTTCATCATGTATAGTTTTTTAATACAACAGTGGTAAAGATACTTATGTTTGCTTTTCTTTCTAACAGAATGGGATGTGGAGTTCACAACTATGCTAGCAGGATGGAGTGCTATAAATGCAAAGCACCAAAAGAATATTGTAAGAAATCTTTAGTCTTCACAGTCATCATTTCTAGCTTAATGTGAATAAAGTGGTTCAGAATCTCAGTTTTGTAATACTATTTTTTTCCCTTTCTTTTGTTTCTTTCTACCTCCAGGTGGTGCAACGTAGGAAAAAGATATTAGGAAGACTGGGCTCACTCTCATCATATCTGAATTCTGATCCCTCCACAAATTCCACTTCTTCTTTACTCTTCTATGGATGAAGATAATAACCATTAGGTTGATCATGGTTGAAGGACCTTTTACTCAAGCTTACCATGTGTATTGGGAAGCGTTTCTGGCTTTATTATATGGTGCATAGGGTTATTCTAACATGAAGCTTTTGAAATCTCTTGTTATTTTTTTCTTTTCTTAAATAATGGAGATACTATGTTTTCCAGTTCCCATCAATCTCTCTCTCTCTCTCTCTCTCTCTCTCTCTCTCTCTCTCTCTCTCTCTAGCTCTCTGAATGTGTATGGGGGACATCATAATTCAATAGTTTTTTAGGTGGTCCAACTTCCAAGGAATGATAGGCAGAAGTTGCTAAGATCAATAGAGAAAGAAATCCAAGATTTAATAATGGACCACCACCAGAGCTTTGGACACAACCAATGCAAAGGAAAACTTGTAAAATTTACGAGCAAAAACTCAGGCATGATATTCAAGAAATCACAATGACTAGTTCACTTCAAAAGACAGGCTTTCTCTCAGAGCAATAATTTATGATCCCTTTAAGCATCAAATCTCAAAGAAATATATAATTATGAAGATAAGAACCAGATGCTCTGCTTTAAAAGCATATATGCAATACCAGGTTCAAAGTGAGTCAAATTATGTAACTTTTTTCCCTTGCTTTTGTCTTCGATTTCAAAGACTCAGAGCATTGAAGTTTAATCTTGATTTACATCACAAAACACCTATTGATATGAGTTACAACGTGAATCCATCCTATACAAGGATGATAATCATGTTTTGCTACAAGGAAAGGTGTACAGTAACTCACTAAGGTCAGAACTTCATGAGAACTTTTTACGTTACACTCATTGACTTAACATGGTAGTTGAATAAGGATTATCTTGTTTGGGATCTCACACGTTTTTTTGTGCAACATCCTGGTTTTGTAGCATTACAAAACTGTTTGTTGCATTTTATAAAATATTCTGCAACTGAAAATTTCTAGGTACTTGAGTATGTGTACATTGACTCAATGGACAAGTTGCTGGTCAAGAGGCAACTACAACAAATGTAAGTGTCTCCTCCCTACACTTCATTAACAAGCTTTTAAGAGATTCTTGGTTACTTTATGTTTGTAGATATTAGGCAGGTGACCCATTTCAACTGAACCAATTCCCTGGCACATCATTTTGAGGTCCAGAGTGCAGGAATAGGTGTCTAATTAAGAAGCTTATTATGTATAGTTGTTATACAGAGATCCCCCCATGGCATTGTAAAGCCCCGAACTTAACTCATGGTAACATAAATTGTGTGAAGTCACCATTCAAGCAAAGTTATCTTCATCACTTAAGGCATGTTTTCAACTCCAAAGATAATGAAATTTAAAGTGAAACCAAATAAATTTAAGGAACAAATCAACAACAAAAGGGTTTTAATAGCAATATTTACCTCTAAAACTCTTGAAGAATAAGTGTGGCTGCACAATGTAGCAAGATGAGTGGCTGTCCAAGTCTTGAACAATGATATTATTTATGAAACCAAGTAGTGGATAATCCTCTAGTGATTTTGAATGTCCAAGCTAAGATTTCAACTTTGAGTCGTTGAAATTAAATGAAAAATGAGGATTTGTAGAGTGAGAAAGAGAATAAAGGTGGTAAAAGACGCACATTCAGTTAGACAATGTCTCACATTTTATTCTCCCAATATAAATGGGTAGACAATAATCATTTTATTAAGAACTTTCCCTCAATGGTAACTAACATTAAGGTTTAGTTTACGTTGACCAATGTTGACCAATAATAAGACCATGATGCTCTTAAAGATGTGATAAAATAGAGATAGAAGACAGAAAAATAAAAAAATTGAAAATGCATATAAATATAAGTATAGAGAGATCTCACTGTTATTGGATAGATATCCAGGTGGAGACCCATTCATGGATCTCGACAAGAAATGGGTGCCGCCGTGCAAAAAAGAGATCCCAATCACTTTTCCATCTCCAAAATCATCGTCTCCTCCACCTGTCCAAGAAATGCAAACCTATCAAAACATCAATAGCATTACCCAACTTCAATTTCATTCCAAAACAGCATCACTGGAAAAGGTGAAATTAAAGGATGATAGTCTTACCTCCCTTAAAACAATGATTTGTATTCAGATTTAAATTACCCATTAAACAATCTACTACTCATCACTTGCCCAGTTCCTCTGATTCAAGAATTACATGTTGTCACCGAAAAATAAAACAAAGACGATAAGAATATAGTAGTAGGGCATCAGTTCTCTAAGGTGGTATTCAGATGCAAATTACCCATTAAAAATGAGATACATCACTTGTCCAACACTAAAACATAATCAACCAAGAAAAAGAAAACCTTTTTTTTTTTTTTTTTTTGAAAAATCGTTATGTATGAAGAGAGGGTAAAATAAGCGAACAGAAACTGTCGGGATTCAAGATTACATCACAGTGTATCTCAGTGGATTGACAGACCATTGAATTTCTTAGGGATTTAAGAACAGTTTTATAACCCAATTACCCTAAGTGTACCCCTGCCACTTCTAATCACAAGGGCCTACCTGTTGTTGATGCTCTGTCGAGTCTTCTTGGATTTCCTAGCAGCCACCATTGTTGCAGCCTTGCAGGTGCGGCACTCTAGTCTCCCTCATTTAAAAAAAATATACAAGTATTTTATAATATTAAAAAATAAAAAAAAGCAGATTTGGTAAATTAGGGAGTGTACTCACGTAAAATAATCTTTAAAAAATTTTAATGGATTAAATAAAAAAAAGGGGTGTATATAAAAATTTTAAGTGGTACAAATATCACTGCTCTTTTGCAATTGATCAATCTTTCCATGGCCCAGCCAATGTATGGTTTGATATCAAAAGGCACTCATTCAAAATCGAGTTAATGTAATTATCAAGGGAGGGATTCCGGATATATTGAAATTTTCGGGATCTCTTTTGAGTTTTGTCAATACAACGGCCAATATAAAAAGTAGACAAAAATCTTGAAAAGGAAGAAGGAATATGTGAGGTCACGGGATGATGTGTGAGAGAGAGAGGAAGGGGTGATGTAAAGTGGGTCCCAATTTTATTTGTTTTTTTTAAACATGTATCATACCATTTTTGATTCAATCCGACGGTTTAAAGGAGATCCCATAAAGTTTTATATTTCCAATATCTCTCATATACATAAATATATATATAGTTTTTTTTATTATCGATTCGATCTGATATAAAATAAAATATATCAGTTCATTACATATGAGTCATTGGATTTAAATTCTTTGACTAAGCTGTATGCATTTGTCAAAGCATCTTTTAAATCCAATGGTTCATATACAAGGAACCGATATATTTTATATCAGTTCGAATCGACAATAGAAAGACTACATATTAATATATATATACAAAAAATTTCCTATCAATGCGCACTGATAGAATTATATAAGAACATTGAATGTGAGCCACTCGTTTGACATACTTTGACTTGGTATGTATTCATTTGTCAAAGCTCTTTTATAAATGAGTAGCTCTGACAAATGAGTAGCTCACATTCAATATTCTGATAAAGTTATATCATGATGCACTGATAGGAATGGGACTGTGTATATATATATATATTCAACATCTCATCATCACCTTCTAATGAAAGCTCTTGGATTAACCAAGGACCGTTATTAAAAGTATTATCATTTTCTTTTTTTATTTTATAAAAGAAAAAAAAAGTTTATTCTTTTTATTTTTTTATTTTACAAAAAAAAAATTATATAAAAAGAAACGCACAGCAGTAAAAAAAAACAAAAAAAAAACAATAGTTATAATTGATGAAAAAACAAAAAAAAAATTACATAACAGGGGCATAGCTCAATTAGTAGATTGACGAGCTTGGAGTTTGAGTAAATGATTCACAGGTCAGCGACTCGAATCCTACCAATGACGAAATCTTTTAAAAAAATACAAATCATGATTGTCACTTTATCCATTTCAACCATTCTTTATTATTATTATTATTATTATTATTATTATTTCAACATGTTCTAAGCATCCATTATTATAATCTTTATAGCATATACATCTTTTCAAAACCAATATTAAAACAAAAATCACACACACACACATATATATAAATATTTGGTTAATGTCCTTGAATCGCAAGTATTGAATATTGATACACATTAAATAATAATAATAATAAAATTCTATCAATGGTAATTATACCATTGATCATTATGGTGTTTGTAAACATACTACTTTCATATATACCTAAAATAATAATAATAATAATAATAACAATAATAATAATTCAAGATATTCTCCACCTCTTTCTGACCCTATAGTTTTTATTTTCCTATCTAATTGATTTTCAACTTCAGCAACATTTCTAAGGCTTCATTTTTTCTGTTAATCAAATAGACATAGCAATACTTACTGCAATCATTGATATAAGTTATAAAATATTTTTTTTCCACCCAGTGTAGGTATGGACTTGAAATCACAAAGATCACTATGAATTAATCCAAGTAATTTATTTGATCTTTCTTGGACAGTTTTAAAACTTTGCCTTACAAACTTTGATTCAACACACGTTTCACATTTGTGTTTTAAATCAATATCACATTTTGGCAGCAAGCCTAAATGAACCATACTATATAATGACCTATTATTAGCATGTCCTAATCTAGCATACCATATATCAAAAGAATCAGCAATATAAACGGAAGCATTATTATTTTTATTTATTACATTGGAAACTATTACATTAAGTTTAAACATCCCATCAGCTAAGTAACTCTTTCCAACATACATCCCTGCCTTAGTCAATAAAAATTTATCGGATTCAAAAACAAGTTTGAACCCTTTCTTTCTAAGCAGTGGACGAGACACTAAATTTTTTCTGATATCAGGAACATACAGTACAACAATCAGGGTCACTATTTTTCCATAAGTAAATTCCAGCAGCATAGTTCCTTTCCCTTCCACAACAGATGAAGAAGAGTTTCCCATGTAAAGCTTTTCACCACCTGAAATCTGTGTGTACTCTGTGAACAGATTTTTGTCACCACAAATATGCCTTGTTGCTCCTGTGTCGACCCACTAGCCTTTCACATTTGAAATCATGTTGACTTCAAACACAACAGCAACCAGATCAACGTCCATGATAATGACATTGGCTTGATTTTTTGGGGCATAATTTGCAGCTTTCTAACCTTTCTAATTGCGGCAATCTTGAGCTTTATGTCCAGGCTTCCCACATACCCAACAACTTCCTTTTCTTAAAGTCTTTGCGCTTTGGTGCATGCGGATTGGCAACTTTTTTCCCATTTTTCTTACCCTTATGCTTCTGAAATTTGAGCTGTGAGGAAGTTCCTTCAACAACGTTTGCCTTGGCTTCCATCATAAGTGCATCAACCTTGTCTCCTTTTATGTGATCCTCTTCAACTCGAAGCCTCAGAATCAAGTCCTCCATTGACATTTCTCGGCACTTGTTCTTCAAATAAATTTTGAAGTCATTCCATGATAGTTGCAATTTCTCAATAATTACTCCCACTTGAAAACGTTCACTCATAGAGCAGTCATCTGCATGCAACTCTTGGATTAAAACTTGAAGTTCTTCAACCTACTTGATTACAAACTTTGTATCAACCATTGCGAACTTGAGAAATTTGTCAATCACAAACTTTTTGACACCCGTATCATCGGTCTTGTATTTCTTCTCAAGCATTTCCCAGACATTTTTCGCAGTCTTACTCTATGAATATATGTCATACAGAGAGTCGTATAGTCTGTTCAGAATATAATTCCTGCATAGAAAATCCGACTGCTTCCAAGCCTCTATAGTTAGCATGGTCACTTTAGTCACTGGATTTTTATTCATCTAGAGAACATCCTGTCTAACTATGTGAGCCAAATTCATGGCAGTCACCCAAACCAAAAAATAAAAATAAAAAGTAAACATAGATATGAACATTAGAATAGCATTTTATGCCGCCATCTCTTGAAATCAAGCCCCTTGAATTCCTCATGCTTCTAAGCCCTAAAGCCCATTTCTGTATGGGTATATATATATAGGTTTGGATTTGGTCCCGATCTTTATATATATATATATGAGTGACGATATTTGCACCCCTTAAAAACCGTATGTACACCCCAAATTAATATATTTTTAAAAATTCAATATTACCCTTGATTAAAATGACTAAAAAGACTAAATAGTTTGTAAGTATACCTAAAAATTATTAATCAGTTTTCTATATCCTAAAAGTCTAAAACCCTTTCTATTTTCTCAAATCCTAATTTATCTTTTGAATACCGTCTTCAAATACAAATTGAAATCGTATGTGGGTTGTAGAACCAATCAAAAAACAATCACGAACTTGAAAAGTTTATATCGAAAAAAACCCATACTATTAGATTAAAGAATAGAGAAAAAAAAATTATGATTTTTCTAACCTCTACCCATCTGTATTTTTTATGTGCCTGTATATTACACTGGCAAAACACATATATAGCAAAAAAAAAAAAAAAAAACATCAATTGTGTTGCTGCATGTTTTCTGGGCAATTGCCCCTTTATTTTTATTTTATTTTTTGTACTGGTTGGCTGTTAATAAACTTTAACATATGGATTATTATTTTTTCCTTTCCCCTTCATTATATATATATATATATATATATATATATAGTATATGACGAATTTCTATAAAAAAAAAATTAAGGGCAAATTTCTATAACTAAACACTTGTAAATAAAATTAGTTCAAAACCAAACTCATTTTGTTATAATTTCTGTATTTAAGAGTTTTTTTTTTTTTTTTTTTTTTTTTAAGAACAGAAAATAAAACAATAAATTTTTAAATAATAATAAAGTTGATTAGATAATAAAATAGGTGTAGGTGGGGTGTGGTTACAAAAATACAATACAATAGAAATAAAAAAGGTATTTTTGTCATTAAGTGGGGTTTATTAACAAATTAGAGTTTTTACAAAATTTTAATGGGGTGTGTTTACAAAAGGGGTGTACATACAGTATTTAAGGGGTGTAAATACCGCTACTCTATATATATATATATATATATATATATATATATAAAGGTGATATGTGGAAGCTCTAACAAAGATCCGGACCAAATCCAAACCTGTTAGCCATTCGAATGATACTAAAAACTCATCCACTTATATACCTTTTTAAACTCTTGTGTACTTTCGATGTGAGATTTGTATTTTTCTTTCAAACCACCCAACAAATTAATCTTATTTTGGCCAACCCAATGAATGACAATCAAACCCTGTCAAATATTTCCACCTTTGGAACTCTTGTATCAATATTGATATTGTAATCTTTCACGTACATATATTGTGGAGCAAATTGCACTTAACCTTTCTAGGGTTTGGCCTCTTGCTCCCAGAAACAACTTTATTATTAATTGACATTCACACCCCCTATCGTTAGGTCAAACTTAACTGTTGACTAACTGTTACATTTAAAATACTAAACTACCCTGATCCCTAAACGAAATTAATAAAAAATTATTAGAAAAAAAATGATTTCCATTAAACCTCTTATTTATCAAAATCATAGCTAATATTCGAATTATATGCTTATTCTTGAATTAATTGTGTAGTTAGAATTGTAGAAGTAATTTTGTTCCTATTAAGAGAGAAACCAAAAGAAATATTTGTTTCCGGTATTTATTTTGATTAAGTGGATTTTGACTTAATCAAAACCAAACCAAACACACGCTCTTCTCTCTCTTGCCTTCTACGAAACTTGAGATTTCGTCAAACACCCCAATAAACCTCTGTACCCTATCTCTCTCTCCCTCCAACTATTAATTTCAGGGTCTAGGGTTTTTTTTAGAGATAATTCCATAGAATAGCCACTTTGGTTTTCCAATTTTTACATATAGCCACTAGTTTTTAAAAAACCAAATATAACCAATATGATCATGGATCATGGATTGTGTGGTGGAAGTTAGTGGGTTCTTTGACAAGTATACCCCTGGAGAGTTGTCAGTGGTTGTTGATGTAAGAGGTCCAAAATGACCCCGTCTCCTTCTTATATCTCAGACGAAGGCAATCCCCAAACCCAATCCCTAAATTACGGTGCGGCTTCCAACTGATTTTATTATATGCATCTTATTAAATTGAAATGCAAGTCGGTTAACCCAAACCCTTACATGTAAAAATAGCACCCAATTACCCACGATATTTCGTATCTCCGATTCTCAGCCATAATCGTATTTCCAGTTGTCGATTCGTTGCCGTGATTGAAGCGGTCCTAATTTGTTTCAGTCATCCCCAATATCAGAGAAGGTATGTATCTCCTTAGAACTCGAACTGTAACTATAAAATATATCCCCTATAATGGGGGGTTTTCAAATATTATCTCCTTCGATTGATGATTTCTTTCATAATTTTCATATAATAACATATGTTGAAAATGATTGAGAAGGGTCATCCTGTTCTTCGTCGCGGCGGCCTGTGTGTGTTGATGTCAGTCTAAAAAATACATATGATTGATTTCTTTCATATTCAGGATATAACATATGTTTATGTCAGTCTAAATACTACATATGATTGATTTCAATCATAGTCATATAATATATGTTGAAAAGGATTGAGAAGGTCCCCTTTATCTTCGTTGCGGCGGCCTGTGTGTGTTTGTTTATGTCAGATGTCAGATTAGGAGTTTTATTGCATTCCCTGTGTCGTTGTATTTACATTACATTCCATGATCATTCCATTACATTCCATGATCGTACCATTACATTACATTACATTCCATGATCGTACCATTACATGGAATGACTTTCCTAGATTCTCCATGACATGAAATGAGATTCCATGATCCTCCCAGATTCCAAGATTACATGACATGGAATGACATTCGTAGATTCTCCATGACATGGAATCACTTTCCTAGATTCTCCATGACATGGAATGACTTTCCTAGATTCTCCATGACATTAAATGAGATTCCATGATCCTCCCAGATTCCATGATCCTACCATTACAACACTAAATTACATTCCATGATCCTCCTACCACAACACGACATTGCATTCCATGATCCTACCATTACAACACGACATTACATTCCATGATCCTACCATTACAACACTAAATTACATTCCATGATCCTCCTACCACAACACGACATTACATTCCATGATCCATCATGGAATGTAATTCCATAAAACATTGATGACATTGTCCATCTGATGACATTGATGACATGTCCATATTCCCATGATGACATTATTTTAATCCGTCTGATGACATTGATGACATGTATTTTAATTTTAATTCCATGATGATAGAACTGAGTAAATTTGTTGCATACAGCTTCAAGAATATGGTTCTGTTGATAGTGAACTACGATGGACAGTGGGAAGATGGACAGTGCAACCCTAAAGCTGTTTTCTTTTTGTTAGTGACAGTGAAGGAGACTTTGAAAACATTGGCAGAGAAGATATGTAGTCGATTTGGCTTAAATTCTGATGAAGTGGACTTCAAGATAAGTACTAGAATTGATGGCTCCATTGTTGAAATGATTTATGACTTTGATTTACAGATCTTCGTTTCGCATAACAAAGAGAATCCTAAATGTTATGTGTCGGTGTTTCACAAACAGTTACGAAGCCTGGTTGACCAGTTAACTGTGACTCCTGATCTGAAATCCAAATCTACCTTCATCACCATCGGTTGTACTGGTGATCAGGCATGTACGCCACCACCCATTGTGAAGTGTAAATCTACAAGCAACCCTGTTGTGAGTTCATCCGGATACAGATCCACAACTGGTAGCAATGAATTTGTTCCGAGTGGTTTCCCCGTAGATGAATCAAAAACTCCGCCATCAATCAGGAAGTCTATATTTCCCCAAAGCCCACTCGGCGGTACAGTCAGTAAGAAATCTGCTAACCGCAGCAATCACGGCGATTATGCTAAAGACGAGAAAGTTCATTGTCCAACTGTTGTTACTGCTGAGGATGAAGAAGGCGGCATGGGTTGCTCAGCCAATATCAACTCGCCATTGTGTCCTTTCTCTAATGAAATCAGTCCACAAGATTTACCGCTACGCCCTACACATGATGACAATCCATTGCACCTTGTTGATCTGGTAAGCCTTTCTGCATCAGGTATAAACAAGAATTTATCAGGTCCCGAACACGAGCTAAAATTTTGTCGACGGTCTGGAAGACAGAGAAAGTCCATTAAGTACAACCAGGAGACTTGTTCAAATTGCTCTGAAAAGGGACACAACAAATCAGGGTGCCGGAAACCAGCGTTTGATGCATCTGGGCCAACCAAGCCTCCACGCACTTGCAGTATATGTCACAGACCTGGACACAATAGACAAACTTGTCCCTCTGGCTATTAACCCTAATCCATCAGGTGATATCATGACCCAGTTTTGAATGTTGCACCAACAAGTTCCTCTGATTTGAGAACCTTTTTTTGGCACTCTTAGGTTGATTCATCGACAATGTGTCATTCTACTTTGGTTTTAAGGAAAATGCGTGTAATATGTGATCTATTTAATTTTTCTTTCATTCAGTTGTTTGAGTAGTCCTTGCTTGTAATATCAGCTTATGATAATTCTGAATTGTTTGACGTTAGGTGTAATTGCCCCTTTATTTACAAACCTCAATCGGGTAAGTTCTCCTTCAGTCTGGTCTCTTCCCAAAGAATTTGTAGGCTACTTATCCCCTTAAAAACATCTCTGAAAAAGTTACCTGATCTACTTATAAAGATTTTGCAATCCTAGATGGCTAATATGTGCTTATATTTACGAGGGATGTTCACAAATCTCTTCTTGCATAGCAACCACAGGTAGGCACAGCTATTTTCATTTATTATTAGGTCTCAAGTCTCAACAATCTAGTGCAAATCTAAGGGGAACAAAAAAAAACACAGATTCCTGATCCGTTAACAAGTACGAAATGAGAACTTCATGTACACAATCTTGTACCCCACATTGGACTACGTTGTTTATGCTGTGAATTTGATAAAAACAGCCTTTTATGAGTTACCAACGCTGTATTTTTTTATTTTTTTATTTTGTCCATCCCCTTTAGCTTGTGGTCGTGTAATTCGTTAGTGCAAAATCCTCCTAGTTTAATCTGCATGCTTCATGTTTGTCTTTTCTTAGCGTGTGTATTAGATCGTGTAATCAATTGTTGTTGATTTTAATCGTGTAAGGAATTTATTCTGCTACCGTGTTTCGTATAAGTTTTTTTTCTTTTCCTCGCGTAAAGAATGTTGTTGCATGTTTTGTCTTTTCTTAGCCTGTGTATTAGATCGTGTAATCAATTGTTGTAGATTTTTATCGTGTAAAGAATTTATTCTGCTACCGTGTTTCGTATAAGTTGTTTGTCTTTTCCTCGCGTAAAGAATTTTGTAGTATTAAGGATTATTTTTACTTTCCACAGACAACATTTGAATCCATTGCGAACCATGCAACTTGGGTGTAGAAAGACTTGTCCAGATATACCCCACCGATGATTTTCTTGTTCGAACAATGCATAAACATTGTCTCCAAATACAGACGAGACGATGATATCTTCGATTAGAGGTTCTTATTCTTATTATATATTGATTACTCTATTGGGCTTCGTTTGGTAAAAGACGTTTTCTTTTAGTAAGATGGGCTTTTATCCACCTTCAGGACAACAATCTTATCTAATCCATCCGATTTCGGATATTGCGTTTTTACTTTTGTACAGCAAGAGTTATTTTCGTTATCTTATGCACAGTAGATCTTTTATAGTATATATGTATATATGTTGACCAATACAGTCGTCGCTCGTTTTGCACACTGTACTTTCATTTATTTAAATTTTTTGGTTCAGCTACTATATACTGAGTAATGCTATTGGACCCAAAAAACCGACCCAAAAAACCAACCCAAATTCTAACCCAAATGCTATGTGGCAACATCACACGCAACATGGGCCCACGTCACTCTTTCCAAGATCCCATGTGATGTTGCCATATGGGTTTGGGTTAAAATTTTGGGTTGGTTTTTTGGGTCCAACAGCTTTACTCTTATTGATACTAGTATACTTGCTGGATTAGTTATTGGGCATTAGATTGAAATTGAAGGGTCAATAAAAACAAAACATTAAAATGCTCAGGATTTTACTTCTCTTCTTCCACTCAACCTTGTCAGCAAGGTAAAAGTAAAATTTATCCCAAACAAGCACAAGAAAAGTAAAGGAAAAAAAGGGGGGGGGGGGGGGGGGGGGGGGGGGGGGGGGGGGGGGGGGGGGGGGGGGGGGACCGACTCTATGTCTTTATCTCGTCACCACTAATTATATAGTCAGTTTCAATTATAACCCTTATTCAATGGTCGAGCCAACCCCACACAACCTTTATGCCTTTCTATGTCGCAAATGCATCGTCGTTGTAAGGATTCCCATATCTTGATTGGCTTATTTCGTGGACAAACCACATGTTGGGGATTGTATGTAAGGGTAGCTTTAGTGATAGATATTCAAGCTCAAGACCCTTTCATGTCCTCAAGGTTGAAAAGCACCAAAGGTAAAATTCTATGTGCTTAATTTGCTTTGAAGAGATTAGAAGCACACACACACTCACATCTCATGCTTAATTCATTTTCTTATATGTTGTGTATGTGTTGTTGTTATGTGCTCATAAATGTTCATTAACATCTCTTCTTGCATGTTAGTTTGATTGCTTATTGCATTGTCCATTGCCTTGTCATGCATAGCATTGGAATTCTTGCTTTGCAAAGGGTGCTCTACAAAGCGCTGTTGTGAACAGCACCCCTATGACCTGATGCAAAAATGGTCATTTAAATTCATCAGGTCTGATGCATTTTGGATGGGCGCTGTACAGAAGCGTTGTTCGTACAGCGCCCCTCTGTTTTCCCGAGAGAACAGAGTTGGGGCGCTGTACAAGAGGCGCTCTACGTACAGCGCCCAAGGCAAAAATAGGTGTAACTTATTCAAAACGACCACACTTTGGTTTGACACCCTATATATATGCCTCTTTGACTTTAGGTCAAGAAAGTGAGTTGATTATCAGATTTCATACTTAGAATATTTTTCAAGAAAAGAAAGATACAAAAGAACTCACCTTTAACCACTCAAATCAAATCCCTTGTGCATCAAATTTCATATTGCATCTTCTATGTCTAGATAGAAAGCATCCATGATTGGGTTTGCATCATCACAACTTGTTTGGTAAGATTTTGATTAAGTTCATCTTATTTGAGTATTTTTATTATCAAGCTATTCTCTTTAATTTACTTGTATGTTTTGATCATATGATAAATACAAGATTAGAGAATTAATTGTGATGAATTGATTGAGTGTTGTTTGTGATAGCTAAGTAGGTTTTTAATTAATCTTGATTAGCTAAGCTATTTGACATGTCATCTAGCTATTGATATCTAGGGTTGATTTAAATTGATTATCTCATCATCCTAGATAAGCATCTAAGGTTCCCTAGCCTTGTTTGTTAATTGAATATTCATACATATTCACATAGGTTGCATAATCTCTTCTTGGAGAATTAAGTCTTGAGGCTAAGGTTGCTTAAGCCTCAAGCAAATTGGAATAGGGTTGCTAATAAAGGCCCGCTGGGTAGAAGTGAGGGGTTACAAACCGGAGTGTTAGACGAGGTCTACATAGGTTGTAAACTTCATTTCAATTAGTGATTTCGAGTTCCGAGTGTGGCGCAGTAAACAGCCCGTGGTTTTTCCCAGTGGTTGGGTTTCCACGTATACATCAAGTGTCATTTTTAATTCCGCACTATATTACATTTGCTTGTATTTTTGACTAGTAGGGGCATTTTCGTAAAATTGACTTGCATGCGAAAATTGGGTAACAATAGCTAAAATCTATTCACCCCCCCCCCCTCTAGATTAATATATTGAACACGCCTTTAGGACTTTCAGTCGTTAACCTCGGATTCTTGTTTTTGATTTCCCATGATGTACGACTGAACTTACCATTTGCACACGATAGTTGTATCACACTATCACCATTCACAGGACCAAATTATTTTATGAATTGTGAGATATCCAGTTTGGATGTACTTTAGAGTTCAGATTTGTTATAGAGAACATAAATAAATGGGTAATACACTGAAACCTTTGAATCCGTATCATCAGTCCAACGTTGAACGGTGAAGGTGAACCTCACGTAAGAATAAAAACATGATTGACGAATGATGATGTATTTTGTTGTATTCGAAACACAAAGAAAACAAAAGCAGTACCGAGGGAGATGAAACTGCAAGTACTTAGAAAGGTCTGCACATATCTGGGATTAACCTACACAAAATTCACAACTATTAATCTAAAAATGGAAACCATAGCAGTAGAGGTAGCGAATCTACAGGTACCAAGGTTTTAATCGCAAACCAAGCAAATAACCAGCAAAAAACAACAAACAGAAAGGCAAATTTCATAGATTACACAATAACAACGATAATCTAAAAGCTTTAACTGGATTTACAAAAAATTCCTTGAAGTTGATGTCAGATCTTTCAATGAAAAAGGTCGGCGTTGCCGGTTGAAACGGTCGCGGAGAGAAACAGCTTTCCGTGGTTTATCTATTCTCTTCAAGGCCTCCATATCTGTCTCCAGTTGATCAACGCGGGCCTCTAAAGAAATCCTTCCTGCTATTTTCCTAGAAGCATTTTTTTTCTTTACTTCGTTTAATGCCATGAACTCGTTCAGCAGCAGTTTGATAGCCTCGGAGCTTCTACTTACTTGGGAAACCACTCTATCCCACCTGCCTAATTCGTTCTCATCGTCCGACGACTCGGACTCCATATCTCTGGTATAATGTGAAGTAGCGAAAGGTAGATGATTGTGACCCACACACACGTTTTGAAGGAAAACCAGTACTAAGGTGATTGCGATTGAATCTAAATCGAGTTAGATGACAGAGAATTGTAATAGAAAAATTTGAGTCAAATAAGCTCTAACAGAAGGGTTCAAGTAATGCTGCTTACCCCCGTTTTAAAGGTTAATTGTAAGCATTACCCCCTCTCAGAAGCGACAGAATCTTGCATGCACCCGGTGCATTGCACCCAACCAATAGGTGCATGCTATGTGGCAAGGGCAACAATCAAATGTGTTCTCCCTGCCACGTGGCATGCGCCCATTGGCTATGGTGCATTGCACCGGGTGCATACAAGATTTTCTCAAAGAAGCATGACATGTGTCCATTGGGAGTAAAATTGTCCACCCAAATACAGTGTTTGGACAAATTTACCCCCTAATGGACACATGTGACACCATTGTTGGACAGTTGATTTCAGTCTGATTACTTAAACGAGCATGAACCCAACCCGATATATTGCATCCTAAATTCCTAATGAATGGGAGCATACCATGTAGCATGGATAACTCATTTGATTGCTTTTCCTTCCCATTTGGCCGATGGATTGGTTTTGTTAAATAATGTACTATACATACATATACAGATATATAGATGTAAGGATTCCCATTATTGATTGGCTTATTTCGTGGTCAAACCACATGTTGGGGTTTGGTTGTAAGGGTAGTCTAGGTGTTTGTTGAAGATCAAGACCCTTTCCAAGACCTCAAGAGGACAAGCACCAAAGGTATATATCTAGTGCTTACATTGGCTTGAAGAGATATAGTTGCACACACACACACAACATGCATAACTCTTATTCTTGTATGGTGTGTTTATATTTTGTGTGCATTGTGCTTTATTGATTTATTCAATATCTCTTCTTGCATGTTGAATTGATTGCATCTTGTTATATGATAATGCCATGACATGTTAGGCATTAGGATGCATTCAATACCCATACTTGCACTTCATGTATGTTAGCTTTTAGTGTGGAGTAATTCGTTTCCCTAAGGATGTTCGGAAACGTCCGCGCGTGCACGGTAATGTGCTTTGATTTGCGCGATGATCGCCGGTGGAGATGCCTTTGGCTTCTCCTTGGTTTCACCATTTTTGGTGAATCGGCGGTTACGTTCGGCGGCCTTGCCGCCGTTCTAAACCGCCGAATGAGACCTGATTGAAATATATCTCTCGGGTCCAAAACGGCGGTTGGGATCGGCGGTTTCCAAACCGCCGAATGAAGTCGCCGAAGTTCCCCTGTTCCACACGGGAGCCATTCGGCGGTTCATTTCGGCGGCCTGGCCGCCGACTTAAACCGCCGATCGGTGCGTTTCAAGGGCAAAATTGTATTTTCACCTGCCCTGTTTTTGGTCTCTATAAATACATCCTTATCTCTGGTTCAGAACACAAGTCTTTGATTATAAGAACCCTAGAGAGATATTTAGAGAGACTTGAGAGAGAAAGCTTAAAGATCATATCTTTATCTCTCTAAACCCATCCCCACATGCATAAATCTTCATCTAAGCATCATCTAGGATCATCTAGCATATGCTAATGCATGGGACTTCTTCAACACACATGGTATGATTTGTTGAACACTTTTATCTTACATAATTAGTGTTTCTACTTATCAATTTTATCTCATATTTTACTTATATGTGTTTAGATTAATTTCTACATATAAGATTGAGATTATGTGTTGATTGGGTTTTTATTTGTTAGCTAGGCTTTAATGTTCATATGCCATCTAGCTAATTGATCTCATTTATTGATTGAGATTATTTTTCATAGCTTATTTGATTAGGTCATTATTGCCTAAAAGCTATGTCATGAACATTCTTGTGTGATGTATTGATAACTAGGTTGATAGATTGTTTTTTAATCAACTAGTTAATCCTTTGAATGTTTATGGGTTTTATATGATAGCTTTGTATCTAGGATTGGTGATCCTTTACTTAGCTAAAGTTATATGCCATGTCATATAGCTATATGTGATATCTAGGATTGATTATATTGTCATCTTATAATCCTAGGTAAGCATTTAGAGTACCCTAGCTCTTATTGCATTAATTGAATATTCATACATATTCACATAGGGTTGTGCATCTCTTTTGAGAGATTGAAGTCTTGGGGCTAAGTGTGCTTAGGCCTCAAGCAAATTGGACTAGAGCCGCTATAAAAGGCCCGCGTGGTAGATTAGAGGGTGCTCACGCCAAGAGTAGTGTATCAGGGGATATCACTAGGGATTGAACCAAGAGTGGCGATTGGTAGTGTCCATAGCCTGAGGTTATCTAGGGTGAGGGTCCGAGAATCACTTGAGGGTGTAACCGTCTTTTCATATAGTGGATTTCGAGGTCCGAGTGTGGCGCACTTAACAGCCCGTGGTTTTTCCCAGTGGTTGGGTTTTCCACGTAAACATCAAGTGTCTTTTACTATTTTCGCATCTTATTACACTTGTATGTTTTGTTGACTTGCTAGGGGTATTTTCGTAAAATTGACATGCATGCGAAAATTGGGTAATAATTAGATAAAATCTATTCACCCCCCCTCTAGCTTTATATTGATGAACACACCTCGAGTATTTTATGAACTTTCAATTGGTATCAGAGCGGGTTCCTAGATATACTTAGGTGATCCTAGCTCATTTTGGTGTGTTTTTGCATTTTGTATGATTATTGTTTTTGACATACATCTTGCATTCTTCTCATTTGCATTCATTCAACGCAAACACTATGAGTGATTTTATGAGAGAAGAAAATGACTCCGATGAGGAGATGTCCCTCTAAGGAGAGAGAGGAGACGAAGATGAAAGGGCGTTGCTCACATCACCAAAGAGCTTCAAGCCCAAGCCTTCCTCAATCTTGGTCTAACCAACCAAGAAGGCTATCTTCCCTCAACCTACAATCTTAATAGGGAAGTGTTCAATCATGCAAGCTCAACCGAGCAAGCAACTTTGTCTTGGTCATCATCAAAGGAGGAGAGATCCTATCCAACTACCAAGACAACCACAACGACAAGGGAAAGCACTTTTGCATGCTCAAGGGAATGGTATAATTCCTAACCTTATCTCCTCTTGTCTTTTGTGTGGTATTGTTGGTCATGTTAGACCAAGTTGCTTGCATTACATTTAAATATGTAATCTTATATGCATGATTGAAAAGAAAAAGGCTAGAGCTAAGATGCATGTCCTTAAAAAGGAAGAAAATCATTTGCATGATTCTTTGCCATCTAGAACTCTAGAACCTATGACCACTAGGTATGTTTTGAGGCACCTAAGTGGATTAGAAAAGACGAACCCGCTTGCTACGAGACAAACATGTCTCAAATAGGTTCAACTAGGTCCTATGGACTTGGTAAGTCTTTTAAACCACATGCCCTTCATTGAAGTGGTGTGGATATTTGACCCCATATGGGGAACTTAAGCAAAGAGAGCTATTTTGCATCTAGTCACTTGCAAAAAATTTGAAATATCTTATGCTTCTCTTTTTGTTGCTTGAGTTAGCTTGGTTACACTATGTATACATATTTTCTATTCAATAAGTGTGATCAATGCTTGTATTGCAATCCATGTCATATTTATGTTCAAACATGCATTTTTGGACTAGGAGATATATACATAGGATTTAATTTGAATGACCTATAATGATCTCCATGACATGATGATTGCTAAAATGACATGCTAAATGCTAATCTTGAAAAGCATGTTTTGATGATTGCATTTTTTAAATGCAAAATAATGTGTGAAAAAGCTTATGAGACTCAAATGAAAAAGGATTTTGTATCCATTCAAGGATTTTACAATCCAAATGTCTCTCTTTCTTTATTGGTTGAACATGTCTACTATCATACGGATATCTTATCCGGAAAAATCAAGTAGGGTGCAAAGTCGCTCATGACATGTTTAGCTTATAAAGTTGGATATAGTTGTTCTTAAATTGAAATCAATGAAAACCTATATCCTTGCTTCTCTCTTGACATTGGTGAAATTGGTTTGAATTCATATTGAAAACCTTTGTCATTTGCTTTGCCAAATACCATGATATTTGGACTTGAATGCTACATGTCTTGTATGCAAAGCAATTTTTGATTCACACATTTTATTTAAATAAATCTCCTTGTTTCTCTCCAATAAATTTGAGATTGCATAAAGTGACTTATATTGATTATGCATATACTAGAATGCTACTAACTCTCTTTGTCTTGAGTGACCCGGTTGGGGATTACTCCCTTGTCTATATCATGACAAAAAGGGGGAGTATGTTGTGGTAAGGGGAGTTGCAAATTGTAGTAGCAATTGTGCATGTTGGGGAGAATACTAATTGAGGGGGAGTAACCCTTTGAGGGGGAGCATTTGCACATTCATACATTGCATGATGTTGTACTTAAATTTTTAAATGCAAATGCTTGTTTTATCTCACTTGATTCATCTCACCTTTTCTTGTATTAGAAAGTATAGAAACTGTGCTTTCAGGGATTGATTGTTCTACTTGAGATTGAAGACTTCAAGACTATTTATCTTATCTCTTTGTAAAGTAGAAAATCATAAGTAGACCTGTAGTTTCTATTATGTTGTGAGGAATCAATGTGAGTGGTGGTTTTGTCACGAAATAGCCAAAGGGGGAGATTGTAAGGATTCCCATTATTGATTGGCTTATTTCGTGGTCAAACCACATGTTGGGGTTTGGTTGTAAGGGTAGTCTAGGTGTTTGTTGAAGATCAAGACCCTTTCCAAGACCTCAAGAGGACAAGCACCAAAGGTATATATCTAGTGCTTACATTGGCTTGAAGAGATATAGTTGCACACACACACACAACATGCATAACTCTTATTCTTGTATGGTGTGTTTATATTTTGTGTGCATTGTGCTTTATTGATTTATTCAATATCTCTTCTTGCATGTTGAATTGATTGCATCTTGTTATATGATAATGCCATGACATGTTAGGCATTAGGATGCATTCAATACCCACACTTGCACTTCATGTATGTTAGCTTTTAGTGTGGAGTAATTCGTTTCCCTAAGGATGTTCGGAAACGTCCGCGCGTGCACGGTAATGTGCTTTGATTTGCGCGATGATCGCCGGTGGAGATGCCTTTGGCTTCTCCTTGGTTTCACCATTTTTGGTGAATCGGCGGTTACGTTCGGCGGCCTTGCCGCCGTTCTAAACCGCCGAATGAGACCTGATTGAAATATATCTCTCGGGTCCAAAACGGCGGTTGGGATCGGCGGTTTCCAAACCGCCGAATGAAGTCGCCGAAGTTCCCCTGTTCCACACGGGAGCCATTCGGCGGTTCATTTCGGCGGCCTGGCCGCCGACTTAAACCGCCGATCGGTGCGTTTCAAGGGCAAAATTGTATTTTCACCTGCCCTGTTTTTGGTCTCTATAAATACATCCTTATCTCTGGTTCAGAACACAAGTCTTTGATTATAAGAACCCTAGAGAGATATTTAGAGAGACTTGAGAGAGAAAGCTTAAAGATCATATCTTTATCTCTCTAAACCCATCCCCACATGCATAAATCTTCATCTAAGCATCATCTAGGATCATCTAGCATATGCTAATGCATGGGACTTCTTCAACACACATGGTATGATTTGTTGAACACTTTTATCTTACATAATTAGTGTTTCTACTTATCAATTTTATCTCATATTTTACTTATATGTGTTTAGATTAATTTCTACATATAAGATTGAGATTATGTGTTGATTGGGTTTTTATTTGTTAGCTAGGCTTTAATGTTCATATGCCATCTAGCTAATTGATCTCATTTATTGATTGAGATTATTTTTCATAGCTTATTTGATTAGGTCATTATTGCCTAAAAGCTATGCCATGAACATTCTTGTGTGATGTATTGATAACTAGGTTGATAGATTGTTTTTTAATCAACTAGTTAATCCTTTGAATGTTTATGGGTTTTATATGATAGCTTTGTATCTAGGATTGGTGATCCTTTACTTAGCTAAAGTTATATGCCATGTCATATAGCTATATGTGATATCTAGGATTGATTATATTGTCATCTTATAATCCTAGGTAAGCATTTAGAGTACCCTAGCTCTTATTGCATTAATTGAATATTCATACATATTCACATAGGGTTGTGCATCTCTTTTGAGAGATTGAAGTCTTGGGGCTAAGTGTGCTTAGGCCTCAAGCAAATTGGACTAGAGCCGCTATAAAAGGCCCGCGTGGTAGATTAGAGGGTGCTCACGCCAAGAGTAGTGTATCAGGGGATATCACTAGGGATTGAACCAAGAGTGGCGATTGGTAGTGTCCATAGCCTGAGGTTATCTAGGGTGAGGGTCCGAGAATCACTTGAGGGTGTAACCGTCTTTTCATATAGTGGATTTCGAGGTCCGAGTGTGGCGCACTTAACAGCCCGTGGTTTTTCCCAGTGGTTGGGTTTTCCACGTAAACATCAAGTGTCTTTTACTATTTCCGCATCTTATTACACTTGTATGTTTTGTTGACTTGCTAGGGGTATTTTCGTAAAATTGACATGCATGCGAAAATTGGGTAATAATTAGATAAAATCTATTCACCCCCCCTCTAGCTTTATATTGATGAACACACCTCGAGTATTTTATGAACTTTCAATCTTGCCGCCGTTCGAAACCGCCGAATGAGACCTGATTGAAATATATCTCTCGGGTCCAAAACGGCGGTTGGGATCGGCGGTTTCCAAACCGCCGAATGAAGTCGCCGAAGTTCCCCTGTTCCACGGGAGCCATTCGGCGGTTCAGTTCGGCGGCCTGGCCGCCGAATGAAACCGCCGATCGGTGCGTTTCAAGGGCAAAATTGTATTTTCACCTGCCCTGTTTTTGGTCTCTATAAATACATCCTTATCTCTGGTTCAGAATACAAGTCTTTGATTATAAGAACCCTAGAGAGATATTTAGAGAGACTTGAGAGAGAAAGCTTAAAGATCATATCTTTATCTCTCTAAACCCATCCCCACATGCATAAATCTTCATCTAAGCATCATCTAGGATCATCTAGCATATGCTAATGCATGGGACTTCTTCAACACACATGGTATGATTTGTTGAACACTTTTATCTTACATAATTAGTGTTTCTACTTATCAATTTTATCTCATATTTTACTTATATGTGTTTAGATTAATTTCTACATATAAGATTGAGATTATGTGTTGATTGGGTTTTTATTTGTTAGCTAGGCTTTAATGTTCATATGCCATCTAGCTAATTGATCTCATTTATTGATTGAGATTATTTTTCATAGCTTATTTGATTAGGTCATTATTGCCTAAAAGCTATGCCATGAACATTCTTGTGTGATGTATTGATAACTAGGTTGATAGATTGTTTTTTAATCAACTAGTTAATCCTTTGAATGTTTATGGGTTTTATATGATAGCTTTGTATCTAGGATTGGTGATCCTTTACTTAGCTAAAGTTATATGCCATGTCATATAGCTATATGTGATATCTAGGATTGATTATATTGTCATCTTATAATCCTAGGTAAGCATTTAGAGTACCCTAGCTCTTATTGCATTAATTGAATATTCATACATATTCACATAGGGTTGTGCATCTCTTTTGAGAGATTGAAGTCTTGGGGCTAAGTGTGCTTAGGCCTCAAGCAAATTGGACTAGAGCCGCTATAAAAGGCCCGCGTGGTAGATTAGAGGGTGCTCACGCCAAGAGTAGTGTATCAGGGGATATCACTAGGGATTGAACCAAGAGTGGCGATTGGTAGTGTCCATAGCCTGAGGTTATCTAGGGTGAGGGTCCGAGAATCACTTGAGGGTGTAACCGTCTTTTCATATAGTGGATTTCGAGGTCCGAGTGTGGCGCACTTAACAGCCCGTGGTTTTTCCCAGTGGTTGGGTTTTCCACGTAAACATCAAGTGTCATTTACTATTTCCGCATCTTATTACACTTGTATGTTTTGTTGACTTGCTAGGGGTATTTTCGTAAAATTGACTTGCATGCGAAAATTGGGTAATAATTAGATAAAATCTATTCACCCCCCCTCTAGCTTTATATTGATAAACACACCTCGAGTATTTTAAGAACTTTCAAAAATGATCAAGCCAATGCGCACTGATGTAAATTTATGGTCCATGATATTGGATGTCAACCACTATTAGCTAACATCCTTTCACTCAAGTGCGTATGCACTTTTCAAAACTAGTTGCTCACATTCAATGTCCTCATGAAGTTATATCATTGCGCACTAACCAGATCCTGACTTTATAATTTCTAGACATCCAACTATAGCCATACATTCACAGCGGGCCCACAACCTCACATTAACAAATACCCACAACCAATACGAATGTGTGGTTGTGGGCGGATGTCCTTAACTTATAAAGTCAAAACGTCCCTAATTATAGAATTAAGTATTATATATACAGTCTCGTTCCCATGCGGACGTCATGATATAACCTCATGAGGATATTGAATGTGAGCCACTAGTTTTGATAAGTGCATACACACTTGAGTCAAATCATGTCAAACTAGTGGCTTACATTCAATATCCTCGTGAAGTTATTTTAGGACGTCCTCATTTGAAAAAAGTCCTTATCGCAATATGCTAGGTAACCCAGACCCAGTCTCCATTTGTTTGAGTTTTCAAGCAAATAGGTTTTGTGATGCTGTAGTTGTTTACGATGAGAAGAACAAATACAGTATTAATACGATTAGGGTTTCAATAGAAGACACAATTTGAAATAAGTCATTTATTTATGGGAAATTATTAGTCTCCCCCCTGTAGTTTGCCGTATTCTCCAGTCTCCCCCCTGTAGTTTCAAAATTCTCCAATTTCCCCCCTCCCATGCACAAATACAACCATTCTCACCATATAAAAATAGGCATGGGAGGGGGGAAATTGGAGAATTTTGAAACTAGAGAGGGGAGACTGGAGAATGATAATTTCCCTTTATTTATTTGTGAGCAACTAGGTTTATTTTTATTTTTATTTTTTACAATAAATTGAACTTGAAGTAAAAAATTTCTAATACACGGTATTTTAAGTAAAGTAATTCCAACAGGCAACCGTTGGCAAATCGTGTAAGGTTTTAAAAAAAAAAAATTATTTTCATGTCACTGTAGGTACTATTTTTAGATTCGTCAAAGTTGTACACATGTATAACCTATATCAAAAATTTAGGTTTGGAGATCGGTTCTCCTCTCATTTTGAATATTTTGTCCTCGTTCAATTACAAAACATCATATCGACTCTAGTTGGGACGCCATTTCCGGATGGTCAAATACAAGTTCAACTACTCCCCGATACTTAATTGTCAATTCAATCAGTATTATTAGGTTGGGCCATACCCCCATGAGCAATTTTCTTCATCATTACCCATACCCTATTCGTACAGAACTAAATCTGTGACCTGCAAATAGGGTGGGTAGAGTACAGTCACAGGCAATTATGGTAACCTTACAAAGTGGTTTTTTGGGTGGGCAGGGGTTTGGGTCAATGACCAATATATAGTTGATACGACACTTATAATGGGAGCAAGTGAGACGTCAAAATCCGATGGGTTATCCCACAGATTTACTAAATCGTCCATTGTAATCTACAGCCTCAACGTAACGTATATCAAGGTTTGATTGTACATATCTAGTTCGATGGCAAACGAAATTAACCATAATGTAAGGGTTGTACAACAGACATTGTAAACCCTCATCTCCAACCCTAAAACCTGATTTGGTGCAACCGTTGGAACTATAATGGTGCAACTTGCACAGTATTTGAGATGTTGCCACATGACATTTGGGTTGGTTTTTTTTGGGTCCCCAATAGCATTACTCTTTTTTTAAACATCTCAAACCCGTTCGATAATCCAATATTTTATTAAATATGGGTCAAACTGTATACAAGTCAAACTTTAGGGATGAAATAATAAACAAAAGTTAATGCCATTCTTCCGGCAATCGAAGACTGTTGCGCCAGGGTTCCCTTTAGACTGTGTATGAAGCTGGAATTAAGCGCATACTATTTACGCTTGGATGGAAACCAATTGTTGTTCTATGTTATGTTTGAACAATGTTGTATTTTGCCTATGGGTTTGAGAAATCCACCCTGAACAAACCTTCGGACATATTCCCACTTCTACATATGGAGTGAGAATTTTAGGATTTCATCGAGATTTAAACGGCTATAGTCTATAGATAATAATTAACATTATTCTGAAGTAAAATAAAGTTAAGCTACCTTGTTTTATGTGTCTGAATGGGAGCATTTTTATCAACATCGACAGTTCTCGACACCTCCCTCAATTTACAAGTGAAGTTGGGGAATGGTGTTCTTCTACATGTTAAACTTAACAGGACAATTGGTGTTCAAACTAAGAACGGTGTTGAGTACCACTCAAAATTAACTGTGTCTTAGGGTTGTTCGAATAGTTTGATAACTGTAGTGAAATGTGAAAACGTACAAGTTTTTTTCTGAATTTGAACTCCAAGGTTAGTTTCCGATTATAGCTTAGAAAACCCTTCAGAAGGGACATAAGTTGTTAAGATTTTACAACACAAAATCGTCAGATGATTACACACACAAACGAGGTATGTCTGGAAGTTTTTAACATGGGTTATCTAAATCCAATTACAAAAACAACAGGCGTTTTTGAAAACATAAAACAAATGGCTACAGCAAACCTAAGTACCTTACGTCAAACGGTATTTGCAAGTCCTGAAATGGATTCTAGGAACAAAACAAACATCACTTGCAAAAACATGTTTGGTGGCGCTATGGCGTTGACTCGGTGAGTGTGAACGTATTAATGCCTTGAGCCCAAAGGGCGATTCTTAAATAACGTACAGCCCTCTTGACACCGAAGACGGTCGACGAGAGACGTCGACTTGGTATTCTTTAACCTGTAAACATCCCTCTCTAGTTCCGCGACGCGAGATTCAACAACTGTTGATCGAGAACGGGACCGTGCTTCGTTTCTTTCCACAACTTTCTTGTATTCAATTGTAACACCCATAAGGTCTTTCAGAGAGTCGAAGCACCTGCTTACGCAGAAAATCAGTTGATCCAATATGGTGGATTCGTTCTCATCATCGGACTCCATCTCTACAGTCATAAGTAATTTTTTTTTCCCAAGCTCTACAGACCGAAGTTACATGTTAACGAAATCTGACTCTGAACATATGCTTTTATAGGGGGGCACACTGCGGCACAGGCGCACAGCCCACACATCTGCGGAAACATTAACACATCCTTGTCCCATTTCCCTAAGTTTAAATTCTAGTATAATGGTCAACTAGAAATCATCAATGTATTATGTATATAACAATATCATCGATCAAGTAAACGAAATATATTTATTGGTTGTCCACATGATGTCCATAATTTTAGATGGTATTACATGTCCATAATTGAGTTATTATGTATTTATTGTTTTTCATGTTTTAGTAAAATTATCTCATATTATTTTTTTGAATTATATATATAATATTACATATATTATTATATTAATATATTAATATATATTATTATATATCTATATATAATATTGCACAAATTTGTGAAATTTTTCAGATTTAAGGTTAAAAAGGTCTTTTCGAGACTTGTCCCACGCATGGGGACTCAAATAAGCTGTCAATTTTTGGTGTCCCAATTTGTGTGTAACCAACCAAATTGGGACATGTGTGCACTTTATGACACATTTCTGGAAGAAGTTGAAAAAAATTCATACATGTCCCAATTTGGTTGGTTGGTTGGACACAAAATGGGACACCAAAATTTGACAGCTGATTTGAGTCCCACGCGTGGGACAAGTCTGGCCTTGCGTCTTGGGTGGGACACAATTTGGTGATTTTTTTTCCCACCTTGTCCCATTCTGTCCCATGCTAAAGTCGTACCAAACGTGGGACAAGAATAATCTGGCCAACGTTTGGTGCGACCGTGTCCCGCGTACCAAACGCACCCTTTCAAAGACTTTTTTACCCTTAAATCTTATTTTAAATCAAAAACTTGTGCAATATTATATAAATTTAATTATAACATATATGTGTTATGCAATCTTTATTTTATCGGCATGCCTTTCCAATTGATTACATATGATTTTATGATATTATAGGTATATCAAATAGGCAAAAAGTGTCATTGGCCGTATCAACGCAGATAAATGGATGAGCTATTAGCTTCGGAGATTGAATCCCGAGTCAATGTATCGAATCCTACAAATGGGTTGATGTTATTATATAAAATACCTGGTTTATAACGGTGAATACATAGATACCGTCAATAAATATGTGCTGGGAGATTTTGACAAACTCCGAAATTATAGTTTAGCATTCAGTTTTGGAACCATGAGGGTAACAAGGATTACAGCAACTCAAAAGTTTCACAGCCAAATGATGAGACTTGATACGCAATTTAAATAGCATGTTTTGGAAATATGCACCGACACCAAATGTGAATTTATTCTGACGAGATCACTTATGTCGTGTGGTTAACCCCTCACACATGCACCGAAAAGGTTAGGGCTAAACTCCTCCTCTCCACCAAAAGAACTCGACAGGTTTTTAATAGTGTAAAACAACAAGAAGGTATATTTCAACCACTATTAAAAGTTTGTTTAGTTATATATTTTTCTCCCATTTTTTCGCAAGCTTTATATTTAACAAAATTGGTATACTTAGTTGTAATGCTTTAAAATTTATCAAATTTGATTTATTGGTTTATATTAGAATGAACTTATCATATAAATCGATGTGATTTCATGAAGGTGTGGACAGAACTTGAAGTGAGGGATCCCTTAGTTGACGGTTAATCTAATACAATTGGAATTATGGATGGCAATTAAACCCGAGCTCATGGGACCCGCCCGAACCCAACCTGCTTGACGAGGGTTTGGGTTTGAAAATCATACCCATCATGAGTTCCGGTTCAGGTATAGATTTGGAAAAAATTCTATACCCGAACCCGCATACCCGCGAACAATAAAATTTATATAATATTTTCTTATTTAAAATATTATAAATTTAAACCCCAATAAAAACTTTTTAATTATATAGAGAATAAAATGTAAACATTTCAATATATTAAGTGTTTTTATTCTTTAAAATTATAATATTACATATATTTAAATAGGGGAAAATAATATAGAAATAATTTCTTTAAAAAACAAATTGATGGGTTCACGGGTTCACGGGTTCATGGGCGGGTTTGGGTGTCCTAACACCCAAACCTGAACCCGTTTATTTTCGAGGGTTCACAGGTGGGTTTGGTAGACATAAAATTTCGCGGGTTTGGGTTTGGATTTTGCCAAACCTGCCCGAACCCGCCCCATTTTCGATTTATGATTGGAATGCACTGAATTTGGTCAATGTAGAACCTTCCATAGAAACAAAAATAAAATTCAATAATGTTGTGATTTGTATGGAGAATTCTACGGGCATGTAAATACATGTACATAATTCTTGAACATTGTAGATACATATAATAAAATATATGAATTCTATAGTAATTATAACTTTTTAAACCTAATACAATACAACTTCTTAGCTACCCACGAATTATGGTTACTTAATTTTGTTTGAATTTATATTAAATAATTTATTATTATTTTAAACTTATATTATTTGTAATAGTTTTAGTTTGCCATACCAAACATATCACATCAATAAACCATTAAATCTCAAATTTCCAACTATGTATTAAAATAGTCCTTTTATTAATATGATTCATTTTATTTTATCCTTACTATTTTTCTTTATTTTATATGTTTAATTTATTTAGATTCATTAAATCACTAATTTACTTTAATTAGATAATAACAAAGTCAATATCATGTCTAGTAATATTTATTAATCAATTATTCTGTATTAAATTAAATTAAAATAAAGATATATGAAAGCTTGAATTGTTTCGACTATATTCGATTAAACTTAGATTTTCTACGACTAATTAAAGAATTAAGGTTCTCTATGCAATCACATACCTACAAGTAACAAAAACGATTTTCATATTTTGAATTTTTTTAATATTTTATTTTAAAAACTAGGTACTTGTGTTTTCTGTTTTTTTATTCATTTATTTAAAATTAATTATTTATTTATATACATACACATGGGGTTTTTGTGTTGCTTCATAAAGAATGGAGATAGATAAATACAGATATTTATTGGAGGATATAGAGGTTAATATGGTAATTAAAAATTTAGGAGAGTATTTCATATGTAATATGATATCTAATTATTTATTTAGGAGAGATAATTTATTTACTTAATAATTTAATTCAAATAAGATAAAAAATAAATTATTGTAACAACATTAACCGTCTTTAGAATTTTTCTAAATTTTAATTATGGGAATGGAGATTTCATAGAAAAAAATGTGGTAGAATAAAAAATTGGATTGTCAAAAAAGCTCTCCAGATTAAAATAGAACTAATTGTCAAAAATTTCCTCGTCTAAATTATTTTATTTTATATTTTATTTATTTTATTTTTTATAATACAACAACTGCCGAGACCGGCCAGAATGGGCTCTACAAACGTAGCTCGGACTACAGCTCCCACACCGGGGAGACGGAAGCTCCCGGAATCTGGAGAGAACTATAATTTTGAACTTCATTTTTACGTGTGAAAAAACCCATCCAATACCCGTACATAAATAACATATATTAAGTTCATGTTTCCGAGTTAATTCTGCAGTGCCTACGTGGCCAATGTATTTTGTCGATATTGGCTTGCAATCTGAAATTGTTGCCTACATAATAAACCCATCTTCTTAATATTATTATTTATTTTTAAATAGTACATTAGGACTGTTGGGATTTACCGAGATCAAACAATACATGTGCGGCCCAGATATCTACTCCCATAACAGTAGATAACTGCTTCCCAAAACCAGGGCAGAAATACTCCCCACACCTGCTTCTAAAATCTGAAACTAAACCACATATGTGGAAGAGGTGCACTACCAGCTTTGCTAAGAGGTGATGTGCACTCCTGATCTTTATTCGTGATGGTATCTTTTGAACATATCTAATCTACTGATGTTTATATTTGCCTGTAAAGATGTGTGGTATACTGGTATGCTGTGGCGGACCCAGGAATTTTACACTCTTAGGGTATTTGAATAAATTAAAATCGCAATTATATAATAAACGTTTGAAAATTTTAACATCATAGTAAAATAGTTTTTTTAAAATATTTTATTTTTGTATTTTTTATTTTTATAGATAAAATTAAATAAATAGAACACTTACTCAAATGAATTAAATAATCTTACATTCAAAAGAAAATAAAAACAAGAAAAAATAGTTTAAATTAAATAATAACAAGAAACAATATTTACAACAAAAAATAATAACAAGAAAAACAACATAAATAATGAAAAAAATTAAAAGAATAAATTACAATCTAAATTTATAATAAGAAATTTTGTTTTGCATTATAATGAATTCAATTTAAATTTATACAAAAATTATTTATTAATAACTATTACTAGACATGTTTTTTAATTTTTTATTCTTCAAACTATTGGTAAATTATTGATTCTAAATAAATTACAACTATAAAATAAAGAAAAATACTAAGGATAAAAAAAAAATCATAGTAATAGATTGACCATTTTAATTCAATATAGTAAAATCTGATATTTTAAGGTTTATTGATTGGGCATGTTAGTTATGTCAAATTAAAACTATTGGAGATAGTAAAAATCGAAAATAATAATATATAATTTAATATAAAATAAAATTGAATTAAATAAACACATAATAATGGTAGTTAAGAAATTGACAACGACGGAATAGAGAAAATGAATCGGAAAAGATGATAAAATAAATAAGACATAAAAAATTGGAAGATAAACTTGAATTAAAAAAGGCACATAAAAAATATTTTAGAACAAAAAATTGAATTAACAAAAGTACCCTTGAGATGAGACTCGAACCAAGAACCTAAGCCTAAAATTAAGATCCACCACCCGCCATACCACCAACAACTTGTTGTTAACGATTTTTAATTAATATGTATATATACAATGTAAACAGAATAATTAAAAAAAAAAAATTGAGGTAGGGCACGGGCCCCACCTGGTCTCCACGTGGGTCCGCCCTAATGTACGTCCTTTGGGAGTGGATAGTGTAATCTTCTAGTTTAATTCTCATCGTGTCATCATCCACAGTATTACTATCATGTAATGATGTTGCCCCTAGCAGAAACCTGTCAACCAATCAGTTCAGTTGAAATCAGTCAATGACGGAAAATCAATTCGGTTCCCTATTCACACTGACCGAAGAACTGATCCTGACATTTGTACTCGATGGATGTGCCGACCCAGTCCATCGCATTTTCATTATTACTGTCCATTGGGTGGTCACATCAAGGAACTGTTCTTACTATTTTACAGAGTGGGTGCATTCAGTTTAATTAAACATTTTTGGATTAGGATAATATTTAGTAACTTATTTAAGTTTTAATATAACAGAGGGAATTATAGCCTACAAGGTTATCAAAAATGGTCTTACTTTAACTTCTTCGTGTTTATCGAGTATTTTTAATATGAGATATAGAGCATCTCCCATGCTATTACGCATTTGGAGAAAATGGAGTGCCACATAGGATATATATTAAAAAAGTTAGAAAAACTCTCCGAAGCTGTTATCTAAGTTCAATATGGAGATGATGTGGCCAAAAAAAAAGTTATATGGAGTTGGGTTTCTAATTCTAGAAACCGTCCTAGATATGCTGACTAGGATTTCTAACTATTTCCACCAATAAAATTAAAGCTTTCAACTCTTTCCACCAACAAGATTAAATCTCGTTTAATTGTAAAATTAAAGAGGAGAGAGAGTGTAATAATTGTTTTATTATGATTGGACATAAAATGGATACATATTTGACTTTAGATAATTGCTTTGGAGATGTGAATCTGCATTTCTTTAAAAAAAATTCAAAAGTGGGCCCATAATAAATAGAAATGCTGATGTGGCACTATTTAGAAACTCAAAAATGCATTTTACATTGTAGATGCTTTTACTATTACACTTTCATGTGGAGTACAATGGGTATTTATTTGGTTTATTTTTTATTTTATTTTTAAATATACAACAACTGCTGGGACCGGCAAGATTAGGCTGTACTAGAGCAGCCCGGACTGCAGCTCCCATAATCGCCGGCAGGCGAGAGAGCACCCACAATCGGTGGGACAACACCCACACTTGGAATTAATGGCCAAGGGGGACAAATAATATATATATATATACACATGTACACACCGGGTGTTGAACCGTCATGGTGGAGGCTCCCAAGGGAGGGTCCAACCACATTGGAAGAGGCGCGACTGATCTTCAAAAAATTAAAAAAAAAATTAAGGGCCGCGACTGTCTAGTAATCAACACCTTCGAACGGTAATGCCTTCATTGCTATTATAAATATCAAAACCAACGATGGAAAGCAAGTGTATCAAAACTAACGACCATACTATGGCGACCGTAGGTGAAGTGGACAACAATGGGGATAATGATAAAATTTACCCAGTTCTCGCTGCTATGTCGACACACATCCGGAAAGTCGAAGCACTCAGAGATGTCATCAGAATAATGAAAGTGGTCAGAGATGTTATCACAAAATGTACAAGCAATGCTCCGGCGGGGAGACACCGAGTTTACGGCGATTGTCCGATGGACATTGCTTGGTTACGTTTACAATTATTCGAAGTCACTAAAGAGGCACACCGGCTTTTAGCAGAGCTCGATGTAGAGTTCGGTTCTCCTCCAGGACTATCATCCCTTCCGTCAAACTGATCAAACAAGTCCTACATCTTGTTTCAATGATCCGTGCACATATTCGTTTTTTTAGTTTTCATCAGGATGCTTGGTTTTAATGTATTGAAGTTAACGAAGGGTATTTTCATCCACTCAATCTTAACTCCATTTCAGGTGTTAACTATATCTTAGGGTAGCCAATCAGTCGCCAGACACATGAGGATTGTACGTACCTTTTTTTCAATTATATTAATATATGATTAGTTCATGAAATGTTAAGATTCTTAACAAAATGGGTTGGTTTTAAGCCTTCTTACCCGTATCCATCATTTCATCTTTCTAGACAATGCTGTGTTTTGCATTATATATTCATTTTAAGAAAAAAAACCCAAAACAAAACGGAAAAAAAAAAATTCATCAAGAGGGCACTATCTTAATCAAATAAAACAAGACTTATAATAACATAAGGGTACCCTTAGTCAATGATCTTAAATAATTAAATAAGAAATATTTAGAGCATCTTCAAAAGATTATATTTTCACTAATCCTTAGTCTATTTGCTTACCTATGTGTCAATTTGAATAAAATAAAACAAGACTTATAATAACATAAGGGTACCCTTAATCAATGATCTTAAATAATTAAAAATAAGAAATATTTAGAGCATCTTCAAAAGATTATATTTTCACTCTTCAAATGTCTATTTACTTACCTATGTGTCAATTTGAAGAGTGAAAAAAAATGAGCCACTCCAAAAGACTCTTCAATTAGAAATAGAGTTATAGTATTTTAATGAAAGCACTGAAATTCCTCCCCCAACAAATCTAATCACCCTCCAATTTTTTCAAGTTAGAAATAATAATATGTTATTATTAAGTATTCAATATTAATCTCATTTTAAAGATCTAGATGAGACCTAGGTAGCACGGATACGGATACGGATACGGCAGGATACGTCAATTAAAATAATATATGTTTATATATTTTTTTTTAAATATTTAAAAACATATTTGATAATTCATTCAAAATCAAAACATGTTCATAATCGAAATAAAACATGTCACATAACTACATAACATAACTAGATTTTCTATTATCAGTTTGTCCTGACAATAAATATATCAGAACGAATAATGTGGACCACTAGATTTACATATTTTGACTCAAAGTGTATGCACTTGTCAAAACTTCTTCATAATCTGTGGTCAACATTCTTCGTCCTGATATATTTATTGTCAGGATTAACTGACAATAAAAAGACTGATAACACAACTACAGAAGTCATAATAATCTAACATATTACAGGATCCAAATAAAACATGTTACATAAGTCGAACAAAATACAAAATCCAAATAAACCATACGTCACATAAACCATAACATATTATAAAATCCAAATAATACATTAAAAAAAAAAAAACTCATAAAACATATTTTAAATTCTTAATTAACTTCATTGTCATCGTTCACATTGTTAGATGATCTAAATAATTAGGCATCTAACTCTGGTTCATCAAGAGAAAGGTTTACGAATCTCAAGTATCCCGGCATTCTCCATGTCAATGGAATCAAAGACAAAATTTCCTTACAATATCATTTTGACCCATAATATTTTAAAATTATAATTTGACCCCGTTTTATACTAAAATAATTATAATATTGCCCCAAACGTATCCGCCAAGTATCCGTCAAGTATCCGCCAGTCAAACTTATGAAAAAGTCAACGGATACGCCATTTGGCATATCGGATACGTATCCTGGAGTATCTAGAGAGTATCCGAACTGGATACGAGTTCGATACGAGTTACCTCCACCAAATGGAGTATCCGTCCTTCCTTGGATGAGACCCTTCTAATGGTATAATTTTTATGATGATAAAATTTATAAATTAAAACGTTGACAGTTGATTTGAGTCCTTTTTATAATTAACACATTTTAACTTTTGTTTTCAATATTTGGGGTTTCACCCTTGAAATAGTGTCTTCCCCTCTTCCCAGTTCCCAATCACCCTTGAAATATTATCTTCCTCACTCTCAGTCTCACACCCTCCTTATATAGCTCCACCTGTGTTTATTGTAAATCCGCCCTTGAATCTCCTGTTTCCGTTCTTCAAACCCAACAGTTTTGTTTGCCTCTAGTCAACATGCTTCCTTCCTCACGTAGTGTAAAGTGTTTGTTTCCATGCTACATCTCTTCCCAATCACCCTCCACCCGTGTTTTACTTTTGGTTCCGGTTTAGATTGTTTGTTTTACCTTTGAATATTGAGTTAGGTTTCTTCGATTGGGCAGGTAATGGAGCATAAATTATCGTTGGAAGATACTGCGGTTCCTATTTCTTGGAAAGGAAGAAGACCTCTGGGGAGGCCACGGTATAAAACTATGGTCAAAAAGTGCGTATTCATAGCGAACCCCTTTCTTGTTCAAGTGGCAAACAGAGACATCCATCACTATGATGTTCGGTGGATGAGACATTGATATTTCTGATGAAAGCACTAGGTGATGATGTGGTCAATTGCGTGGAGAAGGTTTGGAGCATCCAAAGCATTCCATTGATGATAGTGTATCTACAGAATTTTTGGTAGATATGTTGGAGCATGAAAATAGTTCACTATGAGCCACTAGTAATGAAAATAATGTATGGATCGTGTAAGAATTTTCTGATGAAGTTTTCGAATTGAATATACATGGTTGCACATTACAAAGAACTACCATTGCACGTTATACCATTCAAATTATTTATTTTAATTTTTCATTCATACAATATATCCCATACATTATCCCATACTTAAAAGTTGGTGTTCGGTCGTTTGAATCCCCACTGTGAGTAAATGAAATGAATACTTACATCTGTATATCTGTTATTGGGTTACCAAAAATGTCACAAATGAATTTTCATCACATTCAAACAATTGTCATTATCACTTTCATTAAGATGTTCTTTTACGCAATTTACCCAACTCAATATGTAACACATGCAGTGTAATAAATCATTGCAACATTTGCACAACGCATAACACGATATTGGTGTACAGAATAGTAAACCTTAATTATATTGTAACCAACCCTCTCCGGGTGGAGAAAATCTTGGCTGGGACGGTTCCATACACGTGGCCATAGGACCGTCCAATAAGAGTGCGCCACATATACATTGGGACAGTATGTGCAGAATATGTGGCACACTCTCATTGGACAGTCACATGACCACGGGTGACATAGAGACATACACATTACATACTACGATTAGTTTCGAACTAGATGTGTTGAATCTGGTTTCATGTTCGAAATCAGTCATTTTCTGTCGTTCAATCTTGAGGGTCGATCGAGTAATATCCTAATGCTTTGTTTTAACCTTTCTATGTTCGTGCCTTAATCAGATAGGGGTTAACGTACCGAATCTAATTTGATGCTGACAAAATTGATTTTGCTTGCTTTGTAGAGCATAATGACGTTTGATGTGATGGCCCAGAGGGATTTTGACAACCCAAACACCAATGGCCACGCTTTTCTGGCGCAATGGCGGTCTACAAATAGTCAAATACACTCATTACCTCTTCGTGTAGGCGTGTAGCCTTGCAAAACAGAAATGGACGGTTGAATACTTGAATAAATGTTAATCAATTTAAATTGCGTCATCAAATCCTTATACTCCCAACGCAATCATATCATATCATATATATATATATATCATATATATCATAAATATACGGTCCCGATCCTATCAGTGCATCCTGATATAACTTTATCAGGATATTGAATGTGAGCCACTCATTTATAATAGTGATTTGACAAGTGCATACATACCAAGTCAAAGTATGTAAAACGAGTGGCTCACATTCAATATCCTTATATAATTCTATCAGGATGCACTGATAGGATAATTTCCGCATCGGAAATTAGTTATTTATATTCATTTTAATTATGCTTTACTTGCACAATATTTTTGTGTTACTAGAGTGGTGTGAGAATCGAAAAGATTGCTATGTAGAGGTGTTGGTATTCGTCTTCTCTAAAATATAATTAAATTAATAATCTTATGTATTTATTAAATTGGTATTCCTCCAAAAAATAAAAACAACACATTCCAATTTTTTGTAAAATGTTACATTTATTAAAAATTGAAACGGTTGTCTGCACAGTTATAACTAGTCAGTACCCGTGCTTTGCACGTGGACAAACATATTTCCTCAAACAAATAAAAGATACCAATAGTTTTATGATATTTAAAATTGATTTTTCATTGTGCCATTAAAAAAAATCTTTGAAAAATGTGCTAAAATTTAGATAGGTGAATGTGTATCTCTATCGAGAATAATGTTAAAGTGAAAAAAAGTGTGAAATAGTATTGTTTACTTCCTCATTCTACCCACTTACAGTGATCAGTAAATATTGGCTTCAAGTATTTTAAGGCAAAATAATTCATGAAGAAATTTGTCATAATAACGTAATACCTCAGTAACAGTATTCCTAAATAATTCTCATTACTTTTTATAAAAAATAGAAAGTCAACACATCATTCAACTATTGAACCTGTCTAATAATTCATAACTAACAATATACCAGAAAGATAGTTTCATTCCAAAGAATTCATAACAGAAAACTTAAGAGTTCAAACCGACATTCAACTTTAACCCTGCATTGGCTGTTGCAAAATCTGCATCATTCATAAAAACAATAAAAACAATCTTCAACTTGATGACATATCAAACCAGGAAACTTACATATCACCTCAATCTACCCCAAGTAAAACACAACTCGAACATGATAACACATAGAACAGTTTAGACATTAATCTCATAAGATTCATGATGTATCACCGGAGATCTTGCCGTTGCATGCCGTCGGAACCCCGACGACAGGACTCCTTGTGTGTTAATTCATCGGCCAACGCCTCCAACACCAAAATCTGACCATCCACCTGGATGTACATCTTCTTCCATCTAGCGACCTCCCTCACCAGATCCTTCCACTCGTTCTTCAACCGGGCGATCTCATTCTTCATTGTGTTCTCTCTCACATGATACACGGACTCCACCTTTGCTAGATCAGAAAAGCGAGGAGACGTCTGAATCGACCAAAATTCGTTAGTTGTGGTGCTACTGCTTTCTCCTTCGACTTCGACATCCAAACCGACATTATCCTCCATGTCTTTCAATTGAGTCTTTACGAGTTCGTGAATGTATACTTAACCCACCGATCACTGAACATTTATAACCTGTTAAGGGTCACAGCCGTATCGAATCCCTAAATTAAAATTTAATTTAATTAGAGTGAGTGGTTAGAGAAGTAAATGTGTGTTTTGTGAAACGAAAAGGTCTGGTTCATTAATTAGTTGTTCTTGAATTCATTGTATTAAATTAATTTTTTGTGTTACCAAGAGATGAATAGAGTGGTGTGAGAATCGAAAAGACTGATATGAAGATTTTCTGAGTGCATTTTTGCTCACCCACACTAACTAGGGTGAACCATTACCACCCACTTCAGGTGTTGACACGTGTCCTAAAATAATCCAAAGTCCTAAGTTAACCCAAATTTAACCAAGTTTGGGACACGTGTCAACACCTGGAGCGGGTGGTAATGGTTCACCCTAGTTAGTGTGGGTGAGCAAAAATGTACTCAGATTTTTTGGTATTCTTCTGCTGAAACTAATTTAATATATAATTAAATTAATAATAATTTTATATTCATTTGGTATTCCTCGGGAAAAAACAATACAACACTTTACAGATAGTGTAAAAGGTTGCATTTATTAAAAATGAAACGGTTGCCTGCAGAGTTATAATTTTGAGTCCACATGGTGACCGTTCTATGTTCAATGGCACCGCCCGGCCACCCCTATATATAAGGGTGGACACCTGAAATATTTATTCTCATCAATTTACATTTTCAAATACCATATTCCTTACAATATCTGTCTTTCATAAACAAACTCTATCACACACTGGTGTATTTTTTTTCTTGAACATCTCTCTCCCAATATCCCTTGAAATTGTCTCTTCCCACCCTATTTAGATTGTTTGTGTTACCTTTGAATATTGAGTTAGGTTTCTCCGATTAGGTTTCTTCGATTAGACAAGTAATGGAGCAGAAATTGTCGTTTGAAGAGACTGCGGTTCCTATATATTCGAAAGGAAGAAGACATCCGGGGTGGACAGGCTATGACACAATAGGCAAAAAGTGCGTATTCAAGGCGAACCTCTTTCTTGTTCAAGTGGAGAACAGAGACATCCATCATTATGATGTTCGGTGGATGAGACATTGATATATCTGATGAAACTCCTAGGTGACGACGTGGTGAATTACGTCAGAATTAGAAACGACAGAAGGTTTGAACATACGATTTGCAGAGGCAAGAATTTGTTCCATCCAGAAGGCTTTGGGTCCTTCTGTTAGCATCTCAAGTCGGTTCACGTTACAACCAAAATGAGACCATCTTGCATGTTTATTTTTATTTTTAAAATCACATAATCCACTTCTACCTAGAAATTGCAATTATAACAAACAATGCATGGAGAATACTCTCCTGCACATGGGTTACATTGTTTACAAATCCAAAAAGTTAGCACAACAATAATAATTCCTCTGGAAGGTGCCTTTCATTAGTTTTGTTAGACACAGTAATTCAAACTTTCGTTCAAGAAGCACAAATCCTGACTCCAATGACGAATTGTATTAAATTCGTCATTGGAGTCAGGATTTGTGCTTCTTGAACGAAAGTATGAATTACTGTGTCTAACAAAACTAATGAAAGGCAACTTCCAGAGGAATTATTATTGTTGTGCTAACTTTTTGGATTTGTAAACAATGTAACCCATGTGCAGGAGAGTATTCTCCATGCATTGTTTGTTATAATTGCAGTTGCTAGGTAGAAGTGGATTATGTGATTTAAAAAAAAAAAAAAAAAAACAATGCAAGATGGTCTCATTTTGGTTGTAGCGTGCATCGAATTTGGTTTTCGGTTGTTTAGTAATATTGAAGATTACACATGTTTCGGCAATGGGCAATTTTTATTAATACAGTTGTGGCCATCATCAAGCATTACTTTCGTGTATTGTTTATTTTACTGTGCACATATCGTGTATTTCACGCAATTACAAGTATCCCTTTATTTTATTGCGCTATTTAAAGTAGTACAATTATCACCGATGTCATCATTAATTTTTATTAATAACAGTTGTGGCCATCATCAGGCATTACTTTCGTGTATTGTTTATTTTACTGACATATCGTGTATTTCACGCAATTACAAGTCTTTATTTTATTACGCTATTTAAAGCAGTACAATTATTGCCGATGTCATCATTACCTCTATCCCATTTTCGCAGGTCCAAATCTGCAAAATCTTCGAAGTGTACTCCTCCAAAATCAAACAATCCCATTTCATTGAGGGATATTAATATTTTGGCCTCTCTAATTTTCCAAATTCTGACTTTGCCCCCTCTAGTTACAGAAATAGCCGGTCTTCCCCCTTACAGAAATGGCCGGTCTTCCCCCTTAGGTCCAAAATATTCAAACTTTTGCCCCTTCCCTCATGTTTTCATCCAAATTCCAAAATCACATTCACCATTACAATTGAAAATGAAAAGACAACTTTACCAACTTCACCCATATTCTTTTTCACCCCTGAATGCATTGAATATTTAGTTAGAATTTTTTCAATTTAATTTTCCCTACTACATTTGTTAAATTTTTATTATTTAAAATTAAAATGTCAACAAAAACGGTTGCATTTATTGTTGTGCTAAATTTGGCATTTATTGTTATGCCAAATTTGGCATATGCTATAAACTGTGCCAAATTTGGCATAGTTTATAGCATATCCCAAATTTGACACGGTTTATAGCATATGCCAAATTTTATCATCGCATTGGAGCATGCTTTTTTTATTTTATACTAAATTATAGCATATTGACAATGATTTTGGATTGCATTGGAGATGGTCATAGATTCTGTTACGAAATTTACCCAACTAAATATTTAACAGATGGTGTAGACATGTACCGTCAACATGTGCACACCCCATAACAAATAACACGATATGGGTGTACAAAAGAGTAAAGTAGTAACCAATCTTGTCCGGGTGACATAGACATTAGATATCAAGTATTAGGATTAGGTTCGAACCAGATCTGTTGAATCCGGTTTCATGTTCGACATCAGTCATTTTGTTTCGTTCAATCTCAATGGGCGATCGAGTAATATCCTAATTCTTTGTTTTAATCTTTCTATGTTCGTGCCTTAATCAGATAAGGGTTAACGTACCGAATCTAATTTGATGCTGACAAAATTGATTTTGCCTGCTTGTAATGACGTTTGATGTGATGGGCCAGTGGGATATTCACAGCCGAAAAACCAATGGACACGCTACTCTGAGGATACGCAATGGCAAAATGCCGGTCCACAAATGTACTCATTACCTATTCGTGTAGGTGTAGCATAGCAAAACAGGAATTGTCGGTTGAATCTTGAATATGTGTTACGCAATATAAATTGCGTCAGCAAATCTTTATGTTCCCAACGCAATATTTTGTAATAATTTCTCCGGTGCACTACTACAGTTCATCCACCCCCAAACTGCTCATATGGTAATAGGTCTGATAACGCGATTGGACTATAATAACGGCCATGAGGCCATCAAGTTTTGCAGTATTGGACATGTTCATTTTAATATTATGAAAAAAAATAATGAATTATTAACTTAATTATGATGATATACGTTAGTTACATATAAAATACGAGGATTTCAAAATAGTAACTTTCCTTTCTTCTAAACGAATGGATTATAATTTGACAAGATCTTTTGGGCACCATTTCTGCGCAAGGTGTTTATGAATAAAGATACTTAATGTATATTCATTAGCTAAAGTCTACATTGCATATTTGCGTCATTCGGGAGTTCGAGTAATATTACGAACAGTAATTTGTATTTTTTCATTGGAATATTGGATTGACTGTAATTTAAAAATTCCAAAACGAATTTAAAGTTCAAGATTGAAATACATTCATCTTTAACGGCAACTGTGTGGGCCGGCTAATGACCAGTCAGTAACCAAGGGACTGACCCCTGCAATGGGGTGTTGCCACGTGGCTTTTTAAAATTGCAAACTACGTGGTAATACCCCATTCGGGGTCAGTGCCTTTGGTACCCAAGTAAGTGGTGACCTTTTCATTATCAACAAAAATTCGTCATTCATCCTTTGATGCTATTTATTGAAACCATTACATTGAATTTCAATAGTACAACGGAAACTGCAATCAACTGCAATCACTTTTATCAATGCATGAACTCAATTTTGGAGAAATGTTGTTAACAGAAATAAAAAATTAAACTACAATCAGAAATAAAATTTTTGTCTCTCTCTCTCTCTCTCCCTCCCCATCGGACTATCTTCTGCCATCTTTTTCTTCTTGGGTTCTATGTAAATCTGACCCTTTCAGGGGTTGTTGGGAGATTATCGTGTTATAATCTTTCACCTATCGTGTAAGGAGTTGTAGCCAATGTTTTATATAAGAACTAAGGGTAAATTTATAAGGGTAAATAGGTAAATTTAAAAATAAATATATTTTTTTACAAGAGTGGTGCTGTTGGCACACCTTTTCTATAAAGCTTGATATTCAACGAAGATTTTATAATCACTGAATCATTTGTTTATATCTGTTCGTTTGTTTTGTTTCGAAATATATTTCTACTCGGTTAATAACATGTGGGAACATGGTCTGTTCTTGTCGTGTTTTAGGGAACTTGTTGTCTAACCAACAGTTTAACTCTATGTTGTAATGTTATTAATGTTTTTTTTTTCCTGAAGATTATAACAAAAAAATTCAATAAATTATTACATGTTGTTCTGTGTTGTTTTGTGACGGTGTTAACAAATTCTTGGGTTTTTTTTAGGGGTGACAGGACAGAAATATCTGGCCAACTATCGAAGAATTCATCGACACTAGTCGACTTCACCCTGATTGTTCTGTCCAATTATAAGGAAATGTGTAGAGGAGGCAGTGGCGGTGACGGCGTCTAGTTGATAATCGGAGAGATCAGCCTTCTCCATGGAAGCACTGAGGAGATGAATATATGGCAAGTAATATAATTATTACTAGGTGAGTGGGTTGAGTGGGCTAAGCAACAAACACTCACTCAACCATGGAATCATATTTTCCATTTACCGATGAATCGGAGGGAGAGTTGAGAGCACAAATAGCCTTCAAAAACGGTTCATCATCTTTTCCAAGTGAAAGAATGACATCTAATTCATACTCCCACTTTTTATCGACTTGCTGCCGTTCATCTTCCGAACATTGCCATCTTCTTAATTATATGCCCTTATAATTACTAGGTTTATATACTGAAATGTATAGATTTTGGGTGACATTTTATGTCATGGAAGCACTGAGAAGATGATTTTATGTCCCTGTTGGTATGTATGTTATATGTGTTTGGATTTGATAATTCCACATTTCCACCGACCACCATTGATGTAGCTGCTTGATGTGGTGGAAGTTCCTTCCATGTTAAAAATCAATTTTTCTATGTAAAAAAACAAAACATTAACATCAAGAATGAAATGTAAAGACCGAGTGGCTCACGAACACTAATATCGCAAACGACGAACCCGATGATTGGTCACCTCCGCGGTCATGGAAAACAACATTTTCTATCGGACAAATAATTAAAAAAGTCATAAAAATAAAATTAAATTTAATAAAAAACACAACCATCACATCTTGGGCTTCCAAATAAGTTCAGGGCCTTATAACTTTATTTCACGGGTATAAAAATGTATTCTCGGCTTATGATATTAAACAACTTTTACACAATGGAAAGTGTAATTCTAACCTCTTCACATTTTTTTATACACATTTTAAAATCAACTGTCGTTTTTTACAATGGTTTTCGAGTGTATGGCAATGAGACCGATTTGATGTTTAGGTGGCTTTCATACCATTATAATCAAACAGTAATGCTACACATCCCAGCTAAAATCCCACATTTTTCATCCCGCTTTTCTTCGTGTATTGTACAAAATTACAAATATCCCAGTACAATTTTACCTGTATCCTATTTTGACGAGAGCAACTTTGCTCACCCCCATTCACTGAGTGCAATTTTGCTCACCTCCTTTAACTGAAGGTAACCATAACCCCCCACCCCCACTCCAAGTGTTGACACGTGTCTCAAACTGAACCAAAGTCCAGAGCTAAATCAAGATTTGGGCCACGTGTTAACACTTTGGGGTGGGGGGTAATGGTTACAGCCAGTTAAAGGAGGAATGCAAAGTTGTACTCCCATTAACTAGAGGTAACCATTACTTTAAAAAAAAATTAATAATTTTAATTTATTTCATTTATTTATTTTTTTATTTAAACCATTTATTTATTTATTTATTTGATTTTTTAAATTTATTTATTTATTTTTTAAAAAAATTATTTTTTTTTAATTATTATTTTTGTAAACTATTAATTTATATTTTTAAAATTTTTTTATTCTATTCAAGTTTATAAAGTTTTTGATTAAAAGGTAAAAAAAATAAAAAATAAAATAATATAACTAAAGGCATTTTAGGTATTTTGAAAGTCAAATTTAAGTATTGGGGGTGCTTGTGTATAATAACAAAACATTTCCAACTAAATGTAACTTGGCCTAAATATTGAACAAATTTGGTAGGGAAAATTGAGATTGAAACGAAAACACTTTTGCTCACCCACCCTTAGACACATGTCATCTTTTTGGGAGGGAGGTAATGTTTACGCCCCTTGTAGGGTGGTGAGCAAAAATGACTAGATTGAAACAGTGCTAACAAAATAGTCAATGCTGCCACGTGTTATGTCTAAAGATTTTTTTTATTTTTTTTATTATTTTTATTTTATATATCGATACGTGATGTCAATGGCGTAGCGGTTGACATTTTCATAAGTTTTACCAAAGGATAGTTAAGGGATACTTAGGCCTTAGGGATGGTTGGGGGATACGTATAAAATAGTGTCGTAAATGTTAGCTTTTAATTTTCATTGGTTTTTACCTTTTTTATCTTTAGATGTTAAAAGTCTGACAAAAAACAAACAAAAAACCTTAAAAGGAAATTACGTTCATAATCATATAAGTTTAATAAACACAGCGGGAACAGTCGACATATTTAAAAGTTGTACTGACGGTGGGACATAAAAACACACAAAATAGTGAAAAGAAGTAATACTGGAAAGTAACGAAGGAGCTTTATGTAGTGGGTATTTTATTCAGGGAGAGGCCCCACTACTTTTGTTGCCTTATCGGGATCAACCTCTTCCCATTTTCCTTCCGGGAAAACTTTTTTCGCGTATTCCCTCATCAGGTTGAACCCAGCACTAAAACCGACCTTATATCCGGACTCGACAGCTTTATGTCCGTATTTTGTAGATCTTGATACGTCATTTTGAACAACCTGTCCTATTTGCTCTAAGTGATAAATCCGATCCTCCAAAAGGCGGATTTTCTCTAAAACTTCCTTGCTACCCGAATTTGGTGAAGAGGAAGCGGTTTTCTTCCCAGATTTCCGAGCTTTATCCATCTGTAACAGAGAGCAATTTATCAGTTACTTACTTTGAAATGTTTATGTAAGAATGGACAGAGACAGAAAGAGAGAGAGAGATAGCAAGGATCATTGTCATTCCAATCTGTAGAAGATAATGACCCTTTCCCTTGACAAAAGATGACAGAAAATTCGAAGAACTGGCTATAGTCATTTTGAGAAATATAAAGCACTGAAACTTACAACTGGTGGTGGTGGCGGCGGTGGCGACGGCGGAGGTGGTGTGAAGAAAAACCTGATAATTTAAAAGTGAGAAACGAGAACAATGGAACTCAATGGAGAGGTACGAGACATATATATATAAGAGAACCGGTTCGATTGGCATTTCAGTATTAATTGTTTTCAGGCGGAATTTCACATAAATGATCCAACGTGATGGTCATATCACTATCCACGCCAGCTCGATGCGGTGTTTTAAATCTCTGCATACTCACCAAACCCCTTCAACCAATCAGCCCCCTCGAAAAAATAGATAAAGAAACCCCTCATCTTACAATAGTGGGAAATGATGTGGATTTATTTTTGGGAGAAGGGAATTGTTTTGGAGGTGCCCACTTTACCTTAGAAAAACACTTGCAAAGGACTCCTTGTGTGTTTTGGGAAACGAAAAGGTCTGGTTCATTGATTTGTTTTTTTTTTAAATTCAATTTATTTATGGTTTAATTAAAAAAAAATTGTGTTACCGAGAGATAAATAGAGTGGTGTGAGAATCGAAAAGATTGCTGTGAATACTTCTTCTTCTGAAACTAATTAAATATATAATTAAATTCATTATTATTTTAAATTCATTTGGTATTCCTCCAAAAAAAAACAATACAAGACATTCCAATTATGTGTAAAGTTTTCATTTATTAATCTGGAACGGTTGGCTGCAGAGTTATATAATTTTGATTCCACATGGTGACCATTCTGTGTTCAATGCACTTATATAGTTATGTACAATAGGTTAGACCAGCCCTATATATTAGGGTGGACACCTGGAATATTTCTTCACCTTGAACAATCCTATAATTGTTTTTTTTTTTTTTTTTTTACAATTGTTTATTATTATTGTTAAGCAGATTTTCTATTATCAGTTCGTCTTCACAATAAATATATAATTGTTTTTTTTTTGTTTATAATTGTTTATTATTATTGTTAAACAGATTTTCTATTATCAGTTCGTCCTGATAATAAATATATCAGGACGCAGAATGTGAACCACTAGATTTATATACTTTGACTCAAAGTGCATGCACTTGTCAAAATTTCTTCATAATCTATGGTCCACATATATATATATATAATAATATCTGGTAAGTTTAGAAGTTGAATTATAAATTATAATTTATTTATGAAGTTGGCTCTTCATCTATATTAATTATCCATTAATAATGGGATTGACTCTTGGTTTTTTTTATACAAATTGAAATTTTTGTAGTTATTAATTGTAATAATTAATTTATAATTTGCATATAGAATTTTGATGTAAAAATTCTATAGCTAATCAATACGCAATCCAGTAATTAATGGGATAGTGAAACATTATCTTAACGAATATCATGATTGATTTTTAATATATATATTTTAAATATTCAATTATTTAGGCCAATCCCATATTGCACCAACGGGAAAGACTACAATTAATCGAATGATGTCTTAAAAATAGTTCAATCCTATGCCGCGCACCAAACGCAACCTAATTGAGTAATTGATGTGACTACTGATGTCATGGGTGCATAGACGCATCAAAAAATAGAAATGACAAAATCAAAGAAGAATAACGTGTTATTACAGGGATCTTGCCCGTCTTTTACATGCGTGATGTGCTAGCCACGTGATGCGATAAACCACGGGATTTGGATTCCATAAGCAATAAATGAGAGTTCAGGAGGTTTTAAAAGAAAAGCCAAGGGGGCAAGATGTGAATTCGCGTATACTTCAGGGGGATGGATTGCTGTTACTTAAACCAGAGGTTGGGATTACCTTCAAGTTAATACACAGGCAGACGAAATTCAATCTTCAATAAAATATACGATATTGTATGGATATCAAGTATCAAACGTGAAGTTAAATACACGTTCAGATGAAAAGGAAGGAACCTTTAGTGTAATAGACGAATGCGAAATGAAAATCAACGTTCAAGGTAATACACGATGAAATAAATAAAATAAACATTCAGTTGAATACACGATTAAATAAATACTCTTTCCGAATACTTTATCGAAAATGTTGCAGACTGATCACCCAATGGGGAGTTGCCAAGTGCCTCACACTTTTCTGATTATAGATTTTTATCCTTGCTTTGTGTTACGTGACAACCAACCTTTAGTTGGTCAGTATGCCTGGGAGCTGACCGGTGAGGCATTATTACACCTAATAAAGATTGAGTACCCTATGCCCCTAATCCATATGCAGTACTAAATGCATATTGACCCTTACCGGGTTGAGTTTGGGACACGTGTCAACACCTAGAGTGGGTGGTAATGGTTCACCCTAGTTAGTGTGGGTGAGGAAAAATGCACTCCTAATAAAAAATAACATAAAACCGAATGTGTCCACACACTTGAGTCAAAACATGTAAAACTAGCGGTTCACATTCAATATCCTAGAGTTATATGTGGACGTCCTCATTTGAGAATTCATGTAAATATATATATCCAGTCCCGATCTGGTCAGTGCATCCTGATAACACTTTATCAGGATATTGAATGTGAGCCACTAGTTTTGACAAGTGCATACACACTTGAGTCAAAGTATGTTAAACGAGTGGCTCACATTCAATATCCTCACGAAGTTATATCAGGATGCACTGACATGAAATTTTTTCTATATATATATATATATATGTTTTCGGTCTTTCTGTTATCTGTTCGAACTGATATAAAATATATGAGTAATGCTAGAGGACCCAAAAAACTAACCCAAATTTTGAAAACAAATATGTGGCAACATCACACACAACATGGGCCCACGTCACTCTTCCCAAAGATCCCATGTGATGTTGCCACATGGGGTTGGGTTCAAAATTTGGGTTAGTTTTTTGGGTCCTCTAGCATTACTCAAAATATATTAGTTCCTTGCATATGGGTCATTGGATTTAAAAGATGTTTTGACAAGTGCATGCAACCAAGTCAAAGTATTTAAATTCGATAGCCCACATGCAAGGAACTGATATTTATTTGGTCGGTTCAAACTGATAATAGAAAATTTGGTTATATATTTATATGAACTAACCGCATAAATGGATTATATAACGGAAAATGATCTAACACGAAATATGACAAACAACTGGTTTGATTACAATTAATCCAACCTAAAGCAAAATAAACAGTCTAGGTACAATAACAAAACAAAATGGAGGTCAAAAGGACTCGTCACTATTTGTGTCATTTTGCTTAATATGTGGTTGCTGTGTACATTTCTTTGAACAACATATTCGTGAAGGGCCAATGGCCCCTTCCCAAGATGGTTGGACCCTCCTTTGGAGCCCTCCACCATCACCACCAAGGTTCAAGTGCCAAGGCATGCATGGATATATGCAATTTTTCTTTGGCCCTCCTAGTTTGGATGTTGTCCCTCCTTTGTGGGTGTTGTCCCACCCTTGTGTGGGTGCTCTCTCCCCTTTTGTGGGAGCGTCTGTCTGGGTTGTGCTTATAGTTGTGTCTTATCCTCGCAGGGTCCCAGTTGTTGTATTCCAATAAAAAAAAATTAAAAAAACATAATCGTGAAGGGAAATTAGTTAAATGGTTACAGAACATATCTTTTTAATATGTTCCCCAATTTTTGGTAAATAAAATATGTTGTGCAATAAAGAGTGGTAAAGCAATACCTTCATGTTCTGATGCTCTATACGTTGCGTCAGGTGTTTTGGACAGTGGAAGTGGTCCGGAATAGGGTGTCGCAAAATCGGTTTAAAAGCAAAAAACGATCAACGATCAACGACGGCATCGCTATGGGAAAAGTAAACACTTTCACCGTACGCTAACTTTAGATATTCCAATGCCTCGTCATCGTAACTGATGCTGCAATTAAATCGTGATGAGACATTGAAATTTCTGAAGCGTGAGTTCGGTGAATGAAAAACGTAGGAAACGTAGGACAGGATGTCAAGGAAAAAAGAGCATGTCCAAGTGCGGACTTGACCACCAAACAGCCCTAAAACGGGAGTGAGAGCATCTCCAAGAGTCTCCTCTTGAGACCCGTTTGCTTAATTAAGGGAAGAGTTTCATTTTTGCAAATCGAAGAGGTGCCCAGAAAAAGGTTTTGGTTAAGCTCACTGATATGCTGAGTGCTGAATCCCTTAATAAAGGGGTGCATTGAATATTTTCTCCTGGATTCAACCCCTAAAGTGGGCTCCACGGACCACGGTTAAACAAAGTATTGACCGTTTGTTCAAGAGTGCAATTTTGCTCACCCCTTTAACTAGAGGTAAGCACTACCCCCACATCAGGTGTTGCCACGTGTCCCAAACCTTGGGTTAACTTTGGACTTTGGGTTAAGTTTAGGACACGTGGCAACACCTGAGGTCCGGAGTAATGCTTACCTCTAGTTAATGTGGGTGAGCAAAGTTGCACTCTTGTTTAAGGGAGTTTCGATAGTTTTTTTAATTTTTTTGATTGGAATACAACAACAACAGGAATACAGGATTACAGATCCAGAACATGATTACATGATTACAACAACTGGGACCCATCAAGAATCAATTTCCAAGCGAAGCCCAGACTGGAGCACCCACGGACGGAGAGAGAGAACCCACACGAAGGATTTTTCAACCACCCACACAAAGTGGGACAACCCCCATGTTTTTAAATGGGCCAAGGAAAATTTACATAATTCTATGCACACACACTGTCTTCAACCTTGGTGGTGGGGGGTTCACAAAGGAAGGCCCACCACTATGGCAAAGGACCATGTGCGAGTTTCGATAGTTAAATAAGCTTGATTAGTGGCCTGTACACATCACATCAACATATTACAGTAATGCATTGGATAATTACATATAATAAAATCAATATTGTTGCAATATTTTATTTGTAATCAAAAGTAACTCTTGCCCATTAATCTGCTGGCAGATGCATATTTGATAGGCAATGTGGACAGTCAATTGGATTTTGTAAATAGTTTTCTTTAATTGGAATTTATTTTATTTAAACTTTAAGGATGTTTTTATTATTTTGTTTATTATTCCATAACAGAAAGTAGGTGCTCACAACTGAGAAGTGAGAACTGACTAACGGGTAATTGAGTCATTATACAAATTTGATATGGTTGATGTTTGGAGTTAACTGACATATTTTTAGTGGAGGGAGGCGATTGTTTATTTTTCAGAAAAGTGATTTGTAGTTGTCTAAAGAGCAAACCTCAGGGTCCTTGGTTGCAATTTGCGATTTTAATCCTAATATAACAGACTTAGAATATTCGTGTATACTTACTGAAGGACATTTACCGTGTCAGCATAAAAGGAGGGACTGTTATGCCGTACCTGGAACAACTTCTTTAATCGACGGCGCACCCATTCTAGTCGAAGGAATGGCGTTGTCTGTTTTGATCCTAATTTTGTTTCTGATCATATTTTTGTTTGTTTCAATTTCATTATTAAGGCTTCGTATGTATCCATAGGTAATGGGTTTCAGTCTGGCTATGGAGTGTCGAACATACAATGAATATTCTATACCCAATGTGCTTGTTGCTGGAACCAGTGATATTGTTGTACTTTGCATGTTGGCTCTAAATATTTGTTGGTTGTGTACGATTTACGTTTTTAGGGCTAATTTCATTGTTTTGTTTTCGTTTCGCCTAACAGTGAGAAATGGGTTTTTTTTTACAAGGGAATGTGCAATTCATGACCCGTTTGAAATTATAACACGAATTAAAAATTTTAACACGAATCTTTACAGAGAAAGCAATACATGAGTTCAAGTTCCTAATGTAATCCCAATGGACAGATATTGCTGTGATAAGATAATCTTTTATAATATAGGTTGTCACCTGATGTGTGGGCCGATCACGATGCAATCAATCAATCAGAAGGATATTTTGACAGGGAAAATTCAGGCAATTAATGGTTTTAAATGGCCTGACGGAAGATTGCGTTGGGAACATAAGGATATTCTGACGGGTGGAGTGTTGGACATAGAAATAAAAAATTAAACTACAATCAGAAATAAAATTGTGTCTCTCTCTCTCTCTCCCTCGGACTATCTTGTGGCAATCTTCTTCTTCTTGGTTTCTTATTGTGACTCTTTCCAGGCGTTATTCGGATATTGGGAGATTATCGTGTAATAATCTTTCACGTATCGTGTAAGGAGTAGTCACTAATGTTTTATATTATAACTAAGGGTAAATAGGTAAATTTAAAAAAATATTTTGTTAAATTTTTAACAATTCTTATTCAAAGATTTAATTCAGTCTCCTGATTTCCTCTCACCCTATCTCCAACTTCCTCTCTCCCTATCTCCGACTATCTTCTGTCATCGTCTTCTAGTTCCTTTCCATCAACTGCAAATCGAAAAACAGACGGGGAATTGGACTCTGTGTGGAGATTGTGATTTTGGAGTCGGTTGTAATTATTACAGTTTTGGAATTGGATTTGACATAAAATGGGGTCAAAGAAAGGTACATCAGTTTCATTATGAAAACCAATAAAAATTGGTTGTCTTCTAAACTTAAAGTTGTTCAGAAAGGAACCTTATATCGATCAAAATTTGGGATTCATGGATTGGAGAAGCCATTTATAAAAAATTCTTGATCCGAACCTCCACCTACCTGTTATTGACTAAAAAATTCAATTTGAAATTGTAACCCAAAAAGATGTAAGGTGGAGACTAGGATCCTATTATTTTTTGATTTGATTTTACAGAAACAAGGGGTTGAGTGGTTGTGAGGTGGACGGTTGGGATAATTTTCTGGGTTTTTTATGTATGTTTTCAAGTGTTCTTATGTTTAGATTACAAAAAGTTATGTTATAACGAGGTTAATTACTTACCAGGGACGGGGGTAATGCTCAACCCCCTTAGATAGGGGGTGACTGGGTCACCAAAAATTAGCTCAGTCTTATATTTTGGAAGGTATCGTCAGAAAATATGTGACACGGTGATCAATTGTATCATGTCTATATTACGTCCAACGTTGTTGGTTGCGTTTACATGGTGGATTTGAAATCTCTTGCCACCGTGTTATCTACTACAATTTTTTTATCGTGTAATATGGGTATTAAATGTTAAAGAGATGCATGGCAAAGAGGATTGCCCGAGGAATCGTCAAATCGTTTGTAAAGGTTAATTGTTGATTACCTTACACTGACGTAATGAATATGATGCAACCGTTTCTATTTAGTGAGGTATTAATCAAAATCATATTAATACAAAGATTAATCGGACCACTGTTTATATATGGACCATTATCGTGTAATCATTACAACACATTTTATATCGTGTAAGGTTGGAGTAATAGTTGTTTAATCGTGTGAGAATGATGTGTTGACAATGCTTTGAAAAAGTACATCTTACACACGAGTGCAATGTCCAGTGATAATGTGATTGGGTAAGGACATGTGCAATGGTAAATAATGATTGCTGGGCGGTTATGGTGCTGGCTCACTCCGTTGTTGCGTTCGTGTAAACCTCATGTGCCACCCATGCCCTAACCAATGACACGCCCGTAAAGTGGAAATTCCAAGGTTCTTTCTTTCTTTCTAATATAAATTCAGCAACCTGGCACATGTAGACGCTGCACTGGATACTGAAAAGTGAAAACGTATAAAGAAAGTATGAAAATAAATACATATATGAAGACTGAAGAAAAAATCAACTGTTGCAAAGGGTTATGCGAGAAATTAACAACTATTAATTACGTACCCATCATTTTGGGTCGGCAAATCTTTTCTGGCGTAATCAACAAGCTTGAATGGCTTCGTATGTACTTGTATCCCCTTATGCTCATAGTACCCAGACTGGTGGAGAAGGGAGGGTATTAGGTAGCTAACACAGTGCATTTGCCCTAACCTCCACGCTGCATCGCTTTTGGCATGCACTGAGTTGTAAAAAGTGAACGCCCCATCTTCAGGGAACAGATGGTAGAGAACCCAGTGGTTACCCACATTACAGGGGATTAGAACCTACGGAGGTGAGAAAAAGATGAGAAACGGGTTTAGCAATTGATGACATGAGATGTTAGTGATAAGGAAAAATAGTGCAGGAAAGATAACCCACCGACTTCATTTTCCACCACTCGGGTCGAACTACAATTGACCCACCGCCTCTGACAGCATCCAGACTAAATTCGTCGTGGACGAAGGACATGACATCAATGTCATAATTATCAATCCAAGATTTCGGATTCAGTCTACCACTCTTTCGTACCCCCGAGGTCTTCGGTTGCAAGGTTTGCTTGATCGTCTCCCATTTTTTAGCAAGGTTAAGCTGTTCAAAGGATTGGTGTTACTTTGTCGGAGACAGGGATGTGTTATACTGATTAAATGACTGTTGGATACGCACTTAGTCGGGTATACTTACATAGAATGAACAGTCAACCATTGTGATGTCCTGTGCATACTCGGACTCTCTGGACGAACGCTGCCTCCATAGAACATCCATAAAACTGTCGATATGCTGATAGAATTTTGGTTTTTATTAAAAAGGATTGTTTAAGGTGTTCGGCCAAAACATAAAGGGATAAATAGCATGTACAAAAACAGTTATAATTACCAGGTTGGAGAACGGCACCGAGACGCTCCTCATTTCGAGAAAATGTTACCGAGTAAATCGCTCTTCTTGACCCACGTAAAGGCTGTGGCACAACACGAAATGTATTAGATGCAAGTAAAAAAGATAGATAATAACAGGATGAAGAGGTTACAAAAATTAAAGTTTAAATTTACGAAATATTATCGCCGGTGTTTGTCAGGAGAGCGTGATATTGAGTGTCCAGTAAATTGTCATCATCATTGATATCACGGAGCTGTGGCATTTTTCGTCGCTTTCGCTTCTTCCTTATCTAGGGATCGATCCACTGTCTGTTCAGAAATTTGGATCTCTTCCGTTTCCTCACGGTTTCTAAATCCCTTTCTGGGTAGTTGTCTGGTCTTTTTTCCAACAGAGTTATACTTTGTTCCACTGTCGGAACCTTCAAGTTGGGAACCGGAGATCTGTAAGGTTCAAGATCGATCGTACGTTTGTAGACTATAGGGGACCCTGTAAAAGCCTGTGACGCAACTAATGCAATTAAAAGCATTGCTATATGATCAAAGAAACATTGCTATATGATCAAAGAACCTCGAAGAGTGACTAAACCGTAACATATATGTACCCTTTTGGATAACGCGGAATAGGTAATAAGAAAGCCAAAAATAATAAATGGGTAACGCGGAATAGGTATTAAGAAAGCCAAATAGTATTGTACTCAAATAATATTGTACTATGTAAGGAGTTGGATCAGAATATGTGTACCTCAACTGCAACTTCAAATTCATCGACTTTGGGACCATGTTCATCCGGTTTTGGGGCCTCAGAGATCTTATTATCAACTTCCTCAAGTTTGTCTTTTTTTTTCGGCAGGGTCGGAGGCAGTGACATGCACATTGTACCGATTCTGTTCAGATTTATTGACTTTGGGAGGATGTCCATCCGGTTTTGCACCCTCGGAGTCCTTATTATCATTTGCCTCAGTTTTGTCTTTTTTGTTGGAAGAGTCGGAGGCATTCCCATGCACATTGTACATATTGTCATGCATCGCCTTCTCCAGATAAGCAGGCATCAACTTCGGAAGAATGTCATTCAGTACATGAGGGAGGACCTTAGGGAGCACATTATTAAGTGCCTGAGGAAGCACCTTGGGTAGAACGTCATACAGCACCTTTGTTATCACCTCAGAAGTATTTTTTTTCGTAACCTCATTAGGCAACACATCCTTCACTGCTATCTGAGGAAGCACCCTGGGAAGAACGTCAAACAAGACCTTTGTCATCATCCCACACATACTTTTATATGTAACCTCCTTTGGGTCAGGGTCATCCATGCCGTTTGGATTGGGTGTAGTCTCAAGAGATTCGTTGTTGGCAAACAGTGTCCTCTGAACCGAAGGTGGACACGATTTGTGATGGGAATCGATTTGTTCCTTTTTATTCTTGGTTTCCTGGTTGTCCAAATCCGGAATACCACCAGGCAATTCACACCCTACTTCATCACTAATAGACTCACTTCGATATGGCTGGGCAGGGCATCCCAGATGAACAAATCTGTCACAGAAAAAGTCCATGTCGATTGATTTGAAGTAGGTTTGCTGTATTTCAGCTGGAGTAGGTGTTAAGTCCACTGTTACCAACTGCACATATCACAGGATTACTGTTAATGTTAAAGTGAGATAAAAATCTAACATGACAATTATGTATATACACACATACATTGCATCTGTCGAAAAACAATTCATCGAACCCATTCGAAGCGTTTAAAAACTCCCAGTTTTTGAACCGTGGATAACTCTACTCGCAACGAATGCCAATTACACCGGTCAGACAAGGAAATCTTTCAACGGCCCAAACCTATTAACGTTTTCATTAAGTAGCGTTATAAACATGTGTCAGGAAATGGATCCAGTCAATCGGTATTGCATAGTGGTCGGTGTACATACCTGAAAAGAGAGAAGAAACCCGGAAAGGTTATAAGTGATGGAAGCATTTCCTTTCGAAGGACCTGCGTTCTGTGATTTTTGTTTACCTTCTCCTTCAACACCTGCTTTGATTGTTTTGGAGTATGACTCATTCTTGTCTGCTTTAGGTTTGCTTTCAGTCTTTTTAATTCTTCTTCTTTTTGCATTTCCTTTGGAAGGACCTGCGTCTTCGGGTTTGCTTTCAGTCTTTTTAATTCTTCTTCTTTTTGCATTTCCTTTGGAAGGACCTGCGTCCTGTGATTCTTGTTTATCTTCTCCTTCAACACCTGATTCGATTGTTTTGGGTCTCAGATTGTCAACGTTGTTGTGTATAGCATTTTTCAGCCGGTTCAAAGTATAACTATACATGTATGAACCCCATGGAAAACCTTTGAAAGCTACGTCGTCATCCAATAATGCAAACATCCATAGCGGTACACGGTCACGTGGGTCGACAGTGCATAAGACATATCCTATAACCAACAGATTTGCCATCTTCAGGCCATCTTCACCTTGATCGTCGGTTAGTCGTTTAAAAGTTTGGAACAAAGATAATAGTATGAAGGTTGGTTCTGGAAATGTCTTGCGTATAGGCTGTTCTTCGTTGGAGTAATCGCATTTATTATTCCTTCTGGCAATTTACCCATTTTTAGCCCAAGACATAGGCAAAACTCAACTTGACCGAAACGATGTTGTTGCCTACCCAGCCTAAACCACATTTCATCATCTCGAGGTGGTGATGCATTTTCAGACCTACTGGTATATTCGATCTACCTTTTCAGAATAGAATGCAAAACCTTTCCATGTGTAGTGACGGGCAAATGCAGACCAAGGTAATGACCGAAAGGTCCTTGCTTAAACTGCTCTAAAATAGTTAATCTGCCTAATACGTTGCCAATGTCAACAAGAATGTTACAATGCTGCCGACCTCTCGAGTTTATCCTTGCATTGATCCATCTATCGTGATCCGGATATAAGAAGGTTCTCGCGTTTGGGTCCAAAGCCATCTGAAAATAATAGGGGAAATATATATGAAATAATGCCAGGTCGTGTAAAAACCATAGGCAATTCATGAAAGCATGGAAAAACAGAAAACAAAATTATAAGAGGCTAACATGAAAAGGTAATGAAAGTAATTGAAAGCCATGGGAGATGATTGTGATGGCATCATGGAAAGTCATATAAACATCATGGAATCGAAAGCATCGTGGAATGTTAGCCTTCGTCATGGCATCATGGAAAGAAAGTCATGGCATCATGGAAGGTCATGTAAAGTCATATAAACATCATGGAATCGAAAGCATCATGGAATGTTAGCCTTCGTCATGGGGGCATCATGGAAAGAAAGTCATGGCATCATGAAAAGAAAGTCATGTTAACATCATGGAAAGTATTGCAACGTCATGAAAGGTCATGTAAACATCATTGAATGTCATGTAAACATCATTGAATGTCATGGAAACGTTATGAAATGCCATGTCCAGAATCATGAGTGCTTCATGGAACGTTAATCTTGGAGACATGAAATCATTGAATGTCATGGCAACGTCATGAAAAATCATATTAACATCATAAAATGTCATGGAAACGTCATGGAATGTCATGTGAGAATCATGAATGTATCATGGAACTTTAATCTTGGACATGGCATCTTGTTTGGCAACATCATGGAAATCAAGATCATGGAAAGCTTCATGTAAAGTCTAAGGGGATATGGCAACATCACGGAAAGCTTCATGTAAAGGGGTTTTTTTTTTTGGTGAACCATCGAAATCATGGAGACAGGTCTTGGGTCCTAAACGACTCTTGGGAAAATCATGGTAAAAATCGAGACCCAAATCGGGAATTAATTCAAGATTAAATCCAGATTTCAAGTAATTTTAGATTTCCAAACAAACCCTAATATCAAATCAAACGTAATTAGGGATCGTGCCGATTAAGGGATGCAGGATATCAAATCAAAGGAAATTATTAGGGATCGTGCCGATTAAGAACACACCTACTCCGATCCTACCTCGTCTCCACACACAGTGGTCGTCAAGGTATTTGGTGGTCACCTGCGGTCGTCGTTCTTTTCTAAGTATCCACACACTGTGGCTTTCCCGTTTTCCCTCCCTTGCGGCCTGCGGTCGTCGTTCTTCAGTGTGGCTTTCTCACTTTTCAAGCTTTTGTTACTGGTGCCTTTTCGTTTCTGTTTTGTCTTTTGAACCGAGATTCTATAATAAGGGTAATTTAGTCTTTTAGTAGAACAATTAGATGTCAGATCAGAAGAATTCGAATAGGGGTAAAATTGTAAGATCAGGTATTTACTTCCACCACACAATCCATGATCCATGATCATATTGGTTATATTTTGTTTTTTTTAAACCAGTGGCTATATGTGGTTTTGGCATTTTAACGGTGGTTATATTTGAAAACCCCCCCTTTTTTTAAGGTGTGTGAGTTTCAATTAATAATAAAGTTGTTTATCGGTGTAAGAGACCAAACCTTAGAGAGGTTGAGTGCAATTCGCTCTATATTGTTTGGTTTAGAGGTAGACAAAGATCGACCTACACAAATTACACCCAATTCAATCCACCGTTTCGACTTAAACCCATTTATAAAAAAAAACAGTTAATAGTTAATGGATATAGCTTTATTGGGTTGAGCCTTTAATGTGCCTGGTTATTAAAACCCATTAAATATTTATTTTGTTTTGGGTTTGTCTCTTATAAGTTATAATCAATTAAAATTGGTTGTTTTAGAATTAAAATTGATTGTAAACCGTCAAGAATAATAATATTTTAATCAATTTTATATCCAAATTATACGTACAATTACAAAACCCTAAAAATTACTAGATTGATTAATATAGAGAGCTTCTTTTGACAATCCAATTTTTTTCTTTTTACACTTCTTTTCTAAAGACAATCCATTCTCAAAATTTAAATTTTAAAAAATTCTAAAGACACTTCCTTTTGTTCCAAAATTATCCTTTTTTATCTTTTGACACTCCTATTCTAAAGACACTTCATTTTAAAAAATAAAATTTCCAAAGACACTCAATTTTATTTTAATATTATACCCATTATTATTTTTGAATTTTAATTTTAACATATAACAAAACCAAAAAAAAAAAAAAAAAACTAGTAATTTGAATTTGATCTCTTTAGTCCACGGATACAACAGTGGCACAACTCATTTTTGATCTCTCAGGTGTGCTTGTTTTTGCGACCCTTTTGTATGTTCTTCGAGTGGGTGTTTTAGTGGTTCTTTGGGTGCTCTGGTTGTATATTGTTTCTTAGCCTTTTATGGCTTGTGAATGAAGTTTGAACTCTTCAAAAAAATAAAATAAATAAAATAAATAAATAAAATCTTCAAGCAAAACTTGATCAAAAAATATGATAATTCTTGTCGAGAAACAACAATTTAATCAAAGAGTACTAAAACAAACACAAATATAGTATAATATCTCATAATAAACCATTATACTGGAACTACGCTCTGAAAATTGATTAAACTTTGTAACAAAATGAGAATTTAAATTAAAGATACATATGTTCCAAATGACAAAAAAAAAAAAAAAAAAAAAAGTGTCTTTAACTCAAATTAAATATACCCCACACATTTGATTTGTCATGGGGTATTCAAATCAATTGAATCTTGTGAAGCAACATTAGAAAATCATTCTTCGAAAGCAACTAGATTTGTATACAATATAGTTACCTCCCAGCTAGTTCTTTAATCTTATATTTATGCCGTGCATTATAAATTGTTTTCATTGTCGTGGCATTATGTTCATCCTTCCTCTTTAAAGTATACAATATATCTTTCAGCTTAACGTTGCTCTTTGACATATCAACCAATAAGCCGGTTTCTGTTTCGTTAAGCCTACCAACAAATGAATGGCCTTCAAAATAATGTGCAGCTGCATGATTGTGTACCCCACAAACCACTTTCAAAATCCAATCATCATCACTTTCCAATTTCTGCCCCTTTAATAAAAATGGGCAACCACACTTTTTCGTTCCAGTCGCTTTAGGTCGTTTTGGTGTTGTAGCTTCTTTATACTTGTGCCTGTAAGCACCACTTCTTTCGCATGCAAAATTCATTCGTGGCTTTCTTCCCTCTGCAGCAACATACGAATTTTTTATTACAATAACAAACCCGTTTCTCTTCCCGATATCTCGAGTCCATTCAATTAACGCTTCTCTGTTCTTGAAAATCTGGACACAGTAAATTAAAAATTAATGTCATACTACTTGTCCATTTTTTTAATAAAAAAATGTAACAACAAACTCAATAAGTCACATACCGTTTTAGTGATACAAGTCTTGGTGCAGTCGACAATGTGCAATTCATTTTCAACGATATGCTCACGCATCATATTTTCATCCTTCACAATTGCAACAGAAAAAAAATGTTAATCAAGCAAAACTAAAGTAAGAAATTATTCCATATAAATTTTTTAAGGCAAATAGGAGACAAAAACAACATCAGAAGCCCTTAAAGCAAGCAGGCAACAAGCACCTATCTACAGGGGAGAAAACAGCAAACAGCAGAAAGCAACTAACTACATGTAGCAGACAAAAAACAAAATAAAAAACAAAAAGAGTTTTTTTTTTTTTTTTTTTTTTTTTTGGCCTTAATGTCAAATTTACTACATAGACAGTCCTGGGGGAAGGTCGAACTTATAGCTCTCAAGAAATTGAACTTGCAAACTAAATTAGTATATCCACCAATGAAATAAAAACAATAACATAGATCTTTCATCAACAACCATCTCTAAACCGTAGTGATTCTCCTGCATACTGCTCTACTTGAAAATTATCAATCTACAGGTTTAGGTTCAACTAAAAGACCTATCTCATTGACCTATTTTTCTTATAAAAAAATTTTTGATTACTATCCTCTTACTTCTAAAAAGAACAACCGTGGAAGTGTAAATTTAATATCATCATCACTTCTAGAAAAGAACATTTACAAAAAGAGTATTACAAGAATATATTAAACTTTGACAACACCAAAATTTTGTCAAAATTATCGGAATTCAACAAGAAAACAAAAAAAATTATAAGTTAAAAAATAATTAAATACTTCTTTTTTGAAACGGCAACAAAACTTTATTAAAGCAAGGGACAAAGCCCAAAAAAGAAAGAGAGCAAACACAAGGTTTGCAGATACAACCAGAAGGACCCAAAAAACAGTTCAACTACAACAGCCCTAAAACTAAAGACTAACAACCAGTGCAACAACTAAAAATCTGAAAGCCAACATCTCGCACAACCACCTGTACTACTTTTGACAAACCTAACCCAAATTAAGAACTGCCCCAAATAATTAAATACTTACTTCTTGATTATTGCTTTTTTCTTGTTGCATATCACTCTCTATCACTGTAGAATTTGTTTCTTGTTGCATATCATTCTCCATCACTTCTCAATCAATAAAAATTTTAAAATATTGGAATAAAAGAAGAAGATATTTTAGGGTTTGTAAAAAAACACACACAAAAGAAGAATAAAACGTTATTTTCAAAAGCAAAACTAGTTTGGAGTGTCTTTAGATTTTTTTTGTCTTTTTAGTAATTTTAATTTAGGTTAAAATTGTCATTAATAAAAAAAATTAAATTGGAGTGTAAATAGATAATTTATGGATTGTAAGGAGAAGCTCTCTTAATATAAAGTAAATTAATGACTAACCTAAAAAACAAGGGGTATTATCACTAAAGTACCTACTTTATCATAAATTGTCACATTTTTAATCGTCTTTGCCATATTAGTCACTTTAGTCCCTTGTTTTTTCACTTTAGTCCATTTGACCAAAAACCTAAGGGTCAACTATAACAGAATATGTTAAAAATACCATTTTACCCTTTAATGTTACTTTTAAATTTTTTTCTTTTAGTCCCTCTAATTTCAATAACAGGTAATCAACCCCTGAAAAAAAAATTAAAACGCCTCTATCAGGTATTGAACCTTCAACCTTAAGGTTAAAAACCATAAGCCTTAACCAATTGAGCTAGTCTAGCTCATTGTTAAAGGTTTGTTGATTTAAATGTGTGTGTGTGTGTGTGTGTGTGTGTGTGTGTGTGTATATATATAATTTATTTAAACTAATTTAAATTTGTTTATATAATTTAAAATCAAAGCTCGTAATTTTTCTTTCTTTCTTTCTTGTTTTGGATTTTTTTTACTTTTCAAAAAATTTATTATTTCAATTTGATAAGAAAAAACACCAGAAAGTCAAAGCCGATAAATTGAAAAGGGAAAAAAATCAACAACAAAAATAATTAAAAAAAACTCATATTTATATAATTTAAAATAAACTCATATATAATAATAATATATAAAAACATATTTATGAAAATGAAAAAGAAAATAACAAAACAAAAGGAAATAAAGGGAAATAAAAAAGGAAATTTTCAATTTATGGGATTTGATTTTTTGGGTTTTTTTTTATCAAATTGAAATAATATATTTTTTGAAAAGAAAAAAAAAAATCCAAAAAAAGAAAGAAAGAAAAATATTTACGGGCTTTGATTTTCTGGATTTTCTGGGTTTCATTTTGTTTTGTTATTTTCTTTTTCATTTTCATAAATATATTTTTATATATTATTATTAAATATGAGTTTATTTTAAATTATATAAATAGATTTAAATTAGTTTAAACAAATTATATAACTATATATACATTTAAATCAACAAACCTTCAACAATTAGTTAGAGTAGCTTAGCTGGTTAAAACTTGTTGCCTTTAACTTTAAGGTTGAAGGTTCAAACCCTGATAGAGGCGTTTTAATTTTTTTCAGGGGTTGACCAACTATTATTGAAACTAGAGGGACTAAAAGAAAATATTTAAAAATAACATTAAAGGGTAAAATTGTATTTTTACACATTCTATTATAGTTTACCGTTAGTTTTTTGGTCAAATGGACTAAAGTGATGTATTTTGAAAAAACAAGGGATTAAAGTGACTAATATGGCAAAGACGTTTAAAAAGGTGATGATTCATGAAAAAATAGGGACTTTAGTGATAATACCTAAAAATAAAAAAAAATAAAAAAAACAATAGTATTTGACTATTTTCTCTTCTTCCCTTTTGGTGATACTTATTTAATATTTTGGTAATCTCCATCCAAGCATCCACATCCACCCATAATTGGGAGGAGGAAGATTTGTCAAAGTTATTTTATTATTATTATAATTTGCAATTGAAACTTTTTGGACCGATGTTATTTTATTTTGGAATTTTTTTTGTTAAAGTTTTTCAAAAGAAAATTTTGATAAATATTTGTTCTCAATTTAATTTTAATTTAGAAAGTTTATTGAAATACGTTTGTTTATATTTTTCTATTCATATATATATAATTGATTTTTTCTTAATTTCGTAATTTTTCAGTTTGTTATCTCTTTTTTTCTTGTTTAATCAAATCAAATTATTTATTACTAATAAACATAATAATAATAATAAGAGAAAATATGTTAAATGGATCAGCTTGGGATATCATTAACATAGTTTGTTAATGAATGAGTTTGAATTTCATTTTTAGACCCATTAAATTGATATTCAATTGATCCAATTACAATTTGACACATATTCAATTTAATTCAACCAATTCTCATTTTATCTATGTGTACCTCATACACACATCAAGAATCAAGTTCTTATTGAAAAGAGAATTTAATTCCCCCTCACATCAAAGAAATTAGTAAAATTAAGTTCCCTGTTGAGTGGATCTTGATTCTCTAACACTTTAATTCTCGATTAGTAAACACGTCTTTCAAACAGTTCAATCTTAGTTCTAGTTCCATGCACCAAATGAGATCCAATTCATCATGGGCTTAATATATTTTCTAGTACCTTTTGATGTTAATTTTGTGTATATTTTTTAGAGTTTTAATAGCACTAAAAATATGTTTATAATAAAAGTACTCTCCCAACACAAATACAAAATTCAGTTATTAAGTCCAGTGTTTTTTATTATTATTATTATTTGGTGTTATTAAAAATTAAATTATTAAGTTGGTGTTAGTTAGACAAAGTCAACACAATATATATATATATATATATTTCAAGTCGGTATGCACTAATATAACTTATATAGTGTGTTGCATGTGGACCACTAGATTTATATGTTTTATCTCCGTGTGTATGCACTTATCAGTACTTCTCCATAATCAGTGGCCCACATGTAACGCACTGATATAAATTGGCTAACATACAACGAACTGATGTAAATTATATCAATGCACAATTACTAGAACCAGACTATACATATACATATATACTGACGCATTAACTCTTTATTATATGACCACCTAATGTGTCTTGATAATAAAAAGCGTTTATTCAGTCCTACAATGCTTTAATTTGAATCCGATTGAAGAGGAAAAAAAAAAAAAAAAAACTCTTCATTAGTCTCTGGTCATGGTATTCAATTGACGTGACAATCATGAATTTTTATAAGCTTTTGAAGTGGCAACAAATAATGATATAAAATATTGTGGGAATATTCAAAAACTCTTAAAGCGACGGCTATTTTTCATGGGTAATCCCTTCCCTTTATAGATGGGGATACTGCAACCATTATTAAAGAGAGATGGCCCTCTTTCTTTCACAAACCATCAGAAATAGAGAATAAACTAGTGAATGGATTTTCTATGGTTTATATTATATGTGTAGAATATTCACCATATATATGTCTTGTAAAAATCAATATGGTATTGTATAGAACACGAAGTCAACACGCAACCTTCATTAAATTTCAGTATATTCTGATAGAAGTTGTTTCTTGTTATAATTGCAAGATATGTGTCCACATACCACATGGATGGGAGGTACCGGATTTTCCACCCCAAATTATGAAGCAAATAAAAACTTTGTAACCTCTCCTGAGAGCATCTCCAATGTTCCACACTAAACTCTACTTCAATTTAAAACTAAAAGAGAATCTTTTATGAATATGTTAACATCAATTTTTTTTTCCACTCCAATGTTTCACACCAAATTTTATATTAAAAAAACATCTTCCTAAATCCCAATAAATAAAAGAATAATATCCCAATAAAAGTTTAACATTATTTTAATATATAATTATTTAGTAAATTAAGTAAATTAAATAAATTAAATATGTTTATCAATATGGGTGTCAATTTAAAAATCTCAATGAGACCTTTCAAATGGTATATTTTTTAAAAATACATATAATTAAGTATAAAAAAGATTGATTAGAAAAGAAAAAAAAAAGAATGAGATAAGTTGATGTGATGTTTAAAAAAAAAAAAAAAAGAGTCAAGCGTTGAGGAACGTGCACAGTAAACCCAATGCGTCACTGTTTCTCAACACAAGTTTTTTTTTCTTGGGAAAAGAAAAACGAAACAACGATTGAGATGTTTTTTATGAACAATGTGCTTTATATTGAAGTTGGTGTGAGGGATAGAGCAACATTGGAAATGCTCTAAACATGGTATGAATTTGTATGTGTGAGGAACATAGTTATTGTAGTGCTTAAATACGGATCACTCTTATCATCTTAAATTTTTGGGTTTGATGGTTATAAACATGGTATCAAAATCAAATTTAACAAAAAGTTTCGGATTCGAGTCCCATCACATACATTTGTTTTTGTAAGATCAAGCACTTAAACCCGTAGATCTATTAGTTTAAGCTTTTGGTCGTGATGATTACAAACAATAGTTTTGTCCAATAACTAGCATATGACAGGTTCTCTCTCCACTCATGCCAGCAGCGTCAAGCCACCGCAATCTCTTATTCCAGTTAAACTGCTAAAGAGATCCCCTTTTTAATGAAAATAAGAAAGGGAGGTTTTGATCTGTTAACTTTGTAAGCTCGGAATTAGGCTACCAACAAATTATGTTTTATGTTTTGGGTGAAGATATTGCCCCTCAAATAAATTATTTGTACACCCATTTTTTGGGTGGCTCTATTATCACCCACAAAATATCTTCTTACACCCATTTTTTTTCCTACACTAATATTAAAAAAATTAAAAAACATTAATTTTACTTCTTACACCCTTTAAAATACTAAAACTATCCTTTACGTATTTTTTTTTTTAACATATATTTTTTTTCATTACATCCATTTCTCTTCATTTGCTTCCACCATCGAAAAAAAAAAAAATTCTTGTACTTACAGCTTCTTTTTTCAGAAAAAAAAAAAAAAAAAAAACTACGTACAGTTTCTTCGTTCCCTTTAACAAATATTATAAAATTTACTCGTATAGAAAATATAGATATTTTTTTTTAACCAAATGAAATTCGTCAAATTCAATTCTAACTAGACTGTGGTAAAATTTTGTTTTTAACAAACCTTCCTAGTAAAAAGACTATGTTGCCCTCAGGGGCGAATACAAGGTGGGGCCCATAGCCGGCCAATCCAAGAATTTTCACTTGTTAGCATATTATAATATTATAGTATATAATTATATATATATATATATATGATAATTGTAGCCTGGTCCCCATGTTATTCATAATATAAATTTCTTCCATATTTATGTTTTGTCAACACAAAATCAATCCCTTTTAGTATTTTAATTCCTTATGATTTCATATATTATTTTCTAATATAGTCTATATATGGGTTCAGCGACTACACGATTACTGGATAGTTACATGGTTAATTTTCAAGGATTTTAATCAAAAGGTCTACAAAAATCAAAGATTTAAAATTTTAAAAGAAATTAAAACTAAAAGGAAATAACATAATCTCGTAATTACACTCGCAACTATACATGAACTATATAGTAGCTAAACCCGTCTATATATTTATGTAATTTTTATTTTTTTTATTAGGTATTCACTAGAACAAATTAAGATTTTCTTTAGATGATATGAGTTTGGTCTAGTGGTAAACCCCTCATACTTACACCATGAGGTTGTGGGTTCGAGTCCTCCAAAAAAAAACCCCCGAATTTATGTAATATTTCAAAAAAAAAAAAAAAAAAGACTTTATTTACTATTTTATTATGCAATATTTATCTTGTTTTGAGGTAGACCGGGTGGTTCATATGGTTTACTCTACATAATTTGTATCATTAACTTAAAGATTAAACGGTATTACATTTTGATATATTGATATATTTTTCTTACATGATATTTAATATTAGTTTCTGTCCTGGTCCCCCCAACGCCAAAATCCTGGCTCCACCCCTGGTTGCCCTTAATGTATTACATGACATATGTTACATGATGAACTGAAAACATATTACATGGCAAGCTATCATGTAATGTTCATCAGAAACCCAGAAATTGAAGAAACATATTACATGATGAGCTATGAAATATTACATGACTGATTATCATACAACGTTCATCATAAACAAAAATTTTTTTGAAAAACTTTAAAATTGATTTTGAAAACCACGACATAATCTAAAATAGTATCAAAACCTATGAAATATATACCAATACAAACAATTGTTAGTTATTTAACGCATTAAAAACTCACCATATGGTGACCGGAAGGAAGAAAAAAGGATGTTGGAGAGAGAAAGTGAATAACTACGAGAAAAGGAAGGAAGAGAAGAAGAAAAAAACTATAAGGGTATTTTTGTCACTTTCAGGTTAGTATTGAATAGTTTTTGAAAGTTTTGGTTGAATATGGTTTTATTTTGAAAACAAGGTTAAAACTGAATTTTGATTTCTAAAATAGGTTAGATTTGTCTATTTCATCTATAAAATATCATATTCAAATAAAACTCTACAATTAAGATTTTACTTGGGCAAAAATCAAATACAAATTCAACTCAATAACTAATTATATTTTTATTTTTTTTTTGTTACTTGCGGAATCAATGTATTGAATTATCTAAAAAACCATAAAATCATAATGATTTACAAACTTAATCATCATCATAGAAAACAACAACAACAACAATAATTAAACAAACAACAATAAGCAACTTCTTGTCTTTAAAAAAAACTACTTTTTTCAATCACTAAACAAATCAATTTTTTTCATTTAAAAATTTAGTTTTTTTAAAATCCATCCACCAAGTTTTTCGGTTTACAAACCAATTAAATTAATAAGAATTTATAGTTGAATTAAAGTAAAGTGGGTGAGTGAATTGTGTTTGAAAACCGTGTAGACGTGATTGAGTTCTACAATTTTATAATTCCTGATTAATGTTGGGTTTAATTAAGTATATATTATTAGGGTTTATGATAGATCGAGTGTTCAATTTATGGGTGTAGGAAGTAAATTTAATTTCCAATTATAAAGCCATGTGCCCCCAAAGAAAAAAAAAATTAAGAAGTTTAAACTTCAGTCATTTTTATAGGGTAGTGTTAACAATTATGAAAATGGGTAAAAACAATTATGAACATCTTCATTTATTACATCTGATTTTATTGTTTTTTGTAAATCGTAAAATGCTAATTTTACCTTGCTTTTAATTTTTAGGTAGGTAGTGTTTTAGTCTGGACATAAACAATTTTAATTAAAACACTACAACAACAACTAAATCAAAACCCCAAAAGATAATGATCTCTCTCATTGTTCATTTTAACTCCAACTGTGGTTGTAGTTCTTGTGAAAGATAATAAGATAATTTGTTATACATTTTACATTTATTCTTACTAAAAACAAAATTGGTAGATTTTACATTTGCATTGATTTTTTTATATATAAATTTTATTTCTAGATTTTTATTTTGATAGAATGTATGTTTCACTTTTTTACATTTATTCTTATTTGAAAAAAATTGGTAGAACAATATATGGTTTATATTTTACATTCACCTTTTATTTATAATTTTACGATTTTTTTTTATATAAATTTTTTTTATAGATTTTTATTTTGATAGAATGTTTGTACTTGTCTACCACTGTTGTTAAACTTGTGAAATTATCTATTACCTCAATTGGTTATAAGATAAGCACAACAAGTTAATTATTTATCTTTTCCAACTAGATTTTATTGGTAGAGATTTAATCCGTAGATGGACATAATATTTTTTAGGGTTATTAGCACTAGTCCCCCTCAAACTTTATGCAAATTTGCATTTTACCCTCTAAACTTTTTTTTTTTTAGGCGTTAAACCCATTGAACTCTCCATTTCTTTGCACTTCGATCAAAATCCTCATGCCGTCCATTTTTCGATCATGACAAATTGCACTAAGTTCCCCTGATTATATGTATAATTGCATCAAACCGAAAACAATATAATAATATAATCTAAATACCCCTCTGACCAAATTTTAAAAATAAAAATTTAAAATTTAAAATTGAAATAATGGTTAAATAATAATAACCATTATTATTATTATTTAAGTATCCCTAAATAACACTTGTTCATTTACAATAATAAGGGATTAATAATGTCAAAAACAAAAACAAAAAATTAAATAATAATAATAAAAAATAATAATAATGATAATAATAATAATAATAATAATAATAATTGTTATACCTTAAATTTTTAGCACATGCGCCATGTCAGCAACGTTGACAAGTCAACACTGAGTTTGTTAGTGCCACATCTTGGAAACATGGTTGACAAGTCAAAGGTTTCCATAATCAAAACCATTGGGTTGCCAGGCCATCTTATGAGCCGCTGAAAACTATTTCATTCGTGGGTCAGCGAGTTGTAGACCCAAAAACCATGATGCATGCCCCAATGTTACCTCGGGCTCATTACAGTTCACTCAGGTCACTCGGGACATATAAATCCCATCACTTCTCATCTAAGTAAACCATGATGCATGCCCCAATGTTACCTCGGGCTCATTACAGTTCACTCAGGTCACTCGGAACACATAAATTCCATTACTTCTCATCTAAGTAAACGGGAATTAAGGAGAGCCGTTCATACCACCTTGAAATATGTGTACCTAGACCGTGTCAGCACCGCTGGCTATAAAGTCACAGGGCGAACATATATAGGGTTACCTACTTTGACACTCAATGTAAGAGTATGAACCTGGACCAATGCATCAAGTGGGCTCATGTCATGTCTGTCAGAACCAATGGCAAACCTGATTTCTACTTGAGTACTAGTTGGCATTCATGCAACCTGGCCTATAAATAGATAAATGAAACTCATAAAATGGAGATACAAAAAAGAAGAGAGTTTCTTTGGAGGAATCTAACATCCCTCTAGATCAAGATTAACCCCAACAAAACGGAGTATAAATGCTGTCTACAGGCGGCGCTCCGCCTCTTTTTCCTATTCTCGAATCCAACCAATTTCAATTCACTCGGGACTACCTTGTCCTAACATACATTTCCTTTTCTTTTTCATTGACTATTCAACGATTGCCCACGTGGTGGTGTTGAATATTTGACCTTAGTGTTAACAAATTCTACTCGTTAACAATAATAATAATAATAATAATAATAATAATAATAATAAATAACAATAATAATATTAATAATAATAATAATATAATAATAAAATAATATTGATAATAATAATAGTAATATAAAAAAATAGTAATATAAAAAATAATAATAAATTATTTTCATTTTTAAATAATAATAAGAGGAATTATAATATAAATTATATTTTTAATTTAAATATTCCTAAATGTCACTTGTTCATTACAATAACAAGGCTATTAACAATGTAAAAAAAAAAGGGTTAAATAATAATAATGTTGATGATGATGATAATAAAACATAGACTTAATAGCACTGGACCCCCTTGAAGTGTACGCGAATTTACAAATTGCCCCCTAAATATTTTTTTTCGACGGTAAACCCCTCGAACTCTCCTTTTCTTTGCACCTGCTTGTTTTATTGCCCCCTGAGGAGGGAACATCTCCATAATGGTAGTGCAAAGAAAAGGAGAGTTCAGAGGGTTTAATGTCTAAAAAAAATGTTCAGGGGATAAAATGCAAACTCGTGTAAAGTTCGAGGGGACTGGTGCTAATAAAACTTTTTTTTTTTTTTTTATATTGTGTTGTAATTGATTTATTTATATTTTGATGGAGTTTGGATAGAATGTGTATTTTTTCTGTAAACACTAAAATTAATTATCCACCTCTGCAATCGTTACTCATTTGTGGAATTAGGTGAATCGATTTTTTTTTTTCAATTTAATTTGATATTTTATTATTAATTTGATATCCATTATTAATATTGTTTTTTTTTTTTTTTTACTTACATTTTTTTTAATGGTGGTATATATGAACAGAGTATGGCAAAAGATGATAATACTATGATTGAAAGAAGAGAAACAAATACAAGAATTTGTTGGGATTTGAATAAAATTCCAAATGAGGAAGAAAATGGTGGTGATTCGAATGAGAACATTCAAGATCTAGTGGAGAATGATATGGAATCATTTGTTGGGCAATTTTTTTGAGTGAAGAAGAGGCATTTCCGTTTTATAAAAATTATGCAAATTAACATTGATTTTCAATTTGTAAAGGCCGATTCATCTCTAATAATGGGGAAGTAAGAAGATGTGATTTTTTTTTTGCCATCGAGAAGGAAAACCTGATTCAAAATCTGTTGATCCATCGAAGCATCATCGAGATAAAGCATCCACACGAAGTGAGTGTAAAGCTACTTTACGGATCACTTTACATAAATCATTTGATATTTTCCCTCAAGAGTGGCAAGTGACTGCATTTATAGTTGAACATTGTCATGTTCTCTTATCTCCATCAGAAGTTCGATTTCTTCCTATTAATCGAAATATCACTAAATCAGATCAAGACCTCATAATGTTATTGAAAGAATGAGGCCTTTCAATTAGACAAACAGTACATGTTTTGGAGCTTGAGAACAATGTAAAGCATGGAAATCTTTCATTTCTTGATGTACGTAATCTTTTTTATAAAGTCAAGAAAATAGATTCGGAAGTTGATACAATAGGACTTTTGAATTATTGCAGGAGTGCTAAAGAAAGCAATCCTAAGTTTCAATATACATATACAATTGATGAAGAAAATAAGTTGGAATATATATTTTGGTGTCCTCCTTGTTTTGATCGGTATCAGAAATATGGAGATGCATTGTTTTTTATACAACCTATAAGGTCAATTCCTATAACATGCCTTTTAGCATTTTTTGTAGAAGTAAATAATCATGGAAAGAAAATCCTCTTTGAATGTGCATTACTTCGAAATGAAACAACAAGTGCTTTTCATTGGTTAATGGATGTATATTTACAATACTATTTTTTTATGTTATAATAATATCGTCAATTAGAATAATAATTTTTATTTATTAATTTTTATCTATTTTTTACAGAATTTTTTGGGCTTAATGAAGTATCCACCAAACACTATATTGACTGATCAAGATCCATGGTTAACTGAAGCTATTGCAAAAGAATTGCCAAGAATAAAACATGGCTTTTGCATTTGGCACATTAATGCAAAATTTAGTGGTTGGTTTACAGCGATTCTTTGAGGTAAATATTACAATTGGTGTGATGATTTTTATAGGCTATATCAATTGGAAAATAATACAGAATTTGAGCATAAGTGGCCTCTAAAAGTGTTTGTATTTCTTATATGTTGACAGTATTACATTACAGGGCTATTTATATATAGCAAGGGAAAAATAACGAAACCCTACTAGAGATAATGATCAGAAATATAGACTAAGTTAATGACATATACATGAAGTAGGAGTCTATAAACTGTTATCTAGGATGGCAGAGGTAGTATCGTAACAGCGCCCCCCCCCCCCAACAAACTGGACGGCCTTGGACGAACTAGTTTGGCTGAGAGATGTAAGTGATGACACTTGTGAAGACCTTTGGTGAGGAGGTCAGCAAGTTGATCATCATAGGGGACGAAAGTAACACGATGACTACCAAGAGCTACCTTTTCGCGAACAAAGTGATAGTCCAATTCAATATGGCGAGTGCGCACGTGGTGAACAGGATTGGCAGCGAGATAGGTAGCACTAATGTTGTCACAGTACAACAATGTGGGAAAAGAAACTGGACAGCCAAGCGCATGAAGGAGAAAGCTAACCCAACCGTTTCAGCACATGCATGAGCTAGGGAACGGTATTCCGACTCAGTGCTTGATCGAGCTACTGTCGGTTGCTTTTTAGAACACCATGAGACAAGAGTCGAACCCAAGAAGATGAGATAGCCAGTAGTGGAGCGGCGAGTGTGCGGACAGCCAGCCCAATCCGCATCAGAGAAAGCTCGTATGGTCAGCGGTGTAGAAGATGAGCTAATAAGAATTCCTTGATCGATGGAGCCCTTGAGATAGCGAAGAATTCGGTTAACTGCTACCAAATGTGGTTGGCGAGGAGCACTGAGAAATTGAGCAACTGTGCTAACGGCGAAGGCAATGTCGAGTCGAGTTAAGGTCAGGTACTGAAGAGAGCCAACCAAGTGACGGAATTCAGTAGCATTGAGTAAGAGATCACCTTCAGTAGCCGAGAGCTTTATGCTAGCAGCAAGAGGAGTGGAACACGGTTTGCACTCTATCATGGAGTTTCGACGGAGGAGGTCCAATGTATATTTCACCTGAGAGACATGCAAGCCCTCCGAATGAGGATTAACTTCAAGACCAAGGAAATACCGCAATGATCCCAAGTCTTTCACATCGAATTTGCGACTAAGTTAATCTACAAAAAGGGTTATAAAATCTACATGGCTGCCAGTCAAAATTATATCATCAACATACAGTAGTAAGTAAAGTGTGTGAGAGTCATGACGATATATGAAGAGTGAGGAATCAGCTTTGCTTTGTTTGAAGCCAAACCGAATTAAGAACAAGCTGAAGCGGCTGAACCATGCCCTGGGTGCCTGCTTCAGACCATATAAAGCTTTATGTAACTTGCAAATATGGTGAGGGCGATGCGGATCTACAAAGCCAGGTGGTTGAGTCATGAAAACATCCTCGTGGAGAATACCATTTAGGAAGGCATTCTTAATATCCAACTGACGAAGAGACCAAGAATTCGTGATAGCTAAACAAAGAACTGTGCGAATTGTGGCAGGCTTGACAACAGGACTGAAAGTTTCACCATAATCAAGTCCAGCCTGTTGATGAAATCCTTTTGCAACAAGGCGAGCTTTGTATCTTTCAATGGAGCCATCGGAGTGACGCTTGATTCGGAAGACCCACTTGCAGCCAACCGTATTGTGAGAAAAGGATTGCGGAACCAGAGTCCATGTATTATTCTTGACAAGAGCATTAAATTCTTCGGCCATAGCATTTCGCCATTCGGAGTGTTTGACAGCCTGAGTGAAGCATGTGGGTTCAAATGGCTGAGATAGGACTGAGGTATATGCTTTAGAGAGAGGGTAGCGGACTGTGCCATCGGTGCGGACCTTGGGCTGTCGAATACCATCACGTAACCGAGTGGTCATATGGTGACTAGGCAACGGTGGAGCAGGCTGACTGGGCAACAGTGGAGCAGTAGGGACTGCCAGCAGAGGTAGTGCAGTAGTATGAGCCGACATGGCTGGAGGTGAGGCATGAACAGGCTCCAATAAGGCATGAGCAGTGCAAACAGGACCGGACACAGCTGGAGGCGGAGCAGAATGGAGCTCCGACAGGGCAGAAGCTGTACCATGAGGTGCTGGAGCTGATTGCGGTGGCAAGGGAGCTGGTTGCGGAGAAGAAGTTTCGGCTGCAGCAGGTGGCATATGAAGTTGGTGAAGTTCCAATGTTGCCAACTGAGAGGAATGTCGCTGCACCTGTATGCTATTAAATGGAAATTTATGCTCGTTAAAAATAACATGACGTGAAACATATACCCGTTGATTTAGCCGATTGAGACACCGATACCCTTTATGATACGGACTATAACCTAGAAAGACACACTCAGTAGAACGAGGCTGAAGTTTGTTGGAGACATATGACCCAAGATGAGGATAACAGGAACACCCAAAAGTGCGAAGATGACTATAGCTAGGATTTTTACGAAAGAGCATGTAGTATGGAGAGGACCACCCAAGAGTTGGTGTAGGTAGGAGATTAATTAGATAGACAGAGGTTAGAGCCGCCTCGACCCACAAGTTAAATGGAGCACAAGACGTAGACAAAAGAGTGTGAGTCATCTCCGCAATGTGACGATGCTTGCGTTCGGCAAGCCCGTTTTGTTGAGGTGTGTGAAGACACGAACGTCGTTGGTGGATGCCTAAAGTATGACAAAAATCAGAAAATTTAGAGTTCACAAATTCAGTACCACTATCACATTGAAAAATTTGAATGGAAGATTTAAATTGATTTTTGACCATGGCAACAAACGTGCAAAAATGTGCAAAAACTTCTGATTTTTGACGCATAGGATAAATCTATGAGTAGCGCGAAAATTCATCAGTAAACAACACATAATATTTAAACCCAGAGACAGAGGTAATGGGGGACATCCAAACATCAGAATGTATTATAGAAAACGGAAAAGTAGCATCAATTTTATTTGAAATGGATGGGAGTTTATGAGACTTGCAAGTTGCACAGTCATTACAAAAAGGAAAACTACTGGAATAATCGGAGCCTAAAGAGCTGGAACCTAAGCGACGGAGGACGGTGGACGACGGGTGACCAAGATGAAGATGCCAAATGTTGGACGCAGTTGTAGCCAATGCACAAGGCTGCGGCTGTGGCTGCAAAAAGGGTTAAAGACAATCCTTACATGGGCCCTGAAACAGTGGAACACTAGACGTGAGATCAGATATGACATAACCAGAGGGAGTGAAGGTGAAACTAACAGAATTATCCTTAGTAAAACGCGCAACAGACAGTAAGTTTTTGTTTAGTGAAGGAACATGGAAAACATTATTGAGAGATAGTTTATGAGAGCCTAGAAACATAGGAATATTACCAGTATTGATAATGGTAAGTGAGGCCACATTACCAAGTAGGACAGAAGTATTACCAGTAAACGGGACAGAATCTAGAGGAGCTGAACTTGTCATATGATGGGTGGCACCAGTGTCAGGATACCAGGTAAAATCAGGAGGAGATGGATACTGAGCGACATGCATGCCCGCAAACGGAGCAGTAAGTGATTCAGGGCCATGATACCGATGGGGACAATTTGAGACCGAGTGCTGAGAAGTAGAGCATGTGGAGCACCATTGCGGTGAATGAGTGGGAGAAGGATGAGCACCCAAAAGACCAGGACCACCATTACCATGTTGTTGTGGCCAATAATTCCCACGACCGGAACCAAAGGCGGAGTAATCCAGAGCAGAATGCCAAGGTGAACGTCCACGTCCTCAGAAGTTGCTGCGACGACCATTGCGGCCTCCACGGGACTGACCACGACCATAAGAAGAACCGTGAGTCATGTTGGCAGTAGGAGAGGGAGATTGAGAGGCAACAAGAGCCGTGGTGGTGTTGGTATCGGCAGGCTTGGTACGCTGCAATTGGGACTCATAAGAGAGTAGACGTGCACGAAGATCTTTAAACCTTGGTAGGGGAGGAAAGTTCAAAATCGCAGTGACAATCATGGCATAGTCTGAACCAAGGCCACGAAGAACGGCGGTGACAAGATCATTGGAGGAAACTGGTTCACAGATTGCTGCAAGAGAGTCAGAGAGAGACTTAGCATGTTGGAGATACGTAGAGATCGATTTCGTACCTTTCAACATATCCATGAGTTGAAATCGGATGTTGACAGCGTTGGCAACAGATTGTTGGGAGAAGTTATCTTTGAGACACAGCCACATGTCCAAAGCCGTGGACTTGCCAACAATCAAGGAGAGCATGGGCTCTGTCATTGTAGCCACCAAATAACTAACGACAAGTTGATCTCGCTGAAACCAGTGGAGATAGGCAGGGTTAGGACAAGCTGCGGCATCATCAACAGCAGGAATTGCGAGGGGAGGAGCAGGCGAAGAACCATCAACAAACTGATACAGTCCATGACCAATGAGGAATGGTCACAGCTGAGCAGTCCAAAGAAGATAGTTGGTCTCTGAAAGCTTGAGGAAATTGGCAATAGTAGGACCAAGGAGAGTAGATACAGAGGAGGAGAGAGAAGTTGACGAGGCAGAGGTCGTAGAGGTGGCAGTGGCCTACGAAGAGGTAGAAGAAGCATCAGTGGCCATGGCAATTTACGGAAGAAGGGATCGGAAAAAAAATTTCGTTAGAAAGGGGAGAGCTCTGATACCATGAAAGTGTTTGTATTTCTTATATGTTGACAGTATTACATTACAAGGCTATTTATATATAGCAAGGGAAAAATAACGAAACCCTACTAGAGATAATGATCAGAAATATAGACTAAGTTAATGACATATACATGAAGTAGGAATCTATAAACTGTTATCTAGGATGGCAGAGGTAGTATCGTAACAGCCTCTTATTATGTCAAGGCATAATTTACATGGCAATAAACATGTAAATGGTTTTGAAACAAATAATAGCACGGTGTGTATAAAGCTATCTAGAGGGGGGGTGAATAGATTTTACGCTTTTTACCCAATTTTTCGTGTTAGTCAAAATTACGAAAATGCCCTCAAGATAATATAACCAAGCAATTGTAATATGGTGCGGAAATTAAAACAACACTTGGTTTTTACGTGGAAACCCTCACGGGAAAAACCACAGGCTATGTAAGTAAGCCACACTCGAACCTCGAATCCACTAAATGTGCAAACGATTACAACCTAATCCCGGAAGTAATCACACACCTACCTAATCCCGGTATGAGTGAACCTAGTCCAATTTGCTTGCGTTCTAAGCAACCTAATCCCGGATGCTACACACAAGACTTACTTTCTCTATGAAGAGAATATACAACCTATGTGAATATATAAAATATCCAAAATGCAATTAAGAGCTAGGTTACTCTATATGCTTATCTAGGATAGTGAATATGCAATTAATTCAATCCTAGATATTAAAAGCTAGATGACATGTCAAATAGCTTAGCTAAACATAGATTAACAAATCCTAGATAGCTATCAAAAATACAACACTCAATCATGTCAACACAACAATCTCTAATTTGTATCTAGAATATATTCAAGAGCATACAAATAATATAAGAGATGTCAATGATAAATAAAACACTAATTATGTATGATAATAGTGAAGAACTTACCAAAGAATATGTGTTGACCAAAACCCATGCAAGCAAGCATCCTAACTAAGCTAGAAAATGCTAGATGATATTTTGATGCATATGAGAATGGTTTTTGAGTGTTAAAAAGGTGTTCTTGATTTGATTTTCTCTCAAATGTCTCTCTTTTAAGTTTAGGGTTCTTAGAGTTAAAGAACATTAAATCTGAAAATGAGAAAGTGTGATATTTATAGACATCAAGAAAAGGGCAAGTGAAAAGACAAGTTTGCCCTTGAAACGCACCGTTCGGCGGTTTCAATCGGCGGCCAGGCCGCCGATAATGACCGCCGAATTGAGCTCGTGAAGAACAGAGCATAAACGGCGGTTCATTCGGCGGTTTCATGACCGCCGATCCTAACCGCCGAATCAGACCCGAGAGATCGAAATCGATCAGGTATGAACGGCGGTTTCTAACGGCGGTCGTGACCGCCGATCGTGACCGTAGAATTGCTCCTAGAAGCAAACGGCGGTTCCATTCGGCGGCCAGGCCGCCGATCATAACCGCCAATCACCAACAGAGGTGAAAACCAAGGAGAAGCCAAGGGCATTCTCCGTGGGCGGTCTTCGCACAAAACCAAGCACATTCTAGTGCATGCGCGGACGTTTCCGAACACTATCGGGAAACGAATTACAAGACACATAAATACACAACAAGATATAACAATCAAAGTGCTAGTGTGTAATGTGACATATGAAGAGAATGCACACAAATGTAAGAATGCAAAGTGTGTGTGTGCTTCTAAATCTCTTCAAAGAAAGGTAAGCACATAGAAATTTACCTTCGGTGCTTATCAACACGAGGTCTTCAAAGGGCTTCGAACATTAAGACCGATACTTAGGCTACCCTTACAAAGAACCCCCACATATGGTTTGATCACGAAATAAGCCAATTAAAAACAACGGGAATCCTTACAGGTTTGTATAAAATCAAAAAAAATTGGGTACCTGCTTATCTTTGAGACTTCTTCTTTTGTGGAATAACAACAACCGGTCAGTCTAAAAGTATCAATGCATTTGTGAAACGATTTATCAATACATACACAAGTTTATGTCAGTTTGTTAAATAGGTTAGTTGTTATCTTTATTTAATGTGTGTTGTGTATAATATATATATATATATATATTTATATATTTATATATTTATTTATTTATTTATTTATATATATATAACTTATGTTTTTTCTTATAATTTTTCAGATTGATCTTGCTATAGAAACTAATGAACAAAATGAAGCACATGATACAATGTTGGCAACATATAAAAAATGCCTCATTAAGGACATGTTGGGGATTTGAACTGATGAACGCGGAAGAGACATGCCTAATATTCGCCCATAACTCATAGCAATTAACGTCTATAACAGAAAAATAAGATAAGAGAGAATAACAATCACACAACACAAGATATATATGGAAAACCCTAAATTAGGGAAAAAACCACGGGCCGTCATGACGATAGAGAAAGTTCCACTACATAATAAATTATTACAACCATATACTTCAGGATTTTTCTCACACCTCAACCCCAAACCATAGAGCCTCACTAAGTCCCCAAGCTCACAATCGAGCTTTACATCATGACTCTTAGCTCACAACGCTCACAAGATCTCTACCAAGAACCCCCCAATATCCCCTAGGTCTCCCATGAATATCACCCACGGATCTCTAACTTGATCCACTGATATTTCCCGGATCCCTCCACGGATATTCCCTAGGGTCTCTCCCAAATCTCACCCACTCTCTCTGATGTTGCATGGTGTTCTTTTGCTCCACACAAATAACCTAATTACAAGGTTCTATTTATACTAGTTACATGGAGCTTAAACCTACAAGGAAATCCATCTCCTATACGTACAAGACTTACTTGTTGCACATAAATACCATTTCCTTTTATGACAAGTCTTCTTGCAAAGAGAAATCATTTTCCTTCAAGCACAAGAACTTCCAGAAACAAACTACTTTCTTTTCCGTTGAAGATTTCCCGTTCCACGCATGCTTATGATTGACTACGATTCGGGTCACGGTTGCGCACTTGCTTCCTAAACCGTTACAAGTCACCTAAAATTATATCGCTTAGAAAACCGCGATCCATACGCTGAAACGAACTACTTCTTCAGTTCTTCAGTTCTTCATGTTCTTCAAACCTCCCTCAAACACCATATCCAACTTCCAAATGTATCTCATGTCTCCAAAAAATTTCACATCAGTTGAGTCTCATTTGTTTTCATTGGGTTCACATGAGAATACAAGCCAAAACCTAATAGGACAATGTCACCATTAGAAGAACAAGCTCAAAGCATTTTGACATCCTTTGCCTTTTAAAAGTTTCAAGAAGAGTTTGAAAGGGCGGGTCATTACTTAATTCTTGTAGATTTAGGTGTTGAATTCATTATGCAACATTTTAAGGAAGGATGTACTTTGAAGCATAAGGTATTTTAGGATAGTAAGATGGCTATGTGTAGTTGTAAGCATTTTGAATTTTGGGGAATACTTTGTCGACATATATTGAGTCTATTCTTTCATAAAGATTGCTTTGAGATCCCTTCTACATACTTGCCCTCTCGTTGGCATCGTGAATTGAAGCAAGATAAAGAAGTAGTTGATGTTCCTCAAAATGATACAACCTCACTTGTGAAGGAAATACCATTGGGCATCAATAATATAATTGGAGATGATATTGGGTGTCCTCTAACTTCTAAAATAAAAGGACATCGAAAACAAAAGCAGATGAAAGGTGGAAAATAATTAGGGAAGCTAAACAAGACTTGTGGACTTTGCAAGCGTATCGGGCATAACATCACAACATGTCCAGAAAAAGAAGATATTGATTCTCAAAGTTATTCTCAAAAGAAGAAAAAGAATAAGAAGAAAGCAGAAGATGATAGTCTCAATCCAGTGTTTTCTTTAAAATTTTAGGTATTTTCACCTTCTATTATTATTTTTTAATCATTATATTTATCTTGTTTGACACAACTTTTTAATTTATTTTTAATCACTTTTTCGGTGGGCTACATAAAGCATAAGACATTTTCTGTTAGGACTTTTATGTTTGTTAGTTACATTTTCCCAGCTTGTTTTTCTTTTGAGACATGTAATGACATTGGTGAGAAAACATTTTATATCTATAACCAATATATTCAGTTAATTGTGACTTCTAAATTATTTCTTTTGATCTTTGAATTGATGTTGAGTTTCATTTTCAGAAGATATGTATGTTTTTTTGTAATAGTATTTTTGTTGCACATCAAAGACTAAAGTATTTTGGTGCTTATATTTTGTTAACAGGTTATAGGTATATATATATATATATATTTCTTTTGGATTTTAAATTTAACCATTTGAGTTTTTTTGAATACAAGGAATGAAAAAATAATAATAATAATAAAGCAGAACAGGTACTTTCAGTGTCCTGCTTCATATTAGTTTTACTTTCCTTTTTTTTTTTTCTTTTTTTTTTACTTGAGTTTTAGATTCATTTGAGTGCAAAACTTCTACTGAATTTATTTTGCAGAATTTTAAATTTAACTACTTGAGTTTATTGAATAAAAAATATAGTAATTAACTAAGACAACTATTTGAGTGTAGAACTAACACATCTGCTTTTACTTGAGTTTTGGTTTTAATTAAGTGCAGAACTTTTAACGGAATTTATTTGTGTAGATTTTAATTTAACTATTTGAATTTAATGAATAAAAAAAAAAAAACAAGACAGCTGTGTAGAACTAAAACACTATCTACCTAAAAATTAAGGGTAGGGTAAAATTGACATTTTATGATTTACAAAAAAACAATAAAATCAGATGTACTAAATGAAATAGTTCATAATTGCCTTTTGCCCCATTTTCTAGGTTTTAACCTAGTTAACACTTAACACTACCCATTTTTATATAATAAATTATATATTCAAACTTCAATAAGAGCATCTTCGATGCTAATATGGGTTGTAAAAAAATTAGATGCTACGTAGGATGAACAAAATTCATCTCCAATGCAACCTCTCTAGTACAATTTCAAGTTGAGGTGACAACTTTTTTTTTTAGAGGCCGTCAACATGACGCTCTGATTTCAAAGGGTCTGTTAGACAACCATCTTGTTGGCCCAGTTAGCAACCACTCTTATCTTCTACTTTATTTTATTCAACAATTCTAAGATATATTTAAGGAGACCAATAATAAATTGACATGTTATTAAAAACATGTATTTTACAAATGAAGCATTGGAGACCACTTTTTTATTTGGATGTCTATTGAGTTTAGTTACATGCCACATATGAAGCAATTGGCTTGATAATGTTGACATATCACCATTTTTCAAATGTAAGTCACACCAACATCGGAGATGCTTAAATTGGCCCCCTTTGTTGGCTGTCAGTTTTGTTTTTTACTAAGTACTGTGAATCCTTGAAGAGTTGGGATCCTCTCCTTGGTCCTTATTTTTCCTTGGCATTCTTCAAATATCAAGTTGCATGAGAAAGAAAAAAGTGAACCAATCTTGACCATGTATTTTGTATTTTGTATTTTGCTTAGGTGTCATTGGATTATAGAAAGTCAAGGAAAAACAAACCAAGGAGAGGATCTTGATCCATCCTTGAAAGGCGTGAATCTTGTTTGTTAATTGTTATGTAAGTGTATGTAATTAGGTTACTTAAAATTAAAAATATAATAATAATAATAATAATAATAAAGTCCAATTTGATGTATTCCCCTTTAACTTAGAAGAGAAAATATATTCCTTTTAGGATTTGTTTCCTAGGTATCATGTACTAGTCTAACATACATACATACATACATACATACATTTATATATATATATATATATATATATATATATATATATATATATATACTCTCTGTTTTTCCAGTTTCTTACTTAAGCAATTTCATTCCTACCGATGTAGTTGAATTCTTTTTATTCTTTAGTTCATCTATCCGAATAATTTCAAATATGAGATTACAAATTAATAAATATTTTAAGTTTTTTTCATTTATTTTATATTTGTTATTTTCTTAGGTTATTATTTATTAATATGATTTCTTTTATGAATCATTCTTTAAAAATATATATATGATTTTGCTACATTTATTATACTAGTTTTTTTTATTTAAATGTTTATTTATTTAAATTAGTTCAAAAAAAAATTTATTTGATTTTCAAATGAGAAAGCCATCGATAATTGATGAATTTTTCAAAAGAATTAAAATCTCGGAAGCCGGTTCATCTTTGTCAACATCTAATATTAATATTCCAGCTTCTGAAAATCAATCCACGAAATCTCCAACAAATGATATTAATATTCCAGTTTTTAAATATTAGTATATTTGTCTAGCATTAATTTGATTATTTTTGTCTTGGCCCCCCAAAGCTGAAATCCTGACTTCACCCCTGCTTAACCCCGTTAACTAACGGTTAACTGACCATTGATAATAGTTAGTCACTAACCGGTGAAAGGTAATTTGGTATTTTTGGGTATATGAATATATGAATCTTCAAATCATGACTTTTAAATTATTGCAGAAAAAAGAAAGAAGAACAGAATTTGGCAACAGATCTATTTGCATTATGATTAGGAATTGATTCCAAGTAAAATTAATGTTATCATTATCATGTTTTTGACCCTTTTACTGTCTCCTGTGCAAGTACAGGGACTACATGCTTGAGGCTTCGCACGTGGGATCAATTTGAGTGAGACAGAAAATGATCTCAAATAACATCTGCCCCCGGTAGTACCTCATCACCTTTAATAGATGAAGAGAATAACACTTGATAGTGTTTCTTTTCCAATAATGCAAGGGAATCATATAAAGAGGCATGCAGGGGCATGATTGGAATTTTAATGTTATAGGAAAAGTGTATCTCCATCCTCCTAGATCTCTCAGAAATTTCTACTTATGAAAGTATAACATCTTAAAGTAAATCACCTGGAAAAAAGCCAAAAAAAAAATGATAGCCTCAGCAGACATGAAGCCTTACAAGTAATATATATATATATATAACCCTTTCAACCCAAACACCAAACTCACCAACTGCGTTTCGCAATTTGCTCTCTTCTACATATATAAGGTGAGAGTTATTTCATTGTGTGTTTATTAATTTTGGACCGAATTCAAGAGCATGCATGTGGGATATATACTTGGTAAATGGTGGAAACAATTATGAGCTTGGAGTGCAACATATATCATCAGCTTGTTTAATTTCCTTGTTCCTGTGCAATATATAAGTAGTGTTGCTTAATTATATATGTTCATGTTTTCAGGATAAAAGAATGAGCTGGACAGAAGGAGATTGGATGTGCGGTGCATGCCAACACCACAATTTCAAACAGAGGGATGCATGCCAACTTTGCGCCTATCCCAAGTTTGGTGGTCCAGCTGATCTAAGAAGTTACTTAGACAACAAGAAATCCACAGAGGTGCTTGCTGGAGACTGGTTTTGTACCACCAATATTAACTGTGGAGCTCACAATTATGCCAGCCGATCCAACTGCTATAGATGTGGTGCATTCAAAAATGTTCATGTTGGACAAAGCATGGTTTGTTCTCAATCTGATTGCAGTTACCCGCCTGGCTGGAAAACTGGAGATTGGATTTGCAACAAGTGAGTTCACAGCTTTCATATATTTATACAAAGAAAAGCTTAAACTATTAAGCAACTGTCGAAACACTAGTATTTAAACACTTTAAACCTCTCTCTTGCGTTTATGTCCAACAAGCTTGCTGCATGACTTTAGAAAACATAAATTCAAAAACAGACAAATAAATAAATACAACCACGGGGAGAGATTCAAATTAACCTAGACAATCCGGGTGACAAACTTTGAAACCATATAAGTATATAACCATTAAACTAAAAACCGTTAATCTATGAGAAACGGGCTCTAATAAAGTATTTAAGCAATCTAACAAAGGATTTTCTGTATTACTACCAATAATTTTTTTCTTCTAATTGGAAATGAATTCTAAGTGCGGATATTGACACTTATAAATATGATCATAAGTATATCCATATTTATAAGTACACCCATGTCTAAAATTTAAAATTAAAACATTACTATAAACACCTATCTTAATACCAATAGTACCCTTATTTAAATAAATGTTTTCATTTTAATACAATTTATTTATAAACCCTTTTAAGTTATTAACACACCCAAATTCACAAATGATAAATTCTTAAATTCTCTAGACTCGAAAACATAGTTTGGAGAATTCTTAAATACTTAAATTTCAAGAAGCTTTACTTCAGGGAAATGAAAACATAGAGAACTCAACTATGTCTATTTGCTAATATCTATTACAACAAATTTCACATCCTCATACAACCGTTGATCTCTTGGATACACAACGATGCTTAAAGTTTTCGATGCGTGTAGCCTTGATTAATCCCACTTGAAATCAATTTAGGTGGTAGTTTAACATACTCACTGTAGTCGATAGATCTATAGAAGGATACCTCCAATGTCTCAATGAGGTCAATTGGCCAATTTCATTTGGCTATGTATTTACCCGATGCATGCTTATGATATTTATTATACGAACTCAAGGGCCACCTCTGAGGAGTGGTCAAGAGTGCTTGAGCGTGCAACTATGAAAAGTAAAGTCATGCTATTTGTTATTTACCAAAACAAATAACAAAAGAAATATTAAGAGTAATAACAAAAGAAATTTTATAAAAATTTTCATTTAACTTATGATTTAAAGATATATTCTTGAATGTGGAGAACTTTACACAAACCATTAGAATTTGTATATGAGGCTGGGCTCCAAGTTTGACTCACCATAAATCTGAGCTTTTTTTCTCTCAACCATACATCTTCCAAGATGTGCCTCACTAGTCGCTACCATGTTGAATTATTATTACATTGCATAGATATTGTTGCACGGAAACTGAAGAAGCTTTTTGTCTCTGGAAACGGATGGTTTTGTATACAGTTTGATTGTTTGAATTCCGATTTATCTTGCCTCTGGAAATTCTTTTTCCATTACTTTGTTATATGATAATGAGAGATTTTGATACTTAAAATAGAATTATGATTTAATTAGGGTTTAGTTTTTTTTGTTAATAAAATGATATAGTTGAAGACATGGGCGTAATTAATGGGTGTACATAGTATTTTGTTTATTTTTAATTAGACTAATTTGTCTTTATTGGTAAATTCCTATTGGGATATTTTTGTAATTAAAATATGGATTTGCTCATCATATTTTTGGATGTCAATATTGGCACCCATGAATTCTTCAACTTATAACTAATTGTCAAGAACTTTTAGAAAACCTTTTCACCAGGAACTCAAAATTGATTAATAAGCGAACACTAATAGTAATAGTGAATGCCTAGAGGAGAATCGAGCTATATATATATGCAGAAAAACCACATAAACATATGAGCATTCTAGAAAGAAATATCCTACCTGTATAATTTGTTTGGCAAAAACTAATTACAAATTTAAGCAAACTTTTTGCCTATAATCATTTTTGTTCTCTAATTCACATGAATGAGTTCTTAATTTGTTTTCCGATGTTATGTACATTCTTCATCCCCATATATTCTAATATCTTGTTCCATTTTCAAAACCATAGTATTAAAAGGAACAAAAAATTTTTTTCCAGAAACTAGACTTCACTTTATTTGATCATTAAATATTTTTACTTTCAATTAGACAGCCATTTGATTATGTACAGTTTTCTATTGTGATGCAGATATATATGCATGCTGCGGTCATTTTTTTCTTGTTGTTAATGATCATATGAGTACCAGATCACCAAGTGTTGTTGGAAATATATATAATTTTGAAAATCTAGAAATTTCCTAGATTCGTCATGAATAAATATCATATGGGAAGATGCAAGTATGATGTAGATATTTAGGATCATTTTTTTTTTTTTTTTATGAAAAATAGTATAGAGAATAATGCAGCTCAACTTTATTGACAGAAACTTGTTTCTCATATATACACACAGGTCGTGTATTATAGAGTAGGAAATATAATTGTATACAACATCTAAAAGGATAATGATAAATAAAGAGATATACAAGTATAGCAATTAAATAGATATATACAAGGTCTTCACGTAGCAGTGTAAGACACCAACTCTCCAAGTCTGTAACAGAGTTGGACTTCACGTATCTGTGGTGGAGTTGGTCTACGTCTATGTGGTGGAGTTGGTCTTCATGTCTTTAGAATTATCTTCAATAAATAGTACGTGAAATTAATTAATTATAAATATAATAAATAGCTAGGTTCATCTTAAAATTTTTAACAAGTGTGATATTGTGTATACATTTTTGTCAAACAGAATGGGATGTGGAAATCACAACTATGCTTGGAGGACTAAGTGCTACAAATGCAAAACAGCAAAGGAATAATGTGGTAACAAATTTATATATATAATTCAGTCATCAATACTTGATTCCTTTCTGGAATATGAATACTATAGTGATCAGTCTCAGTTTTATAATACTGTTGTTTCTTCTTCTTCTTTTTCTTTCTACTTTCAGGTGGTGCAATTTTTGAAAAGGAAATTAGGAAGATTAAATATGTTCTCATCATATCTGATCTCTCCACAAAGTCCACTTTTTCTTTACACTTCTACTGATGATCAAGATAATAATAACAATTAGGTTGTCATGGTTGAATTTCCTTTTAAATTATCAAGCCTATCATCTACATTGTATTGGGAAGGTTTTCTAGCTCTATTGTATGGTGCAGTTCTAACATTAAGCTAAGCTTTTGAAATATCTTAATTATTATATTTTATTTTCCTTTCTTTTGCCTTTGATTTTAAAGGTTCAGCATTGAAGGTTAACCTTTATTTACCTCACTACTCACCTATTGACCATATGAGTTGGGACTTGAGTCCATGCCATATAGAGTTGAAAATCGGGTTTATTGGTCATTTTTTGGTTAAAATGAAAAAATAACATCAAATTTGTAAAGAGAACTGTTTTTCACAATCCTTTTTTTTCTTTTTACATTTCTTTTCTAAAGACACTTCATTTTCAAAATTTAAATTTAAAAAAAATTTAAAGATACTTCCTGTTGTTCCAAGATTATCTTTTTTATCTTTTAACATTCCTATTCTAAAAAAGAAATTATCTCTCCTAAATCATTAGATTAAATATTACATATAAACAATCTCTCCTAAATTTGTACTTACCATATTAAACTCTCTCTTCTCCAATACATATTTCTAATTTTCTATCTTCATTCTTTCTCAAGCAAGACTAACAGTTAAGAAAACAAAAAACTTACGAATAAACTTAATTTTTAGGAACCATATATATGTATATATTAAAAAAAAAAAATTTCAAAAAACAAGTACTTTTTTTTTTTTTTTTTTTTTTAAATCGAAATACGAAAATGTTTTTTATTACTTTTATAGGTATATGATTGCATAGAGAACTTTAATTCTTTCATTAGTCTTAAAAATTATGAATTTAATCAAATCTAGTTACAATAAATCAAGTTTTCATATATCTATTTTTTTTTTTTTTTTAAATTGACTTTTTAATATATATATATATTACTGCTAGTAAAAAACCAAAATATTCATAAGTTTTTTTTCTTTAACTATTAATAAGAGATTGGTCGAGAAAGTATGGAGATATGATTTATTTATTTAAAAAAAATGGAGAGAGAGAGAGAGAGAGAGTAATTAGGAGAGAGTGTTTAATATGGTAATAGCATATTTAGAAGAGAAAATTTAATTCATAATATTTAATCTAATGATTTAGGAGAGAGATTTTTTTTTTTTTAATAATTTAATTAGTTTGGAATGTCTTTAAAAAAAATATAGAGCACATATGGTTAAAAATGATTTTGAAGCATATGGAGCACATATTCAACTTATTTTGAAGCAGAGGAGACAGGGATTTTTTTTAACCATATGGAGCACATATGGAGCTTCTTTTGTATTATTTTTTTGGTCTTGTTTAGTAATTTTAATTTAGGTTAAAAATGTCATTAATAAAAAAAATTAAATTGGAGTGTAAATAGATAATTTGTAGATTATAAAGAGAAGCTCTCATTTATAAATCATTTTGAAGTTTAAAACCAAATTTCACTTGTTTTAATTATAATACAAGTAATATGAGTCAAATGACAAAATTCATTTAATCCATTCAACCCATTAAATATTTAAATCATCGGTCCAGCCCATAATCTACTTAACCTATTTAAGGGCTGACAGCGGTGGACCAGTTTGCTTAAGAATTTTTTTTACACATCAACAATATTAAACTCTACTGTATCATATCTTATAGACGTATCCGTATACTCGGTGCATCACGAAATTGGTAGAGATTAATAACACCTTAAAACCACAAATCTTATATCTCCAATAATACAAATTAGAATCTCCATTAATGGAGATTAATCTATATTAATAGAGATTTTAGATCTCCTTAAAAAAAAAAAACATTTTTGGATCCGGAGATCACGGATCTCTAAATTCAAACAAGGATGATTTTTTAAATCAAACAGGGGTCAGTATTTTATTGTTTTATGTTTTGTGTATATTTTTGAATAAAAGTTATAAGTTGAGTTTTTTTTCTTTTTCTTTACCTTTTGTAAATGAAACAAAATGTTTTTTTTTTTTTTTTTTTAAAGAAAGGAGTGTTAAAAGATAAAAATGATAATTTTGAAACAAAATGGAGTGTTTTTAGAAAATTTCAAAATTTAATTTTTAGGATGAAGTATTGGATTGTAAGAAAATCTCTTATTAAAACCAATTCACCGTTTAACCAATATATATATAAGAAAATCTCTTATTAAAAACCAATTCACTGTTTAACCAATATATATATATATATATATATATACATATATTTTATAAGGTTGTTGGGGATCGGAATCAATCCCATCCCAACAAATTATTAAAGAAAAAGAGAGGGAACAAAAGAGAAAAGAAAACAAAAGAAGAAAACAGATCAACAGAATCTAAAATAAGGTATGCTACAAAAATCATTGAAAATAAAGGAAGTGTAAAAATTCGGAGCGGTCCACCACCATGCAAGAGAGACAATACTGAGGCTCCTAGATGCTAAACTATCTACAACTTGGTTACCTTTCCGATAAATATGAGTGACAACAAAGTCCATTTGAGAGAGTAAGCCCAAACACCTATCCCAAACGGGGCGCCAACACTAAGGAACTTTACGAAACCTAGAACAAAGGATAGCCACTAAAAAAATAAAAAAACTGGAATTTTTCTTTAAACAAAATCAAATCTTGATTTTTTATTAAAAAAACAAAATCAGTAATTTATGTTTAACAAAATAAAATATGTAATTTTTGTTTGAACAAAACGAAATCTGAAATTTTTTTTAAACAAAATAAAATCTGGAAATTTTGTTTGAACAAAACGAAATTTGAAAATTTTTTAAACAAAATAAAATCAGAAAATTTTGTTTGAACAAAACGAAATCTGAATTTTTTTTAAACAAAATTAAATCAGAAAAAATTGTTTAACATAACCCAAACCCAAACACAACTCCCACCATTCATAAGATCAACAACCACCCTCAAATCCAACCACAACCACCGGTGGCCAAACAAAACCCAAACTTAAACACAACCACAGTCCACAACCATCCCTAAAATCAACAGCTAACACTCAAATCCAAACCACCGTTCCGATGGCCAAACAAACACAGAAGACGGAGAGAAGAGAGGAGAGAAAGAGAAGACGGAGGAGAGAAAGAGAGGAAATAAAAATAATCTGATGAGAGGAGAGATAGGAGAGAAATTAAAAAGTGGGAAAATGATAGACATTGCATTACATGTCCCATAATGGGTCCCATTCTTCTGCCCTTTCGGGGGAGTTGATGACTATTCATAGCTATTACCTCGACACCAAAGAAGAGTTCGACCCAATGCTTTATTTTTGTCCTAGTTGATCCTGATTCGACATTAGAAGTATATTGATTTTTCCCCAATAACCGAATACTTTTGTCTGTAAATACTGCATATTTGATTCCATCCATAAATCTATTTTCTTCCCTATGAGTTCGAGTCTCAATAAGAATGCTAGTTCTTACTGTTCATATGTTTTTCAGGGGTTTAAGTGTAGTAGGACTGGTCCGGCAATCTCTCACCTTTTTTTCGCAGACGATAGCCTCCTCTTCGGTAAGGCCTCTGCTTCTAATTGTGTAGTGATTAAACGAATTCTAGACACCTACGCTAAGGCTTCAGGGCAGGTGATCAATTTCGAAAAGTCTGCTGTTTGTTTTAGCCCTTCCATGGCGGATCAGGAGTGTGGTTTTTTAGCAGGAATTCTGGGCATTAGGGTTGTGGTTTGTCATGAAAAGTATTTAGGCTTGCCATGCTTCACTGGGAGGAAGAAAAAGGAGATATTTGCAGATATTATTAGTAGGGTGTGGGATAAGTTAAAAGGGTGGAGGGATAAGTTTCTCTCTGCGGGGGGAAAGGAGGTGTTAATTAAGGCGGTAATTCAAGCAATTCCCACCTATTCTATGAATCTTTTTAAGCTCCCTAAGTGTCTTTTGAATAAAATTTACATTTTGGTGGGGAAGTAATGGAACCTCGAGGAAAATTCATTGGTGCACTTGGTCTCGTCTGTGTATGGCTAAAGATAGAGGTGGGCTAGGTTTTAAAGATTTAGAAATGTTTAACAAAGCTCTTCTCGCAAATCAGTGTTGGCGCATTTTGTCTAACGAAAAGTCCCTAGCTGCACGTGTTCTAAAAGGCTGCTACTTCCAGGATGTTGATTTCATTGATGCTGAAATGAAACCTTCGGCCTCTTTTATATGGCGAAGTCTAATGTGGGGTAAGGAAATCATCATGGCTAGTACGCGATGGAGAGTAGGTAATAGGGCAACTATCCGTATTTACCAAGATAAATGGATTCCGAGACCGACCACCTACAAGCCTATTTCTCCTCAGGTGTTGGGCAGTAATGCTACCGTGAGCCAGCTCATTTCTCCAACTGGTTCATGGGATTTGGACCTGTTAAATAGAATTTTTGTTGAAGAGGATGTTACTGCGATTTTGACAATTCCGGTTGGGAGGAACCGAAGTCTAGACTCTCTACAATGGCATTTCGATCTCAAAGGTTCCTATACGGCTAATAGTGGCTATCAGGTTGGTTGTTCCCTCCAAGATGATCCGTCCTCCTCAAATTCCAGCTCTTTTTCCAGCAGTTCTTTTGCTTGGTGGAAGTCTCTTTGGAAGTTGCAGATTCCTAATAAAGTCAAGATTTTTGTGTGGAGGGCATATAATAACATGCTCCCCTCTCTTGAGAACCTCGCTCGTTATAGGATCTCAGTTGACAAAGCTTGCCCAAGATGCAATAGAGGTAGCGAGTCGATTCTCCATGGCCTCTGGAGCTGCTGCCTTCTGAAACCTCTGCGTGCCTGGTGGTATCCAAAGCTGGCAGGTATTCATAAAAATATATATAATTTTTTTGATTTTTTGCTGGCTAGTGCTGCGGTTTTGGATGGAGAGGATTTGGGGTTGTTTTGTGTTTGTTTGTGGAAAGTTTGGTCACTTCGAAATGTTGCAGTGCATGATCCGAAGGCTTTGAGGGAGGTGGATGTGGTAGAGTGGGCATCTTGTTTTTTGAAGGAGTTTAGTTCTACCAATCCTGGTGGTGTTTGTGTGGGTAGTAGGGGTTGTCCCAGGATTCAAATGTGGAAACCTCCTGACCCAGGTGTTTATAAAATAAATTCTGATGCTGCACTTAATGTAGAGAGTCGCCTGGTGGGGGTAGGAATTGTTATTCGAGATTCGGGTGGTTTAGTTATGGCCTCGAGTTCGCAAAAGATCAATGCTACTTTTTCTCCGCAAGTTGCTGAAGCAGTAGCTATTCTTCGGGGTCTTCATCTGGCTATATATTGATACTGGTTTGTTTCCGTGTGTGGTTGAGTTGAATGCGGAAGTGGTGGTAGGCTGGATTAATGGTTGTCTGCCTCTGTTTTCGGATATAGGAGTGGTTATTGCTGATATTCGTGTGTTGCTTAACCAGGCACAGTGTTCTTCTATTTGTTTCGTTCCTAGATTGGCTAATTAGGTAGCCCATGGTTTAGCCAAGAACAGCTACTCTTGTGTGGAGGATTTGTTTTGGCTGGAAGAGTATCCTTCTTGTGTTGGTTTGTTAGTTTCTGCGGAGTGCCATGGTTCTCTGTAATTTGCTAGTTTGCTCTAAAAAATAAAAAAAATAATAATAAAAATAAATAATAAAAAAGTCTTTCACAGCCAATTATTTAGTAAAAACAATAAAAATGCTAATCTTAGGTAAAAATAATAAACCTCCTAATTTTCTTTTACTAAAAGGGTATATATATTTTTTGGTTCTCTCCTATATATCTTATATTTTAATATAAAGAAAAATCTTGACGAAATTCATGGATTACGATTTGAATTTCTTTTTAAAGGATAACTTCGATAAAATCTAACTATAAGCATTAGAATCCTACATAAACACAAACAATTGTCAACATGTTGCGGTGAGGTCACTTTGACATATTTTTTTTTTCTCATGCCAGTCAAAAGCTGTTCTGTCAAAAGAATTCAAAAATAGGAAATACATCAAAAATAGGCAAATAGATTTTAATTGTAACTTCACTGATAAGGTAACTCTAATCATATTTTTTTCCCAATAATTCATAAAATCTCTCTTGAGAAAATACAGAGATTTCTAGTCTGTAAACTACTTTACTTGGCCAACTCTTGTCTGTCAAGAAACCAAAGTGACCAATGAAACTGTTGTTTCCCTCGATTTTCTGAGGCATTGTCTTTTCGAGAATAATTCCAAGAAGATTTCTTCTCTCGTCTTTTGGTGATATGTTATTTTTGGTTTCGTTTCAAAGTGGGTTTTTTTTTTCTTTTTTTTGACAAGACAAAGAGTGATGGTGTCAGTCATCAAGAGAGTTTAGCCGCTTGGAGTTCATGCACTCATTTGACTTTTTAATATCAAAATAGTGTATTTTGATTAGTAATCTTTTATTTTATCAATTGGGTTATTGATCATTCATCAAATAACACACTTGAAGTTTTATCGTTGTATAGTCTCTTTATCTCTATGTTCAAAGTTACGATTTTGTTCTTAAAAGTTTTTGTTTTAAAAAAATTCTCTTAACTGATAGAAACAGAGTTTCTTAATGATTTTCCTGATTTTTGCAAGATCTAGAAGAAGAAATCGTGAATCAAAGAACTGGGTTGTTCTTGAATTAACATTCTGAGGTTGATTTTGACTGAAAATCGGCCATGGGAGGGAAGAAGTTGAAGAAGTTGAAGAAGTTGAAGAAGGAATTAGTTGCAGAGGATTGGTGCTTTGTTTGTAAGGACGGTGGATCACTCAGAATCTGTGATTACAGGTAACTTTAAAAGATTTTGTATTCTTTTATAGACAGCCATCCTCGTATCTGTATCCGAATTTTGTTAAAATCAGAATCTAATATTTTGTCTTTTTCATGTTGTTTGTTTGTTTAAGGGCTTAAGAGTTTTTGTCTTTTTGGCCTATACAACAAATTACTTGCCTTTGTTATGGGACAATGAAGGGCAATTCTGTCTTTGTCGTTACACAGTGCCTAAGGTTGCATGGGTTATGCCTTAGTTAGGTTGTTTAATGTCTATGTTTATTTCTTTTACATTAATATTCTTTTACAGTTATGTTTTTTTGTACGTATATGAATCAAATGAAATGAATAAAATATGTATATGATGTAATAAATGAGTGACAATTTTGAAAATAAATGAACACGTTCAGCTTTTCTCTTTCGTGTAATTTCTTTTTTAGGTTCGTATTTGTCATGTTTGCTGTCCTTTTACTTTGAGAAGTTGGGGCTGCTTGTGAATTTTCTTTAAAAATTTCCATCACCAGCTTAAGCCAAATTACTAACATAAACATTCCTGACTGAATGACATAAATGTCCTTGATTTCTATTAAATATGAAATAATGAGCTTGGCCATTACAATGCACATGCATATTATATGATAATCTGAACAATTTTTTATTTTTTTTACTGTTTTCTTATCAATGAGAATAAACCTTTCCATGCCTCGATAGACAATTTTGTCTATTTTATTAATTGCAATATCTATTGTTTGCAGGGACTGTCTAAAAGCTTATCATCCTGAGTGTGTAGGCAAAGATGATTCTTTGTTGGAGAGTAATGATAGATGGACCTGCAGTAAGTTATTATTAGCTGTGATGCTACCTTCTTCATGTATTAGTCTATCGTTATTGTCAAGTGAATTGAAACATAGTTTATGACCTTTAGCTTGTGTTTTTATATATATGTATGTGAGTATGCATGTATATATGTGTGTATATAAAGATGTATCTGTATGCATATGCTTATGTATGTACTCATATGTGCATCGTTGTGTATATTCAATGCATGTGTATATATGTTTGTGTATGTATGCTTATGTATGTATGTTTGTGTGTGTATGAGCGTAGTTCTTTGTGCACGTTAGTGCTTGTGTGCGTGCATGTGTATGTGCTTAAAGTCGGTGCTTTTATTGACGATTCTAAATGGTCCAGAAGAATAATTTTTTGAGTCTCCCGCTTTTTCATCTTGTGAAGTTTGATGAATAATGTAATTCCTTATTACCTTAATGTAATTCTTTTTGTTACTGGCATTTAGTACAGTTTTGCATCTTTTAGAACATCTCAGTTCTGGCTTGTAACATACATAGATGTACATTTCAGATTGGCATTGGTGTAGCGTTTGCAATAAAGCCCCAAAATTTTATTGCTTTTGCTGCCCATCAGCTGTATGCAGATGCTGCGTCAATGATGCTGAGTTTGCAGTAATAAGAAAGAACAAAGGGTTGTGTGATTGCTGTTTGGAGCTTGCATGGCTTATAGAAGCGAAGAAGGATGTCGACTCTAATGGGGTACTAAAAATTCCAGATGATTCTCTTAATTTTTAGTGTTTGTTCAAGCTTACTAGTTTCCTCGGAATTTGTTAATACGTTTGGCTTGAAACTGATGATGCCATATTAACTGCTTGAGATGGTACTTAGTTATTATGTAATTTAGAAAGTTATTCTTTGGTTATCAATAACTTTTGCTTCTGCTAAAAGATTTTCTTTTGTACGGTGAGGAGATAATGCATTGGCATGTTGATCAAATTACATATATTTCGGTAGTGGTTGAGAGAAGGAATGCAATTACAAACGAACTATAGTTATGAACATGGTGTTTTATTTGATAATTAAGTGATTATCTTAGCTTGAGGTTACTAATTAGATATAGACTCTAACTATTGTTAGAGAATTTTTATATTAATAAGGAATATATGTTTTTGTTTCTATATTATTATTATGTTTAATTTGTTGCCGTTAAAGCTGTTCATATCTTAGGTTGTTATATTTCTTTATGCCTATAAATAGGCTCTTTATGTATCTTTTAAAAAGGATCTTATTATAGTAAAATCCTTTGCTTTTCTCCGAGGATGTAAGCTTACACCGAACCATGTAAAATCTTGTCTATTTTTATTATTCTTTATTTGCTTCCGCTTTCATGTGTGATTGTTTGATTGCCTTTGGGATTCAATATTTGGTAACATATTTTCCCATCGTTTTGTTACTAATATTATTTTTTTGGTTTCTGCAGAGCAAGGTAGACTTCCATGATCGAGACACATCTGAGTTCTTGTTTTATGAGTATTGGGAAATAATAAAGGAAAAAGAAGGTTTAACTTCAGAACAAGTCATTACAGTGTATAACCAGTTGAAGAATGATTCAGATTCACATGAACATGATGAAGTGAAAGAAGGAACCAGTGAGTCTGATGATGAATCTCAACTTGACATATTCAATGATGATACAGACGGATGCAAACAAACAGGGAAAAGGAAGAGAATGAAAGGTCAGCATTCCGTGATGAAAAGAAAAGCTAAGTCAAAGAGAAAGGAATTCATCAGATGGGGATCAGAACCTCTATTGGAGTTCCTTGCCTCCATTGGCAAAGATACAAGCACTGAAATATCACAATATGATGTTATGGATATCATTACAGAATACTGCAGAAAAAACAAGCTTTTTGACCCAGAAAAACCGAAGAAAATCAATTTTGATGCAAGGCTACAGGCACTTTTAAGAAGGAAATCCGTGAATAGAAATAGCTTATATAATCTTCTGACACCTCATCTTGCTGATAATTTGGAACTCTCAGAGGACGAATTGGAATGTGGTTCAAAAAATATCGATAAAGATGACTTGGCACCTCGGAAAAGGCAGCATCGATTGAGCTCAACTGAAAAGTCCAATACAAAGGCAGAAGTTGTGAATGTTCAAAAAAGCTGTTTTGCCTCTATAGTCCCTAAAAACATCAAGCTTCTCTACTTGAGGAAGAGTTTGATAGAGGAGCTATCAAAGCAACTTGAAACTTTTGAGGATAAAGTAACAGGAACTTTTGTGAGAGTGAAATCCGATCCATATGACTATTTGCAGAAAAATTCTCACGTGCTCGTACAAGTTACAGGTAATCGTGTCATCAAAAACTATTTCTTTTTTTTATTAGTGCATCACTCAATTAGCTGCATAACTATTTACTAAATTGCATACTGCTCCGAACATTAGATTAGATGAGGTTACGGTCCTTATGGATGCTGTCCTTTAAATATAAGTCCACTGTCTATATTACTAGTTTCTGTTCGGTTACGTAGTTTATATTTTGCTCCATACCATCTTCATATTTCATTGCAGGTGTACAGAAAACTTCTTCCATGAACTCAGAAATCATGCTTCAGGTTTCCAATATGGTAAAAGAGGTACCAATTCGCAAGTTGTCGGATGATGACTTCTCTGAGGTAAAAACATATTCAAGACATAGTGAAAATTTTCATTTTCTGAATCAATTATTATTGTTTAAATTTTGACTCTAGTGATTGAAAATTTAGACAATAAGAAAAGGTTTCTGATGATCTGATCGTCTTTGGTTTTTCAAAGTTGATTTATGTACACTCCTCTCCACTGACAAGTGCTTACTAATGAAAAATATTTTAAATTTATATCTGTTGTGCATATAAATACTGACTTAACTGGTGTTATTTTGCAGGAAGAATGTGAGGATTTGTGTCAAAGAGTGAAAAATGGCCTGCTTAAAAGGCCAACTGTTGTAAGTTTTTTCATCCTTTTTTCCGATAGCAAATATAGAAAGGCAGACTATTTGTATTGCACTTTCAGCAGGTTTTCGCGTTAACTATTTCGGTTACTCAGCAATTAATTTTGCGGTAGTTAAGGGCAGGGTACTGGGGATTAAATATGACTGTGATCTTTAATAGTTGTAAACAAAATCACAAGTTTCTATTAGAAGTGGCATTTGTTATACAAAGTCTGTACTAAAATGTTGTGTTGATTGGCAGGTGAAGGTCGAACAGAAGGCCAGAAGTTTGCATGAGGAGATAACAAATCATGTATGTGTTTCTGATTTACATTTTTGTAATACTTCTAATAATCCTTTGTATTTTGTGTTTTTATAATTAATGTGGGTTTTTATTAACTTTCTTCTAACATTTTCATCTTTGCATTCTCATGAGAAAACAATAGTGGATTTCGAGAGAGCTGATTTTGTTACAAAAACGCATTGATCGTGCAAATGAGAAGGGATGGAGAAGAGAATATCCTTCAATGACATAGTTTGTTATTTATACAAATTATTCTCTTAACTGCTAGTACAATTAACAATTAAGCATCTACTCCATTGAATTTGTCTAGAATCAACACTTTTTGGCAAGAAAATTAATTTTGAAACTTCAAAAAGAAAGAACTGGATATGAAATCAATATTTAATCTAAAGAGTGACATTTTTTTTTCGGTTGAGTAGTTTATTTCCTAGCATAATTTTCTTGTATGGGTTCAATGACGCGGCCAATCCAAAGTACTCACATGAATGTTGCATTTACAAAAGCTAATTGAACCTTAACCTGTCTTTTCATATACGCTTTACGAATACCTGGATAGCCTGCAGCTGCTTCAGAAGCCAGAAGAACAATCACGGTTATTACGTAAGGTTCCGGAAGTAATTGCAGACGATGTAGATATTCTTGAGATTGCTAATACTACAGGTTTGTTGTTCCGTCTCTGACTCTCTCGAAACTTCATGTTTTCTCATATTCTTCTCTTTACATATCCATCAAATGCATCTTTCAATTCGTAAATTTAAACCTTGTTATCCTATTTAATCAAATCGTTGCTTTGTATTGAATAATTGTCATTTGATCAAAACATGTGAGTGTGATAACAACAATGTGATTTACTTGCACAAAGACACATTAACATATAGTAAAATGATTATCGGTGAGCTTGGTTTCTCATGGTGGTGACTTGAGTGTAGGTATCGAAACCAAGGATGCATACAATACTTCTAGTAGTGATAGCGACAAGCGAGTTCAGGTTGATGGAACCAAGGAAATAGAGTCAGTAGTAAAAGATCAGCAAGTGTAAAAGTCATGATTGACCCCTCTAATACTTGCTTTTGTTACGGAGGAATGAAGGGCAATTCTGTCTTTGTAATTACACGTTGTTCAAGGTCGCATGGGTGATGCCAGCCTTAGGTTGTTTATGTTTATGTTGTTTTCTTTAGATTAATGCTTTATGCATTCGCTCTTTTGTTATTTGTTACCTTTAGTCGTACTTTGGTAAAAAAATTAAAAAATTACCGAAGAAATAAGGTTAGATCGGTGTATTAAAAAATTAAAAACACACTCCAATACAACGAATAACATATGCTAAATTTGGTACAGCAATAAATACTGTTTTTTTAATTACAAAAATACTATTTTATAATTGTATTGAATACATTAATTGATTTTTATAATTTTAAATAATAAAAAAATATTATATAAATTGAAAGCATTAATTATATTTGTTGATTTTTATAATTTTAAATAATAAAAAAATAAAAATAGCATTTTCAAATAAAATTATACATTGGAGTATAATACTAATAAAATGATGTATCAAATATAGCATTTTACTATTTTTTGTGTCAAATTTGTCATTAATATTGACATATGCATTGAAGATGGTCTTATACTATAAACGAATGACAATCTTGTAAATAAATGAACCCTTTGAGGTTTTTTTTTTTTTTTTTTTGGTTTTGTTTTGTTTTCTATCCTTTATAGCTTTGAGAAGTTAGGGCTACTTGTGTATTTTCTTTAAAAATTTCCATCACTTTAGGGCAAGTTTGGTATTGCTATAACTTTTATAATAATCACGGTTAGTTGTGCTAAAACAATAATCAGTTGTGAAGTTAATCAGCAAATGTTTGGTTAATTATACTCTTAAAACTACTGTATAACTCAAAAGCAATATACATATGTTTGGTAATTTTATTTCAAAAATGTTGAAATTAGTTACAATGACTAAACTAGACATGATTTTAGAACCTTATTTTATTTTTTTCATTAATAATACATATTAAATCAATATTTAAATAGAATATTTAAATTAGAAAAAAAATTCCATAAGAATAATAAAAATATTTTTTAAAGATTTTATAAATCAAATCAATATTTAATTAGAATCTTTAATTTTAAGCTAATATAAATGATTTTAATTTAATTTCATTAGGATAATAATGATATTTTAAAAGATTCATTAAATGCTGAAATAGATTATTCCGTAATCATTTTCAAAAAGTAACCCTCCATATACTTCTCAAAATCATTGTCAAAATTTGCCAAATTATCAATTAGTCACTTTTGGAAGTTTTACCAAACATCATTATATGTTAAAATTGTGAAATAAGATGATTTTAACTTCTCAAAAACAATACCAAACTGGCCCTAAGCCAATTTACCGACATAAACAATCCTGACAGAATGACATAAATGTCCTTGAGTTTTGTTATAAATGTGAAATGATAATTTTTAGAGAAATATGTGAAGTTTAGTTAAATAATGAGCTTGGGCATTACAATGCACATGAATATCTTAACAAAAATTTTTTCTGTTTTCTCATCAATGAGCGTAAACCTTTCCATGCCTTTTTTCCTTTTTTCGAAATGAATCTTTCCATGCCTTGATAGAGGATTTTGCTAGCAAGCACGGATACTCCATTTGGTAGAGGTAACTCGTATCGAACTCGTATCCAGTTTAGATACTCTCCGGATACTTCAAGATATGTATCCGATACGCCAAATATCCGTTGACTTTTTCATAAGTTTGACTAGAGGATACTTAGGGGATACTTGAGGGATACTTAGAGGATACTTAGGGGATACTTGAAGGATACGTTTGGGGCAATATTATAATTATTTTAGTATCAAACAGGGTCAAATTATAATTTCAAAATTTTAGGAGTCAAAATGAAATTGTAAGGAAATTTTGGTTTTGATTCCATTGACATGGAGAATACCGGGATACTTGAGTTTGCAAACCTTTCTCTTGATGAACCAGAGTTAGAGGCCGAATTATTTAGATCCTTTAACAATATGAATGATGATAATGAAGTTAATTAGGGATTTAAAATATGTTTTATGAGTTTTTTTAATATAGTATTTGGATTTTATAATATGTTATGACTTATGTGACGTATGTTTTATTTGGATTTTGTAATATGTTCGACTTATGTGGCATGTTTTATAATATCTTACATTATTATGACTTATGTAGTTTTGTGACATGTTTTTTTTGGATTATGAATATGTTTTTATTTTGAATGAATTATCAAATATGTTTTCATATATTATTATTATTTTTAAAATATAAATATATATTATTTTAATTGACGTATCATGCCGTATCCGTATCCTAGTTTTTGAAGATTTACCGTATCCCTATATCATGCCGTATCCATATCCCATATCCGTATCCGTATCCGTGCTATATAGGGATTTTGTCTATTTTATTAATTTCAATATCCATTGTTTGCAGGACCGTCTAAAAAGACTGCAGTATAAGTTATTTAAAATAATAAATAGAAGATAAAGGGTTAATTGCACAAACATACCCTCTATTTATCTAATAAAGCAAATTTTTAACAAATACCCTACCCAAACACAAACATCCCAATTGGAATGTGCTTAGGGTATGGAAAGTCAATAGTATCTTTGGGTAAAAGGGAGAGGTTATTTTGGTGGGTAAATTTCATAAATAACCCTGAATTTAAGTGTAATTGTATAAATATTTATTTATTTTTTCTAATAATTACATAATTATACCCAACTGTCATTTGACTTTTGTTAACTTTAACCTTTAACCGCATTTATATCCCAAAATGACTAAACTGCCCTTGAAAACTTATTTATCTTTTTCTTTTATTATTTAAAAATATTAAAAAATATTTAATTAAAAAATTGAAAAAATCAATACAATTTTTTTTGGTTGCTTTTATTTTCTTTTTCTTTCTATCATTTTTTTTTTTTTTTTACATTTTCCATGTCCCCAAACTAGTGGTGACCACGGTTCCGGTTAACCGTCGGTTTTGTCCACGGTTAAACCGGAACCGTACGGTCAAAATCGGACCGAAAACCGAAACCGACGGTTTTGAAACCGGTTGGAAACCGGACCGTTCGGTTTCGGTTTCGGTTTCGGTTTCGGTTTAGGGTGGGTGAAAACCGGCCAAAACCGACGGTTTCGGTTAAACCGCCGGTTTTTGATTTAAAAAAAAAAAAAAAAAAAAAAAAAAAAAATTAACCAATAAGACGCTGCCACGTGGCAGTATCTTTTTCAAAAAAACTGACATGTGATAGTGACTTTACAGAAAAAATAAATTAATTAAATAAGTTAACCAATCAGACGCTGCCACGTGGCAGCGTCTTTTTAAAAAAACTGACAGATGACAGTTGATAGTGACATGTGACAGAAAAAAAAATTAAATTATAATAATTGAACCAATCAGACGCTGCCACGTGGCAGCGTCTTTTAAAAAAACAAATTGGTGACAGCGATTGGTGGCAGAAAAAATAAATAAATAAATAATTCAACCAATCAGACATTGCCACGTGGCAACGTCTTAAAAAAATAAAAACCGAAACTAAAACCGGACCAAACCCAAACCGAAACCGAAACCGGATTAAACTGAAACCGAAACCGTAAAACCGGCGGTTACAAACCGAACCCAAACCGGTCCGTATGGTTTCGGTTTCGGTTTCGGTTTCGGTTTCGGTTTCGGTTTTGGGTCCACACAAAACCGAAACCGTCGGTTTCAGTCCGAAACCGAACCGAAACCGAACCGTGGTCACCACTACCCCAAACACCAAATTTTCAGATTTCAAAAACCAACTTTATCACCAAAACATTCAATTTCATACTCATCAACCCACAAACAATTTCATTTCATCAACACAATCAAAACCCACCAACAATTACATTTAATCAACAGAATCAAAACCCACAAAACTCACTAAACACAACCATTTTTCCAGTTTTGTAGGTTCTGAATGTGTTAAAAAATGATAGAAAGAAAGCAACAAAAAAATTGTACCGATTTTTTTTAATTTTTAAGTAAATATTTTTTAATATATTTAAATAATAAAAGAAAAGATAAATAAGTTTTCAATGGTAGTTTAGTCATTTCGGGATACAAAATGTGGTTAAATGTTAAAGTTAACAAAAGTCAACTGACGATAAGGTATATTTATGTAATTATTAGAAAAAAATGAATATTTATACAATTAAACCTAAATTCAGGGTTGTTTATGAAATTTACCCACTAAAATAACCTCTCCCTTTTACCCAATGGCACTATTGACTTTCCATACCCTAAACACATTCCAATTGGGATGTTTGTGTTTGAATAAGGCATTTGTTTGAAAATTTATTTTATTAGATAAATAGAGGGTATGTTTGTGCAATTAACCCAAAGATAAACTAATAAACTATGGGTGTTTTAGTCAATTCTTACTATTTAGGTGGTCAATGGTTAAAGTTAACGTCAGTCAACTGACAATAGGGAATGTTTGGGTAATTTCGAGCTTCAATTTCATATACATGCAATTTGAATTAATATTTGGGTGTTTGTGCAATTTATCCAAAATATCAATTATGAAAAATAAAGTCCGCAATAACCAACTAAATTACCACGTTATAAATTATAACAGCTGGTAAGGGTCAGAGGCGTAACTCGGTTGGTAGATGGACGAGCTAGAGGCTTAAGCAGTTGACTCTCAAGTCAACGGCTCAAATCCTACTGATGATAAAAAACTTAAAATAAAATAAAAAAATACCTAGTTTAGGTGGGTAGATAGATTGATGCCGTCAAATATATATTAAGATGAAGAATGTGCACCATAGATTATGGAGAAATTTTGACAAGTGCATACACTTTGAGTCAAAGTATGTAAATATAGTGGTCCACGTTCTTCGTCCTGATATATTTATTGTCAGGACAAACTGATAATAGAATATATATATATATATATATACAGAAATTCTATTATCAGTTCGAACTGACAAAAGTTATATCAGTTCCTTGCATGTGGACCACTGGATTTAAATACTTTGACTTGGCTGTATGCACTTGTCAGTCAAAGTATTTAAATCCAGTGGCCCACATACAAGGAACTGATATAACTTTTGTCAGTTCGAACTGATAATAGAATTTCTGTATATCAGTCTTTCTATTATCAGTTCGAACTGACAAAAGTTATATCAGTTCCTTGTATGTGGGCCACTGGATATAAATACTTTGACTGACAAATCCAGTGACTCATATGGAAAGAACTGATATAACTTTTGTCCGTTCGAACTGATAATAGAATTTCTGTATATATATATAATAATAGCTAGTAGGGTTTTGGTATTAGATGCGTGGGGGTTTTAGCAGTTAGGAGAATATGAGTCCTACTCCTTTTGGGTTTTTTTTCCTTGTCAATTTAGGGTTTGTGGTAGGCGGCTAGGGTTTTTGACTCTCACTCTACACGCTTTCCTTATAAATTCGTCACTTTTTCCTTTATGTTTTTGTTTTTGTTTTGGTAATGTATATCTGAAAGTTCTCTACTTGTTTCGTTGTTTTTTTTGTCATTCATTGTTCAATTTTCCAAGTTTTACACTATATACACATCCGCTTTTACATTTCATAGGTACTGATCATTCCTGCTCAACCTTTGATTTCCTGATATTCCCAAAAATTTGGTTTACTTGTTGATCAAGTTCATTCCGTATTTGTTGATTTTTCCCCCAAAAAAGATTCAATTTTTGCTCAATTATTCATCTGGGTGTTGTTGATTTTACTTTGCAGCTCGTGATCATCATCTGATTGTAAGTTTCTCGCCTTTGAATTGCAATTTTGCTCATAGAATCCAATTCAGTTTTGTTGTAGTTTGAAAGCCAAAGTATACATTTTGATTTTATTGATTACAGAGTATATAGTCAACAGCAGCAGATTTTTTTTTTTTTTTTTTTTAATTTCCCAAATCTCAAATTTTGCCAATATGAGTTTTCCCAATCCAAACCCTTCATTTTTGGCGGCACAATCGCAGACCTTTTCTGTAGGCAGTGATGCCATTGGTGTCTGGCCTCAGTATCCTCTAAACAATGATCAACAATGCGATGCACATTCTCAATTTGATCAACAGCCTCCTTTCAAGAGACCTAGAAACTATGAAGAGAATCAATCAAGCCCTTCTCTATATCCACCAACGAATCCTAGGACGAATCTGCATATAAACCCTCCAATCAATAAAGGAACAACCAACATTTTCTTCAAGACCCGTGTATGTGCAAAATTTAAGCAGAATTTGTGTAGGAATGGTGAAAATTGTAACTTTGCACATGGTTTGGAGGACTTGAGGCAGCCTCCTCCCAATTGGCAAGAACTTGTAGGTGGTAGTGGTGGCCGTGTTGAGGAAGATAGACCGTCTGGCGCTAATTGGGATGATGATCAGAAGATAATTCATAAGATGAAGCTATGCAAGAAGTTTTATAATGGAGAGGAGTGCCCTTATGGTGATAGGTGTAATTTTCTTCATGAAGATCCAGCGAAGTTTAGGGATGATATAGGGAGGTACAGGGAAAGCTCAGCAATAAGCATTGGGACTACTGGACCAATAGTGGTGAGTGGTAGCAGTTCTAATCAATCCGAAGCTAATAGGTCTGCAAACAACACTATTATAAAACCTGTGTATTGGAAGACAAAGTTGTGTATCAAGTGGACAACTGGTCAATGCCCCTTTGGAGAAAAATGCCACTTTGCTCATGGCGAAGCAGGTATATAATGTTGCTTGCTTAAATTACTATGTTTGTTTGCATTGTCAATTTCTTGCATTGTTTTGGTTCTTGTTTCGAAGTGGTTTATGATTATTTGTAAACTTCCCTTGGAAATCTTTTTGTGACAATTGATATGATACTTAAATCCCAAAAGAGGTTTTAATGGCCTTGGAAATCTTTCATGAACAACTGAACTGACTTTCTGCTGCATATAACTTGTATCTAATGTTCATTGTTTTCTGTAATCAGAATTACAGGTAATGGGTGGACGCACCGAAGGGGAAGCAGGGAATGTGGGTTTCATAGCAACGAAGCCTCAGTTTGTTTCTGCTAATGATGCGTCTCCCAGTAAGTCGGTGACTTTGTTGCCTAGTTTGGGTAAGGAAAGTCAGGGCAAGAAGTTCTTATTCAAGTTGAAAGGACCCAAGAAAATTAATCGGATTTATGCAGATTGGCTTGATGATATGCCATTAGTGCACAGCCTACCAAACCAAGTGGAGAGCTGAGCTCAATCTCAGCTTGTTATATCAGAGTTGGATGAGGGAATACTTCTGCATTTAATAGTTGAAATCTAGGTTCTGTTTGAGCCTCTGGGAGGCATAAAAGATGGGAGATTGGTTTTGCTTGATGATTTGCACTAGTTGTTCTAATCAATGGCTTTTTTTTTTTTTTTCTTTTTCATTTTTATTCTTAAGAGTATATGTTCTTGTTAAAGGGGTATCGGGCATTTTGGAACAAGCCATTCTTTGTTGCTGGAGATTAAATAATAGTCTTTGAATGAAATCATAAGAGTGTATTCAATTGAATCATTCGTGGTTTGCTATTGTCCACATTTTAATGGTTTAATGTCTTGTTCGTCTGCAACAGTGAGATAAGCTTGAGTAATTTATGATTTAATTTTTTTTTCATTTTCAAATTATTTTTTAATTTATATTCCGTTGATTATATTTTAATTAATTTAATTTAATTATTTTTTATAAAATGATTATCTTCATTTTAAAATTTAAATACTTAAATGTAATTTGGTCTTTTGTTAGTTCAATTTTAAAACAGAACGAGATAAGGTTGATCTGTTAGTAAAGAGAGCTTCTTTTGATAATCCAATTTTTTCTATTTACGCATATTTTCTAAAAACACTCCATTCTCAAAATTTAAATTAAAAAAAATGTTAAAGATACTTCATTTTGTTACAAAATTATCCTTTTTGAATTAAATTATTAAAAAAAGAAATTATCTCTCTTAAATCATTAGATTAATTATTACATATTAAATACTCTCTCTTAAATTTTCAATTACCATATTAAACTCTCTCTCTTCCAATACATATCTCTAATTTTAGAAAAAAAAACTTACTAATAAGCTTGATTTCCAGGAACCGTATATATGTATATATTAAAAAACAGAAAAAAAAAAACAAGTACCTTGTTTTTTTTTTTTAATCAAAATATGAAAATGTTTTTTGTTACTCTTGTAGGTATGTAATTGTCTAGAGAACTTTAATTCTTTCATTTGTCTTAGAAATTATGAGTTTAATCGTATCTAATTGCAACAATTCAAACTTTCATATATCTTTTTTTTTTTTTTTTTTTTTTTGAAAATTGACTTTTTAATATATATATTACTGTTAGTAAAAAACCAAAATATTCATAAGTTTTTTTTATTTAACTATTAATCAGAGATTGATCGAGAAAGTATGGAAATATGATTTATTTATTTATTTATTTTGAAAAATGTAGAGAGATTAATGAGAGAGTGTTTAATATGGTAATAACAAATTTATGAGAGAGAGTTTAATACATTATATTTAATCTAATGATTTATGAGAGAGAATTTCCTTTTTTTTAATAATTTAATTAGGTTGGAGTGTCTTTAAATTTTTTTGTCTTGTTTAGTAATTTTAATTTATGTTAAAATTGTCATTAATAAAAAAATTTAAATTGGAGTGTGAATAGATAATTTGTGGATTGTAAGGAGAAGCTCTTGTTAGTAAACCCCTCAAATCTACACCACGAGGTTGTCGGTTCGAGTCTTTCTCTCCCCCAAAAAAAATCCTGAATTAATGTAATATTTATAAATAAATAAATAAAATTAAAACAGGGGAGATTTAAAATAGAAAAATGCATATATTTTTTTTAAACAAAAAAAGGAAATTTCATTAAACCAAAAGATGATTGAGCAATCCTCTAACGAAACACTGTCATTTTCAACAGACAGACCCATTGGCATCCCTAGGCACGAAACTCAACAGATAGACCCATTGGCATCCCTAGGCACGAAACTAATCATACAGTCAGGGCAATTAAGAATCCAAGCCTTAATATCTTGGATAATTAAGCCAACTTCTGAGCAAGGAATAGAGGGGGAAGACACCAGGTTCACCACTGCCAGGGCATCCAACTCCTCCTTACACAGCCAAAGGCCAGAATCCCGCGCTAACACAAGAAAAATGCATACTTACTCTCTAGCTATATTTATGCTAAACCTTAGACCATTTCCGGTGCATATGCCAATGTCAATGTCAATGATAAATTTGGCACAAAATATAGTGAAATGTAATATTTGGCACATCATTTTAGCGTTGTACTCTAATGCAAAATTCTATTTGATATGCTATTTTTTTATTTTTTTAATTATTTTAAATTATAAAAGTCAACAAATACAACCAATGCATTCAATGAATGCATTGAATATTTTGTTAGAATTGTTTCAATCTCAACTTTCCTTATCAAATTTGTTAATTTTTTATTATTTAAAATTAAAAAGTTAACAAATACGGCTGCATTTATTACTGTGCCAAATTTAGCATAATTTATAGCATATGCTAAATTTGGCACAGCCTTTAGCATTGCATTGAAGTATGTTTTTTTTACTTTGTACTAAATTATAATATTAACATAATGATTTAGCATCGTATTCAAGATGCTCTTAGGGATTAGGACGGTCTATGTATTTACCCCTTAATAATAAGACAAGAAGCAACAATACAGTGGAAAACAGTCAAACACTAAAACGACGAGTCAAACAATACAACGACGCCGTTTAAGAGATAACAGTTCAATGTAACGTATGTATACTTGGGCGCTTTCTTTTCTCTCGCTCTCTGAATTTCGCTCAGTTTCTTGAAGTCTCCAAGAAAGCTCTGTTTTTTGAAATCTCCAAGAAACCAAACACAACAACAGAAATTGCTGATTGATTTCCAACTACGTCTTCCGATCAAATCCCTGAATTTCGCAGCGCGCATTTTCCGTCAATTTCAGAAGTGGGCACGCAGAGCTGTTTCTCTCACTCTCTGAATTTCGCTCTGTTTCTTGAAATCTCCAAGAAACCAAATACAACCACAAAAATTGCTGATTGATTTCCAGCCGCTTAAAATCGCTTTGTCTTCCGATCAAATCCCTTGATTTCGCAGCATTATTGGCGCATTTTCCATCAATTTTAGAAGTGGTCACGCAGAGCTGTCTGCTTCCTTTCGCTACACCTTTGGTGAGCAACCGCCATTGCTTTCGCGAAAAGAATTTTCATTCTCTGGGATTTCAAGGGTTCTGGGAAGAAGAAGATAGAGAAGATTCACTGAGATGGGTACCGGGAAGAAGAAGATAGAGATAAAGAAGATCGAAAAAGGCAGTGCCAGAATGGTGACATTTTCGAAGAGACGCCAAGGTCTGTTCAAGAAAGCTTGTGATTACGCTGCGAAAACCAGCTCCCAGGTCGCCATTCTGGTTTTCTCTCCCGCCGGCAAGCCTTTCGTGCAAGGCTCACCGTGTTTTGATGATGTGATTGAGAGATTCATGGTTGAGAGGGGCCAAGACAGTGGTGATGGAAGCGGAGGTGGGGATGTGGATGGTGGTCCTGTGGTTGAGAGGGGCCAAGACAGTGGAGGCAGAGGCGGAGGTGGAGACCTGGCTGGTGGTGGAAGAGACATTGAAGAATTTTTTACAGGATTGGAGGAGAGGATGAGTAGATGTGAGAGTGTAGAGGAATTGATGGAGGTGAGTGGTGAGTTGGAGAAGATTAGAGACAAGGTGCTGGAGAGGCTCACCAAGCAAGAGGATGATTTTGTGGCATCTTTTTTCAGCTGATCAGACAGCAGTCATAGTTTATGTAGCATGTGTTTGTTATACACTCTATAGGAAACTAGCAACCAACAACTAAGTCTTTATGTGAATGGTTTTTTTTTTTTTTTTTTTTCGTAAATAGTTATTATAATTAATGGAATTTTTAAATTTGTTAATCTCGTATAGTGCGATTGTTTTTATCAATTTTTTTTTTATACTAGGAGGTAAAAATATTGATCAGGTGCAGGATCGGGCGGGATCCCAATTGATATCGGTATAAAATGTAATTTTTTCAATTTACATTAGTACCAATTGAGATCTGTATGAAATAACATACCCTCATGAAATAATTTTTGTCTCTCTACTTTATTTGAATTATCTGATGTAGGATTTTTTTATACGGAATCGTTAATTATTATCGGTGATAATTCAATAGGTATCGGCAATCCAATAAATACATATAGCAATGGATGATTCTATATGAGAAATCTCGCACCAGATAATCCCTCTAGTACTATTAAAAGATAAATCTGTAAATGTTTCATGATTGTCTCTCTTGTTAAATCCATGGTGGTGGAAACTCCAAGTAGGCTATGTAAGAAAAACATGGGGTTGGTTGGTGGCGGGTAATCATGTGGGTCCCAGACATCCGTGAAGTTTGTCAAATCAAGACAGTTGTCGTTACACCAAGCTCCCCCTAGCAACGACTCGCCACGTAATCCCTCGAGAGAGAGAGAGAGGTGCATCAAAACCCTGTAAAATCGCCCAATGGAACAAGAGAGCCATGCTCTTACTCCTCTCTTCATCACTCATTTCTCTCAGAAAAGCTCCAACAACCTTAATCAGAAGTCTCTCTTATTTCACCAAAACCACAACAGTCATGTCTATAAACCTCCAATCTCATGCCTTTGCCGGCAACCCAATAAAATCCAAGACCCCAAACTCAACTGATCCTTTCTCACCCACCTCTGCTTTTGAATCACTCAAGATACGCCTTTTAGACAACACCCACCACCAACAACAATCTTCTCCTGATTTCAAGGTCTTGCCTTTTAGAAAAGGCAGGCCTTTGGCCTGTTCCATCCCAGGTGAAACGGCGCCGACTTGGAATCTGGGTTGGATCAACTTGGCTGATTGTCAAGGTTTTTTGGAAAATTCTGGTGCCCAGTTGAGAGAAGAAGCTCTGGTTTATCTGGGTTCCCGATCTGAGGATGATGTGGTTTATTGGGCTATTGATGTGTCTGATCAGAATAGCTCGGTTCCTGAGGTGGGAAGTAAGCAGTTTTGCTTTGTGGAGCTGAGGACGCTCATGGTGGCCACTGATTGGTCTGATGAACAGACTATGGGTGAATTGGCTATTGCTGGTCATGTAAGTTGTCTTGGTTTTTCAAGCAATTGTTTTTCTTATTAAATTGTGGCGTTTGTTCTTTTTGCTAGGGTGTGTTCTTTACTGTTAATTTGGTGGACAGTTTTGTGAGTGTTTGAATAGATGAATGGTTCAATTATTTTAGCTCTTTATGGTTAAATTCAAGATAGAAAAAAAATACTTTTTAACTGCAATTATGAGCAGTTGGTTGAAATTGAACCTATGGGGACTTGAGAGAAATTAAGCTCTTAAACTTGTAAAGTTGGCTAGTTTCATGGCACAATTGTTGTCAAACAGAATATTGGTTCGGAGTTTTTACCTTATTAACATATGTGAGTGATTGCTCAGTTAGTATTTAAGATGCTGGAATGCTTAAGGTAGGAAATTAGAAGTTGAGAAAAATAAGTTTAGCTTGGGAGGTGAATCAGGTGATGCCTTTGTGCTTATTGTGGTCTTTTAGTTCACCTTGATTCTAGAACCATGTGTATTATTTGTTGTGGTGTTCTTTTGGTTATTTAAAATTAACAAAAACACACACACACATGTATGTATATATGTATATATATTTCCTTTTTTCTTCTTTGGGGGAAGGGGCTGGGGATGGGGAGGAAGGGGAGGTACTATGGGAAATGTTTTACAGAATTTGTTCTCCACTTGTCCCTTATACTTCACACATTGTGATTGGGTTGACTATTTGATTGTAGCTTTGCCCCTTCACCTATTATAATACTTCAATCTTCCATTATGTTATGTTTCAGCTTTAATTTTGGTTATGACATTTGATCAGGCCAGATCATTACTAGAGTGGCATAACTTATCACGTTTTTGTGGACATTGTGGGGAAAAAGCAGTCCCCACAGAAGCTGGGAGACGTAAGCAGTGCTCGAATGAGTTATGCAATAAGAGGATTTACCCTCGTCTTGATCCGGTATGGTAATTTATACTAATTTCTTCTCTTCTCTTTTTACTTCTTAAACTATTTTATATTTTGGAGTGTTGAGTATCATGTTCCCACTTCCCTTTCAACAGGTTGTCATTATGTTGGTCATAGACAGAGAAAATGACCGGGCACTGTTAAGCAGACAATCAAGATTTGTGCCCCGAATGTGGAGTTGCTTAGCTGGCTTTATAGAGGTACACATATCGGCCAACTTAAAGTTTGTTACAGTTGGAGACAGTTGTTGTGATCTGACAATACAACTATCATTATAAGTATATTTTTGAGTTATGTAAGCCCTTTAAGACCCAAGTTCTGGGAATACCAAATAGTACATGGTATGGCTCTCTCCCACCACACTGCCCCCTCTCCCCCACGCCCTCCTCCGGGGTTTCTCTTTTTGCTGAAACTTTTCATTAGTATGAATCTTTTTCTTGTCTGTAGCCAGGAGAAAGCTTAGAAGAAGCTGTGAGGAGAGAAACATGGGAAGAGACTGGTATTGAAGTGGGTGAAGTGATCTATCATAGTTCTCAGCCATGGCCTGGTATATATTTTTCCACATGCCTTTATAATGTAATGGCGTTTCTTCAGTTTAACTTACAGTACTATGTTGGAGTATAGAGAATGCTAAATGTTATGACTGAATCAGCTTTGCTAATTAATTTGCAAAAATAAGAAATAGATAAGATCCCCAGTTGTCTACATGGTAGAAGTTTAGACTTGACCTGACTCTGCAAATGGACACTTAATGGTTGATAATACAAATCGTATTTCATACGCAATCATTTATTCTCTTAGTTCTCAATCAATGTTTCCTTTGGGATTTTCCATGTTTTTTCAAATTCTTGAACTTGGACCCTTCAATTCGTTTCTACCAAGTGCTTGATTATAGTTGATAAAATTGTTTCAGCTGATCATTCATCTTGTTTTCCTTAGTTCATGTAACATTTTAATGCATATGATGGTATTAAAGCTTTAATATTATGACTTGTTGTCTTGTTGGTCAACATGTCAAATTATCACTCTATGTCTCCATCAATAGCACCTATATATTCTGTAAACAAAAAGGTAGAACATTTTGTATCTAAGGAATTATTTTTCGTTAGTCGGTATCATTTTTTCAAACAATAGAAAGATTTCTTAACAATGTATATGGATTCATTAGAAAGAAAATAAATAAATGTTTCGTATTCATCGAAAAATAAAATTTTCTTTGGCCCATGGTTCACACAATCTTTCATGTGGCCTTTGTGTGTGTGTGTGTTTGTGGACATGTGCACGTGAGTGTGGTTGTCAACTTATAGATCTGATTTGGTTTGTTTTCAGTCGGCCCGAGTAGCATTCCGTGCCAGTTGATGGTTGGGTTCTTTGCATATGCAAAATCATTTGAGATAACTGTGGACAAAGAAGAGTTGGAAGGTACTTGAATATTTAAAATGTATTAACGCTCTCTCTTTTTCTTGTTTAGTGTTCTCCATCCAATATATCAATTTTCTCTGATGATAATTGGTAGCCTTTTGCCGGATATTCTTAACTTCTTGGAAAATGGATAATATGAGTTGGTGAGGATTCTGCAAGTAATTCAACAACTTGTGGGACAATTATCATGCTTACGATTTTGTGGTAGTTAGGCATTTCTTCCATTTGGAGTCAGGTCTTCCTACCCCACACCACCACCACCCCTCCTCAACCCCCCAAAGAAAAAAAAAAAAAAACAAAAAAAAAAAAAAAAAACAATTAGACCAACTTTGATGTAATACTCCTGATTAAACTCTTACAACGATAATTTTCTTTTAGTCCTCAGCCTCCCCTTTTGTCCATGTAGCACCTGCACTTTCAATTACCTTGTTATGCAGTCATTTTGCTTATTCTGTGCAACTAAACTGCCTAAACTAGCCTTCTATTGTCTTGGTCATAGTTTGTGCTACCTTTCCAAGAGAACTTAAATTATAATATGATTTTGTCCTTTCTCAGTCATGCCACTTGTCCATATCAGCTAAACGCCGTTTCTGAAATTTTATGTCTTGCGTGCCCAACAAAGTGTGTTCTAAGTAAGCACACTGTTCTCCAAATTATCCTAAACCTTTTGGTTATTTCTCACTTTCAGAGAACTCTAGAAGTACTTGCGTGTCTAACACTCTAACCTTATATTACTTGTAGGAGGTGCTGAAACAACCTTTTTCATATTTCTATAATTTGTTAATTATCTGTAAAGATATTTTGTACCCTTAAATTTGCATTTTGAGATATGAATTTTCATGTTTGTTGTAGGTCGTGTAATATGCCTAAGATTTTCTTTGTCTTGCATATGCTCTGTTTGGCCTGAGAACTGAATTATCTCAGAATCCCTGTAATTGTCCTCTTTGGTTTGACAGTGTTGAAATTTTTATTTATTTTTGTATAGATGCTCAATGGCACTGTAGAGAAGATGTGAAAAAGGCATTGACATTTGCTGAATACAAGAAAGCACAAAGAACAGCAGCTGCGAAAGTAGAGCAGATGTGCAAGGGAGTTGGGAAAGGACAGAGCTTAGCAGGTGATTTTAATGTGGAAAGTGGAGAACTTGCTCCAATGTTTATCCCTGGCCCCTTTGCAATTGCCCACCATCTCATTTCTTCCTGGGTCCATCGAGATACAGATGCCCCCAACGGCGCTGAGGTTCGATCAGGACAATCTAATAACTCTATGTCGAATTTGTAGTAGTCATTCATTCGCTTTGACCTCAAAAGCAGATGATACGTATCCATGATTTCTGTTCATGAGTTTCATTTCCCCATTTGATATTTGCTGGTTCTGTTAAATTCTTTTGTAATTCTTATTATCTAACTGTTATTAAGATTAAGCACTTTCCATAATTGCTATCAAGAAAACATTTTCCAAAATTAGAATTACAGCTTTTTCTTATCTCGTGTTTTGGTTGTTAACAAAATCACTTGTACTTGAAACTGTTGCTTTGATCACGGATAAGCTGCAAAAATTAAACCAAGATTTTGTTTGTTTAAGTTTGCCATTTTCTCATCTTTATACGTATGTGTTTGTTATTTTGGTAAATTCTGAAATGTCTTTCAGCAATTCAATTTTAAGAGCTCTCATCCTTGGACCTTGATATATATATATATATATATATATATAGATTTTCTATTTGGAAGTTTTGATAAGTGTATACACTTTAAGAGCTCTCATCCTTGGACCTTGATATATTTATATATATATATCTATCTATCTATCTATCTATCTGTAAATTAGTCTTCAGTCTTTCAAAGGACTATCATTATCTTCAGGGTCCGGACCTCCCCTCAAGCGATCATCCATCTGTCAATGCTAGGAAGGACATTCCATCGAGGTTACTCCTCTCCACCGCGCTTGGTATCACACATCTTACGTGAAAATCTGGAGCATCTCCTGCCTCGAGAGCTAACATCACGGACCCATCGCGAGCTACCTGGGGCCCACCACCTCGTGGTTTGGTTCGGCTACGGTTGGCTAAGTCTAGGGGCCAGCTCTGATACCACTTATTATAAGTACGAAACTCACATACTCCACATTGGTATGATATTGCTCGCTTTGGGCCTAAGCCCGTACGGATTTACTCTTAGGACACTTCCCAAAAGGCATCATACCAATGGAGGTTGTTTCCATACTTATATACCCATCCCCATGTCTAGCCAATGTGGGACTTTGGTTGCATACCCAACAGTTCCTTACAAGTGGGTCATTTGGGAACTGATATAAAATATATCAGATCCTTGCATGTGGACCATTTTAAATCCAATGGTCCATATGAACTCTGACTTACTCTTATATATTAGTAACTTTCTAGTGCAAGATCTTGTACGAATTTCATACGGTTTCATTGATTCCAACCAATTGGAATTAGTGTAATTTTTTTTTTACACTAATAGTAACTGTTACATGCACAATTAGATTAAAGAAGAAATGATATTGATTTACTTCGAAAGAAACCAAAATCTCCAAAATGTCCGAATAAACTAACACTTGCTTTTAGAAAATAAACTCTTATCATATTATTTCATTATAGCAAGTCCTAATTTATACAGCATATTGAAAATATAACAACCTATCTAGATAAAAACTAATAAATAAATGATCAGATCGAATAACTTCAATCCATTCTTATTCAAATTGACATCTACTAATTCAAATCTAGAGAATAAAATACTTTTATCTTTTAAAAAAAATATTAAGAAATCCCCGCCACAATCTTGTCACCAATGTCGACACCGTTTCTATGCAAGAATTTCTCAATCACTGCATTGAAACAAGGCGAGCCATGCACGAAAGGCTTGCCGATAGGCATCACGGCATATTCATGAGAATAATTCAGTTTTCAAAATTGTTTCGATTTCGAAGAGAGATGGAGAGATCATCTGAAAGTCAGAAACCGGGATGTGCTGTTAGACTGAGAGAAGTGTGCGACGGAAAAGAGTGCTTCAAGCCTTCAACTAAGGTTTTTCATTGCTATTTATATTTTGGGTTTCCATTTGATTTTAGTTTTAGATATCCTAAACCGAAACTGAACTTTGAATGCACATCCCTACTAAACTTTGAATGCACATCCCTAATTCAAAGAGTTACCATATTTAATTTCCTCTAATATTTTAAATTCGGTAATTTTGAAATCCAAAATATAATTACCACTCATAACCTGCAATCTTTGATTTTTTTTTTTCTTGCGTTGTAATTTAGCATAACTAAGTTAGATATTATTTATCAAAACTGAATGTATGTAATGACTTGTGGCTTGCATTAACAATAGATGCATTGGAAACCAATAGTTGAAGAAATAAAATCAGTGTGTAAATTAAAATAATAAGTGTATGACTGATTCGATGGTGAAAGGGCACTAATAGAACATGATAATCAAATAAGAAATTCGTGAATGAAATTCCACAAACTAAGTGGACAACATCAATATAATTCATGAGATTTTTTTATTGTTAAATTATTGGCCAAATGATGCCTACCTTGTATTTCTTATAATCAATAAATTTTCAAGAAGAAAACTATAGTTTATGATTTTACAAAATATATAGAGATTATACAAGCCTGGTATCAATTTCAATGTCTTCCATTGACATATAAGTGGAAACAGAATCACCAAAGAAAATGGTTTCATTTAGCTGATCTCTTACGTACCTTTTTAATTGATCTAGCCCATTTTATGGTTGATCTGGCCAAGGAATCCATGGGATCAATACATTTATTCATAAGAGGATCATCATCTGGCAAAACACCTCTCAAGTCATTTGAAGCAAGGATCACAACATTTACAGCCCTCACCAGAAGAACTTGAATCGCGATCCTCAACAGATTCTGTGCCCCTTCCATGTCTCTTTTGTTCACTGATTCAACCGCAGGAATTAGCATATGTTCTATTGTCGCCTTGTCCGGCAAAACAACTTCAAAACCCTGCACGTAACATTTGTTTCAGGATCTATATATATCATCCTAAGCAATCAAGTAGTAATTAATAAAATAATAAATTCTAATACCTGACTCTGTAGTATCTCTTGATAAAATCCAGCAGATAAAATTCCATCCCCGGCAAGCAATCCAATCCGCACACCATTCCCAGCTTCTAGTGGCTTCAAATTTGCTTCCTTCAGTTCACTGGCAACACACTCACCAATATGGAGAAAAGGCAGTGAACATCCCTCGGATATCTCAGTATGCCAAGTATGTGAAATATGGCAAGGCATAACTATGCAACGCGCGCCAGACTTCTCGAGGAATGCCCTTTTACGCTGTAAATTCTCAACAACTATACTACTGTCATCATCATTTAAATTGATTTGAGAACTTCTGGTCTTTAATGAGTGGAGTAAAGTACTCAACATGAGCTCTTCATTTAACGATGGATCACTGCATACAACAAAGGGCAGGCAATCTTCAGCATCTCTTGCGCTCCACAACACAAGCTTTTCCAAGAATATAAGTGTAGAAGAAACAGATGCCCCTCCAATGATGCCAACAGTATTTGGTTGGTTAAGAAGATGTTTAGGGGATCGGCGTTTCCTTATAGTCGCGCATGTGCCTGAATTCTTGCTGGATTGAGGAAAATTTCCACTCTCAACAGTTTGTGCCAGAAGTAAAGATAATGGTGAAGTTGGTCTTGTTCTATAAAGAGTCTTATTGACATTACTTAGAAGAGATGGTGGGCAATTTAGTGCATGGAAAGACATCCCTACTATGAATTTCATTCTCTAAGCCATAATTTTCTTTCTTGTAAGCCAACCACCTGAAAGAAATAGACAGTCTGAAAGAGTAGTAGTGGAGTGCTATATAAATTTCTCTGTCTTCAAGCTCTGAGATCGAATTCTCATCTCAAAGGAGACCTTTAAATTAGTAATTAAACTAATCATGAGAAAGTGGAATGAGATATTAATCACAATAATGGAATCCATATGGAGACAAAAAGCTATCGGCTATAGTCATAAATTATATTTATCCTTTCGTAAGAATATGAACGATATGACAAAGATGGTATTTTGGTGAAAAGTTCAGTCAACTCAAAACACATATATGATTGGATGAAAAACAGAACTTGTCTGAAGTAGAATGCTCTTGATCCCATCCAAGCCTTTTTCTTTTCCTTAAAATATAAAGTTGTATGAAGAAATGGACAAGTTGGTGAGTGAAAGAAGACAGGTTTTGTCGTCTGGTTAAGCACTTAAGCCATTGGTTGGTAGTTAATTCTTGGGTAAAACGTTACTTTCTCAAACAACACACAGTGACAGGGAACGGATACAAACGTGACACGTATGCATATAGTATTCCGACAAAGACTTCTCCTGTCATTTTTATTGGAAAACTAAGACCATCAATCAGCTTCTTAATTTGTTTTATTGTTAATAAAGGTAACCTATAAAAATAAAAAAGTAAAAATGCATTTACCTTTCTCTGGATGGGAATTGGGATCTCATCACATAATAATTATGCAAATCCCCTTCTACGGTTCTACCTTGAGCCTGCCTACTAATGTCCCATCGGTGCCGGTCCGGACTATTCCAAGACCTTTGGGGTGAAATCTAAAAATTGAGCCACATGCCAACAAAATCATCCCTACTTTATTCCAAAATAAAAATAAAAATTAAAAAATCCATAATTTTTATATCTCCATTTACCTTTTTATTTTTTGGTGTGTGGAGAAGAATTGAAGAATATATAGGTAGTAGGTGATAAGAAAGTATGAAACTTTAAAAAAATTGGGTTTTGTATTAGAATAAAACGAATTGGGTCAGATTCTAATTTTTTTTTTAGTATTGTTTGAGTTTTTTTTTTTTTTTTTTTTTTTTTACTTTTTTTTTTACAACTTAACCTATAACAAAAAATCACATTATATATTTATAGTCTCTAAGTAGACCTGACAAGGTTCCGGTTCCAAGGTTTGCGGAAACCGGAATGGAACCGGCGGTTCCAATTTTTATTTTATTTTATTTTTTTATAATATAAATACTAAACCTAAACCTAAATCTGTCTTCTACCTACTCACACAGCCGTCAGACTTCTTCTTTTTTCCTCCTCTTCTTCTTCTTCTTCTTTTCCTTTTCCTACTTCGATCTCCTCCTCCTCTTCTTCTTCTTTACTTCGATCTCCTCATCTTCTTCTTCTCCTCCTTCTTCTTCTTCGATCTCCTCCTCCTCTTCTCTTCGATCGATCGATCGATCTCCTCCTCTTCTTCTTCGATCCACCCCAAATCTCTTCGATCCACCATCATCACGGCATCACCACCATGGCACCATCTGATTTTGATTTTTTTTTTCTTCTTCTTCTTCTTCTTCTTCTTGGACTGATCTGGATTCTGGGTTGGATGGACGGTTGAGGTTGACTGAGTTTTATTATTAATAAATAAATTTAAAAAAAAAAAGTTCAAAACAGCCGGTTTGACCGGAATCGAAACCTGAACCTGAACCTGAACCGACAGTTTCGGAACCGGTATAAAGCCGGTTCCGGTTCCACCAAATCTTGGAACCGAAACCGCCGGTTCCAAACTGGAACTGGACCAGAACCGTGCCACCTTTATCTCTAGGCATGACGGGCCCAGGGCAGGCTCCCCCCTGACCCACCCCAGGGCCGCCCCTCAGCCCCCGTGTCCCATTATTGTGTTGAAGAGAGAAACCCAGGAGTTCACACTTGTATTTGGATTAGGATAACTACACTTTAGTCTCTAAGAATATATTAGTCTTTTAATTCCGATCTTAATTAATTATACATCAAACAAAAAGACAAATTAGACTGCCTAAGAGTTTGTGTCCGCCACTCATCTATGTGATGATGATGCCATCTTCATAATTTATTAGTATTAATATTTTGGGTTAATTGCACTAACGTACCTTGACTTTATCGAATCTAGTAAAATTTCAAACAAATGCATAAAACTAACACAAACACCCCTTGCCGTTAGTCAACACCGTTAAAGTTAACCATTGACTTTCAAAAAGAAAAAATTGACCTTACTATTGAGAAGTCAAAATTACAACTGCCCAACAAACTTTGAAAAATTAATAAAAAAATATTGCCACGTAAGCTCTAATTTTTTTTTATCAATTTAAATAAAAAACAAAACAATTTGGTTTCTAAAAAAACATATCAATTTTAAAAAAAAAATCCCTCAAATAAAAAACTCTCAAATATTTTTTTTTTAAAAATTGATATGTTTTTTTAGAAACCAAATTGTTTTGTTTTTTATTTAAATTGATAAAAAAAAAATTAGAGCTTATGTGGCAATATTTTTTTTTATTAATTTTTCAAAGTTTGTTGGACAGTTGTAATTTTGACTTCTCAATAGTAAGGTCAATTTTGTCTTTTTGAAAGTCAATGGTTAACTCTAACAGTGTTGACTAACGGCAAGGGGTGTTTGTGTTAGTTTAAATTTTGCTAGATTCGATAAAGTTAAGGTATGTTAGTGCAATTAACCCTAATATTTTAAATACTGTATCTAGTATTCGTTTTTTGTTCGTTAAAACTTAAAATTACTTTGTTTACTGAAGCTAGTTGTCCTTTTAGAACTGTGCTGAAAAGATAACACTAAGAAAAACCAAAACAGAGAATTCTTTAGCTATTTTAGCCTTAAATTTATGAGAACATTAACATTGGCCGGTCTTAAAAAGTTATTTAATCTTGTCAACTTTTGTTACTGAGTCAGCATAAATGCCTTAAAAATTAGGGGTGATTGCAATAATAGCCTCTCTAAAGTTCAAAAGATCAAAAATGTCCGCATCCTGAAAAAAGAGCAAAAATGGCCTGACTTGAAGATTACTTTGCATGGAATGGCCCTTGAGGGACTAAAATACCCTTCCCGCTTAAACAAACCGTAATGACGAAATTACCCCCACAATTTTCTCTTTGACGAAACAACCCTTCCTTCCTTCCTTCCTTCCTTCCTTCTTCATCGTCTATACAATTCATTCCAGAGAAAGGACCTTCTTCCTTCCTTTCTCAAACGAAGTCCCTCAAACGAGTGAAACCACCTCTGTCACCCCCTTCCTTCATCGCCCATACAAAGAAATCATCGCCGAAATTTCTCAAATCGGCCGAAATTGCTCAAACCCATACCTGAATCTTTCTCTTTGTTTTTTTCGGTGGAAAAGCTGATACGGAGGTCACTTGGGAAGATCAAGATAACACAATATTATCTGGTAAGACTGCCCTGTCTCTCTTAATTTTATCTGGGTTTGATTGAATACCTACATTGTTAGTGTGTTTATAAAATGTTGAATACCTACATTGTTAGTGGGTCTGAGAAAATGTTGAGTTGTGATACGAGTGTGTGGTTTCTTATTCGTTGAAATGGAATAAACCAATAGAAAAGATGAAAAATTGTGAGCTTAATTATTTGATTGAGATATTATTGATAATGTATATCAAGTTTATCTTTCGGCAATGGGACTGATTATAAATTAGTTTGTTTGTGTTGGGAAAACATTAGGTTTATTATATATAACAAGTTTTTTTTTTTTTTTCATTCAAAGAAAAAAGAAACCTGGAAATTTCATTCAGCCAATTTTTGCAAGTAGTTTTTTGTTTATTGGTGGTGGAGGAAGATTCAGCGACAGTCCGTGTGAGCATGCAAAATTTTATTTATTTATTTTTGATATTCAATTGAGTTCATAGTATAGTATTTATTGACAACCCATTCAATTGCAATCCTGCAAGTTTTATAACAAATTCAATACTTTTGATGCACAGTGGCTCTTACAACAGGCAAGGCAAAGCCACAGAAAGCAAGGGAGACAACAAGAAGAAAGAAGAAAAAGGTATATTTCATTCTCTTATATGTATTTCTATAATTGCATCTCATTTTCTTTTCATTCTTAATTTTGTTGTTGGTTTTCAAGAAAAGAACTCATGCCCGAATGAGTATTTATGTTTGTATACATCTATTTGAAGCTTGTATGAATTCTTATCAAAATTTTGTCATGAATTTGTTTCTTTTTGGTGACTGAGAAAAGAAAGGAAAAAAAAAAAAAAAAACTCATTTGTCATACCCAGATGATTTATTGTTGGTTGTTGCTGGTGGTGTCTTGTTGTGGTTGTTTTTGTTTTGGTGCTGTAGGTTTATACTGTCTTGGTGTATGTTTGGTGTGTGCTTTGTCTCCTTGGCAAGTTATGCCCTTGGGTTGTTCGTTTCTTCTGGTTTGTGCCTTTGTTTGTCTGCTTGTGTTCGGCATGTTTTGCCATTTGAATAAAATGGTTGTTCAAAAAAATACCTATGATCTAATGTGGGTCCTGTTGTGAGTGAAGATTTTTGAGGTAATATTTGAAAGTTTAAACTGTTTTAGTTAGCTGCAATATGGGATTACGAGCACTATTTTGAGATTGTGGGGTTACGGGTTTGCATTGTCATTTTGCTGTCATGTTACATGTTGCATTGTCAATGTGATTTTATGTTGCTTATTCACAGAACTAGACATGGCTTGAAATCATCCTTGTATAGGGCTTTGAAGACCAATTCCCGGGCTTGGAAATTCGATGCCCGTGCTTGAATTTTAATTCTCGGGCTTCAAAGTCCAATTCTCGGGCTTCGAAGTCCAGTTTCCGGGCTTCAAAGTCCAACTTTAATCTAAGATTGATCCATGTTAGAGTTAGACTATGTTCATGGTTAATTCAATGCATTTGTTAGGTAATAAGGGGTGATTTATTCTGTTGGTTATTTCTACACTTTATTTTAAAAAATAAAAAAAATAATAAATAAAAAAAACTAGTTTGAAAGATTTGACTTATTAAGGAGCAAGTTGTTTTGGGTTTTGTTTGATAACACTAAAATTGCTATGGATTTAGTGATTTGTTTAGTTCATAGTTCATCTTTTACTCCCTAAATAGGATGTTATTTTTTTTTCTCGTTTTTTATTAATTCTATCTTTGTCTATCAGGTTACACTTACTAATCCTGTCCTTCCCAACAAACCGATGATGATGATGCACTTAAACCTTTGTCACAAAATTTTAATCAACATGTATATTTCATATTGCTCATAATAGTCTAAGTTCTATCTGAATGTCTTCATTATGGGTTCATTATGCCGTTATTATGCCTTTATTACATTGCTTCATGTTCATATCTGAATGAGGGTAGTTTTATTTTTTCAGGGTACACTGATACGATGACGAGCTTGACAAGCTTGTTAGTGCATTGCGATAGACATTGGGAGGGTAACCAGTTCATGGGTCCGATTTCTTTTGCATGCTTTCTAACCAATAAGGAGAAAGATACATTTAGTGAATTGTCGGAAATAATATTTGATCGGATTGGGGTCAATAGCGACAGATTCAATATAAGGATAAGTTCAAAGCTTAAAACAAAGAATGGGAGATGTACATTATCCATTAAGACCGACGCTGATGTAACATGTATGCTTACTCTTCAGCAATCAGATTGGCATGAAGTCAATGTTAAAGTGGTAGAAATATCTGTACCGGAAAATGCAAATGCAAATGTATTTAAAACTCCGAAAGAGTTAATAAATACCACAATCCACTCTGCATGTACACTATCAACTCTAAAACCCACCAGTAATCCACAATCCGAAGATCGTACTCCACATTTCAAATCAATGAGTGGTAGCAACAAGCCGTTTGGGTCCGTGCCTTCACCTGGAATTTCATCAACAGAGAAAGATCATGGCACTCCACCATCGACAAACAAGCATGCAGAGGTGGACGACACAAATGGTTCTAATACATCTGATACGGAGGATGAGAGTGGTACTGACGGTGATACTAGTGATGACCGAAATGATGTTTCAGAAGTTCCCCAATGTGTTGGGCAAGCAGAACTAGGTGCTAGAGAAGCCCCAACAGATGGTGAAGAAGAACGAGGGGTCAGTGGAGCACCCAATTGTTATGCAGCTTCTATGACATCACGGTGGACAATACCGGGTTCAGAACTATACTCAATTCAACCTATTCGATCAAAGGACTTGTTTGAAAACTGTAAGGATTCCCATTATTGATTGGCTTATTTCGTGGTCAAACCACATGTTGGGGTTTGGTTGTAAGGGTAGTCTAGGTGTTTGTTGAAGATCAAGACCCTTTCCAAGACCTCAAGAGGACAAGCACCAAAGGTATATATCTAGTGCTTACATTGGCTTGAAGAGATATAGTTGCACACACACACACAACATGCATAACTCTTATTCTTGTATGGTGTGTTTATATTTTGTGTGCATTGTGCTTTATTGATTTATTCAATATCTCTTCTTGCATGTTGAATTGATTGCATCTTGTTATATGATAATGCCATGACATGTTAGGCATTAGGATGCATTCAATACCCACACTTGCACTTCATGTATGTTAGCTTTTAGTGTGGTGTAATTCGTTTCCCTAAGGATGTTCGGAAACGTCCGCGCGTGCACGGTAATGTGCTTTGTTTTGCGCGATGATCGCCGGTGGAGATGCCTTTGGCTTCTCCTTGATTTCACCATTTTTGGTGACTCGGCGGTTACGTTCGGCGGCCTGGCCGCCGTTCGAAACCGCCGAATGAGACCTGATTGAAATATATCTCTCGGGTCCAAAACGGCGGTTGGGATCGGCGGTTTCCAAACCGCCGAATGAAGTCGCCGAAGTTCCCCTGTTCCACACGGGAGCCATTCGGCGGTTCATTTCGGCGGCCTGGCCGCCGAATGAAACCGCCGATCGGTGCGTTTCAAGGGCAAAATTGTATTTTCACCTGCCCTGTTTTTGGTCTCTATAAATACATCCTTATCTCTGGTTCAGAATACAAGTCTTTGATTATAAGAACCCTAGAGAGATATTTAGAGAGACTTGAGAGAGAAAGCTTAAAGATCATATCTTTATCTCTCTAAACCCATTCCCACATGCATAAATCTTCATCTAAGCATCATCTAGGATCATCTAGCATATGCTAATGCATGGGACTTCTTCAACACACATGGTATGATTTGTTGAACACTTTTATCTTACATAATTAGTGTTTCTACTTATCAATTTTATCTCATATTTTACTTATATGTGTTTAGATTAATTTCTACATATAAGATTGAGATTATGTGTTGATTGGGTTTTTATTTGTTAGCTAGGCTTTAATGTTCATATGCCATCTAGCTAATTGATCTCATTTGTTAATTGAGATTATTTTTCATAGCTTATTTGATTAGGTCATTATTGCCTAAAAGCTATGCCATGAACATTCTTGTGTGATGTATTGATAACTAGGTTGATAGATTGTTTTTTAATCAACTAGTTAATCCTTTGAATGTTTGTGGGTTTTAAATGATAGCTTTGTATCTAGGATTGGTTATCCTTTACTTAGCTAAAGTTATATGCCATGTCATATAGCTATATGTGATATCTAGGATTGATTATATTGTCATCTTATAATCCTAGGTAAGCATTTAGAGTACCCTAGCTCTTATTGCATTAATTGAATATTCATACATATTCACATAGTGTTGTGCATCTCTTTTGAGAGATTGAAGTCTTGGGGCTAAGTGTGCTTAGGCCTCAAGCAAATTGGACTAGAGCCGCTATAAAAGGCCCGCGTGGTAGATTAGAGGGTGCTCACGCCAAGAGTAGTGTATCAGGGGATATCACTAGGGATTGAACCAAGAGTGGCGATTGGTAGTGTCCATAGCCTGAGGTTATCTAGGGTGAGAGTCCGAGAATCACTTGAGGGTGTAACCGTCTTTTCATATAGTGGATTTCAAGGTCCGAGTGTGGCGCACTTAACAGCCCGTGGTTTTTCCCAGTGGTTGGGTTTTCCACGTAAACATCAAGTGTCATTTACTATTTCCGCATCTTATTACACTTGTATGTTTTGTTGACTTGCTAGGGGTATTTTCGTAAAATTGACATGCATGCGAAAATTGGGTAATAATTAGATAAAATCTATTCACCCCCCCTCTAGCTTTATATTGATAAACACACCTCGAGTATTTTGAGAACTTTCAAAAACCAAGGTGACAAAGGTGACCAAGGCGACCAATGTCCAATTTACAAAGGACAGATCTTCAAGAACAAGAAAACCTTGAAACTTACTTTAGGGAGGTATGCATTGGAAAATAGGTTCGAGTATAAGATTAGACGATCAAATCAGTCATGATTCGCTGCAAGATGTATAAAGGGAGATTGTGAATCGGTTATTACTATGGGGAAGTTGAAAACTGGGACCTACTGGCATGTTAAGTCCTTTGTTAAGGAGCACACATGTGGTGATTCGGGCAACTACAACGTTGATTTTAAACGGGTAAGTTCCTATGTAATAGGGGAACTGTTTGCAAGAAAACTTGCTGATCCTGGATGTACCCTTCGTCCGAAAGATATAATTTTTGATATGAAGGATCAGTATGGCATAAACCTCTCATATAACAAAGCCCACAAGTCGAAGGACCGTGCTTTGCATAGTGCATTCGGTGATCCGTTGGAGTCATTTCAGATGTTACCGGTATTTTTTTACATGTTGGAACAATCCAACCCTAGGACTGTAACTAAGATAGAAACTGACTCAGAAAATCGGTTCACTTATGGATTCATGGCACTTGGGGCTTGTGTAGAGGGATTCAATGCAGTTATTAGACCAGTTATCGCCATCGATGCTACCCACCTGAAAGGTAAGGCTAGGGGTGTTTTGTTAATTGCTGTGTGTAAAGATGGTAACGAGATGATATATCCTTTGGCATTTGGGTTTGCAAATTCGGAGTGCATAGAGTCGTGGACATGGTTCTTGAAGCAACTTCGCGAAGTGATCATGTGTCCCGAACTTGTGATGATAGTTTCAGACCGGCACGCGGGTATCTTCGCAGGCATGGAAGCCAGTTTTCCCGATGCAACACATGGGGTATGTGCATACCATTTGTCACGAAATTTGAAAAGAATTTGCAAGCAACGGGATGATGTGATTAAGCTTTACTACCATGCTGCATATGTGTATCGTGTCGATGAATTTGAATGTGAAATGGCCGAGTTGAAAGCCATCCACCGTAAGGTTTATGATGAGCTTGTACAGGCTGGAATAGAGAAGTTTTCACGTGCACATAGCCCCAAAAAGAGGTACCATATGATGACCACCAACATCGCCGAGTCAATTAATTCTTGTCTACTTGCAATCCGGAAGTTGCCTATCACATCTATTGTAGAATTTATAAGAGATTTGTTACAAAGGTGGTTCCACGACCGCCGGAGAAATGCACGTGAAATGCCTACATTTTTGAGTCATTATGCAGACCAACACATCAAATAGAGGGTATTAGCATCGCAACGGTGTGAGGTTCACCCCATTGACTTCCATAGATTCAAGGTAGACGACAAATGGAATCAAGGTACCATTGTCGACTTGGAACAACATTCTTGCTCATGCCGTGAATGGGATCTAGATGAGTTGCCATGTATTCATGTCATGGCAGTTGCTAGGTATGCTTACAAAATTGAAGTTTCATTTAATCTTAGAAACCTTTCACTATTTAATTGTAATAATATTTGTTTCTGTGTCCTTTGTACCAGGATTAAAGGTATGCCTATCAACGCATTATGTTCTGATTTTTTCACAACGAGATGGCTAAAACATGCTTACGCCATGAATGTGAACCCTGTTCCAAATCCTGAAACATGGGTCATTCCTGAGAAGGTTCGTGATCGCATTGTTTTACCATGGGAGATAAAGAAGCAATCCGGAAGACCAAAGAAATCAAGGATACCATCTGCTGGGGAGAAACGAAAGCTACAAACATGTTTGAATTGTGGGCAAAAGGGACATAATAAAAAACATTGTCCGAAACCATCGTCTACCATAAGCAAACCAGCCAAAAAAGCACGAAGATGTAGCATTTGCAAGAAGGAAGGACATTATAGATCGAAGTGCCCAGATAGGCCACCCGAGACTTTTTTGCATGACATGGATGAAGCAGTCATTCATACTTCTCAAGAACCTATCTTAGACGGTTAAATTTCACTTCGATAGTTGTTGTGGTGATGGTGTTGTCCACTTTAATATGTATTTGTATCTTCTAACTGCTGTGAAAATAATGTCTTGTACGGTTAAGTTGAATTTATAGTATATTGATATTTTTGTTCTAGTATAAATTTGCAAACAGGTGCTTAATTTAATTTAATTTAGTAGATAGATATTTGAACACAGGAAAGGCTGTTTCCTTATATGTGTGCTTTAGTTTTCAAGCCCGGGGCAACTGTAATATAAAAAATATAAATACAAGTTGCTTTATGATTTGCTGAAGATTCCCGGGCTTCATAAATGAAGAATTGATTTTCCACCTGATTAAAAGCGACTTTAAAAGCGACTTCAATAAAGTCACTGTGGAAGTCGCTTATGGATCTGCTGAAATATTTAAACTGGGCAGCATTAACGGGCTTCAAAAAAAAATGCACGTGCTTCATAAGTAAGGATTCCCATGCTTCAGAATTGTAGAATTTATCTTCCACCTGATCAATAAGTGACTTTAAAAGAAACTTCAATAAAGTCACTTTTGAAGTCTCTTATGGATCTGGTGAAACTTATAAATTGGGCAGGATTCACGGGCTCTAAAAATCAAATGTGAGTGCTTCAAAATTAAATAATCCCCAGGCTTCAATATCAAATTATCCCACTACAGCTGTACCCCACCCCCAACCCCACAATCCCCTTTTTATTACCAAAAGTCCAACAAAACAAAAGAAATTCAAAACCCCCACAACAGCTCTTCCTTACGCCTGTCATACCCAAATCTGCATATGAGGTTTATTGTTTTTTTTTTTTTTTTCATTTCTTTGTGCTCTCTCTCTCTCTGCTCTTCCTCGCGCCTAGATCTACAGGTAATCGTTCTTCTTGAATTTTTTTTTTCCTTCTTGTTTTTCTATCTATCTCTGCTCTTCGTCACCGATATTGTTGAAGTTTTTTTTTTCCTTCTTTTTTCATACATATATCTCCTTGCCATGGTTATCAGTATGTATATGTACTACCATTGTTCAAACACTTATTAAAAACACAAACTGATAAGTTTTTTAATAGGTTTTTTGAAACATTATTTTCTTTTTGTTTTTAAAATTTTGTTTAACTCTAAACAACATTGCCATAGATTTCTTTGTTATCTTTTTCTTGTTTTAGATCGGGTATTATGGACATTATTTATTTTTGTAATTTTTTTTCGATTTTCATATATAAAGTGAAATGGGGAAGAATTCCGTTTATGTTGTTTTCAAAGGAAGGAAAACTGGTATGTGTTATTCTTGGCCTGAATGCCAAGCACAAGTAGATGGATTTCCAGGAGCTTCTTACAAGAAGTTTAACTCGACAGATGATGCATATAAAGCTATCACTGCTTACGTACATCCTCAAAATTCATTTCAAAGTTTAGAAGAGAATGTATCTGTGAAGGTTCAAACCACTGAGAAGGTTCCAAGCACTGGATTTATGTTGTTTTTATTCATTGTCGTTTTTTTTTGCTGGAGCAATATTTGGCAAACTTGTTTGAAAGCTCATTTATGTTGATGTTGTGGTGTTTGTTAGATAGTAATTGATGTCATATGGTAACAGATCTTTTATGTTTATGTTGTGGTGTTGAAAGATAGTAATGGATGTCATATAGTAATGGATCTTTTATATTTATGTGGTATTGAGAGATCATTTATGTTTATGTTTATTCGAGCAATATGCAGTTGTTTTGACAGATAGTAATGGATGTCCTATTTTTTTTTTTTTTTTTTTGGTCTGAATTACATATGGTTGTCCATGTTAGGAGTTTTTTGTCTTTTTGAAGATTACAGAAAACAAAAGAAAATATGAAGATAGTAATGGATGTTATATAGTAATGGATGTTATATAGTAACGGATATGTTTATGTTGTGGTGTTCGAAGATAGTAATGGATGTCATATAGTAACGGATCATTTATGTTTGTTTAATGTCTACATCTTTTCTACGGCCTTCATTTTCTATTGAATCAGTAGAAGTGTGGGTGTCATTTTCTATTGAATCAGGAGAAGTGTGGCCTTCATTTTCTATTAACGGATGGAAAGGTGAAGTGTGGGTGTCATTGTGATTTTAGCATTCTGTATGGATATGGCTGTAAAAATAATAAATAAAGGAAGGGAAATAGGTGTGCTGAAGTTTCCCACCTTTCCATATTTTTTTAAAAATCGTTAAAAATATGTTTAAAATAATATAATCAATTTCCATAGCCCGGGAAAACTGACTTTGAGGCACGGGAAGTGTGTTGTGAAGCACGAGAATCGTCATATCCCGGGCTTCACAGAACCCCTTTTTCATTTATTTACATTTTTTAAATATTTTTATTAATTACTCAACCACCTAAATTGTATGACTACATGCGGGGGCCTTCCGTTGGACATGGACCCATGTCCCGAAACCAACTTCAAAAGAGCGTGTCCTTGGTATGCTAGGATATGAGGTGGGAGTGGAGGGCTTTAGTTGGTGGATGGAAAGGTGAAGTGTGGGTGTCGTTGTGATTTTAGCATTCTGTATGGATATGGCTGTAAAAATAATAAATAGAGGAATGGAAATAGGTGTGCTGAAGTTTCCCACCTTTCCATATTTTTTTAAAAATCGTTAAAAATATGTTTAAAATAATATAGTCAATTTCCATAGCCTGGGAAAACTGACTTTGAGGCACGGGAAGTGCGTTGTGAAGCACGGGAATCGTCATATCCCGGGCTTCACAGAACCCCTTTTTCATTTATTTACATTTTTTATAATATTTTTATTAATTACTCAACCACCCAAATTGTATGACTACATGCGGGGGCCTTCCGTTGGACATGGACCCATGTCCCGAAACCAACTTCAAAAGAGCGTGTCCTTGGTATGCTAGGATATGAGGTGGGAGTGGAAGGCTTTAGTTGGTGGATGGAAAGGTGAAGTGTGGGTGTCATTGTGATTTTAGCATTCTATATGGATATGGCTGTAAAAATAATAAATAGAGGAATGGAAATAGGTGTGCTGAAGTTTCCCACCTTTCCATATTTTTTTAAAAATCGTTAAAAATATGTTTAAAATAATATAGTCAATTTTCATAGCCCGGGAAAACTGACTTTGAGGCACGGGAAGTGTGTTGTGAAGCACGGGAATCGTCATATCCCGGGCTTCACAGAACCCCTTTTTCATTTATTTACATTTTTTTTAAATATTTTTATTAATTACTCAACCACCCAAATTGTATGACTACATGCGGGGGCCTTCCGTTGGACATGGACCCATGTCCCGAAACCAACTTCAAAAGAGCGTGTCCTTGATATGCTAGGATATGAGGTGGGAGTGGAGGGCTTTAGTTGGTGGATGGAAAGGTGAAGTGTGGGTGTCATTGTGATTTTAGCATTCTGTATGGATATGGCTGTAAAAGTAATAAATAGAGGAATGGAAATAGGTGTGCTGAAGTTTCCCACCTTTCCATATTTTTTTAAAAATCGTTAAAAATATGTTTAAAATAATATAGTCAATTTCCATAGCCCGGGAAAACTGACTTTGAGGCACGGGAAGTGTGTTGTGAAGCACGGGAATCGTCATATCCCGGGCTTCACAGAACCCCTTTTTCATTTATTTACATTTTTTTAATATTTTTATTAATTACTCAACCACCCAAATTGTATGACTACATGCGGGGGCCTTCCGTTGGACATGGACCCATGTCCCGAAACCAACTTCAAAAGAGCGTGTCCTTGGTATGCTAGGATATGAGGTGGGAGTGGAAGGCTTTAGTTGGTGGATGGAAATGTGAAGTGTGGGTGTCATTGTGATTTTAGCATTCTGTATGGATATGGCTGTAAAAATAATAAATAGAGGAAGGGAAATAGGTGTGCTGAAGTTTCCCACCTTTCCATATTTTTTTAAAAATCGTTAAAAATATGTTTAAAATAATATAGTCAATTTCCATAGCCCGGGAAAACTGACTTTGAGGCACGGGAAGTGTGTTATGAAGCACGGGAATCGTCATATCCCGGGCTTCACAGAACCCCTTTTTCATTTATTTACATTTTTTTAAATATTTTTATTAATTACTCAACCACCCAAATTGTATGACTACATGCGGGGGCCTTCCGTTGGACATGGACCCATGTCCCGAAACCAACTTCAAAAGAGCGTGTCCTTGGTATGCTAGGATATGAGGTGGGAGTGGAGGGCTTTAGTTGGTGGATGGAAAGGTGAAGTATGGGTGTCATTGTGATTTTAGCATTCTGTATGGATATGGCTGTAAAAATAATAAATAGAGGAATGGAAATATGTGTGCTGAAGTTTCCCACCTTTCCATATTTTTTTAAAAATCGTTAAAAATATGTTTAAAATAATATAGTCAATTTCCATAGCCCGGGAAAACTGATTTTGAGGCACGGGAAGTGTGTTGTGAAGCACGGGAATCGTCATATCCCGGGCTTCACAGAACCCCTTTTTCATTTATTTACATTTTTTCAATATTTTTATTAATTACTCAACCACCCAAATTGTATGACTACATGCGGGGGCCTTCCGTTGGACATGGACCCATGTCCCGAAACCAACTTCAAAAGAGCGTGTCCTTGGTATGCTAGGATATGAGGTGGGAGTGGAAGGCTTTAGTTGGTGGATGGAAAGGTGAAGTGTGGGTGTCATTGTGATTTTAGCATTCTGTATGGATATGGCTGTAAAAATAATAAATAGAGGAAGGGAAATAGGTGTGCTGAAGTTTCCCACCTTTCCATATTTTTTTAAAAATCGTTAAAAATATGTTTGAAATAATATAGTCAATTTCCATAGCCCGGGAAAATTGACTTTGAGGCACGGGAAGTGTGTTGTGAAGCACGGGAATCGTCATATCCCGGGCTTCACAGAACCCCTTTTTCATTTATTTACATTTTTTAAATATTTTTATTAATTACTCAACCACCCAAATTGTATGACTACATGCGGGGGCCTTCCGTTGGACATGGACCCCTCTCTTCATTTTCTTCAAGTAGTGTTGTTCTTGGGTCTCTTTTTCAACTTCAGTTGCCACTTGACTGCTCTCTTCATTTTCTTTGCTAAGTTTGGATTTCAATTATGGTAACTACAAAATGAGACACATAACAGTATATAATTTGTTGACGGACCAATTTTCTAGGGGGAATTGCAAAATTGTCCATTTGCGAAAAAATCAAGTGCCATTGACCGACGGATGGAAGGTATATCTTTTTGGCTAAACTCTAGAATCCATGGTAAAGGGATTCCAGTGAAAATCAATTCTGCATATTTCAGCATAAAGACACCGCAACTGTTGCTGCAAGTTCAAATTAGACAAACATAACACGGTGAATGAATTTATTTATCACAGAGTGAATACATTGTAAAAGTTATTGTCATAGAAAACAATACCTATCATCTTGTTGAGGAATCAAATCGTTGTTGACGTTTATAGCCTTGAATGCACTACTTGAAGGAGGCATATTAAGTTCTTCATAGTAACCTGAATGCTTCAAAATGGAGGGTAACAAATAAAGCAGGCAACAAATGTCTTTTAACCGATAATTTTGATCATGGTGGCCCCAGAATGAATCGTACAGTTCTACCTTTCCTTCTTTCGGAAATACGTGGCATATCATCCAGTGCCCGGCTGAGTTGCATGGTATCAACACCTGTATATAAAATACAAACGTTATGACCACGCTGTGATATACAAATGTTTGAACACATTATTATAAAAAAAAAAAAAAAAAAAATTAACGTAAAAACAACATACTTACTGACTCAAATTTCCACCAAGGGTCCTCATAAGTCAAATCATGACCTTGAACATAGCTTATCAATTCTGCGGGTGGCACAAATTCTAAAACATTGAATTCAGGGTATTCTTCCCAAACTTCGACATTGGGAGGAGTCTTGACCTTCTTCTTTTTTGCCCTTGTTATCACATTTTTTCTATCCTTCGCCCTTTGTTTATCTATTTTGTCCATCTCAACTTTCCATTTAAGATTCACCAAATGCTGTAAAATGAATTTAGTAAAATTGTTATCAATTTAAAAAAGTTTCAAATTTAGCGAGTGAAATGAACTTACAAAAAATGTGGTTGGGACCAATGCAATATCCTCATTGTACTCAGCTTCTGGTGTCGAACGCCTCCTCCAGAGAAGGTCAAGGTAGCTGTCTATGTGCTATATATAATACAAATGATTGACGTTAGAAAAAAAAGTCTTAAATACTTACTAAACCAGAGAGAAAACTAATGAAAAAAATATACCATGGTTGATAACCATTGTTGGCAGTCCAGGAGCTCGTTGAAATGCGTACGGTTCATAGGTACAATTTGACCAGTATAAAGACTGTTATTGGTCAAATGTTCTAAATATATTAGGAAAAGAGAAATTACACGTTATACTATCAATAGAAAAGAGAAAACAAATAGACTATTACCTAGCGTGGTCTTTGCCTTTCATAAATGCCATGAATTCTACATTATTTGAAAATTCGTCTAACGCAACTGGCTTCCTTTTCTTTCTCATTGGCATGGGGTTAGTCCATGGGCTCCGGATATACCTTGACCGCTTCCGAGCTCTCACCTTGTCAATATCCTTGTATAAGACATCCGGGTGTGGTCCATCAAGCGCTACGACACTCATATTGGGGTTTGGAACCACAATGTTTGCCGCTGGGGATGGGTAATCGTCCACCGATTGAGGCTGCTTAACCAGCCTATCCAAACCCAAATTCTGCGAATCCGCCTTCTCTATATCATTTGACAGCATCTCACTGGCAAGACATGCAGAATTGATGATCTCCTCAATTTCATCTTCCTGAAGGATATTTTTTAACTCGGGATCCTAAATTTACAAAGAATAAAATCATATAAGTAAAATACCACAAGACATGCCATCATTCCATAAAGTCACGTCACATTGCAATCTAAAACACCATAATACAGTAGCCTTGCATTCTGGTGTTTCCATAAAGTTAACATACATACAAATACTTCCGCATTCTAGTACAAATACTTTGTCCACATACACATACTTTGTCCACATACACATACATACCTTAGATAAAACAACTGAAACAGAAGTGTCCCCTACTTCCGCATGAACAATGTCAGTGTCACCATCAACCTTAGTAGAAAATTCATCATCACCACCCTTAACCTTCTCCAATTGATTGTCACCACCCTCAATCTTCTCCAATTCATTGTCACCACCCTCAGCCTTCTCCAAATGTACTGCAGTTGAAACATTGCTCTTTTCCTTTTCCACTTCAAATACGATTTGAACATGGTACACATCGTTATCCTAAAGTGATAACAACATTAATTAAGTACTAAACATTTGAAGAATGTTTATGAAGGACTATACATTTGAAATACGACAAAATAAATCAAGATTACCATATGAAAATCAATGTCATCGTTTTCTTTCGACCCGTCCATGTCCATAAAAGTTTCTTTGCTTGCTTCTGATTTTTCAAATGTTGATTGTTCAGTTGGCTTTTCTCCCACCTTCTTCTCTTTTCTAATATTTGCAAATTCCACCTTCATCTCTTTTCTAATATTTGCAAATTCATCTTTAGAAAAAGCAAGCAACCGTTTCTCGCTGTCCTAAATCAGTGTAGCAACAGCTCAATAGAGTTCAGCTACAGTGGACAGAGCCGAAGTCTGAAATTTAGACTGCAAATCCAAAGCATCATAGGATATGTTAGGCCTAGACATTAGTAACATAGCATATTGACATAAGACTATAAAAGAATATCATCTAAATGTTTGCAAAATTACACAACTTATACCAGTGCCTTAATTACACACTTCGATTAATAACTTAATAAAAACTTCACAGTAGAATTAATAATCGAGAGAAGATCTTTACAAGTAAACGCCCATAAGGAAACTTTTTTTTTTTTCTTTTACATCCACAACATGCGGAATCCAAAAAATTACTAATAATACCGAAACATAATAAATTTGTACCTTAGGAGTTTCAAAATCTCCTTCTTTGAAGAGCTGCCTCTTAGAATTGGGATCTGAAAATGAGCTTTTGGATCTGATGAAAGATGTTGTATGTTGGTTGTGAAAAGAAGCAGCTCCCTCATCAATGTCATCGTCATCCTCATCAGAACCAACATTTTGTACCTCTTCAAATTCCATGTGTACAGGTTTAGCCAACGACTTGTAGTATTTGGTCCTTTTTTCAAACTTGTGAACTTTCCAAGGAAACAAATCCATCTGAATGTAGGGAACAAAAAATGTTACGCTCTTGCTACAAGTCGGTATGACTATAGAAAAAGGAAAAAGGAAAAGTAATGAAATACGTACCCCTGATGAGAACTTGGATTCAATTTTCACAACCCTTGTATCGAAATTCCATCTCGTAAATCGTGGGAAGCCTGTGCTTATTCGTTGCCCAATGACACCGACCAAACGGACAATTCTTTCAACTGCCCAAACCTATACAATTAAAAATAAAACAATGTTATTCTATACCTAAATATTGTGTGCAATGTTGAAAAGACTATAAAATGTGATACTATTACCTGAAATGGTAGAGGAAATCCGAATATATTGATTGTATGGCATTTGGATGTATTATTCTTCTGAGCATTCTCGTGTACCTTTGGTAAATCAATGTCTTCTTTCTCTACTACTTCTTCATCTTCTACTTGTATTTTCTTTTTCTCCCTTTCCACCGCTTTGTTTTTCTTCTTCTTCTTCTTCTTCTTCTTTTTCTTATCCTCATTCTCTTCCTTATTTACTTCCTGCTTGTGTCCATTATCCTCTTTCTTTTTGTTTTTACCTCTCAGTGTGGTAACGTGACTCTGGAGTAAACCCTTAAGCCAAGACATTGTAAAGTTGTGGATGTAAGAGCCCCATGAAAAAGTATTAAAAGCATTTTCATCCTTAACTAAAGTGAACAGCCAAGCCGGTATGGCTTTTCATGCGTCCTCAGTGCCAAAGAATTGGGACACCATTAATAGGTACGCCATCTTCAGGGCATCTTCACCATCCACATCCGTGAGTTGTTTAAAAGTGCCAAACAACAATTCACCACTTGGCCTTTTTCCATTGAAATATCTACTCAGTATAGAATCGGCAACAACTTGTTTTTTTTTCTTGAAATCTTCAGGCAGGGGGCCCATGTTTAACCCACTGCACAAACAAAACTCTTCTCTCCCAAAACGAGCCTTTTGTCTCCCTAAGCCAAACCACATTTCATCATCCTTTTGTTGGTTGGGAAGAATGATCTCCTTTTTGAGAAGGTTGTAGATGAGCATGCCATGAATGATCAAGGGTTGGACCAAATCCAAGTAACGGCCAAAAGGCCCTTCCTTAAACCTGTCAAGCATGCCACACCGAAGTAGGACAGCCTGCAAATCCGTGATGATAAAACGCTTGTTTTGCGAGTTTATTCTTGTGTGGATCCAATCTTTATGGTCCGGGAACCGCCAGAGTTTTCCGTTTGGATCAACAGGCATCTGTTTAATAACAAAACCAAAAAAAATTAACACTTAAGGCGCAAAAATTGATTTTATAAATGTAAAGAGAAAAGGAGACAATTAAATAGGAAAACTAAGTATTCATATTTATACAACCTATACATAAGAAGAATACCACAATGACAATAATTATTTGCAAGTCATTATATATTTTAAATATCTCTAAAAACTTGGTAAATAACAGTATATGCACTTTCCAACCTCAGCCAAGTTAAGAAAATACTAAATAAAAACAACCAATTTTAAAGCCCCGAAATTGGATTCCAAGCCCGGGATTCCTTACTTTCACGCCTGGGAATTGGACTTCCTAGCCTTACTTTCAAGCCCGAGAATTGGACTTCAAAGAATGGGAATTTTAATTTCAAGCACGGGAATTTTACTTCCATTCCTGGAAATTGAAAATCATGCTAATGTAACATGACAACATAATGATAATTCAAACCAAAACAGACCTTTTCCCCATCCCCACCAAAAAACACATAAACAAAACAACATTCAAAAACAATCATCTACCTCCCAAACACCTCCATTTCAAACAAATGGCACATATCCAAATGGTCAAAGTTTTCCATCTATCATGTGAAAAGATGTTCAAAGTTTCCTATCTATCATGTAAAAGATGTTCCAAGTTTCCTATTTATCATGCAAAAGGATGTTCAAAGTTAGAAGATCAATTCCTCTGGTTTCTAGACTGTAGAATTTGATATAATCAACTAATTCATACAAGATTCTACTAACCCTATAAAACAAACAACTATATATAACCATCAAGTCTCACAAGTTGTGGAATTACCTATATTGTTGTGAGTCACAACAATATAGGTATATGCATAAACAAGCAATTACATGCATATCCCAAATGCACAATCTTCACAATCGCCACAGTGGGGGTGATTGCATAATGCTAGCTAACATGTAATTCCACATTCTCAATGCATATGATTTCATTTCCTTAATTTCTCTTTTATCCCCCTACAAACACAATTTTCCATCTCCTAAAATTTTCGTATGCTACAAAAGTCTAAAAGCCTTCTTTGATATCAACAATAATACTCTAAATAATATATACTATACAAGTGCTTTTCTAATTATGATAAATACTTCTTAAGTGTTTTTATTAACATAAAATTATTTCTGACTAAATAAAAATACTTATCTTACAATCAACAATAACATTTTTCACTTGTTATAATTGCTAAATCTTACTATAATTAAAGTATTTTTAAGAACTTCCTTGAAATCTTTTAAAAATCTTCAAGTAACTATCAACAAAAGAAAACAGTTTAAGGAAAACTTTATGTCTATTGACTTATTAGTAATGTTCTATATTTTACAAAAACTTGTTTTCTATATTCCTCTTTGTCTTTTAATTATTTTTCATTTCAAAAAATAGAAAATGCGGGGTAGGGGCTTCGTAATATTTGCATATAGCCGGGCAAAATCATCAACTTCAAATTATGACACTCAGTTTCCATCAATTGCAATCTTTGGAGCAAACAAAAACGAAGGAGGCAGAGCTCCCATTAACAAAGCAAAACACAACCCAACCAAGAAAGAACTAAGCAGCCAATGAGGAAAAAGGCAAAAGCAAAACAAAATAGAGCTTAGAAGCTGATTACCTTGAAGGTTGATTGGGTTGGAGAAGGTTGAACTCTTGCCTTCTTGATGGATTCGAGATTCTGCGAGGTCGGATTCTTCTTCTTTTCTTCAGATTCGGGATTCACCGGGTTAGGGATTCAAATGGGGGTTATTGGGGCTCGACGCTTGGGGGTGAAAACTGTTTTTAGGGTTTAGGGTTTAGACAATTTGGGGGGTTGGGGGTGGGAAATAACTCAAATAAGTGATGAGGGTAAATGGGTAATGTTGAATTAAATAAAATAAGTTATTGAAAATCATTTAAAGGGCTCTTTGGTAACTTCATCTCATTTTTGGACATTTATGCTCTTTTTTCAGAAAGTGGACATTTTCAGTCTTTTGCTCTTTAGGGAGGCTATTTTCTCATATTCCCACTAAAAAGTATGTTTATTGATTTAACTATTCATAGTTTTAATAACTTGTTTTCTCTCTTCACGCGTTGGACTTCTGTCTATAGGGCATTAGTAACCTGAAAAATCAAAATAGAGAGCTCGACGGGGTACTTTGGGCGACCGGGGTTGTGTCAACCAAATACTCCCTAACACTCAAGTCAAAAGAATGTTTGAATTAAGTCAAATTAGATACAGAAAGTTAGTAGCTATGATCAAACCGTGAGTTCGATGTGTGATGTCAAATGATGCAAGTAACCCGTGTGAGTCGACAAATGATGTCGAGGGGTTCGTGAGACAAAGGTTGGATGGTAGTGGGTAACGAGACTACATTGGATCAAAAGTCTACCTTGGGTGTGACTCGTCTAGGTCGACGTTGATCATTTCACTATGACTAGCATCGTGAAAGCTGCAATCAATAAAGAATGATAATTGAGGAGTGAATCAGAGCTTTCATGTGTAAGCCTCTGTTTGGTATGAGGGAAGAATGGAGGGAGGGAGAGGGTTGGAGGGAGAGGAGAAGGGAGAGAGAGGAAATCACTTGTTTGGTTGGAGGGAGAAGTGAAGGGAGAGGATGAGAGGAGGGAGAAGAAATCCCTTTGGGCCCATAAAATTGGATCCTCCCAATGATGGGTGGATCAATGGAGGGAGAGTGATTGAGGGGCAAAGACCAAAATGCCTTCCCTTTCTATACTACCTTCCAATTTTTTAAGGGTAATAAAGTAATTTTACAAATTAAACATCAATCCATCCATCCAACCCTCCTTTCAATACCAAACAACATAAAGGATTGATGTTATCCTCTCCCTCCCTCTTACTCTCTCTCCCTCTTTAATTCATCCATCCCTCATACTCTCCTTCTCTCTTACCAAGCATAGCCTAAGAGTGGGAAAAGATTCGAGTCCCCTTCTCTAGGTGGGGCTTTGCTACTTATAGCATCCACAGTAGGGCTCTTTTGAGACGCATTTATATGGATCCACTTTTAAGGTGGGCATAGTGGGGTAAGATTGGACCCAAATAATAAGAGTCATCCGTGGGACCCACAACACAAAACCTATATTAGGTTTTAAATTTGGAACTTATTTTGGGTCTTATTCAATTATTACATTTTGGGTTCCCAACACCCTCAATCATTTAGGTTTATATATATATAGTCTTTCTATTATCAATTCGAACTGACAATAAATAGATCATGACGAAAAATGTGGACCACAGATTATGTAGAAGTTTTGACAAATGTATACACTTTGAGTTAAAGTATGTAAATCTAGTGGTCCACATTCTTTGTCCTGATATATTTATTGTCAGTTCGAACTGATAATAGAAAATATGTATATATATATAATTGCTTTTAATATATATATATATATATTATATTAAAATTTAATAAATTTTAATATTTAATTGCTTTTAATATATACTTTATAAAAAAAATTTATAATTTTATAATAAATTTTAAATTTAAATAATTATATATAATGAACAAATATGAATAATTTTAATTGTGATTTAAAAAAATTATTTTAATGAAATTAAAATAATTTTTTTGAAAACATTATTTTTTTTTTCATTTATTTTACTAGACTTGAATTATGAATACTAGACTTGTCACATTATAAAATAATATTTTATTCATAATAAAAAAAATAAAAAATAAACATGTTACATTAAAGAAAGTATTATGTCTCATTACCATAATTTCTCCGAACATGCTCCATTAAATCTGATTGTAATGTATTATTTATCCCTCTATCACATACTCTATCATGACGAGATGCAATATGAGCCCCTAACAATGCAGGGTCACGTGCATATGCAGGAAGTTCGATGTTTTCTTCTTGTAATGGTACCCATGGTTCAAGGTTCGTGTGTCGTTCGTCCTCAATTATCATGTTATGCAATATAGTGCACATCTTCATGATCTTACATAGATCATCTTTCTACAAATATCTAACAGGACTGTGAGTGATCACCCATCTACTTTGCAATACACCAAATGCACGTTCCACGTCCTTACGAGTAGCCTCATGCTTCATTGCAAACAATCTTTCTTTACCACTAGTAGAGTGTGAGATTGATTGGATCAGCGTTGCCCACCTAGGGTAAATTCCATCAGTTAGAAAATATCCCATTGTATAATAGTGTCCATTTACCTTGTAATTGACTGGTGTGTGTCTACCATGGATGATATTGTCAAATAACGGTGAATGCTCAAGGACATTCAAATCATTATGTGAACCGGCCATACCAAAGAAAGCATGCCAAATCCATAAGTCGTTTGATGCAACCACCTATAATATTAGAGTGGGCTTATTATGATGACCTCTGTGTGGTGTCATGCCAAGCAGTGGGACAATTCTTCCATTCCCAATGTATACAATCTAACGATCTGAGCATTCCAGGAAATCCTCTTGCATCTCCTTCTTGTAACAATCGTGCAACATCTTCTGTGTTGGGTGCTCGCATATATTGTAACCCGTACAATGCAATTATGACGTCACAAAAATGTTTCATACTCTGAACGACCGTCGTCTCTCCAATTTGTAAATATTCATCACAACAATCTCCTGCGTAGCCGTACGCTAGTAAACAAATTGCAGTTGTCTTGTTTTGTAATCCGGACAGTCCCGGTCGACCAACAACATCATCCTTTTTCGTGAAGTAAACATCGCAAGCTTCGACATTCGATAGGATTCGCAGAAATAACCCACGCCTCATATGAAATTGTCTACAAAAATATTCTAATGGATATTTACAATCGTCTGTAAAGTAGTCATTCCAAATCCGATCATGGCTTCCCGCTCGATCTCGATTAATATACCATCTCCCATCCATTTGATCTCTCATTAATACAGCTCGTGTATATAGAGGTTGAAACCCTCGTTGTTGACGGAGCACAATCGACTCTTCTTCATCAGAAGAGTCCATCCCGTACTCATACTCATACTCATACTCATACCTATTTGATGGTTCCATTTGAAAACAAGATGAAAATTGAAGAGTGTGTATAGGATGGTTGTGTTGTGTGTATGAATAATAAGATAATAATGAATATTTATAGAGTTCTTCAAAAAGTAGCCGTTGAAGCATGTTGTGTACATGCCGTTGTGAAACAAAGCATTATTACATATGACATGCATGTCATCAGAAAAGTAGCCGTTGGTACTTGGTATAAAATGTAATAAATTTATGTGAAAGAAATGTATTAAAAAACATTTTTTTTTTTTTGGAAGCATACTATGTACAAATTTTTGTGAAAGAAATAATCATTATATTCTACATGCTTTTGTGGTAATAAAGCAGCCGTTGATACATTTTATGAAAAGTAATAAAATTGTGTGAGTTTAGAAGCATGCTATGTACAAATATTTGTCAAATAAACCATCATTATATTCTACAAGCTTTGTCATCCTAAAGTAGCCGTTGGTACAACATTATATTCTACATTATATCATGCATGCTTTTGACCATTGGATAACAGACATGTTTGAAATTAGTTCTAACCATTGCTTGTTCTTTTTAGTCGTTGTATCCATATCCTATATAATAAAGCATGAGCTAAATGTTTTTGCTCATATATATTCTTCAATGGATAACAACTACTACAACTATGGGTATGAAAGCTCACATGGCTACACCGAAGATGCATCCATTCTGCCATATGGTTACACACCAACTGATGGGACAAGCTCATTCAATCAGACACCTCCATTCATTGAGTTTCAACAAACTCCCACTCCAGAAGAAACTACACCGGTATAACAAAATTTGTCATCAGCAAGACAAAGAACTACAAGGGAAAGTTGCAAGAATCGGCAACCACACAAGGATGAAGCATTATGCAAAGCATGGTTGCGCGTATTTGAGGATGTGATTATTGGTACTAATAAAAAACAAGATTCGTTATGGTCAAATATTAAAAACATTTTTGAAGAAATTATGGGTTACAAAACGACTCATATAACATCTGCTTTGAATAGTCGGTTCAAAACGATTCTATTGGACTTAAATAAATATTCTGCCTGCGTATTGCGCGTTCAAACGGCTCCTACTAGTGGTTTCAATGCAGAAGACAATGTAAGTGACACCTAAAAAATTTTCCAATCGCATATACTGTTTTACATAAATTTGTAATACATCTTCACAATTCTTTTTATTTTATTTTGATAGGAAATTGCAGCGAAACACATCTTCCAAGAAACTCACGGTAAATCGTTTAGATTGGAAGCATGTTGGGCTATTGTGAAGAACACTGTAAAGTGGTATCATTACGTGGAAGGTGTGAAAGGACGACAACATAAGGGTGATACTAACAACTATCCGTTTGACCTGAACTCAGAATATTCAGGTGCCGATAAGTGTATGAGATCACTCCATGGACGTCCATCGCCGAGTTTAGTCAACCTTAGTGATGATGGTTCACCGTTTAATCAATCTAAAGGACTTGAACGTCCCCCTGGACGTAAAGCGTCAAAAGCTAGAAAATACAAGGCAAAGCCTTATAACGTAAATTTGTTATTTAAGGATATTCTCTGATATGAGGCTAGGAGTAACGAATTATATGAACGTGATATAGCATTGAAGGCGGCCATAGAAGAAAGAAAAATAAATTTTGTTCGTGGGATGGAAGAAAAAAAATTAGAATTTACGGGAAAAGACTTTGCAGAGAGGGAAAAACAACGAATAATAGATGAAAAAAAATTTGAATCAAAAATTATGTTTTGCGATCCAAACTCGTTGCTCTCACCTGAAGCAAGAATTTGGCTAATACAACAACAAAGGGATATAATTAGAAAAAATGGTGATGGTGGTTGTAGTGGTAGTTGATCATAGACACTGTTTTGTTTTAAATATTTATTTTTGTTGATGTAATTTGATTGTGCTAATTTTAAATTAATAAATTGTTTTATTTTAAATTAATTATAATTTGTTAAATAATTATTGATGGTGTTGATATTTAAAATATATTATATAATGTATTTATTAATATATATATATATTTTAAAGGAGAGTAATGATTGTTTAGAAAAAAGTAAAAGAAAAAAGGATCCACTTTCTCTTTTTCAATTTAGCCCCATTGTGGAGAAAAGATATCCAAATAAATAGGACCCAAATGGGAAGACCCATTTTTGATGATGTGGCAACAAATGGGTCTTGTTTTTGGGTCTTACCATTGGACTTGACAAGGTTCCGGTTCGAACCGTGGAACCGGAGGAACCGGAACCGGATTTTCGGTTCCGGTTCAAGAACCGAAATCGAAACCAAAACCAAAACCAAAACCGAAATCGAAACCTGAACCAGGGGAGGCCGGTTCCAGTTTCGGTTCTAATGTTTGAGGAACCGGGCGGTTCGAACCGAAATGGAACCGGTGGTCCTAGTTCCAGTTCGAACTAGCGGTTCCATGGTTTTTTTTTTCTTTTTCTGGGCTGATCGTTGGAGGCCCAACGGTCAGCTGACATCAGCCGACCGTTGGGTCCTCCAACGGCTACCCTTTTTTTTTTTTTTTTTTTTTTTTCTTTTTCAGTTTTTCTTATCTATAAATACCCCCCCTCCCCTTCATTTTTCCTCACACCAGTTTCCTATCAATTCTCTCTATTCTCTAATTCTAATCTCTCTCAATTCTCCAACACTCTCCAAGTCTCCAACTCTCCAAGTTTCCAAGGTTTTTAATATTTATTTCATTTTGAAATTAATTTTATTTCCAATTAATTTTATTTGTAATTTATTTTATTTCCAATATATTTTATTTGTAATTAATTTTATTTGTTAATTTATTTTATTTCCAATATATTTTATTTGCAATTAATTCTATTTCTAATTTATTTTATTTGCAATTTATCTTATTTTCAATTTATTTAATTTCCAATTAGTCAATTACTAAGTTTCCAATTTCATTTTTCATTTATTTGCAATTACTAGTTTACTACTTTACTACTTTACTACCTACTATTATTATTCTAAGTTTCCAATTCTCTCCCAAATTTATTTTTAAATGGCAAGTGGTGGAAATGGAAGGGGTCACGGCCGTGACGGTCCTAGGCGTTCGATTTCGATGAAAGGTAAGGGTACTATGATCGATAATCTCGGTCGTAACAACTCCACCTATCACGAATATCTGCAACACCAGGCCTATGCTGAAGACCTAGGCTTAAACTGTCCTACTCCCCCTCTAACAATTTCAGAACCCGATCCCAATGACACCCCCCACAATTTGACAAGCCAGTCAAAAAATATGTCTGATATTGATACACCTCCGGATTTTGATTTTGATCCACCGGAAGTGGAACTAGAAGAGGAGGAAGATCTAATACAGAAGCAGAGCAAATCTGATCTCTTCATCAAACATATGAAGAAAGTTAGGAAAGAAGATGGAAGCTATGTAACGGCTTGCAATTACTGCCCCAAAGTATATAAGTGGAGCAAATCCGGAGGATATGGCATTTATCGGAAGCATATTTTAACCAAACATCTAGAAGCAGAGACCAGAACGAGGTCACAATCACAAACTCCCAGGTACGCTACTCCTAACCAACAATTATTTCGTTATACTGATGAACAAAATAGAGAAGAATTAGCTAGGATGGTAGCAGTAGAACACTTATCATTCAGTTTTGGTGAAAGGGTTGGTTTTATTAACTATTGTCGACGAGCATTAAACCCTGCTGCATGCCGTGTCCCTAGATCCACACTCACACAAACACTTGAAAAGATTTATGTGAAAGAAAACTGAAAGATAGAAAAATATTTTGACAAATATAATGGTCGTATTACCGTATGTGCTGACATATGGACTGACCATTGGCAAACGCATTCATACTTGGGTGTCACTTGCCATTTTGTGGATGATGCATGGACTATCCAAAAAAGAATTCTTGCATTTAAAGTTTTTGATGATACACACACTGCTCAGAATATTTATAGACAACTTAGAATTATTTTTTCAGAGTATAAAATTGAAAACAAAATTTTTGCAATTGGTTTTGATAATACTTCTGCCAATACCGCTGCGATTCCATTTTTAATTGATTTATGCAAACCCTTTCTTGGTGGTACATTTTTTCATCAAAGGTGTGCATGCTATGTTTTAAATATATGTGTTCAAAAAGGATTAGAAACTCTTGAACATTTTATTCAACCTATTAAAAAAGCCCTAATGTTTTTATGGAGACATTCTTCTACAATGAAAGCATGGGCAAGATATTGTAAACAAAATGGTAGACGTGTCATTAAATTTCCTTGTGATGTTCCAACACGTTCAAATTCTACTTATAAATTGCTTGCTCAAAGTTATGAATATAGGAATTTATTAATTTCTTTTATTCAATTTCATGTTACTCACATTGAACTTTTTGAATCTCATTGGGATGCTTGTTACAACGTTTTTAATTTGTTAAAAGTTTTTAATAATGCTACAAACAATTTATCAAGTGTTTATATTCCTACAACACATTTATTTGCTATTGAGAGTCTTAATATTGCTGGTGCATTTTCTCATTGTGAATCCGACATAGCAATAGCGGAAGCCGTTAATGCTATGAAGGTAAAATGGTTAAATTATTATAAGGAGTTTCCAAATATTTATTTGATTGCTATGGTTTTTGATCCACGTTGTAAATTAGAACATTTGTCTTATTATCTAAAAGGTTATTATGGCGTCAAAGGTTTAAAGATTGAATATGATGTTGATGCGTGTTGTGATAGAGTTAAGAAATTATTGTATGATTTATAAGATAAATATGTTACAATTTATGGATCCTCACTGAACTTAGATGTTACACGAACACAAACTGTATCTCAGCCCCCATCATCCTCCTTCGGATTTTTGAATTTAGGGTATAGTATGTTATCAAAAAAAACCAAAAAACCTAGATGTTCTTCATCAAGCTCCGGTTTGTATTCTGAGCTTGAATCTTATCTAAATGCTTCTTTTGAGTTTATAGATATGCCAGGGAAAATAGAGTCCTTAAAATTTCTAGCACTCTTTCCAAAGCCATTTATGGAAAAGTCACCCACTTAATAAGTTTTGTAGAAATAGCACTAATTAAGGTGATCTGCCAAAATTGCCCATAATCTCTCTTTATCTCTCTTTCTTCCTTTCTCTCTTTATCTCTCTTTCTTCCTTTCTCTCTTTCTTCCTCTCTCCTCTTTTTTTTCTTCAAAAACCTCCATTGATCCATCAATGGAGGTCGGACAGACCTCAAATGGAGGTCGAATGGAGGGCGAAAGACCTCCATTGGAGTCGAAATGACCTCAACCTCCATTGGTGGTCGATGAAGAAGAAGATTAAAAACAAATCTGGAAATAAGTCTCGGGTATTTTGAAATAAGTCTCGGGTATCTGAAATAAGTCTTAGGTAGCTGAAAATAACTTGAAATAAGTCTCGGGTGACCTACCCGAGACTTATTTCTAAATACCCAAGACTTATTTCCAAATATTCGAGACTTATTTCCAGATTTATTTATTTTTAATCTTCTTCTTCATCGACCACCAATGGAGGTCGAGGTCATTTCGACTCCAATGGAGGTCTTTCACCCTCCATTTGAGGTTTGTCCGACCTCCATTGATGGATCAATGGAGTTCTTTGAAAAAAAACAAAGGGGAGAGAGAGAGAGAGAGAGAGAGAGAAAGAGAATAAGTGAGGGGCAATTTGGGCAAATTACATACTTTGGTGCTATTTCTACAAAACTTATTAAGTTGGTGATATTACCACAAAACCAATCCAATTTGGTGCTATTTCTCTCTATTTCCTCGGGAAAAAATTTGATATCTTACAATATTGGAAAGAGTACGCAAAGTACTATCCAATCATGGCTATAATAGCCAAAAATATTTTTTTCAACACCAGTTTCTATAGTGGCGGTGGAACAAGAGTTCAGCGCCGGGGGAAATATCCTGGATGAAAAACGTTCGTGCTTGACTCCGAAAACACTATAGATACAGGTTTGTGTATATGACTGGACGAATGCGCAATATAGACAACAAGAAATCGAGCAGGAGCCAACGTACAATTTCTTCAAAGATGACGAACTTGAACCTAAAACTGAAGCAGTGGAGCCAAAATAGCATATGTTGTATTGCGGTCATACGGATCACGCCATCACGACAACAATTAGTCCACGTCATCACCAAACCTGTAATAAAAGGTAAGAGAACTACGTGGCTTTTGATTCCTCGAAACCCCCCAAGAGGATACGTAAGCAACTTAATTGTGGTAAAAATTAAGTGCAAGGCTAATTACTTTACATTTTTTTTTTTTAGTTTTATTTTAATTTAATTTTGTAATTTGTCATTTATTTATTTTATGTTATTTTCGAATTTTGGGTGACCCAATTTCCAAATACCCAATGAAATGTAATTTGTAATTTGTCATTTTGTTTAGTTTTATTTTAAATTAATTTTGTAATTTGTCATTTGTTTATTTTATTTTATTTTCGGTCAGGTGATCCAACTTCCAACATCCAACATCCAACATCCAACCCAATGAATTTTATTTTATTTTATTTTGTAATTTGTAATTTATATATTTTATTTTATTCAATTACAATTTACAACTTACAAGTTACAAGTTAAGTCTAATTTATTTTATTTTTTTGTTAAAAAAAAAAAAAAAAAAGGTTCCAAACTGCTGGTTCCTCTTAACCTTGGAACCGAAACCGCCGATTCGGAACCAGACCGGAACCGTGCCAAGTCTACTTACCATTGTGGATGCTCTTATAGCAAGTCTTCATGAACCTATCGGTCAACCCATTGAAGACAAATGCTCGAATCTTGGGCCATAATTGCCCATTTAATAACGAGAATCTTGGAGATAACAGTAACGTCTGGGTATTAATGACGCCAGTTATTGAGAATCTCAGGATTTGTTGGTGACGTTACTAGCTTAACATCAATTATTTAATTGGTCGGTTTCAATTTTAGTCAAAGCTGACCTTGACTGATAAATTTGGGATTGGGCTTCAATCCTTTTGAGTGACTTAATTTCATGACTAGGCTTGCCAAGTTATAGTATAACCTGTTTTCGTATTTGGGCTTTGCCTATTGGGTTGTAGGTCGGTTTTTAGACCACTATAGTCACAAAAATCACAACTCAATCAAATAAAAAGAAAATAATAAGAAGAAAAAGTTGACACGGTGATTTCTGCGTGAAAAAAAACCTCAATGGGTAAATACCACAAAACCAAATTATTTTGACCACTTGATCGCAAAATCCACTAGTTGATAAAATAGATACACCTGCAGATTGATTATCTCAATCACACCACTTTTGGAGTATCCTTATCTAGATCTCAGGGATTCCACAACGGACCAATCCTTGGCCTCCCTCATATAAATAGCAAGCCCTTCAGCCATCAAAGGGGTTTAAGATTTTTGACTAACTTGAGAGCTATAGATTGCATTCTTCACACACTGTTCGAATAAGGCACCACCATCAATCGCTCTCTCCAATCGAGTACCGACCATCATGTCGAAAACATTCCATTCACCAGCCAAACTCCACATTTCTTCCATTCGACCTACCTAGGTCTTGCCTATCTCCTTTCTAAAAACAGCGTATGCCTACAAATACAATTTGTTTTATGTTAGAGTGACGATATTTACACCCCTTCTAAAACTGTATGTACACCCCAAATTAAGAATTTTATCAAAATTCCAATATTACCCTTAAATAAAATTATTAAAAGGATTATAATATAAGATTTTATCCTTACAATCCAATTTTATCTTTTCACACACTTTTTCTAAAAACACTTCATCCTAAAACTTACATTTTAAATTTTTTCTAAGAACACTCCATTTTTTTTTCCAAAATTATCCTTTTTATCTTTTAACACTCATTTCTTAAAAAAAAAAAAAAAAACACGGCATCATAAAAACCTATTTTTTCGATAAAAAAAAATCATTTTTTTTTAGATTCTACAAAATCATTTTGTTTTGATTTTGTTTTTTGAAATAATTATTTTGTTTCATTTGCAAAAGGTAAAGAAAAAGAAAAAGCTCAACTCAAAACTTTTAATCAAAAAAAAAAAAAAAAAAAAAAACCCAAAACACAAAACAATAAAGTATTGGACCCTTGTTTGGTTTAAAAGATCACTCTTGTGGCCTTGTTTGAATTTAGAGATCTATGATCTCATTATCTTTTTTTTTTTTTTTTTTTTTTTGTTGGTATTATGGGATTTTTTAAAAGGAGATCTATAATCTCCAGTAATAGAGAATCTCCATCAATGGAGATTTTGATCTCTATTATTGGAGATATAAGATTTATAGTTTTTTTTTTCCTTAATTTTTATTGATTGTTTTGTCTGGTATGTTTTTGATGATATATAAGAAAAAATGGGTAGGAAAAGAATAAGAACATGTTTTCGGGTTTGTAAACCAGTAAAGCAAAAGAAAATTGGGTAACGAAAATATGTTTGTGATGATAGATAAGAAAAAAATGGGTAGGAAAAGAAGAAGGACGTGTTTTAGGGTTTGTTAACCAGTAAAGAGAAAGAACATAATGTTGGATTATAAAACAATGATTTGTAGTGTCTTTAGAATTTATTTATTTTTTATTATTATTTATTTATTGGGGGGGGGGGGGGGGGGGGGGGGGGGGGCGGCGCCGGGGCCGGGGCGAGGGGCAAAAAAAAAGCTAAGAAAGGGACACAAAACTACGCCTTAAACAGGCAACACTTCTAGCATCAGCATCCAAAATGCCTGTGGAAACCAAGGGAGGGGCTTCAAGAACAAGCATACCTAAATCCATGCCATGACCTAAACGGGCGAGACTATCAGCCAACGAATTACCTTCTCTGAAAACATGAACAATGTCACAAAGCCACTCATCAACAATCATCCTTTTACAAATTTGGAGAAGACTAAACAAAGGATGGTTAGAGTTTGTATCTAGAGAGAGCAGTTGGATGGTAGTGAGGGAATCTGTTTCAACAATAATTTTTCTAGGGCATTCCAGGCCATTTTAAGGCCTTCAAATAATCCCCATAACTCAGCTTCAATCACACTACCACATCCTTTGTTCATCACAAAGCTTTTAACCCACTGACTCAAACTATTACTGCATAACACCTCCTGCTGTAATGGTTCCAGAATTAGTGTCTCGACTGCCATCAATATTCAGTTTTATCCATCCTTCATTTGGAGGATTGACACGCCCAAACCGGTTCTACAAATGCTACTGTAAATTACGCTATTCTACTACGGTTATTCTAAAAGGGCGCGTGGGTGGTTCACCCATCGCAAGTGTACGAGTCGTACGAGTAGTACATGGACACAAGTAAGGGTGGTCGTTCCCACGGGGAGGTGTCTTAGCTAACAAGTAAGTTCTAGGTTATCATTACTTATTGAATTTCTAATTGCTAACAAGTTCACTAATTAATGCTATCAAGATCAATTATACTAAGATTGCAATTAACTAAGATTAAAGCTTGATTAAAAGATGATTAAGCTAGACTAAGAGATGTTAGGGGATTGATTCATTCAAGTAATCATCAATTCATTAACCAATCATTAATTAAGCACATTCATAACATTCTAAGGCATGTAATTCATTTATCAATAATGTTAAGCACAAAATCCATCATCTAACACATAATCTAATATCATAGATAAGTGATGAAGAGAGGATTTAGGAATAGTGATGTAGAGATTCTCTAATTAACCCAAATCATGAATTACTTAGAGATATCTCTATGAAATGGATATTGAAACCTTCATACACAAAGTGTGACACATTTATGTATGAAATCAACTACCAAGTGTGTACAATTATATGTTTATGCAAGACATATCATCAACATATCATTAGAGTTCATAATACACACATACAAACCTTAGAGAGTGAATTACAAATGGATTGATTAAATCATTGGTTTAATTACAAGAGTTACATCAATCCCTTAACAAAAGGAGTTAGCTACACATAGAAATACATGAACTAGAGAATACAAAAGAAGAGTAAAACAAACCCATTTGGATTGGTTTCTTGGCCAAGAAGACTCCTCTTTGCAATCCAAGAACAATTTCCTTCTAGAGCAACTTGAGAAGATCAAGTCTAAGTAGCTCAAATTGGTGTTTGGCTACCTAGAAAATGATGGGAAAATGATGATGAACTAGCCTAAAGTTGAGAGAGTTATTCTCTCTCTTAAAAACTAAACTAAAGTCTAACTAAAACTAAAGTATTGTAGTCTAATTACTAAGTGTGTAGTGCAGTATATACTTACTAACTAAGATATATGATAGATATTTTGTATATTAAGTTAAAAGATGGAAAATATCTAATAATATCTAAGTGGTAAGGTGTATTGGACAAGCTTAGTTAATAGGAGAGGCAAGTGGACGAGCTGCCACATTTCCAGGCGTTCCGGCGAGCTTGTTAACTCTGGCCGGCGAGCTTATTCCCGCCGTCGTGAAGTCGCCGCGAAAACGGAAGGTTTTCGGCGACTTCTAACCTTCGGGACTGCGGGTTTGTTCCTGCCACATGAAACCACCGTCATTCCGCGGGTTTGGACGTGTTTGGAGCGGGCAAGAAGCCGCTGGAGGCAAGCTTCCAAGCTTGGTTGGCCATGGTGGTTTGAAGACTTGGAGGAGTTGATGGAGGTGGAAATCCTTTGCATTGGAGGCCAAAATGGGTGGAAAACGGACCGGAGGAGTTCCGGAAATAATTCTGGGCGGACGGACGCCGGAAACGGCGTCGGAAACCGTCGAAACGAGTCAGGTCTTCAGTCGGGTAAAACGGGTCCCCGGGTCGGGTCGGGGGTCTGTGCTGACCCGTCTAGCTGAGGAAGACGCGTGACGTCATGCTGACGTCACGCTGACGCGCGCTGAAGGCAGCCCAAAACGACGTCGTCCAGGTAGGTGACGTGGCAGCCTTTTGTGCATTGGCTGGCGAATTACAGAATAAACCCCTACACTCTTGACTAATCACCGAATTTGCAATAATTTCTCCAGGATTTCACTTTGACCCCTGATTCTCCATAATTACATATTTGCCCTCTTTTGCCCCGATTTCGCTACTTTTCTCTAGTTTGGTCCAAAATACTCCTGGTGAGCTGAAATACCTGAAAAACACTTATTTACAATATTAAATACCAAAAAGGCTCAAAAAACGGTTACAAAAGCCAAGTAAGGGAGCGCTAAATGTAAACATTTGGAGCGCGATCAAGGATTCCAAACAACTGGAATCACGAGACCAGTTCTAGCAGAGGAAGGTCGATTGGCATCAGACCAATCCTTGGCAAAAGAATTGATGATCAGATAAGGAGAAAGAGGGATTAAGAAATTCACATCAAATATATTTTTACACTTCCATTTCCACAAGAACCACAAAGTACTAGAAAATTAAAGATAGCCAGGGATCTCACCTATCACCAACTTATCATTTTGTAAATTCTAGACTAACCACTCTTCAATATCACCTTTAAACGAAGGAGAAGAAGTAACATCTTTAGGGGCCGTCTAGTATGGGGTAATCAAAATAATGTGATTCATTGGAAAGTGAAACCCAGTAATGTGATTCCTAGAAAACCTGTATACATGTGTTTGGTGGTGCATGGAAATATTAAGTCGGATTCCTGGGAATATCAAGTAATAGTGTTTGGTTGTACATGGGAATTTGTTTTTTTTTTTTTTTTTTTTTTTTATATATATATACATGGGAAAATCATTATTTCAAAAAAGTAATAATAATAATACTATTTTAATTTAAAATAATTATTTAGAAAAAATTGAATTTTTTTTAATAGATCTGGAGATTTCCAAATCTCTCCAAACAAATTTTTTTATAAAAAAAAAGAGTTAAATAGCAAATAGCAAAAACAAACAAACAAGAACAAATTAACAGCAACAACAGCAAGTTCGTTTGTTTATTAACTCTAACAACAACATAATAACAGCAACAACAACAACAGCAACAATAACAGCAGCAGCAGCTTCACTCGATTCTCTGTCTACGTTTGTTTATTAACTCTAAGTTCGTCAAGCAAGAGAGTTTTCGTCTGCTGCTCAAATTGAGATCTGGTAGTGAGCTAGGGTTTTGCTAGGAAAATTTGGGGATTTCTTGCTTGATTAAAAACATCAACAATCAGAGACGACGACGACGACGATTAAAAACATCAACAATCAGAAAAAATAAAAGTGTCTCCATACAAGCATCCCCATCATCACCATCTCTGCCACTCTTCGATGGAGGTCACAAACCAGAAAAAAAAAATAGAAAGAGAAGAAGAAGAACAGAATTATAATTGAAGAAAAACGTAGAAGAAGAAAATAATTGAAGAAAAAGATATAATAATTTTATTTAATAAGTGTGGATCCCACAATGGGAATCAAATGGATGGGCATCTGAAACCCACATGTTGGGGTAGGATTCACATTACCCCCAATGAGGGCAATGTGATTCCCATGGGATTCACTTTCCCGGGAATCAAAAAACCCAAACCTACTACCAAACATGGGAATGCTATGAGATTCCCATTCCCATGGCAAGATGACCCTATACCAAACGGCCCTTTAGATATGTTTTCCCAAACTCCACAAGACCAGTTGCAACCACGCAACAAATGGTTCACATCTTCAACATCAACATTACATCTGGGACAAGAAGCATCCATAGACAAACCTCTAGTTACTCTTAGCAAATTTGTGAGAAGCTTATTGTGAAGAAGAAGCTAGAGGAAATGGAGAATACGGGTAGGAATTTTGAGCTTCCAAATGAACTTCCATCGCCACTAAGGAAGATTAACTGTCTTTAGGTACCCTGTATAAGCAGACTTAACAAAGAAATCTCCATTTTTACTCCAACTCCATATGGCTTTATCTACACCACTAGAATTTCTTCCAGCATGAATGCAAGCAATTTTATGAATTATATCCCAAGGAAGAACAGCAGCTAGAAGTTGGATTTACCACTCCCAATTTAACAAATAATCTCCCACAAGCTGGTTAAGTTGGCTGGCATTAAAAGAAACCGTGGCATGATCTTTAAGTGCTCCAATACCTGAGACCCAATTATCAGTACAAAACCGAATAAGTCTACCATCTCCCACACGCCATCTTATACCTTTAGCAACAAGTTTGGCACTATAAGCAATGTCTCTCCAAATATTCGAATAGATAACATTCTTTTTAGCCCCAGAATCATTAATCGAACTATTCTTGAGGTATTTATGATTCAAGAGCTGACACCGGATGCCCTCATCATTTTGAAGGACCCGCCAACCTCATTTGGCAAGAAGAACTTGGTTCATATCTTTCGAATTCTTGATTCCCAGACCACCATATTGCTTAGGAAGGCAAACCGTATCCCACTTAACTAAATGGATAGTCTTCTTAGAAGAAATGTGACCCCAGGGGAAATCTCTGTTGATTTTATCCAACTTGTAACAAATATTGCTAGGGAACCGAATAGTGTATATGGGTAAAGCAGAGGTAACAGCCTTGATGAGCGTGGCCCTACCAACAAGAGAAAGAGATTCACTTTTCTAGGAAGCAAGCCTCTTTTGGGTTTTCTCAACTAACTCCATATAGGTTTGGTTGGTAACTCTACCATGGATGATCGGAACTCCCAAATACTTGCCAAGATTGTTAGTAAGAGGAGAACCACAAATTCTAGCTATGTTTCTAGCATCACCTTCCTTCATATTATTAGAGCAGAAAATCCTGGATTTGGGGAAGCTAACTTGCTGCCCAGAAATGTTACAAAATATGTCAAGACAATCCTTCATGGTATGGGCTTGCAAGGAAGTAGCTTGACTAAAAAGAATGAGGTCATCAGCGAAGAAAATGTGAGATATCTTAGGACCACCTCTAGAAATCTTAATAGGCTTCCACATCCCTACCTGAAGTTTCTCAGTGATCAAATGAGAAAGTTTTTCCATGAACAAAACAAAGATATAAGGAGAAAAAGGATCTCCTTGTCTAATACCACACCCCGGAGTAAAAGTGTCAGTTAATTCCCCATTTAAGAAAACATTATATTTCACATTTGTGATACACCGCATGATAAGGTCTACTAGCTTACACCCAATACCAGCTTCCATGATGACATTCTTGATAAAACCCCACTGAAGTTTATCATAGGCCTTAGCAAGATCAATTTTCCACGCAACCAACCCTTTTTTACCTTTTATAGTTTTGAACTTATGGAGGACCTCTTGAGCAACCATAATATTATCTTGAATTTGTCTCCCAAGAACAAAAGCCACTTGGTTATGACTGATAAGATTGGGTAAGAGGCATCTAAGCCTTTGAACAATAACTTTACCACCCAAATTTAAAGCTATTCACCATTAGCTCAACAAGGTCTTTCTTGTAAGCAACCCATTGATTTTGGAAAAATAATGCTGGAAGACCATCCAGGTTAGGGGCTTTTAGACCACTAATACCAAAAAGACTATTCCTCACTTTCTCCTCATTAACATCTTTATGCAAATCATCATAAGAATTTTCATTCAAAGTAGGGAAAGCAAAAGGCAGACTATCATACCCATCCAAAAAAGGTTGAGCCGAGAAAAGCTAGAGAAAGTAGAAAGTGGCAATATCCTTCATGCTATCTTTATCACACTTCCATAAACCATCCTCACCATTTAACCCTTCCAATTTGTTATGTCGCCTACTAATCATAGTAGAAAGGTGAAAAATTCTGGTATTTCTGTCTCTTTGCCTAAGCTAAGAATTCCTTGACTTTTGCAGCCAAAAGATCTCTTCTTGTTCAATGGTAAGCTTATACTCCTCTTGTAATACAGCTTCTAGCTTCACCAGACCCGGCCTGAAAATTTCCCCAAGACTCCTTTGAATCCCTTGGAGCCTAGCAAGGATTCTTATTTTCTTTTGGAAGATACAGCCAAAAGTGTTTTTGTTCCAGTCTTTTAACTTATTACAAAACATGATAATCTTATCCATTAAGCTCTCACTAGGCATACTCCAATACTGTTTCACCAAATCACCAAAGTTCTTATGTTTCAACCACATAGCCTCAAATCTAAAGGGCTTGAGAGATTTCTGAGGAATATGATTACTATGAAGACAAAGAAGAATAGGACAATGATCTGAGGTATCACGAGGAAGATGTTTCACAAAGCCTTCCACAAACATAAGTCTCCATTCCATAAAACACAAGGCTCTATCCAGTCTTTCAAAAATATGCTCACTAATGCCCATCATAGTCATCCAAGTAAATTTTTGCCCAATAAAACTCAAATCAATAAGTTTGTTCTCATTAATCCACTTAACAAAACCTATCTTAGAAAAACCGCATCTTCCACCCTTTTTTTCCTCACTACTAACAATCTCATTGAAGTCTCCAATTACAACCCAAGGCCCCTTAAAACATCTTCTAACTGCACTTAAATAGTCCCATAAAAGTCTTCTAATAGCAGCATTAGGGTTGGCATACACAATAATAAAAACCCAGAAATTATTTCCCTCAGCCACCACTACCGTAATAGAGTATTTAGAGCTGGCCACAACTTGAAGCCTTGTTCTATTGTCATTCCACAACAACCAAATACCCATTGAGAAGCCAGAGGCCTCTACAATAAATATCACCCTTGAAAGTTTTCTTTAGAACTTTTTTGTCCTATTGTCATTAACGAAAAAAATTAAAATGGAGTGTAAAAAGACATTGGGTGGATTGTCAACAGCATCTATCTTACAATAATTATAAATATCACCCATCTATCATATTAATACAAAATTTAATATTTTGAATATATAGATTTAAAAAAAAACAAAACAAAACAAAAATAATATTAAGCAAGAACTAGAGGGCAATCAACTACCACCAAAGGTGAAATACAAAGAGGAATTTCTTCCATTCAAATAACATATCCTCAACAGACGGACTAAATTGGGCTAAACTATGCTCTATTTTATTGACATCACAAGGAGCAATATTACTTTCAAAAATAACAATAAAGAAAAATATTTACTGTAATGCATTATGAGCAATTGAGATCAAATATTATTTCCTTCTTTTACAGTTGATAGGGTTGTTGACTCTTTAGCCAAATTGCCTCAGGGGCGTAGCTCAACTGTTAGATGGATGAGGTTGGGTTTGGGCAAATGACTCCCAAATCAATGGTTTGAATCCTATCAATGACAAAAAACTTTAAAAAAAAAAATTACCTAGTATAAATAGATGGATAGATAGACACCGTAATACCGTAAAAAAAAAAATAAAATAAAAAATAAAAAAATTTAAAAAAAATTAAAAAACTCTTTAGCTAAATTGGGCCTTTCGTTGGATAATGAGTTTGTTTGGATGGAGGGAACTTCTCATTCTGGTTTGCAAATTGCTTTGGGCTTTAGACTTTTAGCAGACTTGCCAGATTGTTTGTAATTTTTTATTTATTTATTTTTTTTTTTGAAAGCAAAATTTGTTCTGTTTTAATGGATTCCTTTTCTAAAAAAAAAAAAAAAAAAAAAAAAAAAAAAAAAAATTGAAATCAGCTACCGGGTGGTTAATGAGTAAAACCAAAGGACGCATTTGTGCAAATCCTAGAAATCTACAGGTGAAGTTCTCAAATGGCTACTTTATAGTTTATTTTCATTTTCATCTTATTTTTTATTTATTTTATAATTTATCAGTTTATAATAGCTTATGAATTATGATAGTATCAAAAACTTAAAGAAATGATATTTTTGATAATATATGAGGTGCTTCTACAAATTATAACATTTTAAAAATATTAATGGGTGTATATACCGTTTTTTAGGAATACAAATACCGACACTCTCTACAATATTATTATATTAAATCTCACGTCCTATCTCAAATCAATCGTAGATCCGACCCTCTACAGTTCTCAAATTGGCTTCCCTAGAGTACCGAGTAGTGGGTACATCACACCCAAGCATTTTTCCGGTGTTTAGCTAAGGAAGCATATCTGGGCTAATCAACTAGAAAAGCCCAAAACATATACAGCCCATTTCTAATTAATGTCTGCAATAACAGGTCATATAAAGTCACGACCCAAAAGTGGAACCCGAGACCTCTAGTAGGAAACTTTCCTCACTTTGTCCAAAACACGTGGCGAAATTATAATGGTGGAAAAAGATGACCTGTCATCTAATACCCAATAAAAAACCTCCACGTATGAAGATTCAGTAATTGTAAAACAAATGCAACCACATCGTATCATTCCTCTACATCTTCCTTAAATTCTGAAACCCTGACTCACTGACTCACACTCATTTGATTCTTGACTTGCTATCTTCTCCACTGAAAAATGGCTACGACGTTCTTCAGGAGACTGGCTAAAGCCACTCCAATTGCATACAACAATGCGTTTGGAGGCGAATCCAAGTCAACTTTCAACAAATTTAGACTTCCATTTAGTGCATTAGCTGCCATTTCTGGTGGACTCTCTTATTACTACTACTTTCCCTCTCCCAATCTGGTAATCTCATCTGGGTATTGTTTTAAATAATCGTTTATGCAATGTGGACTGCTTCATAAATTATTTGTTGATTGTGATGCTAGTTTTTATAACGAGATTGTTGAGGTTGTGTTTTTCAATGGTGTGGTACACTCTTTAAATTGTATATTTCGAGTGATCAAATGGGTCTGTTGAGTATTGAGCGATGCAAGTTTATTATGAATATTTGCAAAATAAATAAATAAATAAATAAAATTTTTTTTGATAATTCTGTTAGGATATGTGGTTAACTGGTTATATTAGTTGGTTAATGCTTGCTCATCATACATAATATTTATTTTTCTAAGCTTAGAATGGCTGTATTGTGTTGTGTTTCTGCGGAATTTAAACATCTGGTGTATTTTTTAATTACAGGCTCATCTAGATCAAATCAGTGAAGGGACAGGTCCGAAAATCGGTGAGTCATTTTTCCCAAAAATGTTGTGATGAGGCTGAATGCACTTCCTCAAGATTAGATTATTAAGTCAATAAAAGTGTTCGCTGATTTCGTAAAGTTGGTTAAGTTTTGTAAATGTTTTAATTTAAAGCTGCATCCAATATCTCTACAACCTCAATGGTTGTCTTGTTTCCATCTAATTTCAGCTCTTAATCCGGATAAGTGGATTGAATTTAAGCTCCAAGACAAAGCAAGGGTCAGCCACAACACTCATTTGTTCAGGTATATTCTCTTGGTTCATGCATTTTCTATTTGTAAATTAGTTGAATAGAATTTATTATTATCAAATGTCATGTCTAATCTCTAAAGAGTGAGAGAACCAATACATGCTTGTGTTATTTTTCTTTGACTTCTTGAAAGCAAAAGGATACTGTGGTGTACTGGTGTTGTAAACTCATATGGATTACTCTACACAGTATTACACTGTGAAGTCCAAAACCATGATGCCTAGAGGGTCCAAAGTTAATTTTCTTCATGCAATACCTAAACTTTTAGCTTCATAGAAATAAGTTAAAACGTTTGCTTCTATTGCAGTAGATAAAGACATTCACCCTTAATCAGACTACTTTATCTATCATTTATGGATATCTGTTCATTTGACTTCATTTGGTTTGGCTAACTTGTAACCTGACTCCTGTGGTTTTTGACATAAGCAATTACCTCCTGTGCTTGTAGTTTCTTATTGGGTAATGGAAAATTGAACAAGGCTGATAAACCAAATGAAGATGATACCCTAATTTTAAGTAGAAGATTATTAAACTAAAAGTTGCTTAAATAAGAAAATGGAGGAGGTTCTTTGGAGGAGGCTAGCCTCCTACCAAATCTGAACGAGAAGGCTGGTCCTCCTATCTCCAGAATCTGAGAAAGGAGACTCCTTTCTCCCTCCTAGGTTCGAGTCCTCCCTCCCAAATCTGATGGAGGAGTTGATGCCACCTCGCTCCTAGATATATGTGGAAGAAGGCACGACCTTTTTCAATTTCATTTTTTAATTAAACTAAATATATATATATTTTATTTATATTAAATTTTGTTAAAATATTTTAACAGATGTGAAATAATTCTACCTTTTCAACCTTTATCTAATAATCATAATGGATTTTTCCTTTACTTAACTGCATGGAAGGTATCTACCTATTTTGAAACAACGGTGGTCTGCCTGCTATCTGGCTGAATGACAGGAGAGGGAATGATTTTATCCCTTTTATTAAAACCCCTATAATGCCTCACATGATTAGTATAAGGAACATGTGATATGAATATCTGCAAATGCCTCACATGATTAGCATAAGGAGCATGTGATATGATGAATATTTGCAAATGCCTTTTTCTCCACTGCATGATTTGTTACCAGATGCATGTCTTAGCTTCAAATATTTTCTGAAGTAAGTTTGATATGGCTTATAGTATGCCACTAAGTCCTTCCACTAACCTTTTTCAGTAATATTGGCTAGTGTGGGGATTTCTCTATAAAAGTAGATTCTCTCTCTCTCTCTCTCTCTGTAATAGTTGAACTGTTAAGTTTCCTTAGTAAGTCCCAGTGTCCTAGTATAAGTTTGAAAAGCATTCAGACTAATTATATGATTATATCTATGTATTTCTCCTCAAAATGGCAGGTTTTCATTTGATCCATCTGTCAAGTTGGGTTTGGATGTTGCTTCATGCCTCATTACAAGGTATGTTCCATGTTTTTAATTTTTAATTCTTGTTGTAGAACTCCAACATATTTTTAACAAAAAATTGGTTTTAGCATTTATAGTGACTTTTTGTTAGAATGCCATGAAGACTGATTCAGCATTCACTGCTTTTATGTGTTATTGCAACCTGCAGGGCTCCACTAGGACAAGATGCTGAAGGAAAAACTAAATATGTCATACGGCCGTAAGGCTTCTTGTTAAGATTTTACCTTGTTTTATTCTTCCTTTTTCCTGTTTATGCTACTTTAATTGCTTTTCTTGAGCTTTGTTTTCTCTAAATTGTAATTTTTCATTATGAGGTTAATTTTCTTGAAATCGTCTATTGTTTATTAGGTGTATAAGTTCTTAGTTCTCGCTTTCAGTGTATTTTTATAGTAAAGTCCATATTTGATTTAGCAACATGGATTTTAGAGTGATGAATGTTGTTCTTAAACTTCCATTTACAGTGTATTCTACTGTTATTTTTAGGGTCTTTTTCAAGTCTATGATTTATGAACAATATGATTTAACTAGAGTAGAACAAGGTGATTTAGAAAAGACAATATATCAAATACAGAGATTGTATGAGCTTCCCTGTAGACTACTTTTTCCAGTTTGATAGGACCAAGTTACCAGTGCATGATTGGACTGAACTATTGATTCTGATATGATGTGATTTAATTGGATAGAATTGGATTATACTATAGTTATTTTTATTTAATTTGAACATAATTTGATGAATTTAGAAATAATAGATTATTCACTAAGAAAATTGTTTAGAAAACAAATCTCCCATTAATCTGACTTGTTATTTTTTTTTTCTTTTTGAAATCTCAAAAAATAGTATATGTATCTAATTTCATCATACAAACTCAAAAAAGTGAAAAGCTAAATGAAAATGAATAGTTCAATCAAAGCAGTTGAGTTTATAAAACTTAAACCAGGGTAAAATCAACCCATTGAAAAGGTAACTCTTTATACCATCCTACATAATTCTGTCTCAAATGAATTTTATGCATTTATTCCTTTTTGTTTATATTATATTCTATCTTAACGTATCAATGTTTTTATATGTATTTTTCTTCATCCAGATTAATGAATCCCTTTAATTAATTTGTGGATTGTTATGTTATATAAACTTAATTATTTGATTGAACTATTTATTTTAATTTAATTATTTTTTTAAGTTATAAGCTGCAAGCATTAGACTTTTATTTTCGACAAAGTTATATTTTTAGGGAATATCAGAACAGTAGACAATATATTTTTGGAAGTATCCAGAGATTTATTTCCCAGATAAGTTTTCTAGTGAATTAAGTTACTGTTTTTAAATTTAAATTATTAATGTAAAAATAAAAGAACAAATATAGTCCAATGCGAAAGGATCACCAAACACAAAAATGATGCTATATAGAATATAGTCCAATTCATTCCTATATGTTCCAATCAAACTCTATCCCTATCAATAGTCTAGTCCAATCCTACTCACCGTAAAGGTTTAGTTGTTTCACATTCTTGCCACAAACAGTAAGCCCTTTTATTCTCGTTGAAAGAACAAAAAAATATGTCTAGCAAAATGAGGAACATATTAGTAAGATAGATTTAAATAGCTGACATTTGGATGCATTGGTTATGTTCTTTGATAAATTAAGCTTTCTTACTGAGTTTGGTAGCTTCTACAGAGGGTGGCAACATTATGGAAGACAATTAACAGAGCCTGTATCTAGGAAATACTTTTGGGATTTACCTTAATATTTAATATATGTGCAATCTTATGTAGAAGGGATTCATACATGTTGCTTGAAGCTGCCTTAAGTCAGAGTGCAACAAATGCTTAGCCCAGGGAGAGTTAATATTCTTTCCATGTGCTGAATAGTGGTAGGGAGTACTAACTAGTAATTAATGCCGTGTGTCCTGAAGACCTGGGAGAATATAAACTGCAAATTATGCTCTTATCCTGGTGTGCTTGTTCTGAAAGACTGAAATGACTACATGATGATTTCGTTATTACCTATCTTGCTGGTATTTCTTATTTTTCGTTTATAGAAAACTGATTCTATTTATTGTACTTTTATGTTCAGGTATACTCCTATATCAGACCCAGACTCTAAGGGATATTTTGACCTACTAATTAAGGTATGTTGTTATGAATGCATGTTCTCACGTTAGTTTTTTTCTTATTATACTTCAAAAATGTCCTTGCCCCTTTAATGAAATGCTCCCCTATAAACCACTTTGTTTCGTGCATTTAAATTTTTTGCAGGTGTATCCTGAGGGGAAGATGAGTCAGCATTTTGGGAGCTTAAAACCCGGGGATGTGGTTGAAGTAAAAGGGTATGTCATTTACATTTACAAGTATTGTTAGAGATTATATTATCTTTTATTTCTATAGTTAAACACATTTATTCCTTGCAGGCCCATTGAAAAGCTTAGATACACTCCCAACATGAAGAAACACATAGGCATGGTAAGAGGCTAAGAGCTTTTACGTAGAAAGCTAAACTTAATTTGTCAAGGTCAAAGAATTAACAGTAGTAATTACTTGACTATTGGGTTGTGGCATCAATTTTACAACATATTAAGATAATAGTGATAGTAAATGGCATTTCTTTTGACGGTCTAGCCAGTGGAATTCTTGTTTCCTATATATAAGGCATACATTTTGCTTCTATATTGAGACCGCTTATTGTACATATGTGCTTTACATTTCATTTGAATGTTTATTTGTACGCAAAATAATTTGTTGAACTTTAACAGAAATTTGTTAAAATACAATGATGTTATTCAAGTTGATAACATTGTGTGATAAACCTTATTTTAAGTGCAATTATTTCTTTTTCTTCCAGATTGCTGGTGGCACAGGTATCACACCAATGCTTCAGGTAATTGAGGCAATACTGAAAAACCCAGATGACAACACTCAGGTAAGCAATCTTATCATTATCCTTTTTCAACTACAACTTTCTGCTGTGACTCATTGTTTTGCTCTTCTTCTTTTTTTTCTTGATTTTTAAATTGCCTATGTCTTGCATTAATGTCACTTGGTCCACCCACATGGTCACATGTACACACATGCATGCATAACTGAAGCGATCCCTTTCATTACTTGACCAAAAATAAACATTAAACACATTTGTTACCATCAAGTAATTATCACAATAAGACATTTGGTGCACACGCCTGTATTAGTAACAGAGATCATTTGTTTCTTTGTAGCAAATGTATTTGATCATCCTGGGTAACATATCCTTGACAAATTTATCTGTTCAAAATTATTGCGTAATCGTGACTTTAATTTCAGCAGGTGTCACTGCTTTATGCCAATGTTTCTCCAGATGATATACTGCTCCAACAGAAGCTTGATGTTCTTGCAGCTAGCCATCCAAATTTGAAGGTACTGTTGTTTCTGCATTAAATTTACTGCAGTAGTTGTTAAATAATGGATGTGCTCTGGAATAAGAATCATTTTTCTTTTGCATAAAATTCCCAGATATTCTACACCGTAGACAATCCATCAAAAAATTGGAAAGGAGGTACGGGTTACATCTCAAAGGATATGGTCTTGAAAGGCTTGCCTAGCCCCGGTGATGATACTCTTATCCTGGTAAGTGTCGCTTTGTTATTTACTTATTTCTCTCGACCTTCAAAGAGTTTAACTAGTTCACTAATATATGATGTTAGATTGAATACAGTTAGACCTTAAGACAGATCATCTATTCGAATGCATGCCCATGCCTTAATCAATTTTCTTCATTTATCAAAATTGGAGCTTTCTTCGGGCTATATCTAGATAAACATTTTGTTTTCAGATAGTCCACTACTGCTTGAGAGTCGGGCTACTCTAGGACACCTAATACCCCTTTGTTTCAAACCTCATTACGACTGCTAGACAAACCATGTATGGAAATTATATGCATGATTACAGGACAACAAACCCTGTCTGTTGTCCCCCAGACAAACCTCATTAAAATTACTTGAAAATTGAGTGGAGAGACTAGGATGAGATTTTACATAATTTTGAACGGTGAATCACTTGCTCCGTCTTGTTTAGGTGTGTGGTCCCCCAGGGATGATGGAACATATATCTGGTGGCAAGGCTAAAGACTGGTCACAAGGGGAGGTATGTAATAGCAATTTGTGATTTTTCATTGACATTGGCCAATGGTTCAAAAATGTTTTTCTAACTTTGATGTGCTTCTATAATTGCTTTTCTGCAGCTCACTGGCATACTCAAAGAAGCTGGATACACAGAGCAAATGGTTTACAAATTTTGATAGATGGAGGTGCTTAAGCAGCCAATTCCTATATTTTCAATCCAAATTTTGTGTAATAAATTCATCTGAAGCACATCGGTGAATAGGACTCAGAGAGTCGGAGCCCAATATATCAAATAATTCGAAAATGATAGACAATGCAAAACATGAGACTGAGAAGTGAGAACCTACACTGATCTGAAATTGATATTTGAAGTAAGCTTGATCTGTCAGTTTCTCCCGTTATCAAGTGTTTGATGAACTTGTGGATTTCTTGAAAAATGGTACAACTATTCCTGTGGCAAGGCAAGCCGTTTTATCTTTACAGTTTAGATAACTTTGACCGGCCTCAATAAAATTAAATAAAGGTTAAATTGCACTAAAGTGCCCTAATTTTAGGCAATATTGCATGTATTTTCTACTTGTGTTTTAATTTTGCAAACAACTCTAGGATTTTGCTGACCACTGTATGACTAACAGTGCTTTTTTACATTGAATTGGACTGCGATTGGGCTAGTCTAATCCCATGTTTGGGACTTGTTGGGATCGAACTGAGATTGGATCCAATCCCTTTTTTGGGACCTGTTGCCCCTCTTAGGCCTCAACCATCATAATAGGATCAAGGTTTTATTGAGACTTCTCTAGATTAAAAGTTACAACTATGGTTTTGAACTACTCCCACGATAAGGAAAAATTCTCCATGAACTTGCTTCTATTATGAACATAGTAGTATTCGAACCCCTTCCAGGAGATACATGGTTTTGCATGTTATCACAGAACGAAATCAAGGTTTTGTTGAGATTCCTAATTTAAGCATTACACGTGTGATCTTCATGGCTATTCCCATGAAAAGGAAAAGGTCTCAATTTGTAAAACTTGGTGTGTGTGTGCGCTCACGTGCTTTTTATATTATTTTTTGAAAATTGTTATTTGGATTGGAATTGAATAGTAAATTATAATGGTCTAGTCAAATTTGAATCCTACGACCAGAAGTACAGGCGAAGTAATTGACCCTATATGATCTTAGAGCAACTCCCATGTTGCACAACAAACTTTACTCTAATTTGGAATTGAATGGGAATCTTTTGAGAATTTTCTGGGAATATATTTATATCAATTTTTTTTCCACTCCAATGTTCAACACTCAAAAAGTATCTTTAAAGAATATTTTTCTAATATTTATTATAAAAATTTAACGTTAATTAATGAGTAAATAAATTAAATTAAATATATATATTAAAATTAGTGTCATTTTAAAGATCTCAATGAGATATTTTCAACGGTATATTTTTTAGAAATACATATTATTTTAATTAAGTATAAAAATGTTAAATTAAGAAATTAAAAGAAATTAAAGAGTTGATTTGATTGATATGACATTTAAAAATTAAAAAGGAAAACAATTACCATTGGGATTGGCACGCCACTGTTCACCAAACTCTAAAAAAACATTTTGGGAACTGTTAAATTTGAAGTTTGAAGTTGGTTTTGGCGAGGGTGGGAGTTGCTCTTAACTTGATCGTGTTCATTTGATACGGCTTTAAACTTGGTTTTGTTATGTTCAAATTTGGCTTAATCATGATAGAAAACTCTGATTAATCTTATAAATAAACAAAAAGTTAAAAAATTGAATTTAAAACTTTTATTTATCATTTAAAGACATTAAAAAGTGTGTATTTTTATTGGACAAGGATCTACTCGACTGAACTCTTGAACTCTTAAAATTTTTTATTTTATTTTATTTTATTTTATTTTTAATAAAGTAGACGTCGTAGACTCCATTAGGAAACGCCAACGTTTTTTTTTTTTTTTTTTTTGACAAGGAAAACGCCAACGTTTTAAAAGCCTAAATAAACTTTACTTCTCTTCAAACTCCAATTTTTTTTTTCTTGCATCTGTTATAGTGGTGGCAAATTGGGCTTGGCTTGGCCGACCCGCCCTATAACCAGGCCGTGTACATGAGGCCTGTAGGCCGGCCCGGCCCGGTCTGCTAGGCTTGCCAATTTTATTTTATTTTATTTTTTAAAAATAAAACGTATTAAACAATATATATTAATGTATGTAAAAATAATCAAAGTTAAATCTATAGTGAAATGGTTAAGTTATATAACCTGTTGCAATTTTCCAATTTTTTTTAAAAACAACCTTATTAAACAAAATATATAAAGGTACGGATATTGACACCCATAAATATGATAAACGCACATATATTTATAAGTATACCCATGTCTAAAATTTAAAATTAAAACATTACTAGAAACACCTATCTTAATGCCAATAGTACCCTTATTTAAATGAATGTTTTCATTTTAATACAATTTATTTATAAACCCTCATATGTTATTAAGTATTAACACATCCAATTTTACAAATGATAAATTTTTAATTTCTCCAGAACAATGCTTTGAAAAGTAACAATGAAGAAAGAAGAAAACCATAACTCTGTACTTACATATAAATATTTGAACCATCAACTCCATGCACTTCTTTTGTTAGGTTATGAAGCGTCTTTTTACTTTCACATGTGCACAGATCATGAGTTATCTTTTACTTGCATGGTTGTTGTATATAAGCATCTAGCTCGACACTAAACCAGTGAAGACCAACAACTCCACATATCAACTTTAAGCCATAGTCATCACATCAGAATTAAGCTACATCAATCATTCTGTTCAGATATGTAATCTAACAAAAATGAAAAAAATATCCAGAACATATATAAGTACATAGCTTTTCAGTTCAGAGGCATCTTGGTAGGTTCTTATGAACAAAATCGAACTTTACTCTTCCAATATTTGATAAGCAGAATCCAAATAAAGAGTCAAAGAGAATAATTTACCATTGTCCTCTTCATTATATGACCCATAAGATCAAATCGAAATCTGTCAACCTATCAAAACCATAATAAAATCAACTATTAATTATTCATTAAGACATCAACCAAATTGTTGAAAAATATCTTCCACTGTGAATAAAAACTATAACTGTTTTAAGCCAGCAAAACATAAACTGATTACAAAAGTATTACCCTAAATTATAGAAAGAAATACGTACCTCTATAAGATCGAAGTCTTCTGAAAATTCTTGTTCCATTTCTTTTTATATGATAATGGGAGATTTTGGCTCCATTGGACTTCTGTTCTTCTCGTTCTAAAATAGAATTAAGGTTGAATTAGGGTTTGGTTTTTTTTTTTATAATTAATAAAGTGATATAGTTGAAGATATGAGTGTAATTAATGTGTGTAAATAGTATTTTATTTATTTTTAATTAAACTAATTTGTCCTTAATGGTAAATTCCTATTGGGATATTTTTGTAATTAAATTTTTTATTAAAATATGAATGTGCTTATCATATTTATGGGTGTCAATATCGGCTCCCAATATATAAACATATGCATAGCTTAACAAAGTTACACTAGCGTGAAATGGTTAAGTACATATTCTTTTCCCCAATTCCCCAAACAACCCTGTCGATTTCCATACCGTGATACCGATTTTATAAAAAAACTTATTAAATAATATATATAGTATAGGGTAAATTACACTGCACTCATTGAGGTTTGAGCAAGATACACTTAGTTAGAAAAGTTTTGGTATTATACACTAACACCCCCAAGAATTAAAATTGACTTTTAAAATACCTAAAATGCCCCTAGTTATATTATTTTATACTTCATTTTTTTTACCTTTTAACCAAAAACTTTATAAACTTTAATAAAATAAAATAAAAAATGAAAAATATGATTCATTAAATAAATAAATAGTTAAAAAAAATTAAATAAATAAATCATTTAAAATAAATAAATAAATAAATAGTTAAAAAAATAAATGAAAAAATTTAATTTATTTAAACTATTTATTTATTTAATAAATCATATCTTTTATTTAATTTTTTTATTCTATAAAAGTTTATAAAGTTTTTTGTTAAAAGATAAAAATAAATAAAGTATAAAATAATATAACTAGGGACATTTTAGGTATTTTTAAAGTCAAATTTAATTCTTGGGTGTGTTAGTGTATAATATCAAAAAATTTCCAACTAAGTGTACCTTGCCCAAACCTCAAGGGGTGTAGTGTAATTTGCCCTATAGTATAATATGCACTATTTAACCAAGTTGAGTTTGTAGAAAAGTGGTTAAGTCACACAACTTATTTATCAAGAACCCCGAATCAAACTCCAATATTAACATTTTTACACAAACAAAAAAATATATAAATAAATAAACAGGGTGGCTCGGCCTGATTTCTCTTTAGGCTTCTTTGAGCCAAGCATGGTCAGGCCAGGCTGTCCATTTTGCCACCACTAAACTGTTATCACCATTTTCTTATCACCAAATTTAATCAACCTAGTTTTGACCCACTCGTCTCTTCTCATCACCATAAGCCAGAGATCCTCCAGCAAGTGCAATATTTCACCCAAAGCAAAACCCAACCGTAATGGCCTATTCAAATATATATTGTGTTTGGTTTTTGATTGAATTATTTAAACGTATTAGATAGCCAAACACTATGACTAGTTTTGAAGAAAGAAGTCGGATAAATACTTTAACAAGTAGTGGGAATAATGAAATAGGAGATGTTGAACCAAGTAGTGTTTTGAGTGGTTTTAAATGGAACCAAGTAACTTTTTTTCTTTCTTAGATTTGAATTACTATTGATAGCAATGTGTAAAAATTGTTCTATTTGGATTGAGTTTAAAAATTGTTTTATTTAGATTAATTGTTTTATTAGAATTTTTAATTAATTTGGTTTGTAAAAAATTGATCCAAATTTAGTGGTGCCCATGGTTCGGTTAAACCGGCAGTTTCGAAACGAAACCATATGGTCAAAATTGTGACCATAACCGCCGCTTACAAAACTAGTTGAAAACCGATTTTGAGACGGTTCTGTTACGGTTACAAGTAAAAAAAAAATTGCGGTTTAACCACGGTTAAACTGCCGGTTTTCGTTTAATTTTTTTTAAAAAAATTAAACAAGCCAATCAGGAACTGACATGTGGCAGTGTTTTTTGAAAACCAAATCGAAACCGTAACCGAATTGCCTAACCGGCGGTTAAAAACTATAAACCATACAAGTTAAGTCAGTTACGGTGACGGTTATGGTTTTACCTTTCCACGGAACCGTAACCGACGGTTTCAAACCGAAACTGAAACCGAACCGTGGGCACTGGGCACCACTAGATCGAATGAATTAGGTAAAAAAAATGTGTAAAAAATCTAGGTCAAAATTCGGATCCAAATCCGGATAAAAAACATGTGTTAAAAATCCAGATCAAAATTCGAATCCAAAGCAGGGTAAAACATGTGTTAAAATTTCGGGTCAAAAAATCTGGGTCAAAATCAGGATCCAAATCTGGGTAAAAAATGTGATAAGATTTCGGGTCAAAAAATATAGGTCAAAATCCGAGTCAAATTCGGATTCAAATCTTGGTCACAATATGGGTAACAAGCTAAGGGTCAAAGGGCGGGTTTGGGTAAAGCCCTGTTTTTTGTGGGCCGGGTTCCAACCCTACCCTCATGCATAATATTCTTTTTTGGGCTGGGTTTAAGCCCTTTGAAATTATGAGGGCTTTTTGAGGGCTTGGGTCTAGTGCGGGCTTGGGCCCTCAAATTGCCAACCCTTTATTGGGTGCCAAATCCAAAACATTATGTTTCATTACCACCATTTATGTTTCGTCTCACCACCATTTATGTTTCTTTACCCACAAAATTCACTTTCCTAATCACTCTGAAAACATCATCTCATCAAAAAATCACCACCACAATTTTATCATTCAAATCTTGAATCCAATATTCATGTGTTTTAAGTGAAATAAAATTGAGATCTGGTACAGTAACAAAGAAAAATAAAATGCTCTCTAATTAACCAAAGCAAAATAATTTGTGGGTCAGAGTTGTTTTGATGAATTATGACTTATGATAAAGATTTGAGATGATAAACTAAAAATAAGCTGTAAGTGAGGTGACTTGGTGGAAGAAGCAAAAGGAGATTGAAGTGAAGTTTGAAGAGAAGTAAAATTTATTACGGCCCTTCAAACGATGCCATTTATTATTGAAGAAAAAAAAACTAAAACTAATCAAGATCGTCAAATACACGTGGCATGAAATCCTTAAGAGTTCAGTATAGTTCAATAGAGAAGGAGCTCAACAGAAAATCCTTGTCCATTTTTATTAAGGTTAAAAGGCTATCTAAACAAAATATGGTTCGTCAAAGATTCTTAATTAGTATTTTATGTGTACTCTTTTTCACATGATAAGTTTCAATTCCTTTGTTTACGTCCAAAAAAAAGGGTTTCAATTCCTTTGTGAGTTTACCTAGACTATTAATATCGTGTCATAACTCATAATATGCCATGGCCCAGGGTCAGCCCTAAGATTTTCAGGGTTCGAGGTGAACTATAGAAAACGAGACTCTCGATACTCTATGTATGTTTTAGTGTTTTACTTGATTATTATTTTTTTCTCTAGTAAATACTAGTAAAAATCAATATAATAACTCAAACTCAAGACTATAACACAACAAAAAAGAAAATAAAAAGTTACCAAAATAAATTTTTTATAATTGCATCAAATAATATATCATTTAAACATTACTCGTCTTATAGTTTTAGAAGCAAAAGTACTAATTAAGTTTATATAAAAAATAAAAAATAAAAAAAATAAAAAAGAGGGTTTTGGAAAAGAAAAAAAAAAAGTGTATTGATTTAATTACCTTCAAAACAATGATATCGGAATTTTTGTATCAAGAGAGTTTTTTTTTTTTTTTTTTTTACATATAAAGAGGATTATTTGTGACAATAGTAATATTAGACAACCTAAAAATTTAGCCCAAATTTCAACCCAAATGATGTGTCAAATGAGTTGTTATCACCACACACAACATGAGATGATATGGTTAATGAAAAAATCACTTGCCACATCATTTGGGTTGAAATTTGGGCTAAATTTTTGGGTTGTCTAGGATTAATGTTGTGACAAACACGAGTGTTGCTAGGATTCAACCCACCATCACCATTGATCTAATGTTGTTGTTGTAAGAATGATAAATGTGTTTCCATTGGTGGGCCTTTTTAAAAAAAAAAATTTATATATGTATGGTGGGTCATTTTTAAAGTCATTTATGGTTAGGTTTCTATTGGTGAGCCTTTTTTTAAAAAAAATTATGTGTATAATGAGCCATTTTTAAAGTCATTAATGAGCTTGTTTTATTTAAAATCTTATATGGACTATATTTTAAAATCAAATTTCTTTTTTTTTAACTACAATTTTGGAGCCCATTACAATCGGTTGCCTCACTGGGCTTCCCCTGAGGCCGGGCTTGCCATGGCCACATCACATTTTTTTTTTAACAGTATCTATCTATCTATCTATCTATCTATCTATCTATTAACCTAGACCATATATTTTTTTGAAGTTTTTTGTCAATGGTAGGATTCGAGCCGCTGATTTGAGAGTTATTTGTTCAAACCTCAAGTTCGTCCATCTACCAGTTGAGCTACGCCCCTGAGGGTGGCCACATCACAGTTGAATATAAATACTTGTGCATATAATATAAAGTTTCACGCACATGTGTTGGTGTATATAATGAATTTGCAACCATTCATCACATAAGAAGACAAAGTTGATGCAACAGTTTTTTAGGGAATCATAAAATAACATTTCCACTTAAAAAAAAAATAATAATCCATTATCCTTCGATATCAACCTAGAAACTAATTCCAATTTTGTTAATGTAATATCGTTGCAGGTGAGACTGCAGATAAGGGTGGACGTTTAATGGATCGATTCATTTTTCAATAAAACCCCGATAAAGTTCGGTTTCCGAAAATATGAATCGATCCAATAAAATTTACAAATGTCAACTGATAAAAAACCAACCGAATTAGACCGGCGGTTCGGTTTTTGTCCTACTAGGCCAAATTCATAGGCTTTAATTCGTACACATATTTTCATATTTTAATCCTTTTGGGCCTTTGACCATATTAAATTATGGGCTTGAATAAATTAAAAATATTAGTTTAAAATAATATTTAGCAAAAGAAACAAAGAAAAAATATATATATATATATTATGTGATTTAAAATAATATTTAGCAAAAGAAGCAAAGAAAAATATATATATATATATATATATATATTATGTGATTTAAAATAATATTTAGCAAAAGAAGCAAAGAAAAAAATATATATTATGTGACATACTTTTATAGTTTTATAGTTTCATTGACTATTGAACATTAAACTAGGGTTTTTTTATATATAAATTGGATCTCGGTTCGGTTTTTCAGTTTGGTTTTTTGCCCACCCCTAATTGCAGATGACAGAGACACGAGAGAGGTGACTAGTGATCAGTGAGAGGTGAGGGGAGAGAGCGTTTAGGGTTTTGTTTTTATATGGAGTGTTTTGGTAATTGCACAAAAACATAACCACAAATTCTCCTATCTTTTTGTTTAAATTATAAAATTTTCAATCTGTCATTTAACAACTAAAGTTTTTAAGAATGGATAGCAAGTACCAGAAATTGCTAGAGTAAATTTTTTTGAATTTCAAGCTAACACCCAAAAAAAATTCAAGCCCTTTAAAAACCAAAAAATTCCCTTCTCCACCGTCTCCCCCAACACTCCAACATCATCATACTTGACAATTGAAAAGATTAGGGTGCGTTTGGTATCGTTTTTAAAATGGTGTTTTTAAAAACTTTTTTTAAAAATGGAAATCATGTTTTAAAAATGATGTTTTTAAAAATGTAAGGGCCCCCTACAAGCCGTTTTCTGTTTTTGTTTTTCGAAAAGAAAAATGAAAATGAAAACAGTGTTTTTGGTTTCACTTTTGAATTCTGAATACACATTTAGTAACATTTACTGGAATCCGTATTTTAAAAATAAAAACAGAAAAAACACGTCTGGTAGGATAACCGAAAACTTTCAAAAATTGAAATATCAATTTTTAAATTTTGTTTAATACTATAACAATTATAAATAAATGATTAAATAATTAATAAAAAAAACATTTTGTAATTTAATTTAGGGTTTAACAAATTTTAACAGTTGAAGAGGAAGAGGAAGAGGAAGAGGAAGAGGAAGAAGAAGAAGAAGAAGGCCAAGAAGAAGACCAAATCGGTGGCGATCGGCGATGTAGAGGAGATCGACGGCGAGACGCGGAGGAAGAAGAAGAAGAAGAAGAACCGTGGAGGAAGAAGAGGACATCGGCGAAGGAAGAAGAAGAAGAAGAAGAAGAAGAGATCGGCGGAGGAAGAAGAGGAGATCGGCCGAGGAAGAAGAAGAAGATCGACGGAGGAAGAAGAAGAAGAAGATCGGCGGAGGAAGAAGAGGAGATCGGAAGGAGATCGGCGGAGGAAGAAGAGGAGATCGGCGGAGGAGGAAGAAGAAGAAGAAGAAAAAGAAGATGACTGGAAGGAGAAGGAGATGACTGGACGAGGAAGAAGAAGAAGTCTGTGAAAAAAAAATATTAAAATATATATATATATTAATTATATGGGGCCCACTTATTTAATGATATGGGACCCACTTCATTTGGAAAACAAAAACAAATACAAGAAAAACAAGTTTTTTTTGTTTTTCAAACTTTCCACTTTTAACACTTGGTATTGTTTTTTATTTTGTTTTTGTATTTTGAAAATAAAATGAAAAACGGTTACCGAATACGAATTCGAAATCATTTTTGGAAAACAAAAACGAAAACAGGCTGAAAACAGTCTGCAGGACAGGCCCTAATGTGTTTGGTAGTGTTTTTTAAAAGTAATTTTTTGAAACGGAAAACGATGTAAAAGTGTTTGGTTGTTATTTTTAAAATGAGTGAAATAGTTGTTTGGAGGGAAAAGTTAAGGTTTATTTTGAAAACAATAGAAAACAATAAAAAGTTGTTTTAACTTTTTAGTTATAACTTTTAAAAAGTTATTTTTTGTTTTCAAAAACAGTTTTGTAAAATGTTTAACCAAACAACATTCTAGTTGTTTTTTGTTTTTAAAAATAAAAAAACAGTTTTTAAAAACAAATCCAAACACCACCTTAAATTCTCAAAACCTACCAATAATATGGCCACATATGGAAAACTTTATCGGAGGAATAATGTTGTGATGTGCCAACACTATTACCTAAGGCCTGCGGCTGCTTGGAATGGTTTTAAAAAAAACAAAAAGGTGGTCCTTCTAGAGCTATGTTAGCAGAAATTACAAAATCATATCCAGACAAAATTTCAATACAAATACAATAGTCGATCGTACTAGACACATGCTGCCACGGGTCCCAGTTCATAACTTATGGTTTATATTTTCAGATTCCAATCCAAGCTAAAGGTATTTTTAGTGTTTCTAAATCTAGCCACAAGGTGGTTGCCTTGGCGGTCTAAGGCTTGGGATGAAAATCTCAAATCCTTAGTTCTACTCTTGGCAATTACATTGTGGCCAGCCATCAGAGTGCTAGCTTAGTTGGTAGAAGGACGGACTTGGGACACGGGTAACTCCCAAGTCAGCATTTCGAATCCTACCCAGGCAAATGTAAGTTCTGATTTACTCGCTTGCATATTTGTGTGGCTAGGGGTATGGACCGAGATTTCCTATCTGTCATACTCCATAACATCCAACAAATAGACCGTCAGAACCAACATGTTGGCTATGGGTGTGTCACGCAGTTGGGGAGGACAGGCGGATGGGTGCCTAAACGAAGTCCGGGATCCTCGATACCAAAAAAAAAAAAAAAAAAAAAAAAAAAAAAAAAAGTTTCTAAATCTAATCTTGCCATCTTATTTTGTAATTTGTCCTAGTTTTAGATCCAATCCTCTTGTTATTATAATTATTTTCAAAATTTTATTATTTAGATTAGAATTGAATAGTTAATTTTAATAGTCTAGTCAAAATTTAAATTCTACAATATTTGCATATTGCCACCATATTTGAAGGTTTAGATAAGATCATATTGGGTTCGGGCAACTGACGGGTCACCGCATTAAATCCGTCAAGTAAATAGGTTTTAACGAGTCATGTTTGAGTTAAGCTCCTCCTAACCCGTTAATCCATTTCACTCGATTAAATATATATAATATATGTGTAATGTGTGTATATATATATATATATATATATATATATATATATATATATATATATATATCTATATATATATATATGTACATAATTTTTCTATTGTCAGTTCGTCCTGATATAAAACATATCAGGACGAAGAATGTAGACCATTATATTTACATACTTTGACTCAAAGTGTATGCACTTGTCAAAACTTTTCCATAATATATGGTCCACATTCTTCGTCCTGATATATTTTACATCAGGACGAACTGATAATAGAAAAACTATATATATATATATATAATTATTTTGACATTTAAACTATTTATTAAATTTTCTAGTAGATTAAACAAATAAAGTTTAAGATTTTAAGCGGGTATGATTAAATTATTTTGATCAAAATTATAATTTTTAAATATTTAAGTTATTTTAATAGTTTAATTAAAATTTTGAATTGCTTTAATAAATATAAATACTTTTTTTTTTAACGGCACATATATTAAACTGCCCCTCAAGGCCAACAAGGAACAATGAATGCGCTAAAGCGCGAATAACCCAAGACCAAACAAACCGGAGTAGCTACACACAACAAAACACACAAAGAGCCCCACAAGGACAACCAAAAACAAAGCAATTGTTGCCCAAAACAGGCGGGACAACAGCACAAAACAAGAAGCAAAAACAGAGGCACCAAGCAAGCTAGGACCTAAAGACTCGGAGCTCCCGCTAAAGACTCCATTCCAAGGAATCATCCTCCATATCTGAGCCTTTCTTGGCAAGCATGTCCGCGAAAGAATTGGAACCCCTTGATTTTTATTTTCTTTTAATTTCTGGATTTTTCTTATTCTAATAACACTTAACCATAAAACAAAATATATGTGTTGATTCCAATCAAAATATATATATATATGTGTTGATTTTTTTTTTCTTTATCATGTAAGTGGGTGTTTCACTTGCACTTGAAAAAAAAAAACAGGAAAACACACTGCTCACTCATCAATTCAATATGAATGTTGATCCAATTAGTAATTGAATTTACTTGTCTGATTTGTTCGTTTAAGATTCAATTTAACAAAAAATCTAGTCTTAAATATTACAAACACACATTGTTCAGTTAAGATTCAATTTAATAAAAAATTTAGTTTTAAATATTACAAAGTAGAAAGTAAAAAGTAGAAACACAGATAATTAATTATATATAAAGTAAAAAGAGTAAGTATGACTTTTCAATTAAAAGTGACGTGAGTCTTTTGTTTCCAATTTTGTTGCAACTCTCTCTCTCTCCCTCTAATGTCACCCACATGCCTCAGCTCCCACTACACTATCAGGAGTCGGTCACATTTTTTTTTTCTGCAACATTTTTCAGTAGTGTTGTAATGGCTTCCCTAAGCCTCTGTCATACTCGTCCGTTCATTTTGACAAGAACCGGATGACCCAATCTCAGCTTCAAGCCTTCCTGGTACTCCGTCAAACTCACCTCAAACAACTTTGTTGTTAAAGCCACCGGAGAAGGAAAAAAGGAGGTTCTGATGACTCCACCACCAAGATCCCCTCCACCGAGAATCCGTCTACCAAGAAGCCCTTCACTTTGCCTTGAATGCGCTGAAGTCCTCTGAGGATCTTTTTTGGATGGAGGATCATCCCTCTGGTGTTAGTGTTACGGTTCGAGCAGATTTGCCCAGCAATTATTCTCCTCCTTTTTAGTATTTTGTCTTTGTTGATTGCTTGTTGTTTACCCTTAAAAAAATAAATAAATAAATAAATAAATAATAACTTTATATACTTATTACATGTGCATTAATGATGGTAGTTTAAGGTTTATATATATATAAACCTCAAACTATATATAAACCTCAAACTATACCGTATATATATATATATATATACAGTATTTCTATTATCAGTTTGAACTGACAAAAGTTATATCAGTTCATTGCATGTGGGCCACTAGATTTAAATACTTTGACTTGGCTGTATGTACTTGTCAGTCAAAGTATTTAAATCCAGTGGCCCACATATAAGGAACTGATATAACATTTGTCAGTTCAAACTGATAATAGAAAAACTGTATATATATATATATACAGAAATTCTATTATCAGTTCGAACTGACAAAAGTTATATCAGTTCCTTGCATGTGGGCCACTGGATTTAAATACTTTGACTTGGCTGTATGTCAAAGCATTTAAATCCAGTAGCCCACATACAAAGAACTGATATAACTTTTGTCAGTTCGAACTGATAATAGAAAGACTATATATATATATAACCTATCCTCATTCTAGTTGAAGTCCTGAAGACATCAAATCACCATTGGGGTTCAAATCTCAATATATATATATATATATATATATATATATATATCAATTCAATCTATAATTTATTTATTTTTCTAGATTTGTCTTAATCTAATAACACTTAACCATAAAACAAAATATATGTGTTGATTTTTTTATACTTATTACACTTATTACAAAACATGCACATTAATGATGGTAGTTTGAGGTTTATATATATATATATAGTCTTTTTTGTCAATTCGTCCTGACAATAAATATATCAGGACGAAGAGTGTGGACCATAGATTATAGAGAAGTTGACAAGTGCATACACTTTGAGTCAAAGTATGTAAATCTAGTGGTCTATATTCTTCGTCCTGATATATTTATTGTCAGGACAAGCTGATAATAGAAAATCAGTACATATATACCAAAAAAAACCTATCCTCATTTTGGTTGAAGTCCTAAAGACATCAAATCACCATTGGGGTTCAAATCTCAATATAATATATATATATATATATATTTTTGTTGATTACCATCGTTACATCTTAATAAATGTTGAGCTCTTGATAATATATAAATCAATTCAAGACTAGGGTTCTGTAATTAATTATTTTTTTTAGATTTTTCTTAATCTAATAACACTTAACCATAAAACAAAATATATGTGTTGATTTTTTTTTCTTTATCATGTAAGTGGGTGTTTCACTTACACTTGAAAAAAAATCAGGAAAACACACTGCTCACTCATCAATTCAACAAGAATGTTGATCCAATTAGTAATCGAATTTACTTGTCTGATTTATTCGGTTAAGATTCAATTTAATAAAAAATCTAGTCTTAAATATTACAAACACACATTGTTTAGTTAAGATTCAATTTAATAAAAAAAATTAGTTATAAATATTAAAAAGTAGAAAGTAGAAACACAGATAATTAATTATACATAAAGTAAAAAGGGTAAGTATGACTTTTCAATTAAAAGTGACGTGAGTCTTTTGTTTCCAATTTTGTTGCAACTCTCTCTATCTCTCTCTCCACTGTCACCCTCATGCCTCAGCTTCCACTCCACTATTAGGAGTCGGTCACATTTTTTTTTTCTGCAACACTTTTCAGTAGTGTCGTAATGGCTTTCCTAACCCTCTGTCATACTTGTCCGTTCATTTTGACAGGAACCGGACAACCTAATCTTAACTTCAAGCCTTCCTGGTACTCCGTCAAACTCACCTGAAACCACTTTGTTGTTAAAGCCACCAAAGAAGGAAAAAAGGAGATTCCGATGACTCCACCGCCATGATCCCCTCCACCGAGAATCTGTCTACCAAGAAGCCCTCCACCTTACCTTGAATGCGCTGAAGTCCACTGAGGATCTCTTTTGGATGGAGGAACGTCCCTCCGGTGTTAGTGTTGCCGTTTAGGCAGATTTCCCCAGATATTATTCTCCTCCTCTTTACTTTTTTGTCTTTGTTGTTTGCTTGTTGTTTACCCTTTAAAAAAAAAACTACTTTTTAACTTATTACATGCGCATTAATGATAGTACTTTGAGGTTTAAATATATATATATATATATATATATAGTCTTTTTATTGTTAGTTCGTCCTGACAATAAATATATAAGAACGAAGAATGTGAACCATAGTTTATGGAGAAGTTTTGACAAGTGCATACACTTTTAGTCAAAGTATGTAAATCTAGTAGTTCATATTCTTCGTCCTGATATATTTATTGTCAATGGACGAACTCACAATAGAAAATATGTATATATTTTTTTAAAAAAAACCTATCCTCATTCTGGTTGAAGTCCTGAAGATATCAAATCACCATTGGGGGTTCAAATCTCAATATAATTTCTTTTTTTTTTTTGTGATTACCCTCGTTACATCTTAATAAATGTTGAGCTCTTGATAATATATAAACCAATTCAAGACTAGGGTTCTGTAATTGTTTTTTTTTTTTTTCTTCTAGATTTTTCTTAATCTAATAACACTTAACCATAAAACAAAATATATGTGTTGATTTTTTTTTTCTTTATCATGTAAGTGGGTGTTTCACTTACACTTGAAAAAAAATCAAGAAAACACACTGCTCACTCATCAATTCAATAGGAATGTTGATCCAATTTGTAATTGAATTTACTTGTCTGATTTGTTCGGTTAAGATTCAATTTAACAAAAAATCTAGTCTTAAATATTACAAACACACATTGTTCAGTTAATATTCAATTTAATTAAATATTTAGTTTTAAATATTACAAAGTAGAAAGTAGAAAGTAGAAAGTAGAAACACAGATAATTAATTATATATAAAGTAAAAAGGGTAAGTATAACTTTTCAATTAAAAGTGACGTGAGTCTTTTGTTTCCAATTTTGTTGCATCTCTCTCTCTCTCTCACTCCACTGTCACCCTCATGCCTCAGCTCCCACTACACTATCAAGAGTCGGTCACATTATTTTTTTCTGCAACATTTTTCAGTAGTGTTGTAATGGCTTCCCTAAGCCTCTGTCATACTCGTCCGTTCATTTCGACAGGAACCGAACGATCCAATCTCAGCTTCAAGCCTTCCTGGTACTCCGTCAAACTTACCTCAAACCGTTTAGTTGTTAAAGCTACCGGAGAAGGAAAAAAGGAGGTTCCGATGACTCCATCACCAGGATCCCCTCCACCGAGAATCCGTCTACCAAGAAGCCCTATGAGGATCTCTTTTGGATGGAGGATCGTCCTTCCAATGTTAGTGTTGCGGTTCGAGCAGATTTCCCCAGCTATTATTCTCCTCCTTTTTAGTTTTTTGGCTTTGTTGTTTGCCTGATGTTTACCCTAAAAAATAAAAAAAAAATAAAAAAAACAAAAAAAAAAAACTACTTTTTATACATATTACATGCGCATTAATGATAGTAGTTTGAGGTTTATATATATATATATATATATATATATATATATATATATATATATATATATAGTCTTTTTACTATCAGTTCGTCATGACAATAAATTAATAAGGACGAAAAATGTGGACCATAGTTTATAGAGAAATTTTTACAAGTGTATACACATTGAGTCAAAGTATATAAATCTAGTGGTCCATATTTTTCGTCCTGATATATTTATTGTCAGGACAAACTCACAATAGAAAATCTGTATATATTTACAAAAAAAAACCTATCCTAATTCTGGTTGAAGTCCGGAAGATATCAAATCACCATTGGGGGTTCAAATCTCAACATAATTTTTTTTTTTTGATTATCCTCGTTACATCTTAATAAATGTTGAGCTCTTGATAATATATATATCAATTCAAGACTAGGGTTAATTCTGTAAATGTATTTTTTTTTCTAGATTTTTCTTAATCTAATAATACTTAACCATAAAACAAAATATATGTGTTAATTTTTTTTTTCCTTTATCATGTAAGTGGGTGTTTCACTTACACTAGAAAAAAAAATCAGGAAAACACATTGCTCACTCATCAATTCAATATGAATGTTGATCCAATTAGTAATTGAATTTACTTGTCTGATTTGTTCGATTAAGATTCAATTTAACAAAAAATCTAGTCTTAAATATTACAAACACACATTGTTCAGTTAATATTCAATTTAATAAAAAATTTAGTTTTAAATATTACAAAATAGAAAGTAGAAACACAAATAATTAATTATAGATAAAGTAAAAAGGGCAAGTATGATTTTCAATTAAAAGTGATGTGAGTCTTTTGTTTCCAATTTTATTGCATCTCTCTCTCTCTCCACTATCACCCTCATGCCTCAGCTCCCACTACACTATCAGGATAGGTCACTTTTTTTTTTCTGCAACATTTTTCAGTAGTGTTGTAATGGCTTTCCTAACCCTCTGTCATACTCTTCCGTTCATTTTGACAGGAACCGAACAACCCAATCTTAGCTTCAAGCCTTCCTGGTACTCCGTCAAACTCACATCAAACCACTTTGTTGTTAAAGCCACCGAAGAAGGAAAAAATGAGGTTCCGATGACTCCACCGCCAAGATCCCCTCCACCGAGAATCCGTCTACCAAGAAGCCCTCCACCTTGCCTTGAATGCGCTGAAGTCCTCTAAGGATCTCTTTTGGATGGAGGAACGTCCCTCCAGTGTTAGTATTACGGTTCGGGCAGATTTCCCCAGCTATTATTCTCCTCCTTTTTAGTTTTTTGTCTTTGTTGTTTGCCTGTTGTTTACCCTAAAAAATAAAAAATAAAAAATAATAAAAAACAAAAAACTACTTTTTATACATATTACATGTGCATTAATGATAGTAGTTTGAGGTTTATAAAAAATAAAAAATAAATAAAAAATAAAAAACTACTTTTTATACATATTACATGTGCATTAATGATAGTAGTTTGAGGTTTAAATATATATATATATATATATATATATATACATATAGTCTTTTTATTATCAGTTCGTCCTGACAATAAATTTATAAGGACGAAGAATGTGGATCATAGTTTATGGAGAAGTTTTTACAAATGTATACACATTTAGTCAAATTATGTAAATCTAGTGGTCCATATTCTTCGCCCTGATATATTTATTGTCAGGACAAACTCACAATAGAAAATCTGTATATATTTACAAAAAAAACCTATCCTCATTCTGGTTGAAGTTCGAAAGATATCAAATCACCATTGTGGGTTCAAATCTCAATATAATTTCATTTTTTTTTTTTGATTACCCTCATTACATCTTAATAAATGTTGAGCTCTTGATAATATATATATATCAATTCAAGACTAGGGTTCTGTAATTGTATATTTTTTTTCTAGATTTTTCTTAATATAATAATACATTAATACTTAACCATAAAACAAAATATATGCGTTGATTTTTTTTTTCTTTATCATGTAAGTGGGTGTTTCACTTATACTTGAAAAAAAAATCAGGAAAACACATTGCTCACTCATCAATTCAATAGGAATGTTGATCCAATTAGTAATTGAATTTACTTGTCTGATTTGTTCGGTTAAGATTCAATTTAACAAAAAATCTAGTCTTAAATATTACAAACATACATTGTTCAGTTAAGATTCAATTTAATAAAAAATTTAGTTTTAAATATTAAAAAGTAGAAAGTAGAAACACAGATAATTAATTATATATAAAGTAAAAAGGGTAAGTATGACTTTTCAATTAAAAGTGACGTGAGTCTTTTGTTTCCAATTTTATTGCATCTCTCTCTCTCTCCAGTGTCACCCTCATGCCTCAGCTCCCACTACACTATCAGGATAGGTCACATTTTTGTTTTCTGCAACATTTTTCAGTAGTGTTGTAATGGTTTTCCTAACCCTCTGTCATACTCGTCCATTCATTTTGACAGGAACCGGACAACCCAATCTCAGCTTCAAGCCTTCCTGGTACTCCGTCAAACTCACATCAAACCACTTTGTTGTTAAAGCCACCGGAGAAGGAAAAAAGGAGGTTCCGATGACTCCACCGCTAAGATCCCCTCCACCGAGAATCCGTCTACCAAGAAGCTCTCCACCTTGCCTTGAATGCACTGAAGTCCTCTGAGGATCTCTTTTGGACGGAGGAACGTCCCTCCGGTGTTAGTGTTGCGGTTCGGGCTAATTTCCCCAGCTATTATTCTCCTCCTTTTTAGTTTTTTGTCTTTGTTGTTTGCCTGTTGTTTACCCTAAAAAATAAAAAAATTAAAAAAATTAAAAATTAAAAACTACTTTTTATACATATTACATGCGCATTAATGATAGTAGTTTGAGGTTTAAATATATATATATATATATATATATATATATATATAGTCTTTTTACTATCAGTTTGTCCTGACAATAAATTTATAAGGACGAAGAATGTGAATCATAGTTTATGGAGAAGTTTTTACAAATGTATACACATTGAGTCAAAGTATGTAAATCTAGTGGTCCATATTCTTCGTCCTGATATATTTATTGTCAGGACAAACTCACTATAGAAAATCTGTATATACTTACAAAAAAAACCTATCCTCATTCTGGTTGAAGTCCGGAAGATATCAAATCACCATTGTGGGTTCAAATCTCAATATAATTTCATTTTGTTTTTTATTACCCTCGTTACATCTTAATAAATGTTGAGCTCTTGATAATATATATATATCAATTCAATACTAGGGTTCTGTAATTGTATTTTTTTTTTCTAGATTTTTCTTAATATAATAATACTTAACCATAAAACAAAATATATGTGTTGATTTTTTTTTCTTTATCATGTAAGTGGGTGTTTCACTTACACTTGAAAAAAAAAATCAGGAAAACACATTGCTCACTCATCAATTCAATAGGAATGTTGATCCAATTAGTAATTGAATTTACTTGTCTGATTTGTTCGGTTAAGATTCAATTTAACAAAAAATCTAGTCTTAAATATTACAAACATACATTGTTCAGTTAAGATTCAATTTAATAAAAAATTTAGTTTTAAATATTAAAAAGTAGAAAGTAGAAACACAAATAATTAATTATATATAAAGTAAAAAGGGTAAGTATGACTTTTCAATTAAAAGTGACGTGAGTCTTTTGTTTCCAATTTTATTGCATCTCTCTCTCTCTCTCCAGTGTCACCCTCCTCCCACTACGCTATCAGGATAGGTCACATTTTTTTTTTCTGCAACATTTTTCAGTAGTGTTGTAATGGCTTTCCTAACCCTCTGTCATACTCATCCATTAATTTTGACAGGAACCGGACAACCCAATCTCAGCTTCAAGCCTTCCTGGTACTCCGTCAAACTCACATCAAACCACTTTGTTGTTAAAGCCACCGGAGAAGGAAAAAAGGAGGTTCCGATGACTCCACCGCCAAGATCCCCTCCACCGAGAATCCGTCTACCAAGAAGCCCTCCACCTTGCCTTGAATGCGCTGAAGTCCTCTAAGGATCTCTTTTGGATGGAGGAACGTCCCTCCGGTGTTAGTGTTGCGGTTCGGGCAGATTTACCCAGCTATTATTCTCCTCCTTTTTAGTTTTTTGTCTTTGTTGTTTGCCTGTTGTTTACCCTAAAAAATAAATAAATAAATAAATAAAAATTAAAAACTACTTTTTATACATATTAAATGTGCATTAATGATAGTAGTTTGAGGTTTAAATATATATATATATTTAGTTTTTTTATTTTCAGTTCGTCCTGACAATAAATTTATAAGGACGAAGAATATGGATCATAGTTTATGGAGAAGTTTTTACAAATGTATACACATTGAGTCAAAGTATGTAAATCTAGTGGTCCATATTCTTTGCCCTGATATATTTATTGTCAGGACAAACTCACAATAGAAAATCTATATATATTTACAAAAAAAACCTATCCTTATTCTGGTTGAAGTCCAAAAGATATCAAATCACCATTGTGGGTTCAAATCTCAATATAATTTCATTTTTTTATTTTATTACCCTCGTTACATCTTAATAAATGTTGAGCTCTTGATAATATATATATATCAATTCAAGACTAGGGTTCTGTAATTGTATTTTTTTTTCTAGATTTTTCTTAATATAATAATACTTAACCATAAAACAAAATATATGTGTTGATTTTTTTTTTCTTTATCATGTAAGTGGGTGTTTCACTTACACTTGAAAAAAAAAATCATGAAAACACATTGCTCACTCATCAATTCAATAGGAATGTTGATCCAATTAGTAATTGAATTTACTTGTCTGATTTGTTCGGTTAAGATTCAATTTAACAAAAAATCTAGTCTTAAATATTACAAACATTCATTGTTCAGTTAAGATTCAATTTAATAAAAAATTTAGTTTTAAATATTACAAAATAGAAAGTAGAAACACAGATAATTAATTATATATAAAGTAGAAAGGGTAAGTATGACTTTTCAATTAAAAGTGACGTGAGTCTTTTGTTTCCAATTTTATTGCATCTCTCTCTCTCTCCAGTGTCACCCTCATGCCTCAGCTCCCACTACACTATCAGGATAGGTCACATTTTTTTTTCTGCAACATTTTTCAATAGTGTTGTAATGGCTTTCCTAACCCTCTGTCATACTCGTCCGTTCATTTTGAAAGGAACCAGACGAACCCAATCTCAGCTTCAAGCCTTCCTAGTACTCCGTCAAACTCACATCAAACCACTTTGTTGTTAAAGCCACCGGAGAAGGAAAAAAGGAGGTTCCGATGACTCCATCGCCAAGATCCCCTCCATCGAGAATCCGTCTACCAAGAAGCCCTCCACCTTGCCTTGAATGCGCTGAAGTCCTATGAGGATCTCTTTTGGATGGAGGATCGTCCCTCCAATGTTAGTGCTACGGTTCGGGCAGATTTCCCTAGCTATTATTCTCATCCTTTTTAGTTTTTTGTCTTTGTTGTTTGCTTGTTGTTTACCCTTTAAAAAAAATCACAGTAGTTTGAGGTTTAAATATATATATATATATATATATATATATATATATATATATATATTTATACAGTCTTTTTATTGTCAGTTAGTTCTGACAATAAATATATTAGGACGAAGAACGTGGACCATAGATTGTGGAGAAGTTTTAACAAATGTTTACACTTTGAGTCAAAGTATGTAAATCTAGTGGTCCATATTCTTCGTCCTCATATATTTATTGTCAGGACGAACTCACAATACAAAACCTGTATATATTTACAAAAAAAAAAAAAAACCTATCCTCATTCTGGTTGAAGTCCTGAAGATATCAAATCACCATTGGGGGTTCAAATCTCAATATAATTTCATTTTATTTTATTTTTGTTGATTACCCTCGTTACATCTTAATAAATGTTGAGCTCTTGATAATTTATATATCAATTCAAGACTAGGGTTCTGTAATTGTTTTTTTTTTTTTTTTTTCTAGATTTTTCTTAATCTAATAACACTTAACCATAAAACAAAATATATGTGTTGATTTTTTTTTCTTTATCTTGTAAGTGGGTGTTTCACTTACACTTGACAAAAAATCAAGAAAACACACTGCTCACTCATCAATTCAATAGGAATGTTGATCCAATTTGTAATTGAATTTACTTGTCTGATTTGTTCGGTTAAGATTCAATTTAATAAAAAATCTAGTCTTAAATATTACAAACACACATTGTTCAGTTAATATTCAATTTAATAAAAAATTTAGTTTTAAATATTACAAAGTAGAAAGTAGAAACACAGATAATTAATTATATATAAAGTAAAAAGGGTAAGTATGACTTTTCTATTAAAAATGACGTGAGTCTTTTGTTTCCAATTTTATTGCATCTCTCTCTCTCCACTATCACCCTCATGCCTCAGCTCCCACTACACTATCAGGATATGTCACATTTTTTTTTTCTATAACATTTTTCAGTAGTGTTGTAATGGCTTTCCTAACCATTTGTCATACTCGTCCGTTCATTTTGACAGGAACCGAACGACCCAATCTTAGCTTCAAGCCTTCCTGGTACTCCGTCAAACTCACATCAAACCACTTTATTATTAAAGCCACCGGAGAAGGAAAAAAGGAGGTTCTGATGACTCCACCGCCAAGATCCCCTCCACCGAGAATCCGTCTACCAAGAAGCCCTCCACCTTACCTTGAATGCGCTGAAGTCCTCTGAGGATCTCTTTTGGATGGAGGAACGTCCCTTCGGTGTTAGTGTTGCGGTTCGGGCAGATTTCCCCAGCTATTATTCTCCTCCTTTTTAGTTTTTTGTCTTTGTTGTTTGCCTGTTGTTTACCCTAAAAAATAAAAAAAATAAAAAATAAATAAAAAATAAAAAACTACTTTTTATACATATTACATGTGCATTAATGACAGTAGATTGAGGTTTAAATATATATATATATATATATAGTCTTTTTATTGTCAGTTCATCCTGACAATAAATTTATAAGGACGAAGAATGTGGATCATAGTTTATGGAGAAGTTTTTACAAATGTATATACATTGAGTCAAAGTATATAAATTTAGTGGTCCATATTCTTTGCCCTGATATATTTATTGTCAGGACAAACTCACAATAGAAAATCTGTATATATTTACAAAAAAAACCTATCCTCATTCTGGTTGAAGTCCTGAAGATATCAAATCACCATTGGGGGCTCAAATCTCAATATAATTTCATTTTATTTTATTTTTGTTGATTACCGTCGTTACATCTTAATAAATGTTGAGCTCTTGATAATATATATATCAATTCATGACTAGGGTTCTGTAATTTTTTTTTTTTTCTAGATTTTTCTTAATCTAATAACACTTAACCATAAAACAAAATATATGTGTTGATATTTTTTTTTTTATCTTGTAAGTGGGTGTTTCACTTACACTTGACAAAAAATCAGGAAAACACACTGCTCACTCATCAATTCAGTAGGAATGTTGATCCAATTTGTAATTGAATTTACTTGTCTGATTTGTTCGGTTAAGATTCAATTTAACAAAAAATCTAGTCTTAAATATTACAAACACACATTGTTCCGTTAATATTCAATTTAATAAAAAATTTAGTTTTAAATATTACAAAGTAGAAAGTAGAAACACAGATAATTAATTATATATAAAGTAAAAAGGGTAAGTATGACTTTTCAATTAAAAGTGACGTGAGTCTTTTATTTCCAATTTTGTTGCATCTCTCTCTCTCTCTCTCTCACTCCACTGTCACCCTTATGCCTCAGCTCCCACTACACTATCAGGATAGATCACTTTTTTTTTTTTTGCAACATTTTTCAGTAGTGTTGTAATGGCTTTCCTAAGCCTCTGTCATACTTGTCCGTTCATTTTGACAGGAACCGAACGACCCAATCTCAGCTTCAAGCCTCGTCAAACTCACCTGAAACCACTTTGTTGTTAAAGCCACTAGAAAAGGAAAAAAGGAGGTTCCGATGACTCCACCGCCAGGATCCCGTCCACAGAGAATCCATCTACCAAGAAGCCCTCCACCTTGCCTTGAATGCGATGAAGTCCTCTGAGGATCTCTTTTGGACGGAGGATCGTCCTTCCAGTGTTAGTGTTGCGGTTCGGGCAGATTTCCCTAGCTATTATTCTCTCCTTTTTAGTTTTTTGTCTTTGTTGTTTGCCTGTTGTTTACCCTAAAAAATAAAAAATAAAAAAATAAAAAAAATAAAAAAATAAAAAAATAAAAACTACTTCTTATACATGCGCATTAATGATAGTAGTTTGAGGTTTAAATATATATATATATATATAGTCTTTTTACTATTGGTTCGTTCTGACAATAAATTTATAAGGATGAAGAATGTGGACCATAGTTTATGGAGAAATTTTTACAAGTGTATACACATTGAGTCAAAGTATGTAAATCTAGTGGTTCATATTCTTCGTCCTGATATATTTATTGTCAGGACAAACTCAGAATAGAAAATCTGTATATATTTACAAAAAAAACCTATCCTCATTCTGGTTGAAGTCTGGAAGATATCAAATCACCATTGGGGGTTCAAATCTCAATATAATTTTTTTTTTTTTTTTTATCCTCGTTACATCTTAATAAATGTTGAGCTCTTGATAATATATATATCAATTCAAGACTAGGGTTCTGTAATTGTATTTTTTTTTTCTAGATTTTTCTTAATCTAATAATACTTAACCATAAAACAAAATATATGTGTTAATTTTTTTTTCCTTTATCATGTAAGTGGGTGTTTCACTTACACTTGAAAAAAAAATCAGGAAAACACATTGCTCACTCATCAATTCAATATGAATGTTGATCCAATTAGTAATTGAATTTACTTGTCTGATTTGTTCGGTTAAGATTCAATTTAACAAAAAATCTAGTCTTAAATATTACAAACACACATTGTTCTGTTAATATTCAATTTAATAAAAAATTTAGTTTTAAATATTACAAAATAGAAAGTAGAAACACAGATAATTAATTATAGATAAAGTAAAAATGGTAAGTATGACTTTTCAATTAAAAGTGACGTGAGTCTTTTGTTTCCAATTTTATTGCATCTCTCTCTCTTCACTATCACCCTCATGCCTCATGTCCCACTACACTATCAGGATAGGTCACATTTTTTTTTTCTGCAACATTTTTCATTAGTGTTGTAATGGCTTTCCTAACCCTCTGTCATACTCGTCCGTTCATTTTGATAGGAACCGGATGACCCAATCTTAGCTTCAAGCCTTCCTGGTACTTCGTCAAACTCACATCTAACCACTTTGTTGTTAAAGCCACCGGAGAAGGAAAAAAGGAGGTTCCGATGACTCCACCGCCAAGATCCCCTCCACCGAGAATCCGTCTACCAAGAAGCCCTCCACCTTGCCTTGAATGCGCTGAAGTCCTCTGAGGATCTCTTTTGGATGGAGGAACGTCCCTCCGGTGTTAGTGTTGCGGTTCGGGCAGATTTCCCCAGCTATTATTCTCCTCCTTTTTAGTTTTTTGTCTTTGTTGTTTGCCTGTTGTTTACCCTAAAAAATAAAAAAAATAAAAAAAATAAAAAATAAAAAACTACGTTTTATACATATTACATGTGCATTAATGATAGTAGTTTGAGGTTTATATATATATATATATATGTACATATAGTCTTTTTATTGTCAGTTCGTCCTGGCAATAAATTTATAAGGACGAAGAATGTGGATCATAGTTTATGGAGAAGTTTTTACAAATGTATACACATTGAGTCAAAGTATATAAATTTAGTGGTCCATATTCTTCGCCCTGATATATTTATTGTCAGGACAAACTCACAATAGAAAATCTGTATATATTTACAAAAAAAACCTATCCTCATTCTGGTTGAAGTCCTGAAGATATCAAATCACCAATGGGGGTTCAAATCTCAATATAATTTCATTTTATTTTATTTTTGTTGATTACCCTCGTTACATCTTAATAAATGTTGAGCTCTTAATAATATATATATCAATTCAAGACTAGGGTTCTGTAATTGTTTTTTTTTTTTTTTCCTTTCTAGATTTTTCTTAATCTAATAACACTTAACCATAAAACAAAATATATGTGTTGATTTTTTTTTCTTTATCTTGTAAGTGGGTGTTTCACTTACACTTGACAAAAAATCAAGAAAACACACTGCTCACTCATCAATTCAATAGGAATGTTGATCCAATTTGTAATTGAATTTACTTGTCTGATTTGTTCGGTTAAGATTCAATTTAACAAAAAATCTAGTCTTAAATATTACAAACACACATTGTTCAGTTAATATTCAATTTAATAAAAAATTTAGTTTTAAATATTACAAAGTAGAAAGTAGAAACACAGATAATTAATTATATATAAATTAAAAAGGGTAAGTATGACTTTTCAATTAAAAGTGACGTGCGTCTTTTATTTTCAATTTTGTTGCATCTCTCTCTCTCTCACTCCACTGTCACCCTCATGCCTTAGCTCCCATTACACTATCAGGATAGATCACTTTTTTTTTTTTTTCTGCAACATTTTTCAATAGTGTTGTAATGGCTTTCCTAAGCCTCTGTCATACTTGTCCGTTCATTTTGACAGGAACCGAACGACCCAATCTCAGCTTCAAGCCTTCCTGGTACTCTGTCAAACTCACCTGAAACCACTTTGTTGTTAAAGCCACTAGAAAAGGAAAAAAGGAGGTTCCGATGACTCCACCGCCAGGATCCCCTCCACCGAGAATCTGTCTACCAAGAAGCCCTCCACCTTGCCTTGAATGCGATGAAGTCCTCTGAGGATCTCTTTTGGATGGAGGATCGTCCTTCCAGTGTTAGTGTTACGGTTCAGGCAGATTTCCCCAACTATTATTCTCTCATTTTTAGTTTTTTGTCTTTGTTGTTTGCCTGTTGTTTACCCTTAAAAAAATAAATAAATAAATAAATAAATAAATAACTACTTTATATACTTATTACATGCGCATTAATGATAGTAGTTTGAGGTTTATATATATATAAACCTATCCTCATTCTAGTTGATGTCCTTAAGACATCAAATCACCATTGGGGTTCAAATCTCAATATAATTTTTTTTTTTTTTTTGTTGATTACTCTCGTTACATTTTAATAAATATTGAGCTCTTGATAATATATATATCAATTTAAGACTAGGGTTTTGTAATTTTTTTTTTTCTAGATTTTTCTTAATCTGATAACACTTAACCGTAAAACAAAATATATTTGTTGATTTTTTTTTTCTTTATCATGTAAGTGGGTGTTTCACTTACACTTGAAAAGAAATCGGAAAACACACTACTCACTCATCAATTCAATAGGAATGTTGATCCAATTAGTAATTGAATTTATTTGTCTGATTTGTTCGGTTAAGATTCAATTTAACAAAAAATCTAGTCTTAACTATTATAAACACACATTGTTCAGTTAAGATTCAATTTAATAATAAAAAAAATTGTTTTAAATATTACAATACAAAGTAGAAACACATATAATTAATTATATATAATGTAAAAATGGTAAGTATGACTTTTCAATTAAAAGTGACGTGAGTCTTTTGTTTCCAATTTTGTTGCAACTCTCTCTCTCTCTCTCTCCACTGCCACCCTCGGGCCTTAGCTCCCACTCTACTATCAGGAGTCGATCACATTTTTATTTTCTACAACATTTTTCAGTAGTGTTGTAATGGATTCCCTAAGCCTCTGTCATACTCGTCCGTTCATTTTGACAGGAACCGGACGACCCAATCTCAGCTTCAAGCCTTCCCGATACTCTGTCAAACTCACTTCAAACCACTTTGTTGTTAAAGCCACCGGAGAAGGAAAAAATGAGGTTTCGATGACTCTACCGCCAAGATCCCCTCCACCGAGAATTCGTTTACCAAGAAGCCCTCCACCTTGCCTTGAATGCGCTGAAGTCCTCTAAGGATCTCTTTTGGATGGAGGATCGTCTCTCCGGTGTTAGTGCTACGGTTCGGGCAGATTTGCCCAGCTATTATTCTCATCCTTTTTAGTTTTTTGTCTTTGTTGTTTGCTTGTTGTTTACCCTTAAAAAATAAAAAATAAAAATTTAAAAAATTTAAAAAAATTTAAAAAAAACTACTTTTTATACTTATTACATGCGCATTAATGATAGTGATTTGAGGTTTATATATATATAGTCTTTTTATTGTCATTCGTCCTGACAATAAATATATCAGGACGAAGAATGTAGACCATAGATTATGGAGAAGTTTTAACAAGTGCATATACTTTGAGTCAAAGTATGTAAATCTAGTTGTCCATATTTTTCGTCCTGATATATTTATTGTCAGGACGAACTCACAATAAAAAATCTATTTATATACTAAAAAAACCTATCCTCATTCTAGTTAAAGTCCTAAAGACATCAAATCACCATTGGGGTTCAAATCTCAATATAATTTCATTTTTATTTTATTTTTTTATTGATTACCCTCATTACATCTTAATAAATGTTGAACTCTTGATAATATTTATATCAATTCAAGACTAAGATTCTGTAATTGTTTTTTTTTTTTCCTATATTTTTCTTAATCTAATAACACTTAACCGTAATACAAAATATATGTGTTGTTTTTTTTTTTCTTTATCATGTAAGTGGGTGTTTCACTTACACTTGAAAAAAAATCAGGAAAACACACTGTTCACTCATCAATTCAATAGGAATGTTGATCCAATTAGTTATTGAATTTACTAGTCTGATTTGTTCGGTTAAGATTCAATTTAACAAAAAATCTAGTTATTACAAACACATATTGTTCAATTAAGATTCAATTTAATAAAAAATTTAGTTTTAAATATTACAAAGTAGAAAGTAGAAACACGGATAATTAATTATATATAAAGTATAAAGGGTAAGTATGACTTTTCAATTAAAAGTGACGTGAGTCTTTTGTTTCCAATTTTGTTGCAACTCTCTCTCTCTCTTCACTGTCACCCTCATGTCTCAGCTCCCACTCCACTATCAGGAGTCGGTCACATTTTTTTTTTTTTCTGCAACATTTTTCAGTAGTGTTGATGAACTTGTGGATTTCTTGAAAAATGGTACAAATATTCCTGTGGCAAGGCAAGACGTTTTATCTCTACGGTTTAGATAACTTTGACCGGCCTCAATAAAATTAAATAAAGGTTAAATTGCACTAAAATGCCCTAAGTTCAGGTAATATTGCATGTATTTTCTACTCGTGTTTTAACTATGCAAACAACTCCAAGATTTGGCTAACCACTGTATGACTAACAGTTGACTTAGGTGCGTTTTTTACATGGAATTAGACTAAGATTGGGCTAGTCTAATCCCATGTTTGGGACTTGTTGGGATCAGATTGATATTGGATCCAATCCCATATTTGGGACCTGTTGCCCCTTAAGCCTCAACCATCATGAGATGTGAGTGTTGATTTTTTCTTTTCTTTTCTTTTTTCCATGTTCCAACGCAAAATAGAATCAAGGTTTTATTGAGACTTCTCTAAATTAAAAATTACAACCGCGGTTTTGACCTACTCCCACGATAAGGAAAAATTCTCCACGAACTTGCTTCTATCATGAACATAGTAGTATTTGAACCCCCTCCAAGAGATACATGGTTTTGCATGCTATCACAGAACGATATCAAGGTTTTGTTGAGATCTTCCTAATGTAAGCATTACACGTGTGATCTTCGTGGCAACTCACATGATAAGGAAAAGGTCTCCAAGAACTTGCTTTTTCATGATCAATTCAAGTCGAACCCTTGGGAGATGCGAAACAAACTCTACTTGAAAGTTGGTGCATGTGAGTTTTACTTTTGAGAACTGTGTTTATCGATGATTAGTGAGTGTAATTTTTATTTTTATTTTAAAATATTCAATTGATCTTTAAACATATTTATTAAAAAAAAATTCCATCTAACGGTTTGAATCGTTTGATAACGGTTTTTTTTTTTTTTTTTTTTTTTTTTTCTTTTTTGTAATTTTCTAAAAGTTAGGGGAGTTATATGACACATAATCATTTAAATCACATTTTAAAACTCCGTTATATTGTTCATATAGTTCTAATTATAGGGTCCTTTTAGAATATTTATCCTTCTGTAAATTTCTCGTTCTTAAACCCTCGCACTACATTCAAAGAGTTGATTGTAAAACCCTTTCTTTTCTCTCCACTTGAAAATGGAGATTATGTTCTTCAGGAAACTGTCTAAAGCCACTCCATTTGCATTCAATAACTCATTTAAAGGCCAACCCAATTCCACTTTCGATAAATTTCGACTTCCCTTCAGTGCAGTTGCTGCAAGCCTTGGTGGAATCTCTTCTGATTACTATTGTTCTTCTCCAAATTCGGTAATTTCTCTCGAAAGTCCAATCTGGGTATTGTTTTAAATTACCGTTTATGCAATGTAGACTTCTAGATATCTTTTTCTTTTTTGAAATGGATATTTTGCAGTGTTTGACTATTCTTGTTCCTGGTTATCTGCTAATATGAATCCTGTTAAGTTTATGTCTGCCAACGGTATGGTGCATTCTATATGTAGTATATTTGGAGTGATGGGTTTGTTTAAGCTGGTATAAGTTTTCTTGTAATGAAATTTGTTTGATCAACCTTTTGAAGATTTGTGGTTATATTAACTGGTTTGTGCAAGTTTGTCATATAGTTCTTTGGTTATTTGGATTTCCATTTTTATGTGGTTTTGGATTATGCTATACACAATGAAATGATATTTATGGTTAATGAGTGGCTCACCCTCTATATGGTTACACACTTACACTGGCTATATTAATGTTGTTATATTTTCAGAATTCAGAAAGTTTGTTTATGCTCTTAATTTACAGGTTCATCTAGATCAAATCAATGAAGAAAAAACAAGTAAGAAAATCGGTGAGTCTCTTTTTCCATAAATTTAGTCATGAGGTTGGATGGACTTCTTGAGATTAGATGATTACGATTTTTTTTTTCTCTGTTCCAAGTCATTTGATTTGGTTTTCTAAACTGTTTATATTTAGAGCTGAAGCTAATTTCCCAAAAAGCTCAATGGTTGTTTCTATCTAATTTCAGCTCCCAATTCAGATAAGTGGATTGAATTTAAGCTGCAAGACACTGCAAGGGTCAGCCACAATTACCAGTCATTTGGCAGAAATCCTCACCAAAATATTTTACCCATTAATCATTCAATGCTTAATTATATACACAAAAAGCATCCATTTCAAGCTCTTGACATCTTCAAGAAACACCTTCAGTCGAATTTCCTCACTGGCATCAATGATGATACAATTGCAATCGCTCTCAAGGCTTGCAGCAGAGACCAAAAGCCAGGATGCCAAATCCACGGGTTTGCTATTACTTCTGGGTTCATTTCGCATATTACAGTTACAAATTCATTAATGAACATGTACAGTAAATCTGGTCAATTTAATAGGGCTTTATCTATATTTAACAACTTGAATGATCCAGATATTGTTTCATGGAATACTATTCTTTCTGGGTTTCAAAAAAGTAAAGATGCATTAAGTTTTGCTCTTAGTATGAACTCATATGGCATTATTTTTGATTCGGTGACTTATTCTACTATTCTTGCTTTTTGTTTGGACCAAGAAGGATTTTTATTTGGGTTGCAGTTGCATTCTCTAACTGTGAAGTTTGGATTAGATAGTGAAGTTTTTGTAGGGAATGCTCTTATAACATTGTACTCAAGATTGGAGCGTATGGTGGAGGCTAGGAGAGTGTTTGATGAAATGCCAAACAAGGATTTGGTATCATGGAATGCTATTCTGTCGGGGTATACTCAGATAGGAAACTATGGGGTTGAAGCTATTTCAGCATTTATTGAGATGGTGAGAGAAGGGATGAGGCTTGATCATGTCTCATTTACAAGTGCAATTTCAGCTTGTGGTCATGAAAGGAACTTAGAACTAGGGAGACAGATACATGGTTTGAGTACAAAAACAGGATATGATACTCATGTTTCTGTTGGTAATGTTTTGATGTCAACATATTCAAAGTGTGAGGTAACTGAAGATGCAAAGCTGGTCTTTGACAAGATTAAACGCCGCAATGTAGTTTCTTGGACGACAATTATCTCTATCAATGAAAAAGATGCCATGTCTCTCTTTAATGAGATGAGATTAGATGGGGTTTATCCAAATGATGTTACATTTATTGGGCTAATTCGCGCCATGTCGACGGGGAAATTGGTTGAAGAAGGGAAGATGATTCATGGGTTTTGTATAAAGACTAGCTTTGTGTCAGAATTAAATGTTTGTAATAGCCTCATCACCATGTATGCTAAGCTTGAGTCCATGCACGATTCAAGAAGGATTTTTGAGGAGCTTAATTACAGAGAAATTATTTCTTGGAATGCTTTAATTTCTGGGTATGCTCAAAATGGATTGTTTCAAGCAGCCTTACTGACATTTTTGTCAACAATTATGGAATCTAAGCCAAACCAATACACATTTGGTAGTATCTTGAATGCAATTGGTGCCGCAGAGGATATATCTCTTAAACATGGACAATGGTGCCACTCTCTCATAATAAAGCTTGGATTGAACACTGATCCTGTTGTGTCAGGAGCTTTACTTGATATGTATGCAAAACGAGGGAGCATTTATGAGTCCCAAAGAGTTTTCAGTGAGACAACTAAAAGGAGCCAATTTGCTTGGACAGCAATAATATCGGCCTATGCTAGGCATGGAGACTATGAATCCGTGATGAATTGGTTTAAGGAGATGGAGAAGGAAGGGGTCAGACCTGACTCAATTACCTTTCTTTCTTTACTAGCAGCATGTGGTAGAACGGGGATGGTTGATACAGGCTGTCAACTGTTTGAGTCGATGGTTAAAGATCATCATATTGAACCATTCGCAGAGCATTATTCTTGTATGGTAGACATGTTGGGTCGGACAGGGAGACTGAAGGAGGCAGAGGAGCTGGTGGGTAGAATTCCAGGAGGGCCAGGGTTGTCTGTGTTGCAAAGCTTGTTAGGAGCTTGTAAGATACATAGGAATGTGGAAATGGGTAGGAGGATAGCTAATGCTTTGATGGAGATGGAGCCTACGGAATCAGGTTCATATGTTTTGATGTCTAATTTGTATGCTGAGAAAGGGGATTGGGAAAATGTAGCAAAAGTTAGGAAAGGGATGAGAGTGAAAGGAGTGAAGAAGGAGGTGGGATTTAGTTGGGTGGATGTTGGTGATATGGATGGTTTGCATGGGTTTTCATCAAGTGACAAGTCCCACCCACAATGTGAGGAGATTTGGAGAATAGCAGAATGCCTGGGGTTAGAGATGAAATTTCAGAGAGAAAGAGAGAAAGAGAGAGAGCATTTGCAATATACTATCATATGAGTGGAAACCTTTGAGACCTTGAACGTGGGAAAATTATAAGTGCTTATATTCATGCAAAAGGAATTCAAAGATTGTAATCTTCATTTATTGTGTTTGGACAAAAGTAAAACACTTCATCCATATAGATGTTATAGTTTAAAAATCCCACATCTGATGAATATCTTGATCTGTGACAAGATTAACCTCTCACTAAGTGATACATGGAAAACCCATAGTCTCATTTGTTGTCATTGGGTGGGTGAAAATGTTACAATCTGACATGGGATAGATATGGGTTGGATCTTGAGTTTATAAGAGAGTGGGTGAACTCCACATGATTGACTAGTCTTTTGAGTTGCTTGTAAGCACCTGGCTCGTGACATCAAGTAGCAATACAACAAGGTACCTTTGATTGTTGTATAACATATTACAGTCCAAATTCAAAGCAAGCGTTAGCACTTACGCCATATCTCAGAAAGGCCACTAGCTCAAGAAGGGACCAACTATGTATCAGGTACTAGTTGTACTATTAAAGCCAGGCTAAAACACTTTTATCATGGAAAATGTCTTGACTTATATTTTTGTGTTCATAAATCATTGAATGAACTCATTACTAAATTCATGTCAAAGCCTGACTGTGAGGGACCGACCTATGCATTTTATGTTATTTTTCTTTGAAATTCTTACTGAGTCATTGAAAAACACAAGGGTTAGGGTGGTGTTATAACCTCGCTTGAATGACATTACGCATTATTACTATGTGAAGTTTAAAACCTCCTGAAAAATGCCTACAGGGTGCAACACAATAATTCAAAAGTTCATTTTTTTTTTTTCATAGAATGCTATCAAAAGCAGTTTGTAAATAATAGTGGAACTGTTTTCAAAGTATTTATTTTTAAAAAGTTTGTTTAAAGTAATTATCTCTTTATTTTTATTCTCAAATGACAGGTTTCATTTGATGCGTCCACCAAGTTAGGTTTGGATGTTGCTTCATGTTACAAGGTATGTTCCAATGTTTTTTTATCCATGATGCCTGATGTAAAAATCAAACTGATTTTCTGCAAAAGTTTTGCTTTTGAGACTTTATTGAGGATCTTTCTTCAGATTTTATGTATTGTCTTAATTGCATAACTCCATCCAGACACGGTGATTAAGGATAATAAGGAAATACAAAATGTTCCATACAGCCATAGGTTTCTATTTAAATTCTACTTGTTTCATTTGAACTATTTCCTGTTTGTGGTGCTTGATAGCTGAGCTGATGTTGGTGTTCTTTCAGTTGTACCTTTTATGGTGAGGCTATTTTTTTTTCAATCATATATATGTTGGTTCTCACTTTTTCTGTATCTGTAAGATAAAGTCCTTATTTGCAACATGGAGTTCAAAGAGATGAATGTAGTTTATAAGTTTCTGTTTACAAAGTGTTCAGTTAAGGTTTCTAGGGTTGTCTTCAACTCTATGAATGTTTTGTGAATTAAGAAAAAATAAAAAGTAGAAAAGACAGTATACCAAATTACAGGATTGTATGTACTTCCCCTTTCAGAAGTTTTTTTCCAGTTCTATAATGTAAATAGACCATGTTTAGGTGTAGAATTGATCTAAGACTATTCATTGGGATAGGATAACCTTCAAGTGCACTTTCTACTGATGTCTTATGTTTGGCAACAACCGGATTGGGCAATATTTTTTATATCAATTTTAGACATAATAATGTAAGTTTAAAAATAAGGGCTTATTTCACTGAAATAATTTTCTAGGAAAAGATCTCTCAGTCATTAAATATCCAAGTCCAATCCTACATACCATAAAGATTTAGTTGTTTCAAATTCTTTCCCCAAACAGTAAGATCTTTTATTCCTTTGAAAAAGAAAAAGAAAGTCTCATACAAAATGAGGAATATATTAGTAAGGTAGATCTAAACAGGTGAGATTTCGATGCATTAGTTATGTTCTTTGATAATTAAGTTTTCTTAAACAGGTCAAGGGTAGGTAGGTTATGCAAATTTACCTGTATTGACAGCAACTATATTATATATCAGTTCTATAATTGAATGGATTTATTTCTTGTAGGCCAATTGAAAAGCTTAGATAGTCTCCCAGCATGAAGAAACTTATTGTCATTGTAAGAGCTTGTATCTAGATGTTTAACTTAGTTGTCAAGGTTAAAGAAGTGACAGGAATACATGTTGCATTTTATTAATGCTTTTTATTACGAGTATAAAAGAAGTTAAAAGCTGTAAGGCTGCCCTGATTTATTCCTTCTATTTGCCCCTTCTATGTCTTAAACAGTGATCACTTGAGCGAGTGTTGAGCTGTAGGATTAGTTCTTACCTCATATTAAAAATATAGTGGTTGGCATGACATATCTTACTTCTTTGTTAATATCACTACTTGTAAAGATGCGCTTCATTAATCAGTTGAATGTTTAATTGTGGTCAAAATATTACCCTTTGTATAAGAAATATGGTTGTTTGGTGCACACACACGTCCACACATACATATGTAACTAAGATCATCTTTTTTGTAGATCACGTGTAAACTTAATTACTAAACCGGAGGTAAGCATGGTCTAAACACTTCTGTTACCATTAGATAAACACATTAGGACATTTGGTGCACATGCAATTATTTCTTTAGAGCAATGTATTTGATTATTCTTGGTGTATACCTCTGTTTGACAAATACTTATGTCAGAATCATTGTGTAACAACGACTTTTATCATAATAGGTGTCGGTGCCATATGCCAATGTTTCTCATGATATATTGCTGAAGAAGAAGCTTGATATACTTGCAGCTAGGCATCCATATTTGAAGTTAAAAAAAATTTCCAACTTTGATGTGCTTCCTTGATTGCTTTTCTGCAGCTGACTAACATACTCAAAAGAAGTTGATACACTGAGGAAATGATTTACAAATTTTTTATGGATGGAGACATCTAAGGAATCACTTCTCAAATTTTGTGTAATAAAATTATTTGAATCACATGGGCGAATAGGAGTTGAACTGTTGAAGCTCAGCATGTCAAATGATTTAGTAAAGATATAGTATGCAGAATAACATTGTGATAGCCTACACTGATCTGAATTTGGTTTTTTTGAAGAAGAAAGCTTTCAGTGTTATTGTATTGGAAAATCCATTAGTTGGTTTCATCGTGTACTAGTTTTGACAGGGAGATCCAGCAGAGGAGGTGAGATCAATGTATGGTGTAAATATGGTAGCTGCAGCCTGCAGCTTGCTTTATATGGAAACCCTTTTTTTTCTTGATTATGGAGCAAAGTTTAGTTTAGGCTGCAATGGTGTGGTAGATGAGTTGTGTCATGACTCATGAGTGGTGGGTGATACTGATAATTATGGTTTAACCAACTCTATATACCATTTTTGGTTTGACTTTGCTCATCATCTGCAAACTTATTCCATTCTTTTTGCTCCTCAATAATCATGCTTTCAACTTCTATCCTCCTACTTGCCACCCCTTTCATATTTCCTATAAATTTATTCAATTTTTTTAGAGGATTTATATGGTTATTAATTACTTGGGTAGCGTTAACATGTGTCATAAGGGCATATAGGTTAACAACCCTTTTATTTCCATAAAAGGAAATAAAAACCCAGGTCGGTTAATGTATTTATTGTCTTGTTATAATAAATACAATGCTTTTATTTTCTCTTATGGAAATAAAGTAGTTGGTAGGGCACAGGTTAACACTACCTTAACTATTATATATATTTAAGGGATCTGTCTTTAGTTAGGACTAGGCTTAAAAAATTTCATGTGGTCTCAAGTTCAGACTGTTTGGTCCTGACTAGAGAATTATTATTATTATTATTATTATTAAATGTTCTGCATTTAATCAAGCCTTTATGAAAGTTATCCAAAATTTACCAGATATAATTGATTAATTGGTATATAATAAAGAGCCTCAATCAATGGTTTAGATACAAGGGTGGAATTTTAAAGTCACACAAAATGAGGGACATGTATATAATTATTATTAAGGTACCATAATGTAAAAAAGAGGGAGTGATATTCGAAAAAACCCCCCAAGGTAGTGCACATCACAGAATTTGAAAAGCTCCCCCAAACAACGAAGCACAAATGTTTTACGTACACATTTATTGTTTGCCCACTTCTCATCTTTCCGCTCCGGCATTTCGAAACCAGAATTGCAACACTCCTCTGATGGATAGTCGCTGATCCCTCTCTCTCTCTCTCTCTCTCTCTCTCTCTGGCTCTGCAGCGACCTTGTGAAAACGATAATAATGGACGAAGAACTCCAAAAGCGAAACACTGATTGCGTCTATTTCCTCGCCTCTCCTCTCACCTGCAAGAAAGTACGATCACCACCCCACCTCTTTTTTTTTTTTTTACTTTTTCTTGTTTTGCTCATTCGTCTTCTTTTTCTTTGTTTTGTGCGCTTTTTCTCTACAATGTCGTAATTTCATGTTGCAATATTTGGTTTCTGTTTTAGGATGTGCTCTTCTAACCCTACATTCCAAGGATCTTCAATTCTAGGGTTATTTTATAGTGCATGATCTACGGCTTCACTCTGTGACGATTGTTTTCTCGTTTTCATTTTCATTTTACTTTCAGCTTATAAAGCATTTCTTATTTTCCGGAATTTTGTGTTTGGAACGCGATATTCGGTGAAAATACTGAGATTCCTGTTATGTTTTTTCAATTTATGCTCGATAGTGTTTGGTTTATCAATTGGAACTGAACGAAGTAGATTTACATACTTTACTGACTTATACAGACTTGTTAGTTCATAAATAGGTTTTGTTTTGTGTTATGTACCAAATTTAAGTTTGTAGATGTTTTCTCTGTTTTGCTTTTGTGCATTGCAAGCTTTTCATTGTTTTATTCTATTATTTATTGTTTTTTGACGCTGTCTTCCTTCAGGGGATGGATTGTGAGTATCGGCACAATGAAATTGCAAGGCTTAACCCGAGGGATTGCTGGTACTGGTTGGCTGGGAACTGTATTAATCCAAGCTGTGGTTTTAGACATCCTGTAAGCTTATAACTTGTTCATTTATACTTACTGCCTACATGTTGTTTATGATATTTGAGGCTTGAATGCTTGATATAAAATGCAGATGTGATTTCAAAATGTTAGTATTCATTTATCATGAGTTTTTTTTCATCCATTTTTCCATTGCGAGTCTTTTTAATTTGAGTTCATACTTCAAGAATGTTTCGTAATGTTGCAATTAGTTGAATGGCATACCCTTAAGATCAGCATAATCACACCTCAAGAATCATGTTCTCCTGCATTTTGTTTCATGCAGAAAAGATATCTGGATACTAAAGATGTATGTATTAGAATGTCATTCTGTTCTACTTCTGCACTAGCACTTGGGTTTGATTAAGGGTTACAAGGCTTTAACTGTCAAAATCTAATTGAGGTTAAAAGTATCTATTTTTTTTTTTTTTTGTTTTTTTTTTTTTTTCATCTTTTTTTAAAAGCTCAAGTCAAAATAATTTCTTTGAGAATAAAGGTTTTGTTGCTTTGTGAGATTCTTACAACACATTGACTGTAAGACTGAAAAGCTATTGGTGGGTGTAGTTCGCACTTTTCAGTCAAAATGCTTTTGTGAGGTGCTAGAGTCATTTAGGCACTTGGAAAACAAATGGATGTCCTGACTCCATCATAAGGAGTTTAGGTGTTGTGAAGGTAGACCTGAAAATATACATTAATGTGAGTTTTTGTCCTGAATCATGTGTTGCAAGTCTTTGGATGAGGGAGATGTTTAGGTGATGGAAGCCTTGCATAATTTGTAGAAAAATAGACCTGAAAATGGCATCGAACTTTTGAGTTTTGACTTGAAAGTCTTTGGGTGTGGTCCGTGTGGAGGAAGTATGGCTACGTTTGTGAATTATCAAGACTATGGGTTCCTTAATGAATGTCGCTCGAAATTTTTATTTTTCTTCTGTTTTGCAGCCATTGGATGGACATGGACCTGAAGCAGCACCATCTGAGTTTGCCCCATTGCCGTATCAATCTTCTGCACCTGTGAACAAGACCAGCGTTCCCTGTTACTTTTACTTCAATGGCTTCTGCAACAAAGGTGACAGATGCTCCTTTTTACATGGCCCTGATGGTGGTGTAGCTGATGAGAAATCTTCGAAGACAACCTCTGCAATTGCTGTTGCACTTCCCTCAGAAAATATGAGGAACACGGGAAATGTAGGTACAGCACGAGCTGAAACACATTCAAGTCCATTGGAACATGCCTCAAAGCCAACCGTGGTTATGAGAGTTCTGTCCAAGGATGATCTTCTGAAATCCTCACCCAAGATTATGCCAAGTGCCTTGCCACATATGTCTGTGAGTGAAGGTGAAGAAGCTGTTGTAATCAAGTCAGTCTCCATGGTTCCAGCAGAAGGCTTTATCCGAGCTAGATCTCATCTATTCACTAAGCAGATTTGTGATGAGCAAGTGGATGACCAAATTGAACCTGAGGACCGGTGGGAATCATCTCCAGGATTTGATGTGCTTGTGGATAATGATAATAGATCAGAAAATTTGGGATACAAGGATGATTCTGAGTACATACTTTCCATTGACAGGGAGCACAGAGAACTTAACAACCTTGTCTTAGGTTACGATTTTGAAGATCCAGTTAAGTATGACCCTATGTATCCAGATGCGTATGAACACAATGTGTGCAGTGGTTATGATGGTGTTGATAATGAGCATATTTTCTATAATGTCAGAGAACCTCCTCGCCATGCAAGAGAAACGATGTTGGACTTAATATCGCCTCGAAAGAGAAAATTCTTGCCAATGAAATCATTCAATGACCATAGCTCTGTGGATCTGCGAGATTATTTGAGGAAACGCAAAGTGGTTGATGGTAATCCAATTATTCATTCATCAAGAAGGCATGAATTCTCTCAAGTGGTTAGTCGAAGCCAAGAAAGGGGTAGAAGGCATGGCATGGGTCAGCGACTGCATGGAAGATTGGCATCACAAATTGGAAAGAACTATATGGAGTTGCAAAGAGGTAATGGAACTCATTTAAACAGTGCTAACCAGTGTGAGTGGTTTATGCATTCCTATTCTAGTAGGTCCAGGCAGCATAATAAGGAAAAAAGACTGCCTAAACGGCACTCTCATTCATCTCAAGTCCCAAGGAAGCTAGTTTCAAGGGAGAGTAGATCTACTCAGAATTCCATTACATTTTCAGGACCCAAGACCCTTGCTGAGATTAAAGAAGAGAATAAAAAGGCTGAAGAACATGGGGATTGCTTTGAGAAAATGGGCCGTTCATGCAGTGCATCAGCAGATTTCCAGGGACCAAAACCTCTAAGTGAAATCCTCAAGAAGAAGAGTGTGGACACTGAAACAGAAAGTAATACAAGAAGCTGCTGATTGAATTAACTGAGAAGAATTACTGTCATGTAGTAAAAAGTAAAGTTTTTTGCAGAGGATGATAGACAAATCTAGTTGAGTTAGAGCTTTTCCAGCACATATTGGCAATCTCCTAGTATGCCGGACCAGTTTAGTTAGGCATTATCCGATGAAGATATTACTTGTTGTTCCTGCTAATAGATGAAGAATGAAGATAATGACTAATGAGGGTCTTAAAGAGAAGTAGTAGAGAAGTTTAACAACGTTTGTTTTCTTGTTTGTTACTTTCCAATTGCCTTACAGGAAGATTATCCTAGAATGCGTGATTGGCAGGCATATAATACTCTTCTGTCAGAAACATTGTTGAGGTATTTCATCATTTCCTGTACAGATTTGCACATCTTGATCGGTACAATTTTAGTGTGATTTACTTCAGAAGACAAATATTTCAAGCATAATAGTAATGATTGAATCGATAGAAATTAAATTGCTCTTTAAGACTCTTCTGAAGCTCTTTTTGTTGTTGGCATTTTTTATTTTTAACTATTGTATCGAGGGACAACTTAAAGTGATGTTTTCAGGGTGATAACTGGTTGGAGATTGTTGATTTCATGTAGCTAGGTGTGTTTTTCCGTTTCTAGTCCTGAAGGTGCTTTAGAGAAATACAGAGTTAGTTATATGTGGGTCTGTTTTGGAAGTAGTTTATAATGTTGTACTGTTTGGGGGAAAGTTGACAAACCTGTGTTGAGATTAAAGGAGAGTCCGTAAAATTTCTAGCACTCTTTCTAAAGTCATTTATGGAAAAATCACCCACTTAATAAGTTTTGTAGAAATAGCACCAATTAAGGTGATCTGTCAAAATTGCCCCTAATCTCTCTTTTTCTCTCTCTTTCTTCCTTTCTCTCTTTCTTCCTCTCTCCTCTTTTTTTTTTCAAAAACCTCTATTGATCCATCAATGGAGGTCGGACACACCTCAAATGGAGGTCGAATGGAGGGCGAAAGACCTCCATTGGAATCGAAATGACCTCGACCTCCATTGGTGGTCGATGAAGAAGAAGATTAAAAAAAATATATATCTGGAAATAAGTCTCAGGTATTTTGAAATAAGCCTCGGGTATCTGAAATAAGTCTCGGGTAGCTGAAAATAGCTTGAAATAAGTCTCGAGTGACCTACCCGAGACTTATTTCTAAATACCCGAGACTTATTTCCAAATATCCGAGACTTATTTCCAATTTTTTTTTTTTTTAATCTTCTTCTTCATCGACCACCAATGGAGGTCGAGGTCATTTCGACTCCAATGAAGGTCTTTCGCCCTCCATTTGAGGTCTATCCGACCTCCATTGATGGATCAATGGAGTTCTTTGAAAAAAAAAATTAAAGGAGAGAGGAAGAAAGAGAGAGAGAGGAAGAAAGAATAAGTGAGGGGCAATTTGGGCAGATCACATACTTTGGTGCTATTTCTACAAAACTTTTTAAGTTGGTGATATTACCACAAAACCAATCTAATTTGGTGCTATTTCTTTCTATTTCCTCAATTTTTTTTATACATTATTAAAGGACTAATTACTGGTGGGAAAAAAAAAATATATATATATATATATTTTTTGGATTAATAGGTTGACGTTGTCCTAGATAGTATACACACATACATGATACATCATATGACTTTATCAATTTTTTCGACTCATTAATAGATGAGATAATTATTTTATAAAGAAGGTGGAGGATTTATTAGTCAGCTTGTCGGCCTTCTATGAGACTGATTGCCAGAAACTCCTCCGTGAAGTGCTCAAGGACTTTGTAGCCCCAAATTAGTTATAGTTTGTTTATTATTTGAATTCAAGTGTTCTTGATCTTGAGAGATCATTGATGAGGTTGATAGTGATTTTTCACAAGGACCATGTTATACTACTACCCTATAAGGTAATTGAAAAAATGAGTCAAAACAGTAAGATTGATCTAGAATACTGCAAAATAATCAATCGTTAGGCATAGAATACTAAAACAACTGTTGAATCATGAGTTGTAATTGCATGATTAGATGATGATTTTATTTGTAATTAAGCCAAACATCAAGGTAGGGTATTCGAAAATATTGCAAAAATTGAGATGATACAAGTTGTTAGGGGTTTCTTCCAAGTTCGACCGTATTTATTGAAGTCAAGACTAGTATTTAGTATAAATAAGCAAGGTTAGCCTTAGTCGCATAAGAGCTCTATTAAGGGATAAAATCATGAGTAGACCCAAATGTCCAAGTGAACAAGAACAATATGGTGGCGGCCTCATGCCTCGTGTGTACACGGGCTAAATTTCGGCGTCAGCAATACATTTATTTATTAATAACTAAATAAAAATGAAGAAGATTATAAAGTTGGTAGGTTCCAAATTATGAAGTTTATAAATATTGCTCATTTGTCCTCTTCCTCCCTTCCCTCTCCTTAATGTATACCACCAACAAAGACCAAATCAATTAGCTAGTTCAACTCAATAATTTTTATCTCCTATCACCACCACCACCACCACACCAAACAAACAAACAACAAACATGGATGGATTGCAGAGGTCTACGACGTCGTTCAGGAGGCAAGGCTCTTCTGGGTTGATATGGGATGATAAGTTAGTATCAGGAGAGTTGAACAACCAAGTCAAACACAAAGGATTAGCAGATGATCATGATCATCAACATCATAAAGAAAAGGAACATCTTAAAAGGCCGCCATCATCAATCAATACGAAGCGATCAGATGGTTGCCGCGGAGGAGAACGCATGTACAGGACAGATAAGGCGTCACCACAAACCATGGACCCGCCTTCTCCTAAGGTCTCCGGCTGCTGTGCTCTTTTTGCCAAACCTGGAGTGACCAATAATAAAACCAAACCCAGAAGGCGTAAGTCTTAACTTATATATATATGTATGTTTTCATGTGATTGTTGTCTTGATGAGTTTTCCATTTCTTTTTTTATATATATGAAAAGTTCAAGAACAGCTTACAAAAATTAATCAATTTATAGCATAATTAAAACACACACACACACGTCTGTGTTTGTTAATTTCTCTTCCAATTTATAGAGAGATGTTTTCATGGACAGCTCTAGTCTCATTTCTTTTAACAATCAGTTGTCAATAATTTTGTTCTTTAATACATATTCAAGGAAATTTAGGTTCAACTAGGTAAGGTATCTGAATTCAAAGAGATTTGTGATGTCTGAAGCGAGAAAGATTGTCACATCCGACATCACGACCTACAGTGAAAGGAAGTTTTCGTGAATATATACCAACTATAGTAATTTCAATAAACATGATTATAGGATGAATTCAACAACAATAATGTTACGGAGTTGAAGAAAGTTTTAGGCCTACCTAAATCTCTAACTAGTGTCAACTTTAATTAAATATATTTTAATATAAATTAGAATTATAGTATAGTTGGTACCTATGCAACCAAATCCATTGAGAAAAAAAAAAAAAAAAAGTCTATAATGTTTATGTGATTCATTATCAAGAAGGTGAGCTGCCGGCCATATATAAAAAATTGTCCAACAAAATGATAATAAAAGTAAAAAAAATTAGTGCTTAATTAAAGAAGTGGGTCATTTTCAATATTTCTGTCAATTTCGGTCTCTTGGCTTTACTGTTGTTTCTATGCTCTCCATATTTATGGGTGATATATATATATAGATTATAGAGAGATCATTTTAAGTGAAAACATTGCAAAATCTATCTTTGTTTGGTCTAGGAATATTAAAATGTTACTAATTTTATTAATTCATTCATGCCCAAAAAAGAAGCTTTAATTCTATATATTCTGATTTTTTTTTTCAACATATAAGAACAAATAATATATGAGAATTAATATAGTTTATGGTGAAATGATTCTATGCTTAAATGATTCATAAATATACCACCATCCAATATAACTTGTTGGTAAAAAGCGTTTGAATCAATATTGTAATATCTTAGGTTTCGAATCATCATATCTGTAAGTGGTATACAAAAATAAAATAAAAAATAGCACAGGGGTTAGCTTTCAACAATTATGAGAGTCAAGTTGCACAGCCCGTCAAGATATATAAAAAATGCTCAATTATGTAGAGAAGTCGTGGACAATTAATGCTTGCCATGGTACAACTTTGACTTGCTGCTAATATCATGACTGAGTTTCCCAAAGATAAGATTTAATTTAATAATAGGATGGCCAAGTAGCACTTACAATTACCATCGAATATGGCTTAGTGATAAGGAGTACAATATAACAATGTTTTGGGTTCGAGTCAGCGTATACCCGTACAAAGACTTAAACTTACAGTATTTCCAATATAAGAGTGGTTTATAAAAAAAATATAGATATCATGTAGAATAAATAGACGATTTGTTGATAATTGTATCTTTAATGCAGTTGTGTATATTCAACCTTAAGCTGATGTGATAAAAAAATTAGATATTATCAACATAATAGTTTACTTTCAGACGCTCTGTTGAACATCTATTGTTTCGATTGACTCAGCAAGTAATTAAAATTGACATTAATTTTTTATCTATTTTTGATAAGAAAATAAAATAAATAAAAAAATAGGAAAAATAAAATAAAATTAGACACGTAATTAAAAAAATATGTTTTAAACAAAGTATTAGAGACTAAATTTTGAGTTAAATGTCTTTTAAATCCACAAGGTAAAATAAATTTCTTAACATTGTTGCACGCTAATCGATTACCATTCAGTCATTCACCGACTTTTGAAAATTATTTCCATCAAACATGATTTAATACAAGACAAAGCCCCAATAGAGAGCCATCAGCAGCCACAACTACAAGGGGTCCCCTCCCCCACCCCAAAGCTATCATTTCAAATCTTGCTTTGACTCTTAAGTCTTAACTAGCATAATTTTTGTCATTTACAAACTTGTGAATATAGAGAATTAAGAGAGAAGTGATAAATTGAGAGAAAATAATAATAATAACAATAACAAATAGCACAGATTTTCTATTATCAGTTTGAACTGACAATAAATATATCAGAACGAAGAATATGGATCACTAAATTTACATAAACTTCTCCATAATCCGTGATCCAAATTCTTCGTCCTGATATATTTATTGTCAGTTCGAACTGATAATAGAAAGACTATATATATCGATCGTAATCAGCAAATTAATGATTGATTAATTATTCAGTTTGAGAACTTTAGTCTTAAAGAGTAAAATGTATAGTTTCTCCATTTGAAAATAGAGGAAACAACCAGTTGAGTGGGTCACGAACGATCCAAAACTTGAGCCCACAATGCAATGCCACGCCGGCCCATAAACTTTATCAAACTCCTGCATCCAACTTTATATTGTCAACTACCATATATACCTTTTATAAAAAATTTACTATATATATATAAATAGAGAGAGAGAGAGAGAACATGATGATTATGAGATTATCCCTTATAATTGTGAGTGTTGTCCACATGGTTTGAGAGATTTGATTATTGTAGGAGATAATTAGCTCTAACATGGCATGTGGGATCCTTAATAATATTTGTAAGGCCAACCAAAAACTATGCTCACATTCTATATCAGTTAAAAATATATTTTAATTCAAATTCATTAGAAGATTGACATGTGTCCCCGTGTTTGACATAAATTTTGTTGGGAAGTGATTGATAGAAAGTTGTGAAAGTTATATAACTTTTTTGTTACGATCGAGATCTTCTAAGTGGTTTAGTCAATCTTGTTAGGAGAATTCATGAATGAGATTGATCATCCAAGTATTATTGTCTTCTTTTCTTGTGGGGTTCTATGATCGATGAACAACAAAATCTAATCATTTTCTAGGAAAATACAAAAGATGGATCATAATACCCACTTTAAGTTCTGACTATGATGATACATATATACATACAAACATAAAAAGCATATAAAAAGATCGAAAAGATATGCAAATGAAATAATTGAATAATGATTGATAGAGAAGAAGAGATGGATCATCACCTTTTTCATATTATAAGCAATGTGTTTAGAGCTGAATATCTCCAAGCTATCATAGGTTGTTCTTGCACAGCGAAAGGCATGAGCCTGCATGAATGGAGGCATATCACTCACCAATACCTTCACTTGAAGAAATCCAATCACTGATCCCAAGTTTGTTTCCACCGAAGACACCGACTTCCTTCCCTCACAGACTGATCTCCCGCGGCCACCAAATCCAGCCTCCATTTCTGGGCAATTTTCCAGTTTCTTCTGCTGCCAATTACTATGTGACACAGCATCAACAGGGTCTGGTTTTGGCTTCTGAGTTTTATTGGTCGAGTACTTGTTGTAGAATGACATGAATCCTAATTTCTTTAGCTTCCCTTGTGTGGCCATTTTTTCTTAGTTTGTGTAGGTTCAACTAGTTTATAAAACTTCAATGTATATATATGTATATGGGGTGTACATGTAAAGGTGAAGGTGTGGTGTTTGGAATTATTAATCATGAAAACATTGAAAACCCAGTTAAATAATGTAGATTAGGAAGTGGGTGGAGATAATTTAAAGAAGCAAACCATGTGGTTATGGCCTGTAATCAAGGATAATAAAATGGTGGTGATGTTGAATTAATAAGAGATTTGATTTATTTTGTTTTGATTTGCTAAATACAAAGCCTACTTTGTGGTGTAATTGGGGCATATTTGTGAGCTATGAGTTTGTTCCTTGAAGAGCCAGCAAAGATGGACCCCAACACCCTTACGGCTTACCCTCCACCGCCTATTTCCATAGGACAGGGTGCCCTACAAAACAGTCTCTGACTGTCTTTGTTGTACCCTTCATTATTATTTTTCTAATTAAGACCATGGACTTAGAGAATATATAGTCCCAATTGAAATAATATTGCTTTAAAAAATCAACAAACTTTTGATGCCAAAAACATAAAAAACAAAACAAATAATGCAATGACACTTTTATTACTAATGAGATGATTGTGGGTGTCTTTTCTCATTCCAAATCAATTGTTATACTACTTTTCTTCTTGGATCTAGAATATATATAGTCTTGATGCCCTCCATATATATTTACTAATTCCTTAATAATCAATGTAGCATGTTACCGGGTAACCATGAATCATGACTTACCTCACCATAAATATGCAATTAGTGAAATAAATTTATATTTTAGTCGTATGTTTAAATAGATAATAAAAATTACCTTAAACACGAGAAAGAACATGTGTATATACTTTTTCTCTACATCACTTTGAAAGTTAAAAAGTAGATAATTTTCAAATAAAATTGAAATTCACTTTCCTTTAACATCAAGTAATAGTAATTTACAATTAAGTAATTCACTTTCCTTTAACAAGAAGTAATTTCTACACATCAAGTTAGATTACAATTTGATATTAAATAAGTTAAAATTATACAAACCAATAAAAAAAATTACATTTTAATTTAAAGTTAGATTTCATTTGAAAATCATAATTCCATAAAATAAAGAAAGAAAAAAACAAAGAGATTAGACAAGTCCTAAGGTGACTAGTATATATGTTCTCATTGATTTTTGGGGTTAAGATATCTCCAATAAGGATCAAAAATCAATATAACACATGAACCTCATAAACCAAAAATTGGCCACTTGCCAAAAAAACAAAAACAAAGCAAATGATATATAATAAATATCCTTTATTCCTTTTCTAAGTAAAATGAATTTACAAATAGTGAGGGATGGCATGTCGGTTAAGAAGGACAAGTGTTGTCTTTTTTGTTGTTTTGTATTTAGATTTTAGGATTTCATATCAAGTATTTGTAATACTTCAAATATATATATATATATATATATATATATATATAGTAATGGTGTTTTGTCTAAATTTGGTGTCTAAATCTGGTGCCTGAATGATATTGCAACAATCTACTACATTCATTTAAATCATACAAATCTAATACAATTTAAGTGAACGGATTATAGCTAGTGTTACCTCATTATTTTGACACCATATTTGAACAAAGTAGCATTATTGATAAAACAAGTGACTTTAATTTTCAAAGCTTTTAATGAGCCCCCCCTCATTTTAGGAACTTTGTGGGCTAAAAGCATAACAACTGAACATTCATTGTCACCACCAATGTTTTGTATTTTGAGCAAGAAGCAACACTTCATTAACTAGCTTTAGTTACGGGTCAATTGTTGGATGTGATTTCAGGAAAAAAAATTATTACAGGGTTGAGTTGTGCATGTATAACTTGGATAATGTATGTATACTTGTATAGTGCTTATCGGGTACGGTATCTCGCATGTTTTCTTGTATAAAATATCGATTTGTACCGATACAAAATGAACTCATAATCCACTTAGTAAAGGTTTAGGGTTTGAATCCTCTCATGTATACCTACACGGCCAAATGTCACAATTTCATGTTTTCTAAAATTTTAAGGTTCAACAGGGGCTCCAGTTTCGAACTCAAGTTAACTAAACAAGTTAGAGAGATTTCTGGGTTATCAAGAAGAAAAAAAAAAAAAAAAGTTACGGTATCTTTTTGTTGTCAACAGTCAACACCAACATATATTTTTTAGTAAATTAACATGAATATGAAATGATTTATATAAGTTTGCATAATTGTTTTACCCTGAAGTTTAGACCAGAAAAATAAAGGAGTAGATGAGATGAGATTGGGTCAATGGTATCCCCTTCACCCCAACACCATAAAGTTGTCGGTTCAAGTCAGTGTCTCCTTATTCTAAACACCGAATTTTATTGTAATATGTAGTTAAAAAATAGTAATAATAAGGGAGTAACTTCAAATCTATACCAAGACTCCAAGAGATTATGGGTTCGAGTCATGTCCTCCTCCCCAAACCTTGAATTATTGTAATATTTCAAATATATATTTATAAGTCGAAGGGGTCAAACTGGGTTGGGCTTGGACAGAGTAATCATAATGAATTACAGTGTGTACCCCCTGGGCTCAAAGTCCAAAAGCAATTGAAAAGTACAAAAACCAAGATCCAATCATAATAATAAGCAATCAGCTGAGGAAGCTACTAAATGTACCCCAAATGTTTCCAAATACAATCAAAGTCTATTGAGGGTTTTCACTGTAGATCGAAGCTTGTTTCATATTGCATAATGAATATCATCATTCAAGACATGATCATATTTCAATCATCAGATGAATAGATAATGAATCTAACAGCTGAAATAATTTTAAGGTATTTTTATTTATGTTTTCATGTTGATGTGCAAAACAGCTCATATCGATTTAAATAGTTTCTAAGAGAAGATGTGAAAATTATAAATGTCTGTGGAGTGTAGAGTACTAAATAGAGTAAAAGCTAGAAATCATAGAGAGAGTGAAAGTGGTTGAAGAATGAACAAGAAAGGAAAAAAAGGAATTAATGTTGGATAGAGAGACAGATGAAGTTGAGCCATCATATGCTCTCAATAAGCAATCATCCTCACACAAGCAATCCCCATTTCCACAATCTTCTAAAACAACCATTCTTCACTCTTCACTGCATTTTAATTCTGTGCTATATATATAACACATCCTGATCTTCATCATATAATTATACAAATTGTGAAAATGGTAGAAATAGGGGTTCCTTGCAGCCCAAAACAGTAGGCAGCTCATGTTTTGGACTGAAGGGAGCTCCTAATTCTTCTCTTTTCCTCCGACGTCCATCTTCTGCTTGAAACTTGACTGCAAATCTCCATATTTATGTTAAGGTAACAAGGTACCCTTTGTTCTCTTCTGTTTCTTTTTACTGTTTGTGCACTGTGTAGTGCATGATGCTTCAGCTAATATTTAGTATGTATAATTCTTGTTTGATTGATTGATTCTCCTAATCGATCAACAATGTCATTTCATGTTCCATCTATTGTTGAAATCTTGATTAGACTACATGATATGTTTTTCCTTTTTAAGATTGACATGGGGTACAAGCTGTGAAAAACTGCACTGTGTGCCACTGCTCAGGGCTCAACATTAAGGGGGACCCATCGTTTTTTTTTTTTTTTTTTTTTAATATTATTATGACGAAGAACCGAATGTTATATCATAAGAAAAATTGACTCGTAAATATACATTTTGAGTCTTAACTAACTTTTTAATTAAAAGATTACAGTAATATCGGTCGGCCTCAGGGGATCAAGCTAGGGCCCCAAATTGTTTTTTAAATAAAACTATATATATAAATAAATGGGTACATTACAAGTCATTATCTTATGACATTTGATTATTCAAACTATATATATATTCTACTGTTTGTAGTTAACAAATTAGGCAGACAGTTTGAAAATTCTTCATCAATTAACTTTATCACCAAACCTTGTGGAATAATTAAACAGATTTTGCTTTTATCTTTCATCTTTTTCTTCTTCTTTTTTTTCTTTCTTTTTTATCTTAAAAAAAAACAACAGTCTAAGCTTAGATGATCAGGGGAGATTTTGCCGTGGATATAATTTTGTCTGCGATAAAAAAAAAAACAGGAACTAATTAAACAGATACAAATAATAAAGAAACTATATATGTATGTTGTTTGAAGAATATTGGTGTTCTCTAATGTGCACCCACCAACCACATACAATAAAATATTGAAGGGAACTACAATTGCACTGCTGATGGAATCTGCTGCTGTTGCTGTTGCTGGAAATTGCAGTTGATACTTGAACATGATCTGATATTGGCATCTCCGGCTAACGGAATGACCGGAAGGACGTCGCAGTTGCAAATCTCGATCATCGACCCATCTGGGTCGTGGAAAAACAGCTGATCCACGTAGATTCCACCTTCCTCCACCCTACTCTTCACGTACTCTATCTCCATATCCCTCAGTTTTCTCTCCACAATTGCCATGCTCTCACACTGCATATATTATATTATTAACAAACCACAGTTTAATAATTAGCTATTGTTATGTGTAAATTGTAATGTAATTACATACTTGGAAAGAAATATGGTTGTCCTTGGGATTAATTTGAGTAATTTTGGGCATGTTATCAGGGTCTTCTGATTTCAGAAGATGTATTCCAATCCCATAATTGAATAGCCTGTTACAATCAAATTAAAAATTAATTAATATTCAGTACTATCTATCGTATAATTAAAAATAAAGAAAAAAGGATAAATACATACCATGCACCATCAAAATCAAAAGAGCCAGGCCTCCTGATGGAAAAGAAACCGAGAACGTTTTGGTAGAAATCAATAGATTTCTCAACCGATCTACACACAAGAGATATGTGATTCACAGACTTTAGATGCAGAGGATTCTCCATTCTTGTTGTTTTCTTACAATCAAAACACATATATCAAACTTTATCAAAAGTCGAAGATGAAGAAGAAGAAGAAGAAGAAGAAGAAAAAACAAAGCAAATGTGGAATATTGTTGATTACAACAGGTAGATTTCAGGGAGGAGAGTTCGGAGATTTGAATGGCTATGTGTTTGCACCTATATGTCTATATATATATAGAGAACTAATTGAGATTTATAGTTTTGTATATAAATAACATGAGTCATCATGACTCTATATATCTCTGCATGTTAAATGTTGGTGTTTTCTTGAAGGTTTTAGATATTGTTGTTTTTTTACACGTAGATTCCACGGTTGAGTCGGTTGATGACTAGGACATTGGTGGCACTCATTTAATTTTATCCCTTCGTATAACAACATACATGCATACATACATACGTTTCTCATCGTTCAAAAAACAAACAAAATAATCCAATACAGTACCCATCACCCCTACATTTTTACAACTAGACTTGAGATCTTGTCATACTAAATGTGACTAAATTACTGCATTGGATGGTGGTGTATACTAATTTGATTTTTAGTTTAATAAACAGACAACATTTTAAATGACATTTGTAAGTAATTAAATATAAATATAAAGATATAGATCTTGTTCAATGAGACAAATCACAACTTTGTAATTAACTAACTAAATTAAACACGTTTAAAAAAACACATAAAAGAGAATGTGTCACTTGTAAATTGTAATTATATTTAGTTTTTTTTTTCTTTTTAAAGATTTTTATTATTATTATTATTATTTTGTTTGGTAATACTCTCTCTCATCATATACATGTCAATTCAAGAATAAAGTGCAATGAAAAATCACAAAACTTTTCTTTCACGCACACCACAGTAGGTGGAAAATTTATTTACTTTTTTTTTTTTTTCCTGAAATACAAATACTGTTATAATCTGATGATATTAATCGAACTCTATAAGAACGATCCAGAATACTACTCCCACTATCGAGGAGAGGTTACATATGGACTATAACTCTCACAACCGGAGAGAGGGCTGCTCCCACAAACCGAGAAAAAACTCCTCACACATACTCGTAAAATATGTATAGTGGAACTCGAACCTCTGACCACTAAATGTGGAAGGGAGGTGCACAACTATCTCTTGTTGAGATGATGTGCTTATTTACTTTTTTTCTATTTTATAATTTACAATAATAAATTTGTTGTATCTGCTCAAATATCTTTAATTCATTGAATTATTTTTATTTTATTTTATAGATGGTGTGCTATCATTTCATTTTCACGGGTCACGACACAGTTGTCATGACGTGATTATAGTTGCTTAATGGGATCCGATATTTGACTTAGCAAATAATAATTTGGCACTATTTATTTGATACTATGTCAGATTAAATATCTTCCAAATTTCGATTTCACAGGATTTTGTCATTTTCTACCCTTATAAATTCAACGAAAAAAATAATATATATATATATATATATATATATATATATATATATATGGAGAAAATTGAGATATGTTTGCTTCGTAATTGCTTGGAAATTTGGTGCCTGCTACGAGTTGAAAATTAAGCTAAGCTAGCTGGCTTCTTGAAATTAAGTTATATGATAATGTTGATACAGTTGATGTTGATTTAATTTGCAGAAAATGTACCACCATTTCTTAAACTTTAAACAACGTTTGTGTAGATTAATTAAAAAAAATCAAATACTTATAGTAGTAGCTAGACACGTGATAACATGTACCTACTAATTCCGATCACCAATAACCTTATTAAAAAAAAAAAAGTAATAGCGTGTATTGTGTATGTCTATGCATCTACAAATAATGGAACTTGGTCAACCCCTAATCATATTTATCATAATAAATGACAGATAGGTTTTGCAAAATCCACATCATTTCTGATAATATTGTTGATTTCTTTTGCAGCTAATTGGGTTGAATCTGTCTTCCTCATTGTTAATGTGAACAAGTTATTGAAAATACAAATTCACGTAAATGGGGATGTGAATTATTGTGATTAGTTGACCATGCTAAAATTAAAATAAAATTTATTAATGTTTTTAATAGTTAATTAAAAAACACATGTTAACACATGCATATATTCTATGGTTTTTACTACCGCGAATTTTTAAGGCTCAGAGTTTATATTATAATTAAACAACTGCAACCAGCTAGAAAAAGTGATGATCAGAATTAAGAAATTATTAAAGAGAATAATATATAATTAAGTACGGTTGATGATGATGATGAAGGGGACCGGACTTCATTAATTTTGTTTAGTTTTTTTCAGGAGGTATATATATAAAAGTCTCCGACGACAGTAGTGGACTAGTTGTGTTTGTGGACTTGAAATGCATGTGTAGTAACACAAGTGCATGTGGTCCTGTAATGTGGTGCCTACCATATAATATATTTCAAATGCAAAATCAATTCTACTTGCTATACTTTGTTATCACTTCTTGGAGGAGAGCATACATTAATTAATTACAGGGACCATCGATAAGGTTATAACTTATAAGTCAAGTGAGAATTTTGCTTTAAAGGTCATGATGAAAGTACGTGAAACTCTTCATTTTCAACGCATGCAAGCAAGTTTGTCACCTTTTTTCTTTTCGAGTAAATTGTATTGCAAATTTGCAATTGAGTTTTGCTTCTATCAATTTGTTGATTTAGTATCTAAATATTTTCAATTAAACACACTAAAAAGAAAAAACCATACAAAACTGTTCATCACTGACTATTATTGAAGATGGCAAAATAAGAAAATTCAAATGAAGAGGTGTTAGGTGAAGTGAGGTACTGTGAATTATATACTAACAAATACCAAGCACCTCATTCCTTGAAGAATCCTATTTTTCTTAAACTTTGATCGTTTTTCCATTGAAAGGATATCGATTAATATTTTCTTTCAATTTTTGAAGGAGGTTTTCTTTTTCTTTTTTTATTTTGTTTTCTTATATATATATATAGTACAACCTCAGTTCAGTTGGAGCCATCTCCAGTTAAACCACCCTTGTTTCTCAAGTTTAAACATGAATGTGGAGGTATATTATTAATCATCACCACATGAAACTTCTCCAGATATATACAGTTGTAATTAAGCTGGGATTCTAAGCTACCCACAACGGCTATTTTGTATATATAAACAGTCATGGAAATTGCAATGGTCAACTGTTAGAAGACATAAAATAATAAATGAAAATCAATAAAGAAGCACTTTGTGCGAGCTAATAAATTGTAACTCCATTATAAAATTTATTATAGTAAATGATTATCAAATTAAATTAATATGAATTTATTTAGGCGAGATGAGGTTACTCTTGATATGTCATTCACAACCACGTTAGTGAGGTTATCGGTTCGAATCATATTAAGGATCTGGCAAGATTAGACGAGATCATCCACAAAATGCGTAGTCCAAATTTCTATTCGAGGGCCGGTTATCAAAATCTGTAGAGATTAAACACTACATACATGATATGTATATTCACTCCCTCAGTCGGGAGATATCTAGTTAGCCAAATGTGGATTTACATCAAAACATTATTTAAAATAGTAGTATACAGCCCAAAAACCAATCCAAATTATGTGATAAGTTATTTTATCGTTGTCAAATAAATCGTGAGAAATATTATAAATAATATAAAATTGTTTTTTTTTTTTTTTAGTAAGAATTGTTTAAATTATCAGGGAAGTTTTTAGATTTTGTACCTTTAAAAATTGTGAAACTTAGATGAAGAAGTCCGAAGAACTTCCATACTGACCATTTTGCCCAAATTCGACACATCACCGTCACTTTCTTTTCACCACCATTCAAGCTCGACGTGGCCATCACTCTCTCTCCATCGGAGTTTGCGAAGGCTCCTCTGTACACTCGTAAACTTGTGTTCAAGCTACTGCAAGCCACCGGAGGAGATAAAAACGAAGGTCAAGGGAATGACGAGGCGATTGTGGCAAACGACAATAACAATCTATTCAGCTGGCTGCTTAAGTTGATCGCACAATGGTTGGCCAAGTACGCGACATATGCTCTAGACACAAAATACCAAATATGTTAGGGATAATTCTGAACCGATGAACGCGGAAACGCCGTGCCTAATATACGCCCATAACTCATAGAGAGAATAAACAATCACAACATAAGATATACGTGGAAAACCCAAATCGGGTAAAAAACCACGGGCCGTCAGGACGACAGAGAAAGTTCCACTGTATGATAAACTGTTGCAACCCTAACCCCACTCACAAGATCCTCATCGAGTACCCCCACAATATCCCATAGGTCTTCCCTAAATATCACCAATGGATCTCTAACTTGATTCACTGATATTCCCTTGGATCCCTCCCTGGATATTCCCTTGGGTCTCCCCGGATCTCACCACACTCTCTCTAATGTTACATGGTGCTCTTTTTGCTCCACAACCTTAAAATCTAATAACATAAATATTATGACTATTTATACTAGTTACAGAGAGTTTAAGATAAAAGGAAATCCTACTCCTAAACGTACAAAACTTACTTGTTTCACATAAATACTTTTTTCTTTTATGACAAGTCTTCTTGTAAAGAGTATTCATTTTCCTTTAAGTACAAGAACTTCCCAAAAGAACACTTTCCTTTTTCCAATGAAGATTTCTCGTTCCACGCATGCTTATGATTGACTACAATTCGGGTCACGGTTGCGCACTCGCTTCCTAAACCATTACAAGTCACCTTAAATTACATCGCTCAGAAAACCGCGATCCATACGCTAAAACGATCTTCAGTCTTCCATTCTTCTGGTCTTCAAACCTCCTCAAACAACACCATTCTATCTTCCAAACATATCCCACGTCTCTAAGAAGCTCCACATCAGTTGAGTCTTGTTTGGTTCACATTTGGTTCGCTTAGGAATACAAGTCAAAACCTAACAAAGTATACGTCAAGTTTGCTAATGATGTGATAGTGATGTGCACCAACACATAAAAAGTTGGTCAGATTGTTTATAAATGGGTGGTGAGTGCCATGAATGCTATGAAATCTTCCATTGACGATGCGGTATGGAAAACAGAGAGAGTTAAAACAGAAAGGAAAACAAAGGGAGAGTAGGCCAAAGCCAAAGCCAAGCCGAAAGAGGAAGTTATGAGAGAATGAAGGGTTTTTTTATCACCATGTATATGGGGACTGTGGATGATGGTGAGCAATTTTAACGATGGTTAATATGTTTAATAGGTTTAAAGAGATGTTTAAAAAAAACAAGGTGTTGGTATATATATTTGGATTGGAGACTTATTATACACCCAAGTAGATCCAAGTAGATCCAAGAGCCTAAGCCCATGCAGTTATTGTAACTGCATGAGCAATTGTCAAAAACAAAACTATCTAAGCAATAGAGAACACATAATAACGTGTTTAGTTTCTGTCTGGCAATACACTAGAGTTCAAGTTTGTATTGTATGTGAAGAACACAGGCAGAGTTTAACAAAACACAAATTATTGAGTATCATAAGAGTATAGGTAATTATACTTTGAATTGAGGGAACTTTTCGATTCTTTCTGGAATCCGTGATTGTTCTTCGACCCCGTGAAACAACCAGAATACGATCCCGCTTCCGCTATGTATTTCGGATTTTCGACAGTGAACGGTATGAATCCGAAATTCACTATATTTATTTATTGACTTATGTTTAATCGATAATCTTCACAAGGTATAAAAGTTGTATCACAAGGTATAAAAGTTGTAAGCAGACAAAGTGAGGGATGGTCGGAAATGAACTTGACACTTGGTAAGCAAAACAGAGGGTTTTAAAAAGAAGGATGTTAGTAAAAAGGTTGTTAGGAATTCTGTACCTATCCAACACCCTTAACACCTCCTGTTAACACTCAAAACAACTGTAAGCTTCACTTACATAAAGAAAACAGGCAAGAATTAATACTTGCAGTAATCTGATCTTCTAAGTACAATGTTCGAAAACTTTGCAATAAGAAGACAGATATGAAAACAACTATTAACTGTTACAGTACCAAAAATTCACAGCATACAAATATAACTATCAATTCGTGACAGTATTTGAATCACTCAAATCTACCAATATATCTTCAAGAACTAGTAAAGACTGACTCAAGATGATTTCTGAATCTAATAACAAATCAGATTATCTATCTATTTTGCAGAATAAAAGACAATCAAGAAAGAATGGCATGAATCAGCAAGATATAACAAGATGCTATAACACTTTCAGATCTATCAAAGTTATTTCATAGAAATAACTAAGAAGAAAGATCTGAACCTAGAGATAGCACATATAAAATCAATTCACGAATCTGCAAATGATGCCTATATTAGCACAAGCAGAATAATAGCAATACTTCAAAGCATAACCCAGCAATATCTAAACTAAACAAATATGCAATAAACGAAGTAGAGAAGTAGAGAAAGGGAAGAAGAAAGAAACACCAAGATTTTATCATGGTTCGGCTTAAACCAAGCCTACATCCACGTTGAGCCTTTCCAAGAAAGACTCTCTTCACTATATGAAAGTCTTACAATCAAGAACAACACCAACCGAAACCCTTACACAACCCAGAAATCACAACCAGGCACCTAATCAACTATTACAATAGAAGATCTGCCTAATAAAACCCTCAATGTGAAATCTGTCAACACATAGATCACAAACACAATCTAATATGTAATCGAGCACCAAGAACACTCTACATACATCACAATCTCGCAAGAATCACACTAAAAACACTTGGATTCACCAAGTTACAGAGATCTAAAAGATTAGAGAAACTGGGAGCTGTTTCTGTTTCGGTTTGAGCAAGAGAGAGAGCAAAGATGAAAACCCTAAGAAGAATGAAATCAGATCAGTTCTCTCTCTCATCTTCTTCTTTATATACTTCTTATCTTCTGACTCAGCACTGATATCCCACTAAGCCAATCAGAAATTGCCACGTTGGATTGCACCATGTGATCAGCTAACAGCCTCAAAACTACACCGATTGGATTAGTGTAACAGCTGCTTCTGTTGGGCTTCTTGATTGGGCCTAATATGTAATGTTGATGGGCTAACCCAAAACACTACAAAGGTTGTCATTGATTATTTTATAGAAAAATATAACCAAAATAGAGAAGTTTTTCTTTGAGCATAGAAGAGAAGAGAAAAATATGACATTTGTCTGGCATGTTTAATGTTACTTTCATATTTGCCGGGAAACATTGCTCTAATTAGCTATGTTTATTGTTTTGCTAGATTGTGATCATCACTTCCATACCAATATTCTGCTCTAAACTCTATGGTAATAATGTTTGAATATTTTATAATTTATTTATTTATATATTTGTTAAATTATGCTACTAATCTCATTTTATATTTTTACACAAATTATGTTCAAGTATACTTTGATTCTAAAAATACTAGACCGGGACCTTTTAAAAGCTTTGTCTTTGATGTTAAGGAATATATCAAGAATAAAAATGCTTCAAAGATTCGTTTTGGTAATCTATTTGATGGAGAATTTTATTGCGTGAATCTATTTTTTATTTAATTATATTTAAAATTGAACTACTAGATCAAATTTGTATACTTTGTTTTCCTTTTCAAATAATAAATCTACATTGGAGTAAGCAAACAGTTTTGTATACTTCTCTCGGCATTAGCCCTGAAATTTCAATATAATTTGAAATTAAAGAAGCTGGAGGGTTCTTTTTGGATGTAGATAAGAACAATGTATAAATTTTGTGCCTCCATTGTTTAGTCAATTTTTATAATTTACTAAATTGTTATAAAATTAAGGGCAAATTGTATTAATTTACCCTGATTATATATATAATTGCACTTAAACCAGTGAAAATATCAAATATCATAATAACACAAACATACCCTCTGATCTGTTGACTAACGGTGGTCAACCATTAACCACCGTTAGTAAGTAACAACAAAGGGGCAAAAGTGTCTTTTTATCCGGCGTTATCAATAAATAAAAAATGAAAAACAGTTTGTCCAATCATATTTCGCCACGTCTGCTTCAAGAATTTTATATTAATTAAAACTAAACAACTAATTAAAAGGAAAACAAATATTAATTTCAAAAATTATCATCATCTTCCAAAATAAATAAATAATAATAATAATAATTAACATCATCATCCTAAGTCGGAAAGTTCCGGGAGGTATTTCTTAAGAAACATTTTGGCACGCCTTATTGAATTAGGGGGTGTATTCAATTAAGATTTCGAAAGACTTTTAAAACTTTTTTTAAGTGTATGACTTTTACAGAGTTTATAGACTTTACAAGATTATGAAAAACTTTCATAGACTTTTATTTAAAAGACTTTCATAGACTTTCATTTAAAAGACTTTCATAGACTTTCATTTCAAAAGACTTTCGTAGACTTTCATTGACTTTTAAATATAATGTATACTTTGTTTTAGCAAAATTATATATATTTATCATGTCAATAATTTTTTTTTTTTAATGAATAAAAAAAAAAACCATCGTTAATTAAACTTGACAAAAGCATTCATGTCTATATATGTGATTTTAAAATTTTTATTTTTATTATAATTATATTTTACATTATAAAGACATTATGCTCTCTTTTTTATTAATAATTTGTCAAAATTTTATAAATTTTCTTTCAGAATAAATGTAACAAACCGATAATAATATTAACGTTTACATGTCTCTACGAAAGTATGACAATGAGTATAAAAAATCTACCAAAAATTCATTCAAGTTACTAAAGATAAAACATAAAAACCACACCTAGTTGTTGAAGAATACCCATGCCTAAAAGTGGGTAGTTTGATATTGATCATAATTACATTGAGTCACGTTCATATGCGACTTTGATTATAGCATATTGACATGGTTAAGTAGTGGTTTTTGTCTTTTATTATTTTTATTTTACATAAATGAAGTTCATTTAATTTGTTTCGGTGTTGTTTAGTTGCTTTGAAAATATAGGTAAAAAATATGAAATCTCTCGTCCTTAATTGCATAGCTGATGAAAAGTTGTTTTATATTATTTTTTAGTTAATTTTTTTTTTTGTTATACATCGTTAATGTTTGTATGTTTTTTTTTGAATAATGTTTATTCATTTTAAAGTTATTCGTTTTATTTTATTTATGAAATTTGTTAAGAATGAGTGTGCTTTTATTTGAAAATAAAAACATATGTTTGGTGGTTGATGTTTTTCAAAGAGTTTTATGTTTTTTTTTTTTTCTAAAGTGAAATTCTTTTTTTTTTTTTTTTTTTTTTTTTAAATCATTCAAAATCTTTGGTAGGAATGGAAGACAAATTGTCAAAATCTTTGGTAGGAAAGGAAGACAAATTGTGAGATTTGTTATAACTAAAAGTCGTTGATATTTTAAAGTCGTTAAAAATCATTGAGATTTTGAATACCTCTCAACTTTCATAGACTGTTAAAAAGTCTTGATTGAATACCACATGACTTTTAAAGACTATTAAAGACTTTTTAAAAGTCTACAAAAGTCGGTATTGAATACCCCATGACTTTTATAGAGTCGTTAAAAGTCTACATTGAATACACTTAAACTTTTTAATTCCATAAAAGTCATTTAAAAATCTTTTAAAATCCTAATTGAATACACCCTCCTTATATTCATCAACAAAGGTAAACAGTTTTGGCTTTAAATTCCCATCTGTATGAAGTTTTCCTACCAGCATTTCAATGAACTTATACTTTGTTTCATCATCCCGGTACCTACGATCAGTAGAGAAACCGAATATAAAACATTCAACATCATACATTTCTGCCAACTCATTGAGAATGTCTCTCATATCTAAGTATTGGTTTGTATGGCACTTCGGTGAGTTAGCTTACTTGTTTAAACATTTGATACAATGAACCTACTACAGATTTGGCAAGGAGAACTCCGTAAGTTCTTACTTTCGATACTTTAAGTGTTGTTATTTGTATTTTTCTAGTTGTTATGAGCATTGTTGTAGTTTCGTGTTCCTGAAAACTTTTGGGTTGGTGGCTGCGTATTGCTTGAACATGTTGCTGAAGTAAATCAACATCCTTGTGAGTTAAAGCAACCTCTTCCTCTGTTGTTCCTTATGTGCCCTCTTTGGCCAAAGAAGGCTTGTGCATGATCAACAAGTTGTTTTTCTTCTTCTCGTTAAAAAGCCAATACTTGTTCATGATTTTGTAAAGAAAAAACAAATTGATTAAATGAAGGATATGGTGGCTTTGTAAGCATTGCTAACAATAAGTCTTGATATTTTGGATCATTCAATTTTATGGAGATAAGATTGAATATTGGTGAAAGGTTTGAATGGTAAGCTTTTGGCTCTGATACCATAATGATTTTTATAATTTGAGATAAGGGAAAGATTGAGAAAGCAATAAATAAAAATATAATTTGATTCACTCTTTCATGTCTCAACAAGGTACTTTACATGTGTATATACAAGAAAATAAGAGAGGAAATAAATATTTGAAATAAACAAATGAGGATAATTTCCTAAGATTTTGTTTCAAACAATTCTTAATAAGGAAATAACATCAATTGTAGCAAAGGATCTTGTTGTGTTTGTCTCCAACGGTTAACAAGTGATTGAGGCAATTTTGGACCGATTGATTTCAAACGGTCACAAGGGGTTGACTTCTTCCTTTGTTGCAATCTCTGTGATTTTCTTTTAGACCAGAATACCAGAATCAAGGGGTTGACTTCCTCATTTATTGCAATCTTTGTGATTTTCTTTTTGATTTATTTGATCAGAATCAATGAGTTTATCATACTTCTCTTGGCATTAGCCCTGAAATTTCAATACAATTTGAAGTTAAAAAAAGCTAGAGGGTTCTTTTTGGATGTAGATAAGAACAATGTACAAATTTTGTACCTCCATTTTTTAGCCAATTTTGGTAATTTACTAAATTATTATAATTAAATAAGGAAATATTTTTAAAAGTTTGTTAAATTCAATAAATTGCAGATAAGTTAGTTTGATTAACCCAAAACAAAGAACAATCATGCAAAAGGCTATTGTAGATAGGTTTGGAGAGCAAAAATATTAACATTTGTTTTAAGAATATTACTTTTATTGATAACAATTTTTTGTGGTAAGATGTATAGTTTGATTACTTTCCCATTACCATAGTCCTCTAACACAATCAATATTATATAAAGAATATAACATTTGTCTGACATGTTTAATACTACGTTTATATTTGCTAGGGAACATTGCTCTAATTATGCTATAAACACTATGGTAATAATGTTTGAATATTTTTATAATTTATTTATTTTTATATTTGTTAAATTATGTTTTTTTTTTTTTTTGAAGGGTTAAATCTAAACAAATTCATTTATTTACATATCCTGGAAAAATGGATCTCATATACCCTGAAGGGTTAAATCTAAACAAATTCAATTATTTACGTATCCTGAAAAACAGATCTATATATGTATATATGTAATCTAGACGACCTTAATTCCCGAAGGAGAAAATACTAAAATCAACCACGAACTTGGAAACCCCATTCACGAGCTACCATTGAAACCAGGTAATTTTCTACCTCTATCACACTTTGATCGTAGGTGTGGTCAAAGTTTTCCATAGCATCAACCGGATTGTTAAATTATGCTACTAATCTCATTTTATATTTTTACACAAATTATGTTCAAGTATACTTTGATTCTAAAAATACCGGATCGGGAGCTTTTAAAAGCTTTGTCCTTGACGTAAAAGGATATATCAAGAATAAAAATGCTTACGAAATTCATCCCCTATTTAAGCTTTGTCACGGGATAAAACTTCTGACCATCTTTTTTCAGCCATATTATAGAGCGGGTTTGCTTAACACGATCAGTGAAGAGACGATGTCTGTCATGAGAAAAATACAAGTTTGTTAAGGGATGAAACCGGTCTAAACCATTAATCACTAGAAATGCACTTCGTATTTATCATTAAGAACTCTTGGCAGAATGATGATCATATATTTCTCGTGCACGATAGCTTGAGTGAGTTTGATCAACATGGCTCAAGATAGAAAATGTAAACACACAATAAGCGACTAGGATTATTGATTTATTGTTGTCGTCCTAGTCCAAGTCTCAGATCTATTTTTTTTAGTGTCACTAATTGAGAACAAACAGTAATTCTCGAAGGATAATCAAAGGTTTCAGGGTATGACACAAACACAAAAACAAACGAATAACAAAAACCCTAAAGAGATCGAAAGAGACCACCCCACTTCTTGTCTTAGATTAGAAACTGTGTTTCTCTCTCTCTCCGCTATCACTCGCCTGTAGATTCGTTTTGGTATTCTATATGAAGGAGAATTTTATTGCATGAATCTATTTTTTATTTATTTAATTCTATTGAAAATTGAACTACTAGATCAAATTCAGTGATTGTGTTCTGTCTTCGTTTTCCTTTTCATATAATAAATCTACATTAGAGCAAACAAAAAATTTTGTATACTTCTCTCTGCATTAGCCCTGAAATTTCAATACATTTTGAAGTTAAAAAAGCTAGATGGTTCTTTTTAGATGTAGATAAGAACAGTGTATAAATTTTGTGCCTCCCTTGTTTAGTCAATTTTGGTAATTTACTAAATTATTTTAAAATTAAACTTCTTATTTGATTTCGTTGCAACCTGTTCCACCATTTTACTTGAATTTGGAACAACTTTCCGACCACGATACACATCCTTTTGAACCAGACCCCACTATAGTAACATCGTGGTTCAACTGACCGCCATAATTTCCATCGAAGATCCCTCCTCCATAAACCTTAAATTCTTGCCCAACACTAATGGCAATCGAGACAGATTGCTGGTGTTCGGCAATTTTCAATTCTTATTCATTGTTGGAAGTTACATCTTTGTAACTAGTAATTTGGGCAGCTGTATTGGTTGCCTTCTGCTTGTCATAAGTTCCATTACTTCCCTCATACGAGTAACTAGACTCAGCCGCAACACATCCGTTTTCTATAATGTATTCGAAGGCATTATCCATATAACCACCATTACAACCATGATTACTTGACACAGTCCACTAATTGTTGTTCGGACAATTAGAGTAATTACCATTTTTTTCTTTAAAGCCCCTTCTATTGTTGCCGCTGCTGAAAATACCCAGCAACATCCTCCACCACTGGAGCCTCTCCATCCAACGTACACTCCAAAGTAGTATGTCTCATTCTCCCACATTGAAAGCCGTTCATATCAAAGCAACATCACAGTTTCCTCACCATCCCCCAAAACATCCACTCGTAAACAACGCCGAAGAGGTTTATCTACATCAATACGAACTCCAACATGTATAAACTTCCCAACGCAGTCACCTGACGCTCCCCCATCCACGTCTTCCACCTCTCCCATCATCCCACCTAGTAACCAACCAATTGCCTTTGTCATACACAACGACACTTAGTGAATTTGGACCCAGAACTCTACTTGGTTAAATTTAATAGTCTCAATCGTACCTTTACCCACAGGCTCCTCCAGCACAATCAGAGCATCATCAAAACTCCATGGCCTTCCGTTAAGAATTAGGATGCACCTACAATTCACCTAGTTTTTAAAGTGAAAAGCAAAAACATTTGGTGAAACAACCTTAATGTCCATAATACATACCATTCTCCAAATTTTCGGAATAACCCCCCATGAATGCCTCACTATTAACCAGTTTGTTGGAAAGATTCTTCCCTACCAAACTTAATGACATCTAGTGAACCGCCACCGTCTTAAGTTCATCCCTTGGCTCTCTCTTAATTAGGGACATTGAAGCACATAGTCGTGCTATCTCCTCTGATTCCATCGTAATCCCTAATTTAACTAACAAATCAGAACAAGAAAGTGAAAGCAGTGCCCCACCCCAACTTAATTTCACTCAATGTTTCAAGAGAAACAAAGGAAAGACTTTTTCATCTCACACATTATATAGAACTCATGTAAACATGTTATAATATGTGAATATTTGATCGAATAGGGAAATCAATTTATGGTCCACAAGGGCTAGAATTATCATACTAATAAATAGTAACTTTATTATAAAATTTATTAATTTACTGATAAAAGTAAATAATTATCAAATTAAATTAATATGAATTTATTTTTGATGAGATGGGGTTAGTTTTGATGTCATTCACACCCACGTTAATGAGGTTATCAATTCGAATCATACCAAGAATCTGGCAAGATCAGTTGAGATCATCTACAAAATGTGTAATCCAAATATCTGTTCAGGGTTATCGAAATTTGTAGAGATTAAACACTACATACGTGGCATATATATTCACTCCCTTAATCAGGAGATATCTAGTTAGCCAAAAGTGGGTTTATATCAAAACATTATTTAAAAGAGTAATGCTACTTTGTTCAAATTTGGTGTCCAAATGATGTGGCATCACTATAATTCATTCATTTAAATAATACAAATCTAATACAATTTAAATAAATGGGTTATAGTCATGATGCTATATCATTTGAACATCAGATTTGTGCACCAAATTTAGACAAAGTAGTATTATTGTATTTAAAATAGTAGTATTATACGGCCCAAAAACCAATCCAAATTATTTGATAAGTGATCCGTCGTTGTCACATAAATTATGAGATATATGATAAATAATAGGGTGGCTCTAATAATACACCCATTCTATCCAAAACTCTAATGATATTGCATATACAAAATCAAAAATAGTATCACATCCCTAGAACGTAATTCGATCATTCAACAAATAAAACAGTACACTTATATTTTATATAATATATATGAAACATGAGACTTTTTTTTTTTTTTTGAAATAAAAACACCGGAGACTTTCTCTATTGTACTACAAAATGCAATTTTTCATCCAAAATTTTCAAAGAAGTCCTACTTATTAATTCATTTCATGGTCTTATTGAACAAAAAAAAAATTGCATATATCATTGCTTTGTCTCTGTCTTCCCTACTTTGGCAATCCCGCCTCAATCTCCTTCTAATCTTAGTGAACTTTTTCTTCATTCACCCAATAATCTCCTTCGCCTCATTCACCTTCGAAACACGAAGCCCCAACCTATTCACTAACAACTTCATAGTCGATAAATTTGGCACCTAACCCTTTTCCATACACATATGCACTAAATTAATAAATGGACAAAAAATTGTTTTGATGAATTCTGAATGAATATAAATACGTTTATTTCAATTTTTATTATTGTTTTTTTTTTTTAATATTGAAAACAATCATTAAAAAAAAAAAAAAAAAAAAACAACAATTACTTTTTGATTTGTTATGGCTCTAAAATGGGAGTAATGAGAAAAAAAAATGTTTAAATTTATCAAAAGTACTTAAACGATAGGTTTGATATTTTGAATGGTATAGTAAGTAAAATTAACAATTTTAATATTTTAATATCGGTGTAGGAGAGAAGAAAAACGAGTATAGCAAGATATTTTATGAGTGGCAATAGAGATACCCTAAATAATACATGATTGTTTTATTTATTTTTAAGTAAAAATTGTTTTAATTATGTATTATGGAAGTTTTTTGATTTTGTACCTTTAAAATTGTAAGAGAGTGCATTTTTGCTCACCAACATTAACTAGAGGTAACCATTACCCCCACTCCAAGTGTTGGCACATGTCCCAAAGTTAACCTAAAGTTCAAAGTTAACCCAAAGTTCAAAGTTGAAAGTTAACTCAGAAGTCCGAAGAACTTCCATACTGACCATTTTGCCCAAGTTGACCGGAGACTCTTTACAAATATAGCCCGTAAATCTGCACTCGGTAAGGACAAAATCGACCTCGCATTAAAAAATAATAATAATAAAAATAAAATCGACCTCTACAAAAAGACTTTTGTTTACGGGCGTAACAGTGAACACTGAAAAGTGAAAACACAAACTTGGCCAGAACGGCCATTCTCTTTCAAATTTTCCCTCGAAATTTTCCTGGAAAATCAGCGAGAGAAAATGGACGGAAAACTAGAAATCTCCCTCGACAAACTACCTGTCAAGCGCTTAGACTCCATCGAAGAAAACGGCGCCGAACGATTCCCACCGTACGGTCTATTCTTTACACCCCCGACTCATTTTTCTCTCAAAATCCTTGCAACGAATGAATTAAGCATTATTCGAAATTCAATTAGTCTGTTTAAAAAAAAAAAAAAAAAAAAAACCTTTCTTCTTACGCAGTGGACTTGATCAATGCTTTATTTTTTTTTCTTTTTTTCAAATGTAATTGGGTGAAGTCACACCAGTTAACCCTAATTAGTGACAATAAGATTGAAAATTGTTTAATTTGTTGTCAGTTTTTTAATTGAATGTTGATTTTGGGAGTATCTTGTGTGTGATTAAATAGTGATGTAGACTATGATGAGAAGCGAGTGTCGTTGATTCGGAGAATAGACTTCGCGTGGGCGTTGGAGAAAGATGATAATAAGAAGCAGAAGAAGAGCTCCAAAGAGAGCAGCTCATCCGCTTCAACGCCATGGCAGTGGCAGAGCATGGTGGAGAATTTGCAGCTGGCTCACCAGGAGCTTTCTGTCATTATAGACCTCATCAACACTGTAAGCTACTCAACTTTACTTCTATACATTGATGATTGATGATTTATTTTATCTTTTAGATGCATTGTTTTTTTTTTTAATTTTGAGGTATTTTGTGATTATGTTATACCCAGATCGTGGATTTCATTTGGTGTATTTTGGATGAGAATGTGATAGCAAATTGTAGGTGTTAGATTGAAACTTTGTGAAAGCGAAAACTCTTGCATTTTCTTTTGATGCTGAGAAAATGTGGGGAAAGTGGCAAAAAAAAAAAAAAAAAAAAACCTCTGGTTATACAATTACACATTTAGAGGCCCTGAGAAACGGCCAGTTTTTATTTAATTAAGTCTGAACCTAGCTAGCATAGCTGGTAATATCTCTTGTGGTTGTACACAGGCCTTTTAGTTCATATCCTGCTCATACTAAGATGGGGAGGGGTTTTGTTTATGTTTATTGAAATAAAAAATAGATGTTAGATATGGCTACATGCTTAATAAGTCCTTTTCTGTGTGTTTGTGTCATTAAGTGGGTGCTTTGAGACAGTAGCAAGAATCTTAATACCAAAAATTGCTGTATCATATTCTCCCTTAGTTGTCTTTGTCATGAAATTTTAAATTAAATGGTTCCCCTCCAACAAAACCTCCCTCAGCACTGGTTGAAATTTTGATTTTTCTTCGGTGCTTGGTTTGGTTTGGTTTTTTGCTTGTTATCATGGATTCCCAAGCTTTGTTGTGAAGACTCGTTGGAAATGGAAAAGTTCCATTGAGAGTTAGATAGACCATGAATGTTAATTAATTTATTATATCATTTTGTTTGGACTTTTATTCCATAGGTGGAAGCTAACGATGCCGTAACAGTGGCTAGCATGACTAGGCCAAAACCATTACCTAATGAAGTTCTGTCTGAACTTGCTGTATCTGCGGCAACCAAGTTACAATGCTACCGGGTATTTCTTTGTTGTCATATATTACTGCATTTTCTTTTGGTATTCTGTAACATTCTCTTATTTTTCTCTTTGGGAAGTCCTTATTTGTGTTGCTTGTGTTGCAGCATCTGGGTAAATATTTTAGACAGTCTGCCAAATCTTTGGAACAGCAAATTGCTAGGGAAGCAAGATTCTATGGTGCTCTAATTAGGTGGGTTTCACGCTTTTCCCTAATAAATGCAAAACTACATTGCCTAAAACTAAAATAAGATCTTGTCTGGCTATGTCCCTTCATTTTCTGTCCATTCACTTGCAAAATAAGATTTATTTTGATCAGAAATTAACTCAGCGTTTTTTTTTTATAAATAAAATTATTCATGTTCATAAATGAATAAGTACATTATTGTAAACTTGTAATTATGGTATCTTACAACCTCAATTCTACAACATCTTCTATCTGATTTTTTTCTGACAAATGAATAGATTGCAGCAAAACTGGAAAGTCAAGCGGCAGCGTGTGGCAGTTTCAGCTTCTGGAAATGAAGGTTTTACCATTGATCTGTTTGACAGTTCATTATATGATTCGGCAACTGTAATACGACCATCTTCTCTATCCACTATTCGCATTGATCATGATCCAGCCGGCATGCTGGCTATAAATTTACCTCCAAAGTCATGCCGCTCTCTTCGTTTTAGTTTTCTTGGTGTACATTCCTGTGATAATCCTAAGGAATCCCATGAGGTCAAAACGTATTGCTCAGCTCAGCCATCTGCTGAGAAGGAATCCGCTAGTGATGATCAGTGTGTTAGAGGAACACATTCACTTCTTCGTGAAGTCCATCAAGCAATTTTTTATGAGCAGGTATAGTCTTTTCTTTCTTCTCTTTTATCATATTTTCTGTTTCTCATTTTTCTACTCTTGTTTTATCACTTCAGTTCTTTTGGCTTTAGGTCTTTGATATAGTGAACCGTGAAGCAATTAACCAGTCATTAGGAGTCAATGTGACTGGTATGCGGGAAAATTATCTACAGCTGGGAATCGGTCAAGGAACTTCAGTATTCATATCGCTTATTCCATCTAGTAAAGGTGATCAAACAGTCGACAGTTCGGATACCCAGAATGTAGAATCTTCAGTTTTACCTTTGGACACGCTTGATGGGATAAAGTTGCCAGAAGAAAAGGATGATATCCTGAAAAAGAGACGAGCTTATCCTAATTGTGTTAGTTATGAGATATATCTGCAACAGATTTTTCATGAACATCTATATGCAAGAGAAAAAAGTAAACCCATTTCTACTGGTACTCGAGTATCTGTTCAAGCAACTAAGGACGGTTCTAGTCTTCTTGGTCATTTCTGTATGTCTCTGGCTCATAGAATATTTTCGAACAAAGTTTACATGGAAGTGGAAAATGTGGTATCATTCTTATCTATTTTTTAGACGTGGTACTGACAATTTTTTTTTTCTTTTCATATAAGTTTTAATTTTTTTATTTTATTTTTTCTCCTTTGATATCTCTAGGTGTGCAGGGTCCCATATCTGCATTTGGTATCTCATCCCACTTGGCATTCTCGAACATCATCATGGACACTCTTCTTGAAAGTTCCTCAGTCCATACTTTATGCTGGGTCCCAACCTCAGAAAACAGAAATCCATGAAATGAAAAATGTTGGGAAGTCACAGTTTCGTACTAAGATAGTGGTAAATGATGATCGCATCAATGTCGAAGGGGAAGGCACTCCTAATGTTGTCGGGCTGTTTAATGAGAGGTCTGAAGACACGTGTTCTATGAACAGATATGACTGTGACTTGGTAGATCTTCCTGTGATGATTCTACAACAGGTACGTTGCTGCTTCATCTAATTTCTAAGCGTGGCTTCAATATATTTGAATTATAGAATCCTATTTATGAAGCTTAGTGGTAGATTTAAAATGCTAATACTGAGTCTTTCTCTTGTTTAGATATCCCCTAATTTCTCCCTTTTTCGTTTGTTTTTCCTTTTTCCTTTATCCCTGGCTACTTGCTGGTTGCCTTTATATGTGCTAACAAAGAGACTTTGATTTGATATATCCTAATCTGTTTGAATTTGTTTTAGTTATATATCTGTATTTGGTTGTCTTTTCCTGGGTGACTAAATTGAAAGCATTATAGTAATTGTTTTAAGTTTGCTTTTTGTGTGTGGGGATCTAAATTGTGGAATGGAAGTTTGAGTGTAGAGTAATAACGAACTTACACTTGGTGTTTTAGTATTTTAGATTTGTCTTTGTGTGTTTCCTTTAAAGATAAGACTTTCTTTTTCTTGGTATGGAGGGAATGGTAATTGATTAGGAAAATCAGTAACCATGAGTGCAATTATCTAGTGCACAGGGTGTGCATCTCCGTTTCATTATTATTATGATCATCCTGAATTCTACTCTATCTGGTGCACAGGGTGTGCATCTCCATTGCATTATTATTATGATCATCCTAAATTCTACTCAACGTGTTGGGAGATGTTCAAAATTGAGGTTATCAAACCTGAATGATACAAGTGTAGCAAGAGATGCAATGTTTGAAAATACTTGCCTAAAAACTAAACATGATAGTTTTATTTTGGCATTTAAAAACATTTGAGGAGCTTCATATTAACATTCTGGAATGTGAAGCCATTAGAGGCTGATTGAGTTACCAAATGCAGATGGTATTTTGCTTAATAGTGTCAATCAGAGACATGAGCTATATTCAAGAACTAGGTGTTTGGAGCTGGTAATTGCATGGCATGCTGACCTAGATGGCTAGATGGGATGTCATAAGTGAACATCTCGTGAGATGATAATTTTGCATGATGCCCATCTCTCTCCCATAGGCTGAAACTAAATTCACTGTCTTCAGTATTTTATGGTGTGGATACTGCCTTACCGAGCCTTAAGGTTTTCCATCTAGCATACATAGGGAAGGTTTGCACAAGCACTTTTAGTGCATCACATTAATTCAGTGAGCTGCCTGTACCTTGTAATAACAGTGTTTATTTCGGTCATAATATATTGTGATCCTACAGATTGTATTTAGTATAACAGACTACATGTCCCTAGAAACAAGCCATCCATTTGGTGGGGTGGCGGGGGCTGTTGGTTCAAGCAGATGGAGGAATCTCTTACTGTCTTACGTACTCTGTCATAAAGGAACACTATAAATAGTCTTTTTTGTGATGACCTTGTGCCAAGTTGTATGGATGCAATTACGCATGGATCACATTTCTACATTAATGAATGTTGTTTGTTTATCACTAAGTTCAAACATTTTAGTGATCTTTAATAAACACCTTTCTGAAATTATCTGTTAATGAGAGGCTGGAAAAATAGGTTGTTTTTGATTTGGTTGTGTTACATGGAAGTAATAAACATTATAGAAATTAGGTTTCTCCAGAGTAGTATTCTCTTCGTTATTTGAGTTTGTTTTATTTTAAGGAGAAGCAGCAGATGTGAAGAAACAATTAAATCTGCAGTTGCTTAGAACAATGTTAGCTTGTAATTAACATTATTTCATTATGCTCTGGATTTGAATGGTTTTGGGATACTGCATTAATAAACTCAAAATCATATTATCATCTTTAGATTATGTGTCTCTATTTCTTTCATTGTTACGATTAAAACGAAAATAGAAAGGTTATCTCTTATCTTTCTTGAATGGTTACACACAAGTGAACATCTGGAATTTTAACAACAGGTTGCAAGCCAAGTTATCAGATGGCTACATGAAGAAGCTCTTATGGTGGGAATAAAGGCAAATCGCGATTTTTTAAGCTTGTCATTTGAGCTGGAGCAGGGTGAAACAGTCAGCTTGGTAGCCCATGTAGACCCAGAAGATATCCGAGGTTGCATTTCGTGGTGGTTGGTAATGGAGGATGGTTTTGCGGAGGAGAGAAAACTCCGTACAGGCATATCCGACGGTGCATCTGATTATAAGAAGTTCTTGGGACCTTTATCTCTTGATGTGCTATACTCGACATTGATGGACTTGGTTAGCTTGTGTGGAGGTGGAAGCCATTGACCATGCACTTAGTTTTTTAAAAACGCTTCTTGTGGTTTTCCAGTTTTGTAGTCGGTCTAGTTTATATATATGGTACGTGTAAGCTAAAGCTATGCAATTCAAAAATTATTTTTTATGATTAAGATATAATTTGAAGTTCCAAGAATTAGTGATGATGATTATCTCATAACAAAGTTTATAACTTTTATAAAATCTTATCCAAAATTTGCAAGTCACATAAAAAGCTTGTTGCGGTGGCTTGAACAAGAAGATAATTATTAGTTAACAAGAGAGTTGTTTGGCAAGCTAAGTATGCTTTTTGTAACTCTAATCAACAAAACTAAACACTTTATATATATGATTTATGAATGACTTTGGATATGTCAAATACTGTCCGATACTCATTTGACACATCACATACCTAACTGACTTGACTAGTCATAAACTCTTTAATGATCCATATTGATTGACCTAATTCGGCTAATTAATCACTCAAAGTCAACAATTAAAGGATTTATTAATTATAAAATAAATATATTTAAAAAAAGGTACACGAAACGAATCACAAGCAAAACTCTTATCAAATCTCCTTAATATTCTTCAACATTCCGTTACATACACACATGAATCACGATACACAGATCCTCTTGTCGTCACTAACAGGGAAAACAAACACCTGAATTATTAAATGACTCAATTGTCCTTGTCTCTTCTTCTTTTTGCTTTGTCTTTGCTTGTTTCCTTTGCATTGATTTTTACACCTTCCTCTGAATCCAAAGGAATTCTTTACGTCCGTATCCAACAGATTTTGAATCTCAATTTTGGGTTTTGAAGATTTCGAGGGGCTCTGTAGTAGTGGGTTTGTCGTCAACTTCTCTACTTTTTAAGTCTCTCGTTTCATTTCAATGATCACATTCATTTCATGAGCTGAGTTTTGCTTGGAATTTGATTTCGTGTAAGGGTTTTTAATAGATGGGCAATGTTTTTTGATTGATTTATTTATTGATTTTTGGTCATGTTTATGTTGGTGACGTTTAGTGATGGATATTTAAGTACACGAGTAGACGATTTTTAACTATAAAGATTGAATTTGAGTACTGGGATTATATTGATTCTTGTGGTTTGAGTTGTAATTGTGGTTTTTTTTTTTTTTTTTTTGGGGAGTTTGTGAGTAATGTCCGGTGGGACACCAACTGTTGGTGGGTATATGAGACAAAGGCACAGTCAGGGTTACGCCTCAAGCGGTGATGACCTTGAAGACGATGCCTGCTCTCGGCCGCAGCCTTCGTCGCCATCAGCTCCTAGAACCAGGACTTGGGTTGAGATTTTGGAGAATGTGCTTTGGATTGCTTCATCACTCTTTATTATCTACTTTGGTGACTGCCATTCCAATTTCATTTACCTTTTATGCCATGATGATCGAATTCGTAGGTAACTTCATTTTTTGTATTTGTTATCTTTCATTTCTGTGTTTTACATTGTTATTATCAGAATGTTATCACTTGATTATTGTCTAAAGCCTTTGATCATGTTTGTATTGTATTGCTTTCTGTTTTGTTACATCTAATAGTTTGGAGGTGGAAGAATTGAATTTATTCCTTTTGTTTCTTGTAAAGAAAAAAGCTTGGAGGTGAAATGTTTTATTATTATTTTAAAATTGAAATTGAAATTAGACCTCTGGTTTGTTTGCAAAGTACTAATAGAGATTTTGGAGGTGTTTGCCCTGCCAAATTGGGGGCCTTGAGATTCATTTGATTCCTCAGTTTCTGTTATAGTGCCGTATTTTGAATTCTGTGTTGTCCCTTATGTGTATATTGTTCTCCATATTAAATCTATAAGAAGATGCCTGATCAGTGGTATTGCTGTCGGTAACTGAATGTTTGTGTCTTTGCTATATTATTAGACAGTATGCAACTATGCATATAACCATGATTTTATTGAAACAATGATGGAATATTGTTCAAGTTGGTTTGGCCATTTGCAAAGGACCTTGAATCCCCACTACAGAGGAGTAACTAGGAAGGCTTAGAAGGATGTTGGTAGAGATGATAGAAAATAAAATCACTAAGGGATTAATAAAATAAAAGACTAGATAGTATAGTAGAATGGTAGGGCAAAAGAGGTTCTGTAGCCAGGTAGTTGGAAAATGTTTGTCAGGTCCAATTGAGTTGAAATTTTCTAGTATGAACAATTGAACTATGCTGCTTAACGTGGGAAAGCAGCTTGCTTTTTTCTCAAAAGACAATTTTAATGATGCTTATATCTTATGTTTGATTACTGTAATTATAGGCCTTTTGCTTAGTAGACTTCTCGTCTATTTTGTACTAGTTGATTTTCTCATCAATAAAATTTCCAGATACAATATTGGAGTCTGTGAAAAGTATAGTCAAAGTGCATCCTTAAGTAAATGATCTTTTGAACTATGATGTTTTTGGTCTTTACATGCATGCGATATTTAACACCTGAGGAAATTGGCTTTTCTGCTTGTATTTCGCACTAGTTAAATGTTAAGAGACTTATTGCATCAGTTCATTTGCTAACAGATGCACAAGATAGATTTGACTAAAGGTAATATTCGTGTAGAGGTAAGTCAATAGCCTGGTTAAGAGTTGGATATTAAGGGAAAACTCTAGGATTATTGTGGTTCACCTTGAAGTTTCAAGTTTCAAAGACTAGAGGAATTCTTATTGTCTACAAGTTAGGCCTCGAGTCCTGTGGCGTGTGAAATATGCAATTAATACAGTGGGAAAGTTAATGGTATTTCTTAGGCAACTCGAAATCAAATAATATCCGATTCACACAATTCATATGTTTCTCTTTATCTGTCTTTTTTTATCTTCTTTTGTTTTGTTTCGACTTCTTGAGTGGTTTTACCTTAGTTTCAGAATATTTGTGGTAGCATCTAAATCCCCTAGGTATCAGAATAACATTTCAGTCTTCATCTTCTTCTCCATTATCTTAAACTTTGAGGTTTGATCTAGATCAGGTTTCGCACATGTGCTTTCCTTGATATTGTATTATTTCATAAGCTTCTGTCTCAGTAGATATATTGGAGGATCCTGTTTTAGTCAAATTCTAATTCTTGGTATATTTTGTATGATTTAGTTTCTTCGTTGTTGCTAGCTTCATCATCCAGAGGATACCTTGACATGTGGATAATGCATATTATGGTTAAAGTTAAACTATATGTTAGAGAATTCCTCTATCTCTGAAAAGAAGAATATTTTGTGTTGCTTGGGATTGAGAATCTGTGTTCAATGATGGTTAACTCTTTTGCAGATTGCCTTTATACCTTGGCTTGGTGTGTGTTGGGTTGAATGCTGCCATTTTCTTTTATACAAGTGTGTTGGCATGGAGAGTAAGAAAATTTGATGAGAAGTGGGAATTATCTAGTATCTCTGCGTTGCCATTTATGACGCTGCTCGGACTTGTCTCCTTTTGCTTGTAAGAAGAACCATATTATTCATTTAATTTATATTCTATCACGTGGCATTTATTAGACTGCTCAATCTGCTTTGCTACCTTTTTTCCCATTAGGCTCTCTTTTGCTTTGTGGCCAATTTGGAGTTTCTTGACCCTTCCTCTCTTGGTATGTATCACATGTACCGATTCCATAAAATTTTGGTGGTATACAATATCTAGTTATCAAGATTTCCTAATTATTGTTCAATTCTATGCAGTTCACTTTGTTTATGGCATGCATGGTTATATTCCCCCATATGATGATTGGGAGATTGAGGTCACAAAATGATTTGTTCCGCATAGATTAAACTGCCCGAGATGACGTAAGAATGATACTGACTTACACGAAGAGATACTATCTTAAAAGTGCATGGTCGAGGAGTATGGGTTCTCCTTGTGATGGGTCCAGGCCATATATTGCCATATCAATTCTAACAATGATAGAAGCTGGTGGTTATCTTTTAATCAGACAGTTCTTATATATACATGCTACCTTGATGACACACAGTTGAAGGTGTGATCTCAGAATTTTGTTACTATAAGCGCCACTAATTGACAGGTCGAAATCTTTTTTTATTTTTCTTCTTCTGCTTTTTTACTAGTCAGATAGTAGCAGAAATCATTTAGTCCTAGACATGTTGAGATTTTTTAGATATATTCTTTGGTACTGCACCACACTTTTGTCATACACCGTTCTTTTTTAAACAGTGGAATTGATCCGTCTTGGAACCGTGAGGAGGGTATGATTTCATTTATAACAGTGAAATATAATTTAATGTCATCTTATCTTTTTATCTCTAGTTTCATTTTTTTACCTTGTTCATTAGGGTGAACTGTATTTGAATGCAATTCAAGTTGACTTATGAAAAACTGTGAAAAGCATGAGAGAAATTTAGTGGTATTTGTAAGTTGAGAGACATGTAATAGAGTCTTGACTATTCAATGATATAATTCATTTATTAGAGAGATTCTAGAGTGATTGCAATTTGCCTGCGGTCTGTTTCTATGACTTGGTCAGATTTTGTGAGTCATATTCAGTGGCTCTACTTTAATTTTGAGAACAGTTGGAGACAGGTGATGAACTTGGCAGAATTGGCAGGGCATTTTATATAAATTATTGGGAGTCATATCATTTGGTAAGAATTGGAAAGCAAAAGATACATAGAATAGATACTGTACCAACCCCACGTGTATTGAGTGTCTTGTGAACCTAGAGTTATGCTCTAAAAGCAAAGGACGAGCACTAAAGACATGGAGATTGGATAAACAACAATTCCTATTTAGGTAGTTGATGTGGTAGATTGGACGATTATGATTTCATTTTATATATATATGTAGCACAAGTTTTTTTTTTTTTATTTTCTGGGTTTAGAATAAGAATCAAGAATGTAGTGCAAGTGCTTGTGATTGTGTGCAAGTGCATTGATGACTTTTGTTAAACCCCACAGAGACCTCAACCATGTATTGTCCCCCAAGTTGAGAAAGACACGTTTCAACGTCTCCCTTCTCTTCACTTGAAAAAGGAAAAGTGAAACCTTAGTGCTCTCAAGTGTGTCTATGATAACGATGGAGATGGAGGCGCCGAAAACAAGTGTGTGTGTGTATCAGAAGAAGACGAGCAGATTGAAATGGAAATACAGAGCAGCTTTTATTATATAATTTTTATTATTATCACAATAGACTCTGATTTGTCTAACAAAATGAAAAAGCAAAAGGCACAAGACTTTTAACAGAAAACGATAACGTGGAAGTTGCTATTTGGATGGTTTACATGAGCTGAATTTTCATTGTTGGTATGAGTAATTTCATTTGAAATCGACAAACTTCAATTTCATAAAGTAAATAAAATATCCACCCACCTCATGATCCCACTTTCACTTTACTTTTTTTTATGGAAGAGATAAAGATATGTTTATAGTCATGACTCATGACTCATCGATGATATATATTTCAACATTTTACAGCTTAATTGTATACTAAAACACAGAGAAAGCTCAAAGCTAAATATGGTATGGCTTCTTCTTCCAAGAAGGTGTTTTTCAATTTTTCCCAACCCAAATTTTCTTATACACGACGAAACCAGTTGGGTTTTTGTAGTTTTGACAATGAAAAGTAATAAATGAATATAATTAAAAGAAGAAGACCCACAACACACCACAAGACACGTCGTTGACTGACTCTACCAATATTCCATTTATGACTTGTCCTTATGAGCAAGAAAATTTCCTTCTTTTTTTCTACATTCTACTTGTACCCAATAATTAGGAGTGTGATTAATATTATAATAATATATAATTAGATATTTAGATGTCAATTATCATAATCTAATCACAAAAATATATATAATCTCAAATAATCTACTGCCTCATGAGTCACATGGCCCCATCCTTTTGATCATCACTTCAGTTGAAGCCTTGAAGGTAGGCTTCAAGCAATCAGAATACCATGTTATGTACTTATATACCTCTCATTTTTTTTATTTTTTTTAATAAAATGACTAAAATACCCTTTGTGGAGTAGCATGTTTTGAGGTCATGTGGTGGGTCAACCGATTACTAGAAAATCTTTAGCATTTTTTTTTTATAAAAAAATATCAGTTGTGGGACCCACAAATATTTTATTGAAAAACAAATACTCTCTTTCCCTCAACTATGTCCATATTGCACACATATTGCGAGAAAATCGATAATTCGACTCTCAAACCCCCTATTATTTGATGGATTTCATTAAGAGACAACCATCAGAGGGTTTTGAACTCAATTCACCCCATCATGGGTTGCCTTTCGGTCCAGTAAGGCAGTAACACCCTTGCCCAAATTAACCAATCAAAGCATAATCGACGCAACCCAAATCCTTCAAACTATAATAAATAAGAATATTTTATTATACTATATGAATATAAATCACATTGTCATACGAGTTTTGAAATCGTGAAATAAAAAACAGTGCAGAGATTAAATGAGAAGCAATAAAAGTATTGTAAGCCTCCTTCAAGGTGTTGCTGTAACGGTTGATATTCACTGAGCCTCTCTCCCTTCATAAGCTCCCTGGGGCCATCAATTTTGGTTTTATTATTTTTATACTTTGTTTTTTATATAACTATTTATTTAAAGTTCTTACATTTTATTAGGGTGTTATAATTTTCAATAGACGTTCACAATAAGTCAAAAATAACAAAACCATTAGTCTCCCTTAACGGTAGGGGGTCTGAGGGTTAATTAATCGATTTTCACAATCAATGTGCAGCATGAACATAGTTGAGGGGACTGAGAGTAATTTTCCCTATTTTATTTTTGAATCTTTGTCTACTCTCGTATTCTTTTCATTAGACAAATAAAAAATAAATAAATACAGTCATCTCCATCTAGAACTTTTTACACTTCAAATATTTCTTTTTTTTTTCCTCTCTCTCTATATGTTTGCCCAAGTCTCAAACAACAGCTACCTTCCAATCTTGTTGTGATTTGATCTCCATTTCTCCAAATAAAACAACCAGCCAAGTGTCATCATTCACAAATACCCTTTCTTCTTCTCCTTTAATGGTTTAGGTTTGCTTTTCCTATCTCTCTCTTCTTGAATTACACGCTCTTGTGCTTGGTAGGTTGTGCCATTGAAGTGAGATGGGCCCTAAACTCCACTGAAGATTAATGGTTAGAGGGGTCTTTATCTCCTCTTTCAGTGCTCTCTTTGCCCCCATTTGCTCGCTGTCTCGCATTTCAGTTGTTATTCTTTCTTCTGTTTTCATGTGAAGATAACGTTTTGGGGTTTCTATTTTCTCTCTCCAGAGATCATAGCAGGACATCTTATGAGGTTTTTCTATGTGGGTTTTTTATTTTGGAGACGGGTTTTGCATATAATGTGGTCACCATGATGGGTTTGTGTTGTGATCAACTTCGGTTGACTCTGGAATATATTTTCTAACTTCGGTGGTCTTGAAGTGGTTTTTGGTTAACTGAGAGCTTATTTTGTTTTTTGAGATTTTGGATGATTGAGAACTCACTTCTCTGCAACGTCAGTGAGAGATTCTGAGTATAAATCATCTACTATTTTTTTCGTTTTTTTTTTTTTTTTTTTCCCTTCACATTTGAATGTGAATTTGGATGCAATGATGCGTTTCTTATTTTTGAATGATGATTGGAAGATAAAAACTTGATCTTGGAGGTGGGTTTGTGAAAAATCTGGTTTCGGCAAGCTCTCTTGAAAGAAGAAAAATGGACAGAATGATTCAACCTCCTCTGGTAAATTGTTTGTTCAATATTTCTGCTAATTTGCTCCTTTGAATTTTATCACACAAACACAAGCACATGTATATTGATGCAATGTTATGTTTAGTTGTATTGTACTTTCAGTTATGTGGTTTTTGGGAACTACTCAAATCCTTATTCAATTGTGTGTCCTCTTGTTTGAATAAGCCCCAATTTATGGTTTTCATTTCTAAAGGCATGTGTTTTCGACAGACTAAAGTTGGATTATATATAAAATCCTTTTGCAACATTCAATCTTCCTATCTGGAGATCTTTTGCAGAAATCTGTCCAAAAATAAACCAATAGTTGATAAAGATGAGCTCTATGAATTATATCATTCCTGAACCTAAGTTGGTCATCCAGTCAAGTCAGGGTTGATGACTTAGGTTTTCTAGAATAAACAAGTTGGAATTTCAAAATGATTTCATTTCTATATTCTTGTGACATGGAAAGTCTTATTGATTCCATCTGCAAATTTAACCGCAATCAAAATGTTTTCATTTTATTAAGCCATTCAAACGTTCATAATTTTCGTTGCCTGAGGCATCAAATTTCAGATATTCCTTTTTGGCCCGAATTCTGGATATTTGAAGGTATTCAAATGATGTAGCAGGAGACTTGAGCAAAATAAAGGAGTTCTTTTGATCTCCATATTAAATGGGAGGCAAATATTCCTCTTTGAGGATCCAGAATTAGATTCGTGGCACTGTTGCCAAAATGTAGAATCTACTTTTCGCTTGCTCAAATCGATTTACGTTATAGTGTTTAGTATATTATCTTTATGGTTTTTTTTCTGATTTCTTGTTGTCAATGCTGACGAAGGTTGTTGCGACTTGTGAAGTTAGTAAATATATATAATGTGGTCCTTCTCCGATGCTTAGTACCTTGAGTCTCAGACTCTCACTGATATTCTTATGGGTTCATTGCTTTGATATCAGTGTGATTTTTTAAGCTCCAAATTTCTTTTGTAAAACACTGTTTGAAATGAATAGGTATGCTTGAACATATTATGTCATATTTGGCTTTCGAGTTTTGTGTTTCAAGTCCTGCAAGTATTTTAGCTTACTTATATTACTTGGTGTATCTGTTTTTTTTAATTACTAGACAACAAATGAAACAAACTTGTGCTCTATGTTTATTGTTTTGTTTCTGATGCTGACTCCAGCATGTTGAGTTTCTGTGATTGAAGTCAAGAAGTAGCTAAAAAGAATGTTACTTATTTTCCCGTGTTCATCCTCGCAGGTTGACACAACAGCTTGTTTTTGCAGAGTAGATGCAGGCCTCAAAACTGTTGCCGGAGCAAGAAGATATGTTCCTGGGACAAGGCCCTGTCTTCAACCTGATATTAAACCATCTATTCATCCAACTAGGAGCAAGCCCACATATGGCAACAGGAGCCGAAACCAATCTCCTTTGCTTCCAGGGCTCCCTGATGATCTTGCTATTGCATGCCTGATTCGGGTCCCAAGGGTTGAGCACCGTAAGCTCCGTCTAGTCTGCAAAAGATGGTACCGTCTCTTGTCTGGTAACTTCTTTTACTCTCTCCGTAAGAGCCTTGGGATTGCAGAGGAATGGATTTATGTCATTAAGAGAGACCGTGATGGGAAAATCTCATGGCATGCATTTGATCCCATTTACCAGCTTTGGCAGCCACTTCCACCTGTTCCCAAGGAATACTCCGAAGCCCTTGGGTTTGGTTGTGCCGTTCTTAGTAGCTGTCACCTGTACTTGTTCGGTGGCAAAGACCCAGTAAAGGGATCAATGAGACGAGTAATTTTTTATAGTGCCCGGACTAATAAATGGCACCGTGCCCCAGATATGCTTCGCAGGCGACATTTTTTCGGTTCATGTGTCATAAACAACTGCTTATATGTTGCTGGCGGGGAGAATGGTGGGGTACATCGGTCCTTAAGATCAGCTGAAGTTTATGATCCCAACAAGAATAGATGGACATTCATTGCAGAAATGAGCACAGCAATGGTGCCCTTCATTGGGGTTGTTTATGAGGGCAAGTGGTTCTTGAAGGGGCTTGGATCTCACCGACAGGTTCTCAGTGAGGTCTACCGACCGGAAACTGATAGCTGGTACCCAGTATATGATGGCATGGTTTCAGGCTGGAGAAATCCAAGTGCTTCCCTAAATGGACATCTTTATGCTTTGGACTGCAAGGACGGCTGTAAACTCAGGGTTTACGATGAAGTAACTGATTCTTGGAGTAAGCATATTGACAGTAAGACGCATCTGGGAAATTCTCGAGCTTTGGAGGCAGCAGCCCTTGTTCCACTTAGTGGAAAACTAGGTATAATCCGTAATAATATGAGTATATCAATAGTTGATGTGTCAAAATCAGATGGTTTGAGAGGCGCCTCTGCCGAACATCTCTGGGAAACTATATCAGGGAAAGGGCAATTCAAGACTTTAGTTACAAACCTCTGGTCAAGCATTGCCGGCAGGAACCGCCTGAAAAGTCACATTGTTCACTGCCAGGTTCTTCAAGCATAAAGACTGTAAAATATATATATATATATATATATATATATATATATATATATATATTGTTTTAAGAGCATCCTCTATGATTTTTATGCTGTTAAATGTCTCTGGAGAGGCCAAAATCGTGGCAGGCTGATGAGTAAGTGATGCAAATGGTCAATTGTTGTAGGTTTATAATTGAAAATCAAGGATTCATACGTACCGATGAAAGGTACTGGGTCGATGAGGATGTATGTTTTTGCTAGTGGTCTAGTGTTACAAATATTTTATATGATACACAGTTGTTACATGTCAAATGCAATAGCTTTTTTTCCAACTCATTAGGTCTTGGTTCTTTTATTATTGCAGCAACCAGTCATCCAAAGCATAAGCAGCTTAAAAAACAAAATTACAATAAATATAAACCAAATCACTTATGTGAACAAGATTGAAACAAAAACTGTGTACAAACCCACAAAAGGAAATTAGAAGATGAAGCACCGGCTCATCTTTACATTACAAATTCTTACTGGAGAAAAGATGGAACCGAAGTCTCACAAAGCGGTGAAGCGCAAATAACAACAGATAAATTTAATAAGGAAAAAGAGAAGAAAAGATTACAACAGAATGAATTATTATGCAACAAGAAATGAAGTACACCAAGTTTCTGAAATACAACAGAATATATCAGGGGGTAAGTTATATATTTGTTTTCAACATTTTCTTTCCCCAATTTTGATGCCTACAAAGAATATTTCACACGTATATCTAAATGAAAAGAGGAAAAAAGATTATCGAGCTCCGTCTACAAGTTTGTAACATACAGATGTGTGCTAATGGGTAAAAGACCTGATTCACTAAGTTCCTGATTTTGAGAGGTAAGATTGTGCAAGCGAGATGTACATTTCTTTCTGCTTTTTGTATTCATTGTATCGCAGGAAGAAATAACCTGGATAATCGAAATCTATCGGAGACATCTTTGCCTAAAAACAACAGACACTAACAAAAGTTTAGTCATCATGGTTTGTTGAAAATTGACATGCATTGCTAGACGAGTAGAGATACCTGTATTAGTGCCCATAAGGCCCAAAATATATGTGAAGCTAACATAAACGTATTTGCTTCAACATAGAGAGCTTCAAGATCTTTGTCAGATACCTGTCGGAAAAAAAAAAAAAAAAAAAACAGCTTAATGCATAGCTTTTCGAACTAGAAAAGGAAATGGATGTTACATGGCTAGATAAGGTCCACTGTTTTATCATTTAACTATAAAACTTCTTTCTGTTCCCACACATCCCACTGGATTTTTAGTTTCTATTTCATAGACCCAAAAATGCCAATTTCCTAAACAAAATACAGGTGCACATGAGCTGCACACACAGACATTCAGGTATCCCCTTTGTGGCATCGGACCATGTTTAATGACCAGTTAATGGGCAACACATTGTTCATGCAGAATAATTCAAACAAATTTAAAATGTGCTTTATTTTGGGGCAATATGTCAAACTTTAAACATTTTAAGGTCAGATTAATTAAGTGTTTAACGCTGTGAAACAGTAAGGAAACCATCCTCACATACCTCATCTGGTTTGTCAGGTAGTAAATAATGCCTGAAGAAATGGTATTGCTCCTCTTTATTTGGGTATCTACACAGGGCCATATTTAAAAAAATCAACAAAAGATGTATTCTATCTGTGCCATTGCTATGATTTAGAGGAAGGCAATTAAAAGGATAGAATAGAAGCATACAAGCTGTAGTCACAATCATAGCCTGCGTATTCGTTGAAGTGATTTCCAATGTCATATCCTCTGTAATTGTATGATCCGTACTCAAAATCGATGAAGTAGAGTTTCTCTGCATTCGTCAAACAACAAAAAAGTCAACAAGAGATATGGAAATACCTCGGGATCTGCACATAACCCTACATGATCTCAGTCCATAACTCTGCATTATGGAAAAAGCTTAATCTTCTATCAAATATGGAAGTGCCACAATTGGGTTCCTGATTTTTAAAATTAAATTGAAGTTGATTTGTTTCAGAAATTGAAACCAAGACTGTCAAATGAAAAACTGAATTGGTTTGGGTTTCAATTTGAAATTGATGGTTTTAGCAAAACAGTTAATTGAGTGAGAACAACCAATCGCTAAAACTTAGTGTGAGAATGTTGAATCCAAATTGATGCTCATCTTTCATTATTGTAATATTTCTAAATATAATATCAATTTGACAGTTAGGTTTGGTACTAAAATTTATAAACCGAACATAAAGTTATTGCATTTTTCTCCCGAAACTTAGTGTTTTTGTTTTATTGAATAAGCTAAATTTAGCCTCATTTTAAGTGTTTGACTTTACTTTTACAACAATTGATACTCAAGAACTAGTTGATGCAATTTTTTTTTTTCCAAAAGTATTACTTTGAACTTTTCAATCACTGATGCACGAGGGATTTACGTAATCTATTATTTCAATTTTACATGCAATTAAATACAGTCTTAAGTTCAAATTTAAAATCCATAAGACTTGCACCTCAACATGTCAAAGCTTGCATCTTCAAAACATTCAACAACCAATAAGGTAATGCAATTTACCATTATTCTGCTTCACAACCTAGCACTTATAATCCCACCATCAAGTAGGAGAAAGCAACCAACTACATGTAAACCAAATATGCTATATCACATAAGACTTTCAAAGTATATATAACATTGTAGTTGTTTATAACCTATAGATAGCAAGAACCTAACAAATGTTAAATTTAAATGTGCATATGTGTTGTATTTGTGTGTCTACTTGTGAAAGAGAAATACAGAGCAGTTATAACTGTATACATACATACTGTAAGAGATGCCAATCAAAAATAGAATAGAGATTCAAACAGACATCTAACACTAGTTTTTCATTAAGGAGTGTATACACTAGAAGTCAAAAATCCGTCTTACCTTGTTCATCATTTACCATTATATTCCCAGAAAGCAAGTCATTGTGAGCAAACACCACCGGAGAATTAAGATGGCCTGCCAATTCCTGTTCAATTATCACAAAATATATCTTGTAAATCGGTAAAAGTTCTTAATTTTAAAATACATGAATAAAATCAATATTAGGATAAAGTGAAGGCAGTAAATGGTAAACAGGTCCTAATTGCGATTTAAAACATACAGCCATGTTTGGCATGTCGAACAAGATTATACAATTACATCATACTCAAAATGGAGTGGAGGGAATTGTAATCTATTGAATAAAACCTTGTAATGTATTGTGTTTGATATTACACTAGACAAAAAGTTCAGATAAGTAATTAAAAGAGAGATATAACATTCTATTCAATAAATAAAATATGTAATTTGAAAGAAAAAAATAAATTATTATAAACCGGGTAAGTGCTTGCCACCGTCAAACATGAAGAAGGCTTTTTTTTTTTCTTTTTTATCCTGTCCAGTCTACGCCTAAACCCCACTGATAAGGCTATTTAGTCCGGTGTGGACCATATAGAACTCTAAATAAAATAGGACAACAAGGTAATCTTGCCAAACACGGGATTGGACTAATTTAGCACAAACAATATGCTTATATGGTCTTATATGGTGTGCCAAATATGCCCAACAGTGTCTTGCTTCCTAATACTCACATAGCATTCTAAGTAATTAGATCCTATATGTAGATGATTAAAGTAAGAACCTTAAGGTGGACCTCTATCCAAATTGACAAGGAATCAAAAAATAATGTATGACCGGAAGCACATCAGCTTGTATAAATATTTTAAAAACAAATCAGATGAAAAACATGCATTTTTTAGGTTCATTTTCCTGTGTGTGTCTATCACTGGCCCAGAGAAAATTAAAATTCAAGGAAAATGTTGAACTACTCAGGGTCAAAATGTTGTAATTTGGTCAGCCAGGTCCACTAAGTATGTTGAACAACAAAAAACTTCAGGAAGATGCCAGGTTAGAGTCAGCTAACTAGCTTATCATCCTCATGCTGGACAAAAGCAAGGAAGAAATCAAAAGCAGGCACACCAATGAATAGAGAGACAACCTTGAGTTCAACAATTTCTTTATGGACCTCCTTAAAGGAAATTGCCTCATACATCCTCTGCTTCTCAATATCATCAAATTCAAGACCTGATGCTGCAATAAGAGGCACTCAAACATGATAAATAACATGCAATCAGAGGCAAGCTGATGTAGAAATAATAATAAAATGGAATTGTCAATGCACTGAAACAACTATACTAGACCAATTTATTTATGATTGAATGGCTAATCATAAACAAGAAGAAAACCTTTCTCATAAAACTTGGATATATCGTTCCATAACTGAGGTTCTTTAGATCCTGGAATTTCCACTTGATGGAATTTGTGCAGTTGTTTGGCAATTTCAGCAGCCAGCTTTGAATTTCTCATGTCTGCCAAGGATATGAGTAGGTCAAAACCACATTATAACACAGGTTGCAGGTCACTAATTACAATTTTTATAATGAAAATGCTTGTAATGAGAAAAAAATTTAGTTTTCTTTATCAAAAAGAACGAATTTCAGTTTCTAGGTATATACTTTAAGGGCAATTTAATTAAAAAATTTATTATAGAAGAGGAACTAGTATAAGGTTACTCAAAAAAGAAAAACAAAAATAAAAGTTTGATAGTAATTATAATGGCTAAGAGGAAAATCAAGCTTTCAAAGTCTTTTTGAACCTTAGAAAACCAAAGTAGACAATTTCATGTTATTTATTGCCAAAGATATCTCATGAATGCCTCTCTTCCGCTTATGATCTTTAAATGCTTACCTAAAGGAATTAAGGTCCGTGCATTGATAAAAGATTGGACCATGCCATTTCCAAAAACTGCGAGCAACTTGGCACCAAATCCTGCAGCCGAGAGGTATTTGATGGCCTAAACCCAATATGTGGTGAGAAATCACAAATAGCATGCAATCAAAATGACATCAACTATACAAAATAGACTGAATCAACTATAAGAAGCATAATTTCAAATTCAATAAAAGTTGGCATTCAACAAAGAAACACACCATTGATATACTTGTCTTAATTAATACCATAACTTAACATATTATACCAAACATTACAAAATCTTAAAGAACAACTGATTTAATTTCCTACACTTACGACAGCACTTATTAAGGAACCAAGAAATTATAATAATGGCAAAACATTTCTGCAGCGTTTTGAAAACAGAACACTCCGAATATGAATAACCAATAAACATCAAACTGTCTTTAACATAAAACAGAACCAAAAGAATCACAATAAAACAAACTTTCTCAGTAAAGACGAGTAGAAATCATAATCAAAAAGCTATAGCATCATAACCACCTGCAATTCCCGTTCTCGATTGATGACATAATCAGTGTTAGGCCCGTATAATCTGACCGTCACGGAAACATCATTTCCGTTCTCTTCCTTCACGGAAACCTTCAAAACTGGAAGATTCAATACAATTTCCTCCTTTAGAAAACTATTGACCGGGAAACGGAAACAATTACATCACGCATATTACATACAAAACTTGAAAGAACATTGTTGCCAATATCTATGAATACAAACAGTAAACAATCATATAAATATCAAAAATCTTTTATACTCACGCAAATTTGTGATGCCGCCAGAAACTGTCTCGACAGAAAAGCGAGAATCGTCCAATTTGGACCACTTGTTGAACAGATCTTTACACAACTCTCTGTCAAAGATTGAATCACAAATTATAAGAATAAGCTTAGACGAAAGAAAACAAGAATCAGGAAGCATGAAGCTGAGACTGACATGACGCGAGGAGACATGTCAGGTAAAGAGAGAGAGGTCTCGACGGTGAGAGGAGATGATTGGAAATCAGCACGACCGTTGTCTCGAGCCTCCACTGCGACGTCCATTTCGTTCCAGATCTTATTCACTGCTCCCATTTATTTTTCTTTTCTGATTCACACTTTCTTGGGTTATGTATCGCACAAAAATTCAAAATCCAGATATTTGAGGGGTCCAGCGAAACCGGGAACCTCTTTGTTTTTGTTGTAAGTTGTAACAACATCGGAATAGATGGGAAAAATATATATATATATATACTTTTCACGGTTCACTTTTTACGCTTCGCATATATTTTTTATTTTATTTTATTTTTCATACTTTTATTGTTAGGAAGAACTATAATAAAAAATTCTTATATATATATAAATATATATGAATTGTGAATTATTAAAAAAATTGATTAAAAAAAAACTGTACTGCAGCAAAAACAAATTGTGAAAAAAAAAAAAAAAAACTTTTTTTTTTTGGTTTACACTATCCGGTTTCCGGGTGGGGCGGATCCACCATAAGGTGCAATTAGCCCAGACCACACCCCGACTAATCCGGACTCGCACCGGGTCGGCCCACTAAGGGGTAAAGTGCTCCCAATATGTGTAGCTCCGTTCACAAGGGGAGTTGAACCCACGACCTTGCTTAAGGGATGAGAGCGCCGAACCACTCACACCAACACATGATTGGTAAAAAAAAACTTTTTTATTTATTTATTAGCTATACACTCATATATCTCTCATATGTATATGTATATATACAGCTATTTTGTGTATATAAAGGTATTTTTGTAATCAACTTTATATAAATTTGATTCTATTTCTAAATCTAAAAAAGTTAGTAAACACAACAATAGAATTTATAACTTAATTCCGATTCCCTTTCATTCCCTTTTTCAGTGAAATTTGATTCCGATTCTACTCATTCTACATTAATAAACGTGTCTAAACTCTAATCTAAACGCAAGGCACAACCTTTGACATTTTCCCTCATTAATAGAGAGGGAGTGGAAATTGATTTTCTTCATGTCCCACCGCCTGCGTGTTTAGATTATAAAATTGATATAACGTAGGCCGAAATGCCGAATCCGATACTAATTGGTAGGGGTGGGCACGGTTCATTGAACCGAACCGAACCGAACTGAACCGAGTCGAAATATGGTGTTTGGTTCGGTTCACATGGTCAATTCGGTTCAATTCGGATCGAACCGAATGAACCACATTGAATATGGGTCGGTTTCGGTTTTGGACCTTCCAAAACCGAACCGAACCGACGAGACGAACCGAACTTTAAATAAAAAATAAAATAAAAAAGCCTAATTTTACTTTTCTAGTTTTCCTATCAGACCCTATCTAGAATGGTGGTAGCTATTGAGTAGAACAGAAGGTATATATATATATATATAGAATGGTGATTGATTTGGATTAAATTTGATTAATGAGGTCTATTTAGATGTGTTTTGAATGTGAGGGATTGTTAAAAAAAATAGTCCAAAATCAATTATCCAAAGGTCCAAATACAAAATAGTTGTTAAAGGATACAAAAAATGAAAAATTATATAAAAAAAACCTTAAAGCCCAACAAGCCCAATAGGCCCAAAACCGAATTGAACCGAACCGAGATAAAGGTGTTTGGTTCAATTCGGTTTCATGATCCAATACGGTTTAAACCGATTCCAGTTTTCAAAAACCAAAAATATAACGGTTCAATATGGTTTTGGCTAAAACCGAACCGAACCCAACCGAACCGCGCCTACCCCTACTAATTGGCACTCGTTCAAAGATTCCAAGCACGTGGGTGACGTGGGTCGTGGATCACCTTACACGGCTTACACCTCTTCCCACAATCTCACACTAATGAATCATTATGAAAATAAGCTTTTGGTCGGCCTAGTGGCCTACCAGGCTACCATATCGCGAATTCGCGATTACTGCCTAACATAATATCATGGTCAAATGATAAATTATTACAACGCAACATATTAATATTACCTTCAGGACATAGCTCAGCTAAGTTGGTAGATGAACGAGTTTAGGGCTTGGATAAATAATTTTCAAATTAGTAGTTCAAATCCTACCAATGATAAAAAACTTTAAAAAAATATATGGTCGAGATAGAAAAAAAAAAAACACAATATATTAATATTGCAACAATATATATATTATGGTCTAATAGTATACCCCTCACACCTAAGATTGTGGTCCCTTAAAATTCTGAATTATTGTAATATTTCATATATGGGTACGGATATTGACACTCATAAATATGATAAGTGCACCCATATTTATAAGTACACTCATGTCTAAAATTTAAAATTAAAACATTACTATAAACACCCATCTTAATGCCAATAGTACCCTTATTTAAATGAATATTTTCATTTTAATACAATTTATTTATAAACCCTCATAAGTTATTAACACACCCAGTTTTACAAATGATAAATTTTTAAGTTCGAAAACACAGTCTCGGGAATTCATAAATTCTTAAATTTCAAGAATCTTTACTTCAGGCCAATTTTAGGCTTTGTATTTACCTAAAGCAATTTCTTTATCATAAGTTGATTTCTTTTTTCGATGAGTTTGAGGTTTAAAGCAATTTCTGATCCAGATGGGAGTGGTTTGAACTTGAAGGAACAAAAAATGGATCTTAGAAATGGAAGTGAAGTTGTTTATGTTCCGAGGTTGTTGACGTCTGATGAATCGTGGAAATTCTTTGATTATATGAACAAGGAGATTCCTTGGACCAGACCTACCATTCGTGTCTTTGGTCGATCTCACGTTCAGGTTAGATATGTCGTCAATATCTTTGGTTTTTTTATCATTCATTATTTTTAATATGTAAGTTGATCATTGATTTCGGATTCCAAAATGAGGTTCTAGCAATGGTGATTTCTGGATTGGTTGGATACTTGGACGTGAAGTTGTTGTTTGCAAATTAAAATGCATAGTTTATATTTTGATCTCTCTCCATGCTCCTTTCAAATTTGCTATCTACTAGTAGAATATTTTTCTGTTCATGGTACTATACTTCCTTGGAGATCCTACTGTCTAATGGTATACTTTTCTATGCAGCCTGGAGACACATGTTATGTTGCAAGTAAAGGATTGCCATAATTAATTTACAGCGGATACCGGCCTCATGCCTATTCTTGGGATGATTTTCCTCCTCTTAAGGACATTCCTCTGAAAATTCTTGTTCCATTACTTTGTTATATGATAATGGGAGATTTTGGTTCCATTGGGCTTATGTTCTTCTAATTCTTTAAAAAAAAAAAAAAAAAAAAATGGAATTAAGGTTGAATTAGGTTTTTTATTTTTTTATTTTTTTATTTTTATTTTTTATTATTTTTTTTTAATAATGTGATATAGTTGAAGATATAGGTGTAATTAATGGGTGTAAATAATATTTTGTTTATTTTTAATTAAACTAATTTATCCTTATTGGTAAATTCCTATTGGGATATTTTTGTAATTAAATTTTTTATTAAAATATGGGTGTACTTATCATATTTATGGGTGTCAATATCGGCTCCCTTCATTTATATATATATATATAATTTTTCTATTGTCAGTTCATCCTAATATAAAATATATCAGGAAGAAGAATGTAGACTATTAGATTTACATACTTTTACTCAAAGTGTATGCACTTGTCAAAAAGCATTATTCGTCATGAAATATTTTATATCAGGACAAACTGATAGTAGAAAAACTATATATATATATATATATATAGTAATTTTTCAATTAGGACTTTTTACAATACACACTTTAAGCACCTTTGATGAAATTGCATGGAATGTATTGAATCTTGATTGATTTTTTTTATGGAGAGTGAAAACATTTAAATACATTTATGGAAAAAAATTATAAAAAATTCGGGTGCAAGAACTAATTTTTTCCGATTTTTTTGAAGATAAAACATTTAAAAATAGGGAAATATAAGAAAAAATAATTCTCAAATCCAAAAATTTTCCAAAGTTTTACTAAATGTATATTTTAATTTTCTTAGGATGCATATAAAAAATCAAATCAAGATTCAATATATTTCATGCAATTTCATCAAAAGTACTTAAAATGTGCATTGTAAAAACTCTCATTAGAAAATTACTCTATATATATCAACAAAACGCGATAATTTATATTGCGATAATTAAATTATCGCGTTTTGTTGACCCATAAAATGATATATAAAGTAAATAAATAATGAGAAGGTTGCTTACTTGCCTTTGGTGACAAGTTATATAGATAACTTGGAAGATTAAATTACATCAAATATTCAAAAGTCAAATTTGAATGCAAATGATTCACTATGAAAATGTTTGCTTTAAGATATAATTTGTTTGTTCCAACTTCCAAATATGCTTATTGTAGTATGACTGTATGAGTGAAAGGATGAGTGAAAGGATGTTTGATAATAATCAGACCACTACAAGACTGATTTCATAATCTGATAATGCTTCATGAACTGTTTTTGTGGTCAAAAGTGATTCCGAACTGGGGTTAGGGTGTTTGGTAAAATGTCAGGAAACTGGTTTTGATCACTTTTGATTTCCCCAACAACAGTTTTGAGAAGCTATTTTTTGTAGCTTTTAGAAAACTGCTTCCAAGAAGCAGTAATAAAAAGGCAATAAATTATTGATATATATACGCAATATATATGGTAATAGGTAATAATAATAATAATTAAAAAAAAGTAATATCGTGTTATAGTCATACAAAAATAAAACAAATTATTTATTTCCAAAACATCTTCAATATTAATTTATGTCCTTTCTAATAATTTTGCCGAGTCAAGCACTTTTTACTTACAATTAACTAAACACATTGAAATTGTTTTTGGTTCTCACAGCACTTTTAAAAATAAGTTTATCAAACATTCAGTTGATTCTTCTCACAACAAATCCAAAAGCAATTCTCCGCATAGCATAACCAAAAGCAATTCCCCCCACCGTACAGCAATGTCAAACTAAGCCTAGTTTATTACTGTTGTGTCTATTGCTAGCAGCGTGGAGTTGATTTTTATTTTTAATTTGTTATTTTTATTTTTTAATTATTTTGAGTTGGATGTTTGGGTGATGATGATTTTTGTTTGCGAGATGAAGCAAAGATGTTTGTTTCAGTAAATATCAGATCTATTTGAATTCATATAATATCTTTTTTTTTTAAATAAATAAATAAAACGAATCCATATAATATCAGATTGGATCTAGACAACACAAATTCTGATTGGACTAGGATCGGATTAGATGGAATTTGATCCGTTTGACACCCATAGCTAAAGCCTTTCCTATTGACGGCAATGGGAGACTCAAGCCTACTTGTCGTTGACTAAGGGAGGTTGAGCCTCCATATGGTGGAGATAGATGGATTTATATAACACTGATACCTTAATTGAATCAGTAAATATCAAATCTGTTTATCAAAATGCTTCTCTGATTGCTCTAGACATCTCTTTTCAACTAAGGAACAAAAAAGATCATTTCGTTACATTTTTAGTAAAATAGTGAAGAATATTCCATTAGTAATGAATAAAGGGGTTGAAGGGATCTATATATGTTGTTCGGAAATAATTTCCCCGGACTAAATGATTGTAAGAAACCCACAGATCATTGGTGTTGGATATAATCGTGAGTCCATTAGACGTGCATAAATATGACCTTCGCGACATACGGTCCACCGATTATACACTTGGGACCTCTCTACCGCCTTCCTAACCTACATCATTTAGAAAGCCCGTCCATCGTAAGTATCCTCCGTATAGTAATCGGAGGATGTCATGTGAACCCCGACATCCCCTGACAGTGCAGGGACAGCTGTTGAAGCCAGCCAATGTGCACCGGACACGTGGCCCAACGCATGAAAATCGAGACTATATATACCCCCTTTTTCTTACCATGAAAAGGACATATTCTACTTTCCCAAAATATCACAGCCTACTTGTAACCCATCAGAAGTGGGAAATTACTTTCATCATACTTAATAAAGAGAGACATTTTACTTCACAATTATCCTCGTATCATTTTACTTTGCATTTAACCTCGTATTGTGCTTTATATCACATTGTGTGTCGAAGGCTTATTTTTAGCCCCAACAGTCGGGATAAAGCTCTTTCATTTTCATTATAATTTCGTTTTTTATAGCCATAGCCTCCGGGTCTTTAGCTGGTACTAGTGCCTCCTGAACCTCTGGCTGTTGTTCATTAGCAACGCCCTCCCCCAATAAAAATTTATATAAAGATAATTTTTCGGCAATAGGCCTCCTCAACCACGATATACCATGTATATTCTTTTCATCTTCATCGGCACATTAAACTATAATGGATTTCTCTCTTCTGTTCTACCTTTTTTTGATTTGATAGGAGGTTTGGAACCCCGCACCATTATTTTTCCATGAGATGTGAACTAAAAGCATCACCAAAAGGCTTTTTAAATGAGATATTTGTTAAAGTCAAACGAGCAACATCAGTATATTTGGCTCCAACAGACTCTTCAAATGAGATTCTTCAAATAAGATTTAATTTCTCTCTCTTTAATATTGAAGAGCAACTTCTCCCTCTTCAATAATTATTATATTATTTTTTTATATAAAATCATCATTAATATTTGACATCTATATCTTTTATCTTTTTAATAAGTTTTAATTTATAAATTTTATCATTATAAAAATTATGCCATTAGAAAGGTCTCATCTAGATCTTTAAAATGAGACTAATATTGAATATTTAATAATAACATATTATTATTTCTAACTTGAAAAAATCAGAGGGTAATTAGATTTGTTGGGGGGAGGAATTTGAGTGCTTTCATTAAAATAATATAAACCTATTTCTAATTGAAGAGTCTTTTGGAGGGGCTCCTCTTTTTTCACTCTTCAAATTGCCACATAGGTAAACAAATAGACATTAGAATAGTGAAAATAAAAGAGTCTTTTGAAGATGCTTTAAGCTAAAAGCATCCTCAAAAGACTCTTCAATTAAGATATTTGTAAAAGTCAAACAAACTGCATCAGCATATTTAGCTCCAACAGACTCTTCAAATAAATTTTTGCTCATCTCTCTTCAATATTGAAGAGCAACTTCCCCCTCTTCAATTATTATTATATTATTTTTTATATTACATCATCATTAATATTTAACATCTATATTTTTTTTATCTTTTTAATTAACTTCAATTAATATATAATAAGTTTTAATTTATAAATTTTATCATTATAAAAATTATACCATTAGAAAAATCTCATCTAGATCTTTAAAATGCGACTAATATTGAATATTTAATAATACCATATTAATAATTTGGAAAGTCATTCAAATAATTTTCATATCCACCTAAAAGTAATTAGATTTGTCGGTGGGGAGAGAGGAATTTGAGTGTTTTCATTAAAACAATATAAGTATATTTCTAATTGAAGAGTCTTTTGGGAGAGCTCTTCTTTTTTCACTCCTCAAATTGCCACATATGTAAACAAATAAACATTTGAAGAGTGAAAATATAAGAGTCATTTTGGATGCTTTAATGCGCGAATTGGTTTTTATTGGCTAAAATATTTGAGCAAATTGCAATCAAGCACCCTAGCATTTAATATAAATAGTCTAATAATGTCAGTGTTAATGAAATGACACAACATACCCTTGTCGACATTTAAGTCAAATAGATAGCCGATAGGGTATGTTTGTGTCATTTTATTGAACTTAATATTATTTATATCTTTATGTCAAATATCAGGGTGCTTGAATGCAACTCGCCCTTATTATTATTGTTTTTAAATAAATATTAACCGTCCTGGTAGAAATCTCTCCACCTTCCACCTTCCACCTTCCACCTTCCACCTCCCACAGTCCCACCTCCATTTCCAAGATGGATGGCGGAGTTATAAACTTACGAAAATCTGTTATATACTTGTGTACACATTATGATTTTTAATGGGCTAATTTCACACCCCTGAGATTTTGCATAATTATATGTATATGGCAGTTTTGAATATATTGACACAAACATTCCCTGATATTTGAAAAATATTACACTAACACCACTACCGTTAATTTTCAGCCGTTAGCCCTTAACAACCGGAGGTAATTTGGTCTTTTGACTCAAATAAAAAAAAAAAAAAAAACTGGAAAATTTTATTATCTTAAAAATACTTTAATTAAAAAAAAAATTAAAGATGGAGATGTTATCTCCATTTCAGATGAGATCCATCATTCATCTCTGATAGAGTGACCGGAGCAGACCGGAGCAATCTGCAAATATATATATTTTTTAGTCAAAAGCATCTCTTACTTAATAAACTAAAAAAAAAAAAAATGTTAGTTTAGTAGTAGTTAAAAGTTGCTGATATTTGTCACTCTCATGGCAAAGCTACGGATTTTGAGGTCTTCATCTTCATGAAACTTGGAAATCGGTCTGGGTTCTCATATTCAATGGATTTTCCGATTAGGGTTTGTACAAAGCCTTGATAATTGGCTCAACATCGAAGGTATATTCAAGATTGATTTATTTATTTGTTATTATTTTTTAATCTTGTTTTGATATGTAATCACCAACAACTATCTATAGGGTTTGTTGTCTTCTATACCAACTGTTTCTGATCTCTCTACTAATAATTAGTTCTTGAAATTAGATTATTGAAATGCCAATTTGCAGGGAATCACTTCTGTGGAAATATGTAATCACCAAATATTTATAGGGTTTTTTGGTCTTTTTCTGATGATGACGAAAATTATATGATTTATTTATTTGGGGGTTTTTGAATTTGAGAATCAGAGTTCAAATTGTGAGAAAGTGATGTTCTTGTGATATGATATCTGAGTTTTGAAAGCCAAGAATTTGTGATATGATATTAGAGTTAGGATTAAGAACAAGTGATTCGTTGGATAGTGTTGAGTGTTTTAGTGCAAAGCTTTGGAGCTCCATCTTTTCATGAGGGTGGAGGCTTTTTTTTTTTTTTTTTGTAAAATTGATGATGATAAGATGCCTGATGTTTGTTTTGTTTGATTTTATTGTGGATGGAAAGAGATGGAGAAATGAAAATTTTTCCTTTTTTGGATTTTGATGAAGATGAAAAAGATATGATTTGAAAATTGAACATTTTTTTTTTTTTTTTTTTTGGTTGGATTGGTGAAGATGGTTGTGTGTGGTTTGATGATATATTTGATGATTTTTTTTTTTCAGATGGACGAGGAAGATGAAGTTTTTTTTTAAGATGGGTGTGGAAGATGAATATTTTTTATTAATTTTAAAAATGAAAATAAAGGATAATTTAGTCATTTTACACTTTTAACCATGGAAAGTTAGGAATAAGTGAATAACGGTAGAAAATTAACGTTAGGGGATATTTGTACAATATTTTTCAAAGGTCAGGGAATTTTGTGTCAATAGACCAAAAACTGCAATATGTATGTAATTATGATAAACCTCGGTGATGTTTGTGCAATTAACCCATTTTTAATTCGGGGCATTTTTGTATTTTTGCTTTTAACGGGAGGGCATGTTAGTGCAAGTTTTTCAATGAATCGTTTCAGAGAGTAAAAAGCCGAACCTGAGTAGGTTGGGTGTAATTTGTTCATCAGGTTATTTCGTCCTTCTCTGATCTCGTTTACTCATTTTAGTTCAGTTCAGTCACTCTACGAGTCTGCTTTCTTCTTCATTGTTCGATCACAATTCACAAATTTAAATTAAAACCCATTGTTTTCATTTTCAAAGTTTTAAAGTTGCATTGCATTGCAGACTTATCATCTCTCTCGCACGAACCTTTAAACGAAAGTATTGGAATCTTCCTGGATGAGCTGTTAGTGGGGCTTGAAAATCCTCTGTACTGTTTTTTTTTTGGAGCTATACTAGTGTTGTGAAGACACCACCAGCTTTTGTTGTGCTACCGGTATGTTATACAATATTAGGAGTAGTGCCCACCAACTGTTTGATGTTTTGTATTGGATATTTAGAATTTTATTTGTTAATATATTTTGCTAGGAAACGCAAGCAGGAGAACCCAAAATATATAATTTGTTTGCTATATGTGAATTCTTTTATGAAACTTATATGTTGAACTACATACATGTGAATGTGTGCAGCTAGTGTTGTTTGAACTAAATTCTGTCATTTTTGTTTTAGATTGGAGTTAAACATGAATTTATTTGGTTTATTTATATTTGATTACCTCAACAGTCAAAGAAAAAGGCATGTCAGTCAAACACATCCTTGTTTTTATTTTTTCTGAATATAATTCAACTATGTTTTGTTTTTGAATTAGTGAAATTGATTTTCATCTTATATGTTCTATTTGTTGTATTATTATGCTTAATTGAAAATTAAATATATTTGGTTATTTTAATTTGTATAATTTTGTATCAATCATCGTAAAACATCTGTTTCAACAATTAAACTATATACAATATTGTGTATGTGAATGTTACTTTGGCTTTGTATTTCATGTTCTAAACTGAGTGAACCAGGCTACTCCTACTCTTGTTTACCATTTCAGAATTCGAGATCTCACTGGCTTGCCAAACCTTTGTGACCTCCTGCTCTCGACTTTAAAGCACATTCACAAACAGACAAGATGCAGGGACGAATCTTCAACACCACCTTGAAATCTGCCACTTTTGGTCTTCTCCAATTCAGTCAACAACAGGTAAACGATTTTCACTTTCTTAATATACTCTCTTCTAATCCTTTATTTATATTTTGTGGGTTTACATTACAGAGATGGCTGCACAGTAGAAACAAGAAAGCAATGGAACTTATAGCGAAAGGGTGGAGTGCTTTGAAAGAAGTTGATAGAGTAATTGATTATTGTGAACTTAATGATCGCCGCCTAATTCCTCTCCTCAAGGCATGTTATACATATATTTTATAAATATACATTATCAACTACTTGTAAATTTATTTTTCATATTGTAATAATTTATGCTATGATTAGAGTCCAAAATTTGGTCCTTTGGGGATTCAGTAGGGATATAAAAGACAAACAATTTATTATGGAGACTATATATTTTTCACAATGTTTATAGTTGGAGGTTAGGTCAGTAGCCTTTTCATTTGATGTATGCGATGTTTTTTGGGGCTGAAAGTAGTGGAGATTGTTGGAATGCTAATTGGAGATCCTACATCATTGAAGTGGTTTTTAATCTTGTTAAGGTTTTATTGTTTTACTGTTTTTTAATTGTTAATTATTTTTCTGTTTTTCTTTTGCTTCTGGCATCAGACAGCAAAGGAGAATTTTGAGTTGGCTTTGGAGGCTGACAACTCAAATACCCATGCCAGATACTGGTTATCCAAATTGCATTTGAAATACCACGTTCCTGGAGCATGTAAAGCCGTGTAAGTAAACCCTTAACTTTTTCCTAAGTTATCCATTTCTTTATCTTTCATGTGGCTGATGTGATAATGGTATGCAATCAAGAAATTTCTTCTAGTCAAATTTGTTTTGATCAGCATGATGAGAACAATTTATAAAGGTCCCTTTTTCCAAGCGGAATGCAAACATCTTGACTACTTTTAGGAATGAATTTGTTGGCTGCTCTTAGCTCATTGCATTGACATTTTGAAGCTTTGAGATGTAGGGATAACATGACAATTTTGGACCCTTGTCGAGCCAACGAAGGAGCAAAAGAATCTGAAATTAGTTTACGATAGCTTTTCTTTTTCCCATTTTTTCTCCCTGTTACTGTCATAAAAGTGAACAAAACAGCAAAAGAATTGAGAGTTTGAATCTTTGAGATGTAGAGATCAATTGAAATTTTTGGACAGTCCTCAAGCCAATGAAGCAACAAAACAAAAGAATCTAAAAAATAGGTTTTGACAGCTTTTCTTTTTTGCACTGTACCATTAAATCTCATATTGAAAGAATAATGCCATTAGTTATTTGTTTCTCTGATCTATTTTGATATTCTATATCAATATTTGCTTGCTTATTTTTCTGTGTACATATTGATTCTGTTGTCATCATGTAATTGTTTTGTATTTTTAATCTCAATATTTATTCCATTTTTCTGGTAAAAGATGTCCATTGTGGTTTTGTTAGCTAGATGATTATGTCCACTCTTGTGATTGACACTGATTTGCCTTTTGTCATGCTAGAGGAGCTGCTTTATTGGTAGAAGCTGCTAATATGGGGGATCCAGATGCACAATATGAATTAGGTTGTCGTTTGAGAGTTGAGGTTAGGCTCCATTCTTCGTATCTTCTAATAGTTGTTATGTTTGTGTATGATATGTTGACTTCAGATCTGTAGAATTTGTTGAGGGTCTCGAACTGTCAATAAATGTCAATGAAGAAGAATGCTTTTGCTATGAGTAGCTACTAGTTGAAATATTGTTAAAAATGTATCCCAAGTATGCGCATACTTCCATATGTATAACGTGTCAGATATTTTAAAGTACTTTATGGTGGAAGCAAGCATATGTGCAGCTTTTAATCTACATATATGTATCCATCAAAATCTGAACCTTAAGAAACTCCAAATACCACAAAATTATGGATAATTTTTGAACTTAAAACTTGTAGATATGTTTTTGATACTAAGATTAAGCTTCTCCATCCAGAGTTACTGTAAACATATTATTGCTATGACATATTGACATCTAACCGAAATCACAATCACTTAATTTTGCAAGAACAATTTTGCTTTTAATGGCTGAGTTACCAGTGTTGTGTTCTACATGTTGCCATCAAAAGTTGATTTCTGAACTGAACTGATTAATTTGTAATCTAAGTAGCTAATTTGCAATTAGTTTCCATGAGGCTTAATTTAGCACTATTTTCTATTCCCTACTGTGTTGGGTATCCTTGTTTAAGGAACATAATCTTATTATATGTTTGCAAGCTATGGAGCTTATTGCCTCAATTTAATATGCTTAGCGCAATGAGCATTGACAATCTTTTCGTTGATTTATGCCATGTTTATTTTTCTTAAGATGTTAATTCCTATTAACTCTTTACTGGTCCCTTACCCCTTCAATATCATTAATATTTGTGTTGTAATATTCTGTGATTTGTTTTTGGATAGAATGATTATGTCCAATCAGATCAGCAAGCTTTCTATTATATAGAGAAGGCCGTTGACCAGGTACATCCATTGAACCAGACTCATATTAATGATGCTTTTTGTATTTGTCTCAAAATCTTATGAAGATTGTTATATTTTAGCTGCATCCAGGTGCTCTTTACCTTCTCGGTGCCGTCTATTTGACAGGTGACTGTGTGAAGAAAGATACTGCCTCAGCATTATGGTGTTTTCACAGAGCATCAGAGAAGGTAAAGCAGTTATTAATGCTCATATTGCAGTTATCTTTTGTCATTTAGGAATTTTCGTGGTTGGTAATTATCCTTTATGACAATGATAAGAAACTTCCAATTAGCTGACATTCATCTGTCAGATAGCTGTTAAGCAAAGCTGATAAAATTTGAAATGAGGTGCATCAAATTGTATAATTCTTTGGCTGCTGTTCATCTGTTTGGGTTGAACAGCTTAGCTTCCAAATGTAAAACTGGTTACCGAGTCACATTAAACTGCCTAATGAAGCTATCTTTATTAACTTTACTTTTTTGGCTCGTTTACTGATCGGGAATGAAAGGAATCGGAATCTAGTTCCACTGGAAAGGGAATGGAGGGGAATCGGAATTAAGTTACTAAATTCCATTCCGGCGTTTACTAATTTTTTAAGAATTAGAAATGGCTAGATGATGATACAAAGTTAATTACAAAAATACCCTTGTAAATATAACATGTTGAAAAAAAATTAATATGAAAGATATATTTTATATATCTTATAACACTATAATGAAAATAATTAATATCTTTATATTGTTAAATTTTAACTAATTAGTTTAATATTAATTAAAATTTAAGAAATTATTCGGATTTAGAAACATAATTAATGTTTTGCGATTATATGAAACTGCATTAGTTTAACGAGCAGTATATATAATACATATGAGAGATGTTTCATATTACAATATATAAAGTTTAAAAAAAAAAAATCAAATCAAAGCAACAGGAAATTCATGGTGGCAGAAGCAACATGAATTCAAAATGCTCAAGGTGCCGTTCATATTGGTTTCTTTTATGTAGTTCATTTTTATTTTTTATAATTGATAGTTCATGTATATTATACATATAATCATAGACGCATTCCCTTTTTTTTTTTTTTTTTTTTCTATAATCCACAGCTCACATAGAAAAATCTTTAAAACATGATTTTTAGATGAAAAAATATTTATACATAACAAATTCAGTAATATATATAAAGAAAAAGATATGGAGAAATAAATGAACAAAAGACCAAGAAGAAAATGACATAATAGAAACATAGTTTTTTTTTAATACTTTTAAATGCAATTACATTTAATACTTTCAGTAAAAATACATGAATTCCCTTTTCAATCAGGAAAGGGAACTTGATTCCCATGGTGAGTGGGGGGGAATCAAGTTCCCTTCATGAATTCCCTTTTCAATCAGGAAAGGGAACTTGATTCCCAGGAATCAAGTTCCCTTTCATTCAGGAACTTAATTCCTGATATGTGTGTGGGGTTCACGGAACTTAATTCCCTACAAATTTAGTAAACACATACACAGGAATTCAAAAATCAGGAACTTAATACCCTTTCCTAAGAAGGATTCTTGATTAGTAAACACGCCCTTTATTTGTTAACCAAACAAAAACTTGTTCACAGCCAATTAGTTTTCAATGTAATTGCATTTTGGCTGTGGAGAAGAAATTTTACTGTTTTTCTTCTCAATGAAGTAAATATAGTTTATATGTACCAATGTACCAGGGTTATAATTATCACGAAAGACCAAATATTTTATGTTTGAACAACTAGTGCTCTACTTAATCTCTAAAGAATACAACTAATAATGCAAGATGTAAAAGAATTTCAAATGGTGTTTGAGATTGTTCAACTGGCATGTTTGTTAAAGATGTCATCTTTATTCTTCAATTTGCAGGGACATTCTGGTGCAGCTATAGCATATGGATCTCTCCTTCTTAGAGGTTAGGATCTCTCCTTCTTAGAGATTAGCTGTTGTCAGCTTCTTATGCTTTTCCATAGTACTTTTTGGTGTCAAGACTTCTTAAAGGTTATTGATTTATTATTATTTTATATTTAACAATTAAAATTACATATCATAGATTTGAGACAAATGAGAATCTTATCACCCCAAGACGGCATAATGAGCATGTGATTGTGTAGGGTAGTTCTGAGTTTCCCCCTTGAAGATCGTTTAGGTTCATATAAGAAATTAAGAATGTGCATTATCTTTAAGATATTAAAATAAAAATGATTTGTCTAGTTTGCTTACATAGTTTGGTCCCCTAAATGGCGTATTGGCATGCCTCAGGTACACAAGTCCCAGAATCTTTGACAAAATTCAATGCAAAACGCGGTTCTCCTGCTAAAAGAGCAAAGGTGAATGAAGGAAGTGTTTTAAAGGATTCAGTAGAGATGGCAAAAGAACAGTTTGAGGTTGCAGCAAGAGCCGGAAGTGATCTTGGATTAAAATGGTTGCAAAGACTCGAGGAAGAAGAGAAGTATCTACTGGCTCAAAATAGCTCCACAGAAACTCCCTCATAAAGCTAAATTGGTATGCATATCTTATAGTAGGCATGATATCAAAGGTCAGCTGATAGATGTTGTTTGATTCAATAAAAAAACATGTGGTGCATTTTGTTGAAATTATCATCAAATGGCGAGGCAACTTGTTGCGTATATGATTATTTACCGGGTCGTAATTACATTTTGGTGTAATTTGATGTATATCCTTGTTTAAATAATACTCGGGATATTGCAGTTTATTGTTTATACCAAAGTTACCTTTCTTTCGGAACATGGGAATGTGTATTCAAGTCCCCTTTACTCTCTTGTTTCCTTGTTTACATTTTGGTCTGATGAAAAAAAAAAAAAAACTTTGAAGCAATCGAGAATGTTTCACTGTTAAATTTATTAACAAGGACATTGAAAATGTACATCAATGTCTACATTAGGAGAAAATCTTTAGTGCATCCAATGGTTGGTATAAGAACACATGTGACACTTATCACTGATGATACATTAATGCCCTTGATTTTGAAATGTCATGACAAAAAATGAGCTAGCTTATTTTCTTGAAGACATTGATGTATCAAATTCTTGTGGTATCCAATATAATTGTGGCTTGAATTAAAAGATTTGATGTGTAAAATAAGCTTGAATTATTCAAAATCATGTTGACTATTAGAGATTTGAAGTTGAAATGATGTTTGGTTGATTGATTTAGGAAAATTTTGAATAGGAGTAGGAGAAGGGTGCAGGAAAAACAAGCTTTTGACACATGAAGTGGAAGCATCATAGTTTCTTTTTTGGTAAGTGGTTTTTACAATTACCATGTGCTGGCAGCGCTGCTCATCGATTATTCAATACACATCCAATTCCAATTTCCACACCCTGAAATTCCTTTCTTCATAGAACAAAAAACTCTATTAATTGTCATATCGATAGCATGTCCGATTCTTTGTTTGTTTGGCCGTTTAAGCTCCCTCATGTACCCAATGCAGTTGAGCCACGTCCGCAACCTGACCCCACTCAACAGCAGATATTTTTTAATATAACAGTAATCACCTACAAACACTAACACCTTACTTTCCCTACAACCCCTAATAGTCGAAGCTACACGTCACAACATATTAGGGCTATGTTTGAGATTGTTTTTACTTGAGAAATAATTACTTATTTTTCAAGTTTTGAGCATATGGTTGTTTGGTAAACTTCCAAAAAGCAGTTTATTTTACAATTTACTTCTCTAATAATCAGCTTTTGAGTAGCTGGGTGGGAATTGCTTTTGGAAGCAGAAGCTAGCTTATTTGATTATACAATGTCTAGAATACCTTCACTATTTTAATAAAAGACAATTTACCCTTATATTTAATAATAATATAATAAAAAACTAAAAAGTAAAAGTATGAAAAAAATAAATAATAAACAGATCAGGAATGATGGTGGCCATTGCCGGAAGTTGATGCCGGAGGAGGACCGACATTCACCGACGACATCTTCGGTAGAATCCACGGCGAGAAATGATCGGAGATCTGGCGAGGTGTTTTGGCTTGGTGAGCGTCCTAGTGTTGGCGATTCTAGTGGCATCGATGATGGTGTTGTCGCTAGTTCTATTGTCGCTACCTCTACCGCCGTTGATGCTGCTGTTCTTTCCGAAAGGAATAATCTACAAAGGAGGCGATGGATGATTGGCGAGTCGAATCGGACCACATCGGCGACCTGGTCACAACGAGAACCGTACAAGCTTGAACTGGAACAGATCTGCCTTTGCCAGACATATCCACCAAAGGAGCTTGAGGTGGACAAATCCGTCGTCACCGGAGGTGGACAGATCCACCTCTAGCATTTTCAAGTTTTTAATTTTTTAATTTTTTAAAAATATTTAATTATTTATTTTTAAAATTTATTATATTTAAATTTTAATTATATAATATTATACCCACCAATTATTTTTCATATTAAAATATATCTATTTTTGTCATTTCATCAAATACATTTTCCACTTTTTCAAAAGCAAATCAATTTTAAAATTTAATTTACTAAATACTTACTCACTTTTTTTGTTAAGTTGATTCTATTTTAGGTTAAGCTACAAGCGAATTATTTTTGAAGTAATACAATCTCAAACATAGCCCGAGTCCAATGGCATTAAACTGGAAAATGAAGGACATTTACGTCCGAAAAAGAAATGGAATCACGAAAAACAAAAGGGCATGACAGCATATAAATCTACAGCCGAATCGGAAAGTCTCGGGAATCGAGTCGGTGGACTGGAAGAGGGAGGTGGAGCCGTGGAGGTCTCGTTTCACTTTTCAAAGGAAGGACAAATCACAAATAGCCTATAGCTCTTTTTCCTACGCTATATACTCTACGTATTCTATATTTCTATATTAATGTGATGTGACCCACATCTCCGTCTTCTCAAAACCCAAAACCCTCTCAGTATCTCATTCACTCTCCTAATCGATTACATTTCTCTCTTTCTTTGTGTTTTTTGAGAATCTTGAGAGATGGCTTGGGCTGATGTACTATCCGAGTCAACCCAGAACCTGACTCACCAAACTCGATCCACTCGACCCACCTACTTACCACCTCACCTGAGGCAACTCGGTGGTCGTGGTCGTGGTGGCCGCAGCAACCGAAACTCATTTCCGCCGCCCGACGGCCCAAACTTTAACCAAAGACAAAGAGCGACACCGTACGACATCATCACTGAGAAGTTGGAGCAAGTAGAGATGACAGACGACGGTAATAATAACAGTGCCGTCATCAACTTGGATGCGTACGAGGACGTACCAGTGGAGGCGACTGGGTCGGATATACCACCGGCGGTGAAGAGTTTCGGTGAGATTGAGATGTGTGAAGCATTGAACGAGAACATCAAGAGACGCAAGTACGTGAAACCCACTCCAATCCAGCGACACGCCATACCCATCGTCATGGCTGGTCGTGACTTGATGGCCTGTGCTCAGACTGGCTCCGGCAAAACGGCTGCGTTTTGTTTCCCCATCATTTCTCGGATTTTGAGGGACCGTTTTGAGCAGGTCGTGTCGGGTCGTAATGGGGCCAGGACCCGGATCGCGTATCCTACTGCTCTTATTCTGTCTCCTACTAGGGAGTTATCTTGTCAGATTCATGATGAGGCCAAGAAATTTGCTTATCAGACTGGAGTCAAAGCTGTGGTTGCTTATGGAGGCGCACCCATTGCTCAACAGGTTTAATTTGCTCAAAAATACTTGTTTTATACTGTTTTTTGAATAGAAAAAAAGTTGTTAATGTAACTTGAATATTTAATGCTCTGTAGTTATACAATTTGGAGAAAGGTGTTGACATCTTAGTAGCTACTCCTGGACGTCTGGTGGATATGATTGAGAGAGAAAGAGTTTCTCTGAAAATGATTAAGTATTTGGCATTAGATGAGGCTGATAGAATGTTGGACATGGGATTTGAGCATCAGATTAGGAAGATTGTTCAGCAAATGGACATGCCTCCACCAGGAACAAGACAGACTATGCTTTTTAGTGCTACATTTCCTGATGATATACAGGTACATTACATTTCCTTTGTTTTATTTGAATCTTTATGCATTAATAACTATATGATCTCTAAATCCATTTTTGGGATACATTTATTATGACTTAATTAATTACCCTTTTCTTTGTACATGGCAGAGACTTGCATCTGATTTTCTTTCAAATTACATTTTTCTGACTGTTGGAAAAGTTGGTTCTAGCACTGATTTGATTGCACAAAGAGTTGAATTAGTTCAGGACATGGAAAAGAGAAGCCATCTTATGAAACTTCTTTCTACTCAAAAGGCAAATGGAACCCGTGGCAAGGTATTTTTGCTCTATGCTTGTTCAAATAACCTGGTTTTTTGGGGTCATAAATTATTGCGGCATGTGGGAGTTTATTCAAATTTGTTATGCATAATAAATTTGAGTTAAATTGTTTTGAAATTCTGAAAGCAGGCTTCTAACCAATGCATAATAAATTTGTATTGTAGCCCGCGTTAACTCTAGTTTTTGTGGAGACCAAAAGAGGAGCCGATGCATTAGAACACTCGTTGTCCATGAATGGTTTTCCTGCAATAGCGATACATGGTGACAAAGTGCAAAGGGTAATTGGGTTAATGAATGCAAATTATTCCTTTCTTATTATTATTACTATTTTATTGTTACGAATTGAAACGTTTGTTAATCCCTCCAAACAAATTAAAACAAAAATGAAAATACTGCTTTATGCCTCCGATTAGTAAACAATTAACTCACTTAAATTACCTCATTTTATTATATGTAAAAACTTATTACTTATTTTCAGATACTACTATAGTACTATATGTCTCCTATTAGTAATTTATTAACTCACTTAAATTACCTAGTTTTATTATATGTAAAAACTTGTTACTTATTTTCAGCTGTGAAAGTTAAATAATAAGCCAATCTAACATGTATATCAGATTAGTTAATATATACAACAATTTGCATTTAAGTTGATACTTGATAATACCGTGCATGTTTTATTATGTCAATTAATGTTGACAACAAATAATGATAAGCTTAGATATGTACAATGTTTTAAAATGTGTGACAATCATTAGAAAATGATAAATAATGCAATTTTTTTTATAAAAAAAATTCTAAAGTAGAAAATCATCCATACCATTTTATAAATAGTCCACGATCTACGTTACTAACATAAAGATCCCCCCCAAAAAAGAGCATGACAAAAAAAAATAAAAATTAGTGGATTGAAATATGGATCCAAAATGTCATCCTAGTGATAAATGGCTACTATATATTGAAGAGACTATCATTTGTGTCTAGTGGTTTGAATTATGTAGTCTTGGAGAACTTAGGGTTTGATGGTCTTAGATAGAGTAGAGGTGAGAGTTATTCTTCTGCTGAATTCTAAATAGGAAGTTAGGGTTTCATGGGTTATATAGTCTTTTTTTTTATCAAAAAAAATTAAAATCTTTGCAGGTAAGGCCTCACACTGCCTCAAGGCCAAAATCATATTGAGGTGGCTGCCTCATGGCATTGAGTTGGGTCCAAGCAAGATTAAGGTAGAGGTGGTCGACTCAAGGCACCTTTGGCTGTGAGGCTGTTGAGATGCCGCCTCAATTCGAATTTTAAAACATCGGATACATATAAGCCTTCATATCAAAATTTGCTGATACCTGATCAGTTTCTTTAGGCTTTTTATAGGGGAATAGTTCAGTAAGTGAAACTGTTGAGAGATGCAAAACTTTTTAAATTTGCACCCTATCTATCAATTCCAATATCTGTTCCCTGAAACACATAGCACATGTATCTTCTTGTCAGTATTCATCAACTCATAATAGACATCACAATTGTTCAGGTATGAAACCAATTTGATACCAGAGAAAGTATTTTTGGTTAATATTAGAAATTATTTTTAGATTTTTGATAAGATTCAAGGTTTCTATTTTGGTTGCAAAATGGAGCTTATGCTTTGCCATAGTTGATGAAGAGATTTCATTGAACTCTCCTCTGTTCTAATTCTTTGCATTTAGCTTTTGTTTTGAATATGAGCTCTAGGAATTTGAATCTACAGTAGTCTTGCTTTCTCAGGTGAAATTAGCACAGTACCAATTTTTGCTGTTGCTCTCCTTTCAATCTCAAAGTTTCTCAACTCATCCCATTTTGGTTTATATGCTACTACCCTTGTAGAAACTATACTTTGAAGTGTATTTATTTGTTTATCATGAAAGGGTATTATTATTTTTCTTTTGTGGGGAAAAGGGCGATTGGTGACATCCAATTCCAATTTTAATCCGGTGTCTGTTTCATTGTTTTATTCTTTTCTTTTTTCTTGTTTAGATTGGCAAATTATGACATTATTTTTCTTTTGTACTGTGCTCAATTCACTATATTTGCTTCTTTGTTTATTTTTTTCACTAAGGATGGATGATAACAGTAGTTTTTTTTTTTTTTTTTCAACTTTCTGGTGTGCTCAATGGTATCTGCCTGTTTGTTTATTATTCTTCTCAAGGATTGACCATGATAGTAATTGATCTGCTTGGCTTATTTCATCATATTTGCTTGCGTGTTCCTAATCAAGTATAATTTACTTGACAATTCTGAAGGAGAGGGAACGAGCGCTGAGATCTTTTAAAAGTGGAGCCACTCCCATTTTGGTGGCAACAGATGTTGCTTCACGAGGCCTGGACATCCCACATGTTGCCCATGTCATCAATTTTGACTTCCCGAAAGACATAGATGATTATGTTCACAGGATAGGCCGCACAGGCCGTGCTGGAAATTCTGGCATGGCAACTGCATTCTTCAGTGACAAGAATATGCCACTAGCGAAGGCACTGGTTGAACTAATGCAGGAGGCAAAACAGGAAGTTCCCAGTTGGCTTAGCCAGTGTGCTCAGAATTTTGTTGGCAGTGTTCGATCCACCAGGTATGGAAGAAGCAAATTTGGTGGGTCTGACTTTCGAAGTTCTCAGAATGATTACTACTATCCAAGTACTAATAATAATAGTGATGCGAACTCATTTATGGACACTTATACTGACGGTTATAATACTGGTGGTTATGCTGCTCACATGAGCTTTGATAATTATGCTTCAGCTGGTGCTCGTTCCTCCAATGCTGATTATTACGGTGCTCATAATCCAGGACCTTATGCTCATTATTCCACTGCTGATGATTATCCTCCTAATAATATAGATGCTTTTGCCGCAAATGGAAATGAATACGGTTATGGTTCCATTGTTGCAAGTGGTTGGGATTAAGCATGCTTCTACCTCACTTTTGGCTTGTTTAATACATAGAGGAGTAAATAATATTATCTTATAAAATGGTTCGAAATTGATTTAGTTGCTGAAGACTAACTACAGGTTGGAAATAGATTTGACAAATACAGCCCTCAGATTTTGCTTCTTTGTTGGTGTACGGTACTTGAAGAAGAGAGTACTGGTTCTTTTGTTGGAGGTGTTTTTACTCTCATTTTTGTCTGATGGGTTATTGTTAGAGAATCATGTTTTGTTGGCTGCACTTATCTTTTAAGTAATGACAATACTCTTTAAAGTATATGGAAGGCTTCTACTTTATATAATTGGGGTTGCTTTTGGTCTCAGCATTGTGGCTTCTTGAGATAATGTTCTATATTCTGAGCCAAAATTTCATTGTGAAATTGAATCTGATGCCCATTTGATGAGTTTTTGTTTTTATTTTGGTTTTTATCAGCAGGTTTTATCACTTGTGTGCTGAAAAAGTGGAATAGAAACATGACTACAATGATATTATCTTTGAAATATTTTTCGAATGCTGTGTAAAAGCTTGAGCTTGAATATTTTGATACTCATCTAGAAGAGCTTTAGCAAAAGTTAATAAAGGCTTTGCTTTAAGTAAACCTCCCTTCAGGAATAAATATTTAAAATATATATATATAATTAGCCAATCCTAAAACTTTGTACTATCTAATAACAAATGTCATGTTGTGTTGATCTATCATTGTCTATTACAATCTATGGTGTGTCAAATTTGACATTTTTGGGGGTGGGGTATTTGAACTTGGAATCTCAAGTCTCAACCTTTTTTTTTTTTTTTTTAAATTTTTTTAAAATTTTAATTTTTTATTATTAATATCTATCTGTTCACCTATTCAGATTAGGTATATTTTGAAGTTTTTGTCATTGGTAGGATTCGAGCAATTGATTTGAGAGTCATTTATTCAAGCCTCAAGTTCGTCTATCTATCCGTAGGGCTACGTCTGTAGGAATCATCTCAAGTCTCAACTTTGTTGAATTGTGTGATTACTATCGTATTATACTAAATATTAGGGACAAAAAAGCTAATAACATGAAATCAAGTGATATTCCACAACAATTTAGAGGATAAATTGATAATTCTCTAATATATTAAACTTTTAAAAGGTTTGTTTAAATACAAAATATTATGTATAGGTGGTTGCATCTTTTTAACATTGTTGGTCAAGGGTTTGAGCAGATATTCGAACCTTATATGTATTGTAGGATCTTGGTAGATCCGACAGTCTTTGGGTGTGTTTGGCATGGCTTTTCAAGTAAAGCTTTTAGAGTATCTTTTTGTAGTAGAGCTTCTAACAAAAAAGGCTTTTGGTTGTGTAAATTATAAAAAAAGGTGTTGACAATGTATTTATAATAAAAGAGTTACGGTGGAATATCTAAAATTTATAAAAGGTAGTTGCGACAATTCATATGTTTTTAAAAAGTTAAAAAAAAAAAAAGTTTTTTGGAAAAGCCTAAATTTTGGATATCTCCAAGTAGACATAAAATGACTTTTATAAACGGTAATTGAGATAATTTATATATTAAAAAAACTGTTTTGAATTTTGTCAAACAACTAAAAAAACTTCAAAATAGCTTATAACATTAAAAAAAGTAATTTTGATCCTTTCAAAAGTCATACTAAACACGCACTTATTGTAATAGTTGTAATAGTTGTAATACTTTAATAATAAAATAAAAAAAATACAAAATATTATGAAAAAGTAAGAAAATAATATATATTTTTTATAATATTATTATTATAAATAAAAATATAAAAATAAGATATTTTACATGAGTTTGATATTTTCTGTACAGTTATAACCTAAATGATAATTTATTGGATCTGGACTAATAAATAATTGTTAAACTTCCCTCTATAAAAGAAAAATCCCCAACTCGTGTCCACTTTCAACTTTTTCGAAAATACATACACTGAGCTAGGGTTAGGGTTTTTAATAATGGAAGAGATTGCAGAGGGTGTTAACAACTTGAACTTGGCCGGAGATGTCATCAAAAAGAACAGGATTCAAGTCTCTAACACCAAGAAACCCTTGTTTTTCTACGTCAATCTCGCCAAGGTACACTCTTCACACTCTTTTTCGGATTTTGGATGTCAATCTTTCTCAATTGTACCCGATTCATGTAATTCGCGTTGTTCTCGTTACTTCTAGAGTTTTTTTTTTTATTTTTTTTTTTACCTTGAAACTTTTCTGAGGTTTAGGTTTAGGGTTTTTTCTTTTGTGAGGGATCTAGGGTTTATGTACACGATGATGAGAAGTTTTGAATCAATTTTTCATTTTTTTTTTTTTTATCGGTTTAGGTTTGTATGTTTTACTATTGAAACGTTCAACCTTTTCGTTCAGTGTATGATGTATGTTTTTTTTTTTGGGTTGCAGAGGTATATGCAGCAGCACAATGAGGTGGAACTCTCTGCCCTTGGAATGGGTATTTTTCACATCCTCTCAATTTTGTGAATTTTTTTAAAAAAAATTTGGTCTGCTTTTTTTTATTCATATCCCATTTCAGCTTTGATCATGATCATACGAACATTTTGTACCCCGCATGTATTCTTAATTATCATCCAGTGTCCATATAGTTACATTTGTTGATAAACATTACCCTGATTCGACTTTATATTTGCCCAATTCAAGTTTGTTGGATTGTTAATTTACTATTTGTGTTTTTTATTCTCGCAATGTCATCTATGGGCATTAACTAGGCCTTATTTTTTTTCCTACACAGTATAGACCAAATTACTTTTTTCATGTTTTGATATTTGTTTTCTTTGTTTATCCTTGATATATTTGCAGCAATTGCCACAGTTGTCACTGTTGCAGAAATTCTGAAAAACAATGGTTTGGCAGTTGAGAAGAGTAAGATTTCCTATCTTCTGTTCGTTGTACATATTTTAGTAAAACTATCAAGGTTTGATATTTATAGTTATTTACATGCACTCTTTGCAGAGATCATGACCTCAACAGTTGATATGAAGGATGAGACAAGAGCGCGGCCTGTCCAGAAAGCCAAGGTAAATGGATACAAATTCGTTTGTGCCTGCTTTAGGTTACTGCATTGTTTACCACATAAAAGCATGTAATTTGAAACCTTGCAGCGGAAAGTTCTACTTTTATTCTGCCAATTCTTGTAAGAAAAGGGATTGTATTGGGTGTTCCAAGTTTTTACTAGTTAAATTTAGTGATTATAGAAACTAAGTTTTTATATTTGTTAGGTGGTGGTAGTGATATCAGTAATGTTGGTTTCTCTCCTTAATTTCTCTATACGCTTGCAGTTTTTGCTGTTTAGGTCACTGTAATAATCTTCCCTTGAGAGACTGATATTCTGGAACTGTAATCTTCTTTATCAGATTGAAATATTGCTGGGGAAGACTGCAAACTTTGATGAACTGATGGCAGCTGCTGCAGAGGAGAGGGAATCTGGAAATGGTGAAGAGCAGGGTTAAAATGGATTATTATTTATTTCCATCCAGTTTGGTTTGGTTTTAGTATTCTAGCATCGGTGAAGGCACTTAATTATTCAGTTTCTTTGATTGTGGGGGTGTCTTCTGACCTTGCGGTCGTAGTTGGTTTGGTAACTGTGAAAATTCTACTTTTAAGACCGTAGAAACACCATATGTTTACTATTCAATATTCAATTTTGCTAGCTGATTCTTTTTTAATTATTTGTCTTCTATTTTTGGTACTGCCTACTGGATATAATGTGTTGATGACGTTGTTATGGTGAAGTAAGATAGTGAAAGACTTGATTTAATCCTCTTTTATGAATTTTAATTACTCGTTGAATTTTGCTATAACCTTTCATTATTTGCCTTGGATTCAGAATATCTATTGTTCTTTTTGCTTCAACAGCTTAGAAAACATTTCCATGGTAGAGTTTTGCATGTTAAAATTTCAAGGATGAAAATAATTCTGGCGACGCACTAATGAAGATAGCAAATCTGCAAATGAAATGAAACATCAAGTGGGAAATGTATTCAATTTATGCTTCTTTCTTCAATTGAGAAAAGACTGGGGAACTGACAGAATTCTCTTTTGTTAGTGCGTTTGATTCTACCAAACAAAGCATATCTGTAATACAAAAACAAGTCCTCAAAAGCCACTTGAAGATAATCTTTGGCTGAGATTTTTCAGAGAAATTCTGAATGAATGAAGAGATAAACCACAATGAAGAGAGACATGGTAAGCCATTTTGCTCAAAAATACTTATTTTTATTCGGAAGCTAAAGGGTGTGCCTCAAAAGAATCATAAAAGTTCCTCTTCTTTCTCAATCAATATCCTCTTGCATGCCTCATAGCACATGAAAGAAATCCCAGCTGCAGGGACCAATTTCATGCAGCTTGGTCCCAACCCTCTATACAGACCTGAGATTCCTTCCTTCTCAAGGATGCTTGCAAGAGCGCAAAGCACGTTTTTGTACTGTCTTCCGTTGATAGCTCCGACCTGCATATGCTTCCTCGCCACCTCAAGTGGGAAAGTTGCACTACTTGATATCGCACCAGCTGCTGATCCAATCACAAGAGTCATGATATTTCCAATTTCCTCCTCCTTGAAAGCTTTTTTATAAGCTTTTCTTAGTGTATCATAAGCACAATAATTGGCTGCAGCATATGGGACTACTCCTATGAGACTAGGAGTAAGGCCTCTGTACAGCTCTGCAGGCCCCTCCTCCCGTACAATTTTTAAGAACGCGTCTAAGAGGTTTTTGTACGATCCTCTCTGCAATCATATTCAAAGCTTTAAGTATTGGGACAGATAAGACATGTTCATGCGTTCGTTAATCCTGTTCAAGGCTTAAGTTTACCTGAATGGTTAGACGTGTTTTGAGCAATTCGAGAGGATACATACACAAGGTAGAGCTCACTCCAGCAACAGCACCTGCAACTGATGAAGCAGGAATAGGGAGCTTGGGCTGTTCCCCAGATTTAGGTGTCAAGTGCTTCTTAACCGTATCATAAGCAAATAACTGCAGAAATGTACACCAAGAACAATCATTAAAAAGGGCATCGGTATATCCTAATGTCAGATAACAGGACACGCAAGGTTCGGGTGCTTAAACAGATGAATCAACGAGTGCAGAACAGGCGCTGTTGTCAGCCTGTAACATACAACTTATACAAGTTTTGCGACCATGCTCCCTGAATCGTAAGGTAAGTTGCTATACTAACTAAACTACCGATAGGAAATTATCAGTATGGAAGACAATTATTCAAACGGAAAGAAAAGAAACAGGTAGGTCGATCTACAGAAAATAATCACATAAATTTCCACATCTAAACATAAAACAATAAAATTATGTATTACAGACCTCGATAGCCTTGCTTGGTGCAACCCGGATGACATTAACCAAATTGCCTCTAAACAAGCCCTTCCAACCATCATTCTTCAAGATAGCATCAAACACTTCACTCGTAGAATTCCCACAGCTCCCCACCATCAAATGTGTCCTTATAGTCTCCAATGGAGCAACAATGGTGCGTGACACTGCCCCAGCGACTGCTCCACTCATCAACTTCCTCAATGATGGATTTCCAATCTTAATTCTCAATTTAAAGCCACCCTTACTCTTCTTTACAACGTTCTTCCCAATCTCTAATGCCTCAGCGAAAACCAACTGTGGGAGATTAGGATAATGAAGTTCTGTGCTCTTGTCTAAAGAATTTGCAGGGCTTGATGAAATCCCAAGCTCCAATCCAGCTTGACCAACATTTGCAAAAAATCCATTTTTGAACCTAAAATTCTCTCGAGCACGACATTGAATACTGATACCAGAACTATAGAACACAACATCTTGGTTACTATGTAGAACAACTTGTACATTTGCTTTACCCATTATGGAAAGCCTGAAACTTTATTATTTTCTTCTGGTTTTTTATACAAACAGAAAGTTTTGTGTGAACAGAATTGTATAGTAGATGTTTGAAGATGAAAAGAGCTGGTTCCAATCAAATGGGTACTTAAAAAAATGGAAGTTGAATGTTGGTGAATGTAAGAATCCTCTGTTTTTCCCAGTCAAGCTTCTTTCGAGGCTAGTAGTGTGTAACTTAAAAAAACCATACTAAAAAACAAAACCAATAAAAAAAAAAAAAAAAAGTTTTTGTGGTGCTGCCGGTTTCTAATTTCGAAGAAAAAGAAAATAAATTTGAAACATTTTATTCATAAAATATTAAATTCAAAAGTTCATAATATCCATTTTATTTTGTCTGTATTCGTTTGTGATTCTCACAAAAGGAGTCTTGCAGCTGAGGACCACCAGATTCTGATAAAACTGATATTATTTGTTGTGAAATTGAGATTTTTTCCAAAAGGGAATCCTATTATATAGGACCGAATATGCTATGAAGTTGCTATACTAACTAAACTAAACTATTATGAAATAAATTGATATCTAAAACCTTTTTCTTGTTCCAAATTAATAAACTGTTAAGAGTAACGCAAAATTCTACGAGCTTTCAACAATGAACATTACTTATCGATTTCATTTTGCTTTTCCTTTCTTCGAGGATCCCTTATTTACCGACTTCTTATTGAGTGTCTTCTTTGGTTTCAACTTGCTTGAGTTCGACGAGGCTTCTGTTGTTCAATCTTCTGCTTCCTCTGTCTCTGTTTCTTCTCTTTCTTCACGTTGTACATGGTAATGGCCTATTTTTCATTCAACAGTTACAACATAAATTTCCATTTGATGCTAACAACTACAATTTGATCAAAGATAAGTCTCCAACATACCTTATCAACATTAAGTATCTCATGTGAATGCTTAGAGATTAATTTGTTTAGAACTTTCTCATTCTGCTACTTCTCTTGGAAGCCTATTCCTTTACCTTCCACAACTGGTAGGAACTGAACAAAAAAAAAAAAGGTAAGTCTGTCGACATTACAGAAACAACCACATTGAAGCTACTGTATGGCCAGGTGTAAGTGTACAAACCTTGCGATGCTTTCCTTGTTTTTTAGGAGCTTTTTCCCCTGGCAATTTTTTATCGAATTTACTGCCACTAGCTGTAGAAGTAGCAGCTATTCCAGCTACGTCCCCTAGTTCGTGTTTGGTAACTTTTTTTGGCGCGGAATTGGTTCCTGTGATGGGCAAAGCTGTGGCAGCCAGCTGGACATGGCTGCAGAGAAGATTTTACTCAGGCTTTGATTTACAATACCGGCGAAAAAGTTAGATGCCAACTAATGCCTAAAAAATTGTTATCCATTCATTCAGAATAATAAAAAAAAAAAATGTAGAACAAATCTACCACCAAAAAGTTTTATAACATGCAGAAGGAGAGAAATGACTTCCTGCAACTGCTGGAAGTGCAAGAACTATTTAGGTCCAATAATTGGGTCTCAAAACTTTTAACAAACAGCAAAACGAGACACACTTCAGTAGCTTCTAGTCTGTATGATTGAGGGATCACTCGTTCTCATTCTACCAAAACCATCACAACTGGAATAACCTCAAAAATACTTACAGCAGGTCAATGAAAAAATATTGCCCATAGAAATTACAGGATAGTGCCAAGTCAATACATGCTTCATGGAAATATGCAAATACCAGTTCAACACCAGATCAACCAGAAAACTGCAAATAATATGTAAATGTTAATATAAATGAGGGTTGAGTCAGGAAGGTAAGGACAAAAAACTATATACCAAGAAGCCACTTAGCTTAGATCAGAAAACCTTTCAGCATGACACTGGGAGCGTAAATTTGATTTATTTTTTTCTTTTTTGATAATGAAAAGTAAAAATCGACACATCTTCAAAGTCATCATGCTAACTCAACAAATCACTAATGATTGCACCCTGAATGATGAAACAGAATTAATATGGACTGGACATTGTTCAATCAAAATCAACAAAAAATTGTTTACATTTAAAGAAATTCGTAAACATAGTTAATGCACTGCATGACGAAATATTGATTTATCTAACATCAAGTTGAAAGCAATGATGAAACTTTCTAAGCCAAAAGAAACCTTAATAAGAGATGGAAGGGCAAACCTTGGCAAAGCACCAACTTTGGCAGCTTGTTTTAAGTTCTGTAACCGATTCTTTTCTTGCTTTTCAACTCTTTGTTTCTTTTCTCCTTGTGTCTTAGCAAACTCTCCTGGTTCTGGAAGTAGTAACAATCAGACTTATAAGTCATATCATATATGAATAAATGGATGTAATATTCCGATATGATAGTCAGGAACTTCTATTCCACACACACACACACACAACATATCTTGGCACATTTGTTTCATGTATATGTAACATATAGTGAAACAAGGGTTTGTTAAACTACTTACCATCAGTCATCTTGGCCTCAATGATGGGCACGTCTCTATCATCGTTAACCCGATCATATCCATAGCTACGTTTCCAAGTACCAGTTTGCTCATCCCATAAAACCTTATCTTTTTTACGCTTCTTTATTCCAGCAAGATATCCCAAAACCTATGATTTTCATGAATGATCCAAATAAATAAACTGAAATCAACATATTCAAAAATTCAAAAAACATAAAGATTGATGATTTCAAGCCTCAAATTCCATATCTCACTATTTTAGATCGGGAAATAAAAATACATAAACACTTTTTTTAATAAAAAAACATCCTTTATGCTGCAGATAATTAAAAAGATAACTCACCTTTTTTTTGGGCAAACAGTTCCCATTTTGTAGGAGGCTTTGGCTTTGGTAACTGAAATAAAACATAACATGCAACTTAGTTTTCATGTTAAACAGCAAGAATTAGAACAAACACCTAAAAATTGAGTTCTATAAATGGTAGGTAGTTTTTAAAGCATTTGTAAGCACCACACACATTCTCGAGTTGCACAAATCCAAAAGCATATCAACATGGATAGAAAATGCAAATGATTGAATACTATTAACTTCCTTTTACACTTTCACAATAACATCAAGGTTCCCTCAATCATCCTTTCAAAAAAAAAAAAAAAAGGTTCCCTCAATCATAATGAGAATCCAACTGCAACTTTTTGCCACATATCCTCTCAACTAATTAATGAAGTGCCAAAGTGGGAGACTTCTCTTTAAATCAACATTGTTCTAAAATAGTAAAACTTGGTTCTCAATTTCATGATGCTTGCCTCTGAAGAATCAGAAGTTCACCTTACCCCGCTCCTCTCACACTTCCTGATGCATTTGTATTTACGAATACCATTACTAAATAAGTAAATATAACTTCACTGCACATTGGTAGAAAGGAGTAACATCTAAGAAAACATTTGTATGGGTTATTGTATATCAAATATACAATAAAAATTGTAATGACTAATCAACAGTAAGAAAAGTCCTTAGCAGTCCACCACACCCCCACCCCCCAGCCCTGGAAAAAACAATGTAAGAAAAAGAAAACTACCAAGGTAGAAACTAAACATCACTTTTTCTGGATTTTAACATACTCAATTGTTCTTCATTCAACAGAATTGGGCAGCTGGGTTGAAGTAAAGAGGAGGCTCAACTTCTTTTAGCTTATTTTTAGTTCTGTAGGGTTTTTGGTGACATGTGTATAACTTTTGGTTTTGAGGACTGACTTTTTCAGGTCCTTTAGGTGTACCTTGAGGCTCCCTTTATGTATCGTGTACTGTTTACCCTGCCTCTATTTTTCTTTAATACAATTTTTTTTTTTTTTTTGGTTTCAGATAAAAATAAAAAGAAAAAAAGAAGAACAAGAACCACTCAGGTAATTTGTGGTCACTGTTCAAAATTGTTTTCATAGGAAAACAGGATAGTCTCCAATTTCTTGCAACCTGTGTTCCTGACTTCCTGTGCTTATGTTTGTAAGGCAAAACCTATTTCTGACATCTTTATTGACATTATGTTTTACCATCATCTAAACTCATGCATGACACACCAATCTTGCCTTCTGTTTTACCATCATTTGTACTCATGCATGTTATTGCCAATTTTGGCTTCCCAACTTACTAAATTAGTCTTTTGCAAGTAAGATAAAGAACAACAAAGTGAACAAACTTTAAAACAAAAGGGGTAAAGCTTTTCGTGCATGAGCTAAAAAAAAAAATTACAACTTAGCTAGAAAACCAGATGCAAAGCAATGATTTTCAGCAATTTATCTTTGTATATATATATATATATGATACTATTAGAGAATGTCATATTAATTACACAGTCAAGCTGAAGCACATAAAAAAAAAAAAAAACAAATTACAACTATGAAATAGTGAATAAAAGGGGTAGCTTACATGCTTCTCTCTAGGTAATTTTGTTGTCGGTGGAGGCAATTTAACAATAGGCCCATCTACATATTCAGTTGAAGACAAGTTGAAAAGTTGATCTGCAATTGCTTGAACTAACTTGCTTCCCTCCTGTAGGCATTCCTTTACTAGTTCCTCTCTGAGCATATCAAGAATTTTCATAACTAAACGAAATAAGGTCTCAAACCAATTACACAACAACACAATCACATACATACTTCGAATATCTAAAAACCCAACCAAACCTGAAAAACCTTATCAGTTTGTCATTTGTTTGGTGAGTCAAATTCTTAGTTATCAAAGAGTTATTATCAAACATAAAAACCTGGACTGCTTATATTATTATAAACTCAAAGCAATCAGATTCTTGAAGCAAAAAGAGTAGCCAACAAAATATATATAAAAAAAAAAAACAGCAATTGATGCAATACAATGCAGATAAATAAATAAAAAGAAGAAGAAGAAGAAAAAGGCAAACCTGAATTTGATGGAGGAAGAGAAGGAAAGTGGTGAGAAGGGTTGAAAGCCATGAGATTACCAAGGTCGACCTCATACTCTTTCTCGCTCTGCATTTCTTCTACTCTGTTTCTTCAGCAACACTTGCACAGGTTTATGTATCCATATTATTACTTTATTAGAGCCATTTGTTGATGGGTCTTGTTTTTAAAGAATGGGCCTTGCAATTTGGATCCACTTATTGGGTCTCATTTTCCTACGATGGGACTAAATTGAAAAAGTAAAAGTGGATTCACTTTTTAAACTTTTTTCCAAACAATCATTACTTTTTTTTAAAATATTATATATATATATACATGTATTAATAAATAAATTATATAATATATTTTAAATATCAACACTATCGATAATTATTTAACAAATTATAATTAATTTAAAATAATTTTTTTTATTAATTTAAAATTATCACAACCAGAATTACATCAACAATAAAAATAAATATTTAAAACAAAATATTGTCTACGATTAGACATGGCATCGATTCCGGTTCGATTCCGATTCCGTTTCCGTTTCGAAAGTGGCGGTTTCGGAACCGGAACCTCCCTCTGAGAGATTTCGGTTCTGATTTTGAAGGTTCGGTTTCAATTCCGGTTTTGAAGGTTTGGTTCCGGTTCCAAACCTTCAAAAAATTAATGTTTTCATTCAAATTATTTTAATTTCATTGAAATAAATTTTTATAATTGAAATTAAAATTATTTAATTTTTTTTCATTATATATATAATTATTGAAATTAATAATAATATATTTAAATTATAATAATTTAAATTTATATATTAAATTTATTTATATTTTTTCATTATATATATAATTATTGAAATTAATAATTATATATTTAAATTTAAATAATTGAAATATATATATTAAATTTATTTATATTTTTTCATTATATATATAATTATTAAATTTAATAATTATATATTTTAATTTAAATGATATAAATAAATAAATATATATATATATATATATATATAAGCCCAACTCAATGATTGGGAGGTGTTGGGAACCCAACCTAATCATTGAGCATTCCAAATTTGGAACCCAATTTGGGTCAATTTGGGTGGAGCCCACTTTTGGGTCTCTTTATTTGGATCCACTTTGTCACCATTGTGGAACAATTGGATGAGTTTCAAAATGGGTCTTATGAAAATGGGTCTCTTTTAGAGACCATTGTGGATGCTCTTAGGGACACGACTTTGGGCTACTACAATCCAATCAGCCCACACCTAGTTTGAGCTTTTGTTACCGGCCTTCTTGTCGGTGACACCATCTTCGTGCTTTCCGATTTTATTTTATTTTATTTTTTTTAAGTTTAAGAAAACTTTATGGAAAAAAAAAATCAAAAATAGCCTCTAAAAATATTATAAATTTGTTTTTAACCACATATGAAAATTTAGCTGTTCATAACCATGTTTTTGAGCAATTACCGAAATACTCCCATATAAAAACACTCATCAATCTCTCTATCTTCTCTCATCTCCCACTGACAGCGCCTACACCATAGACGGCACCGCTAGACGAAGGCACCAACAGGACTAAAGGGTGTTTTGGTAATTTTTTTGTAAAAAAAAATAAAATTAAAGTTTTACACCGGTATAGGAGATCGACTCATCAACCTAGGAGATCTAGTCTCATCGACAAAGAAGTCGATCTCCTCCATAAAGGGTATCCAAATCTCCTCACGGATGAGGACGACCTCTTCCGTAAAGGAGATCTTTGAAGACCTCATCGCAGAGGAGATCCAATCTCCACCGCCAGTGGACTGCACCAACAGTGGAGTTTCTTTTTATTTATTTTAAATTTTCACACTTTTCTATGCAGTGGTAATTTTGCCTTTTCATTAGCAAGGGTAATTTTATCTTTCAACGATCAGTGGTTAACTTTAACGGTGTTGATTAATGAAAATGGGTGTTTATATTAGTTTCATACATTTGTTTGAAATTGTGCTAGATTTGATAAACAACAAGACATGTTATTGTAATTAACTGGTTTTTTTTTTTTTTTTTTTTTTTTGTGGGAGGAGATATCCAAAAGAGGTCTAGACATAATTCTATAATTCTATTCGTGCATTATATCAAAAAAGAAAAGTTATGGAATTGGCTCTCAATTCTAATTTGTCCTAGAAATAAAAAATATATTTATTTTTTGAAAGAGACTCGCAAACATTAATCAAAGGGCTATTATCATTTTGGTCCCTGTGCCTTTGTAAGTTATGATTTTTTTAACTGTCTTTCCATTTTTAGTTCCTATGGTCCCTATATTTTTTTAAATCCATCAATTTAGTCAATTTGACCATATTTGTAACGGTCAACCCTCACAAAAAAATTGAAATGACATTTTTACCCTTGTAGACAATTTAATAAAAAAAAATTATGAAAACAAAACAATTTAAAAATAAAAAATAAACAAAACAATTTAAAATAACAAATAAAACTTCATCTTCAACATTATTATTATTATTTATTTTAATTAAATCTTCAACAATAAATTAAAATTTTAAAAAATCATATATCAACAAAAAAAAAATTCAAAAATCTTCAACATCATCATCTAACATCTATATCTTCAACATTAGGAATGGCAATGGGTCGAGTTCAGACGGGTTTTGAAAAAACCAAACCCAAACCCTTGAAAGAAAATGAAATCAAGACCCGCCCATGAACCCGTGAAATGTAGCGAGTTCGGATTTCACCCACGGGTTTTAGCAACACCTATACCCATCCATGAATTCGTGAACTTTAGAGGATTTGCGGATGGGTGCGGCACCTGCGAGTAACCCCCGAATCAAGCCTGCGGAGGAGGCTTGATCAAGTACCTGGGATCCACTTCCACTCGTACTGCTCCTTTTCCTCCACCATCACTTCTCCTAACGACAAGCCTTGAATCGTAAAGGAATTCCAATTGCTCCTGCCTCCTGAAACCCCAAGCAAAACAAGTGAATCAATAATCTTATTGATCATCACCTACAACTCATAAAACTTGACCCTAAAGATTGTATATTTTTTCTTTAAAAAAATTCAATTTTTTCTTCAACATAATTAAAATAATCTTTGATTGATTAATGGATGAAATAAAGACTTACAGGATGAGACCAACTTGCTCTTGAAGTTAACGAAACACGATGTGCTCTCGCTCTTCATGTATCTGCTTTTGTATCCTCAAAATCGTGTTTCTGCTCCTCCTTCCACGCATTCTCTATGTTCCTCAAGCTTCCCATGTGCCATCCCTTCTTGTTCAAAAACTTCAACGCCATCTTTTACCTCTTAGTCGATTGATTTCATTGGCAGATTTAATTTCTTTGTTGATATTCGATTTCAATAGAAAAAAGACGTACACAGAGAGAGAGAGAGAGAGGGCGGTTAGGACTTGGAATATTTTAGGGTTTAACCCAAAACAGCGTCGTTTTGAGTTAAAAATTTTAACTTATCAAAACGACGTCGTTTTGAAGGAAGACATAAATTCCAATTTAAACAGGTTCGGGTGAAGATTTTTTTCTAGACCCTCACCCTCACCCGCGACGGGTTGAAAATTCACACCCAAACCTATCCACAGGTTCTATTTTCACAACCTATACCCTTACCTAAATGATCAGGTTCGGGCGGGTGTCCACTGGTTCCAGTGGAATTGCCATCTCTATTCAACATTATCATCTTCAACATTTTCATCAACCCCTCATTTTCATCACAACCAACCAAACACAAATAAAATAATTATTCCAAAAAAAAAATTATATATATATAAAATGGAGCATATATGGTCCCTATTTGATGGAGCAGCTCAAGTGAGCTCTTCCTCCATTTAATGGAGGATGCTCCATCGATGGAGTTGCGAGCATGCTCCAAGAAGCAATTTCCATAGAGCAATTGTCATCTCTGATGCTCCATCAGAAATAAAGCTCGATCTGAAGATGGAGCATCTTTTTTTTTTCCCCTCTAGATCTACTACTCGCGGAGATGGAAAGATGGAGCGCTCCATCTCCTTTTTTTTTTCCCTCTAGATTTGCTACTCGCTGATGAGTAGATTCCAAATCAGGAGAGGAGGAGATGATAAACAATTGATTGTCGTGGAGGAGTTGATGAATGATTGATTGTTGATGATGATTTAATGATGATTTTGAGATGCTTTATGTGTTATGATGGTGTTGATGAGGGTTTGATGATGATTTGAGATATGGACCGGATCTCAACCTCATTGTTTTTTTTCAATATTTTCTTTATTGTAATTTGATCACCACTATCCATATCTGAGATGGATGGTAGAGATCCATCTACCATTTTTTTTTTATATATAAATTAATTTAAAAAAAAAATCTCCACCGTCCATCTAAGATATGGACGGTGGAAATTTAAAATTTTTTTTTCTTTATGTATTATTTCCTGTATTATATAAATATGTTTAAAAAAAATATTTGTTGTATTGGCACGTGGTGTGTTTTAGGTTTAAAGGTAAAAATACCATTGGAACTGTTAAATTTGACTAACGGTTGACTCCATTCACAACAAGACCAAATTGATGGATTTTAGAAAACATAGGGACTACGAGAACTAAAAATGGAAAGACAATTAATAAGTCATGACTCACGAAAATATAGGGACCAAAATGATAATGCCCCTAATCAAAATAGTATTTATTACGCATTTTCTCCTTACAATCCAATTTTTTTTTTCTTTTTACACTTTATTTCTAAAGACATACCATTCTAAAATTTTAAATTAAAAAAATTATAAAGACACTTTCTTTTTTCCAAAATAATCATTTTTATCTTTTGACACTCCTATTCTAGAGACATTCCATTTTTTTTTTTTTTTAACATTACCCGTTTTGAATACTTCTCTTTAGAAAATTGAAACGGGATATGGAAAAGAGATGTGAAGTATTAAAATCAAAATAATATAGAGAATAAAACTAAACAAAAGTGAGGAGATCAAAACAATAAGAAAACTGTTTTGGAGATCGATTTGTGAAAATAGGAAAACAATATTTGTTTTTCTCCTTTAGATTTTAAGTTGATTAAAAAAAATCTATTGAGTAAGAAAAAAAATTTCAAATATATTTTTATGGAAAAAAGATTTTTTTTTTAAATATATTTATTTTCTAATGATGGTGATGATTGAACGTGGGCGGTATTTGAGAAAAAAAAATTGATGTCAAATTTGGTTGAACCGAAAAACAAGAAAATTATATATACAGTGGTGATGATAATGATGAGGGGTTTGATGGTGTACGAGATAAAAATTATTTTGGAAAGAAGAAGAAGATATTTTAGAGTTTGTAAAACAGGAAAAAAAAAACACAAAAGTGGAAAAAAAAAAATTTAAGATGGAAATAAATTTGCTCTCTACAAAAAATGGTTTGGAGTGTCTTTAAAACTTTCTTATTTTGTTTAGTAATTTTGATTTAGGTTAAAATTATCATTAATAAAAAATTAAAATGGAATGTAAACAAATAATTAATGTATTGTTAATAGTATTTCTCTTTTCATGGATGGGTCGGTAACTTAGATATATTTACAACATTACCCCTAATAGGTTTCCGAATTACCGAAAAATACCAATGGAAATAGTGTTTGTCTATTCCATAAAAACTGACGTAAGTTTGGAATGCCTTGTAAGCTGTAGCAGACCACATAAGGAGCAGCCAAACACACCTGGTTCCAAAAAACAAGCCAATATATTTTCAACGACGACGACAATTCCACCAACACTTCTCCTCTCTCTCTCTCTCTCCCCAAACCAACAAACAACCCCAATCTCAGAAGCCCTCGAAATCAATTTCACAATTCAGATCCCTTCATAATCCTACGATGATTAGCTATTGCTGATAAATTAGGGTTTTTGTTATCATATTGGTGGTGGTTTTTATATTTTAATTTTTTTCAGCATGGATGGGAACAAAGACGATGCCTTGAAGTGCTTCAAAATCGGCAAAGAAGCGCTCGAATCAGGGGATCGAGCGCGTTCCCTCAAATTTCTGACCAAAGCTCGGCGCCTCGACCCGTCTCTTCCGGTCGACAATATTATTTCCTCGATTGCATCCGAACCCGACCCGAGTTCAAACGGGCCATCGGCGCAGGAGACTTCGAAGCCGTCCGATCAGTCTTCTGTCCGTCGGCGGGCTCCGACTACGGGGTCGTCATCATCACCATCATCGACATCTGTTGCTGGTGCTGGTGTGTCGTACACGGAAGAGCAAATCGCGATCGTGAGACAGATTAAGAGGACGAAGGACTATTACGAGGTTCTAGGGGTTGAAAAGAGCTGTTCTGTGGAGGATGTGAGGAAAGCTTATCGAAAACTTTCTCTTAAAGTTCATCCTGATAAGAACAAAGCGCCTGGAGCCGAAGAAAGCTTTAAAATGGTTTCAAAGGCGTTTCAGTGTCTGAGCAACGAAGAGAATCGCAAGAAATACGATGTCACCGGCTCCGATGAGCCCGTTTATCAGCAGCGTACCAATACTAGGGCCACTCACGGCTTTAACGGTTTCTATGATGGGGATGTTGATGCTGAGGAGATTTTCAGGAACTTCTTCTTCGGTGGAATGCCTCCTGCGACAACACAGTTTCGTCATTTCGATTTCCGGACAGGAATGGGTCAGAGAACTGCCGATCATGGGTCCGGTGGGTTCCATTTGCGTGCTTTAATTCAGTTGTTACCGGTGATTCTTATCATTCTGTTGCAGTTTTTGCCATCTTCGGATCCTATTTATGCTCTGTCGAGGTCTTATCCTTATGAGCACAAGTATACGACACAGAGAGGGGTTAATTTTTATGTAAAGTCTGGAAGGTTCGATCAGGATTACCCGTTGAATAGCGCGGAAAGAGTGAAGCTTGAAAGGCAGGTTGAAAAGGATTACTTCAGTATTCTCGCGCAGAATTGTCGGTTAGAGGTTCAGCGTCAGCAGTGGGGTTTTGTAAGGGAGACTCCTCATTGTGATATGTTGCGGCAGTACCAGGCTAAGGAAGCTTGATCACTTGATTTTGAGGTTCAAGTCATAGTCCCCTATTTGTTTTAAATGTCACTGCTTTTAATTTTTCTATTGTTAAGATTTTACATGATGTATAATTATATGTCTTCGATTGAGAATACTAGTTGAGTACTAATAAGTTATTTGATGCCCTTCTCACAGACCATAAGATTGCTATTTTACAATTTAGTGTAGATTTTTGTTTTCCTTTGAAGTGTTTAGTTTCTATATGTTTTGTGCGTTTCCTGGGGTTCTTTTAAGACAATAATTGCAAATAATTTGTGCTACATTATACTGGTTACTTTAACTAGAAGATGCTGTGAATATGGTTCACTGAAACAATGAAATTCAAGCTGAACTCAGCTCAAGTTTCTTTTATATTAATTCAAAATTCATTTTACACCTTTTCTGAGACCAATTTTTCCCCAATTAACAAAATTAATGTATCTTCAAAACTTTCGAAAAGCTGCTCATATGACCGTTATGCATGTTTCTTGCCAACTTAAGTCGTATGCATCATCTTGTGCAATCTATATTTTGAGAAACGGCTCCTTTTTATGGGTTTCTTTCACAATTTTGAAGTACAGTCCATCTGACATCAGGCTTTTTATTGTTGTGTTCCTGCTATTTCTCAAACATTGTATGTGAAATGATGTATTTTTAAATTAAATTAGTTGTTAGACAATGTCTTAGAAGTAGAACTGTCCTTGTTTGGCTTACCCTAGACAGGAATAAATATTTATTGAGCTTTAGAGCTTTAGCTGAACAAATCTTTTAAAGTTTTGTTGTGACAACAGGAGAAAATGTATCGGTACTTGTTTTCCGGGTCTGTAATTTTCTTCTTTTGTAGGTTGCTTTTTTGCTGCTACTTGCTGTCTTGCTCAACATTTCTCATTTTGAAGATCACATGGAACCTTTGGAAATTGCCTGAGAGATGAAGGATAAAAGTAGTTAATTTTCGAATTACCCTATACTGGCTCGTCTATACGTAGGCGGATTGATGTTCTACTACAAACTTTTGGTGTCTTATACATGTGCTGGGATTTTATTTTTCATAGAAATGCTCATGTCTTATCGAATGACTGTTGCATATGCACGGGTCTGGTTGCATACTACGAATGTTGTTAAATTTATGTTTTAAGTTACAAATTTAGTTCTGTAGAATATAATTTTAGATACCCTCTGATTTTATGTATGTGAACCAATCATGTTTTCAGAAAACTGCACATTGATTCATTTGAGTTGATGTGCGTGTGCCAATGTTGTCCTCATAAAATGGCCTCACTGTTTGGCTGAGGCCATTTTGCATAGGTTTGAGATGTTTAGTTTGTTCAAACGGTATCTCAGCCTGCGATGCTGACTGCTCAGAGACAACTGAATTGGCATAGTTAAAGGCATAATAGGGGCTTTGGGTGTGTTTGTTTAACTTGCAACATGTAAATCTGTAATGTACCGTTTAGACCTGAAGTCTGGGCAATTGTCGGTAAAGATTTTGCATTCTGTTATTCTTTTTTATTTCAATCTTTTCATATAGAGATCCAGCATAACCTTAAGGGGTTCCGGGTTCGTTTTGTGGTAAAACTCTCTTTGATTACAACGAATAAGTCGGTCTCTAGTGCTCTTGCTCCCTTGTTTAGAGCCGGGAAACCAAAGAATCCGAGGGATTTAGGTATCAAAAGTGGGAAAAACAAAGATAGAGATCAAATGTCATATTTTCCACGAATAATGATATATTCAGCAAGTCTGTAGATGATTTTGTGGTTTAGTTATGAAGAACAATATTTTCTCAGAATTTCATTTTGATTCGTTATTGGGTTTTGAATTGATATCTAAAGGGCTAAAGGCTGTCGGGTTCCATTTTCGGTTTCTTTCTTGCGTAGCCTTTGAGCTCAACATAACTTATTGACAACGATAATACTAGACAAGTCTATCTGTATACCGATTCAGTCCTATTTGGCAAAGATATATATATATATATATATATATATATATAGTCTCTCTATTGTCGTTCAAACTGATATAAAATATATCAATTCTTTGCATGTGGGCAATTGGATTTAAAAGATACTTTGATAAGTATATGCAGTCAAGTCAAAACATTTAAATCCAATGATTCACATGTAAAGAACAGTTCGAATTGACAATATAAAAACTATATATATATATATAGAAATGTTTAGGTCAGTATGCAGTTGCGCACTAATATAACTTCATCAGTGCGTTGGATGTGGACCATTAGATTTACATACTTTGACTAAAAGTGTATGCACTTATTAAAGCTTTTCCATAATCAGTGGTTCACATGCATTGGTACTAATATAATTATATCAGTCCGCCCTAATGTGAATAAGACCGTATATATATAGTCTTTCTATTGTTAGTTCGAACTGATATTCCTTGCATGTGGGTCATTGGATTTAAAAGATGTTTTGACAAGTGCATTCAGTTAAGTCAAAACATTTAAATCCAATGGCATACATGTAAGGAATTGATTATATCAATTCGAACTGACAATAGAAAAACTATATATATATATATACATATATACGGTCCTGTTCACATCAGTGCGCACTGATGTAACTACATCAGTACTAATACATGTGGACCATTGATTATATAGAAATTTTGACAAGTGCATACATTTTGAGTCAAAGTATGTAAATATAATGGTCAACATCCAACGCATTGATAAAGTTATATGAATGCGCAATAACTTGAACATTTCTGTGTGTATATATACATATATCAGATTTTCTATTATCAGTTCGAACTGACAATAAATATATCAGGACGAAGAATGTGGACCACCAGATTTACATACTTTGACTCAAAATGTATGCACTTGTCAAAACTTCTTCATAATCTGTGGTCCACGTTTTTCGTCCTGATATATTTATTGTCAGTTCAAACTGATAATAGATAGATAGATAGATAGATAGAGGGAATGAATGCAATGCAGTAGTGCTAGTGCAGCACATTTTTTTGAGATTTTAGGATAGATAGATAGATAATGCTTGATGGCTTGATGTGAACTGAAAGAGAGAGGGAATGAATGCAGTAGAGGAGATAGATAGAGGGAATGAATGCAGTAGAGGGAATGATAGATAGATAGATAGATAGATAGATAGATAGATAGATAGAGGGAATGAATGCAGTAGAGGGAATGAATGCAGTAGTGCTAGTGCAGCACATTTTTTGAGATTTTAGGATAGATAGATAGATAGATAGATAGATAGATAGTTGTTCAATGAAAACCTTGATGCTTGATGGCTTGATGTGAACTGAAAGAGAGAGGGAATGAATGCAGTAGAGGGAATGAATGCAGTAGTGCTAGTGCAGCACATTTTTTGAGATTTTAGGTTAACCGATTAGTGCTAGTGCAGCACATTTTTTGAGATTTTAGGATAGATAGATAGATAGATAGATAGATAGATAGTTGTTCAATGAAAACCTTGATGCTTGATGGCTTGATGTGAACTGAAAGAGAGAGGGAATGAATGCAGTAGAGGGAATGAATGCAGTAGTGCTAGTGCAGCACATTTTTTGAGATTTTAGGTTAACCGGTGTAAAAAAAGTAGAGATAGATAGATAGATAGATAGTTGTTCAATGAAAACCTTGATGCTTGATGGCTTGATGTGAACTGAAAGAGAGAGGGGATAGATAGATAGAGAGAGGGAATGAATGCAGTAGAGGGAATGAATGCAGTAGTGCTAGTGCAGCACATTTTTTGAGATTTTAGGATAGATAGATAGATAGATAGATAGATAGTTGTTCAATGAAAACCTTGATGCTTGATGGCTTGATGTGAACTGAAAGAGAGAGGGAACGAATGCAGTAGAGGGAATGAATGCAGTAGTGCTAGTGCAGCACATTTTTTGAGATTTTAGGATAGATAGATAGATAGATAGATAGATAGTTGTTCAATGAAAACCTTGATGTTTGATGGCTTGATGTGAACTGAAAGAGAGAGGGAATGAATGCAGTAGTGCTAGTGCAGCACATTTTTTGAGATTTTAGGTTAACCGATGTAAAAAAAGTAGAGATAGATAGATAGATAGATAGAGAGAGGGAATGAATGCAATAGTGCTAGTGCAGCACATTTTTTGAGATTTTAGGATAGATAGATAGATAGATAGATAGATAGATAGTTGTTCAATGAAAACCTTGATGCTTGATGGCTTGATGTGAACTGAAAGAGAGAGGGAATGAATGCAGTAGAGGGAATGAATGCAGTAGTGCTAGTGCAGCACATTTTTTGAGATTTTAGGTTAACCGATTAGTGCTAGTGCAGCACATTTTTTGAGATTTTAGGATAGATAGATAGATAGATAGATAGATAGATAGTTGTTCAATGAAAACCTTGATGCTTGATGGCTTGATGTGAACTGAAAGAGAGAGGGAATGAATGCAGTAGAGGGAATGAATGCAGTAGTGCTAGTGCAGCACATTTTTTGAGATTTTAGGTTAACCGATTAGTGCTAGTGCAGCACATTTTTTGAGATTTTAGGATAGATAGATAGATAGATAGATAGATAGATAGATAGTTGTTCAATGAAAACCTTGATGCTTGATGGCTTGATGTGAACTGAAAGAGAGAGGGAATGAATGCAGTAGAGGGAATGAATGCAGTAGTGCTAGTGCAGCACATTTTTTGAGATTTTAGGTTAACCGATGTAAAAAAAGTAGAGATAGATAGATAGATAGATAGATAGATAGTTGTTCAATGAAAACCTTGATGCTTGATGGCTTGATGTGAACTGAAAGAGAGAGGGGATAGATAGATAGAGAGAGGGAATGAATGCAGTAGAGGGAATGAATGCAGTAGTGCTAGTGCATCACATTTTTTGAGATTTTAGGATAGATAGATAGATAGATAGATAGATAGATAGATAGATAGTTGTTCAATGAAAACCTTGATGCTTGATGGCTTGATGTGAACTAAAAGAGAGAGGGAATGAATGCAGTAGAGGGAATGAATGCAGTAGTGCTAGTGCAGCACATTTTTTGAGATTTTAGGATAGATAGATAGATAGATAGATAGATAGTTGTTCAATGAAAACCTTGATGCTTGATGGCTTGATGTGAACTGAAAGAGAGAGGGAATGAATGCAGTAGAGGGAATGAATGCAGTAGTGCTAGTGCAGCACATTTTTTGAGATTTTAGGATAGATAGATAGATAGATAGATAGATAGATAGTTGTTCAATGAAAACCTTGATGCTTGATGGCTTGATGTGAACTGAAAGAGAGAGGGAATGAATGCAGTAGAGGGAATGAATGCAGTAGTGCTAGTGCAGCACATTTTTTGAGATTTTAGGTTAACCGATGTAAAAAAAGTAGAGAGAGATAGATAGATAGATAGATAGATAGATAGATATTTTCATTGATGCTTGATGGCTTGATGTGAACTGAAAGAGAGAGGGAATGAATGCAGTAGAGGGAATGAATGCAGTAGTGCTAGTGCAGCACATTTTTTGAGATTTTAGGTTAACCGATGTAAAAAAAGTAGAGATAGATAGATAGATAGATAGATAGATAGATAGTTGTTCAATGAAAACCTTGATGCTTGATGGCTTGATGTGAACTGAAAGAGAGAGGGAAGATAGATAGATAGATAGTTGTTCAATGAAAACCTTGATGCTTGATGGCTTGATGTGAACTGAAAGAGAGAGGGAATGAATGCACCTTGATGCTTGATGGCTTGATGTGAACTGAAAGAGAGAGGGAATGAATGCAGTAGAGGGAATGAATGCAGTAGTGCTAGTGCAGCACATTTTTTGAGATTTTAGGTTAACCGATGTAAAAAAAGTAGAGTATGCTTTTATTTAGTTTTAAAGTAAAATAAGGTTGGTTAGTAGATTACAAAAACCTAAATTAAATTGGAAACAGAAACGTGAAGGACTGAAGGACAATTGGACAAGACAAGGTTTGTCATTAATATTTTAAATTTTAAAAGTTAAAACCTTAAATTTGTGGTTTCGTTCGGGTTGCATGGGTTGCATTTCACATAACCCGAGGCCGAATCGAATTTGGTCGGTTTATCTTTTGATAAACCGATTGGCCTGTAATTTATATTAATAATTGAACAAACCCACACATTATGGGTTGGGTTAGTCGGTTTGGATCGGTTTAACGGGTTTTTGCATGCCCCTAATTCCACCCACGTCACTCTTAATTTTCGTATTGTGCACATAAATCCACGACACATAATTTCCGTATTCTAGTTTTCTCTTTCTTATTTTACATATATTCTTCCCAAGATTCATAAACCTCAAACTCAAGCTAGGCTTGTCGAACTTGATCACAAGCTTAAAAACAAACCCCATTTGTTTTTCTTTTTCACCACTTAAGTCTTAAGTCTTAAGTCTTAAATTAAATGGATTTTATCCGTTTGTTTTTCAATTTTTATCTTAAATTAAGTTAAAAACATCTAAATAAGAGAAGCTAAAATTTTCGATCTCGACAAAGTCTTCCAATTCTCACTACTACTCTATCTTCTCTCCTGGAGAAACAAAGTGCACACACACACACACACACACACACACACACACACACACAACTTGATCACAAGCTTAAAAACAAACCCCGTTTGTTTTTCTTTTTCACCACTTAAGTCTTAAGTCTTAAGTCTTAAATTAAATGGATTTCATCCGTTTGTTTTTCAATTTTTATCTTAAATTAAGTTATAAACATCTAAATAAGAAAAGCTAAAATTTCCGATCTCAATAAAGTCTTCCAATTCTCACTACTACTTCGTCTTCTCTCCTACACACACACACACAGTCTTCCAATTCTCACTACTACTTCGTCTTCTCTCCTATACACACACACACACACACACATACACACAAAGTCTTCCAATTCTCACTACTACTCCGTCTTCTCTCCTATACACACACACACACATAAAGCCTTCCAATTCTCACTACTACTCCGTCTTCTCTCCTGCACACACACACACACACACAAGATCCTTATCGATATTAAAGTAAGGGATTCCTCACATGAAAGTTAATATATATATATATCATGCATTTATAAAGTAAAGGATGATTGTTAGATCTTCGTCAAGTGACATCCGAGGTTCTTGATTTGTCCCTGCTTGCATATTGAGTGTAACTCAAGAGAGAGTTTGTGTTTAGGGGTTTGATTCGATTTATAATCACATTGTGTTCATATTGACACAAAAATAATCATATTGTGTTTTTATGTTTGGTCAGATATGGCTGGTCAACCCGAATTTTTAGTCAAAATTGTGACTTAATTACAGGTGACAATTAGACAGTTAAGTATGGCTTTGTCCACACTCTGTTTGAGAAAGGGATCTCTGTCCCTAACCTCGTTTGGGAGGATGCCCAAATTGCCCCACCTTATTTGATTTTATTTTAAAATCATTTTTAACTTACTATCTCATGTTAACGATCTTAACAAAAATATAAATTGATCATAACGTCAAGTTGTGACACCGTAAGTAATATATAAAAAAAAGGGTGAAATTGATTTTCGTCCATCTAGTTTGACCTAATAGTCAAACTGGTCCTCCAGTTTTCAGAATTATCTCCTTTGACCCTTCTATCATGATTTCCGTCGAAAAAAGTTAAATCTGATAGGGACAGAGAGTCAAATGACCCTGCTGCCCCTGATTTTTGTTTTAGTGCTTGTTTGGTTGAGCTTTCTACTGCCTCAAAAGGTTTACCGACGTCTATTTGAGTTTTTTAGATTTGTTTGGTTGGGCTTTTGAAATTGTCTATTTTAAATTGAGTAGAGACTAATAGAGTTTAAACCTCTACTAGGCAAAAGCTCATGGGGAGGTGTTTTTCCAAATAGACATTTATAAAAAAAAAAAAAAAAAAGTCTACCAATCAAACAACTATAATTTTTTTAAACAAAAACTCTATTTCTAATAGATCCATTGTAAGTAGATCTTTTACCAATATAAGTTTTTCAAAAGCCCAACCAAACAAGCTCTTAAACATGAGAGATGAATTTCATCTCTATTTTTAAATTTTAAATAAATAAATTAGTTAATTAAACCTAGCTATCATCAACATCAACCCAGAATTATTTATTTCATGTGCTATCATCAACATCAACCCAGAATATTTAATTAAGAGTACGTTTGGGAGAGTTTCTCAAGTAGATCTTTTTGCAGTAGATCTTTTAGAAGTAGATCTTTTAGAGGTAGAGCTTTTAAATAAAAGTCGTTGGTCGTTTGGTTATCAATTAAATAGAGCCTTTTTAATGATAGAATTACCAAAATACTCTAGCAAATATTAAATTATAGGGTTATATTAGAGATTTTAGTGTTATTAAAAAAAACTTCAAAAGATCTACTTGGAAAAGCTTTAAATTTGGGCTTCTCCAAATAGACGTAAAACAACTTTTTTAATCATCTAAAAGCTCTACTTGGTGACAACCAAACGATACAAAAAAAATTGAAAAGAGCTTTTTTAATTAAAAAAGCTCTTTTAGCCAGTAAACAAGCTCTCCTAAACGGACACTAAATCACCACCATCAACATCATCACCAAACCACCATCATCATAACCCTATCCCTCTCACCACGAAATCAAACCCAACTGCCCAACCCTACCACCCAAATCCAATCTCCAGCCACCAAACCACCATTATCAACCCATAAAACCCTTCAAACCACCACCACCACCACCACCACTGAAACCAATCCCACCAAACCCTCCACCTCCCAACACCAAAACCAAACGCAGAAAACCCAACATAACTTGGTCAATGTTGAAACATATGAAACCAGAACATAAACCCATCTTCGTCTGGAATCAACCAAACCCATCTTCGTTTGGAATCAATCAAACCTATCTTCCTCTCTTTCTCATGAGAATCCACACCAGTGAAACAGCCCGCCACCACTCAAACCTGAAATCTCTCTCTTTCTCTCTCTCTCACATGAATCCAAATCTCGATCTCGATCTTATCTCCTTCTCGAATCTCTTTGTAAACTGAATCTCATCTTCTTCATTGAAGACCCACGATCTAGTGCAAATCGATCGGTTGGTGTGGGTTTATTCAGCCACCGGTGGTGGCTTGAGTCAACCGACGTTTGATGTTGGTTTGATTCGGCCACCGTCAGTGGGTTTTGGGTGGTAGTGGGTTTGGTAATGTTGTTGATGTAGCAGATTGATCTGTAATGTTGTTGATGTGGGTTTGGTGGTGGAAGGGGTTTCTGGGTGGGTTTCGTGGTGGGTGGTGGGTGGGGGTGTTTGGCTTTGACGGCGACCTAGAGATGAGATTTGGGTTTGGTGGTGGTGGCGGTGGTTTCTGATGATAGTGGTGGTGGATCGAGAGAGAGAGAGAGAGAGACAGAGAGAGAGAGAGAGAGAGAGAGAGAGATGAGATATGGGTTTGGTGGTGTCTGATGGGTGTGGTAGCAAACAAATAAGAAGAAGAGATGGGTGTGGTGTTTGAAGTAGTAGATGAAGAAGAAGAAGAAGAGATGTGTGTGATCTGTGATGCGTTTGATTTTTTTATTTTTTTAAATATTAGGCCCCGTCCTGCAGGCTGTTTTCAGCCTGTTTGCATTTTTGTTTTCCAAAAATGATTTCGAATTCGCGTCCTGTAACCGTTTTTCATTTTATTTTTAAAATACAAAAACAAAATAAAAAACAAAACCAGTGTTAAAAGTGGAAATTTTGAAAAACAAAAAAAAAGTTGTTTTTCTTGAATTTGTTTTTGTTTTCCAAATGGTGGGTCCCATATCATTAATATATTTTTTATTTTAATAAAAAAAAAAAAAAAATCACCTAACTTCTTCTTCTTCTTCTTCTTCTTCTTCTTCCTTCTTCTTCCTCTTCCTCTTCACCGACTTCTTCCTTCTTTTTCTTCTTCTTCCTCTTCCTCTTCCCACCGAGGTCTTCTTCTTCTACCTCTTCCCATCAAGGTCTGCATCTCGCTGCCGAGATCTCTTCTTCTTCTTCTTCTTCTTCTTCTTCTTCTCCTTCTTCTTCCCGCCGGGATCTACTCTGCATCTCGCCGGCGAGATCTCTTCTTCTTCTTCTTCTTCCTCTTCCTCCTCCTCCCACAGCCGATCTGCGTCGCTTCCCACCGCCGATCACCGCCGATCTGGTCTTTTTCTTCTTCTTCCTCTTCCTCTTCCTCTTCAACTGTTAAATGTGTTAAACCCTAAATTAAATTACAAAATGTTTTTTTTATTAATTATTTAATCATTTATTTATAATTGTTATAATATTAAACAAAAATTAAAAATTGATATTTCAATTTTCAAAAGTTTTCGATTATCCTACCAGACGCGTTTTTTCCGTTTTTATTTTCAAAATACGGATTCCAATAAATGCTACCAGACGCGTATTCGAAATTCAAAAATGAAACCAAAAACACTGTTTTCATTTTCATTTTTCTTTTCGAAAAATAAAAACAAAAACAAAAAACGGCTTGCAGGACAGGCCCTTAGTTTTTTTAAAATCAATTTTTTAATTGTATTTAATCAAAATTATTAATTTTAACCCCGCTTTTACCATTATACCCTTAATTACCCTTAATGATCTGACGGAACCCTAATAGAATTGGATGGCAGGGACCAAAATACAAATTTTTGGTAACTAGAGAGACCTGTCAACATAATTCTGAAAACTGGGTGACCAGTTTGGCTATTAGGTCAAACTAGAGGGACGAAAATGAATTTCACCCTAAAAATATAACTATAAAGTATAGATCTCCATCATTCATGTTAAAAAAATCAGAGACTCTGATCCCATGAGTAGGAGTTTTCTAAAATTATTTGAAAGTTATTATTCTAAAAATAATAATGCAATTACCAAATAAGTCCTAGACTTTTTCTGTTAAAAAAAAATTCTAAGTAGTTTACGATTTTTATAAAATAAACCAAATAGGTCCTACAATTTTAAATTGTACCAATTCTATCCCTCTGTTAAACTTTCATTCGCGGGCCAGGGCCAGTACTCAGTCACTTCCCTGTTTTAAATTTATAGGGTATATTTACAAGTCATACTGCTCTACAAGACTACAAAATATGTATAATTATTAGTTATTGAATTTTAATTAGAAGGACTCACACAAAAATAACAATAATTAGAAACTCAAAAAATAAAAATTTGAACCTTCTTACCTTTTAACTATATAGATGTTGTAAAATAGTTATAGTGGTCCTCTTTTAAGTCATTCCAAATTTGAACTTAAAAGTAAGAATGTTGATGAAATACGTTGATTTTAATGAAATTTGATATGATTTTCTTTTGGGCGGGAGAGGATCCATAAAAAAATTAAAGAAAATACCGAACAATAAAAAAGAGAGGAAAAACTGAGAAATTAATTGAAAAAATAAAATAAAAAAGAGAAGCTAGAGTTCCCTCTGATAATTTCCAAAATCCAACTAATTTTCATCCTGAGAAAGGAGGACAAATTAAATAATGTCTAGTATATATAATGAGCCTCAAGGTGGGTTAGTCATTCCAGCTAGTGGTGGCACGGTTCCGGTTCCGGTTCCGGTTCGGAACCGGCGGTTCCGGTTCCAAGGTTTAGTGGAACCGGAACCGCCGGTTCCGGTTCCGGTTCTACAGGAACCGACGGTTCCGAACCGGATTTTTTAATTTTTTTTTTACAAACAAAAAAAAAAATTTCTAAGTTCTAACTTGTAACTTATAAGTTGTAGATTGTAATTGAATAAAATAAAATAAAATATATAAATGACAAATTACAAAATAAAATTCATTGGGTTCATAAGTTCATTGGATGTTGGAAGTTAGATCATCGTCATCCGAGTATCCAACCGAAAATAAAATAAAAAAATGACAAATTACAAAATTAAATTAAAATAAAAGTAAACAAAATTACAATTTACATTTCATTGGGTATTTGGAAATTGAGTCACCCGAATTTCAAAAATAACATAAAATAAATAAATGACAAATTACAAAATTAAATTAAAATAAAATAAAACTAAAAAAAATGTAAAGTTATTAGCCTTGCACTTAAGTTTTACCACAATTAAGTTGCCTACGTATCCTCTTAGGGGGGTTTAGAGGAATCAAAGGCCACGTAGTTCTCATACCTTTTATTACAGATTTACAGATTTACGGTTTCGGTGCTCAGCTTACTCCAGAGCCTTCGCCCGCTTCGGGTTCGTCGCTGTTAAAGAAATCATATGTCGGTTCTTGTTGGATTTCTTGTTGTCTGTATTCCGCTTTCGTCCAGTCGTCAACACAAACCTGTATCTGTAGTGCTTTTGGAGTCAAGCACGAACGTTTTTCATCCAAAATATTGCCCCCGGCGCTGAACTCTTGTTCCACCGCCACAGTAGAAACCGGTGTTGAAAAAATATTTTTGGCTATCATAGCCAAAATTGGATAGTACTTCGTAGCATCATTCTAATATTTTAAGAGGTCAAATTCTTCAGGAAAATCACAAGAAGAAGCTAGATAAGATTCAAGCTCGGCATGCGAATCGAAGCTTGATGAAGAACATCTTGGTTTTTTATTTTTTTTTGAGAACATACTATACCCTAAATTCATAAATCCAGAGGAGGAGGATAGAGGCTGAGATGCAGTTTTTGTTCGTGCAACATCTATGTTCGGAGTACCGGATCCATAAAATGTAACATATTCATCATATAAATCATACAATAATTTTTTAACTCTACCACAACATGCTTCAATATCATATTCAATATTTAAACCTTCTTTGCCATAATAACCATCTAGATAATAAGACAAAGATTGTAATTTGTGTCGTGGATCAAAAACCATACCAATCAAATAAATATTTGGAAATTCCGTATAATAATTTAACCATTTTTGCTTCATAGAACTAACGGCTTCCTTTATTGCTTGGTCAGATTCACAATAAAAAAATGCACCAGCAATATTAATACTCTCAATAACAAATAAATGTGTTGTAGGAAAATAAATTTTAGAAAAATTTTGTGTAGCATTATAAAAAACTCTTAACAAATTGAAAACATTGTAACAAGCATCCCAATGAGATTCAAAAAGTTGAATGTTAGGAACATGAAATTGAATAAAAGAAACTAATAAATCCCTATACTTATAACTTTGAGCAAGCAATTTATAAGTAGAATTCCAACGTGTTGGAACATCACGAGCAAATTTAATGGCACGTCTACCATTTTGTTTACAATATCTTGCCCATGCTTTCATTGTAGAAGGATTTCTCCATAAAAACATTAGGGCTTTTTTAATAGGTTCAATAAAACATTGAAGAGTTTCTAATCCTTTTTGAACACATATATTTAAAACATAGCATGCACATCTTTGATGAAAAAATGTACCACCAAGAAAGGGTTTGCATAAATCAATTAAAAGTGGAATAGCAGCGGTATTGGCAGAAGCATTATCAAAACCAATTGCAAAAATTTTGTTTTCAATACTATACTCTGAAAAAATAATTCTAAGCTGTCTAAAATATTTTGAGCATTGTGTGAATCATCAAAAACTCTAAAAGCAAGAATTCTTTTTTGGATTGTCCATGCATTATCCATAAAATGGCAAGTGACACCCAAGTATGAATGCGTTTGCCAATGGTCAGTCCATATGTCGGCACATACGGTAACACGACCATTATATTTTTCAAAAAAATTTTCTAACTTTTTTTTGTCTCTCACATAAATCTTTTCAAGTGTTTGTGTGAGCGTGGATCTAGGGACACGGCATGCAGCAGGGTTTAATGCTCGTCGACAATAGTTAATAAAGCCAACCCTCTCACCAAAACTGAATGATAAATGTTCTACTGCTACCATCCTAGCTAATTCTTCTCTATTTTGTTCATCACTATAACGAAATAATGTTGGTTAGGAGTAGCGTACCTGGGAATTTGTGTTTGTGACCTCATTCTGACCACTGCGTCTGGATGTTTGACTTCAATATGCTTCCAATAAGTGCCATATCCTCCGGATTTGCTCCATTTATATACTTTGTTGCAGTAATTGCAAGCTGCTGTAAAGCTTCCATCTTCATTCCTAATTTTCTTCATATGTTTGACGAAGAGATCAGATTTGTTCTGCTTCTGTATCAGATCTTCCTCCGTTTCTAGATCCACTTCCGGTGTATCAAAACCAAAATCCGGAGGTGTATCAATATCAGGCATTTTTTCTGACTGGCTTGTCAAATTGTTGGGGGTGGTTTCATTGGGATTGGGTTCATAAATTGTAAAAGGGGGATCAGAAATATTTAGGCCTAGGTCTTCAGCATAGGTCCGACGTTGCAGATATTCATGATAGGTGGGGTTGTTATGATCGAGATTATTGATCATAGGACCCTTACCTTTCATTGAAATCGAACGCCTAGGACCGTCACAGCCGTGACCCCTTCCATTTCCACCACTTCCACTTGCCATTTAAAAATAAATTTGGGAGAGAATAGGAAACTTAGAACTTAGAAGAATAATTGCTAATTGGAAATTAAATAAATTGGAAATAAATAAATTGCAAATAAAATAAATTGGAAATAAAATTAATTTGAAAATAAAATAAATTACAAATAAAATAAATTGGATATAAAATTAATTGAAAATAAAATATATTGGAATTTGGAAATAAAATAAATTGCAAATAAAATAAATTGGATATAAAATTAATTGAAAATAAAATATATTGGGAATAAAATAAATTGCAAATAAAATAAATTGGAAATAAAATTAATTTCAAACAAAATAATTAAAAATGAAATAAATATTAAAAACCTTGGAAACTTGGAGATTGAGAGACTTATCACTTGAGAGTTGAGAGTTGAGAGAGTGTTGGAGAGAAATTAGAGAGAATTGAGAAGAAATTGGTGTGAGGAAAAAATGAAAGAGGGGGGGGGGGGGGGGGGGGGGGGGGGGGGGTATTTATAGAAAAGAAAAAAAAAAGAAAAAAAAAAAAAAAAAAAAAAAAAGGGTAGCCGTTGGAGCCCAACGGCCTGCTGACGTCAGCAGACCGTTGGGCCTAACGGTCGGCTGACGTCAGCCGACCGTTGGGCTCCAACGGCAGCCCCAAAAAAAAAAAAAAAAAAAAAAAAAAAAAAAATTAATTCGTCGAACCGCCTGTTCGAACCGGAACCGGGACCGCCGGTTCCAATCCGGTTCGAACCGGCGGTTCGACCAAACTCTTGAACCGGAACCGGTCTCCGCCGGTTCAGGTTCAGGTTCAGGTTCCGGTTCAAGAACCGGAACCGGAAAACCGGTTCCGGTTCCGGTTTTTCCGGTTCCGGTTCCGGCTGGTTCCGGTGGTTCCAACCGGAACCGTGCCAGGTCTAATATTTCCAGCTAATGAAATCCAATCCAATCCCTGTTCATGTGCTTCAAAATGACGAAAACAACCTCAGACTCCAAAGCTAATTAAGTTTAGATCATGCATAACTCATTTACCAAACATGTGAACACCTCACTCTCCAAAGCTAAACCAAAGTCTTGTTTCTCTTCATCAACATTTTCCCATCTCACATTGTTTGTCTCCATGTCTCTTAGACATGCCTCTCTGCCTCCTACTTCCCATCCCACAAGCATTTGATCTGATTTTTCTTCAATCCAATCTCCTGCTGCCTTCAACATATATGAATCATCGTTTTGATTCTCTTCAATCATCTCTATGAAGAAATCCGAAAGTAGATTATCTGCCTTGGATAGCAAGGTATTATTCGAAGAAGAAGTTGATTTTATCTGCTTAAGTAGCTCCTCTGCCTTTTTCTCTGTTTCGTTTTCTTTGTTGGATTGTATTGGAGTTTCAATTGAATCATCATTGTCGGACTCTGACGATGCTATTCGTTTTTCCAAGTCCACTGGTTCCAATCTCGCCAGGCTCTCGAATCGTCTTTGCATGTGCTTTTGTTTTGTTCCTGTTGATTAACATAATGGTTACAACTCGCAATACCACATAATTTGGCACATATAAAGATTAATAAAATAAGTTCTATATATAATATGCAAGTGAGAAAGGAGAGCTGAGTGAGACCTTCCATGCGAGCAAGTCTTTGGTGGAAAGGAGAGGTGACGTTAGTTTCATCATCTTCAGATGTACAATCCAACACAGACACTGGACTACTACACTGTTCCTTCTCTTCTTCATTTCTCAAATCCTGTTACAATTCACTTAATTAATTACAGAAGAGAACAATTAATAATGGACTTGTAATTTATAACTTGACTTGTAAATACACGCCACCAACTTTCATCTATTCTAGCTAGTTTTATTATCTCACATAGTATTGAGTTTGGATAAGACAGTAATTTCAAGCAGAATTACAAGAAACAAGTCTTAATGTATTTGATATGATATATGATTTAACAATAGTACAAATATATTGAAAACAAAATAGAAAATATTAGATATGGGGTCATGATTCATGAGTCAATCATACCTGAAGTTGAAGGGATATTTAATTTAGTTGGTCAAAGTGAAGTTAAACATTCAAAACCAAATATCCCAAAATTAATGTTAAAATACATAACCTACTTGTTAAGAATTAGAAAACTAGAGAGTAGAATCAACATAGGTTTGACTTTAACTTCTACTATATATATAGTGAGAGAATGATTAGGAAAGACTCAAAACCACACACTCTTACAAGCATTTTAATATGATCATATATACAAAACGTTGTCACTCCACATACACAAACCAATTCAGTCCCTCAGGATTGCTATTTTCTTACTGTTGGGTAACAAAAAAACAAATAGAGACTTTATGACCGGATTTCTAAACCAGTGGATAAGTGTAATTAGGCCACAAATGAGGGATTGATAAAATGCATGTTTTCAAACAATAAAGAAAGTAAAAAATACAAAAGCTTTTTTCTAAGTTAGAACCAAAAAAATTTGCTTGATATATAATTTCAAAAGTGATTACCAAACACTTATTATGGTGTGAAATTATATATAAAAAAAAGATGAAGTGATTATTTAAAAGCTATAGCAATCCCAAACCCGAATCTTCACAAGTCACAATTGTCACTGATATGCCAAATATATGCTTAAAGCTCACATGCATACCTTAGTACTCTGCCATAGATTAGATTGCGCAGATGTCATGCATGGGCGCAATCTCAACATTCGTGGAAACATTATCTTATTTATCTCTAGTTCCTCTTCATCAACATCAAACCACCATCTTGGAGTACTAGTCCTGCTAATCTCTTCATCATCAGACATGGTTGGAGTATTTGATGAAATGAGGGGTGCTCTCAAATCTGTACTCTCTTCAACTTCATCATCAACCACTGCTGATGCATTTGATGAAGCAACGTGAAGGAGGAGAGCAGCACTTGAATCTGTAATATCTTCTTCATCAACCACCGTTGGAGTATCTGATGAAACGCCTTGAATGTGAGGTGATAATGAATTAGTAAGCTCTATATCAACAACCACCATCGAAGTATTTGATGAAACAAGTTGACTCTGGATTATTGACGAATTCGTAACTTGTTCATTATTTTTAAAAGCCAAGGCAACAGCAGTAATAGCAAGGACTAGGGGAAAAACAGATGCATTCAACTTGAGCTTTACTTCCAAAGTTGTGGAAATAAAGCAAATGCATGTAACAATCAACTGGGCAATAGAGAAGACAAGCTCTATCACATTAAGTTCATTTTCAACATCTGATCTGCTTTTTGTGAAATTGTAACCGGTTATAAGGAAACCAACTAGTGATATGAAAACTGATGCAACAAGGAAACCCAAATGGCTTCCTCCATACTGATCCAGTATAAATGATACTGCTTCTAATATAAGGAATAGAACCCCAAGTGTACGTTTCTTGTACCTGAACATCTGTGATTTAGAATCAAGTAAATTATACAAGTTAAGTATCCAACAGTCTCTAAACCAATGAAAATGATCACAAGAATATCCAGAAATTGAAGTGCAGTAGCACAACACAAATAACTTAAGCAAAGCCAAAACAAAAACAGACTTCGATAAGCTAATTGCTTACTCAGAATATAAGTTAGAAAAATAGCAAAGAATCTAGAATTACTAACACCAGTAAAATACTTGATTAGATGCGATAAATTACCATTATCATATCAACTTCTTACTGTATCCATACATATTATGATCCTGTGCTCATCTCTCATTCTCAATCTCTAACACATAACAAAATTTGTAGGGGGACTCCAGTAAAAAAAAAAAAAACACAAAATACATGGGGAAACTCTGATACGAGAACGGTAAAATGGGCTCCAGTAAAATCTTGCAAGCGTTCAACTCGAAAGCTTAAACTATTAGGAAAGATAGATAACCAGTAATAGTATTTGATCCACTATAATATCAGCTTAGTAAAATTATTATTATTATTATTATTTTTTTTTTTTTGTCAAACCTGATGGCTCATGGAGGGGTGTTGGAGGTCACCGTCCACATGATTAGCTATTACTCCCAGCATCCCAAATACATTTTTACTAAAAATTTCTTGCCTAATACATGGGGTTCAACTCAAAAGCTTAATTTGACCACTCTTAACTTAATTAAGATTATTTTTTTTTGTTTTTAGTTAAACCTCATGGAGGGGGTGTCCTCATTAGCTATCATCACTCTTAGCACCCCAAACACAATTTTACTAAAAAAAAAAAAAATCAATTTCTTGCCTAATTTATTAGATTTCTATCATCACAAGAGCTTGGTTATTTTCAAAATGAGCTAAATTGTTGTCAAAATCAAATCCAGTGAAAGAAAAAACAGTGTATACAGGATTGTAATCTGATAGCATTCGAATAAGTTGTGAAGTTATATAAACAAAATTTCCAAAGAATTGAGCAACTTTACCTTGCAGCAAAAATCCCACAAACAAGTTGTCATGCTCTTGACAATTTAAAATGGATTTCTGATGTAATTGTGCTTAATTTTGCAGGTTTCTGGAATTGAAGGTTGAAGAACAGAGTTTGAAGATAATAACAGAGATATACTGGATCTGAAATTGAGAGAGAAGAGTTACGAGAATTTGTTAGAGGGAAAATATACTTTGGATAAGGGAAAATTGCAATAATATCCCCCTAGCTTTAGGTGAAATTAGACCAATAGACAGAAGATCATTTTATTACATAAACCTCCCTTGGATTTCGTTGATCAAATGATTGACTAGCTGAAAGTTAACGGTGGAAAGGGTAAAATGGACTTTTTAAAGTGTGGCATTAAATTAATTAAATGAATATAGAACTTAGGCCAATCAAAACTAGACACATCACCTATCCACAACTTAAAATTAATTTAACATATAAATTTAAAAAAAAAACGTAAACAAATATTAATTCACAAGAAAGAATAATATAAATTTTCCCTTCAAAAAAAATTTACAAGAAAGAAAATTTGAGAAAAATTAATGGATGGAGATTGATGGAACATTCCAGATCTCTATCCTTCATCTCGTTCAAATGGAGTAAACCATCTGATGGTGATCTCTATATGAGATGCTCCAATTAGATGGAGGATCTCTCACTTGAGAAGGAGATGGAGCCACATACTACAACGAAGCAGATCGTTGACGAAGCCTCCATCTATAACGAAACAAATTATCGCGCGAAGCCTTCATTAGAGATGGAAGAGAGAGGAAGATCGAGGAGCGGCTCTTCGTGGAGGAGCATATCGTCGTATTTTTTTTTTGGTTCATTATGGTTTTGATGGTGATTTTATGATGGTTTGATGATAAAATATTGTTTGGGTGATAAAGATGGAGTTTGTAAATTTCTTCTTTGTGTGTGTTGATTTGAATGGGTTTTTGGTGGTGTTATGGATGAATGAATCAACTTTAGGATTTTATTCTTGGCATTGATGATGTTTCGGGGCCATGAAAATGTAGGTAGATGGGGCATTTTTTTTTTTTTTTTCAGATTAAAGAAAAATGGTGTTTGATTGAAAATGGATTTTTTTTTTTCTAGATTGATATACAAACAAGTTCAGAGGAAAAAAAAAAAAATCTCATTGTATCTTTTACATGGATTTTCTAGATCGAAGAAAATGGTGATTGTATCAGACCCATAGATTTTCTTCAATTTATCTTTTTCTTTTATTCTATTTTTGTTTTTTTGTTTGATCTCATTTCGTCTTTTAGTTCTGTTTTTTTTTAATTCTGTTTTCCTTTTTATAATAATATTTGAATATTATAAATAAATATTTAAATATTATAATATTTCCTTACATTCCCATTTCATTTATTCCACGATAGGGATAAATATGATTTTTCAAATCGAAGACAAAGGGTAAATATGACTTTTGAAGGGTCAAGGCTGGTCAACAGTTAGTCTTAACTGTGGTCAATGAAATCCAAGGGAGATTTGTACAATAAAACGATCTTATGTTTATTGGTCCAATTTCACCTAAATTAAGGGATTTTAATGCAATTTTCCCTTTGGATAAGGAAGTTGTAATATTTGATTGATTCGTTGGGGCTGGCTACTATGCACATGCAAATTTAAAAAGTGATGGTTTCAAGGGAATCAACTGGCTACGGTCTAACCTCTCTAAATTAATACCCCAATAATTAATAACCTCTAATATTTAATAAAATTTCATGAAACCGACTGCATTCCATAGGTATAATTTAATATTTCTGTTATTTAATAATTAATATAAAAGATCAAAAAAAAAAAATAGTAGAATCACATTCCTTAGAGAACCATCTATCTAGAGTAGTATGTTTCTTCCCGGTTGTCCTTATCTCAAACTGTATACGTCGGTATACCTTATGAGCTACAACATGGGTGGGATTTGAAAGATCAAAAAGAGAAATACATGAGTGAAAATCGCTTAATTTATCTTTGTTAGACAATAGGGGGTCATCATCCATATCTTCTTCGACTTCCTCTTCATGATGGTCTTGTGACGATATAATTGCTATGAGATCTTCATTCAGTATTTTCTCATGGACAATTTAACTTTTTCTTGATGTTCGTCTTCTTATATTCCTTGCATTTAATTTTTTTTATTGGAGATAGTATACTAAGCTCATTGGTAACTTACAAACAATAAATATATAAGTCTAAATTAGTGAAGACTTTCTAACTACCTAGAAGTAGTGGTATTAGCAAATATACATGAAATACTTTTTTTTTTTTTTTTTAAAGTAGATGGTCTACAAATTAATAACCTCCGCTAATTAATAAATTACTGTGCAACGGATCGTATTAATTTAGAGAGGTCAGACGGTATTCCCTGTTTTTATTAAAAAAATAATATATATTTATTATATTAATTTTGTTATATAAATTAAATTTTTTTAAAAAAAAAATAGTATCATTTATTACATGCCACGTGTCGTAACCATAGCAAAAGTAGTTATTTTTATTACATATAATTATTTAATAAATATTATTAATATATTTATACCGTATTGTATAATTAGATATATTAGAATACGGGAATTAAAAAAAAATTAATATAATCATTATTATATATATATGCTTATTATTAATAGTATCATTTAATACGTATGTTGCTGACTTTATGAACTCTAGAAGTTGTGACTATTATATATATTAGAAACTGGAAATATATGATTATTATTATTATATATTTTTAATTATTATTATTATTATTATTATTATTGTTATTATTATTATATGTTATATTGTATAATTAGATATATTAGAATATGTGGAATTTAAAAAATATATATATATATGATTTTTTTTTATTTTTTATTTTAATTACAGCAACTGCCGTGATCTGGCGAGATAAGACTCTACTAGCACAACTCGGAAAAATACTCTCACAATCTGGGAGAAGACTCCCACACTTGGGAATTAATAGCCAAGATGGGACAAATAATATATATATATATGCATACCTAGGCGTTGAACCGTGGTGGTGGAGGCTCACTCGGGAGAGTCCGACCACATTAGCAAGAGATCATTATTATATATATGATTATTATTAATAGTATCATTTAATGCGTATGTTGCTGACTTTGTGAACTCCAGAAGTTTAGACTATTATATATATCAGGAATTGAAAATAGAAGATTATATATATATATATAATAAATATTTTTAGTATTATATGTTATGTTGTATAATTAGACATGTTAGAATATGGAAAAAATTCTTAAAAAAATTCTTAAGAATATAGTATCATTTATTGTATACCATGTGTCGCGGCCATAACAAAAGTAACTATTTTTATGTTATATGAAATGTATATATATATATATATATAGTATCATTTAATGTAGGCATATCTAATAATAAGGGGTATTTACAATTAGGTCACAATCTAATTGGAAACATCATTTTTTTTACTCCTTAATTGAAATTTCATCAATTTGGGCCTTACATAATTGAAAATCAATCAAATTAGTTCTACAGTTAGTCAAAGTAACGGTTTTAACTAACGGTAAGACTAATTTGATTGATTTTCAATTATATAAGGACCAAATTGATGAAATTTCAATTACTGTGTCGTGTAAGCGCCCGTGAAGTCAGGATGACTGGAGGTGCGTCCCCGGGCTGGGAAATCCAATTCCTGGCTTGTTTAGAAACCTGTTTATGTTTATCATGTAGAGAATGGCACAATGTACGCACTTCCGCTCCGGCTTGGCTTAAGAGAAATGGAGTTTGAGCTCTCCTCTCCTAGCTACTGCCTTAAACCTAGGTGTCCCCCTAGGGGGGATTTAGGGGGGTAGCGACCTAAAAAGTGGAGAGGGGGAGAGGGGGGAGATTCCCTCCTCTCCAACCGATACCTCAAAACCAAAAAAAAAAAAATGAAAAGCTTTTTTTGATTCCTCACCTTTGCCTTTGCCTTCGCCTTTCCTATCCGTTCAATTCAATCCAGAAACCAATCATCCACTGAACCAAAAACAAGTTGCATACTAGTCTTAGTACAGTATGACGTTGTCGATCAAGTATAGCGGTTGACTGACTCTCGCATCAGCAGATCAGAGACCCCACCTCCGTCCTCCACGAGCAGTTTCAACGTTCAAATGCGTTTCCAAGTCAAGAAACGGGTAGAAGAGTGACGTTTCCCAATTAGATTGAGACCAAATTGTGAATACACCTATTAAAAATGAAGTTTGTTTGTAATCAAAGAAGAAGATCATGATCATATGTGTTCATATATAATTATTATTTTTGGATTATTTTTATTCCATATTATATGTATAATTGTTTAACATGAGTATAAATGTAAAATTACTTATTTTCAGACAATTTTACTTTTAAAAAACAAATGTGTTGACAATACATTCATATGTAAGGAAAAAAAAAAAAAAAAAAAAAAAAACAAACATGTCATTCAAGTTCAGATTTCAGTCCCTATTCAGTCTTTAGAGAAATTTAGAACTGTTCAGTCTTCAAATAAAAAAACAAACGACCCCTTAATTTTTGTATCCTGGTACACATCTTAAACCATATAATAATTAATGAGTTCTTTTTTGCTCACCCCCTTAACTAGGGGTGAGCATTACCCCCCTTCCCAAATGATGACATATGTACCAAAATTAACTGAGGGTTAATAAATATTGTTCTACCAATTTTACCCTTCGTCTGAAAAAGAAAAAAAAACACCGAATCCTAGAAATCCACGGCAACACCATCATTTAAAGTTTAAACACAAAAATTGAAAACCAATTAAAAGTAAATAAATAAAAACAAATTTGAAAAACATTATCCTTTTCAAAAAAAAAAAAAAAAAAAAAAAAAAAAAAACATTATTGTTCATCACCATCATCTATTATCTGTTCATCACCAGAAATTGAAAAACATTCTCCATAAAAAATAAAAACCCTGAAATTGAAATTGTTCATCACCATCAACACCCACATCGTAATCTACAAAAATCATCAATTGATCATCTCCAGAAATCATCACCCACACCATCTCAAGAAATCAATACCCACACCAGAAAATCAAACCCACTCCAACACCCACACCCACACCCACACCCATACCCACATGACCACCACAACCCCACCATCTGCAAATCAAACCCACTCCAATCTGCAACAGAGCAACACCTACACCATCAATACTAGAAATCAACACTCTTCAACACCAGAAATCAACACCCACACTTGTAAAAAAAAAAAAAAAAAAAAATCAACACCCACATCCATCAATTAAAAACAAAATCTGAAATTTAAAAAAAAAAATTGAAATTCGAATCACCACCACCACACCACTGTTACGATTGAATTTGAGAAAAAAAATAAGAACAGAAGAGAAAACAGGGAGAGGATAATTCGTCTGTAAATCATGATAATTTTATTAACAATGTGTTGCTATTTAAGCTTTACATTGGAGACGAGTCACTCGCCCACTACAATTGGGAAACAGAAAATAACAAAGTGGGAGAAATGCTAGCGAACAATGAGGCACCCACTTATCCATTTATTAACAAAACAAAGCAACTAACTCTGACAGAGTCTCTAACCTCGTACAACTAGCTGAGAGTTGTATGTATGTGGTACCTAACATACCACCCCACTATCAAGAGACCGCCGGAGAAGATCACCGCTGAAAGAGACTGCCGGAGTTGGCACCGCTAGAGAAGATTGTCGGAGAGAAGACGATGAGAAGAGAGAATTTGTTTGTTTTTTTTTAAGATCTGATATTTTGCTTGATTGATCATCTTGTAAATATTATATTGGTTGTGTGAATGCACTTGTTAGGTGACGCACTAAAAGTTTCAGTCAATGATATCCACTGTATTTGACCGGAAAGTTGAGAGATCACTAGGCTGGCGTATAGGGATCGTGTGTGTATCCCACTGTGCTAGATTAGCCTAAATATATTCTGTATGTTTGGGTGCGATTTCTATTGCGCGAAAGAGATTATGAGTTAGTTAAAGGGGGCACGAACCTATAATGGATACTTGCATAATTTGGGAGATTAGGCGGATCGAATTCGTAATTAGAAGGGTGAGGTGGATTCTAAATTCTAGCATTATTTCATTGTATTACAAACATTGTTTTCTTGTGTGATTTACTTAATTTGCTTAATACATGCTTAGAATTAGCTTTAGATTAATTTAGTGAAAAGATTGGAAATCATTCAAATGTTTTGTTCAAATAGTACGTGTGCCTTCGAAAGCTAGTAGTCGTATAATCCCTTAATCTCTGTGGGACATTTCCCTACTCTATCATTGCATTACATATCGACCTCGTACTATTGCGAGCGTGATGGTTTGTAGCGATCAATGTCATGTGTGGACGCAACCTCAACATTCGTGGAAAAAGTATCCCTAGTTCCAGATATTCTTAGAGAAAATGATCGAAGGGCGTTCTTCTTGCAACAAAAATTCCAAAGAATTGAGCAACTTTACCTTGCAGCAAAAATCCCACACACAAGTGTAAGCCATTCTCCAGCGAAAAAGTCTGAGACACTTTCCACTCAATTCCAGCTCCACTTGTTTGCAACTAGAGATACACATTTGGGGAATGTGGATGGATATAGGATGGGGAATTTTGGGAGGAGGTATATCCATCCCCAACCCTATTTTCCCCGTTTCCCCATTTCCCTATTTGACTAAAAATTACAAATTAAACTAAAATAATAAGCATTCCATTACAAATCTTGAGAGGAGATTTTAGATTTAGGTTTTAGATTTTGTCTTAAAAAAGAGAAAATGAGTATATACAGTTAGGGTTTTCAAAGAATAATATATATATATATATATATATATATATATATATATATATATATTATAATTATATTTATATATGTTTGGGGGAAATGGAGGGGTCCCCTCATCCTCATCACTATTTCAATACACCCCCCCCCCCCCCCCCCCCCCCCCCCCCCCCCCCACACACACACACACACACACAATTTTCCCAATTTTTTTTTTTTTTTAAATTCCCCAAACTTCCCAAAAAAAAAAAATCCCCACATGGGGATTTGGGGATCCAAGGGAAAATGTGCATCTCTATTTGCAACAAAACCAGCGAAATCGGCCTCCCCCCCCCCCCACACACACAATTTTCCCAATTTTTTTTTTTTTTTAAATTCCCCAAACTTCCCAAAAAAAAAAAATCCCCACATGGGGATTTGGGGATCCAAGGGAAAATGTGCATCTCTATTTGCAACAAAACCAGCGAAATCGGCCTATTAAGTATTAACATTTACAAGTCATTTTAAATATTTTAAAATAATAATTTTCAATATTAACAAATAAAAATAAATATTATTTTGTTTAGTATTGGTTTTAAATATTTAAATTATTTTTAAATAAATAATTTTAAAAAAATTTCAAAATTTCATTTAAATAATTATTTTAACCAGTCCAATTATATACAACCATTTTATCTAGGTGATGTGGTGTTATTTAGTCCCATGTTTTTTATAAAAAAAAAAAAAAAAAAAAATTCTTCTTCTTTTATTTTTTAATTTAATTATAAAATTTTATATTTATTTAATATATATTATTATAATATTTGAAAATATTAAATATTAATTAAAAATGTTATTTTCTTTAATATTAATTTTAAATCTCTTTATTTATTTTTAAAAAATTAAAAAATTACTTTATTTAAAAATGATTTAATATAATTTTATATTAATCAATTTCATACTTTATTAAATATAGAGCAAATTGCACTCAACCTCCCTAAGGTTTGGTCTCTTGCACATAGAGACAACTTTATCAATTTTTGACACTCATACCCCCGGTTGACTTTCTCTTACCTTTAAAAGACTAAAATACCACCATCCCTAAATTAAATAAAGAAATGGGTAATTTCATTAAAGTCCCTACTATTTGACGAAATGTCACTTATTTAAACATCTTTATCATATTAGCAATTTAAGTCCATTATTTTTCCAAAATACACCACTTTAGTCTATTTGACCAATATACTAACGGTCAACTCTAATTATATGTATAAAAGTATAATTTTACCCTTGTCAAATGATTTATTGAGTTTAAAAAATAAATATTATTAAAATGGTTTATAAATATAAATTAACAACAAAATTTTATTTTCTAAAAAAGTATATTTAAAAACAGAAAAAAAAAAAAAAAAAAAAAACTAATGATGGATAATGGAAAATACAAAGTTAAAATAAATAATAAATTGAAAGTACGATTATGAATACCTTTTTATAAAAACTATTTTTTTTTATATCCAATTTTGTCGCAAAAAAAAAATATATATATATAAAAAACTGCATATTATCCATCCTTTTTTCAGTTTTTAATTTATTTATTTTTTTTGAAAACATTGGATGGATAATGAAAAAAAACTAATGGATGGATAATGGGAAATATAAAAAAATATAAAAAATTGTTTATTAAAAATAAATTGGCGACAAAATTGGATATAAAAAAATTGTTTATTATAAAAAAAAAAAAAATTTGGTGATAAAATTGGATATAAAAAAAATTATAGGACAAATTTTATAACGTTATAAAATAAAAGTATTAAATTTTTATCCTATATATATATATATACAGTCTTTCTATTATCAGTTCGAACTAACAATAAATATATCAGTTCCTTGCATGTGGGCCATTGGATTTAAAAGATGCTTTGACAAGTGCATGCAGCCAAGTCAAAGTATTTAAATTCAATGACCCACATGCAAGGAACTGATATATTTATTATCAATTCGAACTGATAATAGAAAATCTGTATATATATATATATATATAAAAGAACAAGTGCTGAAAGCCTTAAACACAGTTGCTTACTTGCTTAATTTGTTGGAATTTTGAAAGGGCAAATAGCACTGAACGCCTTGAGGTTTGGGCAAGTTACACTAAGAAGGAAAAGTTTTGTTATTATACATTAACACCTCAAAGACTTAAATTTAACTTTAAAAATACCTAAAATGTCCCTAGTTATATTATTTTATACTTTATTTTTTTTACCCTTTAACCAAAAACTTTATAAACTTTAATAAAATAAAAAAATTAAATAAAAAATATGATTCATTAAATAAATAAATAGTTTTAAAAAATTATATAAATAAATAGTTTTAAAAAATAAAATAATTAAATAATTAAATATATAAATAGTTTTAAAAAATAAAATAAATAAATAGTTTAAACAAATAAATTTAATAAAAATTAAATAGTTTTAAAAAATTAAATAAATAAAGGTTTAAAAAAAATTAATTAATTATAAAAATTAAAAACATTAATTTTTTTAAGGATATCTATTAATAGGGACAAAAAAAAAAAAAAAAAACCTCTAAATATCCAAACTTTTATGGTAAGGATGATGGTGAGAGAAGCTTCAAGGTTCCCAACACTGGGAGGAGCCTTCTTCAACCACTTCCTTCAGTGTTAGGAACCTTAAAGCTTCTCTCACCATCATCCTTACCGTAAAAGTTTGGATATTTAGAGTTTTTCTTGTCCCTATTAATGCATATCCTTAAAAAAAATTAATGTTTTTAATTTTTTAAATTAATGAATTAATTAATTAATTTAAACTATTTATTTATTTAATTTTTTTAAACTATTAATTTATTTAATTTATTTTATGTTTTAAAACTATTAATTTATTTAATTTATTTAATTTTTAAAACTATTTGTTTATATAATTTTTAAAACTATTTATTTATTTAACGAATCATATCTTTTATTTAATTTTTTATTTTATTAAAGTTTATAAAGTTTTTGGTTAAAAGGTTAAAAAAATGAAGTATAAAATAATATAACTAGGGGCATTTTAGGTATTTTAAAAGTCAAATTTAAGTCTTGGGGGGTGTTAGTGTATAATAACAAAACTTTTCCATTTAAGTGTAACTTGTCCAAACCTCAAGGGGTTCAGTGCAATTTGCCCATTTTGAAATAATAAAAGAAGACTTTTTTTGACATGGATTGAACTATAAGGGTGCGTTTGGTACACAGGACAGGACAACGTGGGACAATTTGTTCTTGTCTCACGTTTGGCGCGTCCTTAGCATGGGATAGGACGGGACGATGTGGGACAAAAATCACAAAAAATTGTCCCACCCTAGGACAACTTGTCCCATGACATGGGACAAGTGTCAAAAAGACCAATTTACCCTTTAAAATTTCAAACAATTACAATCGTGTCTAATATATTATATTATATATATATATATCCTATATAAAATAATATTCAATATATCATATATATATATATATATATATATATATATATATATTATAATCTTTAATATTAGATATTATTAAATATAATAATTATATGATATATATATATATATATTAATATGACTTTAACTTCTACCATAGTGAGAGACAATGATTAGGAAAGACTCAAAACCAGACACATACAAGCATTTTAATGTGATCATATATGCAAAACGTTGTCACTCCACATACACAAACCAATTCAGTCCCTCTAGGGTTGCTATTTTCTTACTGTTGGGTAACAAAAAAAAAAAAAAAACAAATAGAGACTTTATGACCGAATTTCTAAACCAGTGGATAAGTGTAATTAGGCCACAAATGAGGAGTTGATAAAATGTTTTCAAACAATAAAGAAAGTAGAAACTACAAGAAGAAAAATAGCCAAATCAATGATTAAAAACCACATAGCAAATGATTAAAATGTGTTTTGGATTGCTAAAGATTCTAAGACAATCAGCTTTTTTCTAAGTTGGAACAAAAAAAAATTGCTTGATATATAATTTTAAAAGTGATTACCAGACACTTCTCAAATTGATTACCAAACCCTTATTATGGTGTGAAATTATGAAAGAAGTGATTATTTAAAAGCTATAGCAATCCCAAACCCGAAGCTTGACAAGTCACAATCGTCACTGATATGCCAAATATATATATGCTTACGGTTCACATACATACTGTAGTACTCTGCCATAGATTACACTACGCAGATGCCATGTGTGGGAGCATTCGTGGAAAAAGTTATCCCTAGTTCTAGATCTTCTTTGGGAAGATGATTGAAGGGCGTTCTTCCTGCAACAATAGCTTTCTCATCATCAGTAGTCCACCCTGTTCCTTCATCAACATCAAACCACCCTTTTGGAGGATTAGTCCTGCTAATCTCTTCATCATCAGACATGGTTAAAGTATTTGATGAAATGAGGGGTGCTCTCAAATCTGTACTCTCTTCAACTTCATCATCAACCACCATTAGAGTATGTAATTAATGAAACACCTTGAATGTGAGGTGATAGTGAATCAGTAGTCTCTATATCAACCACCATCGAGGTAATTGATGAAATAAGTTGATTCTCGATTGCTGACGAATTCGTAACTCGTTCATTATTTTTAAAAGCCAAGGCAACAGCAGTAATAGCAAGGACTAGGGGAAAAACAGATGCATTCAACTTGAGCTTTACTTCCAACAGAGAAGACAAGCTCTATCACATTACGTTCATTTTCAACTTCCGATCTGCTTTTTGTGAAATTGTAACCAGTTATAAGGAAACCAACTAGTGATACGAAAACTGACACAACAAGGAAACCCAATTGGCTTCCTCCAAACTGATCCAGTACAAATGATATCGCTTCTAATATAGGCTGTGTTTGGTTCACTGGAATGGAAAGGAAAGGAATGGAATGGTTTCCATTTCAAATGTTTGGTTTGCAAAAATCCAATGGAAAGATGATTCCAATGGAATTGGGATTCCACCAAAATGGTGGAATTGGCTTTCCATCCACAATCCAGTGGAAAGGCCATTCCAATTCCATTCAACATTTCACTTCCAAAAATGACCCTCTAGTAATTGGGTTTGGCTTTGTTTGCTCTGAGAAAAGAAATCGTGACCTCCTCCATTGCTAAGGCACCGAGTCCTCTTCTCTGAGAAATCTCGAGATTTCTTTCCATCCTAGACTCCTCTTCTTGATTTCAGGTAGAATTTTGTTTTCATCTCTTCTTTTCGTTCTCTATTTTCTCGAGAAAGTGACAAGAAAATTTCAGGGATTTTGAATTAGGGCTTGGCTTATTGTCTCACAACATGGTTCTATAATATCTCAGACATGGTATTTTCTGTTTGTGTGAGAAGGTCGGCGACGCATGGTGGTCGGGAAGAAGAGACGATGAGTCGCCGGTGAAGAAGAAGCGACGTGGGTCGCTGTTGAAGGAAAAGCGATCGAGTCGGGTTGAACAAGGCAACGCGGGTCGCTGGAGCTGGAGCTGGAGCTATCGGTCGGCGCTGGAGCTGTCGTCGGCGCAGGAGCAGGTAGCTAGAGCGGTCGTCGGCGCTGGAGCATGTCGTCAGCGCTGGAGTTGTCGATCTCAAAGACAATTAAATTTTTTTTTTTTTTAGGAGGACAAAGACAATTTTTTTAGGAGAACAAAGACTAATTGAAAAATATAAATTTTATTATTAATTAGATTAATTTATATATATAATTATTATATATACTTTCATATTATAATGTTATTATAACTATTATTGAATTAGGGGCATTTTGGTCGAAATATAGTTAATTCCATTCCTTTCCATTGTTAACCAAACAAAATAATACTAATTCAGATGTTAATCCTAAAGTTCCAACCAAACAAAGAAATCAACTTTCCATTCCATTCCATTCTCATTCCCATTCCGCCATTTAACCAAACGTGACCATAAGGAATAGAACCCCAAGTGTACGTTTCTTGTACCCGAACATCTGTGATTTAGAATCAAGTAAGTTATACAAGTTAAGTATTCAACAGTATAGATTATGCAATCTAAACGAATGAAATTGATCACAAGAATACACAAACACACCCCAAGTGTACGTTTCTTGTACCTGAACATCTGTGATTTAGAATCAACTAAGGGGGGGTGTATTCAATTAGGATTCTTGAGGACATTTAAAGACATTATAAATCCTGGTGTATTCAATTTGGACATTTAAAGACTTTAAAAGAGTCCATATGAATCCAGTGGTATTCAATTAGGATTTATATGGACTTTTAAAGAATCCTTCCAAATCCAGGTGTATTGAATTGAGACTTTAAAAATGTCTACAAGAATCAAGGTGTATTCAATTAGGACTGAATTTTAAAGGATTTTCTTAAGTCATGGATTTTGATGGATTTTGGTAGACTTGATGGTGAAAGATATAAATATCAAATGTCATAACATGTCCAGCTTTCTCCCCAAAGATTTTGGTGGATTTTGCTTCCCCTCTCTCTCTCAAATCAGAAACGAAAAGCACTAATATGTAAAAATTAAAAAAACCGATGCATGTGAGAATAATAAGCTTCCATCCCCAGTATGTTCTTTGAATTAAAAAGGAAAAAAAAAAAAAAAACTGCACATAATTATATATGTGAGAATATGTTGCAGTCACATAATTATATACAGTATAACAAGTACAAAACTCACTACGTGCCAGAATTGCACAAAACAACACCAAATTAATCTGTAGAGCCTTAAATCAAACACCAAAAAGCTCACTCTTTATTAGCTTTTTTTTTTTTTTTTTTTTTTTTTTTTTTTGAAAAACTCTTTATTAGCTTTTTATTTTAAAGAAAAATAATTCATCTACACTTCATGCAAGCAGTGCCTTTACGCAGATAAGCCTTAGCCAATTTTGGGTTTAATTCAATCACTTTGTTTGCATCAGCAACAACCTCAGACTATATATATACACAAATATAGATTGACTGGTGTATCAAATTTTGCTCATTCTACCTTCAAAGGTTTTTTTGATGATTAGCTATAATTAGCTTACTATTGATAAGTCAGAGATAACAAATTCATAAAAGTCTTAGCCAATTTTGAATTCAATTCAATCGCTTTGTTTTCATCAGCAACAACATCAAAATATATGTATACGCAAATATAGATTGACTGGTGTATCAAATTTTGCTCATTCCAACTTCAAAGGTTTTTTTTTTTATAATTAGCTATAATTAGCTATAATTAGCTTACTATTGATATATAAGTTAGAGATAACAAATCCATGAAAATCCTTGGATGTCTAAACAAATCCATAAAAGTTTGAGATAGATGTCTAAACAAATCCATAAAAGTCTGAGATGGATGTCTAAACAAATCCATGAAAGTCCATGTGGATTTATAAAAGTCTGTAGAAATCCATGAAAATCTGTCACTTAAAAAATATCTTTAAGAATCCTAATTAATCCTAATTGAATACACCCCCCTAAGTTATACAAGTATTCAACAGTCCCTAAACCGATGAAAATGATCACAAGAATACCCAGAAATTGAAGTGCAGTAGCACAACACAAATGACTTAAAACTAGGTGAAGTTTCCATGAAGGACTACAAAGCCAAAACAAAAACAGACTCTGATTAGCTAATTGCTTACTCAGAATATAAGTTAGAAAAATAGCAAAGAATCTAGAATTACTAACACCAGTAAAATACTTGATTAGATGCGATAAATTACCATTATCATATCAACTTCTTACTATATCCATACATATTAGGAACCTATGCTCATCTCTCATTCTCAATCTCTAACACATAAAAAAATTTGTAGGGGGACTCCAGTATAAGAAAAAAAAAACACACAAAATACATGGTGAAACTCCGATGCAAGAATGGTAAAATGGGCTCCAGCACAATCTTACAATCGTTCAACTCAAAAGCTTAAATTATTAGGAAAGATAGATAACCAGTAATAGTATATGATCCACTATAATATCAGCTTAGTATATGTCATCTGAAAGTTATTGAGAAAATTGGTAGAGAAAAAGGTTGGAAGTTAGAGAGAGAAAATTACTAAGAAAAAATTGGAAGAGAGAAAGTCATTGTTGAGAATGAAACCCGATAAATTTCAATTTCCAGTAACTTTAAATGCTGAGTTTTACACTTCATCGGATAATAGCATCTCCAACGGTCTCATTTGGAGACCCCCTTAAATAAGGGTGAATAATGTTGTAAGGGGTCATTAAAGCAGCATGTGTTCCAACAATACTTCCTTAAATGACTCCCTTAATAGTTAAACGAGAGAGAGAGAGAGAGAGAGGTGGGGGGGGGGGGGGGGGGGGGGGGGGGGGGGGGGGTTGGTTGTGTTTTAATAATAATTATTTTCCCATTTATTTGAATTTGTGTTGGAATATTTTTGCATGTTATAACTTATAACCATGTAGTGTTTTTTTTTTTTTTTTAATATGTAATTTTTAATCAAACACGGTCAAACAAAACGATGAAAAAGAGAAAAAATTGGTATTGGGGAAAATGGGGGACGTGATACCTCCTCAATCCTCATAAACTCCTCCATCTCCATTTTCCCCAATACCCATTTGGAATATTTTTGCATGTTATAACTTATAACCATGTAGAGTTTTTTTTTTTTTTTTTTAAATATGTAATTTTTAATCAAACACGGTCAAACAAAACGATGAAAAAGAGAAAAAATTGGTATTGGGGAAAATGGGGGATGTGATACCTCCTCAATCCTCATAAACTCCTCCATCTCCATTTTCCCCAATACCCATCCCTAATGAAGAGAGATGAAGTTTCAATGAAGATTCAAGTTCAAACATACGCGAGAGAAAACATAAAAGGAAAAATAAGGTAATTAAAGTTTTTTTTTTTTTTTTTTTTTTTTTTTTGAATTGAGCTAGACAAATCCAATTAAGTTAAGAAACATTCTATTTTTGGTAATTAATAAATTTTATTAATGTTGGTTCCTAGTTTACAAAATGGTATGGAATGCACATAATTTTTTTTATTGTTTGTTAAAAGTTATATATCTCTAGTAACCACGAGCATGTCTGGATCTTCCCCCCCCCCCCCCCCCCCCCCCCCCACCCCCAGTTTTGTAAACATGTATTGAAACTTTCTAACTTGTATCTCCATTCTTTAATCCTTGGAGGTTATCACCAGCAACCCCAACGCACCTATCAATATGTACTGCAAGAGAAAAAAAAATCAACACTAAAGTTAATACATTTACATTATTATATAGCTTTTACCTTTGTTCTTCTTGAAAATTCATTAAACCATTTGTTAATTGTTGTTATCATAAGGAAAATGCATGATTAGATAATAAATCATCCAGGATTCTTCAAAAATGCTTCAAAATTCCAACAAAATCCTACCTTGACAATAGGCTTCTCAGTCATTATAATTGTCATCCAACCAACATAAGGCAGGAACCTGCAGAGAGAGAGAGACATATAAATTGAACATCATGAGGATCAAGTACATTAATATGTTAAGCAAATAGATGGGAGCAATTGAGATTTTAAGTTTAACAGGGTCAAGGTTGGATATGATAAGGCAAATAATTAAGGATGATAGAAAGCTGACTGCAAAATTAGGATCTTAACATTCAACATCTACACTGATTCAGTTAAATAATATGAATTTACCGGTAGATACAAATGAGATACACTTAATACTTTCGGATTCAAACTTAAGCAATCAAGGCCAACATATAAATTGAAGCTATTTCTTCCCGGTTAATATGTAACTTGGAACACTTGTGAGTTGTTCTTAATCAAGTATTAATCCATTCAACTAATTCCACGTAGCTAATTTAGGGAAAGAATTTGATTCATAGGGGAAATTTACCCAACAGCTCTTCCTATGACATGTTGTCGTTTTACCCAACGCTGGCCATAAGCATACAACGTTCTGTCATCGCCAGGATTGTTGTCTCCTGATTATGAGAAAAATAGTGCATTGAACACATGATTAAATCATAAATATAGAAAAACAAACATAAGAAATTAAGAAATTATAACATATTTGAAAACGTGATACTTGAGCTTCATGCGATTCAGGGATGATTACAAGAAAACTATGTTTGTTTTAGCAACAATATGATTGGCAAGAATAAATTAATTGGATATGAAAAATACCGTACCTTTTGTGAGGATATCAACTTCTCCGGTCTTTTGCCGCTCATGAACCTGCCAATGTGTAGCAGAATATACAAATTTTTTGTATAAAAAATGCAAATATGATACTTTAAACAAGGAAAAAAAAAGCAGCAGGCGTTATGTGTAATATTAAATATTTATTTATGCTATGTTGCCAAACTATCTGCTCTGAGTTCTGACAGTTTTAGCAAGTCCCATATTCAACCCAAGGTTCTTGAAAAAAATAATGCTGGTGAGATATTACTATACATTGTTTCTTGGTTCAAATGAAAGACTAGGAACACTGAAAAGGTCTTTGCAAAAAACAATGTAAGTTTCAAGCCTCTGCTAACTTTTTTCAGCTTCCTTGCAGAAAACATTATACATACAGCAATACTAAGATAGAAAAAAAATAAGAAAACAAACAACGTTCAAGATACTTCTTTTACGTAAAGGTTTCTAGATGGTATGTATTGCTTATTGGTTGAAATCAAGGAAAACAGGAGATAAAAAGATGCATTCAAAATATCTTGCAGTCTGAAGGAGATTTCCATTATAGTAGATAGTCAATAATAATTCCCTAGATTTATTTCTCTTTCATTTGTTAGGCATAGGAAAGACTTTAAATACTCAAAGTCTTCATTATTCTTACCTCAATCACTCGATGGACAATCGGAATATCACGTCCCTAAACAACATAGAAAAGATATTTTAGCAAAACAAATAGTAGGAGCTGTAAGCAAAATTTAAGACATGGAAAGGAATTAAAAAACAAATATAATGTGAACGGATACATACTATTAACATGAAAAATATGAGCATATTTCCTGGAGCAGCTTACTATAAGAACTAAACTACAAGGATATGCTTAACATGCAACGCAGACAAAGAACAGACATTTCATTGAGAAGTACTGTTCTAACAGTTTAGACAAAAGACCCAAAAGAATAAATAAGTAATAAAAATAAAAATAAAAATAGAACCACTATTAGAATCACATTGCACAGTTAATTAAAGGAAAACATGTAAAGAACATAACTTGATAATAAATGTGAAAACTCGGCATTGCTCTATCAAAAAATCAAGACAACTGTATTGGACAAAAGTACAAGGGATGGTGATTGCTGAATAATTGACATACTTGGATATTATACACAACGATTTCTCCTGCACGAATGGGATCCTTGCTCATGTGTAGAAACAAAATGTCACCCTGGAAGAGAATCAAAAGGTCATGTTAAGTGGAGAATGAGTGCATACACGGTTTCATCGAAGCACTTCACCATACAAACACACACAATTTTGGGAAAATGAAAAAACAGAGTTTTCAACTACTATAAGTTTGATCAACAAACATCAATCAACCTACACTCTATAGGCAAAACCAATCAACAATACATCAAATTGTGGACTTCCATTTTACAAATTTCAATAGAAGATTGAGAATAAATCACACTGATAATAATACAAAATGGAATTTTACAAATGAACTCACTCGTTGGAAGCCAGGTTCCATACTCTCGGAGAGCACAACTACAACAGGCGATTCACTTCCAGTTATACAAATCAATCCTTTCCATATTATCAGTGCCGACGAAACAATCATCCCTGTAAAATAAAAAAAATCCAAAGCAACAAACATGAAACCATTGCCTTCTAAATCGTGAAAAATGAATATATGATGATGTATAAATCAAAGCATGAGAAAAAAATGAAACGAACCGAGACTGATGAACTGAGAGAGACTTTGTCTGATCTTCATAGATTTCACGGAGGCGACGCTCTCTCCAACCCAACCCATTTTTTTTTTCTCTGGATTTTCAGACTAGTCAACGATTTGTGTTTGGACTATTTTAAAGAAAATATAGCTGCGTGGCTCTTTCAGTAGAGTTCCGCCACGCGTCAAATGTGGGTCCGGTTATTACAAGTGATGGAAACGGCGTCGTATAATCAGGGAAGTTTTGCGTTTATAAATGTAACTCTTAAACGTTAAACCCTAAATTAAAACTTATTTGGTGGTCAAACAGAGAAACCCTAGCCTCCCTCTCAAGTTCGAAAATGGTACTCTTCTCTCTCACTTACGTTCGCTTTCTGCGATTGTGTTGATTAATTGATTATGCGATATTGTGTTATCGCTGATTATGTGTGTAATTTGTTGTGTTACAGACAGGTGAAGCAGTGAACCCAAAAGCCTACCCATTGGCTGATTCGCATCTGACGATTACGATATTGGATCTTGTTCAACAAGCAGCCAACTACAAGCAGCTTAAAAAGGGCGCAAATGAAGGTTTTTTTTTTTGCTTACTTGCTCCTCGTTACTACTTCTATATTCAAACGTGGACATCTATATTTGTTTGATCACTAATAGGATTTCTTTTTATTTTGTTAATTGATGAATTTTCAGCTACTAAGACCCTCAACAGGGGTATCTCTGAGTTCGTTGTGATGGCTGCCGATACCGAGCCTCTAGAGATTCTACTGCATCTTCCCTTGCTTGCTGAGGATAAGGTATTTTTTTTTTTTTTCATTTCAGTTGACTGCTTAATTCTATAGTTTCTTCAATATTGTTGATTTTTTTATGTAGAGTTTGTATGGATGATTTTTTTCCTGAAGTTCGAATTTAGGGTTTTACTTGTGCAAATTAATTGACATTGTTAGAATTTATATTTCATTTCATGGTTTCTATTATTGGATTGCTACACAATCCAAAAGACTAGTCTATTAGGTCATGGCTTCAATTAGTATATAAATTCTTTTCTATTATCTTCTAGAGTTTGGATTTTGTCCCCCCTACTCAAACAGGCCGGTCAGGCCATCCCAGTCCAAAATTTTGAAGTCCAAATTCAGATCAAGTTAAAATCAGAACTTATTTTCTCTGATAAGTGATAAACAAGGTTGCTGTGATTGAGATATGGCATTCTTTACCCTGTAGAGAAGGATTGAATTTGATGCTTCCAAATATATTTATGGATTGTTATATGATGAATGATCCAAAACATATTATTGATTCTGTTGAATATTGCTACTGGAATCAGTACAAATAAAATAGAAGGTGTTTCGTAGGATTCAAAGCTGTTGTTTGTTTAAAATGTTTCTGGTCCAGGAGCTTGATATCTCTTCCCCATAAGTCAACTTCAACAGTTTTTTAAAAGAATTACAATTCCTAAGGAAACTCCATTATTATGTTTAATAAATGCCAGTTTCAAAGAATTGGGTTTTAGAATTCCAAATTAATCTGCAGTTTGATTTCCTTTTGTGTCCCTATCCTCATGATTTAGTATAATCAAATAACCTTTTATATATGGATATTGCAGAATGTGCCCTATGTTTTTGTCCCTTCAAAGCAGGCTCTTGGCCGAGCATGTGGAGTCACAAGACCTGTCATTGCTTGCTCTGTGACATCAAATGAAGCCAGCCAATTGAAAACACAAATCCAACAACTCAAGGTACTAATGTTTGTTGCTATCACAAGTTATATTGTTTTCCGATACCTTGATTCCTGCAATTCTAAGTTTGTGTTTTCTGTCAATGCAGGATGCAATTGAAAAGCTATTGATATGAAGTGTTGTTATGGAGAACGGATGGTTTCGGTGTGATGGGCCTCTTGGATAATAGTGGTGACTCCTTTAGAGGCTTTGACTGATGTAGTTGTGCCACTAGGGAATGAAAACTTCTAATAGTTAACCATTTTGTTTTGTTTTGTTTTTTTTATCTCAAGTGTTCTTGTTTTGCATCGTGAGAATGGAACTACTTTTACCGTAACTCGGGATGAATGATGCTATAATATATTGTCATAGCTTGTTTAATGTGTTTTTGTTTGCTTCATGTTTGATAGTGTTGTGAAATTATTAACTGATTATCAAGTAATAAAATATCGGTATCGGTATCGATATCGGGCTTTTAAATTTATGGATATATCGGGGATATTATTGATATCGGTGGATATTCGGTAAAATTTTTTAAAAAGGATTTGTTAACAGTAGCTTCACGATCTACACCAATTTCTTCTCTATCGGTGGATATATCGGTCCCTGTTTCGATATCGGTCCCTCCAAAATATAGATATATCGGTGGATATGTGGATTTTAAGTTCCTTGCTGATTATAAACCAAATTCAAATGGTTATATACTCTGCTTACCTTTTTACCATTTTTGCCATGTAAAGACTTGCTCCAAAATCTTTCGCAATTACATATGATATGTTTCTGCTGAGGATATATCATATATCTATGTTTTCTGAACAACATATTTAATTTCTCCCATTTTTCAGTTGCTTAGTTTTCTTCTTCGTTCATATTGAGCACCTTTTGTAGACTTGTAGTAATAGAATATTAAAATATGAAGTCTTCTAGCATATTTGATCCGGTATGTTTGTTTCTTTCCATCTATGATATGTGTTTATTTTCCATCTTTGTCACCGACAAATTTTTATATTAACATCATTATGATAAGGACAACATTTGGGTGTTGACTGGTTAGTACCTTGGGTACTAACTAACCCAATAGTTGATTGTCACATAACCCAAAGTAAGGAGAAAAATATAAAAAATAAAAGAGTTTTGGTCACGTGGCAACACCCCATTGGGTGGTCAGTATACTTGGGTACTGACTAGTCAGTACCCAAGCATTTTCCTTATAACAATAGCCAGAAGGTCAATAGTACCACACCAAAACCTCCAAATTCAAACACTACCAAACATACTTTTAGGATATCATTTTTATGAGGGAGAATTTACAATAACCCCCGACTTTTGATCAAATGCCAAATTAAACCCTCTGAATTGAACAATTAGCAAAAAACCCTTACCATTAATTAACAGTTAGTTGACTTTAATTAAATATAATGAAATATAATTATTTAAGTGTTTTTTTTTTCTATAATTGAACTAAAAAATATATATATACTAAAGATATGTTAGAAAATAAAAAATAAAAAAAAATTATTTTAGTGAAAATTAAATATATATATTATAACAAATCAATAAAATCATTATAAAATTTAAACAAAAAATTTATTTAAAATATAAAATATTATTTTTGTATGAAATTGATTTTATTATTATTAGTATATATTTTTATTATATTTTCCTTTTTTTTATTCCGTTTATAATAAAGGATTAAATTGTAATATTTGATATATATAAAGTCAAGTAGTCAACTAACAGTCAACAGGCTGTGTTTGGTTCACTGGAATGGAAAGGAAAGGAATGGAAACCATTCCATTCCAAATGTTTGGTTTGCAAAAATCCAATGGAAAGAGGATTCCAATGGAATTGGATTTCCACCAAAATGGTGGAATGGGCTTTCCATCAACAACCCAATGGAAAGGCCATTCCAATTCCGCTCAACATTTTCATTTCCAAAAATGACCCTCTGCTATATAAGTTTTCAAATTAGGGCTTTTCAAGTTGTGGCCTCCTCCATTGCTAAGCACCGATATTTCTTTCCATCCTAGACTCCTCTTCTTGATCAGGTATTATTTTGTTTTCATCTCTTCTTTTCGTTCTCTTAATTTATGGTATTTTCTCGAGAAAGTGACAAGAAAATTTCAAGGATTTCGAATTAGGGCTTGGCTTATTGTCTCACATATGGTTCTGTAATATCTCACACATGGTATTTTCTGTTTGTGCGGCTCTGGTCTTTCCCTGGCTGATTGTTGTTTGTCTTTGTTGCTCATGCTTGGGTTTTCTTGTTTTTATTTGCGTCGCGTTTGCTCATAGTTGTCTTTGTTTGTGCGTTTGCTCATGGGTTTTCTTGTTTTCTTGTTTTTGTCTTTGTTTTTGTTTGCTCATGGTTCTATTATGGTTCTATAATATCTCACACATTAGGAATATTTTAGGCTTTTAGCCTACTAAACAAAGAGAAAACTCAAAACTAGTTTGATTTAATATTGGTTTATCCTAGTAATTTTCTAAAGTATTTAGATAAGTATTCTTTTTTATTTATTGTCTCCATTACACTTGTAACCGATTCTTGTTTTTGGAGATGGAACTTGTTTTGGAGATCTCCAAAGCAAGTTTTCACACTCCTGGTACTGTTTGTTGTTTGTGTGGAAAGTTAAAACAGAGCAACCTTTTGAGTCTTTTCCTTCAACATCTATTGGTCAAAATTATTTGTATGGATTTCCTACTTTTGCCAGGATTAGCATATAAAGTTAGAAAAGAAAAATGCTCACGACCATATTAAAATTTATGATGAACACATAAAATATTATGCACTCCTTACACACACAAAATATTAACAAATGTCACTCTTACAGCCATCGTTTCACCATAAAAGTCAAGCAACATGGACTTGAATATTATGATGCATTTGGAAAACCATCTATGTATGACCTCTGTATGCTTCAATTCAAGCCAATGATAGGCCTTGGAAATAAATTACTTGATTGTTAATGTTTGATTTCTAATTCATATGTTGTGCTGATGAAATAATAGTGTGATATTTAAGAGTAATCTTGATTTACTATGCTTGTAGTTGCACTGTATGATGCTGAGGTTTGGCTGCTATTCCATTTGTGTTCAGGTGTGGATTTCAAGATCAAATTATTCACAATTAATTGGAAAAGACTGAAGCTTACAATTTGGGACACATGTGACTAATGACTAAGCTTACAATTTAAATACTATTAGTCTATTAAAAACCAAAATCCCAAATAGCTTTTTTTTAAGTTTCCCCTTTGTTGTTAAACATGTTTATAATTTTTTAGAAATCCCTCTCCAAGATTATGTCTGCAGTTTTGTTTAATTAGATTTTCTAAGCTTTAATGATCTTACCATTATTTCTCATGTGATCTATCTAGTTCTTCACTTTTAATTTCTTAAGGGATCTAGAAAATCTGATTACTAGTTTCTAATGCAATCTACTGTAAATTTCTTCTGGTTTAAAGTAAACTTAGATGATATTGGTGTATATGTTTCTTGAAAAAAATATATTAAGTTATTAACCATGAATATTGCATAATTGCATGTGTTTAAAGTACTGTATTATCTCGTTTGTATTGGATATGTAAGAGCACTGCTCCAAAAGACACATCACTAGCAAAAGCTAAACTATGACAGTATGTGTAATTTTGTAAAAAATGATCATCAGTTTGTAACATGATCCCATCATTTCTTGTAAAAAGTGACTGGTGAGTGGTGACTATAATCATCAGTTTGCAACACTCCTTATAAAGCTATAAATAAGTGGCCATTTTGCAAATAAAAAGGGGTTGAAAATTAGAGTTTCTATGAGATTGCACTAAGATATAATTGGATTAGATTTAAAGTAATACAATCATATATTTGGTATTGCATTGATTATTGGATTTTTTTGGATTGCACTAGTTATTTATTTTTATTTTTATTTTTTGAAATAAACTTTTCTTCTCTCTCATTTTCCCTTCACGATAGTCTTTCCCTCTTTCTCAAATTGCAATTTCATCTCCTTCAACTTCTTTGTTTAGTTATATTTGTATGTCATCATTCACAGTGTCCACCTCCTCTTTCTTTATTTATTTTTTCATATTATTTTATCTTTAAAAATTGTTAGTTAAATTTTCATTAGATTTTAATGGTTTGGTCTTTATAACTGTAGGAACAATAGCTCGTCTAAGTTTGTCCCAAAGACAAACATTGAGAAAGAAGAAGATTTTGTCTCTCTTCATGCATTGGTTGAATGTCATGCATGTAGTACAACGTTTTTGTGAATTGTTAGAAAAAATTATAATGCATGACATTCAATCCAAATCTTTAAGAAGACATTTGTATGTGATTGATATAGTTGTCAATAGGCAAATTGTGCATGAATTGGTTTATAAGAGTGATGGTACTTGTGTAGATCAGTTAAGAGTCAATAGACTAGCTTTTACTAATTTATGTACGATGCCTGAGACTAGAGGTGGGCTAAGAGCATCTAGATATTTGCAAATAGATGAACAAGTGGCTATGTTTTTGCATATCTTAGCCCATCATGTTAAGAACAGATTCATTAAATTTTAATTTATGAGATCTGGAGAGACCGTTAGTAAGTACTTTCACAATGTTTTACATTCGGTCATTCGATTGCATGGGGAGTTATTGAAATGACCTGAGCATGTTCCTAAGAATTCCACCGATGAGAGATGGAGGTGGTTTAAGGTAAAAAAAAATTCGGTAAAATTTTCATTAAAACTTATCTCATTATATCAATGGTAACACATTTTATTATAATATCTTAGAATTGCTTAGGAGCATTAGATGGAACTCATGTTAAGGTCAGAGTGCCTATGTCAGATAAACCTAAATATCGCAATCAAAATGGTGATATATCGACAAATGTCTTAGGAGTTTGTTCTCAAGATATGCAATTCATATATGCATTGCCTGGATGGGAAGGCTCTGCTAATGATGGTAGAGTCCTACGTGATGCTATACGTAGGACAAACAGTTTACGTGTTCCACATGGTATAATTTGATATTTACTGATAAGTATTATGCACATTTGCAAGTTTATGAGATTTAATAATTAAATGATAATAATATTTAAATAAATTTGCAATCTTTCTAGGTTACTATTACCTTATAGATGTTAGGTATACCAATTGCACAGGATTTCTTGCTCCCTTTCGTGGCCAAAGGTATTAACTTAGTGAATGAAGAAATGGGAGGCAGCCAAATAGTCCAGAAGAATTTTATAATATGAAACACTCATCTGCTAGAAATGTGATTGAGAAATGCTTTGGTGTGATTAAAAATCGTTGGGCAATTCTTAGAAGTCCTTCTTTTTATCCCATAAAGATTCAAAATTGAATTATTATGGCTTGTTGCTTATTGCACAATTTTATTAGGAGATAAATGCCTGATTATGGGAATGATGTAATTTTGGAAGAGAGTGATGATCATGAAGCCAATGAATCAATAACAAGTGTTGAACCTTCCAATGAGTGGAGTGCTATGAGAATGACCTTAGCCGGGCACATGTATAATGAGTGGAGACATCGTAGCTAATGTTGTATTACTACTATTTTATTTTATGTTTATGTTTGGTTGTTATTTTATTTGGTTGTAATTGACACTTTGGTTGTATTTGGTTGTAATCGACACTTTATCTAATGTAGTGTTTAATTCTATTATTTGTTTTTTTAATTGTTTCTATTTTGATTTATTATTAGTAAGATGGATACTTCGAAAACTAAAGGTCCCGGTCAAAACAAAAGGTTTTGGACTGAAGAAGAGGATAACAAATTGATTGAGTCATTATTAGAGCTCAACAATGATGGAAGGTTCAAGGCTGAAGAAAACTTTAAACCTGGACATTTGAAAGAACTAGAGAAAAAATTGCATGAAAAGCTATCTGGATGTGACTTGCTAGCTAAACCACACATTGAGTCATGCATAAAGACTTTGAAGACTAATTTTCAGATTGTTCATGACATGTTAACTGGTCCCAATTGTAGCGGTTTTGGATGGGATACAGAGAGGAAGACAGTAACTACAGAAAAACCTGTATGGGATGCATATATTCAGGTTAGTATGAATTTAATTTAATTTGAAGAAAGTATTATTTTTATTTTTATTTAAAACTCATTTACTTATTTAGTGGTTGATATACATAGTCATAAAGAGGCTGCACCTTTCAAGTTGAAGTCATTTCCTTACTATGATGAGCTGTCCATGATCTTTGGTAAAGATCGTGCAACTGGACAACATGCTAAAACACCAGCTGATGTAGAAGAGCAACTTCAAAATGAAGGAGGATACTACAATCCGGATGATTTTGCTAGTACTAAGGATGTCAACAATGCAATTGATAACAATGTGGATATTCAGTTTGTTTCAAAAGCATCCAAGAGGAGTCAAAGCCAAACTGAGAGCTCTAATACATCTAAGAAACAAAGAAAAGGTAAAAGCTCTAGAGATCTTGCTGAGACACTTACAGAGTCAACCATGACTCTTGCTGCGGTTATTGAAAAGTCTTATGCTCATTTAAGTAAGGTTATTGGTGAAGATCTGAATGATAAACACATGCAACTTGGTGAGGAGTTGTCAAGGACCACAACACTTACCATCATGGAGCGCCACAAAGTTTATCGACTTATTGTGCAGGATAATGTTTTGGTCTCTTATTTCTTTAGCCTTCCCGATGAGTTGAAAAATGATTGGGCTAAAGGAATACTTGCCGGAACCATTTAGGTGGTTAGTAAATACTTTTTTTGTTTGCCATAACTTATGCCCTTTTCTTTTGGAACTTTATAATATTTACGATTGTCGTACATGATATAGGGCTAAAGGTATATGTCTGTGTTTTTGGTATGGCTAATGTTATTAGTTATGGTAAATGATCTATGTTGATGATATATGAATTATTACGAGGATGGTGGAACATGGTTTATTTCTTACTCTGGGTTTGCAGTCAACTTTTGTAAGAACTTTCTATGTAATAATTTATGTTTCCAAAAAAAAAATTCAAATTGATTTCCCAAGCATATTTCAATTTTCTTAACATTTACACAAAAATATCTCATTAAATTTTGTCAATATATGAATAATGTAGATTCAAAATTGTTTGCATTTAGATTTTGGTAGTCTGGAAAACATAGAATATATATATGACATAAGGGAAAAGTTGAGTTCTCTTGGTAAGATTTCGGTGATTTTCAACTCTAGATCAACAAACTCTATGGCGGATTCTTTAGCAAAAAGAGCGTCGAACAAGGAAAGAGATTTTTTGGAATGGAGTTTCTAATCTCCTTTTTCTGTTTTTGCCTACTCTAGGTAGCTTCTTTTCCTGTGTTTTGTATTCTGTTGTTGCTTTGTGTTGTGGATCTTCTTGGGGTTTTCCGCCCTGTTCGTGACGGCTCTGTTTTGCCTTATTGTTTTTGTTTGTTTGGTGCGGTCTTGAGCAGGGGAGGCTGCCCCCGGGTTCTTGTGTTTGTTTCTTTCGGGCTTTCTAAGCTCTTGCAATAAATTGCCGTTTCAAAAAAAAAAAATTGTTTGCATTTGAGAATTACCCAAATAAGAAATAGAGAAATTACTTGTATTATAAACAAAGAAAAGAGCATCGAGTAATTAAACATATTATTAGTGAGGTGTATTAATCAAATGTTGGTGAGAGCTTTAATCCTTGGCCTTGAAGTTGAAAAGAGGCATAAACTGCCCAGCTGCATACTGTCCAGCTGCATAGTCTCATACTGTCTAGCTGCATGGTAAATGCGGTAAAAATTATTTTCATATAATTGTTCGATTTTAAGAGATGGAGAAATGAAAAAAAACACAATTATATGAAAAGTTGCATGGTAAACGTTGAGACTCGTTAGGTAAACGTTGAGACTCGTTAGGGCTGTCTCGATATCGAACCCAAAACTACAAACCGGCCCCAATGATCTGGTTGCGTCCATTATCTTCATGGTACGTACGATTTAAGACCCATTTCATCGGAAAGCTATGATTTAGCCGATTTAATTGAAACCTGGTTTCGATTAATTTGGTTTACACTCAAAAACATTAATCCAATTTCGAAAATCCAATTTTTAAGCTTAGTAGTTGATTTTGTGAGATTTGAAGACACATATAAAGGTTTTGAGTCTTTGATGGTTAGATTTTTTTTTTTGAAAGGGTCTGAAATGTGGAAAAATTAGATGATACTGGTTTTGGTTTATATTGTTTGAATTATAAAAGCTGAAGTGTAACTATAGATCAGGTGACTGGAACAAATAGAGGAGTTTCACTGACAAACGAAGAACACAATGAGGTTACTGAAGTGGCTCAAGAGTTGAACAAATATTGTGTTAGCGAGCCTGTTAAATGCCCTCTTATTTTCGGAGGTTGGTGTGGTGATATTCAGTTACTGTGATACAATTTTGGAACCAAAATGCATTATTGAAGTAGATTACATTATGTGATCTTCATCACCTTAATGAACAATTGAACATGCTGGTCATCATTTTTGGTGCTTTGTTACATAGATGTCAGTATGTATGTATGTATGAAAATTTTCTAGTGAAGATTTTGTCCATAAGTATAAAGTGGCACAAAAGTTTATTTTTATAGAGTATAAAAATTTCATATACGTTTTTTGTAATTGAAAATATAAATTTTATTATTAATTACATTAATATATATATATATATATATATTATATACTTTCATATTTAATTATTATTATCCATAATATATCATGTTATTATAATTGTTTTGTAATTAGGGGTATTGTGGTCAAAATACAGTTTAATTCCATTCCATTTAGTTGTTAACCAAACAAAATAATACTGATTCATATGCTAATTCTAAAGTCCCAACCAAACAAAGAAATCAGCTTTCCATTCCATTCCATTCCCATTCTCATTCCCATTCCCATTCCCATTCCGCCATTTAACCAAACGTCACCTAAATGTTAACTAATAGTAGGGTGTGTTTTGCTGAATGTTCACACAAGCGGATTTGATTTGGCATTTAATCGAAAGTCAGGGGGTTATGTACAATTCTCCTATTTTGTGGACAAACCTATAATGACTTGGATTGGACTCACTGACTCAATCAACATGCATTTGGGCTTATTAAATTAATGTCCAATATCCAAATCAGTGACTGTAAAAAGGAAACTAAGGCCCAAACCCATTCTCAAATATAACCTAAGCCCAAATGATACATTTTGTGGTCTCTCCAAGAAAAGAATAAACAAAGTAGATAGATGTGAGAGAGAGAAGAGGAATTGAGAGAGAAGGGACCGGGAAAAAAAAAAAGAAAACAGAGATAAAATCCAGAGTATATGGTCAGGTCAGAGTTCATATAATCATCCATAGAATTTCTTATTTTGTATGTTATTCATGATTTTAAATATGTCTTGCATGTAAATGTAAAACATGGGCATTGGTGACATAGGATATCAGAAACTCAAGTATTTAATTGTTCAATTTTATATTTCATAGTTGAATCAAATTAGTGTAAAGCTCTTGCAATGATTCTAAATATTTTATTCTATTTCACTCTTTTATGACTTGTTTGTTTGTGTTGAATTATTTGAATAAATTGAGCTTGTAAATTTATGTATATGAGCTATGTTTAGTATTTCTAAACTTGATTAATGCTTATATACAAGTACTTGGTATGAATGTAAGGTGTTCGATGAAATTATTGAATGAGATGATTACGGTGTGATGTAAAAGTATACCTTTCCTTGTCTTGAATAAATTATTTAAGGACAATGTGATGGAGGTTTTAAGATTATTTGGATTTGTTTAAAATTTTATATCATTATTGACATCTTGAAATATATTTGACGTTGTTAGAGAATTTATTTGTGTTAGTATGCATTTTGAATTAATTTAACTTGAAATTTTGATTTTGATAAAGATTATGTATCATGACGATTTAAGATATTCATGAAATTATGAATTTACATTAGTGAAACATAGCCTAAAACATGTATTGTTTGATTCCAATCATGGGCTCATGGCCTTAGATTTTATAGTATGGGATGGTTGCAACGTCCTCATGACAGATAGGATTGTATTTATGGTCCTTGTTTTGTTTCTCAGGCCAACTAAGATGAGGATAGTACCCTCGTTGGCTTGTTCTATGGTACTTGTACAACACCCTTGTTTATATTAACACAATGTTTATTCATAGAAGTTTTTCTAAATAAATCTAAATTGTAAAAGAAAATATATGCAGCATATCCTAAGGACAAGATAAATCTGTCGCATCATGCACTGCAGCTGTTTGAAGAAACGCCTGTAAGTAACCATAAAATACTTGGAGAAAATGATACCAAAGCAAGTTCGTGCATTGGCTGCAACTGGTGTAATTTTCTTAGGTGGGTTTGTCACTCTCAATATCACTTCCACTATTACTATCGCTGCTCTTCGTGCTGCCAATGAAGCCAAGATGGTACTACCCTTAACTGTAGCTCTTTATTTTCAAATTTCATTCAAATTGATTGTTATTTGTTGATGAGATTGGCATTATGTGGGCCTTTGTATTTTGTAGAAAAAGTTTGCAATGCCTTGTGGGGTTTGTAAAGGAAAAGGGTTTTACATATGCAAGCTATGCAAAGGAAATGCAACCATTCAGTGGTCGCCGTTGTATGATCCTGTTTTCATCAACCCTTGTCTTTGCCCTACTTGTGATGGTAACAGGTAGTCTTCTTCTTTTATTTTGTCTTGGTTTTTTCCACTTTACAGATTATGTTATGTTATGTTTTGACTTTTATTTTTCTTATGCCTACAATCAAGTTTTTGGAAAACAGTTTTTCTTTACTGTTTGTTTGATATTTGAGAAGGTGAAGAATCAATGGATTTGTAAAGTTCCTCACTTTTTTTAGGGTTAACAAACATAGTTCTTAATGCAGCTTCCTTTCCGTATCATTTTACGTATTGTTTTCCTAGCTATGACCATAAGTAGATATCAAGAATTTGACGCTTTCAGTATATATTGTACAGCTGCATAAGAAGAGGGTTTAAATAAAATGTGACATCAGAAGTAAAAGACCGAACTTCTACTTTGTGCTGTTTTAGATCTAATTTGAGGTTTCTTGTTGACTGTATCGAGGATGAACACGAGTGGAAACTACAGTGTCAAATAGTTTTATAAATTTTATTGTCTTTGGAATACTAGAAGTTAGCATGATATTTGATGACAAAAGCTCAATCTCTTTGATATTCGGCTACGATATACCTTTACCTTCCCCTTAGGGTGGAGCTTCAGAACAATTGGCTTCTTGTAAAAGATAGATAAATGGGATTACATTAATAAAAAAATAAAAAATAAAAATCCCTTGGTTTTGAAGCTGAAATAAAAGAGAATTACGAGAATATGACCAGTAGAAAATCAGCGTTATAATTTTCCTCTTCCTTTTCTATTAAGTTTTATCTATTGGAAATGTTTGTTAGTTTGTCTGATGCTTTCCCAAACATATTACAAATATTACAGGGTGCAGCGCTGCCTAAACTGTCTGGGGAAGGGCTTTCATTGACCTGTAAGAGGTAGAATAATGGCGTCTCATGTTTATACTCTTTTGTTTTGGTAATCTGTGATTAGTCTTCAGAATAAAAACTTGGTCACTCAATGCACCGAATGATAACTTTATTCATAAATGATATTTTCTTGGATGAAGTCATATAAATTTTAACGAGCATGTATGCATATAATTTTGAGACAAATTGGTATCACTATCATTTACCCTGGTTCTGTTACAGAACTCCACTTGTTTAAGATTTAGCGGAGTAGGCATTTCACCCCGAGCATTCAAAACAGACTACATTCAGATTCCTTAAGAAAAAGATTGGGCTAGGCATGTATAGTAGAAAGTGTAACTGTGTTTTCCGCCCTTCACCAAGTTGCATTATGGCAAAAAGGGAATACATTTGACATTTATATATGGTGTAAGATTCTAGATTGTACAATATTTCGCTTAATACGTGCATGAGTCATGAGTGTATGACCTTACATTTATGTCAATGTTTGGTTGGTTTATTATTCTCTCTTGAATCTCTTATTTTACCAAATTCATCGATTTTAATGTTTTGTGTCATCTTCAAGTTAAATGTGGATTGTTTTGCAGTTTTCATGAACTATTTTTTTTTTATCTTTCCAGTCTCTTATTTTACCAAATTCATTCACCTTATATTTTTTTTTCTTTCCAATATTTCGCCACGGCCAAAACTGTGTTTTCTTACCTAAATAAAGGCAGCTCCTCCTTTGATATCCCACTAGAAAGATAAGCATGATGTTGGTGATTGCTGATTAGTCTCTATTGTCATGTGATGATGCTACCAAGAATCCATAGTCATGTGCAACTGTGTAAGGATGATGGACACTAAGGAACACACAGGCTCCAATTATGAGGGTGCACGAACAGAACTTTATAGGCTTCTTAGAATTATAGCACCTACTTGTGTTTTTTTTTTTTTTTTAAACTCTCACCAACTTAATAATATGAGAATTTATAGAACCTAAATGGGATTATAGACAAAAAAAAAAAAAAAAAACATCTCATACTTGGGGTGTTTTTACCAATCGTGAATGAAAATAAAAGGATAACAATTTTCATTAGAAATGGAACTTAATTATGGGAAGGGAATTATGTTTCTCTTAATTTATATGTTGGGTCCATATAACTTAATTCCCGACAATTTTTTTAGTAAGCACGTAAGTTCGTTTTCGCTCAATGAGATTCGTAATTAGTGAATTAGTGTAAAAATTCAAAAGCTTTCTTAACTAGTAAAAAAAAATTAAAGACTGATAATAAAACTCCTCTATAATTTATCGTGAGCGGCAGGATTCGAACCTGCGCGGGCAAAGCCCACATGATTTCTAGTCATGCCCGATAACCACTCCGGCACGCCCACATGTTGTTTGCTTTGACAAATAAATATATTAATCTTTGTATACTTAATAAAAGAGAGGAATTAAAATCTTGCGAGTGTTACATGAATTCCTGTTTTTTGAGAGGAGGCTGCCACCAGAAACACAGCAAAGGGCAGCAGCAGAAACAAACAACAAACCACACAATTAAGCAGGCATATCAGCCTGAACTGAAGATTACATGAGAATTGATTTCAATATTAAAATAATCTAATAATTGGGATTCCAATTTGAGCGATGTTTCTTTTGAGATTGGGAATTCGAATTCCTCATTTCCTTGTTTAGCTACTGAGTACTGACCTCTGTAACTTCTCTCTCTCTTTATTTTAGAATTATTCTTCGTTTTAAATTCACAACTCATCAAGTTTTGTTCTTTTTTGTGCTTGACAGGGTCTCAAATAGAGGTTGATATTCGCACTTTGTTTTTCTCACAAAAGAGTAATATAAACAGGTGTGTTGCGTTGAGTCTACTGAATATTTAGATTTTATTTACTTTATTTCTTTGTCTGGTGATTGTTTTAGTTGATGAACATGTTAACTCATTCATATATAGGTCTTTGCAGTTGAACAAGTCAAATCAAGAAACATCAACTAATATATTGCATCAAATATCTTCTGAATGATAATATTGGAAATTGATCATATATGTTTTGTCATAGGGCATGATTGGAGGACTACCATGTTTTGTCTGATCCTTGAGGCCATTGCGGACTAGTTGTAAAGCTTCTTCTCCGTTTTGGCAGACTTCCACGGTTGCTGAAGAATGTCTTCTTTTCAACCTGCCATGAGTCTGGACTAGAGCAGTTGAATGAACATCTTTAATGGGAGAAAATCTTATGTGGGACGGTCTCACCACATCATTGATGAGACCGTCCAATAAGATTATGTCATGCCCCATTTTAGCATTAGGACTTGGCCCCATTTTATTTTTCTGATTCTGATGAAAAAATGGGACATGGTATATTCTTATTGGACGGTTTCACCAATGACATGGTGAAGGATATCACATAAGACTTTCTCCCTTGGTGGAGTACTTGTCACTGCTTGAGCTGTCATCTTCTTGTGTATCAGATTGTTGAATCAGTTCCTTGGTTTGCCTTGATCGAACGAGAATGCTTATCATGAGAGGAATTGGGAACCAAGGAACTCATCCGCACCGCAGACACCTGATTCAACAATCTGATACACAAGAAGAGGACAGCTCAAGCAGTGACAAATACTCCACCAAGGATGTTCATTCAACTACTCCAGTCCAGACTCATGGCAGGTTGAGAACAAGACATTCGAGGATACAAAACCACATAAACAGAAATCAAAGAAGAATATAATGAAGCAATAATTTGGATCCATCATCTCCTCCTCCTCAAAGTCATTGAAATTGATGCTCCGCGAAGTTGGTTTGTCTAATCAAACAACACCTTACAGCGGCATTGAAGGTCCCTTTTAAATTCATTGACCACCCTAAAAAGTTCTGAAAATGGCCCAGCAGTAGCATCAATTACAAGGAGTACAAGGCCTGATCCTTCCAGGGCACTCAGTGGAACATCTTTCAAGTTTGCCCTTGAATTTTCACTCTTAACTCAAAAGACTTTTAGGTTAGTCTTTAACAGCATATGCTCAAAAACAAATTTCATGCAATTAGCTAGGGTTGTTCTCGTCTGCATTCACAGCTTCGATGTCATTGCGTCCTTTTATATTCTTGTAAAACAAGCCGGTAAAAATCCATTTCGATTCTATTTAAAAAAAAAAAAAAAAAAAAAAAAAAAAATCCATTTCGATTCTGTTTCAAAAAAAAAAAAAAAAATCTATTTCAATTCGAGGTGATAATGGATTTTTCTAAACTAGGCTTCAAAATCCAAGCTTTGCTGTTATATCCTCTCAGATGTAAATTTAACGGCATCTTCTCAATGCCGTTAATTTTTTATCTGAGGGACATGTAACAGTCAAAGCTCGGGTTCATAAGCCTAGTTTAGAAAAATATATTATCACTTCGAATCGAAATGGATTTTTACAACATTTGCTTGTCAATGCGTCTTTTTTTGCTAAAATCCATTTTGATTTGAAGCGATAATGGAATTTTCTAAACTAGGCTTCTGAATCCAAGCTCTGACTATTATATCCCCCTCAGATGTAAATTTAACGTCACCATTGAATCATAGCTGTTAAATTTACATTGATGCATTTTAAATTTACATCTGAGGGGCATGTAATAGCTAGAGCTTGGGTTCATAAGCCTAGTTTAGAAAAATCTATTATCGTTGCATTGATGCCGTTAAATTTACATATGAGGGGTATGTAAGAGTCAGAGCTTTGGTTCAGAAGCCTAGTTTAGAAAAATCTATTATTGCTTCGAATTGAAATGGATTTTTATGACATCTACATGTTTTACAATAACAAAAAAGGACACAATGACATCGAAGTTGTGAATACCGTCAAGAACAACCATAAATGCATGGAATTTGTTTTAACCATATGTTGTTTAAGACTAACTCGAAAGGCATTGGTTAAGGTTAATGATTGAAAAATCGATAATATCCTCGATATTTATGTATCTCAAGTATATTGATATCGATCCGAGGTATAATATCCATTCCGTAAAAATATTTTGGAAATTTTTTGAAATATCCACGATGTTTCTTTAAAATATTGATATCAGTGAACCTGTAATGTAATTTTACATAATATCATGAAAATTTCTAGAAATATTCGTTATATTTTCGTAAATGTAAAGTGTGAGATTTATGATATTCCCTAATGTTTTTTATCTACCTTTTTGTTTATTTATTTATTAAGAAAATTGATGCAGGAGATATTATTAAAGATAGAAGATTTGTTTTGATTTGTTCATGTGAGTCTTTTTCGTAGAAGCGTTCGCTGCATCAAAAGAAAATTATGTACTCAAATAGTCACATTTTGCTTTTTACTTGTGTTGATGTTAATAGATTCCAAACAAACCATATAACAATCTATTACTCTAATTTATGAAATTGCGTTGTAATTTCTTTTTTATTATTTTTCATCAAAAATCACATTTTTAAACTTTTATTTTTCAAACAAGATTAGCATAAGTTTTTTTTTTTTTTTTTTAATATCATAATTTTTTTGGTTTTTTTCCACAAGAATCTAATAAATATTTTTTGTCTTCATAAAGTAAATGCTATCATCTGATGAAGATAATCTTTCAATCGGTTTTGAATCATAAGTTTAAGGACTAAAGATGATGGCTATATAGGTTTTGGAATCTCCAATTATCCATAATCCATATACACAATTTCCTTTATTTTGAAGGATGGTGTGAATAAATCAAGAAGCTTACACGTGACATGTTCTGAATTCTGATTATATTGAAAATTATTCAAGTTGTATGTCTTGATATTGAATTAAGATGATAGCCATATTATGTTTGAACTATCTAAATCTTTGTTTTGATATTAGAATTTATATGGCTTTTATGATGCAAAACTATTAAAAATTGAAGTTTTAATGGAAGCTTTTTTTTTTTTTTTTTTTAATTTTAATTTTATTTATTTATTATTATTTTTTTTTAAGTATTACAATTATAACAGTAGGACTGCCGGACCTACCAAGATCAGCGTTTTAATGGAAGTTTTTAAATTTTTATATAGCTCGCATGAGCCTTATATTCATATTTAATGGAAATTGTGGGAAAAAACACTCTTTTTATGTTGAATTTTGAGAGTATCACTAGTTTAATAAGTTAAGTTTAAATGACATCAATGGACTAAAATACCCTTATATCCTTCTTTTATTACGTTTGTGCCATTTTTAGTTTTTTAGTTTTTTAGTTTTTTTTTCAAAAACCTCCATTGATGGAGGACCTATGGAGGTTGTCCATCAATGGAGATGAAAGACCTACATTGGAGATTGAAATAGGCATACAATGGAGGTCAAAATTGGCATCCAATCGAGGTCTCGATGAAGAAGATGACCGAACATTTTTTTTGGAAATTTTCATTTTTACATAATAAATCTCAGAAATTGCAAATATACATTATAAGTCTCGGAAATTACCTAACAAGTCTCGAAAACTACCTGATAGGTCTCGAAAACTACTTGTTAAGTCTCGGAAATACAAAATAAGTCTCAAAAACACAAAAAATCGCGAGACTTATTTTTGTGAGTGTGTTTTAAGGGTATTTTTGTCATATCCACATTTGAGATACTATTAAAACTTAAGTTATTAAGTTGGTGATAGTCTTAAAACTCACTCTTTAAAAAGTGTTATTAAATTTTCGAACCCTTCATATTTACATTATATAGTTGTTAGATATTATATGTATTTTTAATGACAAATGTGTTGTTTTTTTTTTTTTTTAGATTATTGATTATTTTAACTTTTTAAAAAATTCATTAATTTTGTTATGTTTTTAGCAAAATTTCTATATTTTTCGTAATTTTACATCAATATCAATATTTCCACCAAATCGTAGTACCGATATTTTCTTCTTTGGTTAAGGTCTTTTCTTGTTTTTGCTACTCCAAAGGTATTAACCTGCTAGGATTTTGTTTGGTTCATGAGAAAATGCAGGGAAAAAACAATGAATGGTCATGGGATTGATGAGCCCAATTTGTGGCATGGTACTATGGCAAGAGAACTCATTCAAAAAAATATGGATTTTGAAGATGAGCACCCTTGATGAGTGGTGTGCGGCAAATCGAATCCATGGATTTTTCACGATCTAAGAGCCGATCTGATCCAATTGGATCGAAGAAAACAAAATCCAATCTTAGAGGCAGAATCCGATTCGATCCAATTGTAAAATACTTAAATCTGATCCAATAGATTTGATTCATATGAAGCAATTCTTAATATGTAAAAGTTCATTCCTAATATTAACAAAATCAAATTTTCAATTCATATGAATCTTTTTTTTATATTTAAAAAAATTTATACAATACTTCAAATAAAATTAACAAACTAATAAAATAACATAAGAATACATAATTGTACACTGTGAAGTTCAAAAAGTCTTAACAAATTATAAACATTAAACATAAGTTCCAAACACAAACATAAATAACATCATTCAAGAGTTTGAAATAAAAATATAATCTTTTTTTATAACAAAATACAATAGTACCCAAAATTTGCTCAATGTTCATCTATATAAAACAAAATAAATTGGCTTAATATAAATTAAGCTTTATATTTTGATTGATCTAACAGATTGGAAGATTTCCATATGGAAATTCAAGATCCGATGGATTTTAGAATTTATCGGATCTTGAATTTAAAGTATCTCTAATGTAAGAGTGGCTTGTGAAATGCCACATAGGATAAATATGTTAATAATTTTATCTTCAATGTAGTTGTGCATATTCAACTTCAAACTGATGTGGCAAAAAAAAAAAAACCATTGTCAACATGACTGTCTACTTCTGGACATTAATTTTTCAGGACTCAGCAAATATTTAATCATCTATTTTTTGTAAGGAAACAAAATAAAAAAGAAAATAGGAGAAAAAAATTGGACACGTCATTAACAAAATGTGTTTTAAACAGAATCAGTGGAGACCAAATTTTGAGTTAAATGTCTATCAAGTCCATCTTTATGCCACGTAGGAAACAAATCTCTTAACATTGTTACCATGTCAACTATTATTGGTATGCAAGCCACTTTTACATTGGAGATGCTCTTAGGATCCAATAATGTTCTCAAATCTAATTTAATCCAATGTATTGGATCGGATTCTATTTGATTGGATTGAATCATACACACCCCTATTGATGATTGCTGCTTTTTCTATATATATATACAGTCTTTCTATTATCAGTTCAAACTGACAAAAGTTATATCAGTTCCTTGCATGTGGGCAACTGAATTTAAATATTTTGACTGACAAGTGCATACAGCCAAGTCAAAGTATTTAAATCCAGTGGCTCACATGCAAGGAACTGATATAACTTTTGTCAGTTCGAACTGATAATAGAATTTCTGTATATATATATATATATAATTGATTAATGTGATATGATTCGATGAAAAGTAATGTTAGGCTAACCTAAAAGTTCATACACAAATGATGTGATCTGTGAGTTGTTAATATCATGTTAATCTTGAGATTATGTGATGGGTGTTGTTAATTTGACAACCTAGAAACATAACACATTATTTGAACAAATATTTTAGACCGACTAGTATATTATTAAAGGAAAAGATAGATTAATGTTGAATGGAAGTAAATATAGGATTAGAAGAAAGAAGGATATCAAATCTCCTGATATAATCTGATGGAGATCTCCATCAAAACCTTCTTTTAAAAAAAAAAAAAAATTATACTAGTTTTTTTTTTTCTTTTCTTTTTTATTGCTTTTAATTAACTAATTAAGGAGAAAATGTAATTAAGAAGGGGCAAAAAGGACATTTCACTTTTAAAAAATTAAAGTTAACCCTAGTCAACCATTAGTCAATGTCCTCAGAGTAAAAGTTTGTGTAATTATCGTAGTTAAAATGTTAAATTTCAAACGTATGACAAGCTTATATAGAGTAGTGTGCCAAACAAGGCCTTAACTGGTGGGGCCGTGAGGTCGATGGCAGGTCCACGAGTGCAAACAGCAGACAAGCGAGTAGCGAGTGATTTTTATCCCAAGCGTTGAAATTACAAAACGGCGCCGACTTACAAATTTACATTTCAAATTTCAAATTTAATAAAGGGTTTAGTCACCGGACTTTGAACTTTACATGAGTTTGTATTTTACCCTTTAAACTTTTTTTAGACGTTAAATCTTTTGAACTCTCATTAATTGGTAAAATATCACTGTAGATACCCCCTCAAACAAGCGTTCAAGGGGGTAATAAATCAAATTGTTTACCGATTAATGAAAGTTCAAGGGGTTTAACGTCTAAAAATAAAGGATTTGGGTAAACTGAAAAGTCTTGTAAAGTTTAGGGGAGACTGATGCCAATAACCCTTTAATAAATTACATTCACGAACCCCAGTAGTCCACGTCAGCACCCACCGAGACGCCCTATAATTTTCCTCTTTCAACAACAACACAGTCTCTTTCTTCATTTTTTTTTTCTCTCTCTCTAGCGCTCTCGCTTGAGCTCAGGGAGCCCTAGAATTGCTTTGCTCAATTTTCATCAACTTCTAAAGTCTTTTTAGATTAGTCGTTTTAGGACTTCGTTCTGTTTAATCAGGACCGTAACTTATTCTGATTTTATCCAATCCGACGGTTCAACGTTGCTGGTAAATCGTCTCTTTCGATTTTTGCTTGTTTAAATAATTCCACCCATTTTTTTACTCCGATTATAGCTGGATCTTCTCTATTGCTCTGTTTTTTATTCAACTGCTTCTTGGATTTGGTTTTTGATCTTTTGATTGGATTCATTTAGTCTATTTCTGGATTTGTGCCTATGCGATGCAAATTTTATTTTATTTTTTTAAAGAAAAATGATGCTGGAAATGAGAAATTGGTTGCTAGTTTACTTTAGGGCTCTGTTTGTGGATTTTTATTTTGGTTTGATGTTAATCGAGTTTATCTATTTATTTATTTTCAAAGCAAGAGAATTTATGCTTTTAATTGGTGCTGTGAAGTTTGTTTGGTGTGTTCTCAAATTGTTTAGGTTCATTTCTGTTTGATTGTGTTGAATTGGGTATTGATGCCACAATCAAGATGGGAGTTTCACAAAAATGTTTTGACCTTTAATTTCACTGTTTGAGTTTCAATGCTTGGGTTCTTTTCACTAGATTGATTATTTTGTTTTCACAAGTTTCTGATTGATTGTTAACTCATTTAGTAAGGGATGAGTTTACATTTTTGTTGGCTGCAACAGTCAGTGTCGTGCTTATTCCTGGTTTTAGCTATCTAGGACTTTGAGTTGTGTCACTTTATATTTACGGAGAAGAGATCGTGCTAACCAGTGAAAATTTGGAGATAATATGCTTGAAACTGAAATTTATGCAACTTGTGAATGGATTTTATTTGGGAGGAAGTTTGTGATGAGGCAAAGTCATGAGGAGAATGAGATACTAAGCATTTAATATTGGAGTCTTAACGCTGCAATTGAAAAAGGGTGTATGTGGTAAGTTAAGTGGAAGGCTGAAAAATGTGGACTTGGTGATGGGAAAAATGATATTGAATTGTGGTTGTCGGATCTTTTGGATGAGTAGCTGTGATTCAGGAGTTAAGTCATTATGATTTCGTATTCAGACAAAAGAATGATGATGTAACAGTATCAGAGAGCCAATTTAGTCTGTGGTTCAATATGTTTTTGTCAGAATCTAATATGTGATTGTGATTGTGATTGTTGCAATGCAGATCATGGATTCATGGCTGTACTTTGGTCTCGGAAGAAATACCATGGTTTTAAATCTTGGTTGCCGGTGCTCTCTCTTACATGACCTATGCCTTTGGGTGTTAATGTTTATATCCATCCTGTTTCACTGGTTTCGGTTCCTACAAAGTATGCATTTAAGGATGGCAGCATAAGGGATGTGGCAAGGTTTTCTAGTGGATAATGTTACATGTATCTGTAGCATAGCTTCAAGAACCTTATATCATTTTTATGCGTTATTGAAGATAAATATTTCTATCGTAGAGTCGGTGAATTCTCCCATTTTTCTTCAACTCTATCTGCATTCATATACAATGCTACTGCATATTTGAGAGTTTATTTCGAATTCACTCCTAGTCTTTTACAATTTTACCCTATATATTCCTTTGGTTATAACACTATAATATTGTGGGCTGTGTGTGTATGTGTTTACTTTATTTTGTCACGTTGTTTCTTTTTAGTGTATTTGTAAACATAGGGCATACTTCTGATGGATTTCAACATACAAGTGTTGTGGAATAACACATGTTGATATGAATTTTTTTTTTTTTTTTTTTTGTTGTTGTGGTTTTTTCGTTCAGTTGCTACCTTGTGGGAGGCACCAGACTTCAGTGTTTGTGTTAATATATTTGAGATTTCAACATGCCAAAGGACAGAAGAGATCGTTCTGTGTCATTTGATAGGTATAGAGCATCTCCTTATCCATGCAGCTCTAGTCATAATCAGAGATCTTGTGCCAAAATATCTTCCGAAACTGAGGAAAATTTGAAGGAATGGGAAGAAGCTAGGTGCCCTGTCTGTATGGAACATCCTCACAATGCGGTCCTCCTCTTATGTTCTTCCCATGAGAAGGGTTGTCGGCCCTACATGTGTGACACTAGCTACCGCCACTCAAACTGCCTTGATCAGTTCCGCAAGTCATTTGCAGAAGCTTCGTCGACAACATCTCAGCCAGAAGAAACTCGTCTCTCATCTCAGCCAGAAGAAACGCCTCTCTCATTTCAGACAGAAGAAACTCGTCTCCCACCTGCAAACTCATCCTCAATTGTCACTTCAGAAGCAACAGCCACCACCAATTTGCAAGAAGAAAGAACCGAGGAAGTTTCATCCACACCACATTCTGTAACTTGTGAGGACAAGTCTCTGTCAAAGCTAGTGTGCCCCCTTTGCCGTGGGGAGATTAAAGACTGGATTGTTGTAGATTCTGCTCGTCGGTTTATGAATGCAAAACCAAGAAGTTGTGCTTGTGAAACATGTGAATTCAGTGGCATCTATAAAGATCTTAGAAAGCATGCGAGGATTGAACATCCCCTTGTGCGACCATCAGAGGCTGACCCTGAGCGACAGCACAATTGGAGGAGATTGGAGCGTCAAAGAGACATTGGGGACTTGCTTAGCACACTTCAATCCTCATTTGGAGAGGAAAGTGGTGACAGTAGTGTTTTGCCAATTGATGATGGGGGTTGGCTGACTGTATTTTTTCTTATAAGAGTATTTAGACCTGGGTCTGGGTCTAGTCCAAGAAGAAGCAACTGGTCTAGAGCCATGGATATTAGGAGGAGAAGAACTACCCGCCGACTTTGGGGAGAGAGCTATGAGGGGGAAACAGGATCTTCTTCCAGAGATGAGGAGAATGAATCTTCCGATGGTGGATCAGCTCCTTTGAGGCGCAGCGAGCGCCTCCGACGGCAAACAACTCCAGACAACCAGCCTTAGTATCAAACCGATCACCGAATCTCTGTGATCGATTTTGTACTGAATTTTCAATTTGTAGGTTTCATTACAGTTTTACAGTTTGAGTTTTTCAATTGTTTTCTTGATGATCTATGCACAAATTGCTGTAGAAATGGGCGTAATGACTGGTTTATTATGTTTCAGGTGGAACAGAAGGAGAGGACTGGAATTTCTACTACATGGGATGGGTATCTGTTGCACAACTTGCTGGATATATTGATAAGAGTGATCAAATTGTAATTTATATGAACTTCTAGTTGATCTATATATCTTTTTTATCTTTTTTTTTTAATTTTTAAAAAATTCCAATTTGTTTCTGCTTGTACGTCAGAATTTTCTCTTTGAACTTGTGAGCTTGAAATAAATTTTATTTACTTGTGGCTTTGAAACCAAACCAAGATGAAGAAGGCATGGGCTGATGGGTAACAGCTCAGTTTCAATAATGTCTGTAAAGGCCCTGCAATGACTTGTTTATCGCTTGTTCATGACCACCATTTCCGTAGTTGTTGTGATTGCTTTCGTGCCCATATTATTCAAATCAGATTTTATATCAACTAGTCAAAGCAATTAATTGCCCTCTTTTTAAGCTTCTCTTTGCCTTTTAGTAAACGAATTTAAACGAAAACTTTTATTTTATTTTATTAATAAGAAGAGATTGGTTCATTGGTATAATCCTCATATATGATTTTGTAAATTTTATTTATTTTTATTTATTTTTAAGAATTTTTTTTAATCTCTCATTTCTTTTTCTTTCGTGGTTTGGTTGTCATCTAAAGTTTTTTGAATGATTAAAAAGAAGTCTTTTTTAGGTTTAACATGAGAAATTCAAATTTTGGACTTTTGCAAACAACGTTTTTTGAGCTTTGATTTGTATTAAAAATAAATTAATTAAAATGTCAAAAATGATTTTATGATATTGCCATTTTCAACAGAAAGCTCTAATAATTTTTTTTTTTAGTAATTTAATGATATCAAAGGTTTTACTCTTTCTAAATTTATACAAGTAAATAATCTACTAACCCAAAGAACTTTTTAAAATCTACCAACTCCAAAGAATTTTTTTTTAATTGACAATTAAATTATCACATTTTTTTTTTTTAATAATAAAAACTCAACTTGTAGAGGAACTATATTTAAAGTTTGTATAACTTTGACGCATTGTCAAAATTGATAAGATCTTAAAGACCAAGAGCATCTCTAACCCGAATAGTTTTTTTTGTGCAATTTTTGCATTAAAATAGTGCAACTTTTACACTATTTCACTATTTCATCTTGAACCTACTGCACCAAATTTTTCTCTAAAAAGAATATTCCCTTTCTTTCCCTTTTTTAAATATTTCTCCACAATTAATATTTCACCCCATAATTAATATAATATTGCAATACAATACGAAATTATGAAATTATGAAATTAATACATTAATAGAAATTAAATTAAATTCGGTAAAATATTGCATTTATTATTAAAATAACTTAAACATTACATTTCATAAAATAAAAAACAAAAAGCATAAAAATAAAAGTACATATTGATCATCATCTAATTATCTGAATTAGTATATTCATCCCACAAATGATCTATTAAGGCATTTCGGAGTGCAATGTGAGCCTCTTTATCCCTGATTTTTCTATGTCAAGCTAGGAATTCTTGAAATCAGGTATTTTCATCTAGCACTATCTCAACTTCTAGAGTTGGTGCTTCCATATGATCCTCAATTGCTGCATCAACATCATGTTTATCCTCGATTATCATGTTGTGCATAATAATGCACGTAGTCATTATATCATGTAAAACATGTTTATGCCAAAAACGCGCCGATCCTGCCACAATTGCAAACCGTGATTGGAGAACTCCAAATGCACGTTCTACATCTTTTCTACATCCTTCTTGTTTAATTGCAAATAATTTGTTTTTCGGACCACATGGATCGTGAATAGTTTGTACAAGCGTAAACCATTTTGGGTATATACCATTAGCTAAATAATAACTCATATTATATTCTTTTCCTTGAATGACATAATGAGTTGGAGGAGCAATACCTTGAGTGAGGTTGACAAAAAGATGGGATGCCTCCAACACATTAATATCATTATTCGTACCCGGCAAACCAAAATAGGCAAGACATATCCATAGATCATAATCAGCTACAACCTCTAGAATAATAGTTGGGGATCCACTACGACCTACATATTGTCCTTCCCAAGCCGTTGGATAATTTTTCCACTTCTAGTGCATACAATCTAGACTACCCATCATTCTTGGAAAACTACGATCTTTACCAATACGGATTAGTCTAGCAACATCAGTAGCGTTAAGTGATCTTAGATACTAATCTGCAAATTCCTCCACAACAACACAGTAAAATCTCTTCAAACTTTCAATTGTTGTAGACTCTCCTATTTTAATATACTCGTCAGTAGCATTCGCTGGTAGACCATATGCCAACATCCGAAATACTGCTGTTATTTTTTGAAGAGCGGACAAACCCAGTCTACCCACACTATCTATTCGTTGCACAAAATAGTTGTCACGAGCTTCCACTATTTCAACAGTACGAATGAATAAACTTCTACCCATTCGACAGCATCGACGGAACATTTGATCGTTATACTGTGGGTTCTTGACAAAATAGTCATAGAACAAACGACGATCAACACTTTCCTGGTCTCAATTGATCACTATATGACCAAGAATTGAGCCTCCACGGGTCACTGGATTATTTTGTTGATTGAGATACTGAGCGATGACCCGTTGGATGTTACCATGTTCGGCAATTATCACATCTTGTTCTAAATCAATCGCTTCAAGATTTGCCAGAAGTTGCTCTTCCTCATTGTCAGAAGATGAAGATGAGAAATTAGATGGACCTCCGATATCGAAATTCATTTTTGCTTGGAGTTGAATTAAATGAGTTTTAGCAGACTTTGGTGTATGTTATTTATCATTGTGAAATATACTATTCTAGATAAGAAATCTGAGCACGGTTAATTGCCAACCGTTGGATGGATTGCATCACCATCTGAACTGTAGGTTACCTCTCTATTATAATATCTTATCTTTTCGATGTGAACCGAATGGCAAGTTTTGACCTGGGTCGCGTATTTATCAAAATAGGGCTGCAAGAATCCTCAATTCGATCGAAGAACATGAGCAGTGACTGATATAAACAAGTTCAAAATTAAGATTAAAAAGAGGTAATTACACAAAATTGACCAATGAATCGTCTAATTCGCATGCTCAATTGCATATTCCAACACTTAACTCGTTCGAGTAGCTCCATTTGAAAGAATCCCCAATTCTATCGAAGAACATGAGCAGTGACATATATAAACAAGTTCAAATTTTAAGATTAACAATTGTTGATTACACAAAATTGACCCATGGATCGTCTAATTCACATGCTCAATTGCATATTCCAACACTTAACTCGATCGAGTAGCTCCATCTCATATGAATCCCCAATTCGATCGAACAAGATGAGCAGTAAATCATAATATCTAGAATATAATTTTTAATTTAAAATAACGATTGCGATACACGTGCTTCTAGAAGGGCGAGTGGATGACAGCTATATCCAGCTAGTTAACAGCTCAGAACGTGGCCGATAATAGTTGCAAGCCCACGTGGAAAAAGTAGATACAGATAAAAACACTTTAATTCAAAAAATCCAACGCGTGAACCAGATTCATTGAACCTAGACATCTAGTACGTGTTGTGAGGCCCACTCACTCACTAGTAAACCATTGGATGGGTTTTCAGAGCATCTGAACCGTAGGACACATCTCTATAATAATATCTCAAATTTTCTAGAAATTTGATCTTCACTTTTCCCAAAATATCAAGATAAGATATCTGAGTTATTAAATACCAACCATTGGATGGATTGCATCACCATCTGAACCGTAGGATTAAATCTCAAAAATAATATCTAAACTTGTTCAGAATTCTTATCTTCACTTTTCCCAAAATCTAAAGATAAGATATCTGATAATCATCTAATGCCAACCAATGGATGGATTTCCTCACCATCTGAACCGTAGGATTAAATCTAAAAAGAGTACCTCATAGTTTCTATAAATATCAACCCACACTAAATTAAACCTATCCCTTCAAATCTCTTATCCCTTCGAATCACTTATCCCTTCAAATCAATTTTCCATTCAAATCACTTTTTCCAGAAAATATCTTCAAGCTGAAGTTCTTCATGCACACATGCAAAAGACACACACATTTGTCATGTATATCTTGATGTTTCGCAAAACCCGATCATAGGTATTTACCAATTGAAGGAGATGTTCTAGTCTCGAGTTGAGAGTGAATACAACAACAACAAACCATATTTTATCACTGAACTTCGTAACAACATAAGTTTTCAGTGTCGAATGGGAACTATCCTTAACGCAGTTGGGAAATTACGGGGATGTCCACGACAAATCGAAAGTCTTAATCCTAGTGGTGCCTCTAAAGCTGATATTGTGAGTATTTGTTAAAATTAAAGTTGTAGAAAAATTATATTTAATATTAAATTTTAACAATATATATTTGTATCATTTTGTAGATGAACCGAGCAAAAGTCTTATTAGCACAAGATAAGAAATTCAAAAATGGATTCAAGTTTGATCATGTGTGGCCCATTCTCAAGGATATGCATAAATTTTCAGATAATGATACTGCAACATCAGCCTTGCGAAGGCCACGTGGTCATATTGTATCATCACAAGAAGACTCTCCAACAACGGCATCTCTTGGGCTATCTTCATTTTCTCTTAATATAGCTAGTGATGACGTTAGGGGTAGTTCATCTCAATGGCCAGTTGGGGTGAAGAAAGCAAACCTAAAAAGGAGGACTACGGAAGAAAATTCAACAATTGTTGACACTTTTAAAGAAGGGAAAGAAAAAATCATGGAAGTTTTTGAAAAAAACAATCAGGAGAGGCAAAGAACTAACGATATTTTGGAGAGAAAATTGGAGCTACGGGAAACCAAAATTATAATGATGGATTTGGATTCCATAACTGATCCAAGAAAGCGCGAGTTTGTGAATCAACAACAATTAAAAATTATGGCAAAACATGCTCGGCAACAAGGCCAGGGATCTGGTAGTTCATATGGTGATTTGGGTGATTTTTCAATAATCTCGGAGGATCTAGAAATGGTCTTCCAGACTATTAAATCGTTATTGTAATTTATGTTCGTATTTTTCCTTAATTTTAGTGTATTCCAATTAGTTGTAATTTATTTTATCACTGTGAAGTTTGTATTTCGTTTTTAATGTTTTTATTAATTAATGTATTTTGCTTTAATTTCCACGGTTTTGAATTAAGTGATTTATTTTTAAAAAATGCATTTAATTTTTTTAATTATACACTTCATTTTAGTTTATTATAAATGTTAATATCAATAATAATTAAATCAAAACAAAATCATTAAATAATAAAAAGGACCAAATCGGAATAAATTTAATTGATCAGGGTAAAATTGTGAATAAACAAACCTTTAAATAAAGGATATAATTAGAATAGATTTTAAAAAATAGGGTTAAAATGTGATTTTATAAAAGTTGAGGGATAAAAAAAAAGAGACAAAAATGAACAGGGTCTGCGCAAAGATGAACAGTGTCGCGCAATATATTGCGCAACACTGTTCACCTCCCGACCATTGGCACAGTGATTGTCGTTGGGTTGGAGGGTGTTTCTGCGGCAATTTGGAGATGCCGCAACGGTTGGCGCAGGGTTGGAGAAGGTCTAAAAAAGTCTTGCACATACCACCGCACATCGAAGTTTGGTGGTAAGAGCTTTTATTTGGTCAGCCGGAAAATATTTTAGGTTCGAATCATCGCCACCGGCCCAACTTAACCGATATATTAAAACAAAAAAAATGCATGTCATTTGTAATAAATAAAATAATGAGTTGATAGATCAATTTAACTTTGATGAATTGGAGAAATGTTTCAATACACTTAAGCATATGTTGTTTTTATTGAAAGGATATATTGATTGAACTTTGATGAATTGGGAAATACTAAAATTATGCTTGGGCTTATACGTCCTACCCACCTGTATTCTGTCATGAGCATCTCCCATATAATTCGTTATACATGCCACATGATATAATTTATGGATATTATTATTCCCCCACCCCCCACCCCCCCTGTAGTTTGCTATATTAGTAACTTTGCCGCCTCTAATTTCAAAAATGGTTAGTCTTCCCCTTAAAAACCAATTTATTCAAAGTTTTGCCCCTTCCGTCAGCTTTTCTGTCCAAAATCATGTTGATTGTTAAAATTGAAAATGAAAAGACAACTTTACCCCTACAAACACTCATGATAAATCATAACCCACACAACCAACAGATTCACAAACAAAAAAGCAAAAAAAAATAAAATATCATCAACACCTCCAAACCCAGAACACCATCATCAAACCCAAACCTAAACCCATAACATTGTCATCAACATCAAATCCAAACCTAAACCCAAACTCAGAAATTTCATCATCAACACCGCCAAACTTGGATCAGAAATTCATCATCAACACCACCAAACCCATAAATTTATCATCAACACCATCAAACCAACACCAAACCCAGAACACTATCATTAACACCACACCATCACCCAGACATTAACATCTCCAAATTCAACCATCCTGAAAAACACATAATTCACTATAGAACACTATAATGCTATTTTCTTTCTCCATCCACCAAGAAAAAAGCAAAAACCCTCCCACCACCGACAACACCAACCCAGAAAATCAAACAAGGAATCAAAATACATTTAAAAAAAAAAAAAAAAAGCAATAACACTCAAACACCATCATACATTCATACAAACCCAGAACAAAATCAGTTTAAACTAGAACTCGAACCTAGTCAATCGTTCGAACTCAAACCACTTCAAACTAGAAGCATCGACAATGACCAGAAGCCCGATCAAGTGCTAATCTTCTCTCTCTCTCTCCTCTTCTTATTTCTCTGCTCTGGGATGGTTGACAGTAGGTGGTTGATGGTGGTGATGGTGGTGATGGCGGTGGCGATGGGCGGCAAGGGTTCAATGATTCATTGTTGGATTTGATGAAATGGATCTAATGGTGAGATGAATTTGATGAAATGGATCTGATGGTGAAATAATAAATATTAAATTAAATAATAAAAATATATTTATTATTTAATTTAATATTTTATTATTTAATATTAGTTTTTTTATTAAATAAATTATTATTAATTGTTTAATTTACCTTTTACCGCATTACCCTTCTATTTTAACGGTTAAACCACTATTTAATGGAAATCCTAATGGCAGGGGGTAAATATTCGAATAATTTCGTTTTCAGGGGGAAAACTAACAATTTTTGAAACTAAATGGGGCAAAGTTACTAATATAGTAAATTATAGAGGGAAAATAATAATATCCTAATTGAGTTGATCGTATACGTACAGTGCAATGAGGGCTCATTTGGTATACTATATTGTCTTGTATTGGATCGTACTGTCCATTGTATTAAATCAATCAAAATGTATTAGTTAATATAATACAGTGAATAGTACAAAACAAACTAAACATTATATTGTATTATTCTAATACATTTTAAACTCCTAATATAATACAGTGTAGTGTACCAAATGAGCCCTAAAGCATTTATTGATGAATCTAAGGATGGCAAAAATCCGGTTCAAGTCCGGGTATACCAGGACCGGGCCAGATACCAATTGAAAGTTCGAGTATCCACCCAGGAAAAATCCAGATTTTGCAATCCGGGTACCCAACCTGGAAATACTCAGCCGACTATCCCGATATCCATACCCAGATTTTACCCGAGTTCTACTCTTTTTTTTTTTTTGTGGGATAATTACCCAAGTGACCATCGAATTGATGACATACTATCAAAATGGCCACTAGATTGGAAAGTTGTTCTAAAATGGCCATTTTTGGTAAACTTTGTGACACTAATGGCCATTCCATCCAATTCTATCTAGGGGGAATTGCACAAACATCCCTTGAGATTTGATGAAATTGCACAAATATGGCAGTTTTGGCCATATACACACAAACTTCCCTCAACATTTGAAAATTGTTGCACAAACATCCCCTGCCGTTAGATAAATCCGTTAGTTAATGGTCAAAAGTGTAAAAAGTCTAAAATACCCTTTATTTTTATTTTAAATAAACTAAAAAATTAAAAAATAAGATAAAAGATATATAAAAAAATATATTTTTGATAACATGAATGTAACTTAAATCTGAAACCTGGAGAAAAAAATCATCTTTACAAATAAAAAAAATAGTTTTTTAAACAATTTAATAATAAATAAATTTTAAATTTTAAATTTATATAAAATCAAGGGGTAATTGCACAAACAATTTTTTTCTTTTTTTTGAAGATGAATTTTTTTTCCAACCTTTTGATTTAAGATACATTCATATTTTCTAAAAGATTTTTTAATATTTTTTTATCTTATTTTTGAATTTTTAATAATGTTTAAAATAAAAATATAGGGTATTTTGGACTTTGTACACATTTGACCATTGACTAACGGATCTATCTAATGGTAGGGGATGTTTGTGCAACAATTTTTAAATGTTGAGGGAAGTTTCTGCGTATATGGTCAAAACTGCCATATTCGTGCAATTTTATCAAACCTCAGGGGATGTTTGTGCAATTCCCCCTTTTATCTAATTCCATCAAATTCCATCAAATGAGTGGCATTTTGGTAAATAAATGGATGACATTAATTTATTTTAGATGTTTTTTTTGGTAATCAATTTTTTCAATGAGTGACATTTTGGTAAATAAGTAGATTACATTAATTTATTTTAGATGTTTTTTGGAAATCAATTTTTTTTTTTGAAAAGAATAATTATATTTAGTGTGTGTGTATATATATATATTTACACACACTAAATATAATTATTCTTTTCAAAAAACAAAAGAAATGGTTTAGATCAATATACACATCTCTTCTTTGTTTTTTAGATTTTTTAGTCTTAATTTTCTTTAAAAAGAAATATATATATATATATGTGTGTGTGTGAGATATATATATATATATATATATATATATATATATATATATATATATATATATATATATTTGAGCAGTTGAGCAGTCTTTCTATTATCAGTTCAGTTATATATATTTGAGCAGACTTTCGATTATCAGTTCGAACTGACAATAAATATATCAGGACGAGAATGTGGACCACAGATTATGGAAAAGTTTTGACAATTGCATACACTTTGAGTCAAGGTATGTAAATCTAGTGGTTCACATTCTTTGCCTTGATATATTTATTGTCAGTTCGAACTGATAATAGAAAATCTGTATATTTGAGATATGTTATACATATATACACACTAAATATAATTATTCATTTAAAAAAAAACTAAAATAAATTAATGTCATCCCCTTATTTACCAAAATGCCACTCATTGGATGGAATTTGATGGAATGACCATTAGTGTCACAAAATTCGCCAAAAATAGCCATTTTGGAACAACTTTTCAATCCAGTGCCCATTTTGATAGTGTGTCATCAATTCGATGGCCACCGGGGTAATTATCCTTTTTTTTTCTCCCTTTTTACAATTTTTATAACAAAAAAATTAAACTGATTATCCCCTTAATTTTTCTATGACCGGTCAGATTTTTTTTAAAGTATTTCTTTCTATGTTTGACCTTTTTGTTTTGTTTTCTTTTTAGTTTTTTTTTTTTTTTTAATGTATTAAATATGCAACTGGAATTATTTTTTAAAATAAATGTTTTTTCAATTTTAATTATTATTATAAATGATAATAAATATTTTTTAAAATAAATTAAAATATCAAATTAGTGGTAATCTGTGATTTTTTTAATGAATTAATGGTAAATTTAAAAAAAAAAAAAAAAACATGTAAATATCAATATATTATTGTTCCTCCTCTTTTTTTTTTCTTTTCTTTTTTTGAAATTAAAAAAAATGTAAAAAAAATAAATAAATTAGGGTTGACAGTAGAAGAAGGTTTTACCGTGGGAGATTCGTGAAAGAGAGAAGATTGGGAAAAGGAATTTGGAAAAACAAAATTAGGTTTTTTTTTTTTTTTTTTTTTTTTTTTCTTTTTTTGGGACAGTTTGATTTTAAACAAAGAAAATTAAAAAAAACTGGGTTTCAGTCAGATACCGGATATACCTGAACTAGGGTCAGTACACAACCGGCCGGACACTTAGGATTTCCGGCCCGAGTAAGGCCAGGTACACTTGCCATCCCTAGATGAATCCATGGTTTCAAATTAGATTTGAAATGGTTCAAAATTTCATTCAAAGAAAAAAACAAGCAGACAAATAATAAAATGAGTGCCACTGATCGGAAGCCCAGCATATGAATATAAATTATATAATTAATTCTAGGGGTTTTATCATTTTGATCTCTATTTTTTCAAGCTTTATGACTTTTTTAAGCTGTCTTTCTATTTTTTTTTATATTTTCAAAAACTTATTAATTTAATCCCTTCGACCAGATTTAAACGATGAGCCCACAAAGAAAAGTTAAAATGACCTTTTTAACCTTTATAAAAAGCTTAAAATAATAAAATAAAATAAAATAAAATACTTAATTAAAATAACAAATCTTATTATTGATCTCTGATGGCACCTTATTAGATCATCATCATCAACAACCTTCAACCCCCCAAAATTAAAAAAAATAATAAATAAATAAATAATTCATCTCTGATGGCAAATCAACCACAATTGTCAATAAAACTGGTAAATAAAGAATGAACTTAAAAAACTAAGAACAGCCAATTTAAACATAGTCCAGTATCAGATCCTAGACTTTTGGATTTATTTGTATTCACTATTCACACAAGTTTTTGAGCAATTATATGGAAAGAAAATTGAAAATCACATCAAACCAAAATTTCGAGATCTATAGGACAAACCCTAGAATCCAACTCCAGAAACTGAGGAAACTGTTTATTGATTGACACGAGGACTTCAAAGACTGAAACCTGATATTGTGTTTCAGACCCAAACCCAAAATCCAAACACACCAGCTACCATCAAGGTCCCCTTTTCGCGCTCGGCGAACGGTGTTGAGAGAGAGAGAGAGAGATAGTGTGTGTCAGATTTGATGGAGATCCTCCAGGTTCCAACAGATCAGCGATGGAAGAGATCGTCCATATGATTGACGAATCTTCCTACGATCCACTCCTTCGTCGACCTGATCGAGGAAACACTCCTCCATCGTTCTAATGGAGGAGACAGAGGAGACACTCCTCTGTAAGATCGATGATGGAGGCAATCCTCCATCGTCGATCTAATCCGATGGAGGAGAGCGGTTTACTCTTTTTTTTTTCTCTCTAGATTTTGATGAAATTTGGATGTTTTGAGTTCATCAGTCTTTGGGTTTTCCAGTTACAAATATGGGTTTCTGGGTTAGAAGATACCACTTAGTGAGGAATCAGATGGAGGTTTTGAAGAAATTGATTTGGATGATGATTGATGACAGTGATGGTCGAAGAAATTGGGTTGAGTGGAAATATTGGAGATGGAAGTAATAGGTTCAATCTGTTGCAGGAGTTTTTTTTCATTAAGATTGTTTTTTATTTGAGATCAATAATAAGATTTGTTATTTTAATTAAGTTGTGTAAAAATAAAATTAGTTTCTTAACATTTTATTTTTAGACTATTTACCTTTTATTTTATTTTTTTTAAAAGAAATTACTTTCTATTTTTTTTTGGTGTTGACACATGTATATTTATGGTTTAAAGATAAAAAATAGGGAAAATTGCACAAACTTACCCTAACGTTTCTTATTATGGCATAATATTCAACTAATGCCTTTAATTGCACAAACAACCCCTCCTTTTAGTCAACTTTAGTTAAAAATAGCCATTGACCATGATTTTTTTTTGAAAGCCCAAAATTGCCCTTGCACTTTATTACAAAAAAAAAATCTTAATTGCCCTTTATTTAAAACATTATCTACTTTAAATTATTAGAATATAAAAAATAAATACTAAACATAATCATTTTTAAATAAATAAAAAATTCAAAAATAATATATTAAAAACAAAACAATTTAAGAAAACGTTATTTTGAGAAAATACAATTTAATAATATATTAAAAAAAAAAACAAAAAAAAAACGTTATTTTGAGAAAATATAATTTAAAATTATGCAAGTCCAATATGAATAGTGGTAATGTGCTACATATTTTTAAAATTTAAAACATATATATATATATATATATATATATATTTTTAAAAGATTATGTTTAGTATATATATATTTTTTAATTTTTGAACCAAAATATAATGCGTGATTTATATTGAGTCAAATTATTTTGTCTTATAGAGATGAACATTGAACAAATTTTCGGTGTTATTGTATTTTATTATGACAAATGATTATATTTTTATTTCAAACTCTTGATGATTTTATTTATATTTGTGTTTAGAATACTAAACATAATCCTTTTTAAATAAAAAAAATTCAAAAATAATATAATAAAAACAAAAAAAATTAAAAAATATGTAACATATTACCACCATTTATATTGGACTTGCATAATTTTAAATTATATTTTCTTAAAATAACTTTTTTTTTGTTTTGTTTTTAATATATTATTAAATTGTATTTTCTCAAAATAACGTTTTCTTAAATTGTTTTGTTTTTAATATATTATTTTTGATTTTTTTTTATTTAAAAAGGATTATGTTTAGTATTTGTTTTTTATATTATAATAATTTAAAGTAGATAATGTTTTAAATAAAGGGCAATTAAGATTTTTTTGTAATAAAGTGCAAGGGCAATTTTGGGCTTTCAAAAAAAAATCATGGTCAATGGTTATTTTTAACCAAAGTTGACTAACATGAGGGGTTGTTTGTGCAATTAAAGACATTAGTTGAATATTATGCCATAATGGGAAACGTTAGGGTAAGTTTGTGCAATTTTCCCTAAAAAATACCCTTAGAACCATTAAATTTGACAAACGGTTGACTCATAAAGGGATCAAATTGATGAGTTTTTTAAAATATAGGGAGCAAAATGATAAAACCCTGATTCGAATATCCTTAAACCGAGATGACTCGGTGAGTAAATAGTGGGCCGAGTTATTTAAAATTCAAAAACGCAATAGCATTATTGCATTATTAAAGTAAACAGTATTACCACAGCTTACAAACAAAATGTAGCCACCTTGTCTTTCCTATATTTGTCCTTTTTTTTATTCCAAAAAAATAAAAGAAAAAAAGTAAGAATTGTTTTGTCTAAATTCCTCAAAATTCTCAAAACTTTTCCCTGTCTGGCCGGAGATGGATCTCTGAGAGAGAATTGAAATATTTTCTGGTTTTTGGGATTGGGGTTGGGAGTTGAATTGTAGAGGGAGGGAATGGGGTCGGCCAAAATCTCCTGTTCGACCTCTCAACAACAAAATGTGTACGACACCCAGGTGGTCTTAAATGTCTACGATCTCACCCCTATCAATAATTACACCTATTGGGTCGGTTTCGGCATTTTCCACTCCGGCATTGAAGGTTTGTTTGCTACCTCTCTTCTTTTCTGGCTTTTTCTTTTTCCTTTTTTTAAGATGTATTCGTTGTTCTTTTGTGTTTTTATGATTTGGGTATGCGTTTGTTAGCTTCTTCATGTTGAAACTTGAAATTGGTTGCTCTCACAAAAAGAAAAATAAAATTGATAAGGGTTTCTTTCTTCCATTTTGTTTGTTGTATAAGAATTGATTTATTTATTGTTACACCAGGGTTTCTTGTTAGATTTTTTCAGCTTAGTAGAGATAAGAATTTGGTATGATGGTATGAACATCAACAATACTGGTTTGATTTTATATTGGCAAAGTTTCTTTCTTTTTATAGGATGATTGATCGTTTGTGATACTGAGTTTAGTTATACTAGTTTCATTGATCTTTAACAATGGCACTTGTGTTTTATGTTTATGTTTCCTTTTAATATTTTGCTTGCTTGATAGACATCCTTACAGTTAAGTATTCTTCTTTTCTTGGTTTATCGAAAAAATGAGGAATGTTTGATGGATACAAAATATAATGCTCAATCATCTTTTACGGGGGTGACTCTTGGTTCCATTTTCGGGCTTCTTTTAACTAAGGGGTTGTATATTTAGTCAGCAAGTGTCTTAAAATATGTCACCATCTGATGACTCTGTGAATTGTATCATGCTACATGAAAACAAAATGAATAAATGTTAGTTAATAATTACTAGACCCAAAAGCTTAAGCTCTTACAAATCCCTTGACATGCAAGGCTGGGTTTCTAGGCTTGTCTAATGGATTGATGCACATGCTCATTTGCCTCTGCGTTATATTTATCTATTTAATTAATAGAATGGGGTTTTCATGATTCAAATTTAAGACTACTATATCAAATATGCTCTGATATCATGTTAATCACAACTAAACCAAAAATCTTTAGCTGATTGGTTAAGGCCCAATGGTAGTATTAAGCTCTAATAATAGTAAATGAATTAGTTGTTCTTATATGAAAGCTATTAATGGCGATAGGATGTTTGTTCAAATTTAGTGTAGTAATAACAGTTGACCTGAAAAAATTAGTTTTAGTAGATTTTCACTATCTCTTGGTTCCTAGCACCTCAAACAACACTGGAATTGAACACAGTATATGCTACTTTATGTATTCCCATGTAAACTACACAGCAATGAACTGTGGCCCTTTGGTTTGTCACTAGGACAGGGTGGGAGTGGGTAACTGGGTGCATGTGTGCATGTGTGCATGTGTGCCTAGGAAGAAAAGGGGTAGGATTTATGTTAGGATTGATCGGGTTTAACCTTGTTGGTATTTCATATGTGTTGGGTTCTGATACATGTTTCATTCATGAAGGAACTATTATTTGGAAGCCCAAAATTTGTTGGACTTGGGGAGATTTCTGGAATTTATGAGTTATTTTTTCTGATTGGTAGAAGTTTATGTATTTTCTTTTTCTTCATTGTTACAAATGTTTTCCGATCATTAATTCCATTTACATCTACAACTATTTGAAAGGCATGATCTTATTGAATATGGAAACTTTCATTTCAATACTCATCATTCTTTTATCTCTCTCTTCTCTTAATCCAATGACTATAACATTTGTATCTATGTGTGAATAAACAGTTCATGGAAAAGAGTACGGTTTTGGAGCCCATGATTTTCCAGTTAGCGGAGTTTTTGAAGTAGAACCAAAGAACTGCCCTGGATTTTTTTACCGATCATCCATTGTATTGGGCCGCATAAATATGCCTCCCTCTGAGTTCCGGACATTTATTGAGAGTGCAGCCTCTGAATATCATGGAGATACCTATAACCTCATCTCCAAAAATTGCAACCATTTTACCAATGATATCTCATCGAGATTGACAGGCAAACATATCCCTGGATGGGTGAATCGGCTGGCTCGGCTAGGTACAAACAAATTTTCCTATTGATTAATTTTCATATTCTTGTGACACATTGCAAATATAACCTCCAGTCATTTTGTCCTGTGGTATTTCTCCACTCTACCAAGGGTGAGGTATTGGGTTCAAACCTGAGAATATGAGTGGGGAAGGGGGATGTCTTTGGGGATCACCTGAGAATATGAGTAATTTATACATACATATATATATATATATATATATATATATATATAGGCATTCCAAAAAGAAAGTGCCGACTTTCAACCTTTACAGTGCTTTGTGTAAAATTTCAACAAAATGCATTGTGTTTCAAATTTCAGGTTCTTTGTGTAGTTGTCTTCTTCCTGAAAGCCTTCAAGTAACTACTGTTAAGCAGCTGCCTGAATACCATGATTGTACAGGTAATGTAGATCTCTGTTCTTCTTGATAGTGTTGAACTTAGCACTTTAGTCTACATACAATCGCTCAACACCTGCAACTATTTTTTTGTTTTCCCTCATTTGGGTTGCTTCATTTCAGAAGAAGGATCCGAATCTCCATCAACAACTACCCCCTGCGAATCAATTGAAATTCTTGAAACTGATCTCCTGTTATCACCAACAGCCGGTGAAGTTGCTTTTGTTAAAGAGGCCGGTGAAGTTGCTTTTGTTAAAGAGGCCAACAGGTGAAGTTAAGTTGCCCAAGGGAAAAAAAAAAATGGGCCTTTGAAACTGTGGTTCTGCTCTTCTAGATTTCTTTGAAGGAAGTGGCTTGATGAGAATCAATAAGCATCACCAAAGGATCAATTGCATGTTCCGGTTGGGCCAATTACAAGGGGCCAAGAGGATCAAAGAAACATTTAATGATGGGCTGATTCTTTCCTGTTTGTAAGGCAATAATTGCCTATTTTAGTTTCCTGATTGTAAGGCATTAATTGCCGAATATTTTATTTCCTTTATCTTTCTTTCTAGGGTTTAGATTTTTTTAGTATTTAAGGGACGTATTGATGTATTTTTGACAGACTTTTGAATGAAATAATATTTTCAGAGAACATTTTCTCTTTGGTTCTTCATTGAACTGCGAACTTATCAAGGTTCTACCTTGTGGCGTTCAAACATGACTTATCAATCGAGTATTCCACCCTTGATTGTGGCATCCTCCTTTATACCAAGGTTCACATCTCCATATAGGTGTTGGGTCGCGGTTTCCATCCGAACCAGAGGTTAGAACGATCTTAGGCATCAATCTTGATACAATCGACGAGGTTCGTATCATTTGGTATCAGAGCTTCGGCCTCTAACATCAGGTTTAATCTATCTTAGTTGTTCTTCTTCTTTGATTTCGTTGATCAAAAAAAAAAAAAAAAAAAAAAAAATTAGACTTTGCTGAATTTCGTTTTGATCAAGTCAGGAAAAAAAAAGTTTGATCAGGTCCGGTTCAAAAAAAAAAAGTTTGTTCAGATCCGTTACAAAAAAAAAAAAAAAAAAAATGTCTGACGATGTACAACGTGACAATGTTTTTTACACCCGATGCCATGTTAATGATAAAGTATGTAACATGATTATTGATGGGGGGAGTTGTACTAATATGGCTAGTACTAGTTTGGTGGAAAAACTGAATTTGGCCACTTTGAAGCACCCAAAACCTTATAATCTATTATGGTTGAATGATAGTGGGGAGATAAAGGTGGCTAAACAGGTGTTGGTATCTTTTTCCTTTGGGAATTACAAAGATGAAGTCTTGTGTGATGTGGTACCGATGCATGCGACCCATATCCTTTTGGGGCAACCATGGCAGTTTGATAGGCGTGCAACTCATGATGGTTATACAAATAGATATTCTTTTGTACTCAATAAAAAAAACGAATCACTCTTGTACCCTTAACCCCAATACAGGTATATGAAGATCAAGTGAGGTTAAAAGAACAAAGAGATGTAAAAAAAGGAGAGTGAGAGTTCAAAAGAAAGAGAGACAAAAGAAAGAGAGATTGAAACAGCAAAAAAAGAAATCTCGATTGATGAGAGAAAAAAAGAGAGAAAACAAATGAACTTATATGCAAAAAAGAGTGAGATCAAAAAGGCATTATTTTCAAATCAGCCAACTTCTTGGCCTGGTGTTCTTGTTTCTCTTTTTCAGGACTTTGATGAAATGTTGCAGGCTATCAACAATGTTATGGTGAAGATTCGAGGACGAATCCTTTTGAAGAGAGGGGGAATGATGAGAATCAATAAGCATCACCAAAGGATCAATTGCTTGTTCTGGTTGGGCCAATTACAATAGGGCCAAGAGGATCAAAGAAGCATTTAATGATGGGCTGATTCTGAGTTGCTGAAATCCAAGTTCGGCCCAAATCCGAGCTGAACTTCGTGGGCCTCTACAGAGAGCATCTGAGGTCGGATCGTCTATTATAATATGTTTCCGGAAAGCCCAAGACGAGCCCTACAGATGTTATGAAGACTTCGTCCTCCGTAACAGTTCACAACAGGCCCAAATTTGGACATCTATCTTGTTGCGCGAAGACTTGAGCTGAGGAGTCTGAATTTCAGCTTTTTCCTTTTTTAGTTTCCAAAAAATAATGAGCTGATTTGTTTTCTAAATTAAAGGGCTGATTTGTTTCCAAATTTAGCCTTCCAAATAAGGAGCAAGTCAACTAATTGCATGTTTTAATCTTTATTTTCTTTCCAGTTTGTAAGGCAATAATTGCCCATTTTAGTTTCCTGATTGTAAGACATTAATTGTCGAATATTTTATTTCCTTTATCTTTCTTTCTAGGGTTTAGATATTTTTAGTATTTAAGGGACGTATTGATGTATTATTTGACAGATCAGACTTTGAATGAAATAAAATTGATAGAGAGCGTTTCTCTTGGTTCTTCATTGAACTATGAACTTATCAAGGGTTATACATTGTGGCGTTCAAACCTTGACTTATCACTCACCTTCTTCTTGTTCTTGAGTGTGGCGTCTACAACCTTCTTGATACCGTTGGTTCTTATCTCCTTATAGATAACGGGTCGCGGTCCTTTATTTTCTTTGTTTTATAAACTTGAATTAGAAAACGATCCTTCGTTGCCATATATTGGTTTCGGGTCTCACTACTCTTGGTGAGGTTCATATCATGGCTGCATCCCCATTTATTTGAGGCAAATTTGCTAGCATCATTTACCGCAGCAGCTCAAATGTTTGCTCATTGGAGTGTTTAGATTTTCAAATTAGTCAGTTTTTCAATTATATTCATTCCTTTTCTCCTATTCTTTGCTTCAGCCCTTAGAGACCGGATAACTCAGTAAGAAACTAGTTTGTTGTAATCCATGATTTGTATGATCATGCTTTGTGTGAGCCTTGTCACGTAAGTGTAAACGATATCTTATAGAGCATCATGAACTTGTATGTGCATCATGAACGAGCTTGTATGCACACTTTGGAACATCTACCGGAAATATGAAATTTTATTTGATTGCATAATGGTTTCAATAGGAGATTCTGGTTATATGATCTTACTGAGCAACTCTAAACTTGCATAGAATTTGATACTTGTGACTGCTATGAAAACTTGATATCGATTTACAAATACCTAATATTTGTTACAACCTTGGGCTATTGAAAATGATCATATAGTCAAATTCAACATATGAAAATCTGATTAGTAACTAGCCACTGTCATCATTGAACGATCAGGATACATGTTCAAATATAAAAAAAAAATGAAAAACAAAAAATCCCATATCCAATTGCAGAAGTATCAATAACTTGCAAGCAAAGTCACAGCTTGTAAGAAATGCACAGTGCATTTGATTTCAACCCAGCACCCAATAAGAAAGTACACCTTGGAGTAAAACAATGCGGTAATCATCCATATTTCATGACAAATAAATAGAACTCCAAAATTCAAGTTGATGACCCAAATCACATATGTTCTTATCATGAACTAAAACCAGTATAACATGTATACCACGCCATGCCAAGAACAGCTTAAACTTTCTGATAACCATTAATAAATTCCACCTGCAGTTTCTCAGCTCTTCCAAGTTTTTGAGATGCAGCCTCTCAAGTTAAGAAGAGGACCCCTCGAGACCCAACTTTGATGTTAGCCAAGCACAGACCTCATCCATTTCTTCAGGGATGGTGTAATGGCCAAGCCTGTAAAGTCAAACAAAAGTGACCAAAATTTCATAACCACATCTATATCGAAACGTAACACAAATTTGCTGGGGTGTTACATACCCATTGTAACCTTTGAATGTCACATTCTGAAACCCGTTTGAATTTAAGGCTTGAGAGGATTTCTCACCAAATTTATACATAACCACATCGTCAACTGCAAACCAACAATAACGAAATCAGTTATTAAAAAGTTGCAGCTTATGTTACTATTAACTACAATGTAAGTTAAGTACTCAACAATGCATGAGCTAGATATGCAACTATGAGCTGCTGGTGAACCATCTAGAGCCATATATCACAATCACTAACAAATTGCTTCAACAAGCAAAAGGACAGGAGGAAGATATAAGGAGGAAGAAGCATGTATGTGACGAATTATGCTGCCCAATTACAAAGTGCACATTATTGAAAATTTGACAACCATTGTACTACACGTAGCTCCTTTAGCTGACAGTTGACGAGTTATGTTTTGTTTAGGTGAAACAAGATCTAAGGAAAAACTAAACAAACTTCCAAGTTGAAGGGTCAAATGATAAGCAAAATGAGATGATAATATGAGTCATATGACCACAAAACAATGAAAAAGAAGAAATAGACTATGTCATTAAACTAGATGGTTGTCTTTACCCAGATGGTAATTGGATTAATGTTGACCATGGCAACTAGGTCCTCTCATCTGTATCAAGAATCCATACAGGTAAAAGAAGACACCAGGAGACTTGAGAAGACAGTTTCGTTTGGCCAATTAACGGAAGTGACCCCAAAACATGTTTGATACTTTGCACTTAAATTCAAAAGCCTAGTTAAGAAAAAAAATACTGCTCAGGCATGGCTCTTTGAGCTGTGAAGCTCTAAGCATGTACAGAAAAACATAGAGCCAGTCAAACAGAGCTAAATGTCTATGAGCCATATCAATCCATATCTAAACGAAAAATGCATTTGTTCTGCTGATGTGTCATTTCAGCTCTATTTCTATTTTGTATTCCTAATCAAAATGTGTTCCTCATAACAATAAAGCTAGAGGTCTATGCTAGAGCCAATGATATAACCACACCAACCCTCTCAAATGGGTATATATTAATAACAGATAAACCAACATTTGCCTATGAAAGATAGTTGAAAATACCTTTGCCATGACAAAGCAAAATGGGCACAGATGCAGTACGTCTTGTAACTTCATTGTCAACTCCTAATTTGTTCTTTAAGGTCCTGGAAAAGAATAAATTTAGGCACCAGAAGCAAGAATAGAAACTATCAAGTTGAGATGAATATAAGAAGACAAACTTTGCGCAGGGAAGCCAGCCACTTAGCCCCACAACTGCACTTAAGTTAGCAGGGTAAGGATTGCCATTTCCAAATTTTCCCGCAGCAAAGCAGGTTGCTGAGTACAGTGAGGTTGCTGCCCCCATACTGAAGCCTCCAATACCAAGTTTAACTATAAAAGAAAAATTATTAAAATGATATCGGAATAAGTAGACAAGAGGTAAGCTGTCAGACACAAATTAAAGATTAGCAAGAATATTACATTGCATGCATTGGAAAATTAATCCACGGTGATTCTAAAATCTAATAGCATGTGGAAAACCAAGTTAACTTCTTATGAATATATTTGTAGCAAAAGGAAGTGTAATTATCATGAGTCAATCTAAGGCAATGTCAAACACACAAAGTAAAGTCTGTTTAGTTGAAAGTTATATGTAAACAAAATGCAAATTATGTTATATCCACGGGAATCTCCAAATATACTCTTACTCTTTTATGGAACTCAATATGCAGAACCCCATATAACCACACACTAACATAATATCAGTACACAAGCTTGCAAAATATTAATGTGTAAAAACATAAAACTTGTTTGACCCACTGATTAGAGGAACTGCAGTAAATTTTGGCTCCAAATAAGCAACAGATAAACGAAGGTAGAGCCATTGCCATCAAGGTAAATGAAAAGCATAACTATGAAGAGAAAACAAAACTGGACCACCGGACTTTCTTTTGTTTTCTACAAGTGTCTAGCTCAGAATCAGCTCTAGATAATTAATACCCTTTTCAGATCAGCTCATAATGAAAAACCAAAAGAGAAGTTATCTAAGGCATGCCAAATATAATCTGTCAAAACCATAAACTATGAGCTCTTATTCTCAATTTGCTAGCCAAGTTAAGATGAGTGATTAAATTTAAACTCGGTATTCTCAAGATTCATCAGAATTTCAAACTGATAAAGAACTGCAAACATACAGCAGCATAGCATACTACAAATCTGAAAGAGAAAACTTACTGTCAGCAGGTTCTGTTGACAGTAAATTGGCAACATGTGCTGCTGCAGCATCTAAACCCTCTAAATCATCAGCAACGTCTTCTGAAAGGTCTTCCACGTCAAACCCTGATTTAAATCACATTAGCTATCAGATAATTTTGATTAAAGTTTCAAATAAAAGAAATTCAGCTAAAAAATAGTTTTCATCTCTATTGACTTAAAAAGATCTTCATTTTCAAAGCATTATCAACAAAGATGGAGATGGTAAACATCTTGTTAAAGTTGATTATTCAATTCTTTCTCCTATTATGAGGTACTACTATGGTACAGCTTCTATAAACCGTTTTTTCAAGATATATATAAAATAAAATGCAACTATTGATGCAAGACATTAACTATACTTACAAGCAGTGGATGGAAAGCCACCAAACATAGTCATAGGTTGAGTAGGGGCAGTTGGGCAAATCCATTTAATCTGCATCATACAATAACCATAAGAAATTAATTCATATTTTAATGACTTTGATGGGGAAAAAAGGTAGCTCATATAAATGCTCCTAAATAATTTTGTGCAACCATCCTTACATTTGGAAGAGGAAGGGTTTCCAAAAGCTGGGACCAGCTGCCAAACAAGATCAAAGCATAATGAGGATCTGAGTCACTATTGCATTATTCAAAACGTTGTTAGACATCAATTAAAGGTACGGCATTTGGTTTGTTTTGTTTTGCTCCCCTTTTCCTTTTCTTTTATGTTCCTTTGCAAGGGGGTGGTTCAGATTCTGAGGCAAGTAACATACATTGAAATTGGAAAATGAGATAGCAAAAAGCCAAAAAGAGGAGTTGTCACCAGTTTGTACAATAATAACCTGAACTTAAAGGTCCACCTGAATTGTTCTTATCCATAAGCCAGTCAGATTATCGTTTTCAGAAAACCGCACCAAAGCAAAACTACATAAATCCAAAACATTTCCATGCATACCAAGGCTGTTATCCTATTTCTTGATCCAAGAACTGGTCTCATGAAAACTGTACTTTCGAGGACAAAATATGAGGGGGTGAGGTCTACTATGGTGCGATGACAACACTGTTTCTTCACACACTTAATGAAAAAAAAAACCATGATATCCAGGCAGATACTGGATGGGATATAACTCAACTAAGTGAAACAACATATATACTATTATCTATATTATCTACACTTTCTTTTTCACTTCTCCTAAGCAACCTAGCTGAAATAAGAAAATAAGAGATGGAAACTAGTAAAATATGAGAACAATCAACTTTAAATTGATTATAAAAAAACTTGGAAGAACCTGCTCAACAAGCAATTAAAAATTGATGTTACCTTGAACCATTATCACCAAGGCCATGAAGCCAGACCACAGTAGCTTGATGTTTACCTTTGGGCCTGACCACATAGGTCCTTCCAAACTCAAGTGCTCTTCTAACAGTTTTACCTCCTGAAAATGTGTTGCAATGCAATTGAATAATAAAAAACGAGGAAGAAAGTTATGAGAAGATCATTAAAAAAAATTCCATTTCCAATCCTCCAGCCACAGAAGATCTAAATATTGAAAAGAAAATTAGTAATTATAAAAGAGCTCTCATTGTAAACATTAACTGGCAAAGCAAAGAAGTTAAACTAACCAGAACTCATGGAAGGGCCACTTAAGCTCATCTTCACCTTAAAATGTACCGGTAATGGAGACAATAGTGACCAAGAAGAACACAGAACCTGCAATGTGCAAATACCCAGATTAGCATTAACCGCCCCAAGTTAATCTTGTGATCTCATACTGGTTAAAGGTTATTTGACCAGCATTACCATTTATAAAAGAAATTTAAAAAATGGTTACCTCAGTAATAATCAAATAGTTTACAACAACTTGATACATTAAATCATAAGAAAAAAAAACAATTATCAGACAATGTATCACCTTGCAAAAGAGGTCCGCAATTAAATCGAATGAAATCAAAAACATTTACAAATAATTACCATTATAATCAACAGGTACACTTGATAATAAACCTAAAATTCAACTCCTACAAAGTCTAAAAAGAAATCCTTTTCTTTTAAACATATAAAAAGAAACGATAGAAAATGGAGATATCGTCGATTAAACGGAAAATGAAGGAGAAACCGAAATTTTTTTTTTTTGAAAAAATGGGGTTTTTAGGGTTTGACATTAGCAGAACCTGAACTCGTGCTGCCCTTCTCGTGTCTTTGTCTGCTCGATAATCCTAATTCCCTATCCTATGTGTCTCTTCTGTTTTGATTTTTTTGTTTGGGTCTGTTTACTGTTATTTATACGTATATACAATTATACACACTTTTGATACGTACCTGCTTGAAAAGTCAGATGACTGTAAACCGTTGATCGACAGTTTAGTCGTTTCCTTTCTCTTTGCCCCGTGGATGTGCGACACGTGTCTTGAAAGATTAAAGAGGTATATAATATAAACACCATTGTCCCATTCAAAGTCTCGTCGTCAGTAATTCCACTTATTATTTCATTTTATTTTATTTTTTTGCTCACTTTTCATTCATTCACATACTAATCACCGCTTTATTTTAAAGATGTATGACGATAATAATTTTAAAAAAATAAAATAAAATAAAAATAAAAAACGGCAATTCAATCAAGAATTTAAATCAACCCCTTTACAAGCAACCTTAATATAATTGTAGATTTATTAAAGTGATAAAAGAATTGACTTGTAAGAGGTTGAAGTAAACGTCAATAGGGGTATAGCTCAACTGGTAGATGGACGAGTGTAGGGTTTAGGTAAATGACTTTCAGATCAGCAGTTCGAATCCTACAAATGGTGAAAATTTTTAAAAAATATCTGATCCCGAATTAATAGATATTTTCAACTAAAAAAAAAAAAAAGTTGAAGTAAACTATTGTCACATCCATCTCTAAACTATTGTCACATCCATCTCCCACTCATTCTCTATTTCTATCTCTAAAATAGAGTTTCAAAAGGGAATATTCCTCCCAAATTCCATCTTTAAGAATTTTTCACTCCCACCACAATCTCTACCCTTAATTCTAGTTTTATCCCTATTTTTATTTATATCTTTAAATAACTTATATTTTCATTATTATTTTTTAGTTTCTTTAATAAATTATTGTTCAACTAAAATGATACAAATATTATTTATAATAACATTTGTATTTTTATTTTTTAACTTTTATCAATTAATTTTCCCAACCTACTTATTTCTTTTCTAACTTTTTCAATCAACTTTTTTTAATCTAATTTTTTAATCCAACCTACAATCAAACTTTGTTGCTATATAAATACATATAATTTGTTGCTATACCAAATACATATAATAAGATATTTTTTTAATAACATAAAATAATTTTTTTTTAGAGAAAATTATAACAAAATAATAAAATGAAGGACAAATGAGAAAGTATGGTAAATAAAAAAATATTAATTAATATTCAATATTGTACTCATTTTAAAGATCTAGATGAGACATTTCTAATGGTATAATTTTTATGTTAATAAAATGTATAAATTAAAATTTATTATACATTAATTGAATTTAATGAAAAATGTAAAATGATATAAATTGAATAAAAAATATTGAAAAGTGGATTTAAAGGATGAGATATGGTTCTCTAAATTTAGAGAATCAAGTGTAGAGACTCTAAAAAATTTCTTGGAGACAATATTTTAGAGTGTGGGTGGGAGCAACTCATCGTCTAAAATTTATTGGAGACATAAATTTAGAGGGTGGGTGGGAGATGCTCTTTAGACATAAATCTTTTATCAAGTGCAAGGCTAATTTAGCGGTTGGTTTCTTTCTTTCTTTCTCATCCTTAAATGGGTCATGGTCATTTAGTCAAGTGGACAATCAAGGGTGATGTTTGTGCAATTAAGACAAAAGTTATTGTTGCGTACAATATCACCTAAGCAAAACCAATTTTGTTTGACAATGTGAAATTGTTAGGTTATTCAATAGATGATACAGATATACACTTGTGTTAGATCACAAAAACAAATGAAAATAGACTTCCTGAATCCTAAATCCTGACTTCCTCTGTGTTGACGGGGGCCCATGTTAGACTTTCCGGCTCATCTTGGAGTAACTCTTAATCCAAATTCAAGCGGATTTGGAAATTACAGATGCACTTAGAGAGAGGAACCCTAAAAGAAAATGTTGAATTGAGTGGCAGTAACATATATGGACATGAAAAAAAAAACAGAAATCTTGTTGGTACCATTGATGACATTGATATTACAGATGATGATAATATTCAAATTGAGAGATTCTATTGTATATTGATCTGTCAAAACTTTTTCCTTTTTTTTGTTTTTTTTTTTCAAAGATCATTGTATGTGCACAAACATTTGCAAGAACTAAGCAAGAAAACCTGAACCATTTCTTTATGCTACCTTCCAGAGAGAACTGACATGGAAAATGAGCGCATTGATGTAGTAGGAACATTTCTGTCTACCGGCGATACCAATTTTGCAATCCTTTTCCTCTCATGACCAGCCTCCGGCTGCTGATCTTCATCCATCGATAACAAATCAACAATGACCATCTGGGTATCCGGTGGCTCCTCCACTGCCACGCGACCTTCGAGCATCTCCACCACACGAGCTATACTAGGCCTAAGCCTAACATTCTCTTGTATACACCAAAATGCTACATAAACCAATCTCTTCAATTGTCTCTCATCAATGCCGCCACCACCACCTAGTGTTAATCTATGATCAACAATTTCCATAAGCTTCCCTTCTTTCAATTTCTCATTCACAATTTTCGGGAAGTATTGCCATTTCCTTTTAGACTTGTCGTTACCATGTTCAATCAAGCACACGTTTCTTCTACCTCCGATGATTTCTAAAAGAACCATCCCAAAGCTATAAATATCACATTTCTCAGAAACTCCGTGTCCCAATAACCATTCTGGAGCCAAATAACCTCTAGTACCACGAATGTTTGTAACAACTCTACTCTCATCTTTGCTCATCAACTTCGACAGACCAAAATCTGCTACGATCGCTCGATAATTCTCATCGAGGAGAATGTTTTCGGGCTTGACATCGAGGTGTAGTATCCTTGACCGACAATCCTGGTGAAGGTAACAAAGTCCTCTGGCCACATCAACAGCGACTCTGAACCTCAAGTCCCACGACAAGCATCCTCCAGGATTGTTTCCGCTCCTTCTCCCACAAAAAATCCAATGATCTAAAGAACCATTCGGAATGAATTCGTAAACAAGATACCGAGGACCTCCAGGAACAATACAGTAACCGATCAAACGTAAAAGATTTACATGCTGTACACTGGCAATTGCTGCAACTTCAGATTTGAACTCCTTCTCTCCACGTTCTTCGCCTTCGATCCGTTTCACTGCAACCGAAGTTCCATCATTAAGAATCCCTTTGAAGACTGAAGCAGAGGCTCCTCTGCCCAACAATGCTTGGAAATTGTCTGTAGCTTCTTCAAGCTCCTTGGATCGGAACTTTGTCGGGACACCAGCAACTTTCCTGAGAAAGCTGTATTCAATACGAAGCTCTCGACCTTCTGAGACTAGCTGTGTCTCTAACAACTTCCTTCTGCGATTGTAACGCATTCTGATGATCATCCAAGAGAAAACGGCAATGATTATTGCTATATCAGCACCTAAAATGAGAAAAAAAGCATTGGAAAGCTTCAGTGAAACACGCGCAACAATGATGAAAATGATAAGAGCTATGACTGTAGAAGCAGCAATTATATTTGCTTTCTTGTCCTCCATTGATTATCAGATCTTCATTGTTGTTTTACTGCAGATCTGAAGATGAAAACTGAAGATTCTGTGTTGGGGTGGATTCCATGTCCTCTGCTGTGAAGGGAAGGCCGAGGTTGACTGTGAGTTGTCACATTTATGTGGATTTTTAATTTGGACAAATTAAAAATAAAATAAAAATAGTTATAACAATTTTCAGAGGAACTAAATGTTGAATTGAACTATTCGGGTATTGTGCCGTGGACATGTGGTTAGAAACAAGCAAGACCTTCAACTACTACCACCGCATTTTCAATTTTCTAAAAGGCTTTTTCAAATTTTCTTCATAAATACACCAATCATTTTCTTCATTTTAAGTTTTTTTTTTTTTTTTTTTTTTTTTTAAATGTACAACAACTACCGGGACGGGACCCTGCGAGTATAGCCCGGACAACTACTCCCACAATTGGGGAGAGGACACCCACACATGAGGTGGGACAAGAAAATAATGGGTGTATATATACACGGTGCCCGGCGTTGAACCGTGGTGGTGGAGTCTCCCTTTGGAGAGTCACACCACATTGGCAAAAGGCCCAATAGCTCATTTTAAGTTATCATATAGTCCATATGCTCTCATTTTTTTTTCTTGAAAAAATAAAAGAAAAGTATATTCTGCTTTGTAGATCCACAGCTTCACACGTGACACGTCTGCTTCCTTCCTGTTCTGACTTCGTCCGGTTTACATTCCAAATACAATCCTTTTAAATATAAGGGTTATCCTCCTGACGTGGTTTGATAAGACGAACGCTGATTCAATATAACAATATACAGGTTTGAGTAGCTACTACAGTATTTGGTACAAGGAAAAAAAAAAAAAACGTATAACTTGATCTCTCAAAATTTTACTTCCTTGTGTGTAACAAATACAAGGATTCACACCTGCCACGACTTGTAATTTTTGGGACTGGGACTCGTTCAATTAATATGTTGATTTATATATAATTAACTAAAGTCACAAGGTGGTTGCAACTTGCCACCATATTATTATAAAAATATAAATATGTTGATTAATGCATTTAGTATCATGCTACCAACTGGACCAAGTCCACTTGACAAACAGCTCAGTATATATGTACAAAATGTCAAGTGGATTGGATTGGATTAGCCACTAAATTGTAGGAGGAGTGACAATATTTACACCCCTCTAAAACTGTATGTATACCCCAATTTAGTATATTTTTAAGAATTCAGTATTATTCTCGAGTAAAATTACATAAAGGACTAAATAGTTTGTAAGTACATACAAATATTTATTAATTGGTTTTATATCAATCCTTTGTAAAAAATAAAAAAAAAATAAAAAGTTTCATATTAATTGTTTGATATGATAATAAAAATCTTTCTATTTTATCAAACCCTAGCTTCTATTTTAAATACTAATTTCAATATCATTTATGGAATACAAATTGATTGAGTTGACAAACAATTTAATGCTATAATTGAGTAAAACAAAAATCAATACCAACAATAAACTTTCTTATGAACAATTGTTTTTTTTTTTTTTTTTTTTTTAACTTTCTTAGAAATAAAGGAATTGAGGTACACTGTTATGTGTTGAGAATTTCTTTTTATATAAAGAATTTAAAAAAAAAAAAAAGTTTTACTGCAATGAAAATAAATTTTTTTCATACAATTTTTTAGTGACATAAAATGTTTTTGCAGGTTAGAAATTTTTTTTTTTTAAAGAGAAATTATTTATTTGAATAAAAAGATATAAAATAATAAAATTTTAAATAAATCTAATTAGATAACAAAATAATGGGGTGTGCTAACAAAAATATAATACAATAAAATTAAAGAAAGGGCATTAAGTGAGGTTCATTTACAAACCAGAGATTTTTAAAATATTTTAGGGGTGTGCTTACGAAAGGAGTGTACATACAGTTTTTAAGAGGTGTCAATATCGCCACTCTTGTGGGAAATGGAAGATCCACTCAACTAATTGACGTTAATCCAAAACCAAAAGGCTATTATTATATATAATTTTGTGAAACCTAAAACCTAACAATCTTTGGAGTATAGTATGATATTGAATATATTTGAGCATAATTGATAATCATCAACCATTTCCTTACAAAAAAAATAAAAGTGTCTTCAAAAAATTAAAAAAGGTTTTTGACAAATTTAAAGAGACTGTAATCTTAAACAACCTATTTTTTTTTTTTTTTTTTTGCTGAAAGAAAAATTGCTTGTTTACGAATTCAATTCAAATTCAAAGGTTCACGTTCAAAGGCTTGTATCTTTAACTAAGTTTTATAAGATGATTGTGTGAATCTTTAAATTTAAAAGAAATACATGGTTACATATTAAAGTCCAAAATTAATTATTAGTTTAAGTTAATATAACTTTATTGTGGTTTTTATTTAAAGAAGGAAAAAAAAAATATTGTGGTTTTATTTTGTTCTGACTGTAAAAGTTGCAAAAATAATATTCAGAAAAAAAAAAATATTGTACATCCATTCTATCAATTAATTTAAACATTTGTTATTAATATAAGAGATTTCCAAAATTTCCTCTAAGGTTTGATGTCTTCTAGGGTGCGTTTGGTACTAGTGGTGTAAGTATGGGCCGGGCCTGGTAGGCCCGGCACGGCCCCCATGCCTAGCACGTGCCGGGTCTTGAGTTGAGGCTCGTCGTGCCAGCCTGGCCTGGCACGCAAGGCCAGCTTGCTAAGCCCAATGGTGGGTCCGCTAAACCGGCACACGAGGCGGCCTGGCGAGCCGTTCGTTGGGCCTGCCTAAATTTATTTATTCTTTTTTTTTTCTACCGTTAGAGACACTTGATTTTTAATGTTTAATTTTTTGAATTTTTTGACCGTTGCTGACATCAGCAAATGATCAAAAATTTTTAAAAAGGGTCAAAATTATAATTTGCCCCCTCATCTCTTCTATTTTATATTTGTACCCACATTTCAAAATTTTCTATAAATACCCCCACTCATTCCAATTTCCATACACTTTCTCTCAATCTCTCATTCTCTCCATTCTCCAAGTTTCCATTACTCTCTCTAATCTCTATTCTCTACACCATTTCATGTTTTCATAATTTCATTCTTACTCTCTCTCTCTCTACTCTCACTCTCTTCATTCTCTACACTATTAATCTACTATTCTAACACTATATTATTAATTAACTGTTTTCCCGACGGTCTTAACATGGACAATGATGATTTTGATCTTTCCGAACCAACCCAACCGACAGCGGGACCTTCCGCATCCACACCGACATCACGTCCCAAAGCCAGAAAGTTGATATCTGTTGTATGGCAGTGTTTTGACAAAGAAGAAATACCAAACCTAGATGGTAGGGTCACAACAAAATATCGTTGTAAATTTTGTAAAGCCTTATATACCAGTTCTAGGTCGGGAACCAGTCATTTGACAAGGCATATGGACAAATGCATGGCTCGGCACGGACAGGTAGACACTACAACCCAGACACAACTACAACGGAACCCAGACGGGTCCGTTACGATACCGCGTATGCTAGAGATTGGAAACTTATGAAATAACTCATCGATGAGAGTTCCGGCAGTAACCAGATCTAGGACTAGGTTATACATGTAACATGTACATTAACTTGTAAGATTGCACTCTTTTTCCCTTACCAAGTTTTTATCCCATTGGGTTTCTTTGGGTAAGGTTTTTAATGAGGCAATCATGTAATACTGAAAGTCCGAAATAAATAAATAATTCTTCATTTTATATTTTCATAATTTCATGTATTTTTTATTTTCTTTAATCTTTTATCTTTATTTATTCTTTGAATCATTTTATTAAATAAAATAATAAATATATCTATTTTCAACATTGTTTTATTAGACTAAAATAATAAATAAGATAGACAAATTACAATTAAAAATACATAAGTTAATTTGTTAAAACAATATTATAAGTTAGTACAATTGAATTAAAATATTTAAATTCTAAAAAAATTTAATTTGTTTTAAAAATTTACAGGCCTACGTGCCGGCACGGCACATCAAGCCCGTGCCTCCGGCACATGCCGGACCCTCGTTTTTGTAAACGTGTTGGGCCTGGCACAACATGGCAACTTGCCGTGCCATGCCACGCTGAGCCCGTTTACAAAAATGGGCCTCATCGGCCTGACACAAATGGGCTGTGCCGGCCCATATTTACACCATTATTTGGTACATGGGACGGGATGGGACAACGTGGGATAACTTTCTCTTGTCCCACGTTTTGCGTGTTTTAAGCATGGAATAGGGCGGGACAACATGGGACAAAAAACATTAAAAAAAAAAAGTTGTCCCACTCCAGACCCTCGGCTAGACTTGTCCCATGCATGGGACAAGTTTTGAAAAGACTCTTTTACATTTTTACCCTTAATACTTCCAAAAATTACAAAAATATCAAATATAAAATAAAACCTAAAGCCATTTCCCTTTCTCAGTCTCTCACGCTTATCTCTCTCTCTCTTCTTTCTCCTAACCAATACTCAGGGGTTGTTTTTTTTTTTTTTTTTCAATCACAATATTATTATTTTTGTTAATATATGAGATATAAATATATTTAGTTAATAAAATCAAATAAATCTCCCATTTGTCACTATTATGTGGTAACAAACATTAGACATGATAATATGGACACTTTGGTCATTTGAACCTCTTGTCCCTTCATGTCTCAACCATATCAAACACATAACAGTACAGTTAACAGTTCTGTCACAGACATTCTAAACACAATACGGAACAACTGTCCTATTCTATCTCGTCCCGCACCAAATGCACCCCTAGAAAACAACCTCTAGTTTCTGATTTTAATAAAAACCCTCTTTAGAGCATCTCCTATGTATAACACCAAATTTTACACCAATTTTGTATTAAAATAGCATATTGGGAGAATATTTTTACTCAAATTATTTTTCCATTTCAATATTCCACACCAAATTTTACACCAAAAAAGCATCTTTAAAGAATATTCTCCCAATAAATCTTTAAATTATTATAAAATTTTAAAGTGGTTAAATGTGTAATTAATAAGTAAATTAATTAAATTAAATATTTATATCAATATTTGTGTCATTTTAAAGATTTCAACGAGATTTTTTCAATAATATATATTTTTTTAATACATATCGCTATAATTAAGTATGAGATGATTAAATTTAGAATTTTAAAAAGTTTTAAAAGATTGATATGACGTTTAAAATAAAATAAAAATAAAAATAAAATAAAATAAGGGTTCGGTGTAACCGGTTTATCAATGTAGTTACACCATTTTTTTTTTTCTTTTTGGGAGTTAGGATTTGATGACTTCGTTAGACTTGATTTTACACCAATTTTATATCAAATTGGTGTTTTGGTGTGTTGGCTGGAGTTGCTCTGAGCCTATTAAACTTTGTGCACAATGTGTAGGTTGCTCACTGCCATTGGCCCATTGTTGTACCATCTATAGCTTAACCGCTTAACTGCTTAAAGGGGTTTTTAAAAAAAAAGATCAACCTCGGGAGCTTTTTGGAAATCTCCCTTACTTCTATTTCTCCTTTTTTTAAACATTTTTTTACTGATATTTCCTTAATGATACTGATTCTTCAATTTTTTTCTTATAGACACACAATATAGACATATTTATAGTATACTAATACATATTACTACACTTTTATCTTGTAAGCAACATAACTTAAATCATAATAATACACATGGTAAATATGTGATAATATATGTATTAGCATGTTATAAATATACCTATATTATGTGCATACTATATAAAAATTGACTAATTCTTATGTCATCTATATCTACAAATAAGGAGGAAATTTGTGTAATAAAATATAAAATTTGTCACAGTTTTTTTCTTTTTTTAATCCGGTAAAGGAACTTAAGGCCTATTGTAGTTGCCGAAATCATTACATAATCTATATACATGGTAAAATATCTATTCCATCAATGGAGATAGGTACACTCTTAATAGAGAAGGAAATACTTAGAGTATCTCCAATGGTAAATGGCTTGCATTTAAAAAAATGATGATATGTCAACATTGTCAAGTCAATTGCTTCATATGTGGCTTGTAACTAAATTGATAGACATCCAAATAAAAAGTGGTCTCCAATACTTCACTTGTAAAATACATGTTTTTAATGACATGTCAATTTATTATTGGTCTCCTTAAATATACTTTAGAATTGTTGAATAAAATAAAGTAGAAGACAAGAGTGGTTGCTGACTAAGCCAACAAAATGGCTGCCCAACAGACCCTCTGAAATCAGAGAGTTATGTTGAGAACCTCTAAAAAAAAGGGTTGCCACTTCAGCTTGAAGTTGTACCAAAAATGTTGCATTAGAGATGGATTTTTTAATAAAGTGGTTGTTCATCCTACGTAGCATCTAATTTTTTCACAACCACATTACCATCGGAGATGCTTTTACCGCTCAAAGTGGTCCGGTGCAAGAGCATTTACTCAACATCACAATGTTAAAAAAAATTGAGATATATTATTATGAATAATGTTTGGGTACTAACCGGTCAATACTCAAAATACTGACTCCACTAATGGGAGTGTAACATGTGACCTTTTTTCTTTTACTTTTTATATTTTTCTCACAAATTGGGCCACGTGTTACACTTCTATTGATGAGGTCAGTATTTTGGGTAATAATTGGTCAGTAATCAAGCATTATTCTATTATTATTATTATTAAAAAATAAGAATAAAAATTGAGATATATTTGTTTTTATATAAATTGAGATGTATTTTACTATTTTAGTAGAAAGCGTGACATTACTCAAAAATCAGAACGATACCAATTGAGTTGACTCCGGTTTAAGAGAATTGGTGACATGGCATGGTTTGATTTGATGATTTGAAACCCTGAACACAGGTGGAAACACATAAAAAAGCATACTAGTTAAACCCCGCCCACACTTGTATTATAGAGACGTTGCCCTAAAAACCTAAAACCCTCTCCCTCTCTGTACTGAAAAAGACGAAGCATGGGACGCAACCCAAACTCCGTCGTACCTGGAAACCATGCTGCCTCCAGCAACGGAGGAGTCGGAGGCGGAGACGCTGCCTCGGTCGACAAAGGAGTGGACTTCGCTAATTATTTCTGCACTTATGCTTTCCTCTACCACCAAAAGGAGATGCTCTCCGATCGAGTCCGCATGGACGCCTACTACAACGCCATTTTTCAGAACAAACATCATTTCCAAGGCAAAGTAAGTTTTATTTTTTATGTGCATAAGCTTTATTGTCATGCATTTTAGCTTAGCTTTGCTTTTGAGGCTATTTGTATTTGAGTGGTTTTTTGGAAAACTAATGCAAGCTTTTCAACTCTTTTTTACCTGAATTTGTGGATTTATCATGGTAAGTTAGGCATATTTGATGAGTGTGTTTGGTTTTAATGATTCAGTATCAACAATTAGCTTGTGAGCAAAGCTTCACATTTTTCATTAGAGTTGTTGGCTTGGTTTAGAATTAGAAAATTTGGTTTTTAGGAGTTTCGGAGATTCATGAAATTATATGTGTATGTATATATTTGCAATTGGGTATTTATTCGATTTATTTTTTATATGTAGTTTTGTTTGGAGGTTGAATTGGTATTAATTTGGTGTATTTGTTGTGAAGGCCGTGTTGGATGTAGGAACAGGAAGTGGTATTCTTGCAATATGGTCTGCGCAAGCAGGTGCGAGGAAAGTTTATGCAGTTGAAGCTACTAAGATGTCAGAGCATGCACGGACCCTTGTTGCAGCTAATAATCTTCAAGATGTGGTTGAAGTGATTGAGGGTTCTATGGAGGATGTTACATTGCCAGAGAAAGGTTAGTGACTTAGTGTCATTCATCTTTGTTGTCAATTAACTATGAATGTCATTTTCCCATCATGGTTTATATGCTGAGGGTTTATTGATGAGCAGTTGATGTTATTATCTCTGAGTGGATGGGGTACTTTCTTCTACGTGAATCTATGTTTGATTCCGTGATATGTGCTCGTGACCGCTGGCTGAAACCAACTGGAGTTATGTAAGTAATCCAAGATCTCATGTTATACGAGCTTTGACTACTAGTTTACAACTACATCTTTTTAGCTGCTTATAATCTTTTTGCCATTGTATCTGCTGCCAGTGATAATATAGTAGTTATTTCGCTTGCAAGAATGATCCATGATTCCATGGTCCCCATTTCTGGGGTAATATGAAGCACTGACCTTCCCAAGAAAAAGATATCCAGTGCAAATTGAATAAAGCTTGTTAGTTCCTAGCATTTAACATTGCTTTTGATTCTAGCTAGTAAGACAGCCTAAATTTTAAATCCGGAATTGAATTTTGCATGGTTTGCTTCAAAGATTATAAAAAAACAAACTTTGTCTTTATTTATTTATTTATTATTATTATTATTATTGTTTCTTTATGTACTTGTTAAGGTAGGGTAGGATCTGATGCAAGTTCTTTTGGAGATTTAAACTTTAATGTGAGGTACAAGTACCACTTGTTATCACTGATCCTGATGTCCTTCGTTAGACTTTAATATTTGATCACATATTGATAGGAAAAAACTCTTAATATAGATGTCTAAGTATGCATGTAAAGATTGGGGTGGGAGAAATACTTATAACAATAATTTTTTCTTTGAATTAGTTGCATTTCTAGAACTGAGGAGGGAATGAAGGGTCATGACTATGCCAATCTCATATTTTATATATTTATTCATCTATAGGATACAGGAAACTTCTACTGATGAAATGCCAATACTTAATTAGAGTGGCAGAATTGGAGAATCCATAGTTCTTTTTTAAGTTATTGATCTAGGTCTTCACGTCGAACACAGTATATCCTTCACTGAATTTCTCACTCCCCTGTTCTTCTTTTCCCTTCACCTGCAGATTTGCTCTATTATACAGTGTTGGTCAGTTGATTTTAATTATTTGTAAAATCTGTAGTTAATTTCTGGATTGTTTGATCAGACAAGTTTTGTTCTCTAAGGTATCCCAGTCATGCTCGCATGTGGATGGCACCTATTAGGTCAGGATTGGGGGATCAAAAAATGAACGATTATGAAGGAACTATGGATGATTGGTATAGTTTTGTGAAAGAGACCAAAACTGTATATGGTGTCGATATGAGTGTTTTAACGAAACCTTTCTCCGAAGAGCAGAAGAAATACTATCTTCAGGTGAGTTTCAGAATTTTCTGATGCTTTCAATATAAAAAATTTTCTTTTTACTTTTTCCGATGTTAAATTTTTTAATTTTAGTTTATGTGATGTCATAAGAGTTTGGTGTGCCGCATTGTATTGTATTAGGAGTTTAAAATGTATTAGAATAATTAAGTACAATGTTTGGTTTGTTTTTCACTGTTCACCGTATTGTATTAGCTAATACATTTTTATTGGTCTAATACGGTGGATGTCGTATTACCTAATACAGAGTAGAGAAGTTGTATTAGTTAATATAACATAATACAGTCTAATACAAAATATCACCGAACACAAGATTGTATAAAAATAATACAGTCCAATTCGATCCAATACAATATAATACAACATACCAAATGAGCCCTTAGAAGTTATGCTAGCCCAACATACATATTTTACAACCCTCTCTCCCCCAAGCTCCCTTCAAAACCCTCCTTTTGAAGTGTTCAATTAGAAGAATTTTGGCGTTTAATATGGTGATAATTTTATTCTCTCTCAATGGAGTATATACATTGATTTACAAGGGTGGGAAACAAGTAACAAGAGTGAGAGTGGGGAACAAGTAACAAGAGTGAGAAACAAGAAAAAAAACTAATTAAGGAATTGTAATTATGTTAATTTCATAAATTAGTTTTTCTTTTTCTTGTTCCCCACTCTCTTTCTTGTTACTTGTTTCTTATTTCCCTCTCGTAAATCAATATATATACCTCTATTGAAAGAAGAATAAAATTATCACAATATTAAACCCCAAAATTCTTCTTGGTATTAGAGCCTTGGTTGTCCCAAGAGTTATGGGTTTAACTCCCCCCACGTGATTGCATTTGAATTTGTTATTTGTTTGAATATGTGTATGGGCTTGGACCATGTGCCAAGCCGTTTGGTCTTGCATGTGAGGGGGTGTGTTAGAGGGTTTAAACACTATTGTTTGGTCATTTCCTATCAGCTTAAGCTTTTGAGTTTGTTGGTTACTAACACAATTGCCCTATTACTGTGTCTTTATGTGAGGGTTAGCTGAACAATGTGACTGAACTAGCTGGTATGTACCCATTTTCATGTCTTTTATGTTAAGCAGAATATTTCATTGAAGTTTTGCCTGTTTGGATAATCATTTTGTTGAATTTGGTTTTTGTTAAATGGTTCTTTTGGAACATCTCATTCTTATCAGAACTTGGATTTGCTAAACTCTGATTTGTGAATCATTGAATTAGACTTTATCTACCTGCCTAAATTTTGTCTAGACCTATCTCATTATACCATTCTTGGTTATATAATAGATTAGATTGAAGTTGTAGAACAAAGGAACTTGCTATATTAACCTTTTAGCACAAGATGCTTGTCTTTTGCTATATTCTACATTTTTTTTAAGGAGATTGTTATCAAATTTATGCAGACAACAATGTGGAGCAACCTGCATCCACATCAGGTTATTGGGACGGCTGCTGTTGTAAAGGAGTTAGATTGTTCTACTGCTACTGTGAATGACATCCTTGAAGTCAGGTCAACCATTTTGTCATCAATTACTGGAGGGAGCACACGGCTTTGTGGGTTTGGCGGATGGTTTGATGTCCATTTTCGGGTAAGTTGAGCTTCAGTGCACCTTATTATGATGGTTAACTAGGATTTTCGGTATCCATATTTAGTAGGGTATAACTTTTTATCTGTTTGGTGCACCAGGGTAGCAGGGAGGATCCAGCTCAGAAGGAGATTGAGTTGACAACTGCTCCTAGTATGAATAATGGCACACATTGGGGCCAGCAGGTTTGTTTATCCCAAAACAGAACAATATTTTATTTTTCAAGTATAGATATATGGGTCAGTAATCCTTTTGAGTTATTTCAAAAATTGCTGCAGTTAGCTGTTTTTGTCTGCAGTTTGATCTCAAAATTTCAAGCTTTATACATACAGTTATAAACTGTGCCATCGTAGCATGAATCTTTCTCCTTCATGCAAATAATGGTCTGAGTCGTTTACCTGTTTCTCAGGGAGTAATATGTAGTGCAATAGATTTGCACAAGAACAGTAACTTTGGTTAATTTTTGAGGACCGGTTTTTTCATAAATTATTTCCTTCGTAGGACTTCAATCCTGGGCTAATTAGTCTTGCGTACCTTATGTATTGCGTATAACATTTGCACTGTGGTTTATTTTGTGTATGTTGATGCTTGCTTGCTTATTGAGTTGCAGTATTATGTTCATTCTAATTTTATAGTGCTTTCTATTTGACAGGTTTTCCTCTTTAATCCTCCTATTCTTGTTAGTGAAGGGGATGATCTAAATGTTTCTTTCTCAATGAACCGTTCTAAAGAAAATCACCGTTTGATGGACGTTGAACTCAGCTGTGAGGTTAGGCAGTCCTCTGGTGAGGTGCTTCCGCCAGTCAGAAACAGATTCTATGTAGAGTGAGGAAGGAAACCAATTGCAAATTTTGGGTACTATGACATTAACTAAGGTATATATTGTGGGCCTTGTGGCTCATTTATAATATAACAATTAGAAATTGTTATATGCTTATGATGTTAAGGGCTTACATTTAAGACAGTGATATTGGGGTTTTCTCCTCTATGAAGCTCATATCTTCCTATGCACACAAGAACTTCTGCACATCCATGCAAATAGAACTGGAAATGCAATGTAGTTCATAGTCCAATTTTTTTGGAGTTAATTGTTTTTTAATAATTGTTTTTGGTGGAATTGTTTTTTAATTATTGAAAAGATGTTATAACTTGTCAAACCTACTTGCGAATTGGCCTGGATTTAGATTTGGATGATTTTGTGAAGTATTTATTTAACGCAATCTGTTTATATTGATGATGCCCAAATCCGGTTAGTTTGGTGATTGGATTGTCCTAAAAAGTTTGAGGTTAGGTATGGAAATTACATAATTCCTACAGCTTTTCACTAACATAAATGCTGCATAGGAAGTTAAGGTTCTGCTTTGAAAGTAGTAATGTCAAATTGATGAAATTTTAGAAAATCTGGAACGTCTGGTTTGTAAGTTTCCTGCTATATTGTTGGAGGTATGAGCTTTCAAAAATTTTATCTTTTGATTTCTAAAGCTGATTTGTGTAAATTGGAGTAATTGTTGTTCTGAATAATCTATAGCAGTTTGGGAATCTAATTAATTAGAAGCAATGTTGTGTAGAGCTGGATGGCTATATACATACATAATATATTTTTATGCACCTACGTTTATTTAAAATTCTCCCATTAATTTGGACATTATACTATCCCATCTCGTCACAATCTGTTGGCAAACCAATTTATAATTTGGTTGGGTTGTAAGTATTTTATTATTGAGTTGAGATATGAGTATACCCTTGTATGGTTTTCATTTTGAAGAATTTATTTGTTTTTATTTTTAGTTCTTTTTGAAAGATAGACATTGTGCAGATCTTTCTAACTGTGTTTTCTTCCCCCTTTTGTCCAGTGTCTGCATCTGCAAGCAAGACATGTAAAGTCCTATATCTTGGTGCTGTATGTGTTCTTTGATGCGACTGTTTGAAGAAATCTCATATAACAATTTGTATCAGGGCATTTTGGTACTATTTTTGCTGCTTGAATATTCAAGTTCTCCTCGTGTCGAAAATGATAATATATCAATTTTATCAGAATTGTCTCTACAGTCTTTTTCTCATTCTCTCCCATTCTCAGTATATTTTTCTTCTTGCACAGGAGGGTAGGGGGTAAAAGAATATGTTATTATATACGATACTGGAATTGACTGACAGGTTTCTGGCAAATTTTATACGGAAAGAGGACGAGGAAATTGTTCCTGCAATGTCTTCAATCCACGGTATTATAGTTATCGATAGGAGATATAAAGTTATAGTTCAATAACATTCATTGCAAGTTTTAGTTTGGGAAACTGAAATTACTTAGGACTTTGAATGTTTGGTGCTTATCAACACTGAAATGGAGGGAAGGTTGTAAAGTAGACGGCTGGTTAGCTGAAATCAAAGCATTTACCACCAAATATATTTGCAAGTTGACATAGCAAAAGTGTGGTGATGTGTATTAGTATGTCATAGATATGTCTATAGCGTGTGCCTATGATAGAATAATTTGATTTTGACTTTGACTTCAAAGCTTGATTATACTAATTTTTGTTATTGTGAATATATTTTTGAGGACCGAATAAAATTTTCAAAGACCATTAGTATTGAAAAAGTATAAATTGGATTTGTAGTTAATTTTCAGCGAACAAAAAGTCTGCCTGTTTATTGATAAAAGTGCTGATTTCTTGGCATCAAAACTTGGTTGCAGCAGTGTTGTTGATGCTATTTTTATTTGTGAGATATGAGATTATGTTAATTTAATACGACTTGTATGTCTTTCACATGCTGTAACGTCCATGTTTAGAGACCAACATGAACTAGTCTTATTATTTTATTTGTGATTCACATCATCACATGCATCATGCATGCCTTTAATTAAACTGGAAGCAGGTTTTAAGCTAATTGTGTCAATCAACAGAAAGTCAAGACCCATCTCTCTCTCTATTTCTCTCACAAAAACATTGATGGCTCTGAAAGCAAAGCTGTCCCAGTCGCCATAACTTGAGCCTTAATTTTAACAATCCTAGAAATTAAGCTTGATTTTTTCTTAATTCCCACCATTTCATCTCCTATAAAAAATCTACGAAATCATGGTTTCTATCTCACCTTTCCCTGCTAAGATGTATAGGTCAGCAACAAGCACTTCTCGAGCCTCCGATGAGTTCTTGGTCAACTTGTTGCCGGAGGCTGCCGCGGCAGCCATGAACTCTTCACCTGCAAAAGCTTCAGCTTCCCATCATCATGATGACTTGCCAATCTTCAACCCGATTTCTGATGCCACAAAAAAGGAACTAGCTTTGCATCATAAATCACAAGGAGAAAATGCCATTCACCTTATTCCAATTCTTCTGATTTTCTGTGGTTTTATTCTTTGGTTATTTTCTCATCCTGGTAATTAATACGTGATTGTTTTGTTTCCACCTTGTTATGTTTTTATTTTTGTTCAACAAATTAAGAATCTGTCAATGTACTTGTAACTTGTTTATCAAGTAATATTGGGACCTTCATTGAAATTCAGTTGATCATCAAAGAAAAGAATCACTTATATTTTGATTGTGATTTTTTTCTTATGTAGATATTGTTCTAATTTTGAGAACCACGAGATCTGCTTGTCATGTTGAAATGTTACATATTAATGTACTTATCATTTCATTAATATGAATTTATAGGAGTCAAATCATAACTAATTACTAGTCATTATTATAATGTGATGTTGATAAAGATTGATAAATTGATAAAATAATGTATGCATGACCCTATGAAGTATATCAAAAGATCAAGAATATATAGTTGGTTCACCAAAAGCATTCCCAGAGATTGATGCATGAATTGAATGATATGTTATATATGACTCATGTAATCATGTTGTTTATTCCATATTGATAGCGATGAATGAAAATAATGAAGTAAAGAATATTTAGTTAGTATTCTATATTGATAAGAAATGAATACAAAGTAGTTCAAACAAAGATAATTTGACGAGATGAGATTGGTCCAGTGGTAAATCCCTTCGAGCATCTCCAACAATTTCCCTTAGAGACTCCCTTATTTAAGGGTGTATGTTATTGCAAGAGACCATTAAGGGAGTATGCGCTCTAACAATACTCTCTTAAATGACCCCTTTAATATTTTATTATTATTATTTAAATGTTAGATATTGTGTTTAAATATTAGATATTGTTTGTTAATTATGAGTTTTAAATATATAGAGTTTTCAATAAAACAAAATAATCTTAAATAAGTGGAGCCCACTTTAAGAGGGTCTGAAAACACCTCTTAATTAAGGGAGTGAACTCCACTAGAACACAATTAAAGGAGCTATTTAGGGACCTGTTGAAGCTGTAAAAATGCACTTACTCCATTAATTAAGCTAAGGGATGTCTTCAAAGGAGGCTGTTGGAGATGCTCTTACACCTACGTCATGAGGTTGTGGGTTCAAGTCTTTCCTCTTCCCAAAAAACACCCCAGATTTTTGTAATATTCCAAAAAAAAAAAAAAAAGATAATTTATTGATTTTAGTAAATAAAGGAATATGGTTCGGGTGGCAACCCAAAATATTTAATTCTCAACACACTAATTTACTCACCATAGTACATATTCATTACTTTATTCATCACGAAAATGTAAAAATTAATCATTTACTCTTCACTCCTTATAAAATGCCAAAAGTAATGCTAAATATTAATAATCACTTTACAACTAAACTTTTGTTATTTCTCTTTATAAAACCCAACTTATCATTAGTTTTGACACCTAATCAAATCTTCAAGAATCAAACAACCCTAAATTAAGAACTGTCGGCGTGGTTTTTCTATGCTTCCAATCAATTCAAAACCAAATATTATTTATATCTAGCATACAAAAAATAAAAAATATAAAAAAAAAATTGGGTTTAAACTTAAACCGATAAATCTATTCAAACCAATCCAACTATTTTTAGTTTGGTTTGAATAGATTTGGTAAATCACGTTGGTTTGATTTGACATCAAACTTTAACCCAAATCAAACCGAAAATGCACACCCCTAAAATGAGCCACGGTGGTACAAATTGCCACCTTTATACAATACATAATTGATAAATTATCTTGTGGTTTTTGAAGTACTTGTCGTATTTAGTAAAAAATATTTGTTAATCTAAATCTTTGATCCAGAATTCCAGATAATTAGTTCCATCAGTCTATGTCACTTACTGAAATTGATACATGTTGAAAAATGAAAAGTAAGAATTATAAAGAAAGAATTAAAAGCCATTAAGAATTCCACTATCAATGGAATGGTTATCCTTATCATAAATATACATACTACTTTAATTAGGATTCCACCAATCATTAATATCCTTGTCATCAAAATTATTGTCATTATTCATTAATTATACGAATTATACAGTACATGGAAAAGGCCACTATGATTATTTTATTCTGTAATTTATTTCTTTTAGTCGTACCCAATAAACATAATGCCCTCCGATTCATAAGTTATAATTTTATTTTCCAAATTATGTTGCATTCAAACCCTTCATCATGAAATTTTAAATTTATAAAAATTCTAAAGACTTTTCCAATTTTTTTACCTTAAAAAAAAGTTATTGTTCTTATCCTTTGACACTTATTTTCAAAGACACTTCATCATAAAACCCTTAATTTTGAGTGAAAATGAGTGTAAAAATATAAATTTGGCATTAATAAAACAATTTTAATATGGATTGTAACAAGATATTTAGTGGATTTCCAACAAAATTATTACTATTTCAAGCAAAATTTCAACAAATTTGAATGTCTCAAGCAAAATTTAATGTTGAAATACTTTTTTCTTGTTTTGATATACCACATTCGTGTTGGGGATAATCCTCTAGAACCGATGAACGCGGAAACGTTGTGCCTAATATACTCCCATAACTCATAGCAATAATAACGTCAATAAGCAGAAAAATAGATGAGAGATAATAAACAATCATAACACAAGATATATGTGGAAAACCCAAAACGGGTAAAAAAACTACGGGCCGTGGGACGACAGAGAAAGTTCCAATATATAATAAACTATTACAACCATATACTTCAGGATTCTCTCACACATAACCCCAAACCACACTCACAAGATCCTCACCAAGAACTCCCAATATCCCCTAGGTCTCCCCTAAATATCACCCACGGATCTCATACTTGATCCATCGATATTCCCTTGGATCCCTCCCCGGATATTCCCTTGGGTCTCCCTGGATCTCACTCACACTCTCTGATGTTACATGGTGTTTAACTCACACTTTCAACCTAATTACAATGTTCTATTTATACTAGTTACATGGAGTATAATATAAAAGGAAATCCTACTCCTAAACGTACAAGACTTACTTGTTCCACATAAATACTATTTCATTTTATGACAAGTCTTATTGTAAGGATTAAATCCTTTTCCTTTAAGCACAAGAACTTTCAGAAACAAACTAATTCCTTTTCCGCTGAAGATTTCCTGTTTTACGTATGCTTATTATTGACTACTATTCGGGTCATGATTGTACACCCGTTTCCTAAACCGTTACAAGTCACTTTAAATTACATCGCTCAGAATACCGCGATTCATACGTTGAAACAAATCTGGCCACTGTCACCACGACCGCCGCCACCCCCGCTGTGGCTTTTGTAGCGCCACTCGTAGCGCTCTCCACTGAATAAGGACTGCTGCTATTACCGCTGCTGAAACCCACATTGTTCTTCATAGCCCTATACTGCTGCCATGACCGCTACCAAAGCCAAAGCGGCTGTGACAGCGGTCGTAACGGTTCTTCGTTCCTTCTGTTCTTCATCTTCCCTCAAACACCGTTTTCAACTCCAAAACGTTATCCCACGTCTTCCAGGAAGTACCACATCAGTTGAGTCTTGTTTGGTTCACATTTGGTTCGCTTAAGAATACAAGTCAAAACCTAACAATTCGGGTATGGCTATACGAACTTCCATCTCTCAAAATATAGGAGGGGTCTCCCCACACTTTACAATTTAATAGGCAAATATGAAACTATATATATATATTTACAATGCAAGGTTTGAACCTGGTACTGGAGTTTCATTTGAAGTCTCCAACCACCCAAGCAAGGGACTCTTAGCAACTAATAAATATTTTTATGGGAAGAATTTTATATTTGCAAATAAAGTCAATTTCCATAAACAAGAATACTCATAATTTTTTTTATCCTTTTTTTTTTTGAACTTGAGCATCAATGCAACTTTTGTTGATTTGGTTTGGGTTGAAATATAACCAACTCCACAAGTATTAGGTTGGTTTTATATTGAGCTCCAGCCCTTTGCACACCCTATGCATAAAAAGTGATTTTGTGTGAGAATATATATATATACGGTCCCGTTCACATCAGTGCGCAGTGATGTGACTACATCAGTACCAATGCATGTTGATAACTGATTATAGAGAAGTTTTGACAATTCAAAGTATGTAACTTTAATGGTCTACATCCAAAGTACCGATGAAGTTATATCAGTGCGCATCGACTTGAACATTTATATATATATATATATATATATATATATATATATATATTATGATTCTCTTGTGAATATTATGAATATTTTGATGAAATTTAATCAATTTCAATAATGAATTAATATAAGAACAATTAAATATATCTGTGAAAAGAGTTGTAAAATATTTAAAACTCTAGAACTAATTTTTTTTCGATTTTGTTTAGTATGAAACATTAAAAGAATGGGGTTGAACATAGGAAAAATCGGGGAAAAAAAAAACAGGTTTAGTGCTATTTATTTTAGGGAAATTATCATTTTCCCCTTGAGGTTTGCCATATTAGATAAACTAGTCCCTCTAGCTTCAATAATGACCATTCAACCCTCTAAAACTTAAATTATTAGTCATTTTACCCATTCTATCAAGTTTTCCATTCAAAATCAGTTTGACCGTTAATTAAAAAATTAAAACGCCAACATCAGAGTTCGAACCTTTAGACCTTAATGTTAAAACCACAAGCCTTAACCAACTAAGCTACTCAAGCTCTTTGTTGTAGGTTTATTGATTTAAATGTGAGTGTATATATATATATATATATATATAAGTTGTTTAAAATAATTTAAATCTGTTTATATAATTTAAAATAAACTCATATTTAATAATAATACATAAAATCAGATTTATAAAAATAAAAGGAAATAAGAAAATAAAAGGAAAAAAAAATTAAAAAAAAAAGGAAAATTTATTATTATTATTTTTGAATTTATTATTATTATTTTTCTTTCTTTTATTAAAATGATAATTGACGGGCTTTGATTTTCTGGATTTTATGGGTTTCCTTTTGTTTTCTTATTTCTTATTTCTTTTTCATAAATATGTTTTTTTTATATATTATTATTAAATATGAGTTTATTTTAAATTATATATGTGTGAGTTTATTTTAAATTATATAAATAGATTTAAATTATTTTAAACAAATTATATAACTATATATATATACATTTAAATCAACAATAAGTTGGAGTAGCAAGTTGGTTAGAGTTTGTGTTTTTTAACCACAAGGTCAAATGTATTTTGGATGGAAAACATGACAGAAGGGGTAAAATGATCAATATTTTAGGTTTCAGGGGGTTGATTGGCCATTATTGAAACTAGAAGGACCAGTTTATCTAATATGGCAAACCTCAGGGGAGAAATATGATAATTTCCCTTTATTTTATTCAAAATTTGTCTATAAGTATATTTTATTGTTTTTATGATTTTAGGAAAAATAAAATAAAAAATTGTTGTAATTAATAATTTGTGAAACCGATAGATAACAGATTGAAACGCATTTCATGGGAGAAGCAACAATCTTGCTTCCAAGCAACCTATAATACACACATAACACAAAACAATAAAAGAGAAAAACAATAAGGAAAAGCTGGCATATATGTTTCAACTTTAGAACAAGAATAAGAATAATATATATTCTATTTTATTTTATTTTTTATTTTTATTTTTATTTTTTTTGCTGCTAAGTAGTGCTAAGAAGACAAGAATTGATAAGAGAAAACGTATATCCAACATTAATTCCTTCAAGGAACGTTTTTGGTATTTTTATAATATATTATTATCAATTAATATATTAATAGTTTAATACTTTTTTTGGTTTTACTTGACCACAACTTGCCAACCCCCACAACCCACACTCAACTTCTTCTTCTTGCTTTTTTTAAAAATTGGTTAGATCTCTTTTCTTATATAATAGATATTAAAATTAATAAGAACAAATTTTGTTTATAGAAAAAAATGCATTATTGAAATCATTACTGAAATATATATTCAAAAAAATATTTTTATTTTGTAATGAAACTCGTTCAGTGGTGACGACTCGAATCTGAAATATTTTCAAGCTGAATGAGCTTTATTTATCACCAAACCAAGCCACATTGGATGTACGGTTACAACACAATTAGCTTTTAAAAACTGCCAACAAGGGGTGTAGCTCAGCTGATAGATGGATGAGCTTGTGATTTGGGTAAATGACTCCCAGGTCAGCGGCTCGAATCCTACCATAGATATTGTAATTAAAAAAAAAAAAAAAAAAGGTTTTTATAAATTAAATCCCACTAACCACTAACATAAAGAATTTGGTATAAACCAACCTAAGATTTAATTTCAGGTCTCTTTCATAATTACGAGGGATCTCATTGAGCAACCTAATTGGTACCTAAACAAAAGTGCTCATAAAATTAAACTTGTTTTTCTATAAAATTTGATTTAAAACGTATGAATTTACATTTCGTCCTGTAAATTATTTCATCAGGAAAAAGCTTCAATGGTTAGGTATGTATTTTGCTATTTTAGGCCACTAATATTATGTCACTTGATAAATTATATAATTTTTTTTTTATGTGATTAGTTACTCATATCATATATTATAATGATTTCTTTACTTCTTCTTCTTTTTTTGTTTTTTTTTCTTAGGTTAAAAATAGAATTTGCAATAGTGAGTATAATGTTTGCAAAAAAGTGAAGATTCCAATTCCAACTGTTGTGATCTGTGATCACACTATACATATATGGGAATAATTTCTTCCATTAAACGGTGTTTTGACATTTTCAAAAGTGTATAGTCATGAGTCAAAATGTCAAATATAACCCATTAGAAGTGTAATTAGAACACCTTTGACCAATGACTCCTTTCAAAGGAAAATGGTTTTCAAAAATATCAACAGTTTTAAATGTATTAGGCATTTCTGTCAATATTGATATCATGCAAGATTAATGACAAATATATCTAAAAATCAATATAGTGCGGCTTCCGAATTTTTTTTTTTTACTCTAACGAGGTTACAGGTTCAAGCCCCTTCTCTCAAAACACCCCGAATTAATATAATACTTTAAAAAAAAATAAAAATCAATGAATTACTCATATGAGGCCACATGATATAATTTTTTTCTTAAAAAAAATTACCGTACGATATAAACTTAGAATGCGAATCTATCACTCCACGTGGTGTGAGTAAGGATGTCCTCACAATTTAGTCATTAGAAGATTGAAAAAAAAAAAAAGAGAGAGAAAAGAAAATCAACCCTATTTAATTTAAGTTTCTATATTTGGTTTATCAATTCAATTGCACGCATCATCCACTCCCATAATACATTATACATATCTTACTTTTAGGAGCCTCATGCTCTAACAATGATATAAAATTAATGTAAAATCTGTGTTATGACACAAAAATTAATGTAAAATCTTGTATTCAATCATCACCAATAAGGAAGTAAATTCATATGAAACTTAATTTTTATTTTTATTTGAAGTTTTTATTTATTTATTTTGTATTTTTTAAGTATTACAATAACTTATGATACCGAATGGTCGGTAAGAGGTTTTTCTAAACATAATGAGATTAAACAATACATATACGGTTTGAATATCTAATCCTATAATAGGAAAAAAAAAATTCACCACACATGCTTGTAAAATACGTTTGGTGTGACTAAACCAAAAAGATAATTAATAAATAAACCCATTAACATATGTTATAGGCTAATCGACACTGATGCCCTTTAAACTCTTCCAAAATATGCACTATGCCCCCTATATATTTTTTTTCGCCACTAAACCCCCTAAACTCTCACAAATTGGTAAATGTTGACTATAGATGCCTCTTCACAGGGAGCAAAAAAACTCAAGTGTTTACCAAAAAACGAGAGTTCAGGGGGTTTAGTGGCGAAAAAAAAAGGTATAGGGGGTATCAATGCCAATTAGCCTATGTTATAATAATAATAATAATAATAATATAAATGAAAATAGAGTGCATAATTCATAATAGGGCAATCTTCAATGTAAGGTTAGTTGTAAGAGCACTCATTCAGTTTAATAATGTTCAAGTTCGAGTCCAAGGATTTTGATATACATTTATTTATATAAAAAAAATACACAGCGGTTCACAATAAGAAGAAACAGTTAATCCCAATTCCCAACAGACGAAGCTATTCTTGGAGAGTTGGCAACTTGCCAGAGAAATCATACCATATTCCTTGTTTATAATTATTTCATTTTTATTTTTATTAATTATTTAATTATATATATATATAAATGAATAATAAGCCTACTCTAAATATATAACTCATAAAATAACCAACCACAGAAAATAAACAAAGAAACAACAAAACTCAGATACAATAACATCAACAACAACAATAATCTTAACGATACCTCTATCTTCTTCAATCGAACAAGGTCAGTCAAATCCCTTCCTTTTTTTTTTTTTTTTTTTTTGATTTCTGTAATTTTTGCGATCTATTTTGTTTCCTTTTTTTTTTTTTTTTTTTGTTTATTTTTGTTTATTTATTTTTATTCTGCAGAAGTTCAAATTTTGCTTGTTTACTTGTTCTTGAAAATTGATTTTCTGTTTGGTTGCTGAGAAAATGGAAGAATAGTAAAATCAGATATTATTGTTGTTATTGTTTTTTATAATGAAGTTGGAACTCAGTTAAAACACTTGTATGATGAAGCTCTGTTTATTACAGCTTTGTTTGTGTAAAATTACTTTTATTTGCAATTCCTTTTATTTTCCTGCATTTTCTCAGCAACCAAACAGAGCCGAAAGTATATGTAGTGCCTTTCAATTCTCTGTCTATTGTTTATTGAATCTGCTGAGACTGATCGCTTCACTATCCTTTTTCTTCTTTAATTTTTAAATAATTTCAAGAGTATATTGAGGTTTGCATTCTGTGGATATGCTTGTGATTTTTTTATAACAAGGCTGGTGGATGATATAATATGAAATTGAAAGTTTGAGTTTTTGTTTATTTGGTGAATGAGGTATTAAAGACCTTCAGTTGACTGAAATCGACCGTGCTGCTTGCTTGATTTACTCTTATTGTTGTTTCTGTTTTAATTTTATGGAATTGGAATCGTCCGGCGGGAAGTTAAACATCAATGTCTTTTAATTGATCTCCTATGGGGTTTTTGTTTGTCGATCAGACTTCATAATTTTTTCTGTTATGGTTTATCTTGCTTTAATTTTGTGAAAGTTCACACTTATGTATATTGCATCATATTATCTGCTAAAATCTGTAATCATTAAATCTCTGTATTACGGTTCTTATGTCCCCTGCTTTCCCTCCGGTTGTTTGTTAATTTATTGATCCCATCTAAATTATTCTCCACAGTATCTACAAATATTGTGATTCTTTCATTGATTTAATGTTAATTATTTATGAAAATAGCTTTGATTCCACCTTGTTTCTTACGTCAATCACTTCATTTATGATAGGTTTTGCACATTGGCTGACTTAAGGTGATATAATAGCAATAATGAGATTCAAGAAAGGAGATAAAATAGAAGTGTTGAGCCAAAAAGAAGTACCATCAGGCTCCTGGCATTGTGCGGAGATAATCTGCGGTAATGGTCACAACTACACAGTTAGATACAATGGATACGCAAGTGCCTCTGAAAAGACAGTTCTGGAGAGGGTATCTAGGAAGGCTATCAGGCCTTGCCCTCCTCCACTGGCAGTTTTGGAGCATTGGGTTACTGGCGATGTAGTAGAGGTGTTTGACAGTTTTTCTTGGAAAATGGCCACAATTTCTAAGGTTTCAGGGAAAAACTACTGTCTGGTCAGGCTACCTGGATCTTCTTTGGAGTTAAAGGTCAGAAAATGTAACATCCGACTGAGACAGTCTTGGGAAGATGACAAATGGATCGTGATCGGAGAGGTACTATTATCTGATTTTTTTTTTATTTGTTCCTTTTGCAATTCCTGGTTTATGAATGTGCAGTTTTGAGTTTCCTCTTGTACTCAATTTATACCAATTGAACTATCCATGTGTGATGTGTTATCATCTCATGGTGTTCATCTGTAATGGATTAATTTTAGTCGTGTAAGTAGTGAACCTTAAGTTGAGTTCCAAGTCGTCAATTACAATGTTTAAAGTCGTGTCACATCTAGGGATTTTAGAGATGTATAAATCATGTTGTCATTTCAAACTATTGTACATCTTTTACATGTGTGTGGTGTCCTAACAACATATTTATTGATACATCATGCTCATTTTGTGAATCAAAACTTTAATTTGTTTTGCTTCTGCATTTAGGGTTCTGGCTGTGGTGAAGATGGGAAACAAGATAAGAATATAATATTGAAGAACTATCAAAAGTCAGGCATCCAAGTTAAGAAGACAAACAAGAGGATAAATCTACATGTAACTGAGGACTGCTTTCTTGTTAAGAACAAAGAGAAATTCCAGGAATCCCATATTGCTTCCTCTAGAACTCTGAAGAGAGGGTCTCCTTATTGCTATTCTAAGGGCGAAGGATATACTGGAGCTGCTGAAAAATTTAGAGCAATAGAAAAAGCTGGAAGGTTGCACCGACTGATTGCTGTAAATCCATCCTCATTGCCTGATCAGGTAGATGCAGTTGCTTTGCCAAGAGAATTGCTGGGTGAAACATACATACATCATTCTAATAACAATGGAACAGCTGGGTTTTCTGAAGTTGAAGTGGAGAGGAGAAAACCAACTGGCGCTGTTGGATGTTCTGTAGCAGTAAACTTAGAATCAAATGATGCTCATAGTGTTACATGCTCTGTTGGTAGTTGTAGTATCAGTAGCAATGATTCCTATAAGTTGCCTCATCATGTTTCTGCAGGTCGTGCCGACGATAGCGATGGTAATTTTAGCGATGCTGAATCTTATTGTCATTTGGGATATGAGGAAGGGAATTGTCTCCTCCCTACGAAAGAGGAGTTGGCAGATGAAATCCATAAGCTAGAATTGCATGCCTACCGTTGCACGATGGAGGCATTGCATGCGTCGGGACCATTAAGTTGGGAACAAGAAGCAATGGTGACAAATCTTCGTCTCTCACTCCATATATCAAATGATGAACATCTATTGGAGATAAGAAATTTAATTTCTGCTGACAACAGCATTCCCATTAGATGACCAGAAACTCTGGATTTTACTTTTTCAAAAAAAATTCTAGCTGTAGAATCTGATAAACGTTTGTTTTGATGGCCGTACTCATTGTAAGAAGCAGGTTAAAAGCTGTTTATTAATCCTCTTTTTTTTTAGTTTTATAACATATAGTGGTCTAGTTTGAAGTGAATGTAACACAAACTTTGCAATTAATACTTCTGAGCTCATGCTTGTGCATCTGTTTCTCTCTTTTTTATGTGGGTTTGTACTGGTAGATGCATATCTTAAAGTTAGGTAATGAATATTTGAGAATTAACATCCTTAAAATTGCAAACAGTTGGCAGATATCAAAAACATTAAATTGTTGGTCATCTTGTTGTACTTTTGAGTTCGTATATTAAGAGATATGTAGATTGGATGTAGGCTTTACTCTGTTTTTGCCAACATTCAAATCCTTGTGTATTACTAAGGGTGACTGGTTCACTAAAGTTGGTGGATATTATGCTTATTACTTCCTCCTCTTTTTTTTTTTTTTTTTTCTTTTTCTTTTTTAAATTTATCTGTACTTCTTTCCCCTGCTTGATCCATGTAACTGGGTATTAAATGGTTCCTTTGTTTGGAATTCATTAAGTTAAATTCTATTCCATGCCATCTCTTTAATATTACCTAGATTTGTACTTTGAATAACTTGATATTTTATGTATCATATGGTTGTAAGCAGTTTCAATTGAGGACATTATTGATGCTTCCCCTACATTTTCCAGGGCTGAAGTTGGAGGCTGTACACCTCATTTCCAAATTTCACAAGATGAGTTGGGCTTTGCCACACTTTCTCTTGCTTTAAATGATGGGCACTTTTGTAGGAAAGATATGTTGAGTCACTGATGTTGCTTATAAATGTGGTTGCTGGATTGTTCCATTTCTGGCCACTTGTGAGCTTCGGATATCTGTGTTTCTGAAGGATTTAAAGGCCAAAATATTGTGGCTGCCATGGGATGCCCTGATATTTGGATGCATTGAAAGGTTTAATTTCAAACCTTTACTTCTGCTCATCCATGCAAAACATCCATCTGCTTGCTGATGTATGTATTGTTGTCTCTCTGAGGCTGATGCGAAGTTATCACATATAAGTAATCAGTTCATATGGTAGCATTCATAGTGCTCCTCATATGTATCTGGTTCTTTTTATTCAATACTGAAAATTTTGAAATGATTGAAGCTTTGTTGAAATCTTCAATCCACAGATCGAAATTTTGGAAGCATTACTTTTGTTAACTTAGGGCAACTATTGTATAGGTTTTTTATGTGGACCTCTACATGCATACTTAGGTTGATTGTGAAACATTACTGGCTTTCAGTGTAGCTGAAAGGTGCTAGAATTCGGTTGAAATGGTGAACCCTGTGATTTTATTTAACCCTCTTTTCAGGAGGTTCTAAGTTTATGAAGCCAAATACCCCTTATCTTGCTTATATGCTTGTCTTTGCTTAGCTAGTCGGGTAGCCCTGAGTTTATGTCTTTCAGTTATTTTCTGCCTTCTGCCTGAGGAATCCCTACTGTCAAGTTCCTATCTAACAAGGTGGAGCTTTCAGGGAAACAGTCTGATTAATGTTTCCATTTATTTTAATGTTTCCCTGTATTTGCACCCGCCGTCATTGTTTCCCCTAATGAGTAATTGGCAGCAGTATCATCACTAATGGTAGTTATATATAATAACCATTTAAGCTATCATCTAGTTCTTTTTTCAGGCAGGTGGCATTGGCTGAAAAAAAAAAAGCACACAAAACAGTGTTGACATTCCCCCAGCTGCTATTGGCTCGTGTGATGTTAAACCAGTGCTGGTTCTTTCCTTTCCCCTTACTTTGTCTTTAGAATATCTTCTGGACTTTTATACCGAACTTATTTAATTGAAATTCCTCATGTTTATGTAGACGTCCTTGTTTCTTTAGGTAATTAGAAGACACGTGTTTTTTTTAATTTCCAAAATTTCAAATGGAAAGCAGGCAAGAGCAGGAATAGAAGAGTTGAATTTTAACAGTATATCCAGGTCTAATGCATCTTTAGAGCATTTACACATTTATATAGTGTCCTATTCCTTTTCTAAATTTTGGAAATATTGGTTGGCATGTTATGCAAAAGTGACATTTCAAACTAACACATTATTGTTGCTTATAGTGGCATTTGACTGAGAAGCAATCAGGCATGGACATTCATGATCAAACCTCTATAATACTTAAGATCCACTGATTGGGAGTGGTTCGGATTTTATCTTCCACTCTGTGGAACTAAATGAAGCCTCTAAGGCTTGAGGTGGACTGCATGACTGAGTTCCATGTCGCCTCTAAGGGAGTGGTTTTGTTTTTTTCAGCATAGTAGTTTCCCTGTTTACAGCTAGTTACTGTTGCCTGACTGGGTCAGTGGGTTGACCCAGAGCAGTTTTCCTGTTCTTGTTTTTGCTTTGCCTGCTAGCAGTTGTGTATTACAACAAATTGTGACAACTTCTGGATATGTTGCAAACCTGTTGAAATGGACAGAATTTTGGAACTATATTTTCGGTATTATGTGAATGAATAACTTCTCGGCTATATCATATATGCATGATCTAATTGGTATATCACTTTACTAAATGTCATCTTTGAATTGCTCTGAGTTTGGCTGGCAAATGTTATTGGTAAGTTTCATGAGCTAGAAAGTATCATCATGTGAGGACTGAGGTGCATATGTTTATATGTAACTTTGAAGCTGTCTCATAAGGTTTTGCTTAAACACCCTACTTGGATTTGTGCATATTTTGTTCTATCTTGCTCTGCTTTAGATCCTGTTAATTCGAAAGCTATACCGATTACTTGTGTTTGCTAGAGTTCAAAATTAAACTAAGGCATATATGTGTACAGTTTCTGTCTTTCTGATGCAATTGCAGACATCACTTGCAGGATGGATTTATCAAAAAGCTGTGAACCTTTTGCTGTCCTTAAAAATATTTTAAAAGAGTACTCAAGATGATCGCTTTAGATTTGCTGGGCCTACTCAAGTGGACTTGAGCTGCTAAAAAAACACCATTATTTGAAAGAATATGAGGACATGGAAGAGAATCAATAATATCATTGGTATGTTGTTGGCAACAAAACAGATACTTTTGGGTTTTGGGTTTGTGTTGTGCTACTATCAAGTATAGCAATAAATAATTTTGAACACTGACTTGAGCTCTGCGCTGGGTCTATAAAGCAAATTCATGTGGACACACTACTACTAACATACCCAGCAAGCCTTTGTTGTTTAATGATTCACAAGACATCATCATCATCATCATCATCCTTGTAACCGGAAGAAGAGCTTGTGATTGAGAAGAAACAATTATTTGCACTAATTTGGCCGTAATATCATGGACATGGCTTCATGGTAGCCGCCCTCTCTATGCCTCTATTTTTATGAGACTCCCCAGAGAGAATACTTTTTTGTTGTTGTTATTATTATTATATTATCCAACTTGAATCATACAATTAAAATTATGAATTTTCTAATTATGTTTGCAATAATTTGTCAAGTAGTAGTAGTAGTAGTATTGTAAAATTGTTTGGGTTAGGGTTAAAAAATAGCTGTTGAAGAAGCATTAAATAAAGAGGAATGAGAGACAGGTGGGTTTGTCAAGAAAATAGGCAACAAGGTTCCAAGTTGTCATTCCTTGGTCAGTATGTGTGGGATTTTGATGTAGTTTTTATGCAAGGCACATTTAAAAATGGGGTATCAAAATGTTTTTATTTGTAGTTTTGTAGTTTTGTAGTTTGTAGAGAGAGGGAAGAGGGATTTGATAAATAAGTTGATTGATAGATAGATAGATAGATAGATAGAATTCCATGTTGATTAAATTAAATTAAATTAATTGGTGATTTGATTAAAGAAAGGTTGATGGATGAAAAGGCTACAAATGAGTTGTGTATTAAAGTGGCTCCACCAAATCCCCTGCCATTGTCTCATCTGCATCTCATCATGATTGGTACTCCCATGTGATGATGCCCCTCTCAATCTCACACAAACATACCTCTATACCCCTCACTTCTCTTTGTTGGGGCCCCTTTAATCAACTTCTTTGACTTACCCTTTTATTAATTATCTTTTCTCAATTTCTTAATTACTTCTTTTAATATTTCTTTATTTTTTTTTAATATTCTTCTAAATATGTCTTTATCATTTACTGGTCCTGATTTTTTATGATGTGCTTATGGTTAATTATATATCATGTCACCCTATTAATTTTATACATCAATCATAGATTATAGATATGTAGTCAATATAAAACCTTCATGTGATGAATACTACCCCTTTCTCATATGTCACCACACTATATTAATTATGTTATTAAATTTTGGATGGAAAATTAACAAAGGGACTTTTCTTTATTTATTTATATTTAATTAATTTTTTTTTTAAGGTGAAATATATATATGTGTTTTTATGATGCATGAGATTAAGATCGAGAAAAACATGTTATGAAGATGATGGGTAGAAAGGTACTTTTTTTTGAAAAGGACTAGAAAGATACTAAACATATTTATATTTCAAAAAAAAAAAAAATCGGGACCATTGATCAAATATCTTTACTTATTTATTTATTTATTTATTTATTATTATTATTATTATTTTATCAATGTTAATATAAGATCTGAATTGAAGAACAGGCCTAAAATATTGTATTACAAGAAAATTTATGTTCTTGTAAGAATTATATTTGTACAAGCATAGATTACTATATATTTATGATTTATGAGGCCTCAGCTCCCACAAAATATTTATTCTTATTTCAGAAACTCAAGAAATGAACAATATTATAAGAAAATGGCAGGTAAGATTGATTGAAAAAACAAGAGACATAATCAAGGGCAGACAAGGTCGCATTAATCAAGGGCAGACATCAGCCAGCTCAACTCCCTTCACATTACTCTTCTATTCATCATTTTAATTAATTAATGCTTTAATTTAATTTAATTTATTTATTATTAATTATTTGCCTTTTTAATTATACAAGCTAGTACACTAGCTACAAGTCTACAACCAATATAATACACCTTAATGTGTGCATTTATTTAGCTAGCTAATTCATGTACCCCATTTCCTTCCCTTTTACATATGATTATTGGGGTAATTACCCTGGTGGCTATCGAGTTTTGCCACCACTATCAAAATAACCACCAGATGGGGAATTGATTTAGAAATGACCATTTTTGACAAACATTGTTACACTAATGGCTATTCCATCCAATTCCATCCAATAAGTGGCATTTTGGTAAATATGATGATGACATTAATTTATTTTAGATATTTTTTGGAAATCAATTTTTTCTTTTGTTTTTTGAAACAAATAATTATATTTAGTGTGTGTATATACATATAGCATATCTCAAACATATATATATAATTTTTTTCTTTTTTGAGAAGATTAAGGTTACAAAATCTAAAAATTCTAAAAAATATATTTGAGATAAGTTGAATATATATATATTCTTTTTTGAGAAGATTAAGATTACAAAATCTAAAAAATATATTTGAGAAAAGTTGAAAAGAAATATATATATATATATATATATATGTTTGAGATATACTATATGTATATATACACACTAAATATAATTATTTATTTCAAAAAACAAAAGAAAAAATTGATTTCCAAAAAATATCTAAAATAAATTAATGTCATCCTTATATTTACCAAAATGCCACTTATTGGATGGAATTGGATGAAAATTGATGGAATTGGATGGAAAGACCATTAGTGTAATAATGTTTGCCAAAAATGGCCATTTCTAAACCAATTTCCCATCTGGTGGCCATTTTGACAGTGGTGGTAAAACTTGATGGCCACTAGGGTAATTACCCTTTAATTATTATTACTATTTCTCTCTTCTTCAATTCTTCTTCCTTTTCCATTTATAAATACTTTTTATTCACGAATTCTCTCGATATATTATAAGCTTACTTTATATTTTTGGTGTTGTATGATATGATATATATCATTCTCTTGAAAGACAAAATTGTGTGTATGTAATTCAGAATATGAATGTATGAACTAAAACCACAAAAATCATATGTATGTGTGTATGTATATTTATGATGAGTCAATGAATCATCATTTGGGGGATTTTGCCTCAAATAGTATAGACAAGCAAATGTAAATGCAATCTTACTTTCGCTCGTAGAATCATAAAAACCTTGGTGGTCCAATATTCCATTTATGTAACACACACATATAGAAACAAAATAACACCAAATGATAATTATCAATACAAACCTTGGTGGTCTAATGATGTGATATTGTAAGAATCTTGCTTATATATTGATCTTCTTATTTAGGTATCAATTGAGTGTCTTTGGACTTTGATCTATGTACTATATATAAACAAAGAAATCATATTTATTTTAAGTTGATGAAACTACTTGGAGTTGGGGTCAAGGGAAATAATGATTATTCTCACTCGAAAATCTCAAAATTGAGTAAGATTATGTTTTCATTACTCTCGCATAATTGAATAATTTTCTTAAACATTTTTTTTTTAAAAAGGTTGGTTCATTTCTTTAGTACAGAAAAATCTTTGTTACATTTTTAATGGAGAAAAAAGAAGAAGTAAGTTTAACTTCTAAAGACCCAACATTTTCTTTTAAATTAATTATGTTTTATTTGAAATATATTTATCATAAGGAGGTAATTAATTAATTAATAGAATGAGGAGAGAAAGTGGGTATATATATAGATTAAAATTTATTGGATGCAACAAACATTAAAACATAGAAAATAAAGAAAAGCAAAGTTATTGTATATGCCTATATGGAGTGGAAATGTGAAAAAAATAAATTTTTTTTTGTATAATAATAATAATAGTGTTGGAATTTCAATGTAGGTAGCCTCGATGTTTTAAGATGGGGATCGATTGGAATGTTGAGTTTGTCGTGTAGTGTATAAGCTAAGGAGACATGGTCTAGAATGTAGATGTTAATGTGGAGGTGGCATGCCCGAGAAGACTAATTAATTAATTATATAGAGCTAGCACAAATCAACACACAAGACAGACATTAACCCTCATAATATATAGTAATTAAATTAATAAGATTATATATATGGACATGGATTACTGTACGTACATGCAAGGGTAATGAATACGTTAAAAATTAAAATAATTAAGAAATTATCATCGAGATTATATAAATATAAACTAAACTAAGCTAAGCTAATAAAGGTACGTATATATGTCCAAATAACCTGTATTAAGATAATGATTATCATAATTAGCATCGTGATATGAAAGAATAAAGATTATTTATTTAATTAATTATATATATATATATAAAAGATGGACATTAATGAGCCCCACATATATATATATATATATATATATATATAGGGAAATTATAATAGATATATATGGGATGATCACATGGTGGTTCATGGCATGCTTTGATTCCTTTAACAAAAGTAAAAAAACACACAAATTAATTAAAACTGGAGAGAGAGAGAGAGTCCCTCCTTCCCTCCTCGTCCTCCTCTCAAGTCTGAACCACATGCATTCCATTTTTGGGACCATAAAAACTCTTAATGAGATCTCTCTGCTCCCTGCAAGAGCAAGAGCATGAGAAGATCCCAAAAAGGCATTACTGTAACTTATTTATAAACAAAACCCCATAAAGCAGAAAGAATGAATATGATAATAAATTTTTTTAAAAAAGGAGTGAAAATGCATGCTGGATTACAGTGATGATGAATGTCATCAGCTTTATTTGCTTTAAAACAACATTTCATGCTTTGGTTACTGCGATTAAGTGTGTCTTCTACTTGTACTTGTAGTAACACTTCACTTCCCAGATTCTGCCTCCTGTCCCTTAATTCCTTTTTTTTTTTTTTTTTAATACAAAACAGACCTTCTTCCTTCTATCATCTTCTTCTTTTTATTCAATAATATTTTTCCCACTACCCAACAATATTATATATATATATATATATATTGCATATTTGCATTTATAAAAGAATGTTGTTTTTGGAAGCACGATATATAGTTTAGCAAAAAAAAAAAAAGAAGCTCTCTTTGATTAGGTGAAATATATCTATATAATTAATTTTCTAAATACTTAGTCATTTACTAACATCTACAATATTATTCGCGATAAGTTCTTGAATGAAATTTAGATTTAGTAACTATGTAATGATTATAATTTCTAAACATCTACGATTTTATTTGTGACGAGCTTTTAAATAAATTTTTTTAGCCTAGGACTCAAGTGAAGAAGGGTTTAATTTAAATTAAAATTTGATTTTAATCATTTAATAATAATAAGTATTGGAGATCATTGGATGGTTCTTTTTTTTTTTTTTTTTTTTTTTAAAATAATCATTGGATGGTATTTAATCATATGCAATCTAATGATTAATTATCAAGTATTGATGACATTATTGTGCCATTAGCCTAATAAGTAATATGATCATTTATTTTACAGTTTTAACCTACATAATTTTGGCCTAATATATGAAGTAGGGAGTAGTGTTGTATTATCATAATAATAGTTATTATATATTATCGTTATCTTAATCATTAATTATTAATATTATATTGTTATGAATTAGTGAAATACTAAGAGGATCGCCCTGATTTTTGGGTAACAGAAGAGTGGACAAAATGACCTAAATTTTAGCATACACAAGAGGAAACTTCGGAGGACAGGCAACATCTACTGGGTTTCACAATCATAGCTGTTAACCATTAGTTCAAATATTTTACATGAACAAGAAGACCCACCCATCAAATAAACAATCTTTAATCCGCACAACTTTCTATTGCCCAAACCATTCTAAATTTTACCTAAACTTTGCTCAGCCTTTTCGTATTGCCTAGCTAAGGACTCGTTTGTTTTTTTATTTGAAGACTTAACAATCCTGTTTGAAGACTGAATAGGATTGAAATCTGAACCTGAATGATATGTTTTTTTTTCTTCTCACATTTAAATGTACTGTCAACATGTTTTTTTTTTTTTTTTAAAATAAAATTATCTAAAAATAAATAATTTTATATTTATACATGTACTAATTAGAAGAAGTAATTTAACATGCATGTTAAACAAAGTTCAATTTAACAAAACAAAAAAGAGTAATGCTATATAAGTATACAACCCAAATAATTAACCCAAATTTCAACTCAAATTATGTGGTAAGTGAATTGTCATCACCATACACAACATGTGATGATGTGGTTAATTAAAAAACTACTTGCCACATTATTTGGGTTAAAATTTGGGCTAAATTTTTGAGTTGTCTAAATAAAAAATTCATCAAAGAATATAATCTTGCATGTTCTACAAACAAAGTTCAAATTCAATTTATTGTCAAAAAAAAAAAAAAAAATTGCCCCCCACAGTAACCTTCTTCACCAAAAGGCTCGAAAAAGGTTCGAAAAAAGTTCGGAAAAGGCTCGAAATGATTTCGTGCCTTTTTGAAATATTTTCGTGCCTTTTTACACTGTCATCGTGCCTTTTGAAGTTGTTATCGAGCCTTTTGGAAAAGTTATCGAGCCTTTTAGAAAGGTTATCGAGCCTTTTTGGAAAAGTCTCGATAACTTTTCCAAAAGGCTCGATAACCTTTCTAAAAGGCTCGATAACTTTTCCAAAAGGCTCGATAACAACTTCAAAAGGCACGATGACAGTGTAAAAAGGCACGAAAATATTTCAAAAAGGCACGAAATCATTTCGAGCCTTTTAGAAAGGTTATCGAGCCTTTTGGAAAAGTTATCGAGCCTTTTAGAAAGGTTATCGAGCCTTTTTGGAAAAGTCTCGATAACTTTTCCAAAAGGCTCGATAACCTTTCTAAAAGGCTCGATAACTTTTCCAAAAGGCTCGATAACAACTTCAAAAGGCACGATGACAGTGTAAAAAGGCACGAAATCATTTCGAGCCTTTTAGAAAGGTTATCGAGCCTTTTGGAAAAGTTATCGAGCCTTTTAGAAAGGTTATCGAGCCTTTTTGGAAAAGGCTCGATAACCTTTCCAAAAGGCTCGATAACTTTTTCAAAAGGCTCGATTAAAAAATTAAAAAATATTTCGAGCCTTTTTGAACAAAGTTTCCAGCCTTTTTGTACAGTAATCGTGCCTTTTTATACATGAAAAGGCACGATTGGTGTATGAAAAGGCACGATGGTACAGTAATCGTGCCTTTTCATTAAGTGTTCGAGCCTTTTCATACACTAATGAAAAGGCACGATTGGTGTATGAAAAGGCTCGAACACTTCATTTCGAGCCTTTTCAATGGAAGATTCAAAACCAAAAAAAATCTCGCCCCCACACCCCCACGAGCTGACCGGGCAGCTCGACCACCGCGAGCTCAGCGGGGAGCTCGACCCCCGAATGCGTTTGTGTAGAGCCACAAAACTAATTATCCATTGGAGGTTTGTTTTAAATCTCAGAAAACTTCAAAGTAAGAAAAGAATGTGTAAAGTAAGGGTATTTTTGTCTGTTCACCATAATAGGTGCCTTTTAAACTTAACTTATTAAAGCAGTGACATTGTCACCAAATCAGTTTAAAAAGGTGACATTTCTCACCAATTCCACTATATATATATATATAAACTTATAACATGTTAAATTATAGGGTTAAACTAAATCAACTTAAATTTATAACTTAAAATTTTGACTTTAACATCTCAACTACTTATGTGCTTTTAATTTAAGAGTTGAAAATGCATTCAAATCTCAACCCTTAGATTAAGAGCATATGAGTGGTTGAGTGGTTGAGATGTTGAAATCAAAATTTAAGTTAATTTAGCTTGACCCTAAAATATATATAATATATATACCACATACGGAGAGGCGGCCATAATTAATTAGAGTAATGCTATACAACACAAATACTTAACCCAAATGAGGTGGCAAGTGAGTTGTCATCACCACACACAACATGAGATGATGTGGTTAATGAAAAAACCACTTGACACATCATTTGAGTTGAAATTTGGGCTAAAGTTTTAAGTGGTCTAGCATTAGTGAATTAATTAATACATTGTCATTTTTTTTAGGAAAAGAGGGACTTTATTAAGACAAATCAGCAAATAAAAGACTATGAACAAAGATTGGACACACATAGAGCCATATCTTGTCCTTAGAACTTGAACAAGCAAATTTAGCAAGGGCATGAGCCACCCTATTACCCTCTCTTAGAACAAAATCACATGAAGGATTTCCTATACCGGAGAACAAGCTTAAGATATCAGAAATTAGAGACCCACACACAAAAAGAAAGAGCTTTAGAAATACCATTAACAACATTGCAAGAATCACTTTTCACATAAGCAATCTCAAAACCTAGCCTTTGTAACACTACAAAAGCTTCACAAATAGCAAAAACTTCTCCAACATCAAAATCAAAGCAACCCACAAGAGGAAGAGCCATAGCAGCACAAACAAACCCAAAATGATATCAAACCACGGCCCCCACACCAACCATTTTATTCACCCCAAGTCCAACATCAACATTTAACTTCAAAGTACAAGGTAAAGGAGGATACCACTTCGGCCAGTAGGAGAAATAGACTCACGTAATTGAACTTGCAAAGCTTTATACTCATCAAGAAATTTCATGGAGGAAGAAATAATAACAGAAGGTTCCTTAATTGAACTCATATGGAAAAAGAAATAATAACAGAAGCTTTATACACTGTCATATTGAATGAACGTTTTTTACCTTTTGTAATAAGTGAAATTGTTAATCGAAGATATTTGAGGATAACAAATGACTTGCAATTTTTAATTAAATAAAAAAAATTAAAAAAAAAAACCTTAATTACTAAGGTAAGAGGGGGGAATAAGGAAACTTAATTCTTAGTTTGTATATTAGGTCCACTTAACTTAATTTCAAGAAGTTTTTATAAAAACAAGTATTCATTAAAAGTCAATCAAGTGTATTTTCTTAAATTAGAATTCACCATAATTGCGATACATATGTACTTGGGGGTTGTTTGTGTTTCTTGACAGTCAAGGGGAATTTCTATTGTTTTTTCCATTGATCACTAAATAAGTGTGAATTGGACTCATGATTAAGTTATTTTTATAAGTAATGCTATGTTGGATATGGCTTGAATTTCCAACGGTTATCAAGCGGGATTCATTAATATGGAGACTTCCTAGAGACGTGGGAAATACTTGGAAGTATGAGTTCATGTTTGAGGGAGGCTTGAAAACCTAGAAGAACTGAGAAACAAAGATTGGTAGAAAACCGATGTGGGTAGTGCTGTGGAATTGGATAGCGGTTCCCACAACAATCCAATTCCAGAAGATAGCGCTGTGGGTGTGACAGCGGTAGGGACAACGGTTTTGGTGCAAAACATGGTGTATGGATCAAGGTTTTTTGAGCGGTCAATTCTGGTGACTTCAACACGGTATAAGGAAGCCGTGGCCAACCGCGACCCGAACCGTAGTCAATCATATTCATGCATGAAACGAAAATCTTTAGCAGAAAAGGAAGTATTTTCTTTCCAGAAGTTCTTGTGCTTAAAGGAAAATGATTTCTCTTTGCGTGGAACAAGAAGACTTGTGCATAAAAGGAAAGAGTAATTTGTGTGAAATAAGAAAGTCTTGTACGTATAGGAGATGGATTTCTTTGTAGGTCTAAACTCCCTGTAACTAGTATAAATAGACCATAATAACTTGGTTATTGAGTGTGGAGCAAATAGCAAAATATTAGAGAGATCTCAAGAGTGGGCATTGGATGTAATTGGGTTTGAGGTGTGTTTTAGAGAGAGAATTATGAGTGTGCGGTTGTAACAATTTACTACATAGTAGAACTTTCTTTTTGTCGTACTGACGGCCATGGTTTTTTCCTTTTTCTTGGGTTTCCACGTAAAAATCCTTGTGTCGTGTGTGTGATTACATTTGATTATTTCTTCCATCTTATCTTTTTTTTTTCTTTCATTAATATTTTGTGTTTGTTTGTAGATTATTTGGCAATACTTCCGCGTAGCGTAACGAATGGTATTATTGCTAACATGCTAGACTTCCTAAATTTTTTCCCAAAATATTTCTCAAATCATGTTGGTATGTGAGTTGTCAACATCTTGTAAATCATAAGTTTATATGGTGCTAACATGATTTGAAAAGTTTTTGAGGAAAAAATTTAGAAAGCCTAGCATTACTCTATTTTTATTTATTTTTGTAAGTGGTCAAATAACTTAAAATAATAATAATAATAATAATAATAACTTAAAAATAGAAGTTATTGACTTATCACTTATAACTCAATGATCCTTGAATCATAATTACAATATTTTCGTCTAAAACAATCCTCCTAAAAACAATATATTTCAAATTTTATTTTCATCATATATTCTACAAATTCCCGATCATCATATGATGTTAGTAAATTGGTTGCTCTGTATAGTAATTAATTTAACTAAGTATTATGAATTAAAAATAACACATTTATGATTTTAGATTACATGAATTGAACTTAATATTTCCCTGAAATATTATTAAATTAATTAATAATTTATTTAATATTATTAATAAAAAATTATTTAAGAATTATTACCATTATTTAGATAATTTTGGTGTATGATTTATTAAATTATTTATTTTTAACCATTTGTAGAATTTCAAATAAAAGAACATAACTAACCATTATTAGCCATAAAAAATTCATAAACTTAAAACTATGTGTTTTTATATGTTTATGTCTTAAAAAAATCAACAGTAAGTCAACACATATATTCAAACGTCAGAAGAAAAAAAAACAATCATTCATTTCCGGTTTTAATCACTGTTCGGATAAAAAACAAAAACAAATAACCCCTTAATAATGAGATCTATTAAACGATTTTGTCTAGGATAATGTTACACCTCCAACCTTTTTGTCCAACCTTTTGTCCAACTCTTGATGTGTCAGTTGGTGAGTAGATGCACATTAATAATGATTTATCCATATATCCACTCACCAATTGACACATCAAGGATTAGACAAAAAGTTGGACAAAAATGGTTGGATGTCTACCATTGTCCTTTTGTCTATGAATTTTATTTTATTTTATTTTTGTTGTTGTTGTTGTTGTTGAAAGATCTGAAATAACTCTTAAAATCACTTAATTAAAAAATGGTAGAATTTCACATAAGTCCCACTTTTTTGGCGATTTGTCACCTTTATAAATGTCTTTCCATATTTTCATCACTTTAGTCTTTATTTTTTTTCCAAAACTCATCACTTTAGTCCATTTAACCAAATATTTGAAAGTCAACTATTTTAAAATCTATGAAAGTATACTTTTGCCTTTATTACTATTTAATTTACATAAAATGATTATCTTAAATTTTAAATTAAAATGAAAAATAATAAAATTCTCAATAATAAAATCTTAAATAAATAGATTACAAAAAAAAAAAAAAATCTTAAATAAATAATAATAATAAAACCCATTAATCTTTTTATTTTTATTTTATGTATATATATTTTCATAATGGATATTTATTTAGATAAAATGATTATTTAGCTAAAATCCATGAATTGGATAAAAATGATACGTCTTGTCAGTTGATTGTTGATCTTTGGAGAATATGTCAAGATTGTTCCTTGATAGGATTGGTGGACATGACGGGAGATGCTCTTTGAGAGCTGTCTCCGAAAACTCTGAGAGACTTAGAATTCCTCGGAAAGGGAATAAATAACAGTTAAGGTGGTCAACAGGCAAATTATTAATTATTAATTTTCAAGGGTGCCATTGAACTTTATCATTCTTCTAAAATGACTAAGGTCATGTTTGATTTTTCCATTTAATACTTAATGGCACTTAATGTGCTCTATTAAGTTATTTTGTTTGATTTTTTTTTTTAATTGATAAAACCTCTAAAACCATTTGTTTAGAAAAGTGAAAAATTTTCACTTTTCACTTTTCACTTAACCAAAATCCACGGGAATTTATTACAATTTTTTACTTCTAAAAATATCCTCACCAATTTAACTTATTTCCAATTTTGTCTTATGTCAAAACCCGAATCGTATTAATATTTTTTTCTTCTCACTGTACACAACTACATCATTGGCTTCTCATATATAAGCAAGTCATGCATACAATCAACCAACATTATGAGATTACAGTACTTAAAGCATGTAAATGAGATTTCACTAGAAAAATATTCACATAAATTTATTAAATTATTTATATAAATTTAAAATATAATTAATAGCTAAATAATTATGTTTTACGATTATTAAATTACTTGTTGTAGTTGTCCTTAATATATTAAAAAGTAAATATATAACAAATAATAGTTAGAATGACATAGATGTAAAATTATTTATTTTCAAATATTTGTAACTTAAAAAAATAAACGGCTTATCACTTATATTCAGCTTTCAGTGAAAAACAAACAAACATGTTTTTTAGTTTTCAGTCTTCAGACAAAAAATCAAATGGGGCCTAAAGATGATCACTAGTTTAGTCAACAAAAATGAAGGGCCTAATGAATTTGTTGGAAATATGTATATTTTCTCCTAATATTAGGGTACAATTTAACTTTTTTTTTTTTTTTTTTTATACATATAAATAAGTGTTATGAATTATAACCTAAAAGCAAGAACATAGAATAAACACTAAGCAAAATAGAGAATAGAAGGAAAAAACACTTTAGTTAATCTTATTAAATCTCATGAATGATCACATAATATGCCTATATATAGCCATATGGAGGATTATCTCTACATGCAATTGATCATATCTTTTAAATTACAAGATAATAAATAACAGATAATTATCTAGGTGGTGATAAGTCCATATTATCACAACACTCCCCCTTGGACGTACGCCATTGTGATAAAACCCTCGAAGCTTCATGAAAAATATATTGAACGTGCTTAAATATTGTCTCATTAAAAACCTCGACAGAAAAACCCAGTGGGACAAAACCTGTTCAAGGGAAAAAGAGAACAGTGCATATATTTCCGAAGCGAAAAATACTCCCCCTAAAAAAAAAAAAAAAAACTATGTTATGAGTCTTGTAGTTGTCAAAGTTGACACATATTGATGTCATATACCAACTTTCTTGGAGTGTAGAAGAACTTTGGTGATATATCTTATGCATTGTGCACCAATAAGATACGGTACTTCTGGACCAAGTATCATTTTATCATTATCTTTAAGTCGGAATGAATCTTTCTTAAGATCTAAAGACCAGACAACCATTGAGGTGTTCAAATGATGAGACTTATCCATATTGAATCTTTTCATAATCTTTTAATATAAGTAGATTGATGGAAAAGTATTCCATTATGCTCGATCTCCAGGTCGGGCAATATATTGTTTTCCCCAAAACTTTCATCTCAAATATTCAGTAGTATTAGAAACTCTTTAGGAGTCTTAATTTAATTCGTGTCATCGACATAAACTGCTACAATTGCAAATCCAGATTTTGATGAATAGACATAAGGTATGTAAGATCTTTAATATATCCTTCTTTACGAGGGCTTTACTAAGACGGTCATACCACATTCTTCAGAATTACTTTAAACCACATAAAAATCATTGTAACTTTATTGAACATAAATTACGAGAATTTGAATTATATGCTTCAGGCATTTTGAATCTCATCATAGAAGTATTATTTATGCAACAAAATATTTGCATATGATCTATACTAAGTTTCTATAGTAAACTCTTTGTTTCAAGATATAAGTTATATCTCTCCATTTTAATTTTCGTAGGAATAATCATTTTAACAAAAACGTTTGACGTCTTCAAGTGTTTATACTATATGTCCAAAACATTTCAAGTTTTTATGGCTCTGCCTTTTGGGCAATAGTTTTATGTCGACATTTATTCACAATTTGTGGTTCAAAGTTCTCATCATCATTTCATAATATGCATAGCAAAACTATAGAAGATCTCAATTTTTAGTTTACAGTACACATGCCTTTTCAAGGGCTATTGTAAACTTCTATAGAGGAGAACTGTAATACTGATATACTTTCAATATACGTGCCTTCGCATGGACAGTTGAGATCTCTTTAATTTATGACTCTCATGTGGGGGAGATCACAATTCATTACCTTGTACTTTTTCAAAAAGGTTTCCTGACACATTTATATTGTCATATTATCCTTTAGGGATATATTATACTATCATATTATCCTTCAGGAACTAATTTGTATTGTTATATTGTCCTTCAAGGACTTTCACTAAAGAATTTGCAGATTCTATAATGGATATCCATGTTATTTCTACTAATTTAATACATTATAATTTTCTTCAAATAATGAGATTGAAGAACTTTAAGTCATTTTGTTTTTCACTTTATAACATCCAATTAGCTATTCAGGAGCCTTTATATGTACTTAGCAAAATATCAATGTGATATTTATATATACTTCAAATACACCATTATTCTTTTCAAAAAAAAAGTACAACACTATTTTCATCTCATATTCCACTAATAGTAATCAATTTTTCTTACTTTAGTTTTGGTGTGATTTCACTTCTGGTGGTCAGGTTTTCTTATGATGATCACCAAGGACATAATAATTTTTATTGACAAAAAAAAAAAAAAAAAACCACCATGACTGTTAAATAACTTAGCATTCGCTTCAGGGAATAATATCAATTAATCTAGTCAAGTGAGCTAAATGGATTTTGTTCAGACACAAGACATAGTATTCACACTTAATCATTTTCAATTATATGTTCTTGATCTTGTTTCTTCAAGAACAAATTATGGATTAAAATCATAGAAAATTGCTACTTCATGAGTAAATTTAAAGTATGGATTATCAAGGTGTTCTCTTTAATCATGTTGATTCATTTATGTAGCGATCTAATATGATAAATAGATCATTTACCATAAAATATAGGTTTTTAAATTCTTCAAGCAAATAATAATGTTGGTTTTCTATATATAAAACAAAAGGGTTTATGGATTACATACCATTCATTGAGAATTTGAATTTTAAAGCTGAAGCAGAATCATCTACTGATTGTATCACTGGTTGGGAGGTAATCACAAATTTGAAAAACTTCCTCTAATCACAATGCAAGAACCCACCGTATTATGGCAAAAGAGGAGAGAAAATTTCTATATTCCATCAATACCCCTTGTGTTCTGTTGTATTCATCTGTGTTTGTATTGTATTCTGATATACAATGTTGCACACTTTGCACACTGTTATTGTCTATGGCCATGTTTGGTGGCCTGTATTGTATTGTATTAGCACTTTAAAATGTATTAAAACAACACAATACCATGTTTGGTGTTCATTTGGAGTTCATTTGTATTGTATTAATTTAATACAGAATTTCACACTAATACACCATTCACTGCACTAGCTAATACATAATATCAGATGGTATTATGATGTATTGTAATAGAAGCCAACCTTCATCTTCATCTTCCCAAGCCCAGTGGACCACCAAACCCACCATCTTCATCTTCCCAAACCTAGTTGTATTAGCAATTTTAGCAAGATGATTTTTTTTTTCTTCATTTTTTTTCTAGAAACCAGAAACATCCACACCACATCCACGCCCAAACCACCACCACATCCACACAAACCCAGAAACATCCACACCAAACCACCACCAATTCCATCCAAACCACCACCAAATCCACACCCAAACCACCACCAAACCACACCCAAACCATTTCAGTCCACACACATCAGAAGAGAGGAAGAGAGAGAGAGAGAAAAAGATGAAGGTTGCGGCAGCGAAAGGAAAAGAAGATGAAGGCCGTGGCGGTTGAAGGAGATGAAGACGAAGGCCGCAGCGGCGGAAGGAGAAGAAGGCGAAGGCGAAGGCGAAGGCCGCGGCGGCGGAAGGAGATCACCACTAAACCACACCCAAACCATTTCAGTCCACACACATCAGAAAGAGAGGAAGAGAGAGAGAGAGAGACGAAGGTTACGGCGGAGAAAGGAAAAGAAGATGAAGGCCGTGGCGGCTGAAGGAGACGAAGACGAAGGCCAGTGCGACGGAAGGAGACGAAGACGAAGGCCGCGGCGGCGAAAGGAGAAGAAGGCGAAGGCCGCGGTGGTGGAAGGAGATGAAGGCGAAGGCCGGTGCGACGGTGGTGAGAGGAGAGAAAGAGAGGCGATGGTGGGTTTGGTGATGTGCGAGAAGAAGATAAGTTAAAGAGAGGGGATTCAAGTGGTGTTCTCCAGATATTCTCCAGATAAGAGATAAGACTAAAAAAAAAGGTCAAAAAATAATTTATTGAAGCAAACAAAAAAAAAAAATGAGGAAAAAAATTTGGAGTTGAATTATTTGGTCATGAAATCTATTAATACAGTCTAATACGAAATCACATTCAAACATTGTATAACTTAGTACAGTCTAATACAAAATATCACCAAACATAAAATTGTATAATAATAATACAGTCCAATACAATACTATCCAATCCAACCTAATCCAATACAATCCAATCAAATCCAATACAATACAACGTACCAAACGAGCCCTATATGTATTACCTTTACACACAGACCACAACACAAACATACACCATCTTTTTTTTATTATTATTTTACCGGTATGCAAACTCACCGTATGTTTTTGTTATGAAATTCATTGCACACACATTCACATGCAACATATATCATTATGTTTATTGGCCATATACACCGTATTATATGTTTGTGTAATTGTATGACCAATTTATCCAATCATAACTGCTTATATATGCAGTTGATTGTTTTCAATTTGAAAACAATGGCCATCACAGTCACCAAATTCCAACATAGCCAAATATAATTGGAACTCAAGATTTCACGTTTACTGAGATTTAAATTATTATTTCAAATAATAAATCACAACTATTTAGATTTAGAACTTTAGGTTTTGAGTAATTAAATTGGAATTTAAAATTGAATAATTATATTGGAATCTAGACCTTTTCAGGTTCTGATTAATTATATTGGCAACAAGATGAACATGTTAATTATATTGGAATCCAGAACTCCATGTTCTGATTAATTATATTGGAATCCAAAACTTCAGGTTTTGATTTATTATATGGGAATCCAGAACTTTAGGTTATAATTAATTAAATATAGAATTCAGAATTTCAGGTTCCAATTAAATATTGGAATATAGTACTTCAGGTTCTTTTTGATAAATTGAAATCTAGGACTTCAGGTCCTGATTAAATTAGAATACACAAATTCGGGTCTTGATTAAATTGAACGATAGAACTTCGGGTTCCAGTCAGATTAATTTAAAATATAGGACGTCAAATTTTAATTAGTGATATAAAAATAATAAAATAATTAGATATAAATAAAAATAATGATTAAAGAAATACGAATGAATCATGATTCTAAATTAAGCAAAGTAATTTTACATGTGTTCATCATAAACTATTGGTATTCGACATATAAATTAAAGTTTCAAATTTCATACTATTCATCGAAAATCCAAGTTACCGGAGCAGAATCTTTACAAAGAGTTGTATCATCTCGGGGAAGAAAATTTTATATTAATTTTTACCCACCTTTTCCTATCTTTGTATTGTTTGTCTTTGTGTTTGTCCATGCACAACACACTATACAAACACAATCTAGATTTTTGCTTAACAAATATACACTATGTGCATCATCATCCATGTCGGCCAACACAAGGCTTTTCTATGCAATAATTGTAAGGGCAGTAGTGAATTAAATCCAATTAAAATCATCCCATTATGATGCCATTTGTTAACATAAATTAATTAAAGTGATTTGACCTTAACAAAGTTTGGATCCGAATTGTCTTCGTTTCGATTTTCTTTTTCTTTTATTTACTTCAGTATATAATTTAGAACTTCTAGTTCTAAACAAATTGGAATACTAGAACTTTTGGTTCTAAATAAATTTTCGAATAAAGAACTTCTGGTTTTGATTTTTCGAATGAAGAATTTATGGTTCTGATTTTTTTATTTTTTTTTTTGAATCAAGAACTTCTAGTTCTAATTTTATTTTTTCGAATCAAGAATTTCCGGTTTTGATTTTTTTTTTCGAATCAAGAACTTCCGGTTCTGATTTTTTTTAATCAAGAACTTCTGGTTCTGATTTTGTTTTTTCCAATCAAGAACTTCTGGTTCTGATTTTTATTTTTTCGAATCAAGAAATTCTAGCTCTGATTTTCATGTTTATAAACTTTTGGTTGCTAAATAAATGTACAGTTTGAAAAAGAATTCATCTATAATATAAATAAGAAAACTAGAAGAAGAGATTACATAAAATTATGGAACCAAAAATAAGTTCATTGATACTAATCTTACTTTCGGATGCAGAAGATCCAAATTAATGGCAAAATCCGTAGAGCATACTCATAAGATTAATTGAATCGATATGGTAGAGAAATAAGTTATATAAAGGAATTATTCTCCTTACCATTCTAGTTTCGTGTTGATAACGTGTATGAATTAAAGCCTAAAAGTAAGTACATAAAATAAAGTGGAATTGGTCCAAAATATCACCTTTTTAAAGTGAATTGGTGAGAATGTCACTGGTTTAATAAGTTAAGTTTAAAAGGCACCTATTATGGTGAACTACCAAAATTGCCCTTAGTTAAACATTTATGTTATTCTCTTTGAGTTGTTCTCTGCAACTCAAACGAAGGCTTGAAATACTCAGTTACTCTCTCTCTACAAATAAAAGTTCAAGGTCTTGCCCCGACTTTCTTCTTCAGTAAAATAAGGTAATATTTCTTGAACTTGCTTCTTTGAAGTTGTTCACATTTTAGTATGTAAACTTGAAGCCATTTTGAAAATGATTTCGTGCCTTTTTGAAATATTTTCGTGCCTTTTTACACTGTCATCGTGCCTTTTGAAGTTGTTATCGAGCCTTTTTGAAAAAAATTTCGTGCCTTTTTGAAATATTTTCGTGTCTTTTAACACTGTCATCGTGCCTTTTGAAATTGTTATCGAGCCTTTTTGGAAAAGTCTCGATAACTTTTCCAAAAGGCTCGATAACCTTTCTAAAAGGCTTGATAACCTTTCTAAAAGGCTCGATAACCTTTCCAAAAGGCTCGATAACTTTTCTAAAAGGCTCGATAACCTTTCTAAAAGGCTCGATAACTTTTCCAAAAGGCTCGATAACCTTTCTAAAAGGCTCGATAACCTTTGTAAAAGGCTCGATAACTTTTCCAAAATGCTCGATAACTTTTAACACTGTCATCGTGCCTTTTGAAATTGTTATCGAGCCTTTTTGGAAAAGTCTCGATAACTTTTCCAAAAGGCTCGATAACCTTTGTAAAAGGCTCGATAACTTTTAACACTGTCATCGTGCCTTTTGAAATTGTTATCGAGCCTTTTTGGAAAAGTCTCGATAACTTTTCCAAAAGGCTCGATAACCTTTGTAAAAGGCTCGATAACTTTTCCAAAAGGCTCGATAACTTTTCAAAAGGCTCGATAACCTTTCTAAAAGGCTGGATTGATTTTCAAATTTATTCGTGCCTTTTAACAATGTCATCGTGCCTTTTGTAGTTATTATCGAGCCTTTTTGACAAAAATATTTCGAGCCTTTTTGAAAAAAGTTTCCAGCCTTTTGGTTGATTTCGAGCCTTCTTCAAAAAATATCCGTGCCTTTCTGAACAAAGTTTCGAGCCTTTTAACAAAATATTCGTGCCTTTTCGAAATTGATTTCGAGCCTTTTTGACAAAAATATTTCGAGCTTTTTTGAAAAAAAATTCGAGCCTTTTTCAAAAAATATTCGAGGCTTTTCATGTAATATTTGAAGACATTGTGTAATCATGGGTTTTTGTTAATGGTTTGTGATTATTAATTTGACAGCCTCATGAATCGGGTTAGAATAGTAATATCTTACAACGGTCGATGGGACCAGTTACCCGACGGAAGTCAGAGGTTTGTTGGATCCGATAACCGGGGAATGTACGTGTCAAACAATATGACTTACGAAGAATTGGTGACGATCGTGCATACTATTGTGAACTATGATGTAAACAAATACAATTTTGAGTTGTCATCAATATCACTCGTTCCTGGCAGTACGTGTCGCACATTGATAAGGAATGACGACGATGTCCAGTTTATGCTAGGGGAAGATCGAGTGATCCCTCAAGTATGTGTCAGTCTAACTGAGCGGACAGCTGGAGATGTGGTAGGGAATAATATTCCTCCTCCTGAAAATACCCAACAGTTTGGATCCTTTAGCGGTAGCAACCAAGTGTTCACCCAAGGGGGTCCCAGCGAAGGTGTGGGAAACATGTGTGGTGTCCCAGAAGTTGCGGTCGACCATGCACATGCAGCTGAAATTCAATTGGGTGATGTGGGTGATGTGTTTGGCAGTCGAATTGAGCAGTACAATGAGCAATACGATGTGCAGTACAATGAGCAGTACGATGTGCAGTATAATGAGCAGTACAATGAGCAGTACAATGAGCAGTACGATGCACAGGACAATGAACAGTACGATGCGCAGTACAATCAACAGAGCAATTACCTGAACCATGAACATGTTGATACTGAGGCAAATAATGAACATGTTCATGATCTCCAAAATGTAGATGAAGAGCCTACACAAATGCAAACAAGCGGTAGACGTGTACAAGGAGTTAGTTGCACTGCACCAGATATGCCTGGGACTTCCGAGGTCCGTTGTAATATGACATCATCTGATTCTGTTAATGCGAGAACTTGGGTTATTCCAGGAGCAGATTCATACTCGTTTGGTATTGGTACAAGCAGCACCTTGGCAGCGCAAGAACCGAGAACCATGATTTATAAAGGTCAATTTTTTCCGAGTAAAAAGGATTTGAAGAGGCTAGTTGGCCATTTTGCGATGCGGCAGAACTTTGAATGGAAGGTGAAAAGGTCTAATAAGACAACTTTACATTTGGTTTGCATCATTGACGACTGTACGTGGAAATTAAGAGCGGTGAGGAGAGAAGAAGGTACTTACTTTCAAGTCAGAAGTTTTGTCAACGAACACAGCTGTCCCTTGGAGGAGATTCACCGTCGCCACCGACAAGCTGGTGCAGTCATAATCGGAGAAGTCGTTGCCCCTAGACTTCAACAAACCGATGGTCGTCTCATGCGTCCGAAGGACATAATCGCCGATATGAAAACAATGTATGGCATCCAAATCATGTACAGTAAGGCACATGATGCCTTGCAATATGCATTGTCATTAACCTATGGAACGCATGAAGAAAGTTTCCAACTGCTCCCATCTTTTGCGTATGTTCTCGAACAGCAAAATCCGGGCACAATCACGGACTTACAGTGCGATGATCATGGTAAATTCCTCTACTTTTTCATGTCGTTAGGGTCCTCAATTAGAGGTTTTCGGAGGTGTATGCGTCCTGTTATTGCAGTAGATGGTACCCATTTGAAGGGAAGATTCGGGGGTACAATGTTTGTGGCAACTGCACAAGATGGAAACGAACAGGTGTATCCAATTGCTTTTGGGTACGGTGACTCAGAGAACAACCTTTCATGGGAGTGGTTTTTAGAATGCTTGAGGGGTGCCCTTGGTCATATAGATGATCTGGTTTTCATTTCCGATCGCCATCCAAGCATTGAAGCAGGGATTTCTAAAGCGTTCCCTTATGCAACCCATACCGTTTGTGTCTGGCATTTTGGTGAAAATATGAAGAAGCGATTCCACAGAAAGGATGTTGCCCAGATAATGGATTACGCTGCTAGGTCGTACATTGAAATCCAGTATGATCGGCACATGGAGGAGTTACGTAAGCTGCACCAGGGTGCATACGATTATGCCATTGATGCCGGTCCACAGAAGTGGTCCCGCGTTCACTGTCCCCAAAGAAGGTACAGGTTGATGACCACAAATGTTGCAGAGTGCATAAACTCATGCCTAAAATTCGCTCGGCAACTGCCACTAATGACACTGGCAGAGTTCATTCGGAATATGATACAGAAGTGGTTTCATGATCGTCATGCAAATGCACAGTCCATGCGTCATCGATTGACCGACGCCGCACATCTTTTGATCCTCAAACGTGTCGAGAAGTGCGGTTATATGACCGTAAATCCAGTTGACTGGAACATATTCTCCGTCAGACACAAGGGAAAACAGTGGACGGTTGACTTAGCTCGGAAGACATGCACATGCAACAAATTCGAAATGGACTTTTTACCATGTAAACACGCACTTGCAGCGGCAAGGTACATTACAATTTACAGTTAACGGTTTATATTATCCAAACGTGAGTCTCACCCTTTTCATTGTTGCAGGGAGCGAAATTTGGATTTTACATCTCTGTGTGCGGACTACTACAAGAGGGAAACACTTATTGATGCATACTCAGTTCCTATTATGCCTGTTGGCCATCCTGCTTCATGGGTTGTGCCATCCGACATCGCATCACGGGTGGTTTTAAATCCAAAGGCGAAGAGGCAATCAGGTAGACCAATGGAGGGTCGACATGCCTCGTCTTCGGAGAGGACAACCACACAGTCGTGTAGAAGGTGTGGACAACCAGGACATAACAGCAGGAGTTGTTCCAACCCACCTATGGTTAATGAAGGTCCCAGCACAATTGTCCCCGAGGAATACCGCCGCAAGTGCAGTATCTGTCATAAAATTGGACACAACAAACAAACGTGCCCTGAGAAAGACTGTACCGTGGAATGAATGGAGCCTTACTTACAAGAGGAAGACGAATTGCCACCCTTGGTTCTTATGTTTTATGTAGAAGTAATATGATTGATTTCATGTTCGAATTTCGTTTGTTATAGTGTTTATGTATATCCCAACTTTATTTATGGATTTCAATGTATGAAATGTGTTGAACTTTTAATACATCAATCTCTCCAGCCACCTTCATTGCTTGAACTTCCCCAGCCACTACCCCCAGATGCTACAGATAGACCTGGCAAGGTTCCGGTTCTAACCGTCGAATCGGAGGGGTTCGGAACCGGGAAAACCAGGATCGGAATCGGATTTCTGGTTTCGATTCAAGAACCAGAACTGGAACCGGGGGAGGCCGGTTCCGGTTTTGGTTCTAATTTTTTTGAAAATATATTACAAAAGGTTCGGTTCTAAAACCGACGGTTCCGATTCCAGAATCGAAATCGAAACCGAAACCGCCAATTTCAGAACCGAAACCGAAACCAAAACCAGAACCGGGGGACCCGGTTCCGATTTCGGTTTCGATTTCGGTTCCACCAAACCTTGGAACCGAAACCGTGCCACCTCTAGCTATAGAGGAGCCCCCAGTTGCAGGGCTTCACATTGGTACCATAGCAGCAACTGATCTAATTGATGGTGCTGACTCATGCTGAGGATCGTCGATATGCCTCTGGAAATATGCCACAAGCCGATCAATGTCCTCAAACATCCTTTTACTGAACTTAAATCCCTTGGGATATAGACCAATATACTCATGATGGGGATTTGTACTTCGTATATAAGTTAGAATGAATGTTCCCGGATGCTCATGAGAAATGCCAAAACAGTAAACTATCCGTGTGGGATACTCTGCTTTCTCAATCCTTAGATGCTTATCAACTTCCGCAATAGTACCTTTGTTTTATGAGGAACATGTCTCCAACCTGATGTCTTCCAACATCGTTCAAACTTTCACAACCATGCTCGATACAGTTGTTTGGTGAGACCCTTGGTTCTTATGTAGAACTAATGTGATTGATTTTATGTTCGAAAATATATTAGAATTTAGTTGTTCGTCTAATGTCATACTAGATGCTTTATTGAATTTGCTGTATTGTTTATGGATTTCAATGTATGAAATGTGTGTGTTTAACTTTGAACTGCAAACACTTCAAACACTTGAAGAAAAAAAATTCATCATTTCATTACTCAAAAAATGTTATGTACATCAACTACATCTACATCAACTATATGGGCTTCGAGTTACAAAAAACCTCGACGGCCATCTTCTCCCGGATGGTGGCCATATCAGCTTCGGACCAGTCGAAGGTATCCCTGTTCGCCACCAAGTACTCAATAATTTTCAATGTATGGGCCCCACAGTTTCCCCTGCAATTAACCACGTGAACAAACATTATAATGGGATGCTATTAAAACCGATTGTGATAGAATAAGAACTTCAAACAGTCATACCCCCGTTCCTGTTGCGGCACACGGTTGGCGTGCACGTAGAACATCCGGAACGGCTTTTCTTCCCTTTTGTACGTCGCATCACCTCTCTGTCTGTTCCGGTGAAAGTGTACCGCATCCAGCATCGAGGGTAGCAACCACCTTAAGCACGCGAACTGGGTATTCCTATGGCTATATCGGACCTTCTGTCTGAACGGGTCAAACACGAAAATGTGCCCTTTCGCAAGGTTGACGCTGGCCACGACCCAATGGTAACCTCCGAGGTTGCAAGGAATCAGAACCTGCAGGTGTTTCTCCAAAGTGTTAGCAAATTTTTTTATTATACAGATGGACGCAAAGTCAAATTTACACTGACCGTGTCAACGTCGTGCCATGGCAGGTTTGCCTGCGGGAGCAGGCCACATACCACCTCAAGCTCATCACGAGGATACTGGCGATCCAGCACAGTCCAACCATCTGGGGGTCTCTTGTCCTCACCCATGCAGATTCTCTGCCAGCTATGATATGCCAATGTCTGTACATAGAAAATTAACCGACACGTCAGGCAAAAAATATTTGAACACATCAAGGTAGAAGAGAAAACCGTACTCAATAAACACTTACATAGAATTGTGAATCTAGTATGTTGGTCCTCCTCTCGTACACAATGGGGAATGCTCGTTGACGTTTCCGGAGAACGTTGCAGTATGCGTCAATGTGCTGACAAATATCAACAATTCGTATTGTTAGGATTCAACCATTTGTGAATGAAACTTCTACAGGTGAATCAAGTGAGGAACATACCGAATCGTCCAACTCCATGAAGTTGGTTTGAAACCGGTGGAACCAAGTCACATTGACACCAACTGGGTGGTGCAGATCCACATCACGTCTGCATAATTGGAAACAAATTTAACATAATACTTACTTGTACCTGTGGACGAAAAAACTATAAACAGATTGTAAGTTTTTAGATTATACTTACAATTCCCTTGTCATGCTCCTCTTGTAGGCTAGGTACGCCGCAAGCTGGTCAGGATCTACCAATTCGTGTGGCATCCATTCATGTGCTGGCTGCGGATGCGGCATCGTCCGTGGCCTCTTCGGTTCACAGGGGTTTGTGTATGGGCTCCGCTCCATCCAACCTCGACGTCGAATCCGGTCTCCACGCCTCAGGGGTGGTGGACTCCGGTCCAAATCAGGGTGATCGGGGTGGTGTGAGGAGGAACTCGTTCCCTGTTGATCACCTGAAATCGATCGGTGGGGTGTCAAATGACATACCGGAGGTCAGCTGGAGGGGTCGGCTACACTCGGGTCGACCGAAAGTCTATGCTCGTAGGAGGAACCTCGTACGCTGGGATCGACTGGACGATCGCGCTGGGTTGTGGCGTCAGGGGTGACCTCCTGGAAATGTATAGGTGTGAGCTCCTGGAAGTGAACAGGATCGACCGAAGGTCTATGCTCGTAGGAGGAACCTCGTACGCTGGGATCGACTGGACGATCGCGCTGGGTTGTGGCGTCAGGGGTGACCTCCTGGAAATGTATAGGTGTGAGCTCCTGGAAGTGAACAGGATCATCCAGCAGCTGTGATGAGCGGACTGTGGTGATGTCCTCAGGCAGTACCTGCTCCTGGGAGTGAACAGGATCATCCAGCAGCTGTGATGAGCGGACTGTGGTGATGTCCTCAGGCAGTACCTGCTCCAAGACTGCTGGCTCTATATCACCTGCTGTCTGTGTACCACCGCGCACCTCCTCTCGTGCTGTCACATCATGACCCTGCGGATCTGAGACTGTGTCTGTGGTACGTGGTACGTGGCTGCCTATGGCTGGTCCCTCGGTCTGTCCACCCTGTACATGTGGGAGTAAATGCTCCGTCATGGTCATCAAATGGTTGGTCATCGAATGGTGGACCATCCATACGGTGCTGCGACGTCGGACCCTGTTGGGCCCGGATCAAATCCAGCAACTCCTGATGCTGCGCAGCTCTTTTCTCTTCACTCGTACGGAAAGCCTCCATGACATCTGTACGTAATGTTCGAACAGCATCCATCACCTCTGCCAATTTATGCTCCCAAGCCTGAAAGGAATTCGGACTCTGTCAGTACTAAAACTATTAAGTCAATTGAAATTAAATCATGTGGTCCTAAAAATGCTTACGTACCTGTGGACGCTCTCCGACGCCTCCCCGTGAATGACCTTGAGGTCCAGGCTGTCTGTCCAAATTGAATCGTACCCGCCTACGCCTCACGGGAGTAGGACTGCCAACCTCCGGTTCTGAATCACGTCCAGCTGTAGGTTTTCTGGGCAAAGTCACGCGTACCCGCCTAGACCTCGTGGGACTCCCACGGCCATTGCCGACATCCGGGTCTGAGCCCTCCGTATCACTGGGTCCAGAGTACGAAGGATCCATATCACTAGGTCCGCAAGAATCCTCCGTATGACTGGGTCCGCTAGTCCTATGTAGTTCCGGATCCGGGAGGCCTCCAGATAAATCTACAGCATAGTGATCATACATAGTGGGTCCCTGATCTATGCCTTCGTAATACCGTTGACCCATCTCAACAGCTGTCGCCACCAATTTAGACCGCGCAGACATCTGCAATTGGAGTTACATCATTGTAATTACATCATTGTAATTATACACATACTAAAAATTATAAACATTAACAACAACAATATTTACAGTTTCAGAGAAAATCTCATCCAGCTTTTTCCCTCGCGGTCGCTTAGTCAACTTCCATTTCAGAATACGTGGAGGGGGTAGCTCGGGGTTAACCCTGCGGATCCCACATTTTTTAATGCCAAGGGAGGGGATAACCTCAAAAGCAAATACCTGTGTAATAGACAAGTACGATCACAAGTAAATACATCAGTCATATAAAAAATTCTCAATTAAAGTACGGATGCAAATTGTAAATGCTAACCAATAGTGCGTGCGCTAGACCGTATATGTTGTAGGACTCGATGGTGTCAACGCCCTGTCCTGCCTGTCGTGCTGCCTGCCGTGGACTATCCAAAGCATGCATGTAACCATAAATAGACCGCCTATACACGTATGCGCCCCATGGGAACGCATCAAAAGTGTCCAAGTCCTCGACTACTCGAAACTGCCATGCTGGAACTTTAAATCTCTCGTCCTCCCCCATCAGTATCCAGTTCAGCAAAAACAATAATGACAGCTTCACTGCATCGTACTGCGAATGGAAAACACCAATCCGAAGCACCCCTCTCAGCTCTTGAAACTCGATGACTCGACGCTGGAAGTACCGGTCGTGTATGCCATTCTGTACCACCATATCATAACTCGCTGTGTCGGGAATCACTCCGAACTTCAATCCGGTGATTAGACAAAACTCAACCTTCGAGAACCGGACCGTATGGTTCCCTAACAGAAATCGCATCTCATCTTCCGGCCCGTTGTGATGCAACTCACGTAAAAGTAGCCGATGGACAATGCCGCCAGAAAAATTAATCTCACGATGCATCCGGAGGAAATGACCGAAACATGACTCAGTAAACCGACGTCGGTCTTCGATTCTTAGATTTTCAGGTACTCTTTCAAGTGCATTGTCGATATCTCTAAGGTCATCAAAATGGTCATGCCGAATAATTTTTCCATTGAACCATTCTCCCACCGGGGTTTTAAGGAAATCATTCGGATTCGCCATCTGCATATTGACGGAAAAAAAGCAAATAAGTTACTGAAAAGACTTGAAAACTGACGGTAAAATTCAAAACTGCACGATAACAGTGCAAAAAGGCACGATAAAATTCAAAAAGGCTCGATAACACTACAAAAAGGCACGATAACATTACAAAAAGGCACGATAACATAAAGGTTCAAAAAGGATCGATAAAAGTATAAAAAGACACGATAACATCAATGTTTAAAAAGGCTCGATAACAGTTCAAAAAGGCTCGATAACAGTAACAAAAGGCACGATAACATATAGGTTCTAAAAGGCTCGACAAAAGTTTCTAAAAGGCTCGATAACAGTAACAAAAGGCACGATAACATATAGGTTCTAAAAGGCTCGATTTTGTTTCAAAAGGCTCGACAAAAGTTTCTTCTAAAAGGCTCGATAACTTTTCAAAAGGCTCGATAACTTTTCTAAAAGGCTCGATAACTTTTCTAAAAGGCTCGACAAAAGTTTCTTCTAAAAGGCTCGATAACTTTTCTAAAAGGCTCGATAACCTTTCTAAAAGGCTCGACAAAAGTTTCTTCTAAAAGGCTCGATAACTTTTCAAAAGGCTCGATAACTTTTCTAAAAAGGCTCGATAACCTTTCTAAAAGGTTCTAAAAGGCTCGATAACGTTTCTAAAGGCTCGATAACCTTTCTAAAAGGCTCGACAAAAGTTTCTTCTAAAAGGCTCGATAACTTTTCAAAAGGCTCGATAACTTTTCTAAAAAGGCTCGATAACCTTTCTAAAGGCTCGATAACCTTTCTAAAAGGCTCGACAAAAGTTTCTTCTAAAAGGCTCGATAACTTTTCAAAAGGCTCGATAACTTTTCTAAAAAGGCTCGATAACCTTTCTAAAAGGTTCTAAAAGGCTCGATAACCTTTCTAAAGGCTCGATAACCTTTCTAAAAGGCTCGACAAAAGTTTCTTCTAAAAGGCTCGATAACTTTTCAAAAGGCTCGATAACTTTTCTAAAAAGGCTCGATAACCTTTCTAAAAGGTTCTAAAAGGCTCGATAACCTTTCTAAAGGCTCGATAACCTTTCTAAAAGGCTCGATAACTTTTCAAAAGGCTCGATAACTTTTCTAAAAAGGCTCGATAACCTTTCTAAAAGGTTCTAAAAGGCTCGATAACCTTTCTAAAGGCTCGATAAAGGCTCGATAACCTTTCTAAAAGGCTCGATAAGACTGCAAAAAGGCTCGATTCAGTTTCAAAAACTCTTGGAAACCCAGAACTTCATCGTTTTCACTACCAAAAGGCTCGAAATTTTTTCCTAAACTAAAACCCTAACCTAAACTCATCAAACAAACATAATGGACAACAAATGCGTGAGAGATAAAGACATACCGTGGTCGGTATTGACTTCGCCGGTACGTCGGTACTGTAGCTCCGTCGACGGTGGTTCGTCGTCACAATTTGGTCGACTGTTGCGCCGTCGGGGTTTTCTCTCAGAGCTTTTCTTCCAAAGTTTCAAAACAAAGAAACAGACAACAAAGGGGTATTTTCGTCTGGTCCCATTAAATGGTGCCTTTTAAACTTAACTTATTAACTTGGTGCCTATTCCCCAAAAACCAACCCAAAAGGTGCTATTTAATTTTTGAACCCTAAAATAAAACACTAAGCAAGAGAGAGAATAGTGGGAGAAAGCACTTCAGTCAATCTTATTAAAAAATCTCATGAATGATCACATAATAGGCCTATATATAGCCATATGAAGGATCATCTCTACAATTGATATCTCTTAAATTACAAAATAATAATAGATAACTATCTGGGTAGTGATAAGTCCATATTATCACAACAGTAAGAAATATATAAGTATTTTTTTTTACAATAGAATATAAAATATTTTCATACCATTCCTCTGCTTGTTCAAAAAGAATGTTAATATGCCAACATAACCAAAACTATTTATCAGATCTTAAACCAAGTGCATGCGGTCTTTACAAATTAAAAATAATTTTATAAAAAGAGGTTGGTATGGTATATCCCTCATATTCCTATAAGAGGTTGTGAGTTCGAGTCCTTCCCCCTACCTAAAACCTCAAATTTATGTAATACTTCTTTGCTTGTTCAAAAAGAATGTTAATATGCCAACATAACCAAAACTATTTATCAGATCTTAAACCAAGTGTGGTCTTTACAAATTAAAAATAATTTTATAAAAAGAGATTGGTATGGTATATCCCTCATATTCCTATAAGAAGTTGTGAGTTCGAGTCCTTCCCCCTACCTAAAACCTCAAATTTATGTAATACTTCTCTGCTTGTTCAAAAAGAATGTTAATATGCCAACATAACCAAAACTATTTATCAGATCTTAAACCAAGTGTGGTCTTTACAAATTAAAAATAATTTTATAAAAAGAGGTTGGTATGGTATATCCCTCATATGCCTATAATACAAGGTTGTGAGTTTGAATCCTTCCCCCTACCTAAAACCTCAAATTTATGTAATACTTTAATATATATGTGCGGTTCAGATAATTACTCTCATCAACCGGAGAAAACTCCCCACATATGTTTGTAAAATGCATATGGTGGGACTCGAACCCTGACCACCAGGTATCGAAAGGATGGGCACTACCATCTCTACTAGAGAGGTGATGTGCATATATATATAAAAGATAATATTGGGCTTCAACAATTAGGAGGGTGTATTCAATTAGGATTTTAAAAGACTTTTAATGACTTTTACGAAATATAAAAGTTTAAGTATATTCAATGTAGACTTTTAAGGACTCTATAAAAGTCATGGGGTATTCAATACAGACTTTTATAAACTTTTAAAAAGTCTTTAAGGCCCCGTTTGGTGCACAGGATATGATAGGATTATTTTCATGGGATTGGATTGGATGGGATTGGACTGGACAAAATTTAGTACTGCTTTGTGTTTGGTGCAACATAGGATAGGATTAAAAATAGAGTAATCTCATGTTTGGTGCAATACAGGATAAGATTAAAATTAGGGAAATTGTATTTTTTATTAATTACAAACCCACCCCCAAGCCCAAACCACCCACCGTCGACCACCACCACTACAAACCCAAAAATTATACAGAAATTAAACAAAACCACCACCACCACAACAAAACACAAACCCAGAAATTACCCATGCACAGTCGACCACCATCACCACCACCACCACCACCACAACACCCAAAACCGAGATGGAGTTCCGATTCGAATTTAACCCATAAAATCAAACCTTATATTAAACCCAAATCAACCCAGAAAATCAATTCGAGTTTCAATTCGAAAATCAATGGAACTTGAATTGATTTTGGAAGAGATGTTGGAAGACGAAGATGAAGAAAGAACGAAGAAGCAGCGGCGAGGAATAATCGGTGAAGAGCAAGCAGCGGCGGCGGTGAAGAAACATTGACGAGGTAGGATCTGTGGCGAGGAAGCAACGGCGACAAAGGAAGCAGCAGCGGCGGCGAAGAAGCAGCGAAGAGGAAGGATTTGTGGCGAGGAAGCAACGGCGACGAAGGAAGCAACGGCGACGAAGGAAGCAGTGGAGACGAACGATTGGTGGCGAAGAAATAGCAGCGGCGAAGGAAGCAGTGGTCGCGAAGGATGGGTTGAAGAAGGAAGAGATGGGATTCAAATGAATCCCATCTGTTTTGGTGGGATTCGTTTATCCCACGTTGGTGGGATTCATGGTCTTGGTGGGATAAAAATTATCCAATCCCAAGTTGGCACCAAACATGGGAATGAGATTAAAAATAGTCCCTATCCTATCTAATCCCGGTTGCCAAACGGGGCATAAAAGTCATGTGGTATTCAATAAAAACTTTTTAACAGTTTATGAAAGTTAGAGGTATTCAAAATCTCAATGACTTTAAAATATCAATAACTTTTAATGACTTTTAGTTATAAAAAATCTCACAATTTGTCTTCCATTCCTACCAAAGACTTTGAATTTTTTTTTTTTATTTTAAAAAAATAGAAAGAATTTCGCTTTAAAAGAAAAACATAAAACTCTTTGAAAAACATCAACCACCAAACATATGTTATATTTTCAAACAAAAGCACACTCATTTTTAACAAATTTCATAAATAAAATAAAATGAATAAACATTAAAAAAAAAAAAAATATACAAACATTAACGAGATATATATATATATATATATAAAGTAACTAAAAAATAATATAAAACAACTCTCCATTAGATATGCAATTAAAGACAAGAGATTTCATTTTTTTTTACCTATATTTTCAAAGCAACTAAAAAACACCGAAACAAATCAAATGAACTTCATTTATCTAAAATAAAAATAATAAAAGACAAAAACCACTACTTAACCATGTCAATATGTCATAATCAAAGTTGCGTATGACCGTGACTCCATGTAATTATGATTAATATCAAACTACCCACTTTTAGGCATGGGTCTTATTCAACAACTAGGTGCAATTTTTTATGTTTTATCTTTTTGAATGAATTTTTAGTAGATTTTTTATACCCATTGTCATATTTTCGTAGAAACATGTAAATGTTAATATTATTATTGGTTTGCTATATTTATTCTAAAATTTATAATATTTTGACTAATTATTAAAAAAAAAAAAAAAAGGAACATGTCTTTATAATACAAAATATAATTAAAATAAAAATAAAAATTTTAAAATCATATACATATATATGAATGCTTTTGTCAAGTTTAATTAACAATGGGTTTTTTTTATTCATTTGAAAAAAATATTTTTATTGACATGATAAATATATATAATTTTGCTAAAACAAAGTATACATTATATTTAAAAGTCAATGAAAGTCTATAAATGTTTATAAAAGTTTTTTAAAATGAAAGTTTACGAAAATCTTTTAAATAAAAGTCTATAAAAGTTTTTTATAATCTTGTAAAATCTATAAAAGTCCATAAAATCTGTAAAAATCATCCACTTAAAAAAAAAAGTCTTTAAAAGTCGTTTAAAATCCCAATTGAATACACCCCCTTTAGAAATATCAACCGCCAATTATTAATAAATCAAAAGTTTTCTAAAAAAAAAAAAAAAATTAATAAATTAAGACAAAACAGAAATGATGTCCAATAGAAATAAGACAAATGTGAGAACTATACACTGATATATATCTTCATACTATAATTCAGGGGATGGCATATGGGGGTGACATCTCTTTGTACCCCAAATCCAACACAACACATAAATATACCTCTTGTCAGTAAAGCTCGGTGGTAAAGAATGTTTATTCAATCTGATAATGTCTCATGTTTGATTCATTGAACCATAAATAGAATATAAAAAAAATACAGCACAAAAAATTAAGAGAGAGAGAATAAACAGGAAATTAAGATTGAAGAAGGCATAATACTACAAAACTGTGTAGAAATTGGGCAAAATATACATTACATACACATAATATGAGGAACCCACTAAATCCTACTTGTTAGCAAATTTACTAAACCCTTCTACAACTAATTAAGCTTACAAGCCAAAGTAAAAAAAAATAAAAATACTACTTAACGGTGAAAACCAAGGGGGTTTCCATCTTTTGATGCCAAGGTAAAATATTTGTTGGTGAAAAAGGAAAAAAAAAAAAAAAAAAAAAAACCATGGGCATTTTGGTCAATGTAGAAAGTAGGTGGAAGGGAATTGCAAGATATCCTCTAAAATTCCTATACTTTTTTTATGCAAGACCAACGATGGGTATTTTGGTCACTCACTCTACTAGCATACCTGCACTCACACACCAAAATAAAAAATAAAAAAAATCCATAGTTACTACTTAAAGGTTGTTGATGGTTGATGGGAGAGATTTTGAAATATGATTGGTGCACCGTATTGTGGGTAAAGTAGCATCAGGACCGTTGGTGCGTGTTGATAGGTTGGGGCCAGACGAAATGAGAAGCGTTGAAGTATGATAGCAAGTGCTAGCTTTGTTTGTAAGATAGCTAGATTTTGTCCGATACAAGTCCGGACTCCAAGTCCGAATGGTATGAATCCAACCGGATGTTTTGCTGCGCGCGCCACACCTTCAGAGAATCTAGCTGGATTGAATTCGTTGGCATCACTTCCCCATATTGCTTGATCATGATGGACGGCTAAGATTGGAATCAAAATCTCGGTCCCACTTGGAATCTTATATCCACCCAACTCCGCATCCGTTTTCGCCCGTCTGATTGTAGCGATTATAGGAGGATATAACCGGAGGGATTCATTTACAATCATGTTTAACTGCGTAAAATGACAAATTTGCCCCTCGTAAGAAAAAGACAAAACAAAGTGTTTTTTTTTTTTTTTGTCTTATTAAATTAGGATTGAGAAGAGAGGATGGATAATGATGATGATGATGATGCCTACCGTCTTAAGCTTTACAACATCATCTTTTGTGGGTATGTTGTCACGTGATCCACACACCCTCAACACCTCGTCACGTGCTAGCACCTGCCATTGTGGGTGCATTGCTAGTAGAACAGTTGTCCACGTCAGCAGATTGGAAGTTGTCTGTTTGCCAGCGAAGAAGAAGCTCTTGCACTCTTCAACAATGTCGTAGTCTGTGATGTTCGGAGAAGAATCGGAGGCCTGAATCATCAGTCCGAGTAAATCCTTCGGACCCTTCTCCGGCAACACATTTCCGATGTTCTCTTTTCGTTTTCCGATCAGCTTCATCAGCGATTTCTTTATATCCTTGTCCAGTTTCCACGACTTTATGTTCCTTTTTGTCGGTATAAATCTGCATTAATAATTAATTAATTAATTAGGATGATTGATTACACGATTAATGATTTTATAATTAATTAAATACCTGTAACCAGGAATTTGAACACTTTGAAAAGCCTGAGCAGCCAAGTCCATCTGTCTGGCTTGTAATCGGAAAATGGCCTTGCCATCTTCGTAGCTACTTCCAAATGCTGTTCTTGTAATGACATCTTCTGAGAGAATTTGAAACCAATCCGAGACTTCAATTTCAACATTACCCGATTTCGATATTGTTACCCATTTATCCAACATATCTGTTACACTTTTTGCCACCACTGGTACCAGCAACTACACAACACACAAACACAAATGAAAATTAATATAATTATAAATTTAACAGTGAATAAATTTCAAAGAAGAAGAAGAAGAGATATATATACTTTGAGATTTTCCATGTGGAAGGTTGGAGTCAAGATTTTTCTGTGGTGAGCCCATTTTTCACCTTTGAGACTGAGAAGACCATCACCTTCAAGCTGTCTAATAAGTGGGTGTGCCTCATTTTTCTCATAGAATTCAAATTTGGAAGTGAATACTTCTCGGATGAGGTCCGGATCAGAGACGGCCAACCTCACCGTGGGTCCGAACCATATCAGAAATGTTGCACCTGCACTCATAATAATAATCAATTAATCAAAACCATTAATTAAGAAAAAGAAAAAGAAGAAGAAGCATTAAATAAAATATTCCAAGTTCTAAAACGGACATAAGGAAAAGAGTAGGTTTACACCAAGTAGGAAATAGAGCAGAGCCTCAAGTAGTAAGTAACAAGTTTGCAGAAATGGGAATTATGATAGGAAAAAAAAAAAAAACATATATGACAGCCATTAATTCATCAGAAAGAAAAATAAAGCATGGATATATAGTGTAGACCCTACAAGAGAAAGCAAATGTCAAAACAAACCAAGAAGAAGACAACTCAATCTATGCTATATACTACCAAACACTTACAACTTCATTATCAAATTTTCAAGATCCCATAAAACAAATGAAAGAAGACACAACACACAACTGAAAAACAATAATAACAACTGCACAAACAAGAGAGTGCAATAACACAGATTACCCAGGAAGAGGAGGAGTACTGACACAATTATTTGGGAGATGAATCAATGACAACACAGTATTAATAATTTACATGTTTAGGAAGAAAAAAGAAAAAAAGGAAAGAAGAAAGAGGAAGGACTGTCCTCCAAAGCTCTCTCAAGTCTCAACTTCAACATCAAGCATCCAAGTTCAGAAACAAAAAGGAAAAAATAAAATAAAAAAAAGTCTGAAAAGTTTTTTAAAAGAAGTACCCAAACTCTAAAAAAAAAAATAAGGCTTTAAAAAGTCACAATTTTGAAGGATATGATCATCAAAGAAACTTCACAAAAGATGAGCACCCAACAACTTTAATGATGTTCCAAACTAACTCTTAAGCTTTTACAGAGACAAGGCTGATATATATATATATATATATATATATGAACATCACTTTTTTTTTTCTCTCATTTTTAATGGCTCGAGGGAAAGATAAAAAAAAAAAAACATGTATCAATGTGACTGGTGATGACACAGCTGTGATGAGAAGAAGAAGAAAAGAGAAAAATGAGTACCGTAGATTTTCCTCCAGTGATGGTAAAAAGCGAGAACTCTAGGGAGGATGTTGTGAGAAAAAGGCATAGGTTGAGAAGAAGCCTTTAACATCAAAGAAACAATCTCTTTAACATTTCCAATGAAGAAATGATAAGGAGGGCCTCTGATCCCTTGTTTAGAGAAATGGTCTTCAATTTTTCTGGGTCTCCACCAAAGCAACACTGCAATTTTGGACACAAACAACAACACCATCAAAGAGATGAAGACAAGCTTCAACCAGTTTAACAACTTCTCCTCCATCATCATCATGTCTTGAATTGTAGTTGGCAACCGAACCACACCACCGCAGTACCGCACCACACAGTACGTCTCTCTTGCTTAGCGTGGAGCAGCAGCCTTTTTTTGTTTATGTGTTTGCTTCTTATCTCTCTCTTTTGGTTATGTTGGTTTACTAGTTAGTGTGTTTGCTTTTTAATACTAACAAGTGAGAGAGAGACAAGTAAAGAGGTGGTTTAAGAAGAGAGAGAGAGAGGAGAGCATAGCATAGCAAGGCCAACGGCGTAGGGGCCGCCATTGGAATTCTAAGAGGGTCAACTGGTGACGTGTTTATTTTATTATTTTAAATTACTATTTTATCCTTGTCTTTTCCTTCTACTACTATTATATCCTTCATTTAGTTTTCTTAATTTCCTTATATTATGTACATATATTTCTAAATTCCAAGGCTTCTTTTGGGTTTTGTAAACAGATTATACGTATTTCTAAATTCTAAGGCTTCTGGGTTTTGGAAAAAATTATGACATTCTGATGTAGGATGTTATTGAAGTTTTCAATTTTAAAAATATTTGTGTAATTAATACATATTATTATATTTTCATTTATCATATATAAATTTAATTAGGTAGTTATTTATTTTATGATTTGATTTCATTAAATTAAATCTAATTTCTTTATTAGATAGGTTTATTTTTAGTTATAAATAAGAGTTATTGTAATCTAAAGGTGAACTAATTATGAATTAAATTTTATGAATAGATTAGTTCGGTGTTTGGATTTAATTAAAATTCAAACCGGTTATTTAAAATAAAAGACTTATTAAAGGATATTCTTGTATAATAAAGTTTTCATCTCGTTATTTTTTTTAATCAATAAAGTTAATTGAATTAGACATTAATTATCCAAAAATCCACATCAACTCGCTCAGCTGATAGATAGACGAGCTTGGGGCTTAGGTAAATAACTCATAAGTCAGCAATTCGAATCCTACCAATGGCAAAAGCTTTCAAAAAAATACTTGGTCCCGAATTAATAGACATTGTCTAAAAAAAAAAAAAAAAAAAAAGTGGAGGCGGTAGTGCACTTCCCTTCTATGTTAGTAGTGATAGGTTCGAGTCTCAATAGATATTCGGGACACGCAATGTAGCGTATCATGATCCCCATATTAGTAGAATAGTAGTGGGAGTACCAGTCTCACTAGAGGTCAGTTTGGTATTGCTGTAACTTTTATAATAATCACTATTAGCTGTGCTGAAGAAATAATCAGCTATCAAGTTAATTAACAGATGTTTGGTTAATTATATTGTTAAAACTGCTATATGGCTCAAAAAGCTTAAAATCAATGTACATATGTTTGGTAATTTTATTTCAAAAGTGTTGAGATTAGTTACAATGAATAAGATATACATGAGTTTAGGACCCTATTTCATTATTTTTATATGTTAAATCAATATTTAAGTAGAATATTTAAATTAGAAAAAAAAAATCCATAAGAACAATAAAAATATTTTTAAAATATTTTATAAATCGAATCAATATTTAAATAGAATATTTAATTTTGAGATGAAATAAGGTATATAAATGATTTTAACTTGATTTCATAAGGATAATGATGATATTTCAAAAGATTCATTAATTGCTGAAATAGATTATTCCATAATCACTTTTAAAAAGTAACCCCTCACCTACTTCTCAAAATCACTGTCAAAACTTGTCAAATTATCAATTAATCAAACATCATTTATGTTAAAATTATAAAATAATCTAATTTTAATTTTTCACAAACAATACCAAACTAGCTCTAGATATTCGGACAGCACACAGTAGGTCATGACTTCGATGTAAAAAATTAATTTTGAATTTAATGTAATACTTCTTGCACTCGGTGTGAGGTTAATTGGGAACTACACCATTTTTTTAATTTTTTAATTTTTTAATTTTTTAATTTTAATTTTAATTTTTTTTTAATTTTTTAATTTTTTAATTTTTTGGTGCAAAGGGAACTACACAAATTGACTTTAAATAATACATGCTTCATTTAGTAGTTCAATCAGATCAAATTAATTGAAGGTCTTCATATATATTACTCAATACTCAATGCTCAATACTCCGGTGTGAGGTAATATTGCCATATTGGTCACTTGATGGCTAATTTTAAAATAAGGCATGATTGAAGGGGAACAGAAGAGCATGAGGTGTAAATTTCTATGTATTGTTTATACTAATATATGTATATGAAATCAAATCAGGATCTTCTACATAATAATAGAATTTGGAATTTGGTTTATATTTCTTCAACAATCTATGTGGGTTCAGTTCCTAATCTCATAACACATGAGAATATGAGATGAGCTCAATTTTTGTCTTTAAAAAATAAAAAAAAATAAAAAAAAGAAATTTCATTGACATCAGCTGAAGAAAACCCAGATAATGAATCATAATATTCTAATTAAACATTTCACATAACTTTTGTTTTAACTTTTATTAATGCTACTTGAAAGGGAAATATCTTGTTAATAGACAAAAAAAAAAAGGGCAACAAAAAGGATGAAAAATGAAGATCCTCCAAAAAAAAAATGATTTTGGACAGACAAATCCATACAAAGCAATGAAAAGTTTGATTTTGTTGTGTGCTAGCTAGCTTGATTTTCAAGAATGATTAATCTCATTATTGGGAAATCAGCCCCATATAACCACAAGAAATGGCTATAACATACACATATATATTTATATTTATACACACACATGACAAATTATTGAGTCAAGTTGATCAGGACATTATTAAATAGTAATCCACAATAATTCTAACATAATTAATTTATATACATCCCACTCATATTGGTATATTATTATTTGTAAGCAAATCAAGATTCAAGAGTACTACTACTAGTCATGGACAGGCTTCCTTTTCTATACATCTCCCATGGAGCCCGTCCACTTGTTAATTAGACCTGTACTTAACTTATAATTAAACACAAATGATCAAGTGATAATTATAGGCAATAAGTAAACATGATAGATGAGATTGACCCAGTTACTGTATACATGTCCCTCTCACCTATACCTGGAGGTTGTGGATTCGAGTCATGTCCCTCTCCCACAAACGGCAAACCCTGAATAATTATTAAGGAAAAATGAAGGGTTGGGATAGAGTGTTAATTTGGGAGGTTGTTCATTCCTTGTTCCCGAAAAGATTGATTTGGGGAGTTGAAGAGAGAGAGTGGGGCACAAAGAGGGTTGTGAATTTGGAATGTTGCTCTTAAATAAGATCACATGGGAACAAGGCTGTCTATTAGAGGGCTTGTTTATGTGGTTAAGGTAGGGAAATATGCTCAACTTGACCCAACAATGGGGTGCCCACCAAGAGCCACCTTCTCTAATCTTGTCCTAATACACCCAAGACATCTTGGGGCCATCTCCCCTTCTTCATGGACCATGGTCCTACTCATTTTTATACCAACCAAAGTACTCAACTCTTGGTACTCTACTTTTTTACTTTAACTTCCTAACTCACTATACTTATCTACGTACATATCTATCTATCATTCACCATTCACACTAGCTAGCTACTTGTGTTTTTTGCAATGTTTCTATATATCGGTTTCATGATCATCTTTTAGTTTAGCTCAAATGGATAGGGTAGGGTAGATCACTCATGCTTGTGTTTGACTGTTTGTTAATTGAATTCATATCATTTTCTTATTGTGTTGGGGTTAAAGGTATCTAAAACATATATACGAGTACGACATAACAACAAACTATTTATGTACCTCATCGGAACCTATTGAGATTAAAAACTATATGCGCGACCCAAATGTCTACTCTTACAACAGTATCGGGGAGAAAAATTAAACTTCTCATACATACTTATAAAATACATATGATGTGACTCGAATCCAACCACCACCACCTGATCTAAGAGGGGGTGTGCAGTAAACAGGTCATGTTGATCATACAAATCATGTGATCCTTCGATATATAATTGAAAATTTAGATTCGAGTGCAATCAAAATTTAATATATGGTGTACATTAAATTTTACTGCACATTTAATATATGGTGTACATTAACAGTATGCAATAATACTTGGTGCATGGCTGACTTAAAGTCTTGAACAAAAGAAATGGGCCTGCAGAAGAGACAAATTAACTTTTAATTAGGGAAAGGGAAGCATTAACAATTGCATTATTTATCGTTAATTTATGTTATGGAATTTCATCATCATCATATTGTATTCTATATATATGTAGGAGGAGGAGCAGGTGCTGTGGGGTTACCCATATATTCACAGTGACAAAGACTAATGCAACGACCATGATATGATGTGGTTGCTGCTTGTTTAGCTCTGTATTATAATATCAATTTATATACATATTTAACAAATACTATTTAATTATACTTTTCATGCACCGGGAAATATGATTAATTTTGTCCTTTGCTTTCGAATTCTTTTCCATTATATTTTAAAAAAAAATTCAAATTAATAAAATAATTTTTATTTGTTTTCTATTATTTTATTAAAAATAATAAGTAGATATATTATTTAAATTTTTAAGCAAACAAAGTTACACTGCCATTCTTTTTTTTTTTTTTTTTTTAAATGAAGTATTTTTGAAATAAATGTAACTTTTTACTTATAATATCCTTTACAAAAAATAATAATAATAATAATAAAAAAGATTTCGCATATTTATATGCACATGAGCTTCTTTATTTATTTTTTATCGAATTACTTTTTTTTTTTTTTACAGTATCTATTAATTTGGGACCATGTATATTTTTTTGAAAGTTTTCGCCATTGGTAGAATTCGAACCGCTGACCTGGGAGTCATTTGTCCAAACCCCGAGCTCATCCATCTACCAACTGAGCTACGCCCATGTTGGCTTTTATCAACTTACTTATTTCATTGAAATTAAACATAACTTTCTAAAAATATAATAACGGGTGGAGTCATTTCCTATGCCTTAATCCCAAATTTTTAATAATTCCATAACAATACATATATATATATATATATGGCAAGGTGTGTGAGTTGTACGTGACCATAAGGCAAAATTTTGTGTGTAAAGGACCTAGAGGTACACAAACATTCAAAAATTTAATAGCACTCTTTAAAAAGTGAGTTTTAAGACTATCACCAAATTAATAAATTATGTTTAATAGCACTTAAAGTGTGGATCTAACAAAAATATCCTTAAAACACACTCACAAAAATAAGTCTCGCTGTTTTTTTTCCCGAGACTTATTTTCGCTTTTTCCGAGACTTATTTTGGTGTTTCCGAGATTTATTAGGTAGTTTCAGAAACTTTTTAGTAATTTTTGAGACACTTATTAGTAGTTTTCGGGACTTATTAATATATTTGCAATTTTCGAAACTTTCTAGGCAAAAATGAAATTTTCTATTTTATTTTTTTTCATCTTCTTTATCGAAACCTCTAATGGAGGTCTTTCATCTCCATTGATGGAAGACCTCCATTGGTATGGAAGTTTTTGAAAGAAAAGAAAAAACCCTAAAAATAGTACCCAATGTAATAAAAGAAGAAGATGAGGTTAATTTGGTCCTTTGATGCCATTTAAACTTAAATCATTAATCTACTGATACTCTCAAAATTCAATATGAAAAGAGTGTCATTTCCAATCATACCACACACAATTATTGTCACTTGGTTCAATCTTAACAAGGGTGCTGCGTGATGTATCTTCTTTCTCTATTTTCATTTTTTTACAAGATTTTAGATAGTTATTATGGGGGAATAAAAAAAAAACTTGCGGGAACTAGTACAATAAGATGAGAAAACCCGTGTACGTCACTGATTGTGTTTTAAAAATCCAAAGACGTGTAATAGTAAGAAGCTGAACAAAAGTGATTAATTGGGTACTAATTAGTAATTAGATATAGCAAATTAAAAGTTTTTTTTTTGCAATTACTGTCCTAGCTTGCTATGATCTCTTTGATTAAAATGAATTGAGTGTACGTATCGATTATACATATGTCTGAGATTTATCCTGATTCCTGACACAAATATTTCAAAATACAAAAAAATTTGGATTGAATGGTTGTGAATGATAGTGAGGATCAATCCAATTGAATACTTCAAGGAAGATATGATCGAGTTCGTCCTTCAACTCCTGTTCATTGTCTAGCTTTACTTAGATATATAGGAGCTCATCAAATGAAGCTTTAAAAATGGAAAAAAAATAAATAAAATATAGAGAATCAGGTGATCAGCCTTAACAAAAAATTTCTCTGCAGATCAAAAAGACAAAACGACAAACTATAGAATATGCAAACACTTTAACAAGCTCTGTGGAGTTTTTGAAAACGACCAAAATAATCCATGAAAAAGCCTGCACCTTGTGACCTCTCTTTGCTAGCTTCAAATATTTTATTTCTTATTTTTTCCATTTTGGCCTTTTATAAATACATTATTAATATTTATAAAAAAAAAGAAAAAAAAAAAAGGCTGCCTGCCCACCAAAAGCATTTCTCAAAGTACCAGAAGATATATAGAGAGACAGAGACTACACTACAGCACATCAAATTGTTAGTCAGATTTGGATTTATTATAATGGTTAAATAATAATATAATAGATCACTTGTACAACACATCAAATTGTTAATTTTTTTTTAATTAAAAAAAATTAAGAAAATGACAATTAACCAACTCTAGTACTTGAATTATGAATAAACTTGTATGTGTTCCACTTGAAAGTTGAAATGCTTGTGACAACTTTATGGGGAGCTTATAATTGAGATTCAATGATAGTTTTGGAGGACTCGTTTGACTTAAAAAAATTATTGTCAATAATTGGACTGTAGCTACCACAAATCACTTAATTATTTTATTTTGTTTCTCTTCTTGGATAGAAACTTTTAAAGAGATTTAGTTGGTGAAGTCAAGAGCAAAAGAAGGGATATGCAAATAAAATGTGTTAGCAAATCCATCTCCACCATCATCTCATATCTTCTTCTATTCATAATTAGTCTACTCTCTAGTACTCTCTCCTTAAAATTTTCCCACAAACAAGGATTTGCCAAACCCAATTATCATTTTTTCTCTTTTAATTTTAATTAATATATAGTCATCCTTGAAAGTGCCCAATTGTCCTTTAACCTAATATATATATATATTTACTTGGTAACTCTTTTGACCTTAATAATTAATCAAAGATTGTAGATATCTACAACTACTCAATGACACAATCCATTTTGAAAGAGATCTAGTTAGTTGGGCCTTAATTTTCATTGATGTAATTAATAATGCCACCATTACCAAAAAAAATATATGTTTAGTTAGTTATTTAACGAGTCCGTTTGGAAAAGCTTCTTCAAGTAGATATTTTAAAGTAGACCTTCTAAGAGTGGAGCTTTAATGTGAAGATGTTGGTCATTTGGTTATCAATTAGAAAGAGCTTTTTTAAATAGTAGGATTACTAAAATATTCAAAAACTATTTTAAATGATAGTGGTATATTAGACATTTTAATGTTATTAAAAAAGCTCAAAAAGATCTACTCGGAAAAGCCTAAAATTTAAAATTTGAGCTTCTCCAAGTAGACATAAAACAACTTTTTTAATCATCCAAAAACTCTATTTAGTGACAACCAAATGACAAAAAAAAGAGCTATTTTAATTTAAAAAGCTCTTTTAACCGGTAGAAAAGCTCTTTCAAACGGACACTTATTTAATCATGGTTATTCGATGAGATTAGTGCACACTTAATTCTTAAGAGGGGTCAAACGATAAATCAAAAGGTTAATCACTACTAAAATAGCATGCGCATGCAAGGTTGCGCATGCATTAATATTAACCCAAAAAAAGAAATATAAAAAAATTGTGGATAGTTTTGATTTGGTTGACTTGCTTGAAAACGATCGATGCTAACTACTAGCTAGTGCCTTGTTTTAATTTCTTTCCCTTCTTGAATAGTCATGCAAATTTTTCCCACATCATTTTGATTATCGGATGATAAATAATTTGTATTGCATCATTTGCATGCATTAACCTAATTAATAATTACAAGCATTACAAATCAAACAATCTTTTAAAGCAAGTTAACTATTATATTATAACTATCTTGATTATGAGTGAGAAGATAAGTGAACTCAATAGGGTCACAAAAATGTTGTGCAATTCAAAAGAAAATACAAAATTATGAACATTTTTTTAAAAATAGAAATTATGAACATCTTTAATATAAAACATATGATAAATTTTAAAAAATTATGTGGCCGGGTTCATGAGCCATGGCCCTCTTAGACCATAAAGTGGCTTCGTCCATGATTATATAAGTAAACTCTAAATTAAAGAACTAAATATTAATCTTAATGAAACTATCGACTTTTAAATTTTTAAAAATTTCGATGAGAATATACGAAATACCCCCATTATTTTCAAATATTAGTGGATAAATATTTGTAGATATTTAAGAATATTTTAAATATAGAAGATCATTCTAAAACAAATAAAAAAAAAAAAAAAAAAATGAGGAAAAAAAGAGATATAAAAAAGAGAAATAGAGCATCTACTTTTCCAAAGCGTATCTTCCATTCCAATGCAGAGCTATAAATTAGGTTACATATATTTGACAGAGAGAATTCAGAATATATCATCATCATCATCATCAAAGCATCATCTAACGAGTTTTCGTCCACGCAATCAACGGTGTGACGGGTCTTTCACAACTGCACTGTGACTGTCCTATTATAAATATAATAATAATCCTCCATTGCCATGTCAAATCAAGCTTTGCCACGTGTCAACCAATCATTTACATCTCTCCTCTATTTACCATGGCCCTTCGTTCTATCAACTCATGCCTGGCTCCACTTTCTTTTGTTTTCTTACCCGCCAATTACCATATTGCCCTCCTTTTTTTTTTTTTTGTCTCCTCCTCCTCATTTCCATTTCCATGAAATCTACAAAATTATTTTAATTAATTTAATTAACAATTGTTAGAATTTATATTTAATTATAATTCAAAAAAGCAATACAAAGAGATTCAAGTAATCATGAAAGCCATATGAATATGATTTTCCCAAGTTTCATAGAGAGTGTCAACTTAATCTTGATAAGGGCAAATTAGGAAAAATGAAGAGAAAATCACATGCATCTTTAATAAAAATAAAAATAAAATAAAAATAAAATTGGTAGTGGACTACAAAGATAACAACCTCTGGCAGTCTCAAAGAATCACAAGCCAAATCCGTACTTTCCAATCCAACCCTCGTGAATCGAGGGCAGTGTTTTTTTTTTTTTTTTTTTTTTTTCACTTTTCAGTTTTAAATTTATTTTATTATTATTTTTTAAAATTACAACTTCACTGCCCTCTATGATGACTTATTTACCTTTTTCTACCTTCCCGAGATTTTCCTTCCTTCAAATACTGTATCATAAAAAAATATTATTTATATTTACGATTAGGCCCTACTTTATATTCTTTAATTTGTTTTTTTAATGAAATATATATATTAAATATTTTTGAAAAGGAAACCAAGCACAAGGTACTACATTTCATGCCATATGTTTTGTCTCTTTAAAACCATCTTTGTCTGCTTTTGTCTCTCTTCAACGCCCCATGTCTTCTTATTTGTTTTTTTTTTTTTACTTTTTATTTATTTATTTTTAATTTAATAGAGGATTATGTTCGAACTAATTGAACCAATAAAACTTTGATCATATTTTATTTCACTGAGGGGGCATTTTATATAAAACATTTGTTTTCGAAAACGAAAGATATAAAAAGTATTAAAAGAAAATGTAGCGTTTTTGGATAAAATTTAAATCAAATTAGAAAACAAACAACTCATAATTGAACAAAAAATTGGCTACCTACTACATGAAGCATGTCAATTTATACTAAGAATGAACGTTATCAAAAATTGAATAAAAAATTCACACATCTTGTATATATAAAATTAATATTGAACAAAAAATTCATACATCTTCTATATAAAATATTGAACAAAAAATTGCATGCAGATCGCTGGGCAAGTTTTTGGAATATTGGTGAAATACTACTGTCTTCGAAATTATGAATGATAAGTCAAAAATCAACATTCTAACTCAAATTTTTTTGAAATATGAATGATTTACACATTCGAAGCATGCCAATTTGTCTTTAATTACCTTATCACCTCGCCTTTTACAAGTTGAAAAGTCGAGATTTTGAGTTCAAAAATCGTGATTGTAGTTTCTCTCTTCAGCAAACTCTGAACTCTCGTTGGGTTTCAATCACTTTAGGGTTTCTAGTGAGTTTCTCTCACTTTCGCCTTCTCACTCTAACTTGAATATATGAAGTTCTTTCTCTCAAATGCAAACTCAGTGAAACATATCACCTCTTAACAGAGCTGATAGTGCACCTTCATTCCCCATAAGTGGTGAGTGGTTCAAATCTCACTATGCTCATTTTACAAACATGTTTGGGGAGTTTTCTTTATGGATCGTGGGAGTAGTTATCTCTCGTTATAAGAGTAGATATCCGAACCGCACATGTATTGTTTGATCTCGGTAGGTTCCGGCAATCTTATTGTAATAGTTCTTGTAATACTTCAAAAAAAAAAAAAAAAAAAACTCAAATTCAGTGAACATCTCTCTCTATCTAACTCAAATTCGGTAAAGAACAATGACTTTCTCTCTCTATTCCATTAATTGAAAAATTAACCAGTTAATCGAGAATGAATTGCCGTTAAATTGAGCTGGAGTTACTAAAGTTGACAGCAATTTAACCATCTAGTGGAACGCATCTCACACTTAAATTTGTGAATAAATAAATCAAATTTGTGAATATCTTAAATAAATAAAATTGTGAATTACTATATTCAAGTCATTACTATTTTACAACTCTTAAATTTGAAATAATTCAAAAAGAAACTCACAAATTTAGGTCAACGTGTCATTATCGAGGAGGGAGCTACCGTAAAGACAAGGTGGCCATAGATCCATGGTCCACAAAAAAAACACATTAAGTAGTATGTATTCACTCCTATTTTCATATGTATTATTGTCGTATATAACACTTTTAATGCGCATTTGTTCATGGTTTGCCCATTTGTTATAGTTGTTTAATTAAAGTTTGTCTCCTCGAAATTAAGATAATTTTTTTACTCACCTCTAGTCACTAATTTAGCAATAATGATGAATTTGTGTTGAACTAAAAAAAAAAAAAAAAACTATTTTTCATGTGATATATTTAAGAACCCTCATCTCTATTTATTTGGAAAAATAAATAATATAAAATCAGTTTAGTTTATAATCATGAGATTCACCACTTAGCTAGTCTCACTACCACATGGATGTGATAACAATCGACTTTATACTTTTAATAAATTTTTATAGATTTAACCATCTTAATTAGTATTGTTGAAGGACTTGGGATGATTACAGTAAGTTTTAAGGGTGATGATCAGTATGATTATTTACATATCGTGTCATTAATGATTATTTTAATTTATTTCTTTTTTAGGAAAGAAATCAATAAGACTGACTATGTATTATGTAATGGTGATATTGGATAAGAATATTACGGAGTGCCGAGGACTAGGCAGGCAATGGAATGTCAGTCCAAGGACGAGCCAAAATTTTGACATTCTTAGTGCAGAAATTGACCAAAGTGAACTAGTCATGACTGTCTATATTTACAAAAGATCAATAATTCAATAATTCAATAACCCAATAAATATGATATCTAAAGTAATTCATAATATTAATATATCATAGCAAGGAGGTCACGATCAGGGTGGCAAGTCAATATATATGTTCATCACCCCACCACTCATTAATGCGTAGTTAGACGATGGAAAATATATGTATATATTGAACCGTTGGCAAATAATAAAAAAATAAAAAAAAAAAACAAATAATTTTACAAATTTAAATAAAAATTTAGGTAGCATGATCCGGAATTGAAGATGATGGTGTTGAAGAAGAAGCATGATAATCCAGATAGATAGATGTTAGATGATCATAGCGAGGTGCAGAGGCTAGTGAGAGAGAGACAATGACAGTTGCTTGCTATCCTCACATTTATGCCTCTTCTCTTGTTTATGCTTAAAGCACATGCTACTATTACAGAACATGTCCTGTTGTAAGTTTACATGAATCCAACTCCTACATATGGGGTTTTTTTTTTGTTTTTTTGTTTTGTTTTCTCTGCTTGCCCTACCATCACACCATTTCACCACAACTCTCTCTCTCTCTCTCTATTTATGTTCCTTTTCATAAAACAATGTATTTTTGTTTGTATTTTCCACATGATGGGCCATCTCATGATAAGTCACAATCTTATAATTATTACTATTGCAACCTAATAGCTCTTCTTCCTTCTTCTCTTTCCCTTGTAGAGAAGAATAGCCAACCAATATATTCATGGAGGAATTGGATCAATTGGGAGAATTGTAGCCAAAACAAGTCTGGATCCGATCCGATCCGATCCGATCCGACCACCCACCGACAGTGAATGGCCAGGCACTGTTTTGTTTTTGATAATAAACGAAACCAAGGTGTAAATGGGGCAATAAAACCCCTGAAATTAGGACAATGTCTTTTTTGAGGACACCCCACCTTGTGTAAACATGCTGGCAATGGCTAAGACCAGCTTTCAATTGCCCCACACTCATGGTTGGATTGATGTGGTGGTGGATGCCATATTAATTCCATCAAATATGTACATAGGGGTCATGGTTCGGACCGACATGGATAACGACAAGTCAAGCTAACTCCTAGGGGGTGCCGGGACGACTGGCCGGCCAGCCGGGCGGGAGAATGTGGTTCCTGAGACACGGGCAAGTGGGTGTGCCATGTGGATTTCACATGAAGATGATTAGCCACATTTCCACCACCCAAAAAACTCTCTCTACTAAAATCTCATATTTATTTATGTTATGTTGTGTTGTTGGGACAAATGTATTTAGCATGATTATATGTCAGACGTACACTTCCCACTGCCCTATTGTATTGTCCATTTCTCGTGACCTCTCTCTGCTAAAGCTTCCTAGATTCTTCACATACATTTACTTGCTGTACCTCTACTAATTCCCTCCTAAATTTAACCTCCTCTAGTATATCCATTCTACGACTCCACTTTTCTATGCAATAGAGGCCCCCTTCAGCAAGAAGCAGCCCAATTCAGTCGACTTAAGATAATTTAAAACATGCGGCCCATAACACTTTTATAAAGGCTAGCTATTATCTACTACTACTCACTTAATGGTCATCTCTCTTAAGTACCAATCCAGCCACTAATACCAACAGATTTCAGGCCTATATGTGCAAACCCATTAAACCATTTGTGTGGGCTCAAATTGTTGTATGGCTCCAAAAACCATTATTTTTTGTTTCTTTACGTGTAGAGGTTTTAGTTTTAGAGAGCCTTGAGATTTGAGACGTGCCTGCCTTTGTACATTTGTACATTTAATCAATCCATTAGGCACCAGTTATTTTTGCTTTTAAAATTCATACCAAAATTAACAACACTGAGTGGTTCCGATATATAAAATGTATTCATTAAAAATATTCAGAAAGCATAATCTGCAACACCGAACAAGAAACCTAACAAGAAACCTAACTCTAATACAATATCCATGTTCTCAATAGTCACCCCTGTCCAATTCCAGCCACCATATAAAATTTGAGTCCACCACTAGAGGCAGAGCATAATTGTGTGCCTCGCCAGCAACTGCACTCTACTCAAATGCTTCATCGTCATCGTCCGGAAGAGGCTGACTAGCTGCTATAACAATCTCAGCTTCATGTCTGTGCAAAACCAAAGTACAAATTAATAACCAAGTTTATCAAGTTGCAGTGCTTTTCAACTCATTTAGAATAAAACAAGCTTCTAAAATGATTTATGAAACCAAGCAAGCTCAGCAAGAACTTGTATAGACAAACAAGAAAATAAATACTCTGCTTAAAACATGCAGTCATAAAGATTTAGTTCTCTTACAGTTGTTGGGCAGCCAAATCTATGTGTACTTCTGGAGGAGCAAGAGCAGGAGACTCCACAAAGTGAATATTTGGGTCCCTGGAATCACCAATGTCAAAATCTTATTCACATCAATACAACTAACAACCAACCAGTAACAATGATAAAGTATTATTCCATTACCCTGCAAGCTTGCGAGCGAGGTACAAGAAAGGTTTCTCAAAATTGTAGTTGCTCTTGGCAGAGATCTCATAGTACTGCAGATTCTTCTTCCTGTGGAATGTAACCTGCTTTGCCTTTACTTGCCTATTCTTCACATCAACTTTGTTTCCACAAAGAACAATGGGTATATTTTCACACACCCTAAAATCACCATAAAATTAAGTCACAATCAAACACGATAGCAAGCAACACAAGAGAAAACCAACCCGAGACAACCAGGATTAAAAACAATGAAGTTTAAGGACTTGATTTCTCATACCGGCAAAGATCTCGGTGCCATGTAGGAACATTCTTGTATGTCAAGCGGGCAGTAACATCAAACATGATTATGGCACATTGGCCATGGATGCTGCATGTTAGAATGACAAACTGTTAAATAAAGAGCTACAACAAGGGACACACAGCTCTTATAAAGATTTCAAATGAAAAGGAGAAACCTACATACAATACCAAAACATAATCTTTCACTAAAATTTAGTATGACCAAACCATAACCAAGGATGTTGCAAGTTCAGAACAAACAAAGACATCTAGCATGTTGCAGAGAAATCTATTAAAACCGTAACCAAGGATATATTTGTTGGAACTCTAAACTCAAAGACATCTATCTGTTCCATGAGATTTAACTTTTTTGACCTATCAAACGCTAGGTTGGGGAAATACTAACAATGTCCATTTTTTAAATTAGTACATTTGAACCTAAAATCTATCCCACCCTTTATTTATGCTACTTGAGCTAAAGCAGCCTTAATTTTTAGTTCCTTCTAAATTTTATCTCACCCCTGACTAGACAACAGTATAAGATGCCCAAAGATAATATTAAAAGTTCACCTACTTCACCGTCAAATTTCAAAATCCGAGGTAGTTGTAAGATCTTTAAAGTCCATATACAATCTACTCAAAAGCTTACACTCTCATGGTAACAATTGCTTCAAATCATAATACATCAAATCAAGGCACACACATTACACTACACATACTGATAGAAAACTTCACTAAAGGATATTAAAACAAATTTATCAACAAACTTTTAAGAGATGCAGACAATGTTTCAGGAACACGGGGCATGAAAATGTGAAATCTAATTCAAAGATAATGCTTATCAATAATTCTTAAAATCACTTACTAGTAACCATCTCTAAGACCGCCAAACTTTTCCTGCCCGGCTGTATCCCAGCAGTAAAAACGGACTTTTCCACAATTTGTAAAGAAATCTAATGGATGAACCTCCACACCAATGGTTGCTATAGATGCAAAGAGAAAATGTAAAAAAAAAAATTAAAAAAAAAATTAAAAAAAAAAATCAATAGAGATAGATATAGCAAATATAGAGACAATTACAAGAAACAAAAAATACAAAAAAACTTTTCTCCAACACTCACGTTCATATTTCTTCTCAAACTCCCCGGTGAGATGCCTCTTCACAAAAGTAGTCTTTCCTGCACCATTTATAACATTAAGTTAATCTCAAACCACAGGAAAATTGATAACACAAAATATCAATCAAACATGTCTAATATAAATAAGTAATTGAATAATAACTCTGAACATCCAAGAAAATTTACTCATGTTTCTTCCAAACAAGAGCCAATAAAATAGAAATACCAATCAAAAAAATAATAATGCATATAACAGGAAACATTTCTCCAACCCAACCTGCTCTCATTATAAGTGTTTTCATAGATATTTTCCTTTTTTTAAATCAATAGACAACCCTATATCTACTGTCATCAGCAAAAGATTCAAGCATACCTAAGTGAGATAAACTTGACAACAGCTTCACGACAGTCGAGTTAAATAGCTCATATTCATGATTTCAATTAATGTGTTGAGAACCAAACATACCAAAACTAACCCAAGGAAATATTATAATTAAAAATAAACCCTAGTATAGTCGGCCTCAGAAAAAAGAAAATTACCAGTGCCCCCATCACCGACGATGACGAGCTTGAAACTAGGGTAATCAACGGTCTGCTGATTTGGCAAAGCCTAATGACAACAAACAACAAACAACAAAATGAATAATAATAAAAATAAAACTGCGATTAATCAACCAACCAAACTTCAATCTTTGAAAATAATATAGAAAGATCTAGAATTGAGAGCAAGATCGACAAAAAACGAAAACGCGACATAGAAAGCGAGCAATGAAATTACCATGAGTGTTGTGCTTTCAGAGAAGTGATAGAATCAGAGAGAGCTTCTAGTGTGTGAAGCAGAGAAGATGGAGAGAGCGAGAGAGATTGATGAAGTAGACGGCGATGGGAGGAGGTTTATATGGAGAGAGAGAAATTGGGTTTTTTTTGAGGTTTGAGCGTGGCTTTAAGTTGACGCAACTCTATTAACCATTGGATTCTACCGGTCTTTTATGTTGTACAACCTATTTGACCGTTAGATCTTTCTTTGCCTTAGATTTACGCACCTCTCTTTCCGCTCCGCTTTCTTTTTAAGCTATTTTTCCACATCCCCCCACCTTTTTTTATTATTATTATTTTTTTCAAATTATTATTAAACTAATACTATCATTTATAACTTGTTTGATTCCATTGACAAATAAGACAGTGACATGTAATCAAAGTATCAAACCGAAAATTTCGGGGATATTCCAAAATGGATAATGCTTAGGTGTAAACCGGCCAGCACCCAAAATACTGATCCACCAAATGAATTGTAGCATGTGGCCCAAATTGTGAATAATGCAAGAAGATAAATGTAAAAAAAAAGAAAAAAAAAAAGTCCACATACTATACTTCAATTAGTAGGTCATTATTTTGGATGATGACCGGTCATCACCCAAGCATTATACAAAATAGTCTCAATGGTTTTATAAGAGCATCACTAACCTTGCTAGCTATATGGATTTGGATCTCCGGTTCACATCATCTTTTCCTCACTTTCTCCTCACCTAAATCAATGGTGTGGATTAATTATATATTTTGGCAAGTAAAAGCATAAAAATTAATAGAAATAATTTAAACCATTGATTTATTATATTAGACATGTGTCAATGGATCTTCTCTTAACCTAAGCTTTGCCTAAGCTTTTAATGATCTTAAGACATGTGACACTCAATCAATTCAATGATCCAGATTTACTTTTATTTATTTTTCCTTTCTTACTTAAACGGGTTTCACTACTTTATTCTTGAAACCTCAATATATATATATTTTTTTTCAAAATCCCTAAGGCCTTGCTTGATTTTTTTCACTTAATACTTAATGACACTTGCTGTGCTCCATTAAGTTATTTTGTTTGATTTTTTAAGTGATTAAATCATAAGAACCCCTAAAATCACTTGTTTAGAAAAGGAAAAAATTTCACTTTTCACTTAACCAGAATCCACTTGAATTTAAAACAATTTTTTACTTCAAAAACTATCCTCACCAATTTAAATTATTTCCAATTTTGTTTTATGTCAAAACCATAATCGTATTAATATTTTTTTTTTCTTCTCACCATAAACAATAGGAGGCTGGTTCCTAGCATATTCCAATAAGGACTCTTTTTTTTTCCTCACGAATCTAAGTTATTTCCAATTTTGTCTTCTATCAAAACCCTAATCGTATTACTACATTTTTTTTTTCTTCTCACCGTAAATAACTACGGCATCACAAAACTTAATTGCTTCAAAACTCAAACAGGTTTTCCTAGCATATTTTGGTAAGGACTCGGTTTTTATTTTTATTTTTATTTTTTATAATTTGATAATTAGTTTTAGAAGCATCTTTGTAATTTTCTTATTATTAGTTTTAATTCTAGTAGAAAACTAGATACATATTTTATATTTTGTAATTATGCTACAAATGAAGTATTTAATATGTTTTAGGTCAATCGTTTTATATATGACAACTCGTATTTTTATGAAATTAAAAAGTTCCCTAAATTTTTTTAGCATATCCACCACAGATGAAGCTCCTACATGAGGCATCATAGAAAACAACTTTTCACACAAATTAGCATTTGAGAAACATAAATACAAATCATTCAAAAGAAAGCGTTGGCTTCTCATATCTAAGAAAATCATGCACACAATCAACCGACATTATGAGATTACGGTACTTAAAGCATGTAAATTAAATTTCGCTAAAACAAGCAAATATTCATATAAAATTTTTAAATTATTTACATAAATTTAAAATATTATCAATAACTACATAATTTTTCTTTACAATTATTAAATTAATTGATATAGTTGTCCTTAATATATTAAAATGTAAATATATAACAAATAATAGTTGAAAGGGTAAAGATGTAAAAAGTATTTATTTTCATATATTTGTAACTTAAAAAAAAACAAACAAACATGTTTTTCAGTTTTTAGTTTTCAATCACTATTCTATTTTCAGTAACATTCAGTAAAATTCAATCTTCAGACAAAAAATCAAACATGACCTAACTCTGCGTTTCTTCCTCTACATTTCTTCCTCATGAACGAAATTCTTCTCAGATTAGGATCAATTGAAACTCTTCAAACATGAAGATACGACGTTGGAGTAACTTTATCAGATTTTAAATATTCGGCCATAATAGCAGAAGGTGAAGAAAGAAAGTAAAATGAGGATTAATGTGAATTCTGTCGCTAAAAAAGTTGAGGTTGATAATCGGATTCCTCTCAGATACTACTATCGAATCGCCGATAATCTCCTTAAACATGTCCGCTTTTTTTGTTTTTGGTTCTATCGTCAATCATCGTATTTCGATTTTCTGCTTGTCTTCGCGATTTGTTTATTGAAATTTTGAGCTTTAAATGATATTTGTTGATGATTTGATCATTTAAATTGCTCAAGCTTTGTTTGAAATAATGAAATTTGATGTTGTAAGTGCAATATAGTGCAAAAGGAGTTAAATTTTTTAATTAAAGCACAATCACTAGATTGACATTGTCGATTCTTAGTGTTTTAGAGCTCAAGCTAGGATTTTTATGTCCATTTACCGTGTTTCAAGATATGTAATTGATGATTATAGATTCTGTTACAGGCACTTAGAGTCAAATCATTTTAATTAAATGAGGAAGAAAAGAAAAATCAAATTGGAAAAGAAAGTAATTCTTTTAGTATGTTGGTTTCAGTCTGTATGTGACAGGGCAATGGTTAAACTCTAGAAAACAATACAAAAACTCCCAAGAGTTCAACATTTGTATGCCCAATTGACAGATAGACTAAGAAGTGAAGATGATGAGGTAAGATGAATAAAAGCATCTTATTGATATATAACTTGTTTGATGATGAGCAACTGCTAGAAGAGATATAAAATGTTGTTTTATTGATGTTGAAGAGATTTTGTGCAGGTGGTTGTTTTATTGTTGCTGAGTTGCTGCATTTCTGGAGGAAGATTAATACCATTCGAATTGCATATTCTTCTTGGTGATGGATCAATACGTGAATTCTACATAGTTACAAAATTGAACATGTTGTGCACATATGAAAGGTTTTCTTGGTTGTAAAAATTGTTTCTTCTTTATTTTTTTGTTTTTGTTTTTGTTTTTTTTTTGTTAACTATGCCTTTTATGTTGCCAAATAACTTTTTTTTTTTTTTACTCAGTTCTTCTTATTGTAATAAAATAACACTTTGAGTGTTATTCAGGCACCTAAAGTTTTCATACATACAGGTTATTGTGATTGAACATCGCTTGAAAACAATAATAACAGTATTGCTTAAATAATAACAATAAGAGTATAATATTATCGTTAAAAAACTTCAATACAATAAAATACTATAATGTCAAACAACTTCATTGTTAAGCTAGTACTAGAAGTTTGACTGTCTTGAACAACGAATGAAATTTCCCTTATATTTGTTGAAGACAATCTTGAAAATTAGTTTGTTGGGTAATTTGTTCATAGGAAGTTCCCAACTTGGATTAAACACATTAATTGAAGCTTGACTATCTTAAAATGCTGATGATTGTTGACATTGTTCCTGGGGAGTTTCTGACCTTAAATTAGACATCTCACAACCTTGCAATGGAAATTATGACCGTAACAACAAATATGATGACCATTGAATTGTTAAAAGTAGATTAAGTTAAGGACCATAGTAATAAGATAGATATGTTAAACAATACTTACTAAATAAACACCATTAATTACTGGTTCATAAAGTAGATTAGTAATCATGGAAAGCAAAGAAGCCGGTGCCTATTAAACATTTAAAATAGTAGATGTTTATCTATATGTATTAACTAAGTTAAAAAAAAAAAAAATCAATATGAATACTGTAACAATAGATTTTGAAAAAAAAAATCACTTTAGATAAGGTACAAAGTTGGAGAGAATTAAATAACTTCTTATTCTATGCTAATGCCATCTCCAAACTACTTTTAAATCTGCGTCGCCCTCGGCACGTTTCTTTCTTCTTTAGGCCTTTTGCTTTCATCAAAGAATCATTTTGAGTGCATTCCATTACAATATTGGTATCTTCATATTATTGGTCCTTCACATGCTCATTACTATTTATTTCTAAATGTAAAATGTCTCCAACCAGCCTTGCCAAGTTGCTAGCATGCTCACTTGCTAGATTATATGGTTTTTCACTTTCATATGCTCTACTTGATATTATTGTGAAAATAGAACATAAAGACTTGTATCAACTCGTTTGTTGCAATTTAGGGTTTGCTTGAATCTCATGTCTATGTATATTTTACACACATTTAAATCTAGCTCTTTTCATCCACCTTTTCAATATATATTGATCAGGAATTTCTTTGATATTAATGATTTCTCTTAGAATTTTGATGGCATGACCGCACAATACCTCTTTCATCTTAAATATTCGACAACTACAAAATAATTTGCTATCACTACCTTTTCTCACATATCGCTTTTTGCATTTGTCATCATTTCTAAATGCATAATATACGCTCAATTTATACACAAAATTTTCATTATCTTCAATGCAATTTGTGATGTTCAATTCCACAGCTTCTAAAAATTGTTCCTGAAACTCTTCAAATATAGGTTTTCTCTTGCTTGAATCAACATTTTAACTGGAATTTTTAAGTTAACCAACCAATAACATGAATCATATTCCGCTTCCAATTCTTTATACCGTTTATCATTGACCATTCTCTCGAAGAGCATGAAGAATTGAGGTAAATTATGATCAGACTTCAAATAGTCTTTCAAACTAGCATTGAAACTCTCACTAAGTTGTATGTTTTTCATTCCAGTGCACCACGCTTGTTTAACATATATATAAGCCCACTTTTTTCTTAGCTCAAAAATGCTCCTCAACCAACTATTATCATGCACCACCATATTCATCAAGTATACAATTTCATTATACCAAAAATTCATTTTTCTCTTCAATATAATTCATAAATCTTGACAATACACTCTTCTCTCCACCAAATTTCATAAACACAACATTTACATGCTTTAAAGCATTTTGCATAATATGCCACATACAAAGTCTATGGTAGGTTTCAGGCATTACAACAGAAAGAGCTTTTGCCATTACAACATCCTGATCAGTAAAAATAGTTTTATGGGCATTACCAGCCATCGCCTACAAAAATGTTTCAAATAACTATATGAATGAATCAGCAGTCTCATCATACATTATAATTGCCCCAAATACAACAGTTTCTCGATGATGATTCAAACCAACAAACACTACAAATGACATATTTCCTTTATTAATTTTGTAAGTTGTGTCAACTTATAAAATCTCCAAATTGACCATAATTAATGATCATTCTAGTATCAACCCAAAATATGTTTGTAATATGCTCCTCATGGTCTAACTATATAGAATGAAAAAATGATGGAATTTTTTGGTGTCTGATCAGAAAAATAATGCAACAAAGATCCCGCTTCTCCATATGTCAATTTTTTTTTCCTCTATGACCTAAGGTAATTCTTTTGGTCTTGTTTTGTGTACCCTAGAGACTCTCATCCACCCACTTACCTCCTCATCAACTCATATGAAGACTTTAGTGTAATTCTAAATTCTTCAACCAAATTAACTTTAATTGCTTGTGAAACAGTCATTTTTCGCTGAGAATATAGCATATGGGTACACTCTTCTTGTACTAAAGGATGGCTATGAGCTTCCACAAAATAAGTAACAAAAAAAATGTTTTTCTGCTTATTTAGCTTGAAAAACTCTTGGTACTAAATAAGTGGTTTTCTTCCTTTCCTATATCATTTTCATTCATATACTTTCTAGCTATATTTGGCTGTTTTGGTGAATTATTTATGAGAATAAACATGTATATGATTGATTTATATTCATCCCGTTGTTCATGGTCATTAGCATGATTTTAATTGGATTTTTCAGACCATTACAGAGACTACTGGAAATACCATGTTTTGTTAAGAACAACCATATTTCGTAAATTGCTTTGAACTGGTTATTCATGTAGTTAAATTATGAAAATTACATAGATGTAGGTTTATGTGTATACTGTCACTCTACAAAATTTCGTAATTTTTACATGGATAGAAATATTTATATAAATTTCGGAGTGGACAGAGGTCGAATTATGTCTCTACTGCACAGATTTGGGAAAAACAAGAAAATAATGAATTTTTTGGACGTGCTATCGATCATAGATTAAATTAAAAAATTTACAGTGGTATTTTCTATATGTATAGATTGTTCAAGTGAAATTTGATAGGATTTGGAGATGTAAGGAATTAATTAAAAATCTTGGATCAAAGTGGAATGTTGTGATAATTACCTGGAAAATAGATTCTAAGTTTAGTTTAATATATGAAATATATGCCGATTAAATTGCTGTGTAATGAGGTTATGACATTAAATCAATTTGTAATTTGATAGGTTAGAGTGATTCTTGAGTTTCTAGAGCTAGAGCGGATCATATGTGTTCGAGGTGAGTAAAATCATTCATGGTGTGTTTAGTTTTCGAACTATCAAATTACTACTTTTAGCATACTTGCTGTTTTCTACTTTATTGCATTTTGTGAAAGATTTCACATGTTTTTATAAGACCGCCTTTATAAGAAATTTATATAAAGTGGTTTTGAAAACACATCCTTTGCTTACATATTTTCTAATACTGTTGACTGCTATTATTTATACTGATATAGTTCTATTGAGATTTCTATTTCTATTTTATATTGTCATACTATTATTGTTATTGTTCCGTAGTTACTGTTATTATTACTGAACTAGTTGGGATTATGTGTGCACAAATATTGTTATTGTTATTGCCACGTCATTCGGGTAATTGTGACACTTACTGTTAATGCTGCTTCACTCGAGTAATTGTGACATACTGTTATTGCCGCGTCACTTGGGTACTTGTGAAACTATGGAACATAAGCTAACTGATTTATTGATTATTTGTTATTAACGTATTGTTTTGTTACCGTATATAAATGGGTACACTGTATTTTAATGAAGCATTTGTTCATTGTTTTGTTTATTGTTAATGTTTATGAATATGATTCTAATTTTAGCATTTAAAATTATTGTTATATGCTTATGAGGTTATATTACGGAATATAATTGTATAGTCACCAGTATCAAATGCTATGCATGAATCACTTACCGAGTTGAAGGTTCATCCCTCATCATCACCATTTTGCAGAGTAGTACCGATTTATGTGAGATGAGTAATTAGAGTAATGGAATTGCTTCAGTAGAGGATTTGATCACTAAAGCTTGATTTCTTATATTTTATTTCTAAGAGAACGTTGTTTGTTTTTCATTTGTTGGATTTTCTAATTGTAAGGATTGATTTTTTATTAAACGGTTATTTTGGAGGTTACATTTCAAGTATTGTTGAATAAATTTTTTCTATTGGGAATGTTTAATTGTTATAGTTTGTAAGTTTAGAAGTTTTACAGAATCTTGACCGAGTATCATCTTAGTCTATTGCTATCGGATTTGGGGTGTTACACATACGCTATTTTTTTTAGAATCAAACTTCATACCATATCTAAGTTTTAATGTTGAATCACTTAAGCATCTTGAGTAATTATCAACTGTAGCCATCAAAAATCACAAAAACAAAAGTTCTACAAAAAGACTTGGATGCAGGTTTGAACTAATTATTTACCTGATGCAATAAGAAACCAAAAATAACGAATAAATACAATTAGGCAACAATAAGATTTGCAACAAAGATAATCTTTTTAGAGCTCAAAGAGGTGAGGATGTGAAATGCATCTGCTGGTATATGAGATCAGAGTTCTCCACCCGCCGTCGATAATTATCTGCTAAATTGTATAGCTACAAAGGAGTGATAAACCAATCAATTCACTGTCTAAAACAATTGGAGTTTTTCCTAATAAGTCATATTACAATTTAAAGTTCATTGATTTCCTTTTTTTAAAAAAGCTCCAAATTTGAAACTTTTTTAATAAACCAACAACACTATATATGCAAAAAGATTGGAGAGCTATAAAAAAGTAATAATCCAAGGAATTCACGGCCTAAACCAAATGGGGTTGTTCCTAATGAGTCATATTGCAATTCAAAGTTCATTGATTTCCATTAAAAAAAAAAAAAAAGGCTCCAAGTTTGAAACCTTTTTAATAAATCAACAACACTATATCTGTCAAAAATTAAAATTGTATAGCTACAAAGATGTAAGAATCCAAGCAATTCACTGCCTAAACCAAATGGGGTTGTTCCTAATGAATCATATTACAATTCCAAACTTAGGGCCTGTCCTGTAGGCGTTTTTCAGCTTGTTTTCGTTTTTGTTTTCCAAAAATGATTTTGAATTCACATTAGTTAACCGTTTTTCATTTTATTTTCAAAATACAAAAATAAAATGAAAAACAAAACCAGTGTTAAAAATGGAAATTTTGAAAAACAAAAAAAAGAAGATGTTTTCTTTGTTTTTGTTTTTATTTTTCAAAAAAATTAATAATAAAATAAAATAAAATAAATTCTCTTGAATCCGTTCTTCACAGTCTTCTCTTCCCATCTTCATCTTCTTTCTTCCTTCTTCTTCTTCGCTACCTCTGGTCTTCTTCTTCTTCGTTGCCGTCGATCTGCTCTCTTTCACCGTCGATCTGGTCTTCTTCTTCTTTGCCGCTGTCGATCTGCTCTTCCTCGCCGCCGATCTACTCTTCCTCCTCCTCATCCCTTCGCTTGTCACGCAACCAATCGTCGGCAGTGATCGGCTGCTTCGTGGCGAAGGCACGTGACCACTTCTTCTACTTCTTCTTAATTGGTTGCCGCTGCGTGCTTCATTGTCTAGTCTCCGATCTGAATCAAAACAAAATCAACTGCAAGGATTTTACGGCGGAAATCTACAAATAAAATCCGGATTTTTATTTTTAAAAAAAGAAACAAATTTTTGAGAGATTTTAAAGAGTTTGAAACCCTAATTTGAGATCATAATATAAAAATTAGACCAAATTTTATTGGTTAATTATTTAATCAATTTGTTTATAATTGTTATAATATTAAACAAAATGTAAAAATTGATATTTCAATTTTCATAGTTTTCAGTTAGCCTACTAGACGCGTTTTTCGCGTTTTTCCCGTTTTCATTTACAAAATACAGATTTCAGTATATGCTACCAGACACGTTTTCTGATTTTGAAACTAAAACCAAAAACATTGTTTTTGGTTTCATTTTTCTTTTCGAAAAACAGTCAACGAAAAATGCTTATAGGACGGCCCCTTAATTTCTCTAAAAAATGCTCCAAGTTTGAATCTTTTACTTTGTTTTTTCAAAACAACCCATGCCCAAAGATTCTAGAGCCACAACAAAACTAACACAAATTAATCAATTTCCCTCACTAGCTTAAAACAGATAAAAAACAAAGCAGAGAAGAACAAGTGAAAATATATACAAATATATACTAGTAGAGATGGTAGAACTGTGAGCTTGTTTGGGAAACCAAAATGTTGTTAATGAAGAAGATGAAGAAGGGAACGATATGATGAGAGATTTCCTGCCATGGATGGAGAGAAGAGGAAGAAAAGTAGAGGCTTTTAGGATTTTCAAGAATAAATTTGTGAAACGTTGCCGTTTAAGTAAGTAAGAAGGGAGAAAATAAAAGAAAAAAGTAAATTTGGACCATCGAATTGATTGAGTGCCACATGTCTCCAGATCAAAGATGGAAACCGGGCTGGCTAGGGCAGCCCACCCTAGCTTTTTGAAAAGAAAAAAAAAATTAAGGTTTTTTAATAGTTCTTAATACACCTCATTTAATTCTAAGTATATCCCAGTTAAATTTCGATTCTGACTTAACTTACCATATTTTTCTTTATCTTAATAACAACCCAATAATTTAAAAATATGTATCAAACTCATTAAAACCCACTGTATTTCCTTAACTAAGTGAAAGATCAAATTGAGAAATGTTAATCTTTACCGACTCAAAAATCAAATTGGGAAATTTTAATCTTTTAACAACAAACCAAAAGTAGTAGAATTACCATATAAATTAATTTCCAAGACTCCAAGAATTTCAATTTTATGAGTTTTCATAGCTTTTGGATTTGTAGAGGTATACAGATGTTGGTATAAGAAAACAGTAAGCTTTATTTTTATTTTAAAGTTTATGTTGTAAAATTCATTGCAAAATTAAGTTTTATTTTAGGCTATGAAACTTGTCAAAACGTCTTTACGCAACAAGATGGATGCCGAATTTTTTTTAGAATTGTATAGTTGTTTATATTGAAAGAGAACTTTAGAGCATCTCCAAGGTAGCTCTCTAAATATTAGCTAGCTATTTTAACTAGCAATTTTTGAGTGAATCACTCCAACCATCCTCTCTATTTGGGCTAAATATTAATATTTTAATATTAATTTTTTGAATTTAAAATATGAATAAAATATTGTATTCCAAGTTTTCATATAAGTTTTCAATGTCACACATTCACTAGTTTCATACATGTGAAACTTGTATTGTTTTACAATTGTACTAATTTTATACACATGAAACTAGTATTGTTTTACATGAAACTAGTATTGTTTTACAAATGCATTAGCTTAAATACTTTACACAAAAACAAAGGAGTTGTTAGAGAGAAATATTCTAATAACTGCAAGTTCATCTTGTTATATGTTAGGAAAAAAAAAAAGGCCCGTTGGAATTGAATGAGATAACTACATGGTTTATCTTTAAAAAAAAAAAAAAAAAAAATTGTTTCAAATATAATATTAAAATAATATGAGAGAGAGAGTTTGGTTAGTACTTAGGATTGTTGGCTCTCCGCATTTAACTAGTTTTATTCAATTTCTCTCAAATAGCTAACAATATAGGGAGCGGTTGGAGTCAATGATGAATAAAATAAAATAAAATGATATCATTAGTCATGTTGGGGTCAAAAATGAACCTTTGGTTACGGGGTTAAAGTACTTGTAAATGTAGGTTCGAAAGTGAGAGAGTGAAACAAAATATGACTTTTATTAACTGATGTAGAAGTAAACTCCCACTTCTCAAGGGATTACACAATGTCTTGTTCTTTTACACAATTCAAAAAAGGAATGCCATTGATGGTAAAAATGAGGGTTTATATAGCTCAGGTTCTGACACCTCAGGCACGTGTCGAGGGCTCAGTGGTCAAGCCCGACAGCTGTCTCTGTACGGTCGGGTGCGATATGGTCACGAAAATCAGACTCCGAAGGTACCTTCAGTTGTTCAATTGTCGGTGGAATAAAGGTCCGAGCGAGAGGTATAGGGATCACACTCCGAGAAATATTGTCGGACCTTCGACCTTGGGGAGGAGGGAAGTAATCGGAGTTGAAGAAATTCACAATCGGGCACAACAAGTCATTTTGGCTAAATAGCATTGTATAGCTAGGTGAGGAGAAGGTGAGGATAAGATAAAGTGAGAGATTCAAATTCTCTAAGATAACGCTTTTAAATTTGGCCAAAATAATATATTTTATTTGATAATATATCATTTTAGTACTCCAAACAATTTTGAAAGATTTGATCACAAAAAATCATTGAAGAGGGGGTGCAAATCTCGCCAGTGTTCTTGAAAGGGTGTAAAACTCTTATTTTACTTCCTTTATTATATCATTTACTTGATGTGTTTTAATTGTTTGTGGTAAACTTGTAAGAGTTAAAGATTTTGGTGAAAAAAATTGAAAAAAAATAAAAATAAAAAAAACACAACGAACTATAAAAAAGTTGCAGTATTTCACATTGCTCTTGCAACATGAAACACCTAGGTGTAGTTCATGTTGTGTAGTTCATGTTGCGTGCAACGTTCATGTTAAATGTAATGTGAATTGTCAATGTAAAAATCGATACACTTTCCCTTTCCCTCTCCTCTCTTCTTTCTAATTTATTTTTATCTCAGAAGTCAGAACAAATGGGTATTGCTTTTTTTCTTGGCGACGGCTTTGTCTTCGTTGTCCTACTCTGATTCTTTTCGGTGGGTTGTCTCATTTGTCTCTATTCTTTCTCTCTCTAGGAACCAATAGAATTTCTCTCTCATGAGATGTTTATATAATTTCAACTATCGAATGTGAGGGAAGCTATTTATAAGGGGGCATTTTAGGCATTGCGACTTCCAAATGTTTAAAATCATCAAAAGTTTTGCGGCTAAAAACATAATTCAATAATTTTATATGGTTAAATTTGCAATTTCCCCTTGTTGTTAATGTTAATGTAATTTGAGCGATCAAAGTAGTAGGCAAGCTAACAAAAGGAAAAAAAGGCTTGACCAGAGGAATCGCGAATCACAGCCGGAGCAGAGTTATTAGAGGCATGGCTTCAACATCCGACCCCTCTCAACAGTGAGTCTTTTGAATACTTAAGCCTCTTTATTTTCTTTTGCGTATTATTTCTCGACCATTAAATCACCTGAATGTTGTTGTTACTGGATTTGGATTTGTGAAGGGATGCTGTTATTAGGAAACAAAAAAGAGGATTTCCTATCAAGTTCTTAGTCCCTCTCATATATGCTCCCGTTCTTCCTCTAAGTAAGTTTTTTTATCAAAAATTTTGTCATGTTGGTTATGTGGGATTGTTCAATGATTCTGTTTTCGATGTGGGTAATTAATGATTTTTCAGTTCGACTTTCGCTGAGGAGGAATCCAGTTGTAAGGGACCGTTTGTTTACTGCTGTGTTGGCTGGTGCATTTGCTCATGGTTTTTATTTGGTGTATCCTTTATTCTCTTCTATTGTTTATGTTTTTCGTGCAATTTAATTGTTTGTTCGTTTAATCGATTTAGTATAATTATAGTTGAATTATTGTAGCGCCATTGTATGTGCTTTTGAATTGCTCACATTGTATATATAAATTGGAGATTCAATATTGTGTGTTTTCTTATTATTTAAAGTCTTCTCTTTCATATCAAATTATCAATATGTTTTTGTTTTGGCCATCTGAAATTTCTGTTGGTAGCTTGTAACATTTTCCTGTTTTGTTGCATTTGTAAATCAGTATAGATTATAGAATTGGATATTGAGAATATGTATATACTCCGTGTAAGCCAGGTTTGAAACATAGAGTGAGTTACATGTTTGTGCCTTCTTTGTAGACTTCTTTTGAAGGACAAGGAAACTTGTGCTGGATTTTAAGAAATATTAGTATTTTTCATTGTACATTCTTGTTATAAGGAGTACTGCTTCCTTACTATGGCAAGTTGGGAAGATCTTATAGTGGTTTGTGGGCAATTGGCATGCATATCATTGAAGACTTGGTTTTTAAATAACAGCTTTTTCATGTGTTTAAGCAATGGGTCTTTTGAGAGAACATAGAGTCTAATTGGGATTTATTTTTCTTTTTTCTCTTTTTATTTTTTGAACCGAAGTTACTAGTTAGTACCCTGCCTTTTGATTTATACTCAAGAATTGACACTTAGAGCTGTTTGCTTCATGGAATCCATCAAGGAATAGATGTGGATTCCCATGTCATTGACTTTTTGTGATAACCAAACCCATAAAAAAGCATCACCAAACATCCCTTAATAGTCTTCATCGTTGTTTTCAACTCTATTTTCACCTAATATTATCTAAATGATCATGGAAAAGAATCTTGTTCCATGGATTTTTATGCTAACCAACTATAGAATGATAATTTCTCATTCCACCTTTCAGTTGTTATACAAATTTATGGAGTGAGATTCCTTTCCATGGATCCTTTAGGTGATGTTTGGCAAAAGTAAAGATGAAAAATACTAGGTTATGTTTGGTGACACTTTTCCGTGGATTTTGAAAGTTAATATCTCATTTTTTTCCTTGGTGGATTCCGTGAAACTTAGAGTGTTTAGCTTTGAAATTGTATGCATCACCCAAAATCATGCCAATTTGTCTTGTAGACTTGTAGTATAGGACATGACTTTGGAGCAAGTGCCTAGAGTGTTTAACTTTTAAATGGTACATATCGCCCAATATAATGCCCATTTGTCCTATAGTTTAGGACATAACTGTGGATGCAAGTACCAATTACTTTTACATGTGTGGTTAACTGGTTTTCTACATGCCTACTGTTAAATAAGAGATATAAATGTTTTAAAATATTTTTTTTTTTTTTTTTTTTTTTTCAATTACTCCTCATTTCTTCATTACTTCATTATCCCCCCTGTTGAAAGTAGACATGGAATTGGATTTTGGTTGTTTGCCCTTTTCCTTGTGTTTAAAGGGGGCATAGCGTCATGGCGCTATAACTGGGATTTTTCTGAGGAGTTTTCTTGGTTTTCTATTTTTTTTCCCCATTTCATAGGTCCTGGTTTTTTCTAATAACAGTTTTTCTCATTTATTTTCAAATTCATGGATATGTTAGACTTTTGACATATATTAGTTACATTTTCTTTTTCACTTGGGTTTGTGCCATCTTTGGCACATTTGCTATGCAGTTGTTATTTATCAATAAGAAAAAAATAATAATAACAATCTTATCCTTTGCATTGTTCTGGGTATCATAAGTTTAACCATGAAAATGCTATCAGAAAAACATGATTTGCTCATTCAAGATGCTTAAATGAGATTTTTTCTTCTTAATGTGGTATTATGGTCTTAAAAATTCTCTTATAGTTGCCAACTAACCTTACGTTATATTTTTTCTTCTTAGTTTATGTTGGTTTCCTTGACAGACATTCAGAACAGATATATATGATGCCGAGAGCAAGTGACTGTGGTTGGTTATCGGTGAAATCTGATTGTTTATGTTGCGTTTGCGACATATTTCATTTGCGGAATTATTCAAGTCAATATTCTGGTGATACCTTGAATGGCTTAGGACAAATTGAATTCTGTATGCTTCTCATTCCTTCAATTTTGAATTGATAAACTGTATCTTGTACCTGTTATTCTGAGGCCAAAGATTTAACGAGTATTTTTGAATTTAACTTTCATAGAAATAAGTTAGAAATGAGCAAGCTGCTCTTTTGGAAACTACATGCTTTGTTATAGGGAAAGTTTATATACATGCTACACCTATTACTTCAGGAACTTGATGTAGAATCTTGTCATACTGGCGTTGAAATTTCAGTTTTACTGAGTCTTTGGAAGATTCAATTTGTATGATATAGTCACTATACATTAATGGCTTGCCATTGTTTTCATTGGTTCACATAATAACAATGGTTACAATTGTTGATTGTTTTTTCTCTTTGAAAGAGAGCGGGGTGGAGGTGTGAGATAGTTATTATGGTGGAGGTGTAACAATTAAGTCTGTTCAATACAAAACCTAGGAATCTTTAAACGTTGGTCTAATCCTATCCGGTTCAGGGCTGAGTTCGTGGTTGTCAAACCAGAAGGAGACCTTAAACACTTTGTCACTATTATTGTTCTAATATTTACTTATTCCACATTTCATCAAGTTGGCAAATGGCAATGGCATTGCTTTCAGCACTCAGCTAATTCTTGTACAAAACCTGCGTGCAATTTGAGCAAGAGATTCGGTTATGAGGAGATGACTTGATGTTCATGTTTTCTTACTACAAACCGAGTCAACTTGTTTTGAGAGGACAATAGGAAAAGTCTTAGCAGGCGGCGAGGAAGATGCTTCGCCTAGTTTAGTCCAAAGTTGTGTGTGTTTCTGGGAAGGGAGAGTGGAATTGTAATGCAAGAATGAATAGAAGAAAAATCCAACAAAAAAACAAAGTGGATGTGGAGCAATTTGAGGTGATTGATTCTTGGGGATCCAGGACCACCACCTCTATTTTATCAGCATGTTTCATATTTGTCACACTTTTCCAGCTTTCCTTCTCTAATATCTTTGGTTTTTTTTTACTATTCCGCTTGTGTATTTTTCGATACTGTCAAAGAGAAAGACAATTATCCATGACGACTCCCATAGCCATCTCACAAGGTTAGCTATAATTAAGAAAATAAAATTCCTGCATGACCGGTCATCATCCAAAATACTGATCCACCAATTGAAGTATATCACGTGGTTTTTTTTTCTTTTACTTATTGCATTTATCTCCTTACATTCTTCACATATTGGGCCACGTGCTACACTTTAATTGGTGAGTCAGTATTTTAGGTGCTGATCGGTTAGCAGCATCCAAGTATTATCCATTTGAAACTAGCTTATTTATACAACATTGAACCATTTCTTGAAACTTCTCATTTTCATTAAGTGTGTGTTTGATATGGCTTTTGAAATGATTAAAATTGTTTTTTTAATACTAGAGGCTATTTTGAAGATTTTTTTTTTTTTTTTTTTTTTTTTTTTTGTTTGGCAAAACTCAAAACAACTTTTTTAATAGAGTAATTGGCACAAACCCCCCCTCGAGTGTATGTGAATTTGCATATTGCCCCATAAACTTTTTTTTTAGGCATTAAACCTCCTGAACTATCGCTTATTGGCAGAACAAAAGTAAAAATGCCCCCTCAGGAGAGAAAAAACCAAAGGATTGCCAATAAGAGATACTTCAGGGGGTTTAATGCCTAAAAAAAAAGTTTAGGGGGCAACATGCAAATTCACATACACTCGAGGGGGGATTTGTGCCAATTACTCTTTTTAATATATGAATTGTCTTAATTATCTTTTATAAAAGCCATTTTTTGTCTATTTGGAGAAGCCCAAAATTTAGACTTTTCCAAAAAGCTTTTTTTTTTTAAACTTATAAATTGTCTCAACTACCCTTTATAAATTTTATATATTCCACCATAATTCTTTCATTATAAATACGTTGTCAACACCTTTTTGTAATTCACTCACCAAAAATTATTTCTAAAAATACATTATCAACACTTTTTTTGTAATTTACACAACAAAAAACCTTTTTTGTTAAAAGTTTTACTCATTTGAAGCTCTACTATAAAAATATTTACTCTAGAAGCTCTACTTGAAAAGTAATACCAAACACACTCTAAAAATAAAATGAAAAACCCGTCCTCTACTCAATATCTTCTTCGACATCTTCTCTCTCTAGAAACTGTCAAATGAAAGGTCAAAGGTGAGGGAAATGGAATAAGACATTAAATGAGAGGTCCCATTTGGAACCCAATTTGTTTGTAACAAACAATCAAATTTTTTGGTGTGGTGGCTAAAAACAAGTTTTGACGACATAATTAAGGATTATAGAAATATCAATGACAATTTAATTTTAACAATTTTCTAAGTTAGAAGAATTCTTCTCAAAACGAGAATCAACCAGATCAATTTTTAGTTAGAAACAAAGACAATAATAGAAAACAAAACAAATAATATCCTATCTAGATTGTAGTATATACAGATTCTTCTTGGAAGTTGGAAAGTCTCAGGATCCGAATATGCCCATCCATACCAACTTGACGGATCTTTGTAAGCTTAACGTCTCAATCTTCTCCAACACTTTTGTGGGTCCCCATTCGATCCGACCCGACCCGTGAATTATCGAAATTCGAAACATGAAGATTGATCCTTAATCCAACGGTTTATGCTAATCCGCTAGTGCTACACGTCAAATCATGTTTGTATTAAATAAAACTGAACAATTAGGTCGTTACATTACTCATTAGGCGACCAAAAAATTAACATCAATAATAAAAATAAAATAAATAAAAATCTGAATAATTACAACATCTGATCTGCTTTAAAGTAATTACATTGCTCATCATCACATAACACTCGTGATTCATCAACACCTTTTAGCCCTAAAAAACGGACACAAATATCATATTAAATCATAATCCTAATTAAACTAAAATAAAATCATTAATCTTGCTCTAACGTTCACGGTCTGATCGGTTCTTGAAATCGGAGGCGAGGCGGGAGGCGATGGCGGAGTGATACATAGCATCATGAAACGACGTCTCCTTCGTCATCATCCGGAGCTGCTTCGCCTTCTCCTCCGTCAAGCAACCCGGTGAGAACCGGGAAGATCTGGCGGATCTGGCGTCAGGATCCGGCTCCAACTTGTCCAGATGGTTGGAGTCAATGTAGTCGGGTTCGGAGGACCAGCCGAAGACCGGGGTCCACCAGTTGGTGGAGGAACCGCTCTTGCTTCGGGCGGAGTCGGCAGGTTTGCGTTGACCCGATGACGCATAAACTTGGATCCCTGCGGGCCGAAAAGAGAGAAGATTGGTGGCCATTTCTGGGCGACCTGTCTGCACCTGATTATAATTATGTGTGTGTGTTTATGAGAGAGAGGAAAAGTGAGGGATTTTGTGTTTTTTTTTTTTTTTTTTTGAAAGCGAGAAAGTGAGGGAGCTTAGAGAAATAGAAATGGAGGTTAACAGTTTCTGTTAACTATTTGAAGGAGTGAGAGAGTGGACAAACAAACGGATAAGACAGGACACGTGGCGGTTGTATTTACACTTTTTTTACAGGCTGTGACGGTTTCTTGTTCCTTTTTAAAATGTTTAGGTCTTCTTCGGATTACAATGCTGACTAGATCGATGGGGTCCGGCCTGAGGAGTATTGACCAAGTCATTATTAAATAAAAAAAAATAATAATAAATACTCTCTACATTTTTTCTTTTTGGAAGAATATACTTTCTACATTCGATTCAGATTATACAAAATTAAAATATGATACATCATGAATAATGGTATAAGCGTTTAATAATGGAACATTTTTATATGAGTTTTTTTTTTTTTTTTCTTTTTTTGGATTCAATTTTTTCTATTTACGATTCTTTCCTAAAAACACTTCATTCTAAAAATTCAAATTAAAAGAAATTCTAAAAACACTACAGCTTGTTTCAAAATTATCATTTTTATCTTTTGACACTCTTAGGGGTCGTTTGTTTTTTTTCACTTAAAACTTAATAGGTCTGAATCATAATTATTAAGTTGTTTTGTTTGTTTTTTAAGTGGTTAAACAACTTAAAAATACCAAAAAACAACTTAAAATAAAAAGTAAAAAATCCAGATTTTTCACTTAATTGCAAATCACTAAATTGCATTAAATGCAATTCAAAATCTTTTCTTTCGATACTATCCTCCATATATAACATATTTCCAATTTCATCATAATTATATATGGTATAGAAATCTTTATTTTAATATATACATTATTTTAAATAGCTTTAAAAATAAAAAAGAACTCTAATCACTTCTCATATTGGTGTTTAATATCAATATTTTATTATGATATTAGGGTGATGTATTTATATATATATATATATATATATATATATATATATATATATATATATATATATATATATATATTAGAGTGTTTTGTGTGAGTTTTCCTGTTGCCTCTTTTATTTTTTGAAAAAAAAAAACTTTTCTTTTCTTAGTAAAAATGAAGATCATGATTATATGTGTTCATATATAATTATTATTTTTTGATTGTTTTTATTCCATATTATATGTATAAGTGTTTAACATGGGTATAAATGTAAAATTACTTATTTTCAGACAATTTTACTTTTAAAAAACAAATGTGTTGACAATACATTCAGATATGAGGAAAAAAAAAAATACATATCATTCAGGTTTAGATTTTAGTCCCTATTCAGTCTTCAGAAAAATTTAGGATTATTCAGTCTTCAGACAAAAAAACAAACGACCCCTTATTCTAAAGACACTCTATTTTTTTTTTTTTATTTTTTTTTTATAAAAACACTCTATTTTTTTTTTAATATTATCCATTATTATTTTTGAATTTTTATTTTTATTTTAACATATAGCAAAAAAAAAAAAAAAAAAAAACTAATAATTTTCATAAGAGGTAGGTTTTCGAGGTTTTAATTTAATGGGTATTTGTTTGTTTGTTTTCTTTAATGTTTTGATGGAATTTGTAGATGGCTTTGATTGGAAATATTAGGTTATGTTGATTTGAGGTGTTAGGTTAGGATGATTTATGTGTTTAACAATATTTTTTAAATATAATCTTTTGATGTTCCAGTTGAAAGAAAGATTTAGATGAAATTGCTAATTTAGAAGATAAAACTAGTCATGATAAGGATTAAGGGAATGTGATGACAATTTAGATTCATTGAATTGTCCCTTTCACGTTTGGGCTAAAAGACTTACGCTATGTTTGGTAAGAGGGAAAGATGGAGGGAGGGAGAGCTTCAATCCCTTGTTTGGTTGAAGGGAGAAAAGAGGGGAGAGGAGGAGAGGAGGGAGGGCTCCTCTTTCTGGGCCTAAAATTTTGGATCCGCCCAATGATGGGCGGATGAGAAAGGAGGGAGAGTGAATGGAAGGCAAAGACAAAAATGCCCTCCAATTTTATACTACCCTCCAATTTGTTTAAAGGGCAATATAGTAATTTTATAAATTATATACTAATCCATCCATTTAACTCTCTCTTCAATACCAAACAATATGAAGGATATATGTTATCCTCCACATCCCTCATACCCTCTCTCCCTCTTAATTTATCCACCCATCATACTCTCTCTCCCTCATACCAAACATAGCCTTAAGCTTCGAAGTCATGAAGCACCTCGAAGTCACGAAGCACGTCGAAGTCAAAACTATAAATTTGTTCTTTATCTCGAAAGGATTTAGATCACAATTGAATCTTCACTTGAAGTGTTTGTTTTCATATTCGAGCTGTGCAGAGAGAGAAAAGAATCCAAACCGAATTGTTGTCGAATCTTAGTCGTTAGATTTGTGCCGATCCATCGCAAATCTAAACGCACCAGCAAACTCAGCGTCGTTCACTCTTCTAGATTTCACTATCGTCGGAGTTAAACGGCATCGTAGAAGAAGAGTCGGTTATCAGTCTAGATTGAGCCGTTGGAAAATGGGAGAGAGAGGTTTAGAAAAATGGAGAGAAAATCTGAGTGACACGTGTCACTTAGTACGTACATCCAATAATTTGTTTTCTAAAAATAAAAAAACTTGTTTGGAGTGTCTTTCTAATTCTTTTTTGTCCTGTTTTGTAATTTTAATTCAGGTTAATATTGTCATTAAAAAAAAAAAAAAAAACTAAAATAAAGTGTAAACAAATAATTTGTAAAATGTAAAGAGAGTTTCTCCTTACAATCCATAAATTATCTATTTAAACTCCAATTAATTTTTTTTTATTAATGAAAATTTTAACCTAAACTAAAATTACTAATCAAGACAAAAAAAAAAAAAAAAAAAAAAAAAAAATGCTAAAGACACTCCAAACTAATTAAATTATTAAAAAAAAAAAAATTCTCTCTCCTAAATCATTAGATTAAATATTACGTATTAAACTCTCTCTCCTAAATCTATTATTACTATATTAAACACTCCCTTCTCTCCATTAAAAAAAAAAAAAAAAAATCCAATCTCCATACTTTCTCGATTAATAGTTAAAGAAAAAAAAAACATATGAATATTTTTTGTTTTTGACTAACAGTAATAAGTATAAATATATATTAAGAAGTCAATTTTCAAAAAAAAAAAAAAAAAACATGAAAACTTTATTTATTGCAATTAGATTCGATTAAACTCATAATTTATAAGATTAATGAAAGAATTAAAAACAAGGTACTTGTTTTTTGAGTTTTTTTTTTTTTTTTAATATATAAAAATCAAGCTTATTCGTAATTTTTTTTTTTTTTAACTGTTAGTCTTGCTTGAGAATGAATGGAGATAGAAAATTTGAGATATGTATTGGAGGAGAAAGAGTTTAATATGGTAATTACAAATTTAGAAGAGAGTGTTTAATGTAATATTTAATCTAATGGTTTAGGAGAGATAATGTTTTTTAATAATTTAATTTTAAAAAGATTACTCCTCGGATGAATAAAAAGGCTACGATGGTTTATTCTAACTTTTATTAAAATAAAATATAGTGTCTTTAGAATTTTTTAATTTTTTTTAAATGGAGTGTCTTTAGAATAGGAGTGTTAAAAAATAAAAAGGATAATTTTGGAATAAAAGGAAGTATCTTTAGAATTTTTAAAATTTTAAATTTTAAGAATGGAATGTTTGTGTAAAAAGAAAAAAATGGATTGTAAAAAAAAGCTCCCAAATGTAAAAGGAAGATTTCTCTTTTATTCGGGGGTAGTAACTTTAGTTGTATCCATGTTATGTAAGAGTATAACTATACAGTAATTTCTCGACCCAAAAAAAAAAAAAAGGAACTCTTAAACCATTGGATTGTAATCTAATGGACATCGATCACTCTTGTATAGTTATAGAAATTGTGTGGTAGGATAACCTATTTATTTAGAGAAATTGTGTGGTAGGATAACCTATTTATTTAGAGAAAAAATTATTATTATTGTTATTTGAAATTCATTATTGACAAGGTAATTACAATACATTCTCTCCTTTATTATGTTATTATTATTATTATTATTTTGGGGGGGGGGGGGGCGGAATGGTTCTTTAATTGGGTTTGGTTATTGAGTAATTCTATATACAATCGTGGTTGTGCAACCGCCACGTAACCGCTTTGGAAAAGAGTGAATAAACACATGGGACCCACGTAAAAAAAACAAGGGTCCTATGTGTTTATTCACTCTTTTCTAAAACGGTTACGCGGCGGTTACGCAACTACGGTTGTATGTGGAATTACTCTTGATTATTAACCGCGAACGTCACTTTCCATGAAAAATAAAATAAAAATATTTGGTACGAACTTATGGTATTTAAGTTGGTATGATCTCTTGAATTTGATAAAACATACTTTTAATATGAATCTTAAAGAACAGACAGCAGTTGTTCTGGGGTTTGAGCAAATGACTCACGGGTCAACATTTCGAATCCTACTAATGACGAAGACTTTCAAATAAATACCTGGTCCGGGATTAATAGATATTGTTAATATATATATATATATATATAAATCTTAAAGAACCATCTAAATTGAAGATATTCCTTAGATTCATGAAGAAATTGGTAAGTCTTTAGAGTTAGTAATTTATAGGATTCATGTTTGATCAAATTTGTTTGAGATTATAAGTAATTTACCATGTTTTGTTCCTTTAAACCAGATTGATATATGAAGATACTTTGAATGATAATGAAAAAGACACAGAGACATATGCATATGAAATATATTTTTGTCTTTATCGAGTATGGTTAAATGGTTATGGCAAGCGAGCCGGCTCTGTCCTTTTTTTTTTTTTTGGTTTCAAACCGAATGGCCCTTCTTCTGTCTTCTCCTTTTAATTTACTTCGTATTCTTTTCTCGACTAGAAAATAAAAATAAAAATAAAAATAAAACTAAGACATGAAAAAAAAAAAAATTATACTATTTTACAACAACTCTTAAGATTTGGTTGTTTGTCTTTTTCCTTGTGTTTAAAGGGGGCATAGCATCATGGCGCTATAACTGGGATTTTTCTGAGGAGTTTTCTTGGTTTTCTATTTTTTTTCCCCATTTCATAGGTCCTGGTTTTTTCTAATAACAGTTTTTCTCATTTATTTTCAAATTCATGGATATGTTAGACTTTTGACATATATTAGTTACATTTTCTTTTTCACTTGGGTTGTGCCATCTTTGGCACATTTGCTATGCAATTGTTATTTGTCAATAAGAAAAAAAATAAAAAATAATAATCTTATCCTTTGCATTAATTGTTCTGGGTATCATAAGTTTAATCATGAAAATGCTATCAGAAAAACATGATTTGCTCATTCAAGATGCTTAAACGAGATTTTTTTTCTTCTTAATGTGGTATTATGGTCTTAAAAATTCTCTTATAGTTGCCAACTAACCTTACGTTATATTTTTTCTTCTTAGTTTATGTTGGTTTCCTTGACAGACATTCAGAACAGATATATATGATGCCGAGAGCAAGTGACTGTGGTTGGTTATCGGTGAAATCTGATTGTTTATGTTGCGTTTGCGACATATTTCATTTGCGGAATTATTCAAGTCAATATTCTGGTGATACCTTGAATGGCTTAGGACAAATTGAATTCTGTATGCTTCTCATTCCTTCAATTTTGAATTGATAAACTGTATCTTGTACCTGTTATTCTGAGGCCAAAGATTTAACGAGTATTTTTGAATTTAACTTTCATAGAAATAAGTTAGAAATGAGCAAGCTGCTCTTTTGGAAACTACATGCTTTGTTATAGGGAAAGTTTATATACATGCTACACCTATTACTTCAGGAACTTGATGTAGAATCTTGTCATACTGGCGTTGAAATTTCAGTTTTACTGAGTCTTTGGAAGATTCAATTTGTATGATATAGTCACTATACATTAATGGCTTGCCATTGTTTTCATTGGTTCACATAATAACAATGGTTACAATTGTTGATTGTTTTTTCTCTTTGAAAGAGAGCGGGGTGGAGGTGTGAGATAGTTATTATGGTGGAGGTGTAACAATTAAGTCTGTTCAATACAAAACCTAGGAATCTTTAAACGTTGGTCTAATCCTATCCGGTTCAGGGCTGAGTTCGTGGTTGTCAAACCAGAAGGAGAGCTTAAACACTTTTGTCACTTTTATTGTTCTAATATTTACTTATTCCACATTTCATCAAGTTGGCAATTCTTGTACAAAACCTGCTTGCAATTTGAGCAAAAGATTTGGTTATGAGATGACTTGATGTTCATGTTATGGGTCAACTTGTTTTGAGAGGACAATAGGAAAAGTCTTAGCAGGCGGCGAGTAAGATGCTTCGCCTAGTTTAGTCCAAAGTTGTGTGTGTTTCTGGGAAGGGAGAGTGGAATTGTAATGCAAGAATGAATAGAAGAAAAATCCAAGACCACCACCGCTATTTTATCAGCATGTTTCATATTTGTCACACTTTTCCAGCTTTCCTTCTCTAATATCTTTGATTTTTTTGACTATTCCGCTTGTGTATTTTTCGATACTGTCAATTATGTATGACGACTCCCATAGCCATCTCACAAGGTTAGCTTCAATTCAGACAATAAAATCCCTGCATGATTACAATTTACAAAATAAGAGAAACATTTTTGCCAAACATCATCTGAAATTAGCTTATTTGTTGATTTACACACTAAACATAATCAGAAACGGACAATGCTTAGGTGTTGACTAGTCAGCATCCAAAATACTAACCCATCAATTGAAGTGTAGCACATTTTTCCCTGGATGTCCATTTCCCCACGTCCCCATCCCCATTTGGGGATTTTTTTTTTTTTTTTTGGGAAATGAGGAATTGCGGGGGGGGGGGGGGGGGGGGGGGGGGGGGAAGGGGGATGGGGAGAAGGTACCCCATTCCCATCTCCCCTTTTTCCCCCAAATCTGAAATTAGCTTATTTGTTGATTTACACACTAAACATAATTTGAAACGGATAATGCTTGGGTGCTGACCGGTCAGCATCCAAAATACTAACCCACCAATTGAAGTGTAGAACGTAGAGTTGCACATTTTCCCCCCGGATACCTATTTCACCAAACATATATAAATATAATTACAATATATATTTTTTTATTTTTGTTTTTATTCTTTAAAAACCCTAACTATATATACACGTTTACTCTTTTTAACTTCAAAACCTAAATCTAATATATTTTTTTTAATTTTGTTTTTATTCTTTGATTTTATTTTGTATTTGCAATGGAATGTTTGTTTTTTTTAGTTTAATTTGTAATTTTTAATCAAATAGGGAAATGGAGGACTAGGGGAAACGAGGAAACAGGGAAAAACAGAAAAAATGGTGAACTGGAGTTGGGGATGGATATACCTCCCCCCAAAATTCCCTATCCCCAAAATTTCTTGAAACTTCTCATTTTCATTAAAAATAAAATGAAAAACCTGTGTCATTTCGCATACAGTAATGCTACACATCCCACCTAAAATCCCACTTTTTTCATCCCACTATATGTGGTGTGAGGTGTCAAATTGTGAGTGGATACATGAGATATGTGTCATTAATGTGTATCCACTCACAATTTGACATCTCACTACATGCCACATGTAGTGAGATAAAAAATGTGGGATTTTAGGTGGGATGTTTAGCATTATTGTTTCGCATAACATTTCACTTAATAAAATTTGTTACATGAAATTATTGTTTTTCTTTATTACACGAAATCATTAGTAATGTCGTTACATGGAATCACACTTTGTCATGTGAAATCTCTCCCGTCGTCTCCGTCTTCTACTCTATGTCTTCCGTAGCAAGTTGGCAACCTCTTTTTCGACATCTTCTCTCTCTAGAAACTGTCAAATGAATGGTCAAAGGTGAGGGAAACTGAATAAGACATTAGATTAGAGGTCCTATTTGGATACCATCAGAACCCAATTTGTTTGTATTAAACAATCAAATATTTTAGTGTGGTGGCTAAAAACAAGTTTTGACGACATAATTAAGGATTATAGAAATATCAATGACAATTTAATTTTAACAATTTTCTAAGTTAGAAGAATTCTTCTCAAAACGAGAATCAACCGGATCAGTTTTTTAAGTTTGAAACAAAAATAATAGAAAACAAATATCCTGTCTAGATTGTAGTATATACAGATTCTTCTTGGAAGTTGGAAAGTCTCAGGATCCGAATATGCCCATCCATACCAACTTGACGGATCTTTGTAAGCTTAACGTCTCAATCTTCTCCAACACTTTTGTGGGTCCCCATTCGATCCGACCCGACCCGTGAATTATCGAAATTCGAAACATGAAGATTGATCCTTAATCCAACGGTTTATGCTAATCCGCTAGTGCTACACGTCAAATCATGTTTGTATTAAATAAAACTGAACAATTAGGTCGTTACATTACTCATTAGGCGACCAAAAGATTAACATCAATAATAAAAATAAAATAAATAAAAATCTGAATAATTACAACATCTGATCTGCTTTGACGTAATTACATTGCTCATCATCACATAACACTCGTGATTCATCAACACCTTTTAGCCCTAAAAAACGGACACAAATATCATATTAAATCATAATCCTAATTAAACTAAAATAAAATCATTAATCTTGCTCTAACGTTCACGGTCTGATCGGTTCTTGAAATCGGAGGCGAGGCGGGAGGCGATGGCGGAGTGATACATAGCATCATGAAACGACGTCTCCTTCGTCATCATCCGGAGCTGCTTCGCCTTCTCCTCCGTCAAGCAACCCGGTGAGAACCGGGAAGATCTGGCGGATCTGGCGTCAGGATCCGGCTCCGACTTGTCCAGATGGTTGGAGTCAATGTAGTCGGGTTCGGAGGACCAGCCGAAGACCGGGGTCCACCAGTTGGTGGAGGAACCGCTCTTGCTTCGGGCGGAGTCGGCAGGTTTGCGTTGACCCGATGACGCATAAACTTGGATCCCTGCGGGCCGAAAAGAGAGAAGATTGGTGGCCATTTCTGGGCGACCTGTCTGCACCTGATTATAATTATGTGTGTGTGTTTATGAGAGAGAGGAAAAGTGAGGGATTTTGTGTTTTTTTTTTTTTTTTTGAAAGCGAGAAAGTGAGGGAGCTTAGAGAAATAGAAATGGAGGTTAACAGTTTCTGTTAACTATTTGAAGGAGTGAGAGAGTGGACAAACAAACGGATAAGACAGGACACGGGGCGGTTGTATTTACACTTTTTTTACAGGCTGTGACGGTTTCTTGTTCCTTTTTAAAATGTTTAGGTCTTCTTCGGATTACAATGCTGACTAGATCGATGGGGTCCGGCCTGAGGAGTATTGACCAAGTCATTATTAAATAAAAATAATAATAATAAATACTCTCTACATTTTTTCTTTTTGGAAGAATATACTTTCTACATTCGATTCAGATTATACAAAATTACAAAACAAAAAAAGTGGAAATTGCCAAAAATGACCACATATATAATGGAAAATTCATTTTTAACCACAAACGAAATTTTAATTGTTAATAACCATGTTTTTTAGAAATTACTGGAAAGCCCACATATAAAAAGTAAAAACCATCCCCAAAATACTCTCTCTCTTTTCTTTCTCTCTCCTCTGCTCTCTCCCAATCCTCTCTCTCTTTTCTCCTCTCCATCACGTTACCCATCGTCGGAGTCGTTGCCCATCGTCGGAGTTGACGTCGAACTATTCGGGCTGCGTCAGACGTCGTCGCACGACCTTCACAAACCAGTGGCGTCGTGGTTCGTCAAGCACAGCGCCGTTGGTTCATGCAACGACAGGCGATGGGTTCGTGCGCCGCCGCTAGTTCGTGCGACGTCCAACGACTTCGTGCGACTGCGACGTCCGACGTCCGGCGATGTGGTTTGTAATTGGTTCAATTGGTTCAAAAAAACCTAATCCTAATTTCAATTGAAGAAGAAGAAGAGGAAGAAGAAGAAGAAGGCGAAAAAAACCTAAACCTAATCCTAATTTCAATTTAGTCCAGATTTCAAGTTTGGACATTTCAATTTAGTCCAGATTTCAAGTTTGGACATTTCAATTTAGGCATAATTTCAAGTTTGGACATTTCAATTTAGTCATAATTTCAAGTTTGCTTCGAGGTTTAAAAAAAAAAAAAAACTATTTTTAGGGGTACTTTGGTAATTTATGGACATACACTGAATTGTTTTTTTAAAAAAAGTGGTTATTAACAATTAAAATTTCAAAAGTGGTTACTAACAAAGTTTAATGTTTCAAGTGGTTAGTTTTGGTTTTCTCTCAAATTAAAATATGACACATCATGAATAATGTAATAATAGAACATTTTTATATGAGTTATTTATTTATTTATTTATTTTATACAATTCAATTTTTTCTATTTACGATTCTTTCCTAAAAACACTTCATTTTAAAATTTTAAATTAAAAGAAATTTTAAAAACACTAAAGTTTGTTCCAAAATTATCTTTTTTTATCTTTTGACACTCTTATTCTAATGACACTCTATTTTTTTTTATATATTTTTTTCTAAAAACTCTCTATTTTATTTTAATATAATCCATTATTATTTTTAAATTTTTATTTTAACATATAGCAAAAAAAGAAAAAAGAAAAAAGCTAAAAATTTTCATAAGCGGTAGGTTTTCGAGGTTTTAATTTAATGGGTATTTGGTTTTTAAAAATGTTTTGATGGAATTTGTAGATGTGTTTGATTGGAAATATTAGGTTATGTTGATTTGAGGCGTTAGGTTAGGATGATTTATGTGTTTAACAATATTTTAAAAATATAATCTTTTGATGTGCCAATTGAAACACTTGATAGAAAGATTTAGATGAAATTGCTAATTTAGAAGATAAAACTAGTCATGATAAGGATTAAGGGAATGTAATGACAATTTAGATTCATTGAATTGCCCCTTTCACATTTGGGCTAAAAGACTTTGGGGCCGTTTGTTTTTTTTATCGAAAGTCTTATAAGATCTTAATTTGTTAGACATATGGATATATCTTACAAATTAAGATACTATGATATGTTTGTTTTTTCATTTTGGATGACTTATTACAAATGTAAAATTGATTAGGTTGTGTTAGTGTTTCTTTCAAAATTGGGTATTTTTGGAAAATTGATTTTTAGGGTTTTATTATGTGCGGATAAAATTGTAAATGTATGAATTGTTATAGGACATTTGTGGAAATTTACTAAAAAATTTCTATTGTAGCACTTTTTAAATAAGATAAAAGTCAAAAAATTTTACTTTTTCTAAAAGACATATATATCTTAAAATAAGATATAAGTTGAAAAAACAAATAAACTGATTTATCTTAATTTAAGATATAAAAGGCAATAAGTCTTATAGTGAAAAAAACAAACAGCCCATTAGGGTTCGAAGTCTCGAACCACCTCGAAGTCAAAACTATAAATTCGGTCTTCATCTCGAAAGGATTTAGATCACAATTGAATCTTCATTTGAAGTGTTGACGCGCTCAAACCGGTTCTAATAAAACTACAATTATTCTACACTAATCTACCTCGGTCATTCTAAAGGGACGCGCGAGTGTTTCACCCTTTGCAAGTGCATAAGTCGTTCAACTCATATAGGGTGCACAAGTACGGGTTATCGTTCCCATAAGATAAGCAGATTTAAATCTAAATAGCTAGAAAGCAATAACACGTGTAATTAATTCGAACAAAAGTCTAATTGATTAACTATGATGATCAAAACATTAACTAAATTAAGATGGTAATTGGCTAAGATTAGGAACTACAACTTCTTGATTCAAATACTAGATTAAAATATTGCTAGGGGAAAGATTCATTCAAGTAATAACTAATTAGCTAATCAATCATTCATTAAGCTCATTCACAAGGGCCTAAAGCATGCATCTATCCATGACAATTATAAGGCACTAAATCCTTTACTTTAATCACAACCTAAGATTAGAGGAGTGATTTAAAGGAGGTTTACTCAAAGGTGTTAGTAAAGATTCACAAGGTTAGTAAATCTCTACTACCTAGATGGCATAAGTGACCTATGCATAAATGGTCTTTAATGCATATTGAATCTTCAAGCATATGGTGCATTCAATAAGGTATGAGTGGTTGTAACAACCATCATTCATAAATAAGATATTAAGCACACATAAAACTTGAGAAGTGAAATAACATGATTGATTATATAGCAAGATTATTTACAAGAATTACATCTAACCCCTAACAAGAGGGTTTTAGTTACACATAGAATCAAAGTAACAAGGAGATGCAATTGAAGAAAACTTCACCGGTTGGTAACTCTTGTGATGAAAATGTGATCCTCTTTACAATCCAAGCAACAACTTCTTCTATGCAAACTTGAAATTGACTAAACTAAGGTACCAAAATGGGAGTTTGGTTGCCTAGAAAGTGCCAAGAAAACTAACTTGGCTCTTCTTTTCTAAGAGAATTCCTAATTAATATCTACTTACTTTAATAAACTAATGGTAGGTAGGTTGTGTGTAGTGGATGAGAACAATTAATAGAGAAGTAAGTGGGATGGCATGTGCAAAAGGGGAGGCCTTCCAAAAACAAGAGAGGGTATTTTGGTCCATAATTAAGGTTAATTCAGAAAAGTGGATGGAAAAGGACTTGATTTGATTGGTTTTGGACAGGATTCAATCCACTTGTAGCTCGTCAGACTCCTCCGCGGGAATGTTCCGCGGCTTCTTTCCCACAATATGAACCAGTGGGGTGATCTTTCCCTTTCTGCATGAACTTTTTCCGCGGGAATATTCTCTCTAAAAAGTTGGTATGAACTCGCTGGCTTCTCTGCGGGTTTGCACAGTGGCTTTGTTCCCTCTGCGGGTTTGCACAGTGGCTTTGTTCCCGCAGAGCAGGGAGTATGAACTTGCCGGGTTTAGATGTGGAGTTTCAGCGGCTTCCCTTCTGCTACTTATTTCCCGCGAGGCAGAAGATCTAAACTCACCGGATGTGCATTTGAAGATCCCACGGTTTCATGCTGGGGGTTGATTTCCGCGAGACAGGGAGTGTGAACTCGCTAGATTGCCTGATATTCCCCGCTGCTTTGCTTTGCGGATTTGTTCCCGCGGGGGCAGAGACTTTTTTCTTTTTTGCCTTTCTTGCCTTCTTTTCATCACTTTGGACCAAAATTCCTTTGAAACGCCTGAGTTACCTGAAAACACTTATTTACAATGTTAAATACGTAAAATGCTCGGAAAACGGTTACAAAAATCAAGTAAAGGGAGCGCTAAACGTGAACATTTGGAGTGCGATCAAGTGTCCGTTTTCATATTCGAACTGTGTGGAAAGAGAAACGAAGTCAAACCCAAACTGTCGCCGAATCTTAGTCATTAGATCTGCGCCAATCCATCGCGAATCTGAACATGCCAGCGAACTCAACATCGTTCGATCTTCTAGATCCGACTATGGTCGGAGTCAAATGGCACCATAGAAGGAGCGTCAGTTACCGATCCAGATTAAGCCATTGGAAAATGGAAGAGAGAGGTTTAGAAAAATGGAGAGAAAATTTGAGTGACACATGTCACTTAGTATGTACATCCGATAATTTGTTTTCTAAAAAAATTCTTGTTTGGAGTGTCTTTATAATTTTGTTGTCTTGTTTGATAATTTTATTTTAGGTTAATATTATCATTAATAAAAACAAAAATTTAAAATTAAGTGTAAATAGATGATTTGTGAAATTTAAGAAGAAGCTTTTTTTTTTTTGTTTATGGATAGTAACTTTCATGTTATGTAAGAGTATAACTATACAGTAATTTAAGGAAGACATTATTTTTCTCGATCACTCTTGTATAGTTATAGAAAGGGTTAAAAAAATAAATGTCACTATTTGGGGCGGTTTTTTGGTAACTGTCACCACTTTACTAATATAAGTTTAAAAGACACCTATTTGAGTGACCAGACAAAAATACCCTCATTTGTCTATTTGTGCAATTTTGAAACAGTGAGAGAAAAAGTCACAGTGAGAGAAAAAGTCACGGGTGAGCAGAACCGACGGTCCAACAGCCCTAAAGTTGACAGAAAGTGGACGGTGAACTACCGGCGACGGCGCTACAGTAAACACAACAGAAATGGCATCGACGAGAAGTCACCGGCGATCTAAAAAGACACGGGTAAGTTCTTCTTTCTGACGCGTTTTTCATGTTGATAATTTCATGTGTTTTGATGTTTGATGCCATACTCATGATGTAGATTAGGTTGGATTTGTGATTGTGGTTGATTATGTTTGTACGATGAGGTTAGGTTAGGGTTTTAGTTTCAGAAAAGAGTTGTTTTGAAGACGATGAATTTCTGGGTTTCCGTGACTTTTGTATAGTGTGTCGTGACTTTTGTATAGTGTTCCGTGACTTTTGTATCGTGTGTCGTGACTTTTGTATAGTGTCCCGTGACTTTTGATAAGTGTCCCGTGACTTTTGTATAGTGTCCCGTGACTTTTGTTAGTGTCCTGTGACTTTTGTATAGTGTCCCGTGACTTTTGTATAGTGTCCCGTGACTTTTGTATAGTGTGTCGTGACTTTTATATAGTGTCTCGTGACTTTTCATAAGTGTCCCGTGACTTTTAATGCATTTCCCGTGACTTTTGTATAGTGTCCCGTGACTTTTGTATAGTGTGTCGTGACTTTTATATAGTGTGTCGTGACTTTTCATAAGTGTCCCGTGACTTTTAATGCATTTCCCATGACTTTTGTATAGTGTCCCGTGACTTTTAATACACTTCCCATGACTTTTAATTCAGTGGTCCAATCTTGTTGTTGGAGCCTTTTCATGAACTTATATGCTTTTTTTCTATGAATATGCAGATGAGGAATGACCCAATGGATTTTTTGAAAACTCCAGAGGCAGATTGGTTCAAGGGAAAAATTAATCGCCATGACCATTTCGATGACCTGGAATATGTTGACACCGCACTTAACAGTGTACCTGAACATCTGAAGATCGAAGACCTACGTCGGTATACTGAGTCGTGTTTTGGACATTTCCTTCAGATGCATCGTGAGATTAATTTTTCGGGTGGGATTGTCCATTACTTACTTTTGCGCGAGTTGCATCATGATGGGTCGGCTGATGAGATGAGATTTTTGTTAGGTAAGCATATTGTTCGGTTCTCGAAATTTGAGTTCTGTCTAATCACCGGTTTGAAGTTTGGAGTCGATCCCGACACGACGAGGTATGAAGTGGTAAAGAATGGCATACACGAGCGGTACTTTCGGGGTCAACAAGAAGTCGATATTGAAAAGTTGAGAGCGGTGCTGCGGATTGGTAGTTTTGAACAGCAGTACGATGCGGTGAAGCTTGTCTTATTGTTTATGCTGAACCGGATACTAATGGGGTCCGACGGGAGAGATAAAGTTCCAATATGGCAGTTTCGCCTAGTTGAGGACCTGGACGCTTTTGATGCATTCCCGTGGGGCACACACGTGTATAGGCGGTCTATTTATGGTTTCAAGCGGGCGTTTGATGGTCCACGAAAGCGGTTGGCAGAAAAACGGCGCGAAGAGGGCGAGGACCTTGACGTACCCAACCTCGAGTTGACGTACAACATATACGGTCTACCGCATGCACTATTGGTGAGAATTTCGAATTTGAATCCATACTTTAATTGTAGTTTATTTTATATGACTGTTGTATTTACGTCGTATCGTACTTTTCTATTACGCAGGTATTTACCTTTGAGGTTATCCCGGAGCTTGGCAATACTAAATGTGGGATTCGCCGAGTAATCGAGCTACCCCCTCCCCCCCCCCCCACGTATTCTGAAATGGGAATTGAGTCAGCGACCTAGGGCAAAAAAGCTGGATGCTGTTTTTACAAAAAAGGTAAGTGCTGATGTTGTTAATGTTGATAGTTATTAGTATATATACAATGACAACTATTTAACTTCGATTTCAGATGTGCGCATGGCCTGAATTGGTGCCGACGGCTGCGGAGAGGGCTCAACGGTACTTCGAAGGCATAGACCTAGGAGCCAATTTGTATGATTCCGATGCCCCTGATATACCTGGTCACCTTTCGGATTCGGAATGACATAGGACTGCAGGACCCAATGATATGGAGGGTCTGTTTTCCGAACCCAGTGATACTGATGCTATATTTTCCAGACGCGATGGTATGGATGCTTCGTATTCTGAACGTACTGATATGGAGGGTTCAGAACTTGAGGGTGGCAATAGGCGTAGGCGGGTACGATTCACGTTTCCTAGACAGCCTACACCTGGAGATGATGTAGACCTAGAGGCTCGCACTGAGAGTCTCCGGTCGCGTAGCCCGGTACCATCCATATTGCCTCGACAGCCTCGACCTGGAGGTGATTCACGTGGAGGTGATCCAGAGGTACGTAAAAAAATTAAAACCCCATTATTTAATTTCACTCGACTGAATAGTTTAAGTTCTAACAGAGTTCGAAATCCTTTCAGGGTTGGGACCGTAAAATCGATGAAGTGATGGCTGAAGTTCGATCTGTACGGGATGATGTGATGGCTGCTATAAAAAAAAGTGATGAGACGCGAGATAGGCAGCATGGACAGTTGCTGGATATGATCCGGGCGTTACAGGGTACGACGCCGCAGTCCCGTATGGATGGTCCACCATTCGATGACCCACCATTCGATGACCATCACAGATACTTTAGTCCCGAAGGCAGGATAGGTACTGGTCAGGATAGGACAGAGCCAGGGAGCAGACATGGGCAGCCACCAACTATGGAGGGTCAGTCTATGGACACAGTATCCGATCAGTGGGGTCAAGGTGCGACAGAACGAGAGGAGGTACCCGGTGATACAGAGATAGCAGAGGCAGCGCAGGTACCACCTCCGGTTTTACCTGACAGCACTACCGGTACAGAGACAGCACTGGTTGCATGGGTGGCACCTCCAGTCGTTGACCTCAGTGCAGTGCGACCCCTGAAGCGAACCCGACGTAGCCCTCCCATTCCTCAGAGCGATACACGGATGGAGAGTTCCTCCAGACAGCGCACCCCTCCTCAGAGCGATACATGGAGGGAGAGTGTATCCAGACAGCGCACCCCTCCTCATAGTGATACACGGAGGGAGAGTGTATCCAGACAGCGCACCCCTCCTCAGAGCGATACACGGAGGGAGAGTTCCTCCAGACAGCGCACCCCTCCTCATAGTGATACACGGAGGGAGAGTGTATCCAGACAGCGCACCCCTCCTCAGAGCGATACATGGAGGGAGAGTGTATCCAGATAGCGCACCCCTCCTCATAGCGATACACGGAGGGAGAGTGTATCCTCACACCGCAACCATTCTCAGAGTGATACACGGAGGGTGAGTTCATCCAGACAGCACACCCCTCCTCAGCGCACCCCTCCTCATACGGATCCCAGTGGTCAGTACCGTACTCCACCTATGGTGCCGCGTGTTCGCATGCCAGGTTGGATGTTGCTGTCCCTATACACAAACCTCTGTCTGCCGAAAAAGCCGAGGACCAGGCCACCGACATCAGCGGCATTGGCACATGTATTCAATCCCCATGACTTGATTGATCCCTACTACATTACAGTGTACAAAGCCTACAAGAGGAACACGATGGGGGAAACGTAAGTATACGTGTTCATTTTGCAATATTTTATTATTATTACTTTGTTCTCTAACTTGTTCAACAATTATGTAGACGTGATGTGGATCTACTTTTACCAGTTGGCGTAACTTGGTTCCAACGGTTGCAGACCAACTTCATGGAGTTGGAGGAATCGGTATGTTAATTAGTTAACATACTGTGTATAAGTTTGTATGAGTAATAGTTGATTCGTAATAATATAAAATGTTTACCTTTTCAGCACATGGACGCGTACATGAATATTCTACGGAAGCGTCAGCGAGCATACCCCGACGTGTACACTCAGAGGGTCAACTTACTCCATACACAGTTCTATGTAAGTGTCTGTACTGATAGGTTTTCATTTGTGCATTAATGTGTTAGTTAATGCTGCGATTATTTTTCTATGTACAGTCATACTTAGAGATTCAGTGGCAGCAAATTTTTGGTGCTGGGGTTGTGGGCAAACCCCCACCTGGATGGAAGATGCTGGAACACAGGTGGCCCAATGACGACCTGAAGATGGTCCGAGGAATTATCCCATACGAAACCCGGCCATGGCACGAGGTTGATTATGTAAGGGTTCCAATTATTTTTGTTTCCATAATGTAATATATTATGTTTTAAATTCTGACAAATAAGACTATGTTAAAACACGTACAAGTTCTGATTCCTTGCAACATTGGACGGGTGCATTGGGTACTGGCGAGCGTAGATCTTAGGGTAGGGAAGATCTACCTGTTAGACCCGTTCAGACAGCAGGTTCTATGGGAGCACAGGCTTAAGCAGGTCTCATGCCTACGTTGGTTTATTCCGTTGATGTTGCATCAGATCGGGTTTCACGACAGCAGAACGGCGGATGATGAGACGTACAAATTGTCGAAGAGTGCCTTTCGGATGAGCATCCTGGACGGAAGACATGGGGTGCCCCAACAACAGGAGGGTTATGTTATTTTTAAGAGTTTATTCTATCCCATTAGGTTTTAATAAAATTACAGTCTAATGCTGATTTAATTGGTGATTTTGCAGCGGTAACTGTGGTCCCCATACTTTGAGATTGGCAGAGTACTTGCTAGCAAACAGGAAGGAGTTCGACTGGACGGAAGATGATATGTGCACCATCTGGGAGAAGATGGCTGTGGAGGTTTTTTGCAACTCGCTACACAACAGTGTTGTGTAGCTGATGTATATATACCGCGTGTTCTCTGTTATACAGTTGATGTACATAACATATGTTTTTTTTGTTTCAATTATTCGATTAAATTTATTCAATTCCAGCACGCATGATTTTGCCTATTTAAGTGAATAAGTCATTTCACTCCAACACAATTTAAACAACACGATTAATTTGAAGAACTAAATACAAATCAATTTCGGAACACAAAATTAATCAGAATAGTTCTACATAAATTAATCAAGTGTATTATGCTCGTCGTCTAGTGTCGGATAAGCAGCCACGAGAGCATCTTTAGCGCCAATATATAAGGAGTTGTAAATCTTCCAGTACACTTCCCTAACCTTCCGAGCAGGATGGAAAAGCCCCTACAGACAGTAGTTTAACACAACAGCAGCACCCAATGCAACTCTCATCCCTTCAATCGCTTCCATGACAACATTCATTCCACTGTAGAGTCCTTCTGAGGGCACGTTTGTTTGTTGTGTCCAGTTGAATGACAGATGCTGCACTTGCGACGGTATTCTTCGGGAACAATTCTACTGGGACCTTCATTAACCATAGGCGGGTTGGAACACCTCCTGCTGTTATGTCCTACTTGTCCACATCTTCTACACGACTGTGTGGTTGTCCTCTCCGAAGAAAAGACATGTCGACCCTCCATCGGGCTACTGGATTGTCTCTTCGTCTTTGGATTTAAAACCACCCGTGTTGCGATGTCGGATGGCACTACCCATGAAGAAGGATGACCAACAGGCATAATAGGAACCGAGTATGCATCAATAAGTGTCTCCCTCTTATAGTAGTCCGCACATAGAGATGTGAAATCCACGTTCCGCTCCCTGCAACAATGAAAACAGTTAGATTCACATATGGGTAATATAAAGCGTTAACTGGACAGAGTCCTCATGTACCTTGCCGCTGCGAGTGCTTGTGAACATGGTAACAAGTCCATTTGGAATTTGTTGCATGTGCATGTCTTCTGGGCTAAGTCAACCGTCCACTGTTTTCCCTTGTGTCTGACGGAGAATATGTTCCAGTCAATTGGATTTACGGTCATATAACTGCACTTGTTGACACGTTTCAGTATCACAAGATGTGCTGCGTCGGTCAATCGATGTCGCATGGACCGTGCATTTGCATGTCGATCGTGGAACCACTTTTGTAGCATATTCCGAATGAACTCTGCCAGTGTCATCAGTGGCAGTTGGCGTGCGAATCTTAGGCATGAGTTTATGCACTCTGCAACATTTGTGGTCATCAACCTATACCTTCTTTGGGGACAGTGAACGCGGGACCACTTGTGTGGACCGGCATCAATGGCATAATCGTATGCACCTTTGTGCAGCTTACGTAACTCCTCCATGTGGTGATCATACTGGATTTGCCTGTACGACCTAGCAGCGTTATCCATTATGTCGGTAACATCCTTTCTGTGGAATCGTTTCTTCATATTTTCACCAAAATGCCAGCAACATATGGTATGGGTTGCATAAGGGAACACTTTAGAAATCCCTGCTTCAATGCTTGCATGACGATCGGAAATGAAAACCAGATCATCTATATGACCAAGGGCACCTCTCAAGCATTCCAAAAACCACTCCCATGAAAGGTTGTTTTCTGAGTCACCGTACCCAAAAGCAATTGGATACACCTGTTCGTTTCCATCTTGTGCAATTGCCACAAACATTGTACCACCGAATCTTCCCTTCAAATGGGTACCATCAACTGCAATCACAGGACGCATACACCTCTGAAAACCTTTAATTGAGGACCCTAACGACATGAAAAAGTAGAGGAATTTACCATCGTCTACGCACTGTAAGTCTGTGATTGTGCCAGGATTTTGCTGTTCCAAAATGTATGCAAAAGATGGCAGCATTTGGAAACTTTCTTTATGCGTTCCATAGGTCAATGACAATGCGTATTGCAGGGCATCATGTGCCTTACTGTACATGATTTGGATGCCATACATTGTTTTCATATCGACGATTACGTCCTTCGGACGCATGAGACGACCATCATGTTGTTGAAGTCTAGGTGCAATGAGTTCTCCGATTGTGAATGCACTGGCTTGTCTGTGGCGACGGTGAACCTCCTCCAAGGGACAACTGTGTTCATTGACAAAACTTCTGACTTGAAAGTAAGTCCCTTCATCTCTCCTCACCGCTCTTAATTTCCACGAATAGTCATCAACGATGCAAACCAGATGTAAAGTTGTCTTATTGGACCTTTTCACCTTCCATTCAAAGTTTTGCTGCATCGTAAAATCGCCAACTAGCCTCTTCAAATCCTTTTTACTAGGAAAAAATTGACCTTTATAAATCATGGTTGTCGGTTCTGGCGCTGCCAAGGTGTTGCTTCTACCAGTACCAAATGAGTATGAATCTGCTCCCGGAATAACCCAAGTTGTAGCATCAACTGAATCAGATGTTGTCACATTATAACGGACCTCGGACGTCCCTGGCATATCTGGTGCAGTGCCACTAACTCCTTGTACATGTCTACCACGTGTTTGCATTTGTGCAGGCTCTTCATCCACATTTTGCAGATCATCAACTTGTTCATTATTTGCCTCATTATCCACCTCATTGTTCGGCGCATCGTACTGCTCAATTCGACAACCAAACACATCACCAAATTGAGGTTCAACTGCATCTGCATGGTTGACTGCAACCTGTGGGACACCACACACGTTTCCCCCACCTTCGCTGCCACTTCTTTGGGTGAACACTTGGTTGCTACCGCTAAAGGATCCTAATTGTTGGGCATTTTCAGGAGGAGGAATATCATTCCCTACCATATCGCCAGCTGTCCGCTCAGTTAGACTAACACATACTTGAGGGATCACTCGATCTTCCCCCAGCATAAACTGAACATCGTCGTCATTCCTTATAAATGTGCGACACGTACTGCCAGGAACGATTGATATTGATGACAAATCAACATTGTATTTGTTTACATCATAGTTCACAATAGTATGTACAATCGCCACCAATTCTTCGTAAGTCATATTCTTTGACACATACATTCCCCGGTTATCGGATCCAACAAACCTCTGACTTTCGTCAGGTAACTGCTCTCATCGACCGTTGTAAGATATTACTATTCTAACCCGATTCATGACGCTATCAAATTAATAATCACAAACCATTAATAAAAGAAAACACATCAAAAGTCACGGGTAAGGCATGAAAAGTCACGGGTAAGGCAACAAAAGTCACGGGTAAGGCATGAAAAGTCACGGGTAAGGCATGGAAAGTCACGGGTAAGGCAACAAAAGTCACGGGTAAGGCATGAAAAGTCACGGGTAAGGCAACAAAAGTCATGGGTAAGGCATGAAAAGTCACGGGTAAGGCAACAAAAGTCACGGGTAAGACATGAAATGTCACGGGTAAGGAATCAAAAGTCACGGGTAAGGCAACAAAACAAACATGAAAAGGCTTGGGAACAGATCTATGGAAAACTCTCAGAGATCCAAAAATGGCTTACGGCTTAAAAAATACTCAAAAAATACTCGGAAAACATATGAAAAGGAACAAATGAAAATGTTAACAAATTAAAACAAGAAAGTTCAAGAAATTTTACCTTATTTTACTGAACCACGTCACGTCAGTTCCTTATAACTTGAGGAAGAAATTCCAGAGAGAGAGAGAGCTAACACGAAGAAGAAATTCCAGAGAGAGAGAGAGAAAGAGAGAGAGCTACTGTCAGTTTTTTTTTTGCAAAGTGTGGAGGACAGAGAAAAGTACAAAGAAAGGGAATAACATAAATCATTTAAGTGAGGGCAATTTCGGTAGTTCACCATAATAGGTGCCTTTTAAACTTAACTTATTAAAGTACTGACAAAGTCACCAACTCACTTTAAAAAGGTGACATTTCTCACCAATTCCACTTATTAGAAATTGTGTAATAGCATAACCCATTTATTTAGAGAAAGATTTATTACTATTGTTATTTGAAATTCATTATTGACGAGGTAATTACAATACATTCTCTTCTTTAATTTTTTTTTTTTTTTTTTTCTCTTGGAAATGGTTCTTTAATTGAGTTTGGTTATTAATCGTGAACGTCACTTTCCAAGAAAAAATAAAAATATTTGGTACGAACTCGTGGTATTTAAGTTGGTATGATCTCTTGAACTTTATAAAACATACTTTTAATATGAATCTTAAAGAACCGTCAAAAGCTGCTCAGCTAGTAGATGGACGAGCTTAGGGTTTGAGATTATAAGTAATTTACAATGTTTTGTTCCATTCAACCAGATTGATATATGAAGATTCTTTGAATGATAATGGAAAAGACATAGAGACAGATGCATATGAAATATATTTTTATCCTTATAGAGTATGGTTAAATGGTTATGGCAAACGAGCCGGCTCTGTCCTTTTTTTTTGTTCCAAACCGAATGGCCATTCTTCTGTCTTCTGCTTTTAATTTACTTAGTATTCTTTTCTCAACTAGAAAATAAAAATAAAAATAAAACCAAGACATGAAAAAAAATATCATACTATTTTACAACAACTCTTAAGATTTGGTTCATTAAATCTTTCAATATATATGTATATATATATAACAAATTTTAAAATATCCATAATCAATATCTTAAAAATGTTTGAATTGTTAAAGATTCATTGCATCGGTGACTGCAGACTTCATAATTCCATCGATCTATTAAGGTTCAAACATTACCATTTTATATATATTTTCTCATAATTTCCCATAAAATCATAATAAGTGTGGGGGGATCTCTTCCGGTTGGGAGCTAACTTATTATAATTATGGAAGTAGATATCCAGACAACGCTATAATATTTGATTTTGATAGGTCCCGATAACCTTCTGACCTTTATGTTGTCAGATTTTTTTTTTTCTTTCCAAAATACGGTTTGAATTCAAGAACATAGGGTTTGGTTTGAATTATTAGAAGTTAATTTACGTGTATGAATAGGTATTATAGATGAGATGAGATTGATCCGGCGGTAAATCCCTCACACCAACATCACGAGGTTACGGGTTCAAATCCTACTTCTCCCAAAAAAAACCCCGAATTTATCCAATAAAAGGTACAATAGAAAACTCAAGGCCTAGGCAATTGAGGCCTCCATTCCTTAAGGCCTCACTTGTTAGGGACTAAAATTTTAAATTATTTATATTATGTTTTCATTTTTAAATTTTAATTATCATAGATAATTTTATCTTTTTATTATTAAATTTTAAGAGTACGGATTAATAGATAAATATATATTTACTCTTTAGGGATAAATTTTAAGCTATCTTAATGTATTTACCCTTATAAAATATGATAAAACATTTCGAAAAACAACTAATTAGCAGGGAGCCAGGGTCAAAGTCAAAGATTTATCGACAAAATATAAGTATAAGCAGATACATTAAATTATAGAATTTTCATGATACTTTTTCTTGGGCATTGAAGCTGTACTTGATGTTTAGATTCGCTTAACAGCTTCTCTTCTGGGTAGTTGATAAAATATTAGATTCCTGTAACAAGTAGTGGAGACCACGGTTCCGGTTAACCGTCGGTTTTGTCCGCGGTTAAACCGGAACCGTACGGTCAAAACCGGACCGAAAACCAAAAACTGAAACCGGCGGTTTTGAAACCGGTAGGAAACCGAACCCTCCGGTTTCGGTTTCGGTTTCAGTTTTGGGTGGGAGAAAACCGGACAAAACCGTCAGTTTCGGTTAAACCGCCGGTTTTTAATTAACGAAAATTAAAAAAAAATTATCCAATTAGATGCTACCACGTGGCAGCGTCTTTAAAAAATAGAGTAAACCGAGCGGAAACCGGATAAAACCGGCGGTTTCGTCCGCGGTAAACCGCCGGTTTTTACAAAAAAATTAAAAAAAAAAAAAAGCCAATCAGACGCTGCCACGTGGCAGCGTCTGAGCGAAGATAACGGTTGGTTACTTTCCAACCGTTGGAAGGGAAAAAAAAAAAATTAACGAACCAGCCACTGACACATGGCATAAGTTTTGAAAAAAAAAAATTCAAATTGTGCCGTTGGGCACTGGGCGGCTCAGTGGCAGACGACCGTTCTGAGCTTCTGATGCCCAGCCCAGTCCCAACGGCACACAATAATTTTTTTTTTTTAACCTTTCATTTTCTCTATTTGCAAACCCACCCCTTTCTTCTAAACTATAAATACCCCCCACCACTCTATTTTTCTTCACACCACTCTCACTCTCTCAAATCTCAACTCTCAACTTCTCTCAATCTCTCTCAATCTGAAATTCTGAATTCTCTCTATATTTACAATTTCCTTTAATTCTCAATTTCTCATTTCATATATAAATAATTTATTATTTTTTTTTTTTCTAGCATAAAATATTTATTTCTTCTATTTTTTTACCACTATTATTCCAATAATATATTTTTTTTCAATCATATATTTTATTTTTTTTACTTGCTTACCACTCTTATTCAAACAATATATTTTTTCCATTCATATATCTCTCTCAATCTCAAATTCCAAATTCTCTCTACATTTACAATTTTCTTTAATTCTCATATCATTATCATATAAAAAAATTTTATTCTTTTTTTTTCCTAGCATACAATATTTATTTCTTATATTTTTTACCATCATATATATTTTTTTTACTTCCTCACCACTCTTATAGTCTTATTCCAACAATATATTTTTTTTCAATCATCTATTTTTTTTTTTACTTTGTTACCATCATTATTCCAACAATATTTTTTTTACATATATCTAAATTTTATTATTATTAATTTTTCAATGGCAAGTGGAAGTGGAAGTGGGGGAGATGGTTCAAGAAATTTGAATAGAGGAAAGGGTCACGTGGAAAACTTGTTGCAACACATTGGTGATGCTGTCATTGCCGACGATGTGACTTTTCAACAGTTCATTGAAGATCGATTTGGATCCAATCAGCCTTCTACTCCTAATCCCCCTCTAATTAATCCCGAGTTCGACGGACTCAACCCCGCTTACAATACCCCCAATATTAATGAAAATGTATCTAACCCCCCACCCCCTTCGGATGATTTTTTTGCAGGTGAAGGTGATGCTGAAGAAGAAAAGCCGACGAAGTCCGATCTCTTCAAAGTGCATATGAAGAAAACTAATTTTGATGGTACATATTGGCACATCCAGTGCAATTACTGCCCCAAAACATACAAGGTTCCAAGAAACTTCGGATATGGCACGTTGTGGACTCATGTCAGAAAAACTCACCCGTCTGAATACGCGATGGCGAATAACCAAGCCCAAATTGCTAGGTACGCAACCTCTTCTAATCAATTATTTCATTACACGTCTGAAAAAAATAGAGAACAATTAGCATTAATGGTTGCAACTGAACACTTACCTTTTGGTTTTGGTGAGAAAGTAGGTTTTGTTAATTACTGTCAAAATGCATTAAATCCTGCAATGCAACGTGTTCCTAGAACCACTCTCACACGTACACTAAATGACATTTACAAAAAAGAAAAAAAATTATTGAAAACATTTTTTGAAAATTTTCAAGGTCGCGTTTCTGTATGTGCCGACATATGGAGCGACAATTTTGGTAGTCATTCATATTTGGGTGTCACATGTCATTATATGGACAATAACTGGGACATGCAAAAAAGAATTCTCGCATTTCGTGTTTTTGATGACTCGCATTCGGCTAAAAATATTTTTCGACTCCTTAAAATCATTTTTGAAGAGTATAATTTACTAAACAAAATTTTTGCTATTGGCTTTGATAATGCTACAAGCAATACCGCAGCTATTCCTATGTTAACAGATTTGTGCAATCCCTATTTTGGGGGTAAATTATTTCATCAACGTTGTGTATGCCATGTTTTAAATTTATGTGTTCAAGCTGGATTAACAAAGCTTTCTGCTTTTATTAGACCAATTAGAGATAGTATTAACTATATCTGGAGGCATAGCAAAATCTAGAAACAATGGTTAAAATATTGCTGTCAGAATAGTATGCGTCCAAAAACAATTTCTCGAGATATTACCACACGTTGGAATTCAACTTATAAGTTACTTTGTGAAAGTGTTGAATATAAGGATTTATTAGTTTCTTTTATTAATTATAATGTTCCTTCAATTTCTCTTCAATTGAACCATTGGGATGTATGTATAATTTTTTTTGAATTGTTACGTGTTTTTAATGATGCTACCAATGCTTTATCTGGTATTTACTATCCCACTACTCATTTATTTCTTGTTCAAAGTGTTAATGTTGTTGGTGCATTTAGTGCCTGTGAATTCGATGTTCAATTGAGTCCATGTGTTGCTGCCATGAAAGCAAAATGGTGTCAGTATTATAAGAAGATTCCAAATATTTACTTGCTTGCATCGTGTTTTGATCCACGCTTTAAATTAGAATGTTTGCAGGTCTATTTATCTAATTATTACAAATGTTTAGATTTAGAAGTTGATGTTGATGTTCTTGATTGTTGTGATTCCGTTAAGACTTTGCTTTATGAATTATACGATGAATATCTTAAAATATATGGTCAGTCTTTGAACGTGCCGGTTTCACAACCCCAACCCACATCTGGACCATCTGGTGCTAGTAGTTCTTCCTCAAAATTTAAATTATAGGGTTTAGGGGATCTATTGTTTTCCCAAAGATCCAAAAAATTAAAAACATCTTCTTCATCCTCATCTATCTCTGAGCTTGACCGGTATTTAGAAGACGATCATAAATTTCCAGATGATAAATTTAGTCTTCAGGATTGGTGGAAGAGTCATGAACAGGATTATCCAATTTTGGCTATTATTGCCAAACAAATTCTTAGAATGCTGGTTTTTACAGTTGCTGTGGAACAAGAATTTAGTGCAGGTGGAAATATTTTAGACCCAAGACGGTTGGCTATGTGTCCACAATCACTTGAAATGCAGTCGTGTGTTGATGATTGGACGAAGGCAAAATATAGACAACAAGAACTCCAGCCGGAGATAGTGAACGACTTCTTCAAAGGTGACCAAACCACGGGAACGGAAGGCAGCGAATAGATTCTGTTCCAACTTTCAACCTCCAACACCGAGCAAGTAATTAAAGGTAAAAGAACTACGTGGCCTTTGATTTCTCTACATTGGTGGAGGATACGTAGGCAGCTTAATTGTGGTAAACAATTAAGTGCAAGGCCGATATTTTTTTTTTTTTTTTTTTTAATTTTAACTTTGTTACATTGTAATATTGTATATTTGAATTCAAGCCTTCAAGGCCAATTTGTAATTTATTTATTTATTCTGTGAAATTGTAAAATTGTATTTATTAATAAATGTCAATTTTTTTTCTTCTAAACATTGTGAAATACTTAAATACTTCAATGAAAATGTTTGTAAATATTTTTTTATTTACAACTTCATGATTTTATATTTAATAAATTCAAGATTTTATTATTATTTGTCAAGATTTTAATCATACAAACAATCTTTATGATATATTATATTATTATAATAATAATCAATGAAAAGGTAAAAAATTAAAAAAATAAAAATTTATAAAAAAAATATTAAAAAAAACGGAAACCCAAACAATCTTTATGATATATATAATAATCAATGGAAAGGTTGAAAAGGTAAAAAAAATAAAAAAAAAATAATAATAATAAAAAAAAACCGAAACCGAAACTGGCCAAACCGAAACCGAAACCGAAATCGAAAAAAACCAAAACCGAAACCAAAAACTGGAAACCGGTGGTTTGAAACTGGTCACTAAACCGATTTTTCGGTTTTGGTTTCGATTTCGGTTTAGGGTGCCACCGAAACCGAAACCGAAACCGAAACCGAACCAGGGTCACCACTGGTAACAAGTAACAACAACAACTCACCGACTTTCAAAATGGTAAATAAAAAATTGACCTAAAATGAGTCGATGCAATGAGCTTCATGTGAAGACAAAATTGTCTTGACACCTAGTCACATATACTGTGCCAACTCACTGTCCTTTGTAGAGTTTATCAATTGTATAGCTGTAGCAATTCTAGAAGTTTCTTTGGAGCCAATTGCTGATCATTCATTGGCTGTGTAATTAAATTGTGCCACCTATTGTTAGCTAGGGTTGTAAATTTGTATCTTGAATCTTGAATATAAATAGATAGCAATGCCTCAGCCTCTGTAGAGCTGAAGCTAACACCTTTTCTCAAATATTTTGTTTTTCAAACTTGGTATCAGAGCGAAATGGCTACTGCCGCTTCAATAGAGTCCTCCGGTGTAGGAAGCTTGTCAACTCCATTAGAGACTCCATCAGCTCCTACAACAACAATGCAAGCCTCTCAAGGAAGTATCATCAGTAGTCCTAAACTCAGGAATCTACTTAATCAAGTCACCTCGGTCAAGTTGGACCAAGGTAATTTTCTACTATGGCAGAACTTGGCTCTACCTATCTTGCGTAGCTACAAGCTTGAAGGGTACCTTACTGGTACTAACACCTGTCCACCAGAGTTTCTTTCATCAACAACTAGTAATGGTGAAAGTGAAACTAGATCAGGTAAGCAGCAAAATCCAGAATATGATATCTGGATCTCCACAGATCAGTTGCTGCTGGGTTGGTTATACAACTCAATGACTGTGGATGTTGCCTCACAAGTAATGGGGTATCAAAGCTCACAAGCTCTCTGGAAAGCTATCAAAGATCTCTTTGGTGCTCATTCAAGGTCTCAAGAAGACTACTATCATCAGATGCTTCAACAAACCAGGAAAGGTTCATTGAAGATGCTAGATTATCTAAATACTATGAAGTCCTTTGCTAATAATCTCACACTTGCTAGGAGTCCTATTCCTATAAGACAACTTGTGTCACAAATTACGGCTGGTCTTGATGAAGAATATACTCCAATAGTTATGATGATTCAAAGCAAGTCATAAATTACTTGGGTTGAGTTACAGGCAGAACTCCTCATTTATGAGAAGAGAATGGAGCAACTTCTTGCAATCAAGGGTGGTGTTACTGTCAACCAAGCAACAACAAACCTGGTCTCCTCAAGAACTGGAAACTTTAATTCCAGGGCTCATGGTCATTCCTCAAGCTTATCACAGGGAAGAGAGCAAAATCAAAATAATTTTAGAGGAGGAAGAGGACGCTCGAGAGGCAGAGGTGGCAGAGGAAACAACTCTAAACCAACATGTCAAGTATATGGAAGGTTTGGTCATACTGCTGCTGTCTGCTATTACAGGTATGACAATCAATATATGGGCAATCCACCTGAGCAGAACAAGGACAACAATCCCACTGCTTTTATAGCCGCTCCAAATGTGGTTAACGATATAAGAGTTTGATATATTTCAGTTCTTTTCAATATTGACTACAGCAGTGCTGCATATATATACAGGGAAGAGACTTTAAGAAGTCTGAAGTAAATAAGCTATTTGAATCCTAAACTAATTAGACTATATGAATCCTAAACTAATTAGACTACCGTATCTGCTATGGACAAGGAAATACAAATATAGTAATTTACAAGGAGAGCAAGTGTGACTAAACTACACTTCCTTAACACGCCCCCGCAAGACAGTGGGCATTTCAGAGACACTGATCTTGGACCGTAATAGACAGAACCTTGTCCTGGAGAGCGGCTTAGTGAGAGAGTCAGCCAATTGGTCAGCAGAGGACACATGTGATATGCGGAGTTGATTGCTTTGGACCTTTTCTCTGACAAAATGGAAATCAATGGCAATGTGTTTCATTCTTGAGTGAAAAACGGGATTAGAGCAGAGGTATGTCGCACCGATATTGTCACAATAGATGGTTGGGGGACCGGCCATAGGGATCATTAGTTCCCGCAGAAGAGACGTGAGCCAAATGACTTCAGAGGCAGTGGTGGCAACGGCCCTGTACTCAGCTTCTGTCGAGGATCTAGCAACCGAGCGCTGCTTGCGAGAGCACCAAGAGATGGCATTTGACCCAAGAAAGACAACATAGGCACTAGTTGAGGTCCGATCATCTTGATTTCCTGCCCAGTCAGCGTCTGAGAACGCATGCAACAGCAATGGGGAGTCACGGCGCACCACCAGGCCATGACTAATTGTTCCATGTAAGTAACGCAACAGGCGTTTTGCAATAGCCCAGTGACCAGTTGTTGGACGATGCATGAACTGAGCAAGTTTATTCACAGCAAAAGCAATGTCAGGGCGAGTAAAAGATAGATACTGCAGGGCACCAATTACCTGACGAAATTCAGTGACATCTGTGAGAGAGGTGCCATCAAGAAGCTTGAGTTCACGATCGGTTGGAAGAGGAGTAGAGACCGGTTTGGAGTCAAGCATTTTGGTGCGAGTTAGAAGTTCAGTCACATATTTCTTTTGAGAAAGAAACAATCCAGATGCGCACGGCAGAACCTCGACTCCAAGGAAATAGGATAGGGCTCCAAGATTCTTGATTGAAAAACGACGAGCAAGAGACGTAATGAACTCGTTAACAAGGTTCCTGTCACTACCAGTGACAATGATGTCATCAACATAAACTAGCAGAAAAATCACACACTTATTAGCATTGAAAATAAATAAAGAGGTGTCGGAACGAGAGTTGACAAACCCTTTTTGAATAAGAAATTGCCGAAGTTCATTGTACCACGCCCGAGGGGCTTGCTTGAGACCATAGATGGCACGCTGAAGGCGGCATACATACGATGGAAAAGCCGGATCCACAAACCCAGGTGGTTGTGCCATGAACACATCTTCAGTTAGATGTCCCTGAAGAAAAGCATTGTTTACATCAAGTTGCCGCAAATGCCACCCTTTTGTAACCGCCAAACATAGTAACACACGGATTGTTGTTGTTTTCACGACAGGGCTGAATGTGTCTGTGTAGTCAAGGCCCGGGCGTTGATGAAACCCCTTTGCAACCAAACGCGCCTTAAAGCGAGAGATGGACCCATCTGGTGATCGTTTAATCCGAAACACCCACTTGCACCCAACAATATTCTGTGACGTATTAGGAGGAACCAGAACCCATGTTCCATTGTGAATGAGGGCATCAAATTCTTCCGACATTGCGTGCCTCCACTCAGGAAATTTTAGCGCCTGAGACGCGCATGTGGGCTCAGATGGAGCTGATGACAGGAGGCTGGTCATGGACAGTTTGGTGAGAGGTTTGTGGATATGGTTCTTGGATCGGGTGATCATTGGGTGGTCATTTGTGTGGTCGGGTATGGGTGGAGGCCGAGATGGTGATGGATCATGAGGAACAGGTGCAGCGGTGTTGGGAAGGACCTCGGTAATGGGCTGGGACATCACAGGAGCTGGCTGGACAGGTGCTGGTTCAAGTGTGGGACGGTGCAGATCTGATGTGGGGTAGTGGGGCTGTGTGGTAGACGAGCTGGTGTGTGGTAGGCGGGCAGTTGTGGTAGGCGAGCTGGGTGCAATAGCGCACGGTACTGCTGTGGTGACAGGTGGGGATGAATTTTGAGGTGTGGACAGTGGGACCGCAGCCCTTGCTCGAGAAGAAGATGGTGGCAGACGGTGTGTCTCATGCGAAGCCGAACCAGAGGTGGAGTGAGAGTGTATGACCGGAACCACTAAACTTGGAGTTTCATGAGATAACCATTGGGAGCAGGTGTTTGCAGAGGACCTAGGAAGACTCGTGTGAAGTGTTTCGTATGGAAAAACTGATTCAACAAAGTTCACATGCCTAGAGACAAATACGCGATCCGTTTCCGGATCCAGACAATGATAGGCACTTTGTGACAGAGAGTACCCTATAAAGATACAGGCTCTAGACCTAGACTCAAGTTTATGAACGTTGTATGGCTTGACCCATGGATAGCAAAGACATCCGAATACTCGGAGCTTGGCATATGAGGGACGCGTGTTGAAAATTTTCTCAAAGGGAGACAACATGTGCAAAAGCGGCGTGGGCATCCTATTAATTAGGTACACAGCCGTGGTGAATGCATAAGACCAAAAGGTGAGAGGTAGGGAGGCATGAGTGAGAAGAGATAGACCCGTCTCAACAATGTGCCTATGACGACGCTCAGAGACACCATTGTGCTCTGGTGTGTGCGGTGGTGTGGTGAAGTGAGATATACCATGATGAGCAAGAGTGTGCCTTAGAGCTATGTATTCGCCACCATTGTCACTGTAAAGTGAAATAATAGTGTGTTTAAAAAACTTTTCAACCAAGGTTTTGAAGCGAATAAATACTGCATGGACTTCAGATTTTTGTTTTAAAGGATACATCCACATGTATTTCGTAAAGTGGTCAACAAACAACACATAATATTTGAAACCATCTTTAGATAAAATGGGAGAACTCCAGACATCAGAGTAAATAATTTCTAGAGGTTTAGAACTGATAACAGTAGAAGCAGAAAAAGGCAATTTATGCGTTTTATTTCTTAAACATGCACTACATGGATTGCTAGAACTATCAGAAGAGATGACAGACAATGCCTGGGACCCTACTAAATTTGAAACTATTTTTGATGACGGATGACCTAGACGGTGGTGCCAGTTAGGGAGAGTGGCTTTAATACTGGAAAAGGCGATGACAGGTGATGTGTCAGGCTCGGCATGAGACGGCCACTCGTAGACACCATTCTTAGTCCGTCCTTGCATGAGCTGCGCCCCCGTATGGAGATCCTTCACAATAAATGAAAAGGGTGAAAATTCAATTGCAACTTGGTTAGATAAACAAAATTTAGAGACTGAAATCAGATTTTGTTTCATCGTAGGCACACATAATACATCAGATAATAAAAAGGATGAAGATTTAGTGGGGAGATGTAGAGAACCAGAATGTGTTATGGGTAAGCTTGAACCATCACCAATCATTATATCATCTGAGCCAGAGTAAGGAGAGTGCAGGGATAGGTTGTTCAGATCTGAGGTTACATGATGTGAAGCACCAGAGTCAAGCAACCATTCAGGCGTAGTGGAGTGAGGTGCCGCAAAATTCGCTCGAGGTTGCCATTGTGGTCTTGATGGAGCCGGCTGAGATTGAGCAAGAGTTGGAGAGACACTGAAGGTGGCACACCGTTTAGCAGTATGTCCCTGTTCACCACAGAGCTGGCAAAAACCACGGTACGGTCTGGGACCTGACCTGGACAAGTTTGGAGCAGTTTGGGAACGAGAAAACTGACCTGCAGCTGCTGAACCTGGTCTGGCCGAATGTTGAGGGCTGTTCCGGCTGTAGTTTCGATTTTGATTTGGTTGATATGGTTTGGTTGCAAAATTTGCAGTGATGGGGAGTTGATGGATCCTTGTTGATTCTTGTTTCAGGAGAGCCTCGGAATTGAGAAGTTTCTCATGCAATTCTTCAAAGGAAATTGCAGAGTCACGAGCACGGACAGCCGATGATATATCTTTAAATTCGTCACCCAGACCATTCAGAATTTTTACTGTTAAGTCTTCAGAATTTTCAGGAGCGTCAAGCATTGCTAACTCATTAGCGATACTTTTTGCGTGTTGCAAGTACTCCGTAATAGATTGGGTTCCTTTGGTGATGTTGGTGAGCACGCTCTTTAGGTGCATGATATGTCCTCTGGATGGTTTCGCATAGGTATTGGCAAGCGCGACCCATGCATCATGAGCAGTTTTAGCGGAAGCGATGAACGGAATAATGGAGGGAGACAGTGATCCAAGTATTGCGTTGAGTAAAAGTTGGTCTTGTCTGAGCCATAGGCGATGGGCGGGATTTGGCATGGTTGCGTCACCTGTTGTGATAGTTTCCATCGGACATGGGTGTTTGCCGTCGACAAAACCCATGAGATCAAAACCTACTAGAAGGGTGTGGAATTGTAATTTCCAAGAGCGGTAGTTTGTCGCTGTTAGTTTCAGAGGTGCTTGGGCAGCAATATTAATGGAGATAATAGTGTTTCCAGTTGAGGTAGCATCATGTGATGAGGAGGAGGATGAGATTACGGTTACAGAATTTGAGGAAGAGGAGGTGGTGTTAACCATTGTTGGATCTTTGACTCTTTTGAGTTGTTATTGCTCTGATACCATATAAGAGTTTGATATATTTCAGTTCTTTTCAATATTGACTACAGCAGTGCTGCATATATATACAGGGAAGAGACTTTAAAAAGTCTGAAGTAAATAAGCTATTTGAATCCTAAACTAATTAGACTATATGAATCCTAAACTAATTAGACTACCGTATCTGCTATGGACAAGGAAATACAAATATAGTAATTTACAAGGAGAGCAAGTGTGACTAAACTACACTTCCTTAACAAACGACTCTGCTTGGTATGCCGACTCTGGTGCAAGCAACCATGTGACAGGTGATCTGAGCAACTTGAATTCAAAAGCTGAATATACTGGTAAGGAAAATGTTACGGTTGGTAATGGGAACAAACTAGAAATTTCCCACATTGGTCATGCTATTTTACCATCTAACTCGAGTCTATTGAAGTTGAAAAATGTACTATATATGCCTGACATCACTAAAAACCTATTGAGTGTTTCCAAACTTGCTGTTGACAATAATATTTTCATTGAATTTCACTCTGATTTTTGTGTTGTTAAGGACAAGGTAACATGCAAGGTGGTACTGCAAGGGAGACTTAAAGATGGACTATATCAGCTGGATTCACAAAACCAAGGTCATCATTCTGTCACAACCAATTCGTCGAGTCAATTGAATAACAATTCTGCTGCTTTGGTGTCTTCTCAGTCAAATGTTGAGTCTTCAATTTTTTCTGTTGAGTCTAGTAATGTTCAGTCCATGTTTTCATTAAAAGATGTATGGCACAGGAGATTAGGTCATCCCTCCATTAGAGTTATTGATCAAATTCTGAATACCTGTAATCAAAAATTGAAATCAAATGAAAAAATCAATTTCTGTGAATCATGTCAATATGGAAAATCACATGCCTTACCTTTCCCTCATTCACAATATCATGCTAAAGCACCTCTAGAACTGTTGCATTCTGATTTATGGGGTCCAGCACCAATAAACTCAACCTCAGGCTTTAGATACTACATTCACTTTGTAGATGACTTCAGTAGATACACATGGATTTATCCATTAAAACACAAAGGTGAGGCCATACAATTCTTTAAACAGTTCAAATTGATGGTTGAGAATAAATTTGACGCAAAGATTAAGTGCATACAAACATATGAAGGGGGGAATTTAGGCCTTTTACAAACTTAGTTAAACAGTTGGGAATAGAAATTAGACACTCATGTCCACATACATCAGCTCAAAATGGGAGAGCAGAAAGAAAACATAGACATATAGTGGAAACTGGACTGACATTGCTAGCTCAAGCATCAATGCCTCTCAGGTATTGGTGGGAAGCTTTCCAAACTGCTGTTTTCTTAATAAATCGACTACCAACACCGGTCTTTAGCAACCAAAATCCTCTTGAGAAACTTACCAAAAGAATGCCAGATTACAAAATACTAAAAATATTTGGTTGTGCTTGTTACCTATGTCTAAGACCTTACCAACAACACAAGTTCCAATTCCACACAACCAAGTGTGTTTTTCTTGGTTACAGTGAGTCGCACAAAGGTTTTAAATGTTTGAGTTCAACTGGAAGGATTTATATTTCTAGACATGTCAAATTCAACGAAGAAGAATTTCCATTTAAAATTGGTTTTCTTCACTCTTCACGACCTCAATCTCAAAACACTGAGTCTGTTATATCTTGGTTCCCAGTTCCTAATATCCAAACTCAAACAAATAAACCCAACACCAGCTGTCCTGGTTTATCTAAAGACTCTCTTGCAGGTTCATCAATGTCTAATATCCCTGATCAACACTCAAATCAAGTGAGTCATGATCAGCTTGAAGGGAACTATTTCTCGCCTAGTAGAGATACAGAAAACTCACCAGTGCAGCATACATCAGCTCAAGAAGGCACTCCAAATACATGTATTTTTTATGATTCACAAGAAACTTCTATAGCTCATCAACCAGTGTACGCACCACTTGGAAATAAGCATCATATGATCACTAGAGGAAAGGCAGGAATTTTCAAGCCTAAAGTCTATATAGGGGCGTCTAAAGCTCATCATCTTTGTGAAAAGTCAAATACTACAGAACCAACAAGTGTTTCAGAAGCTTTGCAGATTGTTGAATGGAAGAATGCTATGGATGAAGAGTACAGAGCACTGATGACAAATAAAACTTGGCAACTAGTTCCCTACTCACCTAATATGAATTTAGTGGGCAACAAGTGGATCTACAAACTTAAACACAACTATGATGGTTCAATACAAAGGTATAAAGCAAGACTTGTGGCTAAAGGCTTCCATCAAACACCAGGGGTTGACTTCACTGAAACCTTTAGCCCTGTAGTAAAAGCTTCAACGGTTCGAGTGATCCTCACAATAGCAGTCTCTCAAAATTGGGATATAAGGCAACTGGACATTAACAATGTCTTTCTCAATGGCTCTCTACAAGAAGCAGTGTATATGATGCAGCCCGAAAGGTATGTTGATTCTACTAGGCCTAATGATGTTTGTAAACTACAAAAGGCATTATATGGCCTAAAACAGGCTCCAAGGGCCTGGTATGACAAGCTCAGGTTCACATTGTTGAGGTGGGGGTTCAAGAACACCAAAACAGATTCTTTACTTTTCCATTTTAGAAGAGGTTCAAGAATTATTTTGGTTCTAATCTATGTTGATGACATAATAGTTACAGGTAATGACAGTAATTTGTTGCAAAGATTCACAGCTGAGTTGAACAGAATGTTTGCATTAAAGGATCTTGGGCAGCTGCACTTCTTTTTAGGAATCGAAGTTTACAGAAATCAGAGTGGCATTTTTCTCACTCAAGCCAAATATGTTGCTGATTTGTTAAAGAAATTGGGAATGGAACATCTCAAACCTTGTCCAACACCTATCACAACAGGTAAAGCTCTCTCTATATCTGATGGGAAACCAATGGAGAATCCTACTTTGTATAAAAGTGTTCTTGGAGCCTTACAATACCTAACCAATACCAGACCAGACATCTCATTTGTTATAAACAAATTAAGTCAGTTCCATCAGTTACCAACTGATATCCACTGGTAGGCCCTAAAAAGGGTACTCAGATATTTAAAAGGATCAATTGGGGATGAATTCACATTCAACCTGCACAAAGACTGACTATTACAGGTTTCTCCGATGCAGACTGGGCATGTTGTCCAAATGACAGAAGATCTGTAGCTGGTTATTGTGTTTATCTTGGTGATACTTTGGTGCCTAGTCATCTAAAAAACAACATATTGTAGCCAGGTCTAGCACAGAGTCAGAATACAGAGCATTGGCTCAAGTTTCTGTCGAAATTACTTGGATTCAACATCTACTTCATGAATTAAACTTCCCACTAGCAGCAACTCCAGTAACCTGGTGTGATAACATGAGTGCCAGTGCCCTTGCAGTAAATCCAGTGTATCATGCTCGAACAAAGCACATAGAAATTGATGTGCATTTTGTTTGAGATAGAGTTCTAAGTAAACAACTGGATGTTCGATATGTGCCATCCTATGATCAAGTCGCTGATTGTCTCACCAAGGCACTCTCCCACTCAAGATTCCAGTTTCTCAAGAGCAAACTTGGTGTGGTGGAACCACCCTCTCGTTTGAGGGGGAATGTGAAGACAAAATTGTCTTGACACCTGGTCACATATAATGTGCCAACTCACTGTCCTTTGTAGAGTTTATCAATTGTATAGCTGTAGCAATTCTAGAAGTTTCTTTGGAGCCCATTACTGATCATTCATTGGCTGTGTAATTAAATTGCCACCTATTGTTAGCTAGGGTTGTAAATTTGTATCTTGAATCTTGAATATAAATAGATAGCAATGCCTCAGCCTCTGTAGAGCTGAAGCTAACACCTTTTCTCAAATATTTTGTTTTTCAAACTCTTCAAACATACGATAATATGATATGTAATGCCATTATTTAAACTTTTGTTTATAAACTTATAATAATTGTTCAAGTCACAGGAACTTCCATTGAGATTGAAATGCGATAGCATATTTTTTAGAGAAATGTTTCAATACATTTGGACATATGTACACAACCCACTTATATTGTTATTGTGTCACACAAGTCATTGTGTCATGTGTGACATGTATCTCTCGTGTGATTGATTATTCACGTGACATGATATAATTTGATCGAAAGAAACTTGAGAAACTTTGGGGGAGTAATATTTCAAAAAAGAAAAAGAAAAATAAAAGTACCGGTAAGGTAAAAGATGAAGTGGCACGCCTAACTCATGTTGTTAAATTTTACTAATTCAATACCAACACTTCCACATCAGAAATAATTTGCCAAGTCATTAAAGATTAACCCTTTTTCTTCTCTCTTTACAAGTACTCCTGCAAATCTCAACTCTACAACCTTTTCTTTTGCTCATGGTTGCTCTGTAATGCCCGGCTTCTCCCACCCAAATATTATAAATCACATGCTTCATTAACTTTTTCCAAATTTCCTCTCAAGGTCCTCTTCCTCTCAATCCATTTATTTTATATATTTAAAATAAACAATATTAAAAAAAAAATTGAGGCTTGTTTCTCTTCTTGTTGGAAGAAGTAGTATTAGCGGAGGAAGCACCGGCACTTCTTGTAGACGGAGGAAGCCGTGGGTTCATTGGCAGTATTAATTATTGAGTTTATTAACAATAGGACTCAAAACAACTGTTCAAAAATGGTGGGCAGGGCTGGACCTGAGTTTTTTGATGCCTAAGGCGAAAACCTAAAATAGGCCCCTTTGTTCAGTTTTTTTCAATATATTTATATAATCTTTGGTGAAATTTAATGATATTTATTGAATTTTGAAGTGATTTTTTTGCATGGATGACACAAAAAATGTAATGCAGTTTCGAAAAAAGAATTGAAAATTTTTCAGGTACAAAAACAATTTTTTTTGACTTTATTAAAGATAAAACATTAAAAAAATAACAAAATATGGGAAAAAAATAATTATTGAATCCGAAAAATTATCAAATTTTTACTAGGCATATATTTTAGGGGTGAATTCAAAAAGAGCCAAAAGATTTATGGATTTATTGTTTTTAGCCACAAGTTTATTTTTTATTATTTTCGTCACTTTTTACCACTTTTGAACAGAAATACCCTTAAATTTGAAATTTGAAAAAAATAAAGAAAACAAGCTGACAGGGTGGGACCCATCCATCAGCAAAATAATTGTTAGGGCGGAACCCATCCATCAGCAAAATAATTGTTAGGGTGGAACCCACCCATAAGTAAAATCAAACGACCAAAAGTAAAAAAAAGAAGAGAGAACAGTGAAGAGAGAGAGAGAGAGAGAGATCGTCAACAGTCATGCTTGCCGTTCGCCGTTCGTCGCCGAGAGAGAGAGATCGTCGTCCGTCCTGCTCGCCGTCGCTGTCGTGTCGCACTTGCTCGCGGTCACTGCCTTCGCCTTCGCTGCAGACAAAGAAAGGAAGAGAAGAGAGGCACCGTTCGACGTCGCCTCTGTTCGCCGTTGCCTCGCACCTCCGTCGACTGACCGACCCGCCAACTGTTGATTTGTTGATATCTGGGTTTTTGGCATTCCTAGTTTGGTGAAGAAGATATGGCAGTAAGTCCTCTGTTTTATCTTTTGGATTTCGGTTATTAACTTATTATTATTTATTTTTTTGATAATAATTTTTTAGAAATTACAATTGGGATGATTATTTATAACACCTTCTATGCAACGACACAGATTAAATTGAACCCGCCCATCACTCTCTAAGGTTGGTTTAAAATCGATTGATCAAATAGTTCAGACCTTAAGCCATTCTAGCTAGTTGAATCTGAGGTCTTAAGTTACTTGATATTTGAGTGTCGATTGCTTCAAGTGATGGTGTGCACCCCTAGTTTAGTGCCAACTGTTGACACCTCTCATTTTTCATTTTTTAATTTGTAAATTTTGTTGAATTATTAGAAGTAGTAGTTCAGGGAGAATACTTACGCAGATTGATTAACAAATGAGTGTCATTATAGTGGTGAGTGGTGTAGTGATAGTTTGTTAAAGAAGATGTACAGTTGAGACTTGAGAGTCTTGAGGAATAATGTTTTTCATATACAATAACATTTTCAAAAGAGTTCATATAATTGTTTCTTAAATTTCATTTTTTTATTATTTTTTTAACTGGAATCAGTGGAATGTTTCCTTTATGGGATTGATTGAAAAAGAAGAAAAGTAGATAGGTTAATTACTTTCATATACATTGGCATGTAACTTTCATAGACAATGGCATGTAACTTTACTGGAATGTAACTGATGTTATTTGTATGTGATTTTATAAATGGAAAGTATGAATTATGAGGATTTCCTCCTAAAACCGAAGGATGAGTGAATTACAAAGTCAACCACGAACGTGTATTGTATTCTGAACGCCCTTCCGGACATTGTTAAGGTTCTCCGAAAAGTTAGAGAATTAGTTGTTTTTAGGGATGGGGAACCAAAAACGTTCCCAAGTTTAGGGAGGAGATGGCACTAGGAATTTTTGCAAATAGTGTACCGGTAGAATGATAACTTACTTGGTGTATCATTTTTGATTTTGAAGTTTTTAAGGTTGACAATCTCATGTACTTTTTGAAGTTTCAACTCCCAAATTTATTAAGGTTATTAAGGTTGACAATCTCATTATTGTATGTTTCTATCAATGTAGTCCCCATTATTCTTTTATTTATTTTTTAAATTTCAATGATACGAAAATAAAATTATACTAACAAAAACTCAATTGGCATGTAACTTAAAAATACAATAGCATGTAACTTCATAATACACTGGCATGTAACTTGTTAACACCCCTGGCATGTAACTTGTTAACACCCCTGGCATGTAAAAATACTGGAATTCGATCTTGTAAGTAATCAATAATATCCTGGCATGTAACTTCAAATTACACTGGCATGTAACTTGTTAACAACCCTGACATGTAAAAATACTGGAATTCGATCTTCTAAGGAAACAAGAATATCTTGGCATGTAACTTCAAAATACAAAGGCATATAACTTGTGAAACAACTGGATTTTGATCTTTAAAGTGTTCAAGTAAGGAAACAAGAATACTGTCATGTAACTTCAAAACATAAGGGCATGTAACTTAAAAACATAAGGGCATGTAACTTAAAAATAAACTAGCATGTAAAAATACTGGAATTAGATCTGAAAAATACATGAATTCAATACTGTTATGTAACTTCAAAATGTCTGCAATATGAAATATAATATTTCACCAATACATTTAAGAATTAAAACATCATTGGTAATAACTAAGTTGTACCACTAACTTCCGGTGTTAATGGACATTTTTGTGAATTATGGCCTTCTTCTCCACATTTTCTGCACCTGTACGGTCTACGTGGTCGCTTCGATGTTACAAATGTTGCAGATGTTGCATATGGTACAGGAATCTGACATGGTTGAGCATTCTGACAATTTTGTCGATTGTGATCGGATTTACCACAAATTGTGCAATTTCTTGTCTTTCCATTTCTATGTTCCCTGGCCAATTTAAATCTCTTCTTTTTTGGCCTTCCAGCTTGCGCACGAAAAGGAAGCGGATAAACAACCCTTGATCTCACATCTTTAGGAATAGTCCATTCACTAGGATGGCCAACAGGGAAGATGTTCCCGGAATATGCTTCAACCCAACAAGTAATTTTGTAGCAATCCCCACAGAAATCTGCAAAAGGCTTCTTCACGAACCTATGAAATTAAAACGTATGAGTAATTTAATGAATCAAAATTGGTAAGAACCAACACCTACACCATCATCCACACCATCATCCGAGTTATCGGTGTCAATGTTGGGTATCAACACATTATCTGAGTTATCGATGTCCGATGCCTGAATGTTCTCTTGATCATGAATGGTTTCATCAATACCTACAATTGGGTCTGATATTGGAATAGACCCACATGCTGCTAGTTGTTAGACAAACCCATCATACCCAAGTTGTGGAGTAGGTTGGTATGATTGTAGAAGAAAATTCGACTGTAGTAGGTTGTCATCTTCATCCACTGTAGTACTATTCTGCACACAATTTGTTGGCCCCTTCTGACAAATGGTGACATAAACCGCTGGTATGAACTTATCTTCATCCATCATACATGACACCTCATTGTCATTCTCAATTATCGGTCGAGCAACACCAATATCCGTAGAGACCAATGAGCATAATTCTATGGTGTACCTAGCAGTATCAACTTTGGCAACATCTTGTACCAACTTAACCAATGGATCATAAGTCAAACCTCTAGGAACATGGACCCACTTTGTCAAACCACCCTCGTAAGAATTGCCCACCCAACTTCCACTGTGATAGATGACCAATCTCTTCGTATCCATATTCTTGCATGTCAAGTATTTCACTATAAATCAAAATTACAAAATCACATGTAAGTTAGAAATAAACTAGCATGTAACTTTAAAACAAACAGACATGTAATATTAAATCAAACTGGCATGTAACTTTGGTACAGAAAATAAAAAAATCTAGGTTTCACTAAAAATTGAATCCACTATCTTATTCTTCATATCAAACAATGTATAATTGCAAAAAAATAACAGGAGATTGATTTCACTATAAATCAAAATTACAAAATCATATGTAAGTTAGACATGTAAGTTAGACATATAACTTTAAAACAAACAAGCATGTAACATTAAAACAAACTGGCATGTAACTTCGGTACAGAAAATTAAAAAATATAGGTTTCACAAAAAATCGAATCCACTATCTTAATCTTCATATCAAACAACATATAATTGTAAAAAAACAATAGAAGATTGATTTCACTATAAATCAAAATTACAAAGTCACATGTAAGTTAGAAATAAACTGGCATGTAACTTTAAAACAAACTGACATGTAACATTAAAACAAACAGGCATGTAACTTCGGTACAGAAAATAAAAAAATCTGGGTTTCACTAAAAATCGAAACCACTCTCTTAATCTTCATATCAAACAACATATAATTGTAAAAAAAAAAAAACAACTGGGAAGGGGATACCTACATTCTAGAAGGTTGTTCGGCTCCAAATCTACTTCAAGAGACGAAATGGAAGAAACGAAATGGAAGAGACAAAATGGAGGTCGACGAAATGGAAGAGACGAAGTAGAGGTCGCCGTCGCTGGATTCAAAGATAAAAGTCACAGATCTTGTTTTGAGAGAGAGAGAGAGAGAGAGAGAGAGAGAGAGAGAGAGAGAGCATATTTGATTTTGAAAGATAAAAGTCACACAAAATTAGATGAAGAGAGAGAGGCAAATTTTGGGAGGGAAATTTTGGTCCAAGTAAAACAAAATTCAGGGCAGTTTTGGCAATTCAAGCACAAAGATGACAAAAACAATAAAAATTAAACTTTTGACTAAAAACAATAAGTCCATAAATTTTATGATCATTTCTTGCAATTTCCTCTATATTTTAATTGATATGTCAAATGAGGAGTTGGGTTTTGTGAACATGTATGATGCATCATGCATAAAACCCTAAATCGATCAATTGAATCATCAAAGAACCAAAATAGAGCTAAGAAAGAAAGTGTGTGAATAGACTAGAGAGTTGAGAGCCTAGAGAGTTGAGAGAGATTGAAAGAAATCGAATTTAGGCTTTGGTGGCTGGAGAGAAAAATAAGAAACCCTAAATCATTTAGCGATTTAGATGGTATACCAATATATTTGGAAATATATATATTATATTTGGGTTTAACAAACATTTCTCTTTGGACTTTGTTTGTCCAAGCTGTGCCCTTATTTATTTTATTTTTTGTTTTGTTTTATTTTAACTTTTAGGCTTCCTTTTTTTATGGGTCTTTTTTTGATCTGAAACATTTGAACTAATACTCAAAACAAATATTTAGACTTTTTATGATCTAAAATAAAACAAAATGGACCCTTAAACTAATACTAAATATGACCCCTTTATAAAGGGGCCTGGGGTGGCCACCCCTCCTGCCAAACAGTAGGGCCGGCCTTGATGGTGGGACATGTGCCTACATTTAATTTTTTTTCTTTTCTTTTTCTATAAATGTAGACACATGTGATGAAAATTATTTTTGGGCTGCTGATTTGAGTCCTTAAAATTAATGATGTGATGAAAATTTATTAATTAGGTGTGCCATCTCATCCTTTATCTTAGAGGTACCGAAGTTTCTCTCAATTTGATTGTGTTGAATGTGTACGCTACTAGTAACATTAGAATTGATTGATTGGGCAGGGCAACAAAACGGATCCGTGGGCCGTGTAAAAGTCAATCCAGAATTTTAACACATTCAATTATGGGTGTATTTTTACACTTCATAAAAACTGTTTGTATTCCTGTAAAATTGTATGTGTACCGATTTTTTTTTTATAAAAAAAATTTGTACATTTCCATTAAAAATTTTAAAATATTCAAATTTGTAAATACACCCCATATTTTACCAAATTATCCTTACTCTTTAGTTTGTATAAATACAACAAATTATAAAATTATAAAATAATCAAAAGAAAAAAAAGTAACGAAGAAAGCTCCACGGTCTCCACATTTGGGTTGCATTAGAGGGTTTTTTGTTTTTAAGAAATAACATAGGGAGTGAGAAAAAGACAGGCAAACTGGAACATGAGAAAAGATCAAATAAATTTAAAATAGACAACCCTTTAATTCCAACTTCCAAGAACCAAAAACAAACTTTAAGGGATAAAAATTTAAAATAATCATCCAATCTATCTCAACTAACAAAGAATAAAAACTTGTAACTGGATTTAGAGAAGTAAGGGGATACAAAGGGTTAATTTAGATTTAAATGAAGACCAAAATCAAACACTCATATTCAACATCTCTCCCTCTCTCTGTCTTTCTTATGTGTAGTTTTTTTTTAATAAAAAATAGACATTTTATTATTTTCAATTAATACAGTTAACATTATGTTCAAAATATAGTTAATTATGAATGTTTAATAAAATGTTCAAAATATTAAATATTGTATTATTATTTTAATATTTTTAATTTCTTTATTTAAAGGGTAATTTTAGAATTTTTTTAAAAACCACTAATATGGGATTATGGGGTGCGTGTGCAATTTTATAGGAATGCAAATATCGCCGCCACTCTTCAATTATATAAGGAAGTGGCCAATTTAGTGGGCTTAAACTTTTGTGCACTACAAAGTGATAATTTTCAAAAGGGCAAAATTAGGTTGTATACCTTTAAATACTCTGTATGGGCTATGAAAGCATTTGATGACTGTGCCCTGAGAGTGAGTGACTACTTTGGGCTCATCCATCCAAATCCATACATGTAAATCTCTCATTCAAAAAACAATAACACCAAAAATGACCCTCTAAAATTCTAAATCAATTAACAAAACACTTCTTTTCAAAATAATAAATTAATTTATGTTAATATTATACAGAAACACTCACTGAAACAGTATAGTTAGTCAAAGATTAAATATATATATTATTTTTTATTTTTTGTATTATATTATAATTGAATATATCTTACCCTAAAATATCTTCATATTGAACAAAAAAGCTCATGGATTTCAAATCTCACTTACAAGTTACAACACTAAAGGTAGAGTTTGGTTTTATATTTATTGTAATAAAACAATGTACATGGGAAAAATTGAAAGTAAGCACCCCCATACTTTAATACAATGAAAACCTTTAATGTAATTTAATGAGTTTATTTGGTATATGTATGACAATATTTAAAAGATTAAAGGTGGAATTTTTTTGGGTGCGAAGGATTATTTTTTCTAATGTTCCAATTTTTTTTTAAAATATTTTAGCTTTAAAAGTCATTAATAAATAGTTCACATGATAAGAAAAAAAATTTCAAAAAATCTTTCTGATGTATATTTTATTTTTCTTATAATTGTGTTTGTGTGATTTATATACCTTCTTAATTACTAAAAGATCAAGTTGTTGTAATGCATACAATCTCTCTTTTAATGTACAAAATGGAAGCATAAATATGGTTCAATCTTGAAGTTAAATTTTTTTAAGTTAATATAACCTCACTATAATCATTCTTAATTTAAACACACTTCAAAATGTTAAAAATGGGAATGGTTTTTCATTTACAATGAATGATTTTGAACTTTTAAATGAGTATAATCAAATCTTATGATCTTCAACTAACAAAACAAAATAAGAAGGACAAAAGTTTAAGGCTGTTCGGTAACGTTTTCATTTTTCGTTTTCTGTTCTCTCATTTTTTTTTTCGAGAAATTAATTTTTGTATTTTTTGGATTCGTAAACACGTCTAATAGCAATTGTTGAAAACGATATACAGAGAATGAAAACATAAAAAACGTGTACGGTAGGTTATAGATCTTTTAATATTAAAATATAAGTTAATAGGTAATGGATCTTGCCATGTGTACAAATATTAATAGGTAATGGATCTTTTTATATTAAAATGTAAGTTAAAAATTATTTTTTTATGACAAAAGTAAAAAAAAAAAAGTAATGATTTGACTCGTAGGTCCCACCAAAAACGAGAACATTAAATTGAAAACAAATATTTGTTTATTTCTATAAAGCTATCTTTCGCAGCATTAAATCGGAAAAACTGATTTCAATATTTTTAGTGTTTTTTTTTTTAATAATGATTGGTATGGGTTGGTATTCAAAATACCGACCCCGCCAATAGAAGTGTAGTACATGTTATTTTTTCTTTTATTTTTTATATTTATCTTATAAATTGGACCACATGTTACACTCCAATTAATAGGATCGGTATTTTAGATATCGACCAATCAACACCAAAATATTATTCTTTTACTTTTGTTTTTTCCAAAACTTTACCAGATGTGTTCTCTTCATTTTTCAACCTCAAAAAACAGAAAAATAGTTATAAAAAATAACACCGAACGCCCCCTACGTGATTAAGCAATCAATCTCTTAACACTCATATTTATGAGATTGTGGATTTGAATATTATTTCTTTCTTTAGTTTCTAAATTTGTAAAACCTAAATAAATAAATAAATTTCAACCCGTTATTACAAATATATTATTATTATAAAATAAAAAATTTATGTAAGTTGAGATGAAAAGAAGTATATATCTTATATCTATATCTATATATTTTTTTTGTCGTATGTAATATTTTTCACACATAAAAATATCTCTATATGTGGTAGTATATAGGATATCCTGAAGCCATCACATGGTGGCCCACTAACACGTGCAAAATTGAGACGTTTGAACACCCCCCCTAAACTCTAAAGACTTAAAGAGGTAGAGTCTATAAAGATTACCTATCAGTTTGGTCCCTCCTAGATAAATTCTATAGTGTCCCAATAATGAATCTTTGGATTTAATATGGACATGTGGAATGTAGTATGGTCCAATTTTTCAATCAAATTGAATGAATCTGCAATATTAGATTCTCCCTACTCCCTTGTCCCTTCTTCGTAGGCCCATCTACATCATGCTATTGATAGGGCTTGCAATTTGTTAACACGACACGGATTGACAGAATAGGTCAACACAATTCATTATTCATATCAATTTTGGGTTTAATCGTTTATCGCGACCGACTGTTGTTCCTGTCTGTTTGGAAAAGCTTCTTTACTAACTAAAAGATTTTTTTTTTTAATAATTCTTTTTTTGTGTCGTTTGATTGTCAATCAGTAGAGTTTTTAGATGATTAAAAAAGTTGTTTTACGTATACTTTGAGAATCTCAAATTTTAAGCTTTTCTAAGTAGATCTTTTTTTAGCTTTTTTAATAACATTAAAATATCTAATATAACCCTATCATTTAAAATAGTTTTTGAATATTTTGTTAATCCTATCATTTAAAAAAGTTTTTTTCCGATTGACAACCAAACGACCAATAACTTCTCATTAAAAACTCTACTCCTAAAAGATCTGCTTGAAGAAGCTCTTCTAAACGGAGCCGAATCCACTTGGAGGCCCGGAGGGGCCCTATGCTTAAATCTTTTTATTTAATTTTTTATTATTATTTTTATTTATTTAAAAAAAAAAATTTATCATAACCCTTGACCCCTCTAAATTTAAGAAAGCTGGCTACCGAAACATATTAAAATATAGTGTCAAGAATTCATGTGATGGCTATTAAAGAAATACTAGTTACAATGTTTTTTTTTTTTTGTTTTTTTTTGTTTTTTTTTTGTTTTTGAAAAGGAATAGTAGTAACAATGTTGAATCATATAGTGCAAATGGCAATAATTTAGAGGCAGCTTTGGGCAATATCATGTGTCATGCATTTGTTTTTCATGGTTGGTGGTGGCGCAAACTTTGGCCTTTATCATGTGTCAAAGAACATGATCATTGACTTACATTCTACGTTACATATCAGACACTTTAGCAAAAATTATGGACCGATGACCTTAACTTTAGTGTACATATAATAATAATAATAACATAATTAACGACAATGCATTTCACATTTCATATTTTCATGATTAGAAGTTGTAAGAATCTTCTTGTTTTATTATCTGCTGTGATATATATGATATGATTTTCCTTGAACATTCATCGAGACAAGCTAAAATAGCATGATCATCAACTTTTTCAACGCAGTTTTAAAGTTTGAATTTGATAGACCTTCAATGATCTAAAATGGTCTTGTGGAAGAAAAGATTTGCACTTATTCAACTTTCAACAACCTAACTGTATATCTATAGCTACGTAAACCTAATGTATTTATTATAAATTTATTGCTACACAAATCAAATCATAATTAATATATTATCTCAAGGTGGCAATTGCAGAAAATAACAAAACTTGGGTTAAAAAGATAAAAATATCTTAACATTACAAAATGAGTAATGCTAAGCTGGCTTCCTAAATGAGTGTCAACATCACATCATTCACAATATAATCTCATGATTTTGGAAAGAATTTGGAAAAAAAAAATTGGAAAGTCTAACGTTACTCTTAAAAAATTTATTGTTTATATAATTATCTATATAACAAAAAAACCTGACTTTACAAAAGCAAAACTAGCCAACATAGATCCGAAATACCTTTAAGCTTTATTGATCGAGTTCGTGTTTTCAAGGATATCATCCCGGTGTTCCATACCCGATACTACACCCCACAATACACATGCTGTGTCACATAAGGGCGGAGAGAAAGGGGGGCTGGAGGGGTCCATGGCCCCCCCACTCCCTTAAAAAAAGTCTCCAAAATTTACGTATAAAAATTACAAAATTATTACTAAGTTTCAATTTGTTTTCACTTTGGTCCCCCTTAATTTGTTGGTTTTTATAAATATCATAGAATAATCATTCTTTATAAATTCATTTGCCGCGCTTTTGGAACAATATCAAAGACTCAAGAAGTCTCCGAGTGGATTACTTTCCGCCCATTGAAACTGACCAAAAGATTCACGTTAATGGCAAAGCTGATACCATAAAATCTAAAATGACTTATAAGAAAACACAGAATCTCCATGCTTTTTATTTCAAATGGTCACACTTGTCAACCAAACACCTAATTCATTTTTATATATAAGATTAAAGATAAAACAAAATTAACCTTTTTTATTACTTGGTTGTTAATTGTGACTTGTGAGTTGACTTGTGGGTCTTAGTGACACAAAACGTTCATGCACTACTTGTACATCATTACATAACTGCAGGTGTCCCGATGGTCCAGACTCCAGACTCCAGACTCCAGACAAGCCTAGGTTACCACATCAACCCACATGCAGCCGAGAGAGACAAAATAATTGTATAACAATTTCAACTTGTTGGGCCCATCAAATCTGTTTGGGCCCAGATAACTCCAACACCTACCAACAACCTTTCTCTTGGATTTTACGAAATTTGACATGCTTTGAAAGACAATTCCAAACCCACCCATAGTTTTCTTTTGTCTTCTCCTGCTTTTCGGGTCACAGCTTCTAGAGATGCACGTTTGGGGAATGGTGATGGATATAGGTCCCCATATCCCTATCCCCATCCCCATCCCCATCCCCACTTCCCAGACCCTTCCCCCATCCCCCCCCCCCCCCCCCCCCCCCCCCCCCCCCCCCCCCCCCCATTTCCCCATTTCCCCATTTGGGGAAAATAGGGATGGGGAATTTTGGGAGGACCTCGTTTTCCCCATTTTCCTCGTTTTTCCATCCCCATCCCCAATTCCCCATTTTCCTCGTTTTTCCCTATTTTCCTCGTTTTCCCCGTTCCCCAATTTCCCCATTTGATTAAAAATTATAAATTAAACTAAAAAAACAAACATTTCAATAAATAAATAAAAAACAAATTAAAGAGTAAATGTGTATATATACTTAGGGAGTTAGAGTTTTCAAAGAATAAAATAAAAATTAAAAATATATATTATAATTATATTTATATATGTTTGGAGGAAATTGGGAAATAGGGATGGGGGACCTCCCCCCCATCCCCATCCCCATCCCCATCCCCATTTCAATTTGGGGATGATTTTCATCCCCATCCCTCCCCATTTCCTCATTTTTTCCCAAAAAAAAAATCCCCAAATGGGAATGGGGACGCGGGGAATTGGGGCACTGGGGAAAAATGTGCATCTCTAACAGCTTCTTTCTTCTAATTTTTTTTTTTCCTATGTGGTCAACTGGTCATCAATGATGCAAGATTGCATGTTTGAAACTTTGAACTTTCTAAAGCATACTCACGATACTTCAACAATTATCGAGATATGACAAGATGAGGTTAATTCAGTGGTATATCCTTCACACATATACTATGAGATTGTGGGTTCGAATATCTTTTCCTTCCAAAACCTCGAATTATTGTAACATTTCAACAACAAAAAAAAAGTATCGAGATATACATATCGCCAACTGCTAGGGAGAATCGAGAAGACTAGCGTTGTAGGCAAAGAAAGGGTAAATACACTGACCTCCCCTAAAGTTTGACATAAATACAACTAGAAAACAAGTATGTATATATTTACTTAGACCTTCTCTACTCTTAAAATTAAATTAATAAAAAGATTAAATTGCCCTTAGTTATTACAATTTAAAAATGAAGATTATACATTTTTTTTAATAACAAATTAAACTAAAAAAGATAATTTAAAAATGAAGATTATATTTTTAAGAGCACGGGAGGTTTGACTAGATAAATGCAAACTTGCTCGCTGGTTTCATTTATGCAAAACTTCATGGGATGTCAATGTATTTACCCCGACAAAGTATACCTAGCAAATTGTCTACAATATTTATGATAATAAAGTAAATAGACAAGATGGGATCTATCTAGAGATTTGCCCGTCACACCTACACCCAAGGTTGTGGGTTTGAGTCGGTCCCTCTCCCTAAATTCCGAATTATTGTAATATTTCAAATATATATATATAAGTGAATTATTATTAGTGAGTGAATTTAATTTATGTCATAGTATGAAGATGCGATAAATTAATAATAATAATAATCTCAAATTAGTACGTGTTAGAGATTCTCCTTACATAATTGTAAAGAATACAAATTAGAATCATACCTAATAAGTATTAGAATCACAGCTAATAAGCCTAATAGAAGATCATTTAGCTTTTGTTTTTATGACCAAAACAAATCTAAATACTCCATTTTAGAGCTCAAAACAAATAGTCTTAAAAACCAATTAACGAGCACCAAGAAGATAGAATATTTGAAAAATGAAGTTAATTATGAATATGTCTCTATCTCATTCTAAGATGGAGAATGCCGAATGGTTATCATCATTGATCAACAACATGCGTGATTGATTATATATGCATGATGCATGCATCAACTCGATCACTATCACTAGAAGGATAAAAGTAAGTTATTAATCCAAGATTGGAGGAAATTATATAAATTCAATGAGTTTGACTTTTACCCATCTTCTCATATAATGCAATAAAAAAGATTTCTTATCGTCAACTCAATTAACCCAACAAAACAAGACACGAATTAGATAACATATCGGTCTTGTTTATTAATCGATTAAAAATGATTATAACTTAGCCGACCAACAAGACAATGTAATTTCTTTCCCTTCTTTATTTTATAGATAATATGATCACTTCACTTTAGTTAATAATTTGAATAATTGGGTAAATTATGATTAAAAAAGAAAAAGATAGAAATTAAAGCAAATTAACCTACCCCAGTTGAACTTAACACTGTAACTGTTTCCATTCAAAAAGGTTGGGTGGAGACATTTGCTTTTTGAATACATTTTCAGACAACAAAGAGGAACCGTAACATGTGTAGCTTTTCTTATTAGAATCAAGGAAAGCCACTCTTTTTAAGTTTCATAGGTTTCATATCTGCCTACCTGCCGTCTATCTATCCCCATTAATTAATTAATTAATTAACTAATTAAAATTAGAGTAATGTTAGATATTACACCTAAAATCACAACTTTTTCATCATAACACATATGATAATTGATGTATCAATTGGTCACTGAATACACATTAATAATGATTTATCTCATTTATCTATATATCCACTCACCAAAGTTGTGATTTTAGATGTGATATCTAACATTACTCTTTCATATAATAATCATAGTTTTTGTGACATTTATCTCACATAATATACTATTAATAATATTTTAGTTTTAATGGGGTACTTTAGGGTTCTTTAACTTCTTTCATATTCAATGGTTAAAAACAAAGCAAAGCGAGCAGGACTGCAGGACTTGTTGCGCATACAATACAATACAAATTAAATAAATACATTGATGTTACTTCTAATTAAAGTATCATTTGTCTAATTTCCATCTTTGACGATGAGATTGAAATTATATGGCCTCGTGGAACACATAGACAAGTGTTGGAAACTCAGAGTAGAAGTTTTTTTATTTATTCATTATTATAAATATTTTTTATTTTTTAGCTTGTAGGAGTCATATATAGCTAGGGCCCAGACGATATATATATAAATATAAATAATGGGGTTCCTTTAGTGTATTGGTGCATAGTTTGTAATTATATATTTTTTAAATCACATATAGCTACATTGGGATGAGATGAGGTTGATCTGATAGTAAACCCCTCACACATGTTCCACAAGATTAGAGATTCGACTTTCGAGTCCTCCCCTATCCCTAAAATACCCTGAATTAATATAATACCCCCAAAATACCTTGAATTAATATAATACTTAAAAAAAAAAAAAAAACCTATATTGAAAAATTTCCTTATTTTGACATGATCACACATAACTCACATACGATCCTCTACAACAATAAATTATACTTAGTACACTGCTGTACACTAGAATGCTCCATATATATCTTTAAAGAACAAGTGTTGCCAAGTATTCTAGTTTACTTCTACGGGTATGAATGTATGACGGGCTTCAGCGTTGAGGTCTCCAGCAGTACTTAGGGTTGCACATTGGGGAAATGGGGATGGATATAGGTCTCCCTATCCCCATCCCCACTTCTCAAACCCTTCCCCATCCCCCCCATTTGGGGAAAATGGGGATGGGGGAGTTTTGGGGGGAGGTCCCCCCATCCCCATCCCCATCCCCATCCCCATTTCCCCATTTTTCCCGTTTACCCCATTCCCTCATTTCCCTATTTGGTTGAAAATTACAAATTAAACTAAAAAAAATAAAAAAATTCCATTACAAATGCAAAAGAAAATACATTACAAAATAATGTCAAATATATATATATATATATATATATATATATATATATATATATATATAATTGTTTTTATAATATCTTAAGGGAAATGGGGAAATGGGGATCCCCATCCCCATTTCACTATATTAATGGGGAAAATGAGAAAATGGGAAAATGGGGATGGGGGAGGGTCTCCCCATCCCCATCACCATTTCAATTTGGGGATGATTTTCATCCCCATCCCCATCCCCATCCCCATCCCCATCCCCATACCCCCCCACCCAAAAAAAATTTCCTCCAAATGGAGATGGGGATGGGGAAGCGGAGAAATGGGAATCCGGGGAAAAATGTGCAACCCTAGCAGTACTGCTATGTTAATCAAATGCACAAAAATCAACGTTTTTTATTTATTTATTTATTTATTTTATAGTTGGAGTTGACTTATCAAATTGCGGGTGTTGGGAGTTGAGGAAGTGAATGGGATTTTAAATGGAGATGGCTGCTGAATTCATGGGCACTACAGTCATTTAAATATGGAGACAGGGATATTATCGGAAATTAATGATTTATTTATGAATTTATGATGCACCCTCGTAAAGAGGTAAGGAATTTAGAGCCGGTGGTGGCACACTGCACAATGGCCGCACCGGACTGCAAAACTTGGGCGCAGATTCAGGTGTCGCGAAATTTATTGCGTAAACAACAGCTCGTATAGTGTACTTTTTATTTTATTATTAAAAGTTAACATATATTAAAGGGTAGGGTCATTGGTCATACCACCTTACTGATCTAATAACGTTATTGAACTTAATAATTACCATTGGATTGGATAAAAACAAATCCAATAGATGTTATTAAAATTTGAAATTAATATCTTTTATTACAGTAAAAACTTAAAACATTTTCAACCTGTTTTTTTTTTTTTTTCAAATAATTAATAATAGTAAGAAAAAAGAAATTATATCCGATGATAAACGATTTAATTTTATTTTTTTTGAAAAGGGATTTAAATTACTTAAAAAAAGAAAAGAAAAAGGATTTAAATTTTTTTTTAAATATGTATATATATATATATATATATATATATATATATATCTGATTTTAACATTATGAAAAAAAGATAATAAAAAAGAAAACCGTCAAATTAATGGAACCCTAAATCAGATTGTCTTCATAATTCTTTCATCTTCATCTTTTTATTTTATTATTTTATTTTTTTATAATTATTATTCTAAAGGAACCCTAAGCCAAATTTATATCTTCTCCCTCCTTTAGAATCCTAAAGAGAGTCCTCCAGGTTGTGTTTGCTCACAGATTTATCAAAGAATATTAATTATTTTTCTCTCACTATATGTGGTTTAAAAAAAGAAGGTACTTTGTCCATCTTTGTTTCAAAATATATAAGTTCTGAATTTATAATGGATTTTTTTTAATAAAAATTTTGTTAATGGAAATCATGTGATAGTTTTTTAAAATTCAAGTCAACGTTATTACAACTTACAACTTTTACGTTACACATCAAACTAGGGGTGGGCATCCAAACCACCAAACCGATCAACCCGCCCAAACCAAACCTATTTAAGCGGGTTGGTTTGGTTTCGTTTCGTTAAATAAAATAAACCAATTGGGTTGTTTTTGAGCAACCCAATTGGTTTGGGTTGGTTTGTGGGTTGCGTTTTATCAAACCGTATAACCCAACCCAAACCATTATATATATATAATTATTATTATTATTATTACTACTTAAATTATCGGAGAAAACAAATAAAAACTAAAGTTAACCCAGTGCAACAAGAAGTGAACTTCGAAATTTCAAAGTGGTTGCTTTGACAGTGGTAGATATTATTAATTTAGAAACTTAAACGATTTAGTTTTATTTTATAAGTTTTGGCCGTTCTGCACTTGAGTTAAATTTAGTATTATAAATTAGTATTATTATTTATCTTATTGATAATTGGTTTAACTATTTATATTGATAATTTGATATTATTAAATTTATTCAAATAAAAAATAATATAATTATTTACTTAAACCGTTAAACCAAAAACCGATTTTTATTGGTTTGGATTGGTTTAGTTTTATCTTATAAATGGTTTGGTTTGGGTTGTAAAAAATTAAACCGATTTTATAATGGTTTGGTTTGGGTATAGTCAAACCCAACCCAAACCAACCCATGCCCACCCCTACATCAAACCAGTGTGAAATTGTTACTATAAACATTTTAACTACAACTTTCTACGTGAAACTTGTTACAAAACACATATATTTTGTTAGCCATATAAATCGAGTTGTTACATGCTACGTCAAAGTTGTTACAACCTACAACTTTATTGTTACACATCATATCGGATTTGTTACAACATTAAATCGTTATCACATACATCTTACTTAATTTATTTTTATTTTTATTTTATTATGTAAAACTTGTTACATAGCACATATATTTTGTTAGGGTTAAAAAATTAAATGGCACTTTTTTGAGGTGGTCTGGTGCAAATAGCACCACATTAATAAGTCTAGTTTAAATAGCACTAAAGTATGTGCTCGGACAAAAATACCCTCATATTAGGCATCAGACATCTTTCATCCCACTTTAATTTACTGTCCCCATCACATTGCTTTCATCCCGTTGACTGAAGGAAAGAGGAGAGAGAAGCAATAGCGACATCCACCGACGGCGACACCGCGAGGTCTTCGACGGCACCGGCGACAACAGCGACGACTTCGACGACACCGACGACATCAGCGACGACTTCGACGGTAGCTGCACGTCTGATCAGCGACACCTCCAACAGTTCCCTTCAATCACGGTTTGAGGTATGTTCATTTGGGTTTGAGTTATGTTTATTGTGGTTGAAGGTGTTATTTTTTTTTAATCAAATTGTGCTGTAGAGTTTGGTGGTGGTCCCGTTTCTTGCTTTCTCTTATTTGTTTTTGTTGGTTGTGGTTGCTATCCTCTTCTTTCTGTTTTGATTTGGGGTTTCGTTCCCTGCTTTTGTTGTTTGTGTATCTGTTCTTGACGATTGGTTGTCGTCCTCTTGCCTTTGTGGCCTAATAAAATGCTATTTTTTTTAAAAAAAAATGAACTAAAATTCGAATCACAAACAACCAATATGACAGAGCTGGAGTTTCAGTGGATTTACATTTATATTTACAGATCTATCAAGGCCTTCTTTTTCATCTTCTCAGACTTTAAAAACATATTGATCTACATCTAAAATTCCCTCTTTGCATTTTTTGTACATCAAAACTTTGTTCGTCTGTTTGGAGAAGGTTTAATTTCAATTTTGATTTCAATTTAGTTTATATTTTTAGGGTTTCAATTTTGTTTTGGGACTTATATCATACTTTTTGAGACTTTTGTGGTATATTCAGGACTTATTTTAGTATTGTCAAGACTTATTTATATATATTCAGGACTTATTTAAGGATTGTCAAGACTTATTTAGCATATATAGCAGAGTTATTGATAGAGTTGATGATATCTTTTTTTCAATACAACTGTTTTGTTTATTGATAGAGTTATTGATAGAGTTACATATGTTTGTTTATTGTGAACAATACACATAGAAGGAAAAATGAAATAAAGAGTTACATATGTTTGTTGAAGGAGCAAAACCTTCTAGATAAGCCTCCCACAAGTTGTTCGAATTGCTTCATCTTATGGAACTTGCCTAACTTGTCCTTAATCCTAGAAACCTCTCAAGGGTTCATTATCGCATGCATGAATGTAATTAGGGTGGTTGGACCTCTTTTTCTTGCGGTGACCAGATCTACATCAAGAATGGCCAGTGTTGTCTTACAAGTGGACTGCCAAACAAATTGCATGGGCGAGAGGGAAAAACGTTGGCGGCTGTCGTCCGTGGAATGAGGTCGATACGGTATGTTATGATACAAATGGAATTCAATTATTCTTAAATGGAAATTGGAAAAAGGTATTCATTTATTCTTTTTACATTTACCACCTGATATTATTATTCATCCTCTTTCGTTTGTATTTGATCCAGCTATTAATTCCGGTGAATGTTGGAGGCGGTCATTGGTTAATGGCTAAAGTGGGACTAACACTACGATCCATCCGTCTATATGATCCAGTGGGGCAGCCAGTTGAGTACCAAGTCCGCAATCAACAACTTGCTTGTTTACGGTGGTTTCTGCCTTCAATGCTTAATCAAATTTGTTTTTACAAAAAGAAACGGAAGGGCACAAATATGAATCCAGACCCATTTCATATGGAGTTAGTACCACCACATAACTTTCCCCAACAAAAAACTGGGTAAGTAACACAACTATAATGCTTACATAGATTTGAAATCTTTATTCTATTTATAAGGAAATTAACTTCTTGTAAAAGTTTTTACAGTGGCAATTGTGGAGCACTCACATTAGCATTGATTGAGCATACTGTGGTAAAGAGAAAGAAGTTGAATTGGACTGATGAGCAAATGCCTCATATGCGACTGAAAATGGCTGTGGAAGTTTTTTCAAACTCCATTGTTTCGGTCTAGTGAATGCGATTACAATGGATGGATATTTTGTTTATTACGGACGGATGTATGAATGTATTTATCATGTTTATTAACAACGGATGGATTTTTTGTGAGGATATGTATTTAAATGCAAATTCAAATAATAAAAAATATCATATATTTATTTAAATCACATAAGATTATTGTGAGGATATGTATAATCCTTATCTAATTATCATTTAAAATTATTTAACACAATTATTTAAATTAAATTAAATTAGATTATTACATTTAACACAAGTTAACTGGATATTTTTTATTATTTGAATTTGCATTTAATTTAATTAAACATTTATAATATAACAGATTTAAAATAGTAAAAAATAAATAAAAATTTTAAACTATTATTATTTTTAGACAATAATAATATATATTGTTTAATTTTTAAAATATTTTTGATGTATTATATTTTGAAATTAATATTTATTTGAGTTAATTATATAAAATATTTGTAACATAATAATTTTTGAATCAAAATTTCATTTTAAATATCTATAATTATTTTATTGTTTTTTATTTGATAAATCACGTGTAATATAATTTTTGTACAATCTAACAAATTTTAAAAAACATCTAAAGGAACGTCCTGTAAGCGTTTTTCATTTGCTATTTTTTGAAAATAAAAATGAAAATGAAAATGAAAACATTGTTTTTACTTTCATTTTTGAATTCTGAAAACACGTCTGGTAGCATATACTGAATGATGTATTCTGAAAATGAAAACAATAAAAACTTGTCTGGTAGTTTATACTGAAAGCTGAATTCTAAAAATAAAAACAGCAAAAACACGTCTGGTAGATTAACTGAAAACATTAAAAGCTGAAGAACATCTACATATGTAATTTGACTCTCCTATCTCTATAAAATATTTTTATAAGGTTGTGATATTTAATTTCATTCACTTGAATTTATAATTTATAATTTTATATTTATGTGAAATAATTATACAATTGTTCATACTAATATAATAACTTGAATTTAATCATGTCATACATCAATCATTTTTAATTGATTTATAAAAAGGATAGTATGATATTTGATTTGTTTGCATTAATAGAAAAAGTAATCCTATTTTACCCAAATTTGGTGTCCAAATCTGGTGCCCAAATGATGTGGAAACACTGTAATACATTCATTTAAATCATGCAAATATAATACAATTTAAATGAATGGATTAGAATGATGCCACGTCATTTGGGCACCAAATTTGGATAAAGTAGCATTATTGTAATAAAAAAAATACATAACTATCAATTTTCATAATTGTAGATTACAATTATATTTCATTAAAATTCTCATAACATAACATTAACATAATTTAATTACATAAGATCATGAATAAATTACAGAAGACAGCACCTTCTATTACAAGCTCATATTACGTGAGCAATCTCGCCACCTTGTTTTAGCAATTTCATCTCTAACATTACTCATTAGTGTTACATTTGATGGAGATAAGTCTATATTAGGAACTGGTCTGCCTTCTCCTTCCAATTACATGGATGGGGAAAATCGTTCTCTTGTCTTCCAATTGCATCCAAAAACACCATTGAATCGTTAGCGGTTCCTTTCCAACCCGTGTAAACAAATGTCAACATCATGTCAAACGAATAAACACACATAATATTTTGAGTAGCTTGGACTCTATCTCGATACGAATTTTGTTTATATGCCGGTGCCCATGCAAAAATGTGTGTTTCATCAATAGCAACAATACATTTCTACATAATGTAATTAATTAATAATTTATGTTAACATTGTTTGCATCAATATATATCAACATAATATGGTTAAGTAAAAATGGAAGTGTAAAAAAAATAAAATAATATGCATTAAAATAGAATAATTACCTTAAAATATGGATAAAATTTTGGATTATCTCTAATCTCTGGTGGTGGCAGTTGTTATCCTCGAGTTTGTTCACGTATAATATTTGGTGCACTCCCACATAGCCCTTTCAACACACGTTTAAATTGTCTATACATTGTATTTTTCAACCGTTGAAAACGTTTAGCAACAACTCACATTACAGCCCTATGAGATAAAATATATAAACATATTGTCACCGCCTCAATAACAATAACAATAACATGTATATCATCTTTCAATAACTGTGACATAAATTAAGAAAAATAGGTGTGTCCATACCAAACATGTTATACATTTTATCGGGATGACCATTTATCAACTCTTGTACAAAAAAAAAAAAAAAAAAAAAAGATAATGTTTATATAAAGGGTACGGATATTGACACCCATAAATATGATAAGCACATCCATATTTATAAGTACACCCATGTCTAAAATTTAAAATTAAAACAATACTATAAACACCCATCTTAATGCCAATAGTACCCTTATTTAAATGAATGTTTTCATTTTAATACAATTTATTTATAAACCCTTATAAGTTATTAACACACCCAATTTTACAAATGATAAATTTTGTCACTTTCATCCAAAACATAGCTTCATCTTTTGCGAAGACCATCCAAGAAAGCAGATTTATTTATTGTGGCAGTGTGTTTGTGCTAAGAAAGAAGACCTTCGTATATCGAGGGGGGATGCTGGCAGTATGTTTGTGCTCATCAAGGAAGGAAGCTCTCTCTTGACTCCATGAACACCCCCAAATGCCCTGTATTTTTCGGGTTTTCGTGCCCTTTTGGATAGTGTTTTGCTACATGGACATATAGGATTTGTGTAATAATATATGGGCGTGGGCATGAAGTGAAGAAATGTGATAGGAACTTAATGTTCCTATAGATATAACAGAAAACATTATGCTATAAATTCAATCTTTGGATATATAGTTAGTATATCGAAACCAAACAAACACTATAGGGAAGTCCTAAATATCTTTGAAAATTCTTGTTTCATTACTTTGTTATATGATAATGAGAGATTTTGGCTCCCTTGGGCTTATGTTTTTCTCGTTCTTTAAAAAAAGAAAAAAAAATAGAATTAATGTTAAATTAGGGTTTGGTTTATTTATTTATTTTTATTTATTTTATTTTTTTATTTTTTATTTTTAATAAAGTGATATAGTTGAAAATATGGGTGTAATTAATGGGTGTACATAGTATTTTGTTTATTTTTAATTAAACTAATTTGTCCTTATTGGTGAATTTCTATTGGGATAATTTTGTAATTAATTTTTTTATTAAAATATGGGTGTGCTTATCATATTTATGGGTGTCAATATCGGCTCCCTTATATAAATTAGTCATATATGGACAACATTTTATTTCATCAGGAGAGATTTTTAATTGATCCATATGTGTCACTGAAAATTTAATCATAACTAAGATAATATCAATAAAATCTACTCAAGTGTTTTTTTTTTTTTTGAAGACAATGTTGAAATAAATCACTCATATTTGGACAGCCTTTTATTTCATTAGGGGAGACAATGTTGAAACTGACACATTGGTATCTACTAATGCATAAAGAAAAATTTAACAGATAAGGGAATAATATTGAAACAAACTCATCATGATAATCTCAACTAAGATTCCAAACCCACCAAAACCATCCAAACAAACAAAACAAAACCAAACAGAACAAAGAAACTTCCAACTCATAAAAGTCATTAGACAACCAACAATAACACACACTTTTAAACTGATAAATAAAATTATAAGTGCTAATACATGGAGAGTGATGGATATTCCAATGAGTGAACTTCATATTATTCCACAAACCCTAAATTTGGTTCCTTTCATATGCTTGATTTGAATTCATATAATTGATTAGACACTATTAAATGTCATTTGATTGCATTAATGTGATTATTAAGTGTACACTTTCCACTTTCCATTATAGAAGAAAGCAAAATTCAAATTGTGCAACGATTTGACTAGCACTACTAGGAACTAGCATCCATGGAAATGGTGTTGGTGGATGGTAGATTATAAGTAGGGTCTAACTAGGTTAATCTTCTCTTAAAGGCCACAAAAAAAAGTGTAAAAAGATCATTTGAATAAAAATTATACTCTATTACAATTTACAACTTGTGCACCAATTAAGGAAAAAAAGTGATGATGTTCAAATGGGATTTGAATGATCTTTTCTTCTTTTCTTAAGTTGTTTTGACAACATCGACTTGATTCCAGGATATTATCAAATTAAATGAATGCACCGTTAGTTTAAATGCAATTTAATGATTTATAACAATTATCGTTGAATAGTTCTATTAATGCTATAGTATAAGCAATAAAGCAGAACTGATCGCAATTTTAAACCGTTAGTTAATTCACCTCATGTTAGGAAGTATGCCCTAAAACAAGGGTTTTTTCCTGTAACAAATCATTTGATATCAATAAAAGTCTTTTGTTTACAAATAAATTATGTAGCATGTATAAATTGTTTATTATATATGTCAAAAACAAAATATTCTAAGGATCCAAGACTAAAAGAAACATAAATAATTATTCACATAAAGAAGTTTATGTGTGGTTAGAGATGCACGTTTTTCCCCGGGGCCCCAATTCCCCGCGTCCCCGATCCCATCCCCATTTGGGGATTTTTTTTGTGGGGAAATGGGGAAATTGGGGGGGGTGGTCGGGGATGGGGATGAAAATCATCCCCATTTCCCCATTTCCCCATTTTCCCCACAATTATATTGAAATGGGGATGGGGATGGGGATGGGGATGGGGATGGGGGGGAGGTCCCCCATCCCCATTTACTCATTTCCTCCATACATATATAAATATAATTATAATATATATTTTTAATTATTTTTTATTCTTTGAAAACCCTAACTCCCTAAGTATATATATACATTTTATATAAAATGCACTAATGAATTTTATTTTGTATTTGTAATGGAATGTTTGTTTTTTTAGTTTAATTTATAATTTTTAGTCAAATGAGGAAACGGGGAAAATGGGGAATTGGGGATGGGGATGGATATAGGTCCCCCCAAAATTCCCCATTCCCCAAACGTGCATCTCTATGTGTGGTAGAAGGGGGAAGGGTTTGGGAAATGGGGATGAGGATAGGGGGACCTATATCCATCCTCATTCCCCAAACGTGCATCTCTATGTGTGGTAGACATAATTCTTTATTTAATTTAAAAATGTTCCCAACTTAAGATACGGGCTGGATACCTTATCTTGATTAAACTAGTGGGTTTTTTTGTTTTCAATTGGAAAGTGATGAGTCTAGAATCACCAAGTGAAAGACTTTGAACAAAAGACATAGTACATATGATGTATTGAACGGATCAAGTGAATAGTATATTTCAATATTACTGTTTTTGGAATAATACATTTACAATAGAGCAATTGAAATATCTATCTTAATCCTGAGATAAATAATGTACCATATGTATTATGAGTTGTAACGTTTGAGCTATCAATGGATACAACCACAGAATAACGGTTTAATTCCGATAGTTTAGCGTTATTAATTCATATGTCATAGTAGACATATATTCATAGATATGGACATCATGGCTCTTATAATCAAATAAGAGTAAATACCACCTTATGTATCTTAAGAGGACTTGGATAATAAATCTTGGTACCGAGTATTCAATAAGGAGTTATTGAATCGTGGTTTATGATAAATCAAAATTATCTATTAGACGTAAGGACGATCCTAAGAAATAAAATAATTAATAAGGCAACGGTCAAAAGACATTTTAATTATTGGTATTTTTCATGAGGATACATATTTCACACAATTGCTTAGGGTAAAAACATTTAATATATTTTATTTTAATTCAAGAGTGCAATTTCAGTTTTTTAGTGGACTAAACTGAAATTAATATATTTGGACTCAATTGATTATGAGTTAATTGGTACTTGGGCCAAATATATTGGAGCTTGTAATTAAACTAACCCGTGGATCCCCAAACTCCACAAGTTAAATTGGATCATCTAAAAGGAACCTATTGAACTCAAATGTTGGGTTCTAAGACAAAGACCCATCTTCTTTTATTTTATTTCCCATTTTGAATGAAAAATAAATCAAAATAGGATTTTGATGGAAAAATAAATAAAATAAAATAAAAAGGAAAAGACTTCTAGTAAGATTAAACTTACTAAATCACAATAGGATTTGTGATTCTTGTGTCATATGAGAAAACAAATTATTCTTTTCTAAACCTATAAATATGTGACTTAAGAGAAAGAATAGTTTTACACCAAGCTTGTCATTCTCATTGGTGTTGACACAAACTTGAAAGTAAGTTGTAAGTTTAAAATTTGATTTGCACTTTTAATTTTTTTTCTTTAAGTCTTGTAGGTGGATCTACACCTTGGTTCAAAGAAAAAGGAGCCAATATTCCTAGGTGATTAGATCTTGTGCTAAGTGCGAAAGATTTACGGAGACTAAACTACAAAAGTAATCTCTAAATTAATTCAATTTGCATTACGTTTAAAATACGATCCAATGATGCTTTGAATTTTTTTTAAAGTTCTGCAACTACATTTATTTTCAAAACGGTTATTTTTCCCTACAATTGGTATTAGAGCCTGGTTGTTATATTCTAAACTGGTGCATCTTAAATTAAATCTTCCTACGAATCTTTAAATTTTTTTGATAAGCATGTTATTTTAGAAGAGATGGTACTTTAGGGTTTATTCTATAAATATGATAATTAATATGTATGTGATGCATTAGATTAATTATTATTTAAATTTTGATCTTATCTATGATATAGAGTTTTATGTGTGTTTTTGTTATCAATTGTAACAAGAAGGGTGGCCGATCATCGCCTTGTTTTCTTCTTGATAGATTTAAGTTTTATTTTTTTGTTAACCTTTTGTATTTCAATTATTAATGTAATTGAAGAAGAGTCCGAGATGAATCCAACGGTGAAAACGCCAAAGGAATCTAGTCTTGGATGTACCCGTACAAGCCATCGTAAGATTGCTACGTAACACTTGCATGTTGCTGTGCGCTAAAGGTGTTGGGGCATGTGTGGCATGGTTTCAGGGCGATTTTGAGCAGTGGAACTCCTAGAAGACATGAGAAAACATGTGGGGAGTTGGCTTTCTTGCTGGGGAAGTTTTTGTTTCAAAAATACTTGTTTAGGAAAGAATTGTTAGGTGGTTTCCAACTACTAATAGAAGTCTGATTCCTTAAAGAAAGATTTTTTTTTCTTCTTAATTTTCAAGTAATTGATTTTCTGAACTCAAAAGAGTTGTGAATTGGGTGGAAATCTACTTTGAAAATAAAGTTATATATATATATATAAAATGAGTTTCCTAATTACATAAAAGTTGTGGAATAGTTGGAAACCTATTTTGATAAGTTTTCTTCTCCAACAAGTTTTATTAACAAGAGTTGTTATTTTACTAATTAAATTCTCCTTTTTATATAATTCATTCATTCACAAGAGTTGTGGATTTGATTGAATTATTAATTATTCTGAGAGTATGCGAATATCAATTCAAGACGAAAATAAAGACATGAGATTCAAATTTTTGTAATCTTTGTAATTTTTTTTTAAAGGGATGACCATAGATAAGATTATTATTTAGTTGTTTATTTAGCATTTATTTTATTATTTGGATGATTATATGAATGTTATGCATAAAATAACATGTCATGTAGAATAGTGATTGCCACTCATATCTCTTTTATGCCATGACATGCATCAAATGGTTTAGGTTTGTAAAGGCATCTAGAAAACTTGGTAAATCATTTGAGTGTAAATCCACAAACGTCAAAAATTGAGTGGGAGAAGGTATAAGATACCCATGGCCTCCAAAGTTGATCAAATAAGATGTTTCATTGATACTCCCTTAGGAGATCATATGAATGGAATCTTAGGATATCTCGTAAAGCGATAGACTAGACATTGACTGATTAAGATTATCTTCCCCTAGTAAATAATTCTCGTGATAGAAAATTAAGAGTCGAAACTTTTGGTTATACACTCAATATGGATTTATTAATATCCTCTCTAGAGTTCTTGTCAATAAAATCCATAAGGCTAAATTGACGGTGATAATTAATATTAAATATCGGATATTCAAGATATATTAATAATAAAAGATTTCAAATCCAATTAATAAATGCAAAGTTAGAAACGTACATGTCTAAGATAGTTCTGGCAAGGAAAGGCTTGGTTCTTAAGTGGATCGTCGTGTCCCACCTTTCTTTCCTGGGAACTACCAGATGTGTTGTTACCGACGAGCATTTATAAAAAGGATATATAAAATCTTCAACTAATAAACAAAACGTGTACTCCCCTAGGATGCATGTTGTTTATTGAGTTAGATCACTGTTGAATAATAATTATCATAAACTGTGGTATGTATTTAGGATATTATTCTAAACAAAGTTATGAATGTTTTTGCTTATACGTAGTTTATTTATTTTCATCAAAATGACTAAGTCATCCCTATTTAACATCCTCAAAGATAACTATTTAAATGGAAATAACTGTGTGCAATGGAAATGTAAGATTGGCATTGTGCTATAAGCTGATGAACTCACTTGGGTGTCAGACAATTCGTGCCCTCCCGCTCCTAATGAAAACTTTGCTGATGCAAAAAGAGAAGCAATTAGTAAGTGGCAAAGAAACAATGAAATGACCAAGTACTATATTCTGGCTACCATGAACGATGTGTTGCAACAGAAACATGAAGAGATTGGTTCTGCTTCTGAAATTATGTTATCTCTTAGAGAGATGTTTGCTGTGAGGTTTAGGAATGCTAAGAGAGAAGCTATAGTGGCTTTTATGAATCTTAAACAAAATCCTGGACATGTCGTTAAGTATCATATGATGAATGTCATAGCTCATCTCAACACAACAGAGATCCATGGTGTTGAGATAGATGGTGAATCATAGATCGACATGGTCGTGAGTTAACTGTCGGAATCCTTTAATCAATTCAAGTTAGACTATACCTTGAATAATAAGGATTACACCTTGCAAGGATTGATACAAGATGTGAAAAGTACTGAGAAGATTCTTGTTAAGAATAAGGATAACGAGGTCCACACTTTTGACAAATAGGAATATGAGTCTTCTGCTAAGCCCAATCATGATGTGTAAAATTGTGTTATAAAAACCCAACTCGTAAGTGCACGAATCGTGAGATAAGTACAGCGACAAGTAGGGATCATTCTCACGAAGAAAAGTGATTTATTGACTAAAACTAATTCTAATTAAAGCTAAGCAATTAAAAGTAACCAAGAGATTTTGTTGATGATTGATTGGATTAAACTAAATTAAACTAAGAAAGCAATTTAACAAAGAATTGGTGTGTGGGTGTGTGTGTGTGTGTGTGTGTGATCAAGAGGTAAGAGAAGTAGGTCATCAATGATCTCCAATTATGAGTACTAATGTATGTAATTAACTTGTAAGAAATTCAATCAATTTAAGGGTTCATTCTTTATCTTTAATATGACTATTACCATACGATCGCGGGATGAGTCACGTGTTCCCAACCATTATCCACCCTTTGATCTATGGTGTGAACAATAATTGAAAACCCATTAAGTACAAGAATAAAGAACCGAAATCTAAACTTTGCTTTGATCTATGCTAAAGATAGATTTTATTTATTCAAGTGAGCATTAATCAGGATTAGGATTTGATCTATTCTCTAACCCTAATTCTTAGATAATCTTGACCCTAAATTCATGCCAAATCATCATTCACCCTTTGATCTATGGTGTGAATAAAGATTGAAAATAATGAGGAATCAAATGGTTAAGTACAATGAACAAATCGAGAATTTAATTGTTGAAAGAATAATTAATCCATTCACGAGCACTTCACAAAAAGTTCACATTGATTCCCTAGTTATGAGATTAGTTACACATGAAAAGATTAAAAGAAGAGGAGAAAAAGTTGATAAAACCCATGAGTGTCTTCTTCAAGCTTCCAAGTGCAACAATGGTGATAGTGTGATGAGGGACGGCCCCCTTAGTGGCTTGGGACCTCCCTTGGCTGCCTCCCGGCTGGTCTCAAAATTAGGGCCCACAAGGGGTTTAAATAGGTGCAGATGCTAAGCCAAGTCCTTAAACAACAAGGAAATCAATTCCCCTTTAGAACTCTACCTTTTTAGGATTCTATTTCTTTCATAATCCATCCAAATTGATTACTTATTGAAAGAAGATAAGGATTAGATGTCTACTTGCTTTCCAAGACTCTCACACATGTCCAAGAAGGTAATAATTCCTGTTCCGACAACTTGCGAAACAAATCCCGTAAGTATTCGCAAATTTTATGACTGACTGATCTAACATTCAGATACTAAAATGGGCATAAATTCTTCTAGAAAATTCGGATTGATGGGCCGTAAATTGGGTTAGAAACTAGACTTCTGGGGCTTCAAATCCATAAGTGGCAAGACACACAGTTCAATCGGAGTTGAGAGATATGGCCCTCGCAACATGGCTTAACTGCACTGTTTCGGGAAACAGCTGTGACTACCGCTGTGAAAGCCATATTGGCCTTCACAGTGGTAACCTCTGTTTTTGCATCGCTTTGGCTGCCACTGTGGAAACCCACAACGGTCTTGATGGCGGTTGGCATGACAATCATGGCAAATTGCATAAAAGTCCCTTGAATCTTCCAAAATCATCTTTTTCCTTTTAAATATTTCAAACATATCACTTGGATCCAACAACCTGAAAATGTTCAAAAACACAAATTAAATATCTAAATGTCTCGAGAAACAATCAATTGATTAGAGGAATGAGGATAAAAAACATATACAATAAATGACCGATCAAATCCCAAAAGAAAAGGCAGGAAGCATAAGAAGAATAAGGTTCCTGGGCCTGTCAAAAAGTTGACCAAGAAGGATGTGAAAGACAAAGGAAAGTATTTCCATTGTGGGATATAGGGACATTGGAAAAGAAATTGCCTCAAGTACTTAGCGAGCAAGAAGGAAAAATGTAATTTGTATTACCTAGAAACATGTTTTCCGGCAAATTTTATGGAATCCTGGATTGTGGATTCTGAAGCCGCTAATCATGTTTGTAATTCCTTACAGATGTTCCGAGAAACGAGAAAGCTAAGTAATGAAGAAATCAGTTTTCGCTTGTGCATTGGAGCACAAGTGCTGGCAGAAGCAGTGAGAGAAGTCATTCTTTATTTTGATAGTTTTAGAAGTTTAATTTTAAAAGATGTTTATTATGTACCGAAGTTTAGGAGAAATTTGATTTTTGTTTCTAGCTTGATTAGACTTGGTTATTCGATTGTTTTTAAAAAAGAGTAGCAAGAATGTCTTATGCAAATGTACACCAGAGAATGGTCTTTATCATATTCAAAATAAAACTATCTCACTACTTAACACTAAATAAGATGAACCTAATTAAAAAAGAATAAAATTATCTACAGATGAAACTTACTTATGGCACTTGAGATTAGAACATATTAATCTAAATAGGATCAAAATGTTGGTAAGTGATAGAATTTTAAGCGAGTTAAAATCCAAGAACTTTCAACACATGAATGTTGTTTAAAAGGTAAGATGTCTAAAAGGTTGTTTAGGGTAAAAGGAGCAATGGTCATTGATTGTGTAGGACTCGTACATATAGATGTATGTGGTCGATAAACATTCAAGCAAGGGGAGGATACGAGTACTTCTTCACTTTCACAGATGATTTCTTGAGATTTGGATACATGTATCTCATACGACATAAGTCGGATGCTTTTGAAATGCTCAAAAGCATTTAAAACTGAAAATGAAAATCAACTAGAGAAACACATTAAAATCTTGAGATCCGATCGTGGTGGGGAGTATCTCACTGATGAGTTTCAGCAATATCTTATAGACCATGGAATTCTATCTCAACATTCTGCATTAGGAATGCCTGAGCAAAATGGTGTGGCAGAAAGAAGAATATAACTCTATTGAATATGGTTAGATCTACGATCAGCTATTCAACACTTTCAAAATCCTTTTGTGGATATGCCTTACAAACAACTATATACATCTTAAACAATGTACCGCCTAAATCTGTTCCTAAAACACCACATGAGTTGTGGAGTGGGCGAAAGTCTATTCTACGACACATGAGGATATTTGGATGTCCAGCACATGTGTTGAAGAGAAAGACAAAAAAGATGGAATCACGTTTGAAGACGCGTTTGTTTGTTGGATATCCAAAAGAAACTAAGAGATATTATTTATATAGTCCCTCAAATAATAAGGTATTTGTTTCAACAAATGCAACCTTCTTAGAAGAGGACTATATGAATAAATTTATGCTAATGAGTAGAGTTATCCTGAATGAACTTTCAGGAGAGACAACTCAACAGAATGTTTCATGTAATGAAACACAAATAATGCCAATGGATGACGTAGCATCATCTGAAAATCAACAACCATTATTTTATAGATGTAGTGGGAGAGTTGTAAGACAACCAGATAAATATATCTGTAAGCCCTAGAGTCGTGCATCGGAAGAAAATAATGATTTTAAAAAAATGTTTGAATCAAATTCGAACATAAAACACATTTAAAGATTATTTGAAGCGACTTTAATTACCATACCTCAAGGCTAACTCCTTCGTTTTTTCACTTCTTGATTTTGCTTTCCTATTTGTACCACTGGATCTTCCTCGCTATCTCCCAGGTTCCGGCAACTGTGTGTGGGCACGTTACGGGCTTCAGGAGGTTGAATGGAGGTAGTAGAAACAATACGAGAAAAACAACTCTTGTTTTTCAATTGATAGAATTCGGCCACACTCAAGAAAAGCTAAAAGAAAAAACTTATATATATATATGTATATATATATTATATATATTTTTTTTTCTTCTTGTTGGCCGCACCCACTTTTCTCTGTTTCTTTCTTTTTCTTCTTTTCTCGTGTGTATTTCAATTGTGTTGTATCTCTCACTAATTACATTAATTAGTGTTTGTAAAGATAATAAAGAGACTGTTGATATATTAGATAGGTTTTCAAAATATCAAATATTCAAAACCAAATATCTTTTATCTTGTTTTTAAAATCAAGTATTAAAAACAATATCTCTTGATATTTATATCTATATATCAATATCATGATAGGGTTACAACTTACAAGTGACCTATATTAAATAGGATTCTAAATCCTATTTAATTCAATGTTGTCACTGTGACTCAAACCCTTGACATGCAAAAGATAAAACAATCAGTATTATTTTATATCTTTGCTTTGGTTTTGTTTTGAACCCTTGACCTCCATAAAATAATTAATTCTATTCATAATTCATAATTATTAATACAATTAAATAATCACATTATTTAATATAATTAATTATTAATCCATTAATTAAATAAGAGGTCCAAAATGGATTAATAAATAATTATTAATCCATTAATTGAATAATCACATTATTTAGGGATTGAGTTTGGGGATTGCCTTCGTCTGAGATATAAGAAGGAGATGGGGTCATTTTGGACCTCTTACATCAACAACCACTGACAACTCTCCAGGGGTATACTTGTCAAAGAATCCACTAACTTCCACCACACAATCCATGATCCATGATCATATTGGTTATATTTGGTTTTTTAAAAACTAGTGGCTGTATGTAAAAATTGGAAAACCATAGTGGCTATTCTATGGAATTATCTCTTTTTTTTATATATATAATTGATTTTTGATTTTTTTTTTTTTTTTTGGAATTATTGAATTATATGAATTATTGAAGAAGATATGAAATGATCTTTTTTTTTTAATCTTTTTTTTTTTAATTTCGTTTTTTTTTTTAAAAAAAATTTAATCTGATCTTTAACATCCATCATGGTGATGGACAGTAGAGGAAGAAGATATAATATGATTTTTTTTTAAAAAAAATTTATTCATTTTTTTTTTTAATTAATTTGATCTCCAATGTCCATCATGGTGATGGATGGTGGAGATCAAACTTTTTTTTTTTTAAATATATATATATATTTATTGAAAAAATTAAATATTTTAATTATATTCTTTTAAAAAATATATTTATTATTATTATTATTATTATTTAAAAAGTATTAGGGAAAACCTCAGGGGAGGTTGGTGTAGTTAGTTTTTGTTAATATAATAATTTTTTAGGCTAATTGGCACTGATGCTTCCTAAACTCTTCAAACATTTGTACTATAGGACGCACGTGAGGCGCACGTGACTTTAAAACAGACGGAATGTGGCTTCCGTTGCTAATCCGTTATTTTTTACAAATTTATGAGAGTTTAGGGGGTTTAGTGCCGAAAAAAAAAAAAGTATAGGGGGCACAGTGCAATTTTTTGAAGAGTTCAGAGGACATTTGTGCCAATTAGCCTTTAAAAAATTAAGTATTTAATAGAATAATATATTGTTTCACTTTTACAATATTATATACAATATAAAACAAATAAATATTTAATAAAAAAATTATCATAAAAAAATATAGTTCCATGATTCAATCATAATTCGTACATAATACATTTGCATGTTTGAAATTTAATACCAACATGAATTCTTTAGTGGTTCAAAGACATAAGGTACATTTTCATCTTAATTCGAACAATAATTTTCTCAGGAAAATGTGCATACATAGTTTTCAAGGTAATTATTAATATGCCATGTGTATGTTGATTGATCTCTTCCAACTCATCCATGAATTAGGTAGTTTGGATTTACCAAACTTGGTGGATATTGATGATCTGCATGTATATGTATTGCATATGTCATTTGTGGCAAAGGATAATTAATTATAGTGTAGCCACCATAATTACCATAATATGGTACTTGGGAACCCGACCTTGTTTGCGAATCAACCAAAGAATTATTTTCTATGTCTATACTCATTAAGGAGAGAGTCAGAGTTAAAGAATCTTCATCAATTTGACTCATTCCTTCTTGTTGTATACCACAATTTTGATCAAAATTACATGCACCAACATCCTAACTTCCAGCACGAACATCCCAACTTGTTGCACCATAATTCCAACCTCCTACACCAGAATCCCAACCTCCTCCCACATCCCCACCATACCCATCATCTCCATCATCTTTTCCTTTATTATTTCCATCATAGGTATGTTGGTCGTCAGAAGAGCTGCTAATAGTAACTCAATGATCTACACCAACTTCATCTCTAATCACTTGTTCAACATTTATTCTCATGTCTCGAGCATGAGAAGCAATTTGTGAATTAGAATTTCCATCATCATCATCCAAGTAGGCAGGTCTAACCCAGTTATTGTCCCCTGTTTCAATAGCTACTTGAAGTAAATCCATAAAATCAATTTCATTTACTTTATCTTTTTCAACTGTCATATCCCTAATTTTCAACTTTATATTATAATAATAATAAACAAGTTGTTCAAGCTTAGAATAGGCAAGATGGTTCCTTTGTTTTGTGTGGATTAAAGCAAATGTGGAGCAATTTATTTCGTATACAGAAGATGATGCTTTGTGACATTATGTGTGTAGGGAAAAATACGGTCAACGCAGCGGAAGCGAGACTAAAAGCAAGTTTAGTATATTTTAAAATTTTTCCTCTGATGAACCTTAACCCTTTAAATTAATTAAACACATATATATATTAATAAAAGTAGAATACCTTTTGTCGTGTGATCCGATTGACTTGCGTCGATGGTAATCCGCAAGATCTTCAATCCTAGCACGAACGTGAATCACCTAGGAGCGTGGTCTCCCTTTTCTTTGAATTGCGTACCTGAGGATGGATAAACAAAATCTCTTTTTCTTATCGTTAGTCACAAAACATCCAAAAGACTACAAAGATTATTCCGGTCACTTTTGAGTTCTCAATCTAATGATCGAAACTCGCGTGAGCCTTATTCGAAGTTGTACACAAAAGCCTATTGATGTATAAGCAATGAGTGTACTATCGAAATAGAATAATCTCTTCTCTCTTGTGTCTTGGCCGAAAAAATCAAACACTTGTCTATGAGAATTATTCAAGCTAGAAGAAGAAGAAGTTGATCAAGTGAATCAATTGAGAGAGCTTAAGGTGGCCGAACCCTATAATGTGTATTATATAGGGTGGCCGAATTCTTCTTCTCTTTCTACTAGGGTTGGCCGAATTTTCCTCTTGATTTAATTAGGGTTGGCCGAATTCTCTACTAAAGAGAGTTTGTGCTTTACCCTAATTCCTATCAACTTTAGAATCCTAACCCTAATTCAACTCATAAGTGTTTAATTCTTAATAAAAGACTTTCTTATTTGATTAAATAAATAAACCTTATTATTTATTTTCTTACCAAATAAGTCTTTTATCTTTCGAATACTACTACCAATAGTATTTAACCTAGGAAACATATTTCCTGATCAGAAAAAGATTTTGTTTCTTAATTAAATAATTAATTAATAAATTAATTAATTCTCATTTAATCAAACAATAAAATAAAATAATACCTTAGACTAATTTATTAGCCTTGCCGCCCACATCATATATATATGGGCTTAATATTATTTTCTTATTTTATTTAATCCATTAGACTTTAATTAAAAAGCCCACATGTGAACCAGACCCATTCTTACTAAAAGAAACAAGCCCACATGCCTTTCATTAATATATTAATATAATTGATCAGCCCATTATATAAATAATGTGCAAATTATATTCTTAATATATTAAATACAATTCTAGATGGACCCATAAATTGGTCCGGTAGAATATATCAAGTGATCCATGCAAGTCCGTGTGGATTGGGGATCTTGGCGGGCTATCTAAATTTAAGCTTCAATATACATAACCTAATCACAATCAACAAATGATTCACTTAGGTCCGATCTATTAATTTTAACTCATTCCACTAAAGAGCTAAAATTGAACTCTTAAATAAAGATAGAACAAGAAGATGTTCCTCATTCATACCCTAGACAATCATATTGGAGATAGTGTATCCTCGTGATTAATATCAGTAATCGCCAAGAGTTCATAGACCGCCTATAACTCTCCAAGTTACCATATTTACTCATATGACCACGTTTTGAACTTGGATACTTTGACTTGTCCAGAAGCCATGTTTTCAATAGTGAAAACTCAACGTTGAGATTTAATATCCAATTACCTCAAAATATCCATATGATGATATTATACTCTCATTTAATAAATGGAGCCACGATGTCCATATCTATAAATGAAGTCCTCTATCGATTAACAAATGAATATCACCAAACTATCGATGATAGACTATGCTATATAATCGTACTCATTGATAACTCAAATGATACCACTTGCAACCATAAGTCCATCATTTATCTCAGGATTAAGATAGACTCTCCGATTGTCCTGATAATGAAAAGACTATTATCTATTGACGGTTCTAGATAAAGCTTTTCATTGTGATCCAGTTCAATGCACCCAGTGCACTAGATTCTTTTACTCGAAGACCCTCCGATGATTTTAAACTCATCATAACTCATTTGATCCCACTCAAATGCTAGCAAAAGAATTCTACAACTTTAACAAGGCAAAGGTTCCCAACCTTTAACTTAAGTTGTGAACATTATTCAAGACTAACTAAAGAATTGTGTCTTCCTCATACATATCCAGATGTACGAACAATTCTTCTTTTCTCATAGTCTTTAGACCTTATGATTATTTACTTTGACAATTATAATATTAAACTATAAATGCTATAAGATTTGTTAAACCAGAAATCACTTTATTAATATGAAAAAGATTGTCAATTACAATATTACACTCTTACTATTGAGCATAATCCTAACAATGTGAACTTCTATTGCATGTAATGATGGAGCACAGTTTCCATACATTACCCCTCAATCAACTGCAATCAAAATTATTAAGTATTATAAATACGAATATCATTTCAATGATATTATTATTTACTATGGGTTTTACATGTTTTACACAACAATTTTTTTTTTTCAGATTGTTTTCACAATATTTTACATATTTTACACGTTCACTATTTGGTTCTTTGTCCAATTATACTTCAATAATTCTACTATTGACTATTGTTTTAGAAATTTTTATAAATTTGTTATTGTTTACTCTAAAATAATTTTCAAACTAAATTATTTGAACAATAATCTAAGTGTTTATGATTAAAAAAATATTTTAATAATTTGCAAAATATCCATGGATTTTGAGGTGAAATTCACAATATTTCGGGAATATCGGGAGATTTTTATGGATATTTCAAAATCGGCCGAATATTCTGTAAGATATTGGATATTTGTCTGTTTCGATATCGATCCCTCCAAAATATGGATATATCAGTGGGTATTTATGTATATCTTTCGATGTTAAGTTCTTTGGTCAGATCCCACTTCTAATCTACCATCCACCAACACCATTTCCATTGATGCCAGTTCCTAGTAGTGTTAGTCAAATCGTTACACAATTTGAATTTTGCTTTCTTCTATAATGGAAAGTGGAAAGTGTAGACTTTATAATCACATTAATGCAATCAAATGTCATTTAATAGTGTCTAATCAATTATATGAATTCAAATTAAACATATGAAAGGAACCAAATTTAGGGTTCATGGAATAATATGAAGCTTACTCATTTGAATGTCCATCCCTCTCCATGTATTAACACTTATAATTTTATTTATCATTTTAGAAGTGTGTGTTGTTGTTGGTGTAAGTGTCGCAGTGGAAAATTTTGTTAAGATTGATAGGTTTTAAATTTTTTATCCTCTTTGGACCTTTTTGTATACACGAACATGCAAAAGGGATTTGTTTTCATACCTTTGAAGAACACTCATTCGTTTTCTTTTCGATCCTTTACCACTAAACCTTCTGAGCTATGTCCCGCGATCTAGCAACTGTGTGTGTGGGCACATCACAGATTCCGAGAGTACTTGAATGGAGGCTTGAGAGATCCGGAAGACAACCCTTTGTCTCCTATGATGAATTCGGCCAAGGTAGGAGAAAAACAATTTCTTTTTCTTCTCCCTCTCTAGCTTGCCGCACCCCTCTATCTCAATTAGGTTTAGGTTTTTTTTATTTTTCCTGATAATTATATCTTATATACTAGGATCCTAGCATTTAGTAAACCAAGTCAAAAAAGGATTATAAATCCTTTTGAATTCAGTTACCACTAGGGTTTGAACATTTGACCTCTTTCAAGCAAATAAAAATAATCTCTTATTATTTTATTCTTTTGCTCTTGTCAAGGTTCGAAACTGAAACCTCCAAATAACAATTAATAATTCTTAATTATTAATATGTCAATTAAATAATCATATTATTTAATAATATTTAATTAATCAATTAAATAATATATTAATTAAATAATCACATTATTTAATTAATTCCCATAATATATTTAAGTTACTTTCGTAACATAATTAATTGGACCGTTCAATTCTCCGTGAGCCTTGTTATTATCAATCGTAAAGGGCTAACAAGGGGACCTAATGGACCCATAGTTTTGAGCTCCAATAATATTTAGAAAAATTAATTAAACTCTTTAATTAATATTTTACAATTATTAACCTTGTAGTTATTCCACTAAAAACCCAAAGTTGTATTCTCGTAACTGTAAATGTTTTACACAACCAAATTATCAGTGTCCATTGATATAGCTATTACATATGGTATGATCCTCCACAAGTAGTTCATAATTAGAGGTGGGTCATAAAGTCCGTTATCCCTCTCTAATTATATCTTTTTCTTTAAGTATCATTGATTCTCTAATGAATGATTATATCCTTATTCCTTTACGGAAGAATGAGAGCGCTCTTAATCGTTCAAGTCCCGAATCAACCCTTAAAGGAACTACTCATCTACTTCTCGCAAGAAGGAGTGGATTCCTCTATTGTGTGCATACCTTCTCAGCCATAAGCCAAACCGTGATTCTAAGATACGAGATTATTGATTGGGAATGCTACTCCGATCTCACCCATGGTATTTCAAGAAGCACGATCTAACTCAAAGGTGTCAGTAAGACACTCAGGATTTAGATAACCCATATACAGCCATCATTTGTCGATATATATAAATCTTTTCAACTAACAGATCTTAGTGATAGATTCATATAGATCGTGGCCCAGTCCTATATGATCATATCATATAAGGTGCCTCTATTCTCATATCACCATATGAGTAGTCTAGGATAAGACCACCGTATATTACGGAATGGACCGCTGCTGTAGATTAACCATAAATAAAGTACCCAACTTTATTTGTTTTCTACGAACTCTTTAGATTGCATGTCTTAAAATGAATTCCTCTGTATATGACATTCATATACTCAGTTTGAGATTACATCTAGCAATCTTGGATGTTTAGCACATATAATATAAACGTATGAGTCATGTTAATTGAATGAAATAACTACTTCTTTTATTAATGAATTTATAACATTTACAAATTACAAGTTTTAGGGCATAAATCCCAACAGTTGGTTGTCTGATGGTTTTTATGAGTTGGAAATTGCTTTGTTCTGTTTGGTTTTATTTTTGTTTGTTTGGATGGTTTTGGTGGGTTTGGAATCTTAGATGAGATTATCGTAATGAGTTTGTTTCAATATTATTCCACTATATGCTAATTTTTTTTCTCTATGCATTAGTAGATACCAATGTGTCAGTTTTAACATTGTCTCTCCTGATGAAATAAAAGGTTGTCCAAATATGAGTGATTTATTTCAACATTATATTTTTTTTAAATTAAAAAAAAAAAAAAAAAAAACACTTGAGTAGATTTTATTGATATTATCTTAGTTATGATTAAATTTTTAGTGTCAACATATAGATCAATTAAAAATCTCTCCTGATAAAATAAAAGGTTGTCCATATATGACTGATTTATTTAAACATTGTCTTTTTTTTGTACAATAGTTGATAAGGTCATCCGGATAGAATGTATAACATGTTTCGTATGAATGCACCTGTTTTCTTAATTTACGTAAAACACTAGAGCAATCACATTTATTGAAAGATGATAGACATATTACTGTTATTGAGGTGGTGGCAATATGTTTATATATTATATCTCATGGGGTTGTAATGTGAGTTGTTGTTGAGCGTTTTCAACAGTCGAAAGATATGGTGTATAGACAATTTAAACGTGTATTGAAAGGGCTATGTGGGAGTGCATCAAATATTATACGTGAATAAACTCAAGGACAACAACTGCCACCACTAGAGGTTAAAGATAATCCAAAATTTTATCCATATTTTAAGGTAATTATTCTATTTTAATGCATATTATTATTTTTTTACACTTCCATTTTTACTTCACTATATTATGTTGATATATATTAATGTAAACAATGTTAACATAAATTATTGATTAATTACATTATGTAGAAATGTATTGGTGCTATTGATGGAACACACATTTCTGCATAGGCACTGGCACATAAACAAAATTCATATTGAGATAGAAAAGTCCAAGTTACTCAATATATTATGTGTGTTTGTTCGTTTGACATGATGTTAACATTTGTTTACACGAGTTGGGAAGGAACTGTTAACGATTCAAGGGTGTTTTTGGATGCAATTAGAAGGCAAGAGTACAATTTTCCCTATCCATGTAATTGGAAGGAGAAGGTAGACCAATTCCTAATATAGACTAATATAGACTTATCTCCATCAAATGTAGCACTAATGAGTAATGTTAGGGATGAAATTGCAAAATCAAGGTGGCGAGATTGCTCATGTAATAGGAGGTGGTGTTTTATGTAATTTATTCATGATCTTATATAATTAAATTATGTCAATGTTATGTTATGAGAATTTTAATGAAATATAACCGTAATCTACAATTATGGAAATCGATAGTTGTGTATTTTTTATTAATGCAAACAAATCAAATATTGTACAATCCTTTTTATAAATCAATTAAAAATGATTGATTGAAGCCAACAGAGGCATAGCTCAGCTGGTAGATTGACGAGCTTGGAGCTTGGGCAAATGACTCACAGGTTAGCAGCTCGAATCCTACCAATGGCGAAAACTTAAAAAAGAAATACATATTATACCAATAGATATTGTCAAAAAAATAAAATAAAATGATTGAATGGTCTGTGTGACATGATTAAATTCAAGTGCATGAAATTAAATATCACAACCTTATAAAAATATTTTATAGAGATGAGAGAGTCAAATTAGATATGTAGATGTTCTTTGGTTGTTTATGTTTTCAAGTAATCTATCGGACGTGTTTTTACTGTTATCATTTTCACAATTCAGCTTTCAGTTAAAGCTACTAGGCGCGTCATTTTTAGAATACAGCATTCAGTATATGCTACTAGACGCGTTTTCAAAATTCGAAAATGAAACTGAAAACAGTGTTTTCATTTTCATTTTCATTTTCGAAAAACAGCAAATGAAAAACACTTACAGGACGCGCCCTAATTGTAATGTTTGATTTCAACATGGCTAAGTATGTTAGCCAATATTGATCGGTACTCATGTACTTCTTTTTCTAGTGAATGAATATTTATTTTTCTTTCAAAAAAGAATGGCTACATAAGGTGTAAATTGGATTAGATGATTTGGATCTGGATCCGATTCGAATCTGAATCCGGTTTTGTCTACATCTGGGTCCAAATACGAATCCAGTCCGAATTCAAATGTAGTATGTTTCCAAATTCGAATTCGATCAGTTTTCAGATATATCTGGATCCCATCCAATATTTAATTATATATATATATATATATATATATATATATATATATATATATATATATATATATATAGTGGTTCCCTCATATATATATATATATATATAGTGGTTCTCTCATATATATATATATATAGTGGTTCTCTCATAAGGGATCCCTTATTTTAATTTCGGTAAGGACTTTGATGAAATCACATTCATTTTTATGAATTTCGATCTGCATATTTTTATAGATGATATGTTCAATGAAATCTACCTATGAATAAAATTTGAGAATTTTTCAAATACTACAACTATTGTTATTGAATTTTTCTATATTTTGCTCATTTTTCGATGCCTTCATATTTAACAAAATCAGGGTAAAAAGTTGTAGCGATTAAAAAATTCTTAAATTTTATTGATAAGTAGATTTCATTAAACTTATCATCCACAAAAAAAAAAAAAAAAAAAAAAAACCAGATCAAAATTCATAGAAATCGACATGATTTCATCAAGGTCCTTACTGAAATTAAAATAAGAGATCCCTTATGAGAGAACCACTGATATATAGTGGTTCTCTCATAAGGGATCCCTTATTTTAATTTCGGTAAGGACTTTGATGAAATCACATTCATTTTTATGAATTTCGATCTGAATATTTTTATAGATGATATGTTCAATGAAATCTACCTATGAATAAAATTTGAGAATTTTTCAAACACTACAATTATTGTTCTTGAATTTTTCTATATTTTGCTCATTTTCCGATGCCTTCATATTTAACAAAATCAGGATAAATAGTTGTAGTGCTTAAAAAATTCTTAAATTTTATTGATAAGTAGATTTCATTGAACTTATCATCCACAAAAAAAATCAGATCACAATTCATAGAAATCGACATGATTTCATCAAGATCTTTACCAAAATTAAAATAAGGGATCTCTTATGAGAGAACCACTGTATGTATATATATATATATATATACATATATAATTTTTTTTAATGAATAATTTTGAGTTTTGTGCAGTGTGCAACTGTGCATGCATGCTCACTGCACATTGCGAAATAATCTTTTCTTTTCTTTTTTTACTAAAAAAATTGAAACCGAATCCAAAAAGTCTGAAACCCACCCGGACTCAATGAAAAAAAAGGGGATCACTTCTTAAATTCGATCCAAATGCAATCCAAAGATTTATCAGGAATGTCCATATCCGATTCTGGAACCGAATCTGAGATTTTTTTTGTTGGAAAATCCGATCCGAATCCAAAAATCCAAAAAACCGAAAAAATCGGATTTGAATCATCCGAATCTGATTCAATTAACACCTCTAAATATATATAGTATTTCAGAAAAATAAATAATAAAAAGTTGAAGTGGTTCAAGTGTTCAACAATGAATCTCTCACATTTATTAATGATATCACCATTTTTTGAAAGAATGATATCACCAATTTTAATATGTCCTAATAATTTAGTAAATTTTTTTTTTTTGATAATATCTATTAATTCGGAACCATGTTTTTGTTTTTGTTTTTTTTTTAAAGCTTTCGCCATTAGTAAGATTCGAGCCGCTGACCTGGGAGTCATTTGCCCAAACCACAAGCTTGTCCATCTACTAGTTGAGCTACGCATCTGTTGGCTAATAATTTAGTAATTTAAGAAAAAGAATATATTTATATGAAATTTAATAAAAATAGAAAAAAGAAAACATAATTAAAATTTGAAAAATTACCCATTGAACCCCAACTTTTGCATTCACTACCTAACCAAACCACGACAAATCCAATTTTACCCAAAACCATAACTTGTCTTCAACCCCATCATTTGAGTTTTAAAGACAAAATGTTAATAATAAAACACTCCTAAAGCAATGCTTTGTATGGATTTCTACCCATCTTTCACTTCAAAAATCTGAAAATGCATCTAATCAACCATTACCAGAGTACCAGTCTCATTTGGGTTCACCAAAATCTTGTACGTCGGCTGCATAAGTTTTTTCTTTGTCAAAAAACAATGCTTTCCTAAATCCTAATTGCAATAAATATTGACTCTAGCATGGAAAAAAATAATTTTCCTATGTTTCAATGAGGATTGGTACCCGGAAAAAAATATTTTTCCTATGTTTCAGTAAGGATTGGTACCAATCGTTTAAAAGACCATTGTTACTTCTAAAACCTTGGGAAAAAAAAGAGTTAATATGCAGTCATTATAATATTAGTTAAATTATTAGAAAGTAGACACCATGAATAAAATGAAATATAAAAAATAGCCAGACTCCGTCCTGACACGGTTCCGGTTCGGAACCGACGGTTCTGGTACTGCAGAACCGGAACCGGTTCCGGTGGTTTCAAACTTTTTTTTTTTTTTTTTTTTTTTTACATTACAAAATATTATATTTAATTTATAAAAAAATAAAATATTAGAAAAGACATTAATAGAGTATTGGGCCATGACACATAACCCTTGTCTAAGTAATTATGTTTTAATTTCCCTTCCCTTCTCCTTTTTATATAGGTTAGATATCTCATTCACTTCTCTATTTATCCAATGTGGGATATGGGATAAATGAACTTTTAGTTTGGTATTTTCACTTTTTTAGTTGTAACATAAAAATATAAAATGCATTGAAATCAGAATAGTAGTAGTTGGTAATTCTATATATGGCAAAATGAATCAGACAAGAAATCAAAGTTATGAGAATGGCGTTCATGTGCTCTGATGGTGGGGTAAGGTAATTGGTTAGTTGTTGTTATTCAATTGTCTGCTATGTAGTAGGTGGCAATTCAATTGTAGCATATTGGATGTTTTTGATGAAAATCAGTCAACTTGATTGTTGTTTGCTGATGACAACAGGGTATGGACCAGTTGAGTCATCTGGGGTTTTTGAATTTATACAATTTGAGATGATTTGGGGTTGTCAAACATTAGATATTTATGAGTTCATTACACCTAATATATGCAATGGTCAATTTGTATTCTTGACTGACTTTGATATTACCATGGACGGCTGGCTGGCTGGCTTCGAAGACCATGACGGTTTTAATTATCTTGTGGCACAGCTCTTCTAATCAATTGTAATATTGTAGAAAAAACCATACTAAAAGTTCATTTATCCCACATCCCACATTGGATAAAGAGGGAAGTGAATGAAATCCCTAACCTATATAAAAAGGAGGAGAAGGGAAGGCAAAACATAATTATTTGGACATGGGTTATGGGCCATGGTCAATACTCTACTAATGTTCTTTCTAACAATTTATTTTTTTATAAATAAAATGTAATATTTTGTATCCGGTTTGAACCGGGCGGTTCCATGAAAATTGGAACCAAAACCGCCTTCCTTCTGTTCTAGTTCTAGTTCCTGAACCAAAACTGGAAAAATTGGTCAGGTTTTTCCGGTTCGGTTTTGGTTCGATTCTCCGGTTCGAACTGGAACCATGTCGGGTCTAGTAGTACATATAAAAAAAATAAAAATTAAGGGGTCGTTTGTTTTTTTCACTTAAAACTTAATGGGTCTGAATCATAATTATTAAGTTGTTTTGTTTGTTTTTTTAAGTGGTCAAACAACTTAAAAATACCAAAAAACAACTTAAAATAAAAAGTAAAAAATCATGACTTTTCACTTAATTACAAATCACTGAATTGCATTAAATGCAATCCAAAATCTTTTCTTCCAATACTATCCTACATAAATAACATATTTCCAATTTCATCATAATTATTTATGGTATAGAAATCTTTATTTTAATACATACCTTATTTTAAATAGCTTTAAAAATAAAATAAAACCCTAATCACTTTTCATATTAGTGTTTAATATCAATACTTTATTATGATATTAGGGTGATGTATTTATATATATATATATTTAGAGTGTTTTGTGTGAATTTTCTTGCTGCCTCTTTTATTTTTTTTTTTAAAAAAAACCTTTTTTTTTCTTCGTAAAATTGAAATTTGTTTGTAATGGAAAATGAAGATCATGATCATATGTGTTCATATATAATTATTATTTTTGGATTGTTTTTATTCCATATTATATTATATGTATAATTGTTTAACATGGGTATAAATGTAAAATTACTTATTTTCAGACAATTTTACTTTTAAAAAACAAACGTGTTGACAATACATTCAGATGTGAGAAAAAACAAACAAACAAATAAACATGTCATTTAAGTTCAGATTTCAATCCATATTCAGTCTTCAGACAAAAAAACAAACGACCCCTAACTCAATGATTTATTTTGCGTTAAATAGACCCAATGATTTACTATCTATCGGGTCATGGCAACCCGATAGAGCTTCTTTGCAAGCCATATTGTGTCGATGATGAGTGACCCGATGAAAATTACATGTTCATCATTTTGTTCAACAAGGCATTGGGTTGCGAATTGCGATGACCCAATAATACCTGGTTTACTTGGCTAAATAAATCATATATATACAGTTATACACCACAATATAATATATATATATATTTATTTATTTATTTATTTATTTTGACAAAATGGGGGCCAGGCCATCAGCTAAAAAATTAATGAATATTTGTCTTGAAATATCATAAAATTAGTGTTGCAAAAGTTCCCGCGCAGCCGAGTCCCTAATCGGCGGTCCGTCGCCCCGACTTCTATGAAATTGCCATGACTAGGTAGCAAACCACCTAGTCGGCTAAAGTTGGCAACTAGTCGCGGTTGACCGACTAGATTGACGTTTTTAAAAGAAAATTGAAAAAAAAAAAATGGTTGATGAAACAGCCTTCAATTTGAGGTTCTCAATAGTAAATATTGAGTTTTTTAGTATTTGATTTTCAATTTGAGATTTAATATATGAAAATATATTAAATAGTATGAACATTTACTCAATTACAATAAAAAAATATTTATAAAAAAAAAAAACTAGTAAATAAATTTCGGCCGGCCACTTAGTCCCCAACTAATTGGGGACTAAGCGGACTAGGCGCTAGACGGGGGGTCGGGTCGCCGGCCGACTAGCGCCTAACGACTTTTGCGACATCGCATAAAATCAATGAATATCTCTCTATCATGGGACTATAGAAGGTCTTACAAGGTTTGCTGTTACTGTTACTTTGACCAAACCTTTAATGAAGGTGACCTTTATATAGACCTGGCACGGTTTTGGTTTTGGTTCCAGTTCTGAACCTTTTTTTTTCTTTGTTAATAAGAAAAAATTAGACTTGTAATTGTAAATCAAATAAAAGATATAAATGACAAATTACAAAATAAAATAAAATAAAATTCATTGGGTTGGGTCACCCAAAAATAAAATAAAATAAACAAATGACAAATTACAAAATTAAATTAAAATAAAACTAAACAAAATGACAAATTACGAATTACATTTCATTGGGTATTTGGGTCACTCGAAAATAACATAAAATAAACAAATGACAAATTACAAAATTAAATTAAAATAAAACTAAAAAAAAATGTAAAGTTATTAGCCTTGCACTTATTTTTACCACAATTAAGTTGCATACGTATCCTCTTGGGGGGTTTAGAGGAATCAAAGGTCACGCAGTTCTCTTACCTTTTATTGCAGGTTTGGTGATGACGTGGACTAATTGTTGTCGTGATTTGCATCTGCTATTCCGGCTCCGCTGCTCCACTTTCAGGTTTGTCATCTTTGAAGAAATCGTACGGTTCCTCCTGCTCGATTTCTTGTTGTCTGTATTGCGCCTTAGTCCAGTCATCTACATAAACTTGTATCTGTAGTGAGCCCAGCTTATTTTTGATTTCTTGAAGACGAAGAATAAAGGATTTTTTCGCTCTGGATAGGTACTTTCTTGTGAAGGACTCTCCGTCGCAGTCGATCGAAACGATTACTACGCCCAGGACAAAAGTGGAGTTCGGTTTGCATCTCCGAATGAGAGCAACTGTCGCTGGGAAGAGAAACTCATGCTCATCATGATTTCGGACTCAAGCACGAACGCTTTTCATCCAGGATATTCCCCCCGGCGCTGAACTCTTGTTCCACTGCCACCGTAAAAACTGGTGTTGAAAAAATATTTTTGACTATCATAGCCATGATTGGATAGTACCTTCCATACTCTTTCCAATATTGTAAGATATCAAATTTTTTCTTTGGCGTATCTTCTATAAACTCAAAAGAGTTACTTAAATAAGATTCAAGCTCGGAATACTGGTTGGAGCCTGATGAAGAAAAACCTCGCGGTTTTTTTTTTTTTTTTTTTTTTAATATTTTATAACAGACTATACCCTAAATTCATAAATCCGAAAGATGATGGAGGCTGAGATACATTTTGTGTTCGTGTAACATCTAAGTTCAGTAAGGATCCATAAACTGTAACATATTCATCATATAAATCATACAATAATTTCTTAACTCTATTACAACACGCATCAACATCATATTGAATTTTTAAACCTTGGTGGGAATAATAACCATTTAGATAATGGATCAAAAACCATGGCAAACAAATAAATATTTGGAAACTCCCTATAATATTCTAACCATTTTACCTTCATAGTATTAACGGCTTCCGCTAATTCTATGTCGGATTCACAATGAGCAAAAACACCAGCAATATTAAGACTCTCAATAATAAATAAATGAGTTGTAGGATAATAAATACCAGATAAATTGTTAGTAGCATTATAAAAGACTTTTAATAAATTGAAAACGTTGTAACAAGCATCCCAATGAGTTTGATAAAGATCAATGTGACTAACATGAAATTGAACAAAAGAAACTAATAAATCCTATAATCAAAACTTGAGCAATCAATTTATAAGTAGAATTCCAACGTGTTAGAACATCACGAGGAAATCTAACGACACGTCTACCATTTTGTTTACAAAATGTTGACCATGCTTTCATTGTAGAAGGATGTTTCCATAAAAACATTAGGGCTTTTTTAATTGGTAGAATAAAATGTTCAAGAGTTTCTAATCCTTTTTAAACATATAAATTTAAAACATGGCATGCACATCTAACATCTTTGATGAAAAAAATGTACCACCAAGATAAGGTTTGCATAAATTAAGTAAAGATGGAATAGTGGCAGTATTATTAGAAGCATTATCAAAACCAATTGCAAAAAATTTGTTTTCAATTTTATACTCTGCAAAAATAATTCTAAGCTGTCTAAAAATATTCTGAGCAGTGTGTGCATCATCAAAAACTCTAAATGCAAGAATTCTTTTCTGGATATTCCATGCATCATCCATATAATGGCAAGTGACACCCAAGAATGAATGCAATCGCCAATGGTCCCTGCATATGTCGGCACATACGGAAACATGACCGTTATATTTTTCAAAATATTTTTCTAACTTTCTTTTTTCTTTTTCATAAATCTTTTCAAGTGTTGATGTGAGCATGGCTCTAGGAACACGACATGCAGCAAGGTTTAATGTTCGTCGACAATAATTAATAAAACCAACCTTTTCACAAAAACTAAATGATAAGTGTTCTATTGCTTCCATTCTAGTTAATTCTTCTCTATTTTGTTCATCAGTATAACGAAATAATTGTTGGTTAGGAGTAGCGTACCTAGGAATTTATGATTGTGACCTCGATCTGGTCTCTGCTTCTGGATGTTTTTCTGATAAGTATCATATCCTCTAGATTTGGTCCACTTATATATTTTTTTGCAGTAATTGCAAGCCGCTACATAGCTTCTATCTTCTTGCCTAATTTTCTTCTTATGTTTTATGAAGAGATTAGATTTACTCTTCTTCTGTATGATCTTCCTGCTCTTCTAGTTTTGGTGGATCAAATTCATAATCTAGAGATGTATCAATATCAGACATATATTCTGACTGGCTTGTCAAATTGGGGGGGGGGGGGGGGGGGGGGGGGGGGGGGGGGGGGGGGGGTGGTCATTGGGATCGGGTTCTGAAATTGTTAGAGGGGGAGTAGGAGAGTTTAGGCCTAGGTCTTTAACATAGGCCCGGCGTTGCAGATACTCATGATAGATGGTGTCATTACAACCGAGATTATCGATCATAAAACCCTTACCTTTCATCGAAATGGAACGCCTAGGACCGTCACAGCTGTGACCCCTTCAATTTCCACCACTTGCCATTTAAAAATAAATTTGGAAGAGAATTGGAAACTTAGTAGAATAATAGTAGGTAGTAATTACAAATAAAATAAATTGCAAATAAATGAAATTGGAAACTTAGTAATTAACTAATTGCAAATTAAATAAATTGGAAATAAGATACATTGCAAATAAAATTAATTGCAAATAAAACAATTGCAAATGAAATAAATATTAAAAACTTAGTAATTGAGAATGAATTGGAAACTTGGAGAGTTGGAGAAAAAAAAAAGATGTAGTCGTTGGGCCTCCAACGGTTAGCTCATTTGAAATTTTTTTTTTTTTTTTTTTTAAAACACAGGAACCGTCGGTTCCAGTCTAGTTCGAACCGGGCGGTTCCGCAAAAATTGGAACCGGAACCGGCCTCCGCCGGTTCCGGTTCAGCGGTTCGAATCGAAACCGTGTCAGATCTACCTTTATACTGATAATCTTGTTATATACTTGTTTATCCCAACTATAGAACCCGTGCATTTAAAATTATATCTATTTATCAAACAATATGAGGTTGGTCAAGTGGTAAAACCCCTCACACCTACGTTACGAGACCGTGGGTTCAAGTCCTCCCCCTCCCTAAAAATACCCGAATTTATGTAATAATTCAAAAAAAAAAAAAATTATATCTATTTGTCACGAGCATATAACTTATATACAGTGATATATTCAAACACTTTTAATGTCTTTTATTATGATAAAACCATGCCGCCGACATTTTCAAAATTTAGATTAATTAAAATTAAAATAATGAAAACCTATTTCACACACAATTTTTTATTTTACAAAATACAATTTTTACAATATTTTTTTAAACTATTATAATTAATTTGAGGTTTTAAAGAAAAAGTCATGAGTCAATCACTCGAGCCCATAAATTTAACGGTGCATATGTGAAGACAAACCAGTTAAAATTAATATTGTACTCTTCGCCTTGTCGTCGTCGTCGATCCTTGTTACCATTTTTAGTAAATGACATCTTGTTGTATGCAATCCAAAATATTATAAAGAAAAAAACGGCTACAAAAATCTGGTTTATTGCTAATTTTATTTCCTTTTTCAAAAGAAAAAAAATATATATATAGAAAGTAAGGAAGAGAATAATAGGGCTATTAAATAATAATTATGCACAAAAAAAATAATAATAATGATCAAATCTGATTTTAACGGAATATAAAATATTATTAGGTCCAAAATACAATCTCGTATTGCTTTAGAGTTAGTTTGGTATTCCTGTAACTTTTATAATAATTACTGTTAGCTATGCTGAAGAAATAATCAGCTATAAAGTTATTCAGCAGATGTTTGGTTAATTGTACTTTTAAAACTACTGTCTAGCTCAAAAGTAGTATACATATGTTTTGTAATTTTATTTTAAAAGTACTGAAATTAATTACAATGACTAAAATATGCATGATTTTAGAACCTCATTTCATATTTTTTTTTCATTAATTATATATATTAAATTAATATTTAAGTAGAATATTTAAATTAGAAAAAATATTCCATAAGAACAATAAAAATATTTTTAAAAGATTTTATAAATCAAATCAATATTTAATTAGAATATTTAATTTTAAGATGAAATAAGGTATATAAATGATTTTAATTTGATTTTATCCAGATAATAATGATATTTTAAAAGATTCATTAAATGTTGAAATATATTATTTCATAATCACTTTCAAAAAGTAACCCTCATATACTTCTCAAAATCACTGTCAAAACTTATCAAATTATCTAATAATCATTTTTGGAAGTTTTACCAAATATCATTTTATGTCAAAATTATAAAATAAGCTGATTTTAACTTCTCAAAAGTAATACCAAACTGGCCCTTAAGAGAGCTTCTTTTGACAATCCAATTTTTTTGTTCTTTTTACACTTATTTCCTAAAGACACTTCAATCTTAAAATTTAAATTTAAAAAAAATTATAAAGACATTTTCTTTTGTTCCAAGATTATCTTTTTTATCTTTTGGCACTCATATTCTAAAGACACTCCATTTTAAAAAATAAATTTCTAAAGACACTCCATTTTATTTTATGAAAGTTAAGACGAACCATCGTAGCCTTTGGATTCATCAGAGTAATCTTTTTTGAATTAAATTATTAAAAAAAAAATTATCTCTCCTAAATCATTAGATTAAATATTACATATTAAACACTCTCTCCTGAATTTTTAATTACCATATTAAACTCTCTCTCCTCCAATACATATCTCTAACTTTCTATCTCCATTATTTCTCAAGTAAGAATAACAGTTAAGAAAAAAAAAAAAAACTTATGAATAAGCTTGATTTTTAGGAACCGTATATATGTATTAAAAAAAAAGCAACCTATTTTAAAAAAAAATTATTGAAATATGAAAATGCCTTTTGTTAATTTTGTAGGTATGTGATTGCATATAGAATTTTAAGTCTTTCATTAGTCTTAGAAATTTTGAGTTTAATCGAATCTAGTTGCAATTATTGGAGACACAACAATAAGTGATAGAAAATAGAAAAAGAATAGAAAGTTTATACAACAAAATGTATACATCAACTTTTTATATATTGATATTTCAATGTAGAAATATTACTGCAACAAAATAATAACAATAATAAATAGAAGAAACAATGTAGTAAAACTAAAATACTGACTTGTATCTGCAATGATTGAAAGAAGATAGAGGCTTGCAACCTTGCAATATCCTAAAATAGTATTTCACCCCTTCTCTTATGCTTGAAGTTCTGTAGGTGACTGTTTCCCATGATACAACTATCTGTATTCTAATTTCTAGCACTAGAAATTAGAACCCTAACGAACTTTGTATATTTCCTCTCAATGCAGTGAATGAATTTTTAAACTTCTTTCAAACTCTTCTTAAACTCCTGTATTTTTGGAATGAATTTCATTCCAATTTATAGACTCAAATGTGTCTCTTGGTTAAGACACATTTATTGGAAGAGTTACTTCTTTTGATCAAGAAACACAATTTTCTAGTGAAAAGACATGATTCTTGAATTCTATTCAAAATTCCAATAATACCCCACATTTGAATCAAAATTCAAGATCCTATATCATAGACTACTAAGTGAATGCATTTGAGAGGAACAAAAGTGTTATGCATCGGGAGAAGTGTCTTTTGGACTTGAACTTACCCTACTGAAGACACATTGGATTTACTTGGTGACGCAGTGGATATAGATGATCTTGAACTGTTCACTGTTGCAGTAAATCAAGACAATATGTCTCACACATAGCACAACTTAATATACGTTAGTTCATACGTTTTTGTTCATTTTGGTCCTAAACAGATCCCGGTTTTCATGATATCTCTAAAGAATTTAACCTTTTGCATTCTCATAAATGCGACCCCACATTTACTATCATATAGGTGACATTTAAGATATATAATATTATAATATCAATGTCATTAAATGCAAAGCATACCCTGTACTTCCTTTTATAACATACCAACTATCATAGGAATGAGTATAATATATGTTATTTTCATTTGAGTTTTATCAAGTCAGTTTGCCTATTGAACCTAGATCATGGGATCTCCAATCTGCTAGGTTAGGTTTCCACCTGATTCAACTCATTTAATAGCTTTAAACTCATTCCTCTCGATGTAAATTTAATTTGCTCTCTAGATATGCATATTTGTCAAACGATCTACAGTACTTTCCTTTGACTTTACATATTCAATAGATATAACTCTATTGAAGAGCAACTGCTTAATAAATTTATGATGTATATTAGATAACATCAAATTTAATAATTAAGAACCTATATGTTGCACTTGTGTTTGCAAATTCTATGAAAACACAACCAACTATCTTAGGTCTTAGTTTAGTTCTCTTTAGTAAAAGAATTTCAACTTTTTGCAAGGCAACCCCACACTTTAAGGGTCTTATTAGTTGGAATCTATATTTTCCACGCTTATGATTGTATTATATATTTTAAATTTGGCAATAAACCTATGTTTACCGTTATATGCAATGATTGGAAATTTATATTTCCAAATTTTTCATGCCAAAAATTTAAATATTCAACAAAGTAAATGGAACCCTTACTAACTTTATTAATAACACTGGTAATAATTACATTAAGTTTGAATATACCATCAGTCAAACAACCATTTCCCATATGAATTCATCATATTCATGAATTCAAAGTTCAAATAAATTAATTTCTTCCTCATAAGTGAGGGAATCTAACTTGATATTACAATTTGTCTCACATAACTGTATATCTGCCACAAATATATGGTTACATGCTTATTACAAAGCTGTATCATTATCACAAATGATAATTAATGAGGCAGGTTTAGGCCACCAAGGAATTTATTATAAATTCCTTAGCGACTCTCTCTACTTGATGCCATTATAAATTCAGCAATCACGTTGGATCTAATATGTATATATACTTCCAAATGTGAAATGCCTATTTATTCACAAGGCATAATCCCAAGTTCTTAGGTAAAATAAAATCGTGTCTTAACTCACACAATTCATAAAAGGCAAGAGAATTCTCAATGCATGTATCAGGTATACTACACTGTATGCACACATCTCTACTCTTTTAATTGGCTTATTAATTCCAATTGAAAAATGGTTCCAAACAAGTTTGACCATTGTCGACTCAATCATCTATCATGATAACCGTTTGTTTGGTACTTGAAGTACACTACAGGTTTCACACAAATGTATATATCATAAAATTTATGCATTGCAATGAATCTAGTTTCATAAAATAACATCTTTAGATTCCTTAAAAAAATATATCTTAAAATTACTGTGTTCAGCATATCCTACAATATGTATTCTATTTCATTTTTACTTTTAAGATTATAAACTTAGAATGACAAGCATTTCATATAATTTTATACACTACTCTAATCGTATGGGTAAAAGTAGTGCAGTTAGTAACACATAAAAGAATGAAAATAAATATTAATAAAATGAAATTAAATATATTTTCACTTTCATAGTAACATAATACTCAAATGCCAACATATATACTTGATCGAGAATACCAAATGCATATCTCTTTGCAGCTTTGTCATTGGATGCATTTGTTTTCTTTTGAACAAGTTTCATGTCGCCGGGGCTCAAAAATTAAATAGCACCTTTTGGGTTGGTTTTTGGGGAATAGGCACAAAGTTAATAAGTTAAGTTTAAAAGGCACCATTTAATGGGACCAGACGAAAATACCCCTTTGTTGTCTGTTTCTTTGTTTTGAAACTTTGGAAGAAAAGCTGTGAGAGAAAACCCCGACGGCGCAACAGTCGACCAAATTGTGACGACGAACCACCGTCGACGGAGCTACAGTACCGACGTACCGGCGAAGTCAATACCGACCACGGTATGTCTTTATCTCTCACGCATTTGTTGTCCATTATGTTTGTTTGATGAGTTTAGGTTAGGGTTTTAGTTTAGGAAAAAATTTCGAGCCTTTTGGTAGTGAAAACGATGAAGTTCTGGGTTTCCAAGAGTTTTTGAAACTGAATCGAGCCTTTTTGCAGTCTTATCGAGCCTTTTAGAAAGGTTATCGAGCCTTTTAGAAAGGTTATCGAGCCTTTAGAAAGGTTATCGAGCCTTTTAGAACCTTTTAGAAAGGTTATCGAGCCTTTTTAGAAAAGTTATCGAGCCTTTTGAAAAGTTATCGAGCCTTTTAGAAAGGTTATCGAGCCTTTAGAAAGGTTATCGAGCCTTTTAGAACCTTTTAGAAAGGTTATCGAGCCTTTTTAGAAAAGTTATCGAGCCTTTAGAAAAGTTATCGAGCCTTTTAGAAGAAACTTTTGTCGAGCCTTTTAGAAAGGTTATCGAGCCTTTAGAAAGGTTATCGAGCCTTTTAGAACCTTTTAGAAAGGTTATCGAGCCTTTTTAGAAAAGTTATCGAGCCTTTTGAAAAGTTATCGAGCCTTTTAGAAGAAACTTTTGTCGAGCCTTTTAGAAAAGTTATCGAGCCTTTTAGAAGAAACTTTTGTCGAGCCTTTTAGAAAGGTTATCGAGCCTTTTAGAAAAGTTATCGAGCCTTTTGAAAAGTTATCGAGCCTTTTAGAAGAAACTTTTGTCGAGCCTTTTAGAAAGGTTATCGAGCCTTTTAGAAAAGTTATCGAGCCTTTTAGAAGAAACTTTTGTCGAGCCTTTTAGAAAGGTTATCGAGCCTTTTAGAAAAGTTATCGAGCCTTTTGAAAAGTTATCGAGCCTTTTAGAAGAAACTTTTGTCGAGCCTTTTGAAACAAAATCGAGCCTTTTAGAACCTATATGTTATCGTGCCTTTTGTTACTGTTATCGAGCCTTTTGAAAAGTTATCGAGCCTTTTAGAAACTTTTGTCGAGCCTTTTAGAACCTATATGTTATCGTGCCTTTTGTTACTGTTATCGAGCCTTTTTGAACTGTTATCGAGCCTTTTTGATATGTTATCGAGCCTTTTTAAACATTGATGTTATCGTGTCTTTTTATACTTTTATCGAGCCTTTTTGAACCTTTATGTTATCGTGCCTTTTTGTAATGTTATCGTGCCTTTTTGTAGTGTTATCGAGCCTTTTTGAATTTTATCGTGCCTTTTTGCACTGTTATCGTGCAGTTTTGAATTTTACCGTCAGTTTTCAAGTCTTTTCAGTAACTTATTTGCTTTTTTTCCGTCAATATGCAGATGGCGAATCCGAATGATTTCCTTAAAACCCCGGTGGGAGAATGGTTCAATGGAAAAATTATTCGGCATGACCATTTTGATGACCTTAGAGATATCGACAATGCACTTGAAAGAGTACCTGAAAATCTAAGGATCGAAGACCGACGTCGGTTTACTGAGTCATGTTTCGGTCATTTCCTCCGGATGCATCGTGAGATTAATTTTTCTGGCGGCATTGTCCATCGGCTACTTTTACGTGAGTTGCATCACAACGGGCCGGAAGATGAGATGCGATTTCTGTTAGGGAACCATACGGTCCGGTTCTCGAAGGTTGAGTTTTGTCTAATCACCGGATTGAAGTTCGGAGTGATTCCCGACACAGCGAGTTATGATATGGTGGTACAGAATGACATACACGACCGGTACTTCCAGCGTCGAGTCATCGAGTTTCAAGAGCTGAGAGGGGTGCTTCGGATTGGTGTTTTCCATTCGCAGTACGATGCAGTGAAGCTGTCATTATTGTTTTTGCTGAACTGGATACTGATGGGAGTGGACGAGAGATTTAAAGTTCCAGCATGGCAGTTTCGAGTAGTTGAGGACTTGGACACTTTTGATGCGTTCCCATGGGGCGCATACGTGTATAGGCGGTCTATTTATGGTTACATGCATGCTTTGGATAGTCCACGGGAGGCAGCACGACAGGCAGGACAGGGCGTTGACACCATCGAGTCCTACAACATATACGGTCTAGCGCACGCACTATTGGTTAGCATTTACAATTTGCATCCGTACTTTAATTGAGAATTTTTATATGACTGATGTATTTACTTGTGATCGTACTTGTCTATTACGCAGGTATTTGCTTTTGAGGTTATCCCCTCCCTTGGCATTAAAAAATGTGGGATCCGCAGGGTTAACCCCGAGCTACCCCCTCCACGTATTCTGAAATGGAAGTTGACTAAGTGACCGCGAGGGAAAAAGCTGGATGAGATTTTCTCTGAAACTGTAAATATTGTTGTTGTTAATGTTTATAATTTTTAGTATGTGTATAATTACAATGATGTAATTACAATGATGTAACTCCAATTGCAGATGTCTGCGCGGTCTAAATTGGTGGCGACAGCTGTTGAGATGGGTCAACGGTATTACGAAGGCATAGATCAGGGACCCACTATGTATGATCACTATGCTGTAGATTTATCTGGAGGCCTCCCGGATCCGGAACTACATAGGACTGGCGGACCCAGTCATACGGAGGATTCTTACGGACCTAGTGATATGGATCCTTCGTACTCTGGACCCAGTGATACGGAGGGCTCAGACCCGGATGTCGGCAATGGCCGTGGGAGTCCCACGAGGTCTAGGCGGGTACGCGTGACTTTGCCCAGACAACCTACAGCTGGACGTGATTCAGAACCGGAGGTTAGCAGTCCTACTCCCGTGAGGCGTAGGCGGGTACGATTCAATTTGGACAGACAGCCTGGACCTCAAGGTCATTCACGGGGAGGCATCGGAGAGCGTCCACAGGTACGTAAGCATTTTTAGGACCACATGATTTAATTTCAATTGACTTAATAGTTTTAGTACTGACAGAGTCCGAATTCCTTTCAGGCTTGGGAGCATAAATTGGCAGAGGTGATGGATGCTGTTCGAACATTACGTACGGATGTCATGGAGGCTTTCCGTACGAGTGAAGAGAAAAGAGCTGCGCAGCATCAGGAGTTGCTGGATTTGATCCGGGCCCAACAGGGTCCGACGTCGCAGCACCGTATGGATGGTCCACCATTCGATGACCAACCATTTGATGACCATGACGGAGCATTTACTCCCACAGGTACAGGGTGGACAGACCGAGGGACCAGCCATAGGCAGCCACGTACCACAAACACAGTCTCAGATCCGCAGGGTCATGATGTGACAGCACGAGAGGAGGTGCGCGGTGGTACACAGACAGCAGGTGATATAGAGCCAGCAGTCTTGGAGCAGGTACTGCCTGAGGACATCACCACAGTCCGCTCATCACAGCTGCTGGATGATCCTGTTCACTCCCAGGAGCAGGTACTGCCTGAGGACATTACCACAGTCCGCTCATCACAGCTGCTGGATGATCCTGTTCACTTCCAGGAGCTCACACCTATACATTTCCAGGAGGTCACCCCTGACGCCACAACCCAGCGCGATCGTCCAGTCGATCCCAGCGTACGAGGTTCCTCCTACGAGCATAGACCTTCGGTCGACCCGAGTGTAGCCGACCCCCCTAGCCGACCTCCGGTATGTCATTTGACACCCCACCGATCGATTTCAGGTGATCAACAGGGAACGAGTTCCTCCTCACACCACCCCGATCACCCTGATTTGGACCGGAGTCCACCACCCCTGAGGCGTGGAGACCGGATTCGACGTCGAGGTTGGATGGAGCGGAGCCCATACACAAACCCCTGTGAACCGAAGAGGCCACGGACGATGCCGCATCCGCAGCCAGCACATGAATGGATGCCACACGAATTGGTAGATCCTGACCAGCTTGCGGCGTACCTAGCCTACAAGAGGAGCATGACAGGGGAATTGTAAGTATAATCTAAAAACTTACAATCTGTTTATAGTTTTTTCGTCCACAGGTACAAGTAAGTATTATGTTAAATTTGTTTCCAATTATGCAGACGTGATGTGGATCTGCACCACCCAGTTGGTGTCAATGTGACTTGGTTCCACCGGTTTCAAACCAACTTCATGGAGTTGGACGATTCGGTATGTTCCTCACTTGATTCACCTGTAGAAGTTTCATTCACAAATGGTTGAATCCTAACAATACGAATTGTTGATATTTGTCAGCACATTGACGCATACTGCAACGTTCTCCGGAAACGTCAACGAGCATTCCCCATTGTGTACGATAGGAGGACCAACATACTAGATTCACAATTCTATGTAAGTGTTTATTGAGTACGGTTTTCTCTTCTACCTTGATGTGTTCAAATATCTTTTGCCTGACGTGTCGGTTAATTTTCTATGTACAGACATTGGCATATCATAGCTGGCAGAGAATCTGCATGGGTGAGGACAAGAGACCCCCAGATGGTTGGACTGTGCTGGATCGCCAGTATCCTCGTGATGAGCTTCAGGTGGTATGTGGCCTGCTCCCGCAGGCAAACCTGCCATGGCACGACGTTGACACGGTCAGTGTAAATTTGACTTTGCGTCCATCTGTATAATAAAAAAATTTGCTAACACTTTGGAGAAACACCTGCAGGTTCTGATTCCTTGCAACCTCGGAGGTTACCATTGGGTCGTGGCCAGCGTCAACCTTGTGAAAGGGCACATTTTCGTGTTTGACCCGTTCAGACAGAAGGTCCGATATAGCCATAGGAATACCCAGTTCGCGTGCTTAAGGTGGTTGCTACCCTCGATGCTGGATGCGGTACACTTTCACCGGAACAGACAGAGAGGTGATGCGACGTACAAAAGGGAAGAAAAGCCGTTCCGGATGTTCTACGTGCACACCAACCGTGTGCCGCAACAGGAACGGGGGTATGACTGTTTGAAGTTTTTATTCTATCACAATCGGTTTTAATAGCATCCCATTATAATGTTTGTTCACGTGGTTAATTGCAGGGGAAACTGTGGGGCTCATACATTGAAAATTATTGAGTACCTGGTGGCGAACAGGGATACCTTCGACTGGTCCGAAGCTGATATGGCCACCATCCGGGAGAAGATGGCCGTCGAGGTTTTTTGTAACTCGAAGCCCATATAGTTGATGTAGATGTAGATGTAGTTGATGTACATAACATTTTTTGAGTAATGAAATGATGAATTTTTTTTCTTCAAGTGTTTGAAGTGTTTGCAGTTCAAAGTTAAACACACACATTTCATACATTGAAATCCATAAACAATACAGCAAATTCAATAAAGCATCTAGTATGACATTAGACGAACAACTAAATTCTAATATATTTTCGAACATAAAATCAATCACATTAGTTCTACATAAGAACCAAGGGTCTCACCAAACAACTGTATCGAGCATGGTTGTGAAAGTTTGAACGATGTTGGAAGACATCAGGTTGGAGACATGTTCCTCATAAAACAAAGGTACTATTGCGGAAGTTGATAAGCATCTAAGGATTGAGAAAGCAGAGTATCCCACACGGATAGTTTACTGTTTTGGCATTTCTCATGAGCATCCGGGAACATTCATTCTAACTTATATACGAAGTACAAATCCCCATCATGAGTATATTGGTCTATATCCCAAGGGATTTAAGTTCAGTAAAAGGATGTTTGAGGACATTGATCGGCTTGTGGCATATTTCCAGAGGCATATCGACGATCCTCAGCATGAGTCAGCACCATCAATTAGATCAGTTGCTGCTATGGTACCAATGTGAAGCCCTGCAACTGGGGGCTCCTCTATAGCTAGAGGTGGCACGGTTTCGGTTCCAAGGTTTGGTGGAACCGAAATCGAAACCGAAATCGGAACCGGGTCCCCCGGTTCCGGTTTTGGTTTTAGTTTCGGTTTCGGTTCTGAAACTGGCGGTTTCGGTTTTGATTCTGATTCTGGAATCGGAACCGTCGGTTTTAGAACCGAACCTCTTGTAATATATTTTCAAAAAAATTAGAACCAAAACCGGAACCGGCCTCCCCCGGTTCCAGTTCTGGTTCTTGAATCGAAACCAGAAATCCGGTTCCGATCCTGGTTTTCCCGGTTACGAACCCCCCCGATTCGACGGTTAGAACCGGAACCTTGCCAGGTCTATCTGTAGCATCTGGGGGTAGTGGCTGGGGAAGTTCAAGCAATGAAGGTGGCTGGAGAGATTGATGTATTAAAAGTTCAACACATTTCATACATTGAAATCCATAAATAAAGTTGGGATATACATAAACACTATAACAAACGAAATTCGAACATGAAATCAATCATATTACTTCTACATAAAACATAAGAACCAAGGGTGGCAATTCGTCTTCCTCTTGTAAGTAAGGCTCCATTCATTCCACGGTACAGTCTTTCTCAGGGCACGTTTGTTTGTTGTGTCCAATTTTATGACAGATACTGCACTTGCGGCGGTATTCCTCGGGGACAATTGTGCTGGGACCTTCATTAACCATAGGTGGGTTGGAACACCTCCTGCTGTTATGTCCTGGTTGTCCACACCTTCTACACGACTGTGTGGTTGTCCTCTCCGAAGACGAGGCATGTCGACCCTCCATTGGTCTACCTGATTGCCTCTTCGCCTTTGGATTTAAAACCACCCGTGATGCGATGTCGGATGGCACAACCCATGAAGCAGGATGGCCAACAGGCATAATAGGAACTGAGTATGCATCAATAAGTGTCTCCCTCTTGTAGTAGTCCGCACACAGAGATGTAAAATCCAAATTTCGCTCCCTGCAACAATAAAAAGGGTGAGACTCACGTTTGGATAATATAAACCGTTAACTGTAAATTGTAATGTACCTTGCCGCTGCAAGTGCGTGTTTACATGGTAAAAAGTCCATTTGGAATTTGTTGCATGTGCATGTCTTCCGGGATAAGTCAACCGTCCACTGTTTTCCCTTGTGTCTGACGGAGAATATGTTCCAGTCAACTGGATTTACGGTCATATAACCGCACTTCTCGACACGTTTGAGGATCAAAAGATGTGCGGCGTCGGTCAATCGATGACGCATGGACTGTGCATTTGCATGACGATCATGAAACCACTTCTGTATCATATTCCGAATGAACTCTGCCAGTGTCATTAGTGGCAGTTGCCGAGCGAATTTTAGGCATGAGTTTATGCACTCTGCAACATTTGTGGTCATCAACCTGTACCTTCTTTGGGGACAGTGAACGCGGGACCACTTCTGTGGACCGGCATCAATGGCATAATCGTATGCACCCTGGTGCAGCTTACGTAACTCCTCCATGTGCCGATCATACTGGATTTCAATGTACGACCTAGCAGCGTAATCCATTATCTGGGTAACATCCTTTCTGTGGAATCACTTCTTCATATTTTCACCAAAATGCCAGACACAAACGGTATGGGTTGCATAAGGGAACGCTTTAGAAATCCCTGCTTCAATGCTTGGATGGCGATCGGAAATGAAAACTAGATCATCTATATGACCAAGGGCACCCCTCAAGCATTCTAAAAACCACTCCCATGAAAGGTTGTTCTCTGAGTCACCGTACCCAAAAGCAATTGGATACACCTGTTCGTTTCCATCTTATGCAGTTGCCACAAACATTGTACCCCCGAATCTTCCCTTCAAATGGGTACCATCTACTGCAATAACATGACGCATACACCTCCGAAAACCTCTAATTGAGGACCCTAACGACATGAAAAAGTAGAGGAATTTACCATGATCATCGCACTGTAAGTCCGTGATTGTGCCCGGATTTTGCTGTTCGAGAACATACGCAAAAGATGGGAGCAGTTGGAAACTTTCTTCATGCGTTCCATAGGTTAATGACAATGCATATTGCAAGGCATCATGTGCCTTACTGTACATGATTTGGATGCCATACATTGTTTTCATATCGGCGATTATGTCCTTCGGACGCATGAGACGACCATCGGTTTGTTGAAGTCTAGGGGCAACGACTTCTCCGATTATGACTGCACCAGCTTGTCGGTGGCGACGGTGAATCTCCTCCAAGGGACAGCTGTATTCGTTGACAAAACTTCTGACTTGAAAGTAAGTACCTTCTTCTCTCCTCACCGCTCTTAATTTCCACGTACAGTCGTCAATGATGCAAACCAAATGTAAAGTTGTCTTATTAGACCTTTTCACCTTCCATTCAAAGTTCTGCCGCATCGCAAAATGGCCAACTAGCCTCTTCAAATCCTTTTTACTCGGAAAAAATTGACCTTTATAAATCATGGTTCTCGGTTCTTGCGCTGCCAAGGTGCTGCTTGTACCAATACCAAACGAGTATGAATCTGCTCCTGGAATAACCCAAGTTCTCGCATTAACAGAATCAGATGATGTCATATTACAACGGACCTCGGAAGTCCCAGGCATATCTGGTGCAGTGCAACTAACTCCTTGTACACGTCTACCGCTTGTTTGCATTTGTGCAGGCTCTTCATCTACATTTTGGAGATCATGAACATGTTCATTATTTGCCTCAGTATCAACCTGTTCATGGTTCGGGTAATTGCTCTGTTGATTGTACTGCGCATCGTACTGTTCATTGTCCTGTGCATCGTACTGCTCATTGTACTGCTCATTATACTGCACATCATACTGCTCATTGTACTGCACATCGTATTGCTCATTGTACTGCTCAATTCGACTGCCAAACACATCACCCACATCACCCAATTGAATTTCAGCTGCATGTGCATGGTCGACCGCAACTTCTGGGACACCACACATGTTTCCCACACCTTCGCTGGGACCCCCTTGGGTGAACACTTGGTTGCTACCGCTAAAGGATCCAAACTGTTGGGTATTTTCAGGAGGAGGAATATTATTCCCTACCACATCTCCAGCTGTCCGCTCAGTTAGACTGACACATACTTGAGGGATCACTCGATCTTCCCCTAGCATAAACTGGACATCGTCGTCATTCCTTATCAATGTGCGACACGTACTGCCAGGAACAAGTGATATTGATGACAACTCAAAATTGTATTTGTTTACATCATAGTTCACAATAGTATGCACGATCGTCACCAATTCTTCGTAAGTCATATTGTTTGACACGTACATTCCCCGGTTATCGGATCCAACAAACCTCTGACTTCCGTCGGGTAACTGGTCCCATCGACCGTTGTAAGATATTACTATTCTAACCCGATTCATGAGACTGTCAAATTAATAATCACAAACCATTAACAAAAACTCATGATTACACAATGTCTTCAAATATTACATGAAAAGCCTCGAATATTTTTTGAAAAAGGCTCGAATTTTTTTTCAAAAAAGCTCGAAATATTTTTGTCAAAAAGGCTCGAAATCAATTTCGAAAAGGCACGAATATTTTGTTAAAAGGCTCGAAACTTTGTTCAGAAAGGCACGGATATTTTTTGAAGAAGGCTCGAAATCAACCAAAAGGCTGGAAACTTTTTTCAAAAAGGCTCGAAATATTTTTGTCAAAAAGGCTCGATAATAACTACAAAAGGCACGATGACATTGTTAAAAGGCACGAATAAATTTGAAAATCAATCCAGCCTTTTAGAAAGGTTATCGAGCCTTTTGAAAAGTTATCGAGCCTTTTGGAAAAGTTATCGAGCCTTTTACAAAGGTTATCGAGCCTTTTAGAAAGGTTATCGAGCCTTTTGGAAAAGTTATCGAGACTTTTCCAAAAAGGCTCGATAACAATTTCAAAAGGCACGATGACAGTGTTAAAAGTTATCGAGCCTTTTGGAAAAGTTATCGAGCCTTTTACAAAGGTTATCGAGCCTTTTGGAAAAGTTATCGAGACTTTTCCAAAAAGGCTCGATAACAATTTCAAAAGGCACGATGACAGTGTTAAAAGTTATCGAGCATTTTGGAAACGTTATCGAGCCTTTTACAAAGGTTATCGAGCCTTTTAGAAAGGTTATCGAGCCTTTTGGAAAAGTTATCGAGCCTTTTAGAAAGGTTATCGAGCCTTTTAGAAAAGTTATCGAGCCTTTTGGAAAAGTTATCGAGCCTTTTAGAAAGGTTATCGAGCCTTTTAGAAAAGTTATCGAGCCTTTTGGAAAAGTTATCGAGACTTTTCCAAAAAGGCTCGATAACAATTTCAAAAGGCACGATGACAGTGTTAAAAGGCACGAAAATATTTCAAAAAGGCACGAAATTTTTTTCAAAAAGGCACGAAATTTTTTTCAAAAAGGCTCGATAACAACTTCAAAAGGCACGATGACAGTGTAAAAAGGCACGAAAATATTTCAAAAAGGCACGAAATCATTTTCAAAATGGCTTCAAGTTTACATACTAAAATGTGAACAACTTCAAAGAAGCAAGTTCAAGAAATATTACCTTATTTTACTGAAGAAGAAAGTCGGGGCAAGACCTTGAACTTTTATTTGTAGAGAGAGAGTAACTGAGTATTTCAAGCCTTCGTTTGAGTTGCAGAGAACAACTCAAAGAGAATAACATAAATGTTTAACTAAGGGCAATTTTGGTAGTTCACCATAATAGGTGCCTTTTAAACTTAACTTATTAAACCAGTGACATTCTCACCAATTCACTTTAAAAAGGTGATATTTTGGACCAATTCCACCTTCGGTTTATGGCATTCTCAATCTCGATTATCAATTATTAATAATTATATATCCAAAATCATATAATTCTCTTTTCCTCACCAAAACTCAATTCGACAACATTCATCCATTTTGATGTCTGATAGTTAATTCACACTTATATATGGCAAAATCGAATTTTTCAATTCAAATGATTTACCTCACATACGTGCTTCAAGAAAACCAAAGTTTTATGTTGATCGAATTCATCACTATGGATGGTTGTTTTAAAAATAGTTTGCTGATTGTAACAAACAAGCATTACACTTGCAAACCTTTTGTGCCTTTTAAAATGCACCTCTACAATTCTGTTCATGGTCATTGATTGTGAGTCCATATAATGAATACTGTTTTAGATTGTTGGGGACACAACAATCAGTGATAGAAAATAGAAAAAGAATAGAAAGTCTATACAACAAAATATATACATCAACTTTTTATATATTGATATTTCAATGTAGAAATATTACTGCAACAAAATAATAACAATAATAAATAGAAGAAACAATGCAGTAAAACTAAAATACTGATTTGTATCTGCAATGATTGAAAGAAAATAGAGGCTTGCAAACTTGCAATGTCTTAAAACAGTGTTTCACTCCTTCTCTTGTGCTTGAAGTTCTGTACGTGACTGTTTCCCATGATACAACTATCTGTATTCTAATTTCTAGCACTATAAATTAGAACCCTATCGAACTTTGTATATTTCCTCTCAATGCAGTGAATGTTTAATTTGTGCAGAAAACTAACTCACAAAAAACTTCTTTCAAACTCTTCTTAAACTCCTGTATTTTTGGAATGAATTTCATTCCAATTTATAGACTCAAATGTGTCTCTTGGTTAATACACATCTATTGGAAGAGTTGCATCTTTTGATCAAGAGACACAATTTTCTAGTGAAAAGACATGACTCTTAAATTCTATTTAAAATTCCAACAGCAAAAAATTAAGTTTTTATATATATATATATATATTTTTTTTTGAAAAACAAGGTATTTATATTGACTTTTTAATATGTATATATATATATATATTATTGTTAGTAAAAAAACCCAAATATTCATAAGTTTTTTTTTTCTTTAACTATTAATCAGAGATTAATTGAGAAAGTATGGAGATATGATTTGTTTTTTTTTTTTTTTGAAAAATGGTGAGAGAGAGTAATTAAGAGAGAGTGTTTAATATGGTAATAACATATTTAGGAGAGAGAGTTTAGTACGTAATATATTTATTCTAATGATTTAGGAGAGAGAATTTTATTTTTTAATAATTTAATTAGTTTGGAGTGTCTTTTGGATTTTGTTGTCTTGTTTAGTAATTTTAATTTAGATTAAAATTGTCATTAATAAAAAAAAAATTAAATTGGAGTTTAAATAGATAATTTGTTGATTGTAAAGAGAATCTCTCTTATGACGTGTTTACTAATCGGGAATGGAGGGAATCGGAATCAAGTTCCACTGGAAAAGGAATGGAGGGGAATCGGAATTAAGTTACTAAATTTCATTCCAGTGTTTACTAACAATTTAGGAATCATAAATGGAATCAAATTTATTCCCTTTCTAGTGTTTACTTCAACTAAGGAATCGGAATGATATATAGGTGATTACAAAAATACCCTTGTGTATATAATATGTTGAAATATATTTTTTATTATGAAAAACTATTTTTTATACCACTCATAACACTATAACTAATAATTAACATATTTATATTGTAAACTTTCAACTAATTGGTCAATAATAATTAAAAATTGAGGAGTAATTCAGATTTGAAAGTATAATTAATTTGATGTCGAATTAATTTCTCACATTTAGGTTCTTTTTTTCCTTCTCTCAAAAATTAAAACACAAAATAACTTAACATATACAACCATTAGCTCACACAATACTTAATTAATTATTAATTGTATAAATGAAAAAAATAAATAAATTAAAGTCATTGTAGTTAGTATATATATATGCAATACATGCTTTACGGGAAAAAAAAAAAAAAAAAAAACTTAAACAAAACAGTATATATAAAATTATATATATATATATATATGTATATATGCAGTACAAGCTTTACGCAAAAAGAAAAAAAAAACTGTTTTACTTAAACAAAACAGCATGTGTGTATATATATGAATATGTAATACGTAAAAAGAAAAAAAAATATACGTGAATATTATAAGTGAGGATATGAAAGACAGTTTTTTATTTTTTATTTTTTATTTATTTATAATTATTATAAGTGAGAATATTTTAGTAAAAATACCTGAATTTCTTTTTTTCATTCAGGAAAGGGAATTTGATTCTTAGGATGGGTAGGGGGAATCAAATTTCCTTTCCATCAGTAACTTAATTACTTTTTTGAGAGTGGGGTCCACGTAACTTAATTCCCTAAAAATATAGTAAACACTGTAATTCATAAATCAGTAACTTAATTCTCTTTCCTGAATTTGATTACTGATTAGTAAACACGGCATTACTTTAATGGGCTGATTTGCCTCAACGACCAAATTTGCGGTAGGCGCAATATCTCCCATCACGTGCGAAATACTAATTACAGTCCAAAAAAGCCATTCACGCGCTTTAGACGTGTAAAGTTTGACTTCAGAGCCTTACATGACTTAAAATGGATAATTCATATACATCGGTCGCATTCAACACGTCCGACGACCAAAATCATTTTATTTTGAATTAAATGCAATTAAAAATCATACCGATTCATTGAAAAAAAACATATATAATTGAATATTTATATTTGATATAAGTTTTCGGTTGACAAAGGTGCGTCAACTTACGTTAGCTAAGGAGTGATAGTTAGAGATGACCACGGTTCGGTTTTAACTGTGGAACCGAACCGTAACCAGAGGCAAAAAAATCGGATTGAAACTAAAATTTTGGTTTCGATTCCAGAACCGGTACATTTAAGGTTCCGGCTTTGATTCTCTAAAATGTTAAACCGGAGTGGAACCGATGGTTCCACCCCGGTTTTGGAACCGGTAGTTCCACTCAATATTTTTTTAAAAATTTATCCGGTTTCTCAAATCTCAAACTTCTCACTCTTTCTCTCTCTCTCTCTCTCTCTCTCTCTCTCTCTCTCTAAATCAGGTTCCAAACTTCCATCTGATCTCTCTCTCGTCGATCTCTTCTTCATCTCGTCACCGGCGATCAACGGACGGTCGCTCTCTCTTCGATTTCGATCTCTTCTTTGATCTTGTCATGCCCAATGCATTTTAGATGAATTTTCTGATTTGTTTTAACTTTGACTTGCAAGTTTTGTGTGAAGAATTTCTGAAAAATATTGAAGAACACAAAAGGAGAAGATAAGAACAATTGAAGGAGAGACGAGAGAGGTTGAGAGAAAAAAAGAAATAGAATTAGTTAGGAAAATTTGTTGTTGTATTCATTGATGTGTAATTTCGGTTGTAAAACACCTTACATAGCTCATAGCTAGGTTGATTTGGGGTTGTGTAATTAGTTAGGAAAATTTGGGGTTGATTTGTGTGTGTGAGAGAGAGAGAGAGAGAGAGAGAGAGAGAGAGAGATGAAAGTGATTTGGGAAAGTCTGGGTTGGGTATCGTATATTCATATATGAGAGAGAGATGTACGACTTGAGAGTTGAGACTATTTTTTTTTATTTTTTTTTAAAGAAGGAACCGAACCGGATAGAATCGTCGAAACCGGACCGAAACCTCCCTCAAGGAGCTTCTAGTTCCGATTTTGATTACCTCGGAACCGGAAAAGTCGGTTCGGAATGGGGAATCGGAACCGAACCGGATCAGGGGCATGTCTAGCTATAGTGGTGTGTAGCTCTACGACTAAACATGCCAACCTTAACTATTAAGTTTCAAACCTGACTCGACACTGCTTGGATATATATATTTATATATATATACACACGTATACACACAGGGCCGTCTTCAGTCATTTTGGAGCCCGGTCTATTTAATGATATTAACAAAAATCGGGGTCCCATAAAAAAATATTATCATTAATATTAAAAAAATTAAATAAATAATTCTTCATTTACTAAATAAAATATAATCCACATAGATAAAAACAAAAAATATTTCCGTTGTTTTTGTTGTAATAAAAATGGATAATGTTAATTCCATAATTATCCCCATGTTTTGTTGTTTTTGTTGTATCGAATAGGGTAGTTTCACACTTTGACAACTCAATTGGACTCTGATTTTGAATTGAATGTGTAGTTTGTTTTTGTTGAATTAAATTGTTCAATGCACCTGATTTTAAAAAGGAAAATAAAAATAAATAAAAATAAAAAGCAAGGAAAGGAGAAAGATTAGGCCCTTTTTAAACATAGAAAGATTGGACCTTGATTTCACAAAGAGTATCGATATTAACATCCATCTAAAACTGTATGTACATCCCAAATTTTATATTTTCCAAATTCCAACATTACCCTTAAATTAAATTATTAATATTTTAATTCAAAAAATATAATAATTTCTTGTAACTATTTACTTTTTCGAATTTTTAACTAACTAAATCAAATTAAAATTATAAATAAAAACAAAACCAAAATAAAAAAAGCGGAAAACTCAATTTAGAAAAGATGGCAGCCCCTCCAAAATTTGGGGGACTAGAGGAGTGCGGCTCCTCCCAAATATATAATGAAAAAAAATAAAACCTCTTTTGTATATATATATATATATATATATATATATATATATATATTGGTTAGACCATGAGATATCCCTCACTTCGATCAGCAACCAATCGTGAACGAATGAGACTAATCATCGCTTTGGACGGGAGGTCAGTAAAGCCTGGCCACGAGGTGCTTCCAGTGGGGTTCGAACTCGGGCAGAGCTCAAACCATTCGCCACACTGGGAGTACGGTGACCAACCACACCACAGCTCGTGGTTAACCTCTTTTGTATTTTATATTGGTGCAGAAACTAGAAAAAAAAAAAAAAGGAAATAATTAACAATAAAAGTAACAGGAAAATAAAGAAAGATGAAGATGAAGCAAACGACATGCTTGCATTTTTTTTTTTTAATTCGTTTTTCATTTTTTTCCTTTTTATTTTGTTTTAAGTGAAAAAAAGAATTAAAAAAAGCTATATATTTATTATTTATAATATATATTTTTTGACAATATTATTTATAATAGTTTAAAAAATTAAAAGAAATGATATATTTGGTAATGTGTGGGGTATGTTTACAAGATTTCATATTTTTAAAATTGTAATAGGGTGTACATATAAAAAAGGGTGCACATACAATTTTTCAGAGGTGTAAATATCGTCACTCTTTTATAAAACTGAAAAAAAAAATATATATAAAAAAATAAATTGGGTCAGTTGGATATCCCAAGTTCCCAACAAAATGATGGGTTAGCTGCCCCCACGGGCCGGCCCTGTATACGCACGTTGGTTAAGGTCTTAAGGAGCTATATTGGTGTGTAGCTCTACGACTAAATATCCCAACCTTCACTATTCAGTTTCAACAAGTGGCAACCATTTGCAAATTTTATATTTCTGCTGTGTCACCTATTATGAATTATTGGATTCTTTTATTATTTTCTATTTCTTACATGATTATATTATTATTCGGAGACAGTTTACCGTTTTTTTTATTTTTTTATTTTTTTTATTTTTTAACGGTTACCGAATGAGCACGGTTCACCATTAAACACGAGTGGTGGTAAGTTTTGTTTTATTTTTATTTTTTTAATGTATGATCGGAGAAATTCCAACAAATTCAGAAATTTAGAATATTATTGCCAAAAAAATAATAATAATTAAAGGAGGATTGAAATCACACTGCCTAGAATAGACATGTTGGAAATTAAATATACTAAGAATTACAACACTCTTGTGTTTAAGATAACAATTGAAGTCTAATAGAGTTGGTGGAGAAGAACGATCATTCAATCATCACAGAGATAGTATGTATATAAAAAAAAGAATAAAAAAAAAAAATGAAAAAAAAACAATGGAGGTAGCAAATCCTCCCTTAGAAAAATGGTTGTGTACTTTTGCTTTTATACGTGTTAAACAGTTAAAAGGTTTGAGTCCAAAATTTACACATTAAATTTCCCTTTTCCATTACCGAAAGTTGCCACATTTGTTCATTAAGTGTTGTTTGATTGGACTTTCTATTACCTCAAAAACTCTATACACATCTACTTGAGTTTTTTAGAATTGTTTGTTTGGGCTTTTAAGATTGTCTATTTTAAATTTAGTAAAGGCTATTAGAGTTTAAACCTCTACTGGGCGAAAGCTCATGGGGAGGAGCTTCTTTAAATAGACTTTAAAAAAAAAAAAAAAATGACCAACCAAACAACTATATATATTTTTTCTTAAAAACTCTATGAGTGATGATAATGGTACCTCTCAAAAACTGCATCTACACCCCTTTCGTAATCACATCTCTAAAAAATTTTAAAAAATTTATAATTTGTAAATAAACCCACTTAATGCCAAAAATACCCTTTATTTAATTATATTGTATTGTATTTTTGTAAATACACACAACAAAATCTGAAATAATAATAAAAATAGAAAAATACCCTATTATTATGTTATTTAATTAACTTTATTATTATTTCAGATTTTGTTATTATCTTTAATTCTCTTACTATTCTTTCTCTTCTCGTTTTTTCAAAATCAAACTCCATTTTTTTGTTAAAAATCCATTTTAAGATTATAATTTTTTGATTGGAGAACCACTTTCTGTTTAAGAGAGTTTTAGGGATACAAGATTTGTGTCATGTCCCAATTGATGTGGAAGTAGATAGGTGTTAAATGATATATATATATGCATGTATGTATTTGAAGAAATTGAAGAACATCTATTATATTTTTTTTACAAGAAAGAACATCTAATATTGATAAATAAAAAAAGTCTAAAGTGTATTTGAAATAAATAAATAAAATATAGATAATATAATTAATTTAAAAGTCTGTTTATATACATAATGATTTTGTTCTTTTAATAAAAATAATAAAAATTAATTTAAAACTTACTTTTTCACAACCAAATTTGTCTCATGATTTTGATTTATTTTCCATACTTTTACCAATCAATTTGTATTTCCTTAAAAAATATTGAAAATATATTTAAAAGAGAATTTAGGGTTTATTAAAATGGAAAGGGTTTATATGATATATGTTAATATCAAATCATTAATAGGAAAAAAAAAATTGCAAAAGATTAAAATAGGAAACTAATTAATAATTATTGATGGGTGTACTAACAATCAATTAGTCATCTTAGTAATTTTACTCAAGAGTATTATTGGATTTTTAAAAACAAACTAATTTGGGGTGTACATACAGTTTTTAAAGGGTACAAATATCGTTACTCAAACTCTATTTTTAACAGATCTACTATAAATAAATCTTTTACAAATAGAGATTTTTCAAAAGTCCAACAAAATAAACTCTAGATCTATTAAGTATAGTAAGATCCCTCTTTCAAATTGAAATTGTCATCTCCGATTGTGTTTTTAGAAGTTAATGTCATTAGATCCCGAAAAAAAGATGTTTAAATATTAGGAAACAATTGAAGTTTCCTTCAACCCAGCGACTTTAGATTTATTGCAAAAGAGGAAAATTTCCAGAATTGTACAAGGAAGAAAATCTTACTCTTTCCTTGCGCATAATGGTTGCATATGTACTCCAAATCAAATTGGATATGGATACTGTACTCACCTTAATTGCCCGGAGTATATATATAGTGAATCAATAAATCAATGGTCTAAATTATTTCTATTAATTTTTACGTTTTTACCGTACTAAAATATAGAATTAATCAAGACCATCGATTTAGATTTGTTGATGTATCAATCGGTTGACATCTGCCACGCGGAAATGTTGGTGTGTTGACATCGGAGACAAACGATAAAAATGTAAGAAAATAAAAGAGTTGCTCAAATTCTGAATGGAGTTGTGTCAAATTTAGTCAAAATAAAAATTAAAAACCAAGTGTGGTAGGAGCTACGAACTATCGAGTAGGGACACAAAAAAAAAAAAAAAAAAAAAAAAAAAAAACTGAATTAAAGGGATCAAGGGACAAACTCAAACAGAGAGACTTAAATATATATATATATACACACAGAAGAGCAGAGGTGCAAAACACACAAGACTAAAATAAACAAAGAAGAGAGGTTGTGGAACAATGGCTCCACAGCAAAGTAGAGGTGGAGGAGGAAGTGTGTTTAGGGCTTCAGTGTGTGGACAAGATGAATTTGAACAACAGCTCTCTAGAGATGGAAGCCATTATAGTCTCTCTACCGGAGTTCTTCCGTCACTCGGAGCCAGAAGTAACCGCCGTGTTAAGCTCCGTACTTTCATTATTTCGCCGTATGACCGCCGTTACAGGTGGTTATTATAACTCTCTCTCTCTCTCGCTGTTTCTTAAAATATACGTTATGCTGTTTTTTTTTTTTTTCCTTTTTGGTTTTTTTTTTAATGGCGGATTTGTTGACTTAAACTTTTCTTATAGGTTTGGATCATTGATATTTCTTGTACTGTTGTGATTTGAGATTTGAAAAAGAACGGCATTGAGAAACTCGTAACTTGCCATTTTCTTTTTCCTTGTATTTTTGTTTTTTTTTATAAATATTAATGAAATTTTCTTATCAACTAATTTTGTTATTTTATGTGTTTTCTGTTCTATTTTCCGAGAATTGTTTGTTGGTTTTTTTCCACTGTTCAATATGTTTGATAAAATGTCAAATAAAGATAACAACATTCAACTTTTAACTTTATTTTTCTTTAAAAAATTTGCTTGTTCTTTTTTCTATGCATGCAATTTGAATATTCGATTCTTGTTCATACTCAGTGCAGAATTTTGTTTTTTGTTTGAATTGGCACAAGTCAGACCAAGACAGCTCCTAATTGGAGGCTTCACTTTCTAACGGTTGACTCTAATGGAAAAAAAAAAAAAAAAAAAACACTTTGAATCTTCTCTTGTATCTCTATTCCTCTGTTTCCTCTTTTGATTGAAAACACCAATTTGATATGTTGAAGCTTGCAATTTTTGCAGGATTTGGGAGACTTATCTAGTCCTTTTGGTTATCTATACTGCTTGGGTGTCGCCATTCGAATTCGGATTCCTTAGAAAGCCACAGAAACCACTTTCCATTATAGACAATATTGTGAATGGATTCTTTGCTGTGGATATTATTCTCACCTTCTTTGTCGCGTACTTGGACAAAAATAGTTACTTACTCGTTGACAGTTCGAAGAAGATTGCTTGGAAGTATGCAAGTTCTTGGTTGGTTTTTGATGTCATATCTACAATCCCATCTGAACTTGCTCAAAAAATGTCTCCTAAACCACTCCAGTCCTATGGATTGTTCAACATGCTTCGCCTTTGGCGTCTCAGAAGAGTCAGTGCCTTATTTTCCAGGTACAAAGTTTTTTCCTGCAAAGAGCTAGCTTTTAACATTAACCAAATAGTATCAATCAGTCAATCAATTGTTTATTGTTTTGTTTCTTCAAACAGAATGGAGAAGGATAGGAACTACAATTATTTTTGGGTTCGATGCAGTAAACTTGTTTTTGTAAGTATCTAAGAAATTTCTTTGCATTGTTTTTATGAAAAGAAGCTCATTCATGAATCATGATCAAGAACTATTTTACTGAACATAGGATGGTGCACTATGTAGGTCACCCTTTTCGCGGTCCACTGTGCCGGATGTTTCTATTATCTTATTGCTGCACGTTATCATAATCCTGAGAGGACCTGGATTGGAGCATCCTTGGGAAATAACTTTCTTGATGAGAGCATTTGGATTCGGTATGTGACATCAATCTACTGGTCTATTACTACATTGACAACTGTTGGCTATGGAGATTTGCATCCTGTGAATACAAGGGAGATGGTCTTCGACATCTTCTTCATGCTCTTCAACCTTGGCTTGACAGCATATTTGATTGGTAACATGACCAACTTGGTTGTCCATGGAACCAGTCGAACTAGGAAATTTGTGAGTTCAAATTCTTATTGTTACAATGTTGTCAACAAAGAAAGTTCCTGACATTTGTTAGTTCTCATTTCCTTCTTTGTGTTTTAAAACTCTCAGAGAGACACCATACAAGCTGCCTCAAGTTTTGCTCACAGGAACCAGCTGCCTCTTCGTTTGCAAGATCAGATGCTGGCACATTTGTGCCTGAAGTTTAGGACAGATTCTGAAGGACTCCAGCAGCAAGAGACTCTTGATTCCCTTCCTAAAGCCATCCGATCAAGCATTTCTCATTATCTTTTCTATTCTCTCATGGATAAGGTGTACTTGTTTCACGGGGTTTCCAATGACTTGCTTTTCCAGCTGGTAATTCACTGAAAACAGGCGCAGATTTTAAAATTTTGATTCTCTTAACAGTTAAACTTTTTATGCAAGTAAATACTTAAATTGAACTTTATTTTTTTCATATAAATTTCATAGGTCTCTGAGATGAAACCTGAGTATTTCCCTCCAAAAGAAGATGTCATTTTGCAGAATGAAGCACCAACAGACTTCTATATCCTGGTCTCTGGTGCTGTGGTAATTACTTAACTTATCTTTTCTATTTTGCATTGTTCAATATTGGATATTTCAGGTCAAATTTTACTTGCACACAGCGACAGACTTCTAATATTTGAAATACTTTGCAGGATCTATTGGTTCTCAAAAATGGAACTGAACAGGCAAGTATTATTATTTAAAACAGTCCAGAAACTTTTATGTTACTTAAAAGGAATGCTTGAGAATGAAATGTTATTACTAGTGTCTGTAAAAGCATAAATGATAACCAAAATTATGTTGAACAATTGCAGGTTGTTGGAGAGGCGAAAACTGGTGACCTTTGTGGAGAGATAGGGGTACTTTGTTACAGGCCACAGCTTTTTACAGTGCGGACCAAACGATTGAGTCAGCTGCTACGGCTTAACCGTACTACATTCTTGAATATTGTTCAGGCCAATGTTGGAGATGGAACCATAATCATGAATAATCTCCTCCAGGTCTGTATATTCAATCTGACTTATAAACAACTAATCTATTTTTTAGCCCATCAAATATTATAATGCATTGAACTGTCCATAATCTAATGAGTAGAAATAAGAAGATTATTCCTATGTTAGATTTCATTGATTGAGCATAAAATCTTATATATTGCCTTCCATAATTTTGAGAATAAATTTTGACATTAATTCATGGATCAGCATTTGAAAAACCTCAATGACCCAATTATGGAGGGGGTTCTGTTGGAGACAGAGTCCATGCTAGCTCGTGGGAGAATGGATCTACCTCTCAGTCTATGCTTTGCTGCACTCAGAGGAGATGACATGTTATTGAATCTGTTGTTGAAACGAGGCCTTGATGCAAATGAATCAGACAATAATGGCAGAACACCTCTGGTTTGTAAAAATCTTTTATCCTCTGATTTTTGTCAATTTTAATATCTGAAAATAATGAATACTAATGTTGTTTTAATTCTTGGATGTGAAATAGCATATAGCAGCATCACAAGGGAATGAGAATTGTGTGCTTCTCCTACTAGATCACGGTGCAGATCCTAATTGTAGAGGTAAGCATTATATATACCAATTACATAATCATATCTTATTAAGTATTTATTATTTCTTCTTGAAAGATTGTAATCTAACCTGGTAGTATCTGTTGTAGTCCTCTTTGTGTTCTCTATAGTTTTGGATTGGTTTCTAATATAATATATGTCCACCCGAATTCTATATATTGCCATTTGATATTATATCTTTTAACTTGAACTTGTGATTTTCTTATATCTGAAGTTGAAATCAATTAAATAGATTTTAGTTGACCTTTATATACTCTTATCCAAAACAACTATTTAATGCCATTATCAATAGTGGCAGGCATGCATGAGCAGATCCAACGATGCAAATGGTTTATTAAAAGAAATATGTTATATAAATTCATACTTTGTTCTGTGTGTAGAATTTGGATTTGGTCATCCCTCTTCTTTCTTAATATAGTAGTCTCATACTCTCAATAATGTTCCTGAAGTCTCATTCTGCTATTATTTATATTATAAACACTTGGCGTTCTGTCAGTTGTAGACCTTCCCAAATCAAAGCAAATAGATTTACCTTATCAAGATAGGTTCATGTTTCCTGTTGACTTAAAACATTTTTTTGTAATTGATTCTTGGTTGTGATTATATGCATGACTTCTAACATCCTCATACTATCATATATATTTATATCATCATATTATGAAGTCACTTCATCTGATATGGAGACACTACCAGTTTTATGACTGAGTCGTGCATTTTTTAAAAATAAGGTTTATGTAGTCAACTGGATATTACTTAAATTATGCGCCTGATTCTGCTGTTTTTTATATTTTGTTATTAGTTTTGTGTGACCCCAAATTTTCAAGTGCCTTTGTGTGACCCCAAATTATTGAGTGTCTTGAGCTTGTGAGCTGTACCATATTCTTCCCTCTTTCTCTTGTGTAATGTCTTGCATTTGATTTTATACATTTTAAGAGGACAAATTGCCGCTGTTTTTTTTTTTTACATTATAAATACATTATTGTTTATTAAATAATGCAAGGGATTGAATATGTGAAATCCTTATCAGTTATATATTATTCTACTTAGTGTAAATTGGTCCAATGAATAACTCTAATTGATTTGTTTGATGATGCAGACTCAGATGGGAATGTACCAGTATGGGAGGCAATGCTGGGTAAACACGAACACGTAGTCCAACTGCTGAGAGATAATGGTGCAGACATCAACTTTGGAGATGTGGGTCACTTTGCATGCATTGCTGCTGAGCAGAACAACTTGGACTTGCTTAAAAATATTGTTCGTAACAGAGGGGTTGTCACGTGTCCTCGTAGTAATGGCTCCACAACAGCTCTTCACGTTGCTGTTTCTGAAGACAATGTGGAAATAGTCAAGTTCCTCTTAAAGCAAGGTGCTGACATTGATGAACCAGATATGCACAGTTGGACCCCAAGGGACCTAGCTGATCAGCAAGGGCATGAAGAAATAAAAAACCTTTTCCAATCCAGTGTAGATACTAAAACTCAATCTATCGTTACAATTCCCGAGAAGCAGCAGCAGGAGGGAATTCGCTACCTTGGGAGGTTTACAAGTGAGCCAAATATACGACCTTTATCACAGGAAGGCTCATTCCGAGCTACAGATGGATCATTGACCGAAAACAAGCCAAGACGCCAGACTAATAACTTCCACAACTCACTATTTGGAATAATGTCAGCTGCCCATACTGTGGAGAAAGACTTGTTATTTTCAGTTGGTCTCAATAAAAGTTCAAAGAGTCTTGATATTAACTCCGCGAGAGTAGTTATTACTTGTCCAGAAAAAGGAGAAGCTGCAGGGAAGCTCGTGAAACTTCCGAATAGCTTCCAAGAGCTACTTGAGCTTGGTGCTAAGAAATTTGGGATCACCCCTGCTAAGGTTTTAAGTAAAACTGGAGCTGAAATTGATGATGTTGAGGTAATTAGAGATAATGACATTCTCATTTTTGTTAGTGAAGGTGGGCAAAATTCCTTGAATAATGGGGCTTTGTAAATGTATATGGTTGATGGGTAGATAAATCTTTTTCTTTCTTTCATTTTTTTTTTATTTTTATTTTTATTTTTTAAAGTGTTGTGCCAAATGCAAATCCAATCTAAGATTTGGGTTGTGGTGGATCAAAAGATCACCCTTCTTTCTTATTCATAGCTTGGTTCAATTCAAAAGAATGATTCAAGGCTGATACCAAAACAAAAGAAGATGACACAGAATGTGAAAAAAAGATGCCAAGAATGTGTTTTTTGCCATGTTGAGAAAATGAAAAGGCAAATCACAAATGTATATGTTCTTTCTCAATGAAAATAATAGAGTGGTGTCTCTTTTTCAAATATTCTTTTAGATTAGTGAATTTGAACTAGCATGCCTTCAGTCGAAAAATGCAGCACAAACTTGTTCACCGATTGTATGCACCAGATGAAGTTCCATTAGAATTTTGTTAAGGAAACTGTTTGATGGGGTTATTGCTCGATAGAACAGTACGTGAAATTACAGGGGGCTTGCCTGAGAGTGCTTATCATCGCTGAAGCTTTTCGATCTAAGCTTTAACTCTCCTCTGCTGGTGGTCAGCTCATCAAATATCTCAGCACCATACATTTTTTACTGCATCACCAGTTTCATCCCCCATATGATTTTTACTAACAACATAACACAGTAACATTCAAGCTATGCAATTTTATTTTTTGAAGGCTAAACAACCATATACAGCAAGGTCAAACTGGAAAACCGTAAAGATAGCAATTTGCTTGAAGGGCACTGACTCCACGAAAGAAGCATGCGCTCCTTCCAAAATCCTGACTAGAAGAGGTGACAGACTTCAAGAGAGCTTATAAGTTTCTTTGTTGGAGATACAGCTTAGACTAGATAATCAGCTATAAACGTTTTCACGAATATTAAAACTTATAAAAAGCATTCGCAAATACTAAACGAGTGGAGGAGAATTAACTTGTATCGTCATTTAGGAGTTATGAAAAGTAGCAACAATCTCTCCCAGAATTGGTTTCCGGGGAGGCTGTCGATGTCCATGTAAGCAAAATATCCCCAGAGAACTAATGTAGGTATCTTTTTAATCACAGGCATGTCAAGTAATGACATTCCCACAAGAATTGATTGTAACAGGTTGCTAACTCTTCGCTCATGAATATGCTTCTCAGGATCAAATTTTTTCTCTGTGTTTTCTCCATCTTCACTTTTCATAACTGCATACTTCAAGCCCTTCAGCTCTCGAGCTGCTGAAAACTAAAACCGATCAATGCTATCATTATCAAAGGCTAAAGATGGGTATTGGAGTAGATTTCAAGCTCTAAGTACATGTACATCTATAAAGCAAGCAATATCAGAGCCTACTGCCTAACAAATAAGAAAATTACGGCTTGTGACAAAAAACCAATAGTTGATCCTTGCAAATCTGTATACAACCAAGAAAAATTATACAGATGGAGTTGTGTCCATTTCTGTGTACACAGCTTGCATCCTTGCTAGCTTTCTTTTTCATGCATTCCTTAGAAATCTTTACCATCTTCTTTCTAATCAACTGCATGTCTGCATTCGTAAATCTCAACGTGTAAGACTATAGAATTGCACTGTCACTGTAAATCACAATGAATCCATCAGCTACCTGTCTCCTAAGAATGGAATGACTTTTAGTGTGCATTGGAGACTGTGGAAGTACACCATTTGAGGGAGGGGGTCCATTCACACACAGCAAAGTCTATGATAATGACCACAATCGTAAAGCAATTCAAAGAAACAAGTAAATCCTGATGAAGGAATTTAGACAACTTAAGGTCACATATATGACAGAAAACAGGAAATGGGTTAACATACCATAACGCCGAGGATGAAGATGTCATAGTGGTAAGCAGATGGGTTCTTGAGATTGAAATCCTTCTGTTGTTCCATTTGAGAAGCCACACCGTGGTCAAAAAAATAAGTTTGAATGATATTTCTCTAAGTTTGAATCTTCAGCTTTAGGTACTTTAAATTCACTTATCTGTAATACAAATGAAGATATAAAAATTAACTTTAAATTTATCCATCACAAATTTTTGTTTTGGACTAATGATAGAACATACACCTTTACGGCCTCTTGAATATTACAAGAAGAAATTGTAGGAGAGCTGTACAGATACCGGTTTTTCTCTAGGCACACAAATATGAGAACACTTTTGCTCACCCCCTTCAAGGGAGGTAACCATTACCCCCACCTGAATGGATGACATGTGTCCATAGAGGGGGTAAATTTATCCAAACACAATTATCTTTTGGACAAATTTACCCCTCCCTAGACACATGTCATCTTTTTGGGAGGGGGTAGTGCTTAACCCTCTTGTAGGGGGGTGAGCAAAAATGGACTCCACAAATATGAGTACACTAATAGCACAAGTGTCACATCATCACTTTTTAAATTATCAACTACATCTGGTTGTAAGCACATGGCAAAAAGTGATGAGATGGCACTTGTGATATAAGTATGCTTAAGTGATGAGATGACACTTGTACTATAAGGCTGAGTTTGTTGCGCGGGAATAGATTGGATAAGATTGGACTATTTTTAAGACATGGATTGGATTGGATTGGACCGGACTAAATTAGTACTGTGATATGTTTGGTGCAGTATGGATTGGACTAAATAAATTTAATATTTTAAATATAAATAATATAATATAAAATAGATAAAGTATGGGTCCCATCCAAAAAGTAATAATATAAAATATATAATGGTGGGTCCCATCCAAAAAAGTAACAATATAAAAAATATAATGGTGGGTCCCACATTAAAAAAATTAAAAAATATATATATATAAAGGGCTGGGACTAAAATAGTCCCAACCTCTCAAACGGGACTAAATAATCCCATTGCAGCAGAATATGGGTGGTCCCCACTGGACTGTTTTCCCATCCTGTCTGCACACCAAACGTGGGAACCGGACTAAAATTTGTCCAATTCTTTCCAATTATGTGTAACGAACACAGCCTAAGTATGCTCATATTTGTGTGCTCACATTAGAAAATTTGGTACAGATACACACCCTACAAAATGTAAATCAAATATATGATATAACAAATTATAGAGCTTGATTACAAAGAATATTCAAAGAGGTATAGTCATCTAACCATCCAGCCCAAGCGAAGAAGAGGTCTTGTCTAAGATCGTCTCTTCCTTTTGCAATATGCTATCTTATAAACTGTATATAAACTCGGTTTACTGTACAACAGTACAAGGAAAAACTCGGTTTACTGCATATGATATATTATCAAGAAGAGTAACTTCGAATCTCCACACACTAAATAATAACATGATGTAATTATGAGGGAGATTCTTTGGCAATGGTAAATGGTAAACAATACTCTAATCAGTCTAATTCCTAAGAAACTTGGAGTGGAACGGGTCTCAGATTTCATACCGATAAGCCTCTGCAACGTGCTTTACAAGATCGTCGCAAAGACAATGGCTAATCGACTATTAGGCTATGTTTGGTAGGGAGGAAAGAAAATAGGAAGGATGGAAAGATTTGGAGGGATAGAAAACATGAGAGAAAGAAAGAAAAATGATTTTCCCTCGAGCTGTTTGGTAAACATGAAGGAAAGAAATGATCTTTTTATCACTTTTACTATTTTAACCTTACATTATATTTTATATATTAAAAAAAAAGAGGATAAAATTGTAATTTAAGTCCCCCAAAAAGCAACCATTTCTTTCCCTCCCTTTGTGGGAGGAAACAAAATTGTGGGTCCCACATACACATTTTTCCTTCCACTTTTTTCTTTCCTCCATTTTTCTCTCTATACCAAACACACACTTCTCTATTTTCTCCTCCCTTTTCCCTCCACCCATTTCTTTCCTCTCCCTTTTCCTCCCTACCAAACATAGTCTTAAGTTACTGATTTGGAGGGTTTGTAGTCGTTTAAGAGAGATGGAGTTGAAGTGAAGATGTAGAGTTTTGTCCAAAAAAAGGGTCTTTTATAGTTAGGGCTAAATAGAAACGATATCGTTTTAGCTTGTTTTTACAATTCCCTAAACGACACCGTTTGGTTGCCTATTAAATGGTATTTTTAATTCCCTAAACGGCACCATTTTGAGTGTGCTTGCAAGTCTATGTTAAGTAGTGTGTGTATAGTGTATTGGATGAAATCTCGTGAGCATGCTTCACCTGATTAATTCCCTTACAATTCTGTTTTGCTTTTAGCTATGTAAGGTTGACAACAACCATTTGGATGGGTATGAAATGAATTACAATTTTCTCTCACTCTAACTCCTCTCCTCTCGATCTAATATGTTCTCTCTCTTTTCTATTCTATTTCTATCTTCTTCTTTGTTCTTCAAGTCCCTCATTTCCAAGGAAACCGCTAGTAAACTTGCAAAACAAAGCAACATCATCAACTCAAAACTCACAATCAGTCCTTAAACCAATTGGAAAACTCTAAGCATAACATATTTGGTATCAGAGCAAATCTTGGGCAACCTAATGGCTGAAGGCACTAGACATCACCAGTATTTAGAAACTCGATTTGTTGAGGTAGAGATCAGAAACCAAGAGTTGTCAGTTCGCCAAGTTGCATGATAGGATTGAAGCTAAGTCTAATGGGATGGATCAAGGAGATTCGAATGGGAGAAGCAAAGGTATACTTGGTTCTGCTCCTAGTGAACCCGCGGGAGAATTTAAGTACCCATGCCAAACCAATTCTTTCAATAAGGTATTTTCGTATTCAAATCTTAGGCCCCATAAACTTGCCTTTCCTAAGTTCGATGGTACGGACCCGAAATCGTGGATCTGTAAATGTGATAGGTTTTTCATTATTTACCCTGTACCGCCAGATCAGAAAGTCTTAGTGGCATCTATACACTTTGAAAAATGGCTGAAACGTGGTTTCAGAATTACTATGCCTTGAGGGAAGGACTAAGGAGTGAAATGGGAAGAATTCACTAATGTTATTTTGTCTAGGTTCCTAGAGGCCGACCAAGAGGATACTATAGGAGAACTATACCGATTGAGGCATAATTCAATAGTGACAAATTACCAAGACAAATTTGAGGAACTCCAACCAAGGTGGTTAGCAAAGAATGTAAGGTTGACTGAAGGGTTTTTCCTATCTAGTTTCCTTAGTGAATTAAAATAGGAAATTAGGCACATGGTTAAAATGTTTAAGCCCTCAACACTCAAGTCAGCCATAAAGTTGACTCGGCTACATGAAGCTTCTATAGAGTCTAAAAAAACTAAGCCCTGGCCACTGAAAACTAACCCAAACCCATCCCATAATTTCCACCAGACTTCACACAGTCAAAAATGGAATTCTCAACACACATTACCTACCTAGAAATGGAACCCCCAAGCTTCCCAAAATGACCTGCTAGCCCTTACTTACCCCAACAGAAACAAAAGCAATGAATCAATTCCAATCAAAAGGCTTACTCCTATCGAGACGAAGGCTAGGAGAGACAAGGGTCTCTGTTACAACTATGATAAGGTGTACACATTCGGACACAAGTGCACAAAAAGGCAGCTGTTTATGCTGTGTGGAGACTATAAGGGTGAGAAATCAGTAGAAGAGGAAGCTAAGGACTCTACCGATAAGAAACTAGAGGAGGAAGAAAAAGAATTCACTTTATCTCATCATGCCTTAATAGGTAGCGTCAGAATTCAGACTATTAAGCTAAGGGGAAGGGTGAAAAATTGAGACATCACTATTTTGGTGGATAGCGGCTCCACTCACAATTTCTTAAACCCTGAAACAGCCAAGTTTACAGGCATCCAAGTGGAAGAAACTGATATGCTATGGGTGACCGTAGAAGGACAGAAGATAAGTAGCCAAGCTAAGTGCAAGGCTTTCACTTGATCAATGCAAGGGTTTGACTTTTCTACGGAAATGAGACTCTTGACTCTAGGTGGCTGTGATGCTGTCCTAGGAATGCAGTGATTTAAAGAAATTGGGTCTATCTTACTTAATGCCAACCAGCTCATTATGAGTTTGAAAAGAGATGGGAGGTGACCCAAATTACAGGGAATACGGAACAGTGGCAGACTCACTACGTTACAAGGAAAAAGGGAGGCAACCCAGCTGTAAAAAGCCCAAGAAAGGGCTGAAACCTTTGTGCAGCTATACGCTATGGATGGAGATCAGAAAAACGTAGAAATACCTGGTGAATTAAAGCCCATTTTAAGCTCATATGATGACTTTTTTGCTAAACCAACAAGCCTACCACCACACCGAGCTTATGATCACCATATAGCCCTATTACCAAACAGCCAACCTGTTAATATTAGAAATTACCGACAGCCGCATGTGCACAAGAATGAGGTAGAAAAACTAGTGAAAGAAATGCTAGAATGTGTAAGGCCTAGCAATAACCCCTTCGCCTCACCAATCCTGTTAGTAAAAAAGAAGGATGAAACGTGGCGATTTTATCTAGACTATAGGGAATTGAACAAGAACACATTGAAAAATAAGTTCCCTATACCTATCATTGACGAACTGTTAGACAAACTACATGGAGCCGGGGTGTTTTCTAAACTAGACTTAAGGGCGGGATACCACCAAATCAGGGCAGCTGAAGAAGATATTCTCAAGACTGCTTTTAGAACTCATCAAGGGATGTATGAGTTTAGAGTGATGCCGTTTGGCCTCACCAACACACCATCAACCTTTTAGAGCCTTATGAACGACATCTTCAGGCCATACCTTAGGAAAATGATCCTAGTATTCTTCGACGACATCCTAATCTATAGTAGGGATATGCAAGAGCAGATGGGGCATCTTAAACTTACTCTAGATATCCTAAGGCATCACCAACTATTTGTAAAAAGGAACAAATACGAATTTGACAAACCGAAATTGGAATATTTGGGGATCATTTCGTCCAAAGGTGTGGCAGCTGACATCAAAAGGTTCAAGACATGCTGGAATGGCCTAGACTAGCTTCGGTTAAGGCATTGATAGGGTTTGTGGGGCTCACGGGATATTACAGGAAGTTTGTGAGGAATTATGGGCTTATTAGCAAACCCCTAACTAAATTATTAAAGAAGAACAGTTTTAAATAGGAGGAAATAGCTGAAAAGGCTTCTAAAGCCCTTAAAACAGCCATGACCATCACCTTGGTGTTGGCCTTACCCGATTTTTTCCTACCATTTATAGTGGAGACCGACGCGCGTGATAGTGGAATTTAGACAGTTTTGATGTAGAACAAAAGGCCTATTGCCTTCATAAGTAAAGCACTCCCACCTAGGAAGCTTGGGTTGTCCACTTACAAGAAAGTACTCCTAGCAATTGTGTATGTGGTGCAAAAATGGAAAAGCTATCTACATGGGAAAAAGTTCCTAATCAAAACGGATCACCAAAGCCTCAAATTCTTCCTAGAACAGAAAATAACAACCCTACTCCAACAAAAATGGCTCTCAAAATTGTTGGGGTTTGACTATGAGATCTTGTATAAGAAGGGATGTGAAAACGTGCTGGCAAATGGGTTATCTAGAGCTAATTAACGGGAGGAAGGCGCATTGGCAGAAATCTCCATCTCACGGCTAGCTTGGATGCATGAGATTGAAGAATGCTACCAACAAGACTTTTTGGCCGAAAAGGTTATACTTGAACTAATGGTGGATTCCACCACCAATCAAGATTTTACAATACGGAAAGGGATTCTTAGAAGGAAAGGCTTGATTTATATGGGAAGTCATGATCTCTTAAAGGAAAAGCTAATGGAGGAGGCTCACTTAACAACAATAGGGGGTCATTCAGGTTTGAAAGGGACTCTTAAAAACAAAGGATTCTATATTGATTATTCAAATCAAAAATAAAATCAACAATATCATTTAAATCGAAAAAAAAATATATCAAGGAACTGAAAAAATAAAATAAAACAAAGCAAAAAAAGAGGATTCTATATTGATTATTCAATGTAATTAGAATTCACATGTCAAATACTCAAATACTCAAATGACAGTTCAGTTAACAAAAATAAAACCAAACCAACAAAATGAAACTAAGAAATTAAATATAAAAAAAATCACAGTTCTCTAATCTCTACCTTGCTTTTGTTTTTGTTTAGTTTGAGACATGATCAGAAGAAGAAATGGAAGCTGAAACTGATGTGGAGAGAAGAAGAAGAACTGAAGTCATCGGATGGAGAAGCAGCTGGTGAAGAACTAAAACTGAAACTAATATGGACAGAAGAAGAATTAATGTCGTCGGAGCTAGTCGCGTCGGAGAAGCAGTGGGAGCTGGTCGGAGAAGCATTTGAGAGGAGGAGGACAAGAAGCTGCTCTATGGTCTGGTCTTTAGATTTAGAGGACATGACTTTAGATTTAGGGTTTTCAAAGAGTAAATGAGGTTTATATAGTTAGGTTTTCAAATAATAATAATAATAATAATAATAATATATATATATAATATTTTTGGGGAAATGGGGAAATGGGGATGGGGGGGACTGTCCCCCCCATCCCCATTTCAATTTAGGGACCCCACCCCCACCCCCACCCCCACCCATTTCCCCATTTTCCCTCAAAAAAAATTCCCCGATGGAGACGCGGAGAAATGGGGATTCGGGGAAAATTTTGCAACCCTAAGTGCTTTTGCCCTATTTAATGTTTTTGTTTCCATGGTTGTTTTTTGAGTTTCTTGGGCAAGCGTGGGTGAGAGAGGTTTGGTTGCTTCAAAGAACATCAGGAAGGGTGTGAAGTTGCTCTTTGTGCCTCCCTCTCTCGTCATCACTTCAGACTCGGTAATTCTTTTTGTTTTTTGATCTGTGGATGATAGTTCGAAACAATTCATGAAAAAATTTATCAACTTTTTTGTTTGTTTGTTTGTGTTTCTATGAGGGCTTTTGCTATATTGTTTGTTTGGTTTTACTTGGTAATAATTGGTTTTGTGTGCGTCTGTGTTGTTGTTTTGATTCTTCTGTATGTTTGATCTATGAAGATAGTTCAATCAATACATGGAAAGTTGTTGACTTGTAGTAGTAGTTTTCTAGTTTTCTTCAATGGAAGTTATCATCTACGAAATACTGAGATTTCAACATAAAAACCTTCTAGTCTGCTGCTTCTTGTGGACCTGATGTTTATCTATGGAAATAAATTCATGTTCTTACTGCTGAATGTTGTTTGGAGTGGTTTCACTTTTTATATTTCTGCTTATCCCATTTAGATACACTTTATCTGGTTCATGTGGATATATAATTCAATCTGACTAGTATAGTGAATTTTTTTTAGTAAATCTTGTGAACTCAATTATGTTGTACCCCTTATTATAGAGTAGCTATGTAGCTGCAAATTTTGGAAGCATATCAGTCATTTTAGACTAATATTGCATTAAAAACCCTAATATTAATTTTCTATTTAGACTAAGTGTGCGAAGTTGTATTGTGCTTAGATACTAGGTACTTTATTGAATATAATTAGCTACTATTATATTTTTAAAAAAAATTATGACACTCTCCTTGCATTCTTGATTTAGCTTTAGCAAGATACATGGATGAACGTGTATGAAGCGTATTTCAACTTGTTTTGAGATGTTTAGATGTTTACCTTTTGTGATGATTTTTTTTTTTTTTTTTGGAATTGTGAATATGTATGAAGCATATTTCAACTTGTTTTGGGATGTTTAGATGTTACCTTTTGTGATGAAATTTTTTTATTTTTTTATTTTTTTATTTTTTTGGAATTGTGAACATGTATGAAACATATTTCAACTTGTTTTTGGATGTTTAGAGTTACCGTTTGTGATGATTTTTTTTTTTTTTTTTTGGAACAACTAAAAGATTTTATTAATCAAAGCAAGAGATTTTATTAATCAAAGTTAGGGAACTTGCACCAAAACAGAGAAGAAACCGAGCAAGGCAAACACAAAGGGCAAAGCACAGCCCATCACCAAGCAGCCCCAAAAAAATGACTGGACAAACCTAAACAAGAACAAAAATGAAGCTTTGTCAAAAAAAAAAAAAAAATTGGGATATTCAATTTTTTTTTTTTTTTTTTTTATGAAATTCATTTTATAAAATGTATATTAGAGTACATGATAAAGATGAAAAAAAATGAAGGAAAAAAAAATCATTGTTATTTTAACATACTAAACACAATAATGTGTTTTTGGAGAACCAATTGAATACAAGATATATTTATTTAATAATTGATTTTATTATTCTTCACTCAACTTTTTTCAATCACTATATTATTATTATTGTTAAACTAGTATGTCAACATGTGTGATGTACGAGCTTTGTTTTATTTTTCTCAATTAGACCTTTTAAATTAAATTATCTCCTAATATGTCATTTCATAATATAATTCAGCTATTTAGGTTATTATTTAGCTCAATTTTGGATAATTTATAGAGACCATTCACCTTTCAATTTTTGTGCTAAGTGTACTCGATGGTTTTTTTAGATTCAATAAGTATTACATGATAATCTTAATAATTTAGATGTTTCAAATTCTACAACCATTGAATCCAGTACATTCCTCACATTAAGTCGATCTTAGAAAATTATTAAATAGAAAAAATTTGATGTTATGATTACAGAGGAAGTGAAGAGTCCGTAGAGATAAGGAATAAAAAAGAATTAATTGATTTATCTCCAAAAAAAAAAATTATGAATGGAAGAGTATTTAGAGATAAGGAATCAAGAATAATTAATGGACAATAATGGTGAATTGAATGCTATAATTACTAATAATTTTTTAAAATGAGAGCAATAACAAATTAAAAACCAAATTAATCAATTAATTGCCAAACCTTCTCAGGCATGAGAATTTATATAAATAAAAAAGATTTCTTTTAATTATTAATTACCATGATGTATCCAACATTAGCTGAATCTGAGTCGGTGGTTACAACTTATAACATCCATTTGATAATATACCACTTTTATATTAATTTTTTTTTTAATTTATAAAAAAATAATATTAAAAGTGAATTAGCAACAAAAATTAAGACCAACCACATCAATAAAATTATGATTTATAATACAAAATTACAAAATTACAAAATTAATTTTTTATGAGATTGTTGGATTTTTTTTCTTCTTCTACTTTTCCATACTCTTTTTTTCGGGAAATTTATGTAGTAAGTTTTATTTTCATTTAAAAAAATTTAATACATGTTTTATTGAATGTAAATGTTATATATAATACTATTTTAATATATTGTATATCGTGATATTGAACCTTAAGTGGATAAAGATTTAAAATTGCACTCAAAATTAAATTACACGAATCCTTATTTTCTTTGTCAGGCAAAACTTGCAAGATTTGCAAAGAAAAATTATTGAATCTATACACCGTGTTAATACAACTGAAATATCAACCATTATTTCTCTCTTATGCTGCTTGTGCTCCAAGTTCCAGTATCAGAATGTGATTGATATCGTTTGCTGTTGGTCTAACATAATAATAAAAAAATAAAAAATAAAGTATCAACAGATTAAGCAAAAAGGAAGCACTTTTATTGAGAGTTCAATAAAGCTGCTTTTGAATTCACTCTATACTTCCAATTCATGATAAGGTTTAGATTTTAAATAAGTAGAAATTGATTTGCAGAAGAACAGAACCAATACCTGGACTAACATATCGATTCTTGAGAGCCTACTCGTTCCTCAAAGATGCAAATTCCTTGAATGGTGCACATGATATTTTTCACCAACAATGCAAGAATATATATAACCAATGAATCTGGTAGTGGTGGAAACGAAGAGCCTTGTTTATTAATGGTATTACCTAATAGTTTATTTTTAATGGCATTAGATACCTAAGAGCTTCCAAGAGTTAATAACAATTATAATGGCATTGGATAACTAAGAGCTTCCTATGAATAATAACAATTATTATATGATTCAATTAAAATCAAATTCATTTTAATTAATTGATTAAATATTTTAAAGTTAGATGTAATTATGTAAATATATAATTTAATACCAAAACTCCCTCACAGCGACATGTGGCGCTGTGAAACTCTATTATTATTATTATTATTATATATATATATGATATGATATGATATGATATATAAATATATTTATTTAATGATTCAAATAAGTACTGACTTGTCAAATCCCATTTATCACTATTTATGTGATAACAAACATAAGACAGGAGGGGCACTCTGGTCATTTGAACATCTTGTCCCATCCTGTCCCAACCATACCAAACGCAAAAATAGAACAAATAACAGTTCTGTCCCAAACACACCAAACACAACATGGAACAACTGTCATGTCTTGTCCTGTCTCATCCCATCTGTGTACCAAACGCACCCCTATTGGACTGATGTGCCTGTCAAAGTGGCCGGATGTCTTGTGTGCCAACAAAGTAAAAATGAACACATCAAGTCTCCTGGTCTGCTATGACCATTGCCGATACCTATATCACCATGGTTGGACATTGCTATGAATTTCATAGAGGGACTACCCCCCTCATATGGTAAAAATTCTATCCTAGTGGTCATCGATAAGTTGACTAAGTATGCCTATTTCCTAGCACTTACACACCCTTTTACAGCCCAACAAGTCGCCCAACTCTTCTTTGATCAAGTCTACAAACTACATGGGGTACCAACAACAATTGTGAGTGATAGGGATAAAATTTTTACTAGTACATTCTAGCAGCAGCTATTTAAGCTAGTGGGTACTAAATTGTGTTTCAGCTCAGCATACCACCCCCAAACGGATGGACAGAGTGAGAGACTTAACCAGTGCCTAGAGAACTATCTTAAGTGCATGACTAGTGTCAGACCAGTGAAATGGGCAACATGGTTTTCTACAGCTGAATGGTGGTACAACACTAATTTCCATACAGCCCTAACCATGACTCCTTTTGAAGCCTTATACGGCTACAAACCTCCCTTATTTTCTCTAATAGCTCCTATACCAGTCTCATCAGAGACTAGAGGTTTTTTGGAGGATAGAACCAGACTCCAATCTGTACTTAAGGAAGCACTAGCTTAGGCTCGAGCTCGTATGAAGTCTTATACAGATAAGAAAAAGTCAGAGAGAGTGTTTTCAGCTGGGGATTAGGTATATCTATGTCTACAACCATACAGACATACCACAATTGCAATTTGTAGAAACCTAAAGCTAGCCCCTAGGTTTTTTGGTCCATATAAGATATTAGTAAGAGTGGGTGTAGTGGCTTACCGTTTGTAACTTCTAGCCAACTCCAAAGTGCACCCTATCTTTCACGTGTCCCAGCTGAAGAAGAAGGTGGGCGACGCCATGATCCCTAGCTCAGACCTTCTAAGTACAAGAACAAAAGGTCAGTTTTTGGTGTTTCCAATAGCAATCCTAGTAAGGAAAATGATCAAACGATAAAACAAGGCAGTGGTACAGTACCTGATACGGTGGTCTAACACAACTCCTAAAGACTCAACTTGGGAGGACGCATCGGTAATCGCTAGACACTTCTCGAAATTCGATCCTTGAGGACAAAAGGTGTAGGGAATGTTAGGTTACTGATTTGGAGGGTTTATAGTCGTTTAAGAGAGAGATGGAGTTGAAGTAAAGATATGGAGTTAGGTCCAAAGAAATGGTCTTTTATAGTTAAGGCTAAATAGAAACGATATTGTTTTAGCTTGTTTTTACAATTCCCTAAACGGCACTGTTTTGAGTGTGCTTGCAAGTCTATGTTAAGTAGTATGTGTATAGTGTATTGGATGAAATCTCGTGAGCATTCTATAAGTTGCGCAGAAGAAAAATCAAGGAATAAAATCAATAGATTTAAAAGCGATAGGTTTAAAAAAAAATTCTATCGTCTTCTTGGGACCTTTTTGTATATACATGAATATGAAGAAGAGATTTGTTTTCATACCTTTGAAGAACACTCCTTCGTTTTCTTTTTGATCTTTTACCACTAAGCCTTCCGAGATATGTCCCACGATCTAGCAACTGTGTATATGGGCACGTCACGGATTTCGGGAGCAGTTGAATGGAGGCTTAAGAGAACCGGAAGACAACCCCTTGTCTTTTGAAGATTTCGGCCAAGCATGCAAGAAGAAGAAACTTTTGTTTTCTTTTTCTCCTTTAATGTAGCTGCACCTCTTGTATCTCTCTTAGGGTTTCAGTTGTTTCTTTTGTTAGAATTATACTCAATAGAAAGAGTGTAATATTGTTTTTGACAATCTTTTCATATTAATAAAGTGATTTCTGTTTTAAACAAATCTTATAGCATTTATAGATTGAATATTATAATTGTCAAAAGTAAATAATCATAAGGTCAAAAGACTATGAGAAAAGAAGAATTGTTCGTACATCTGGATATGTATGTATGAGGGAGACACAATTCTTTAGTTAGTCTTGAATAATGTTCACAACTTAAGGTAACGGTTGGGCACATTTATCTTGTTAAAGTTGTAGATTCTTTTGCTAGCATTTGAGTGGGATCAAATGTGTTATGATGGGTCTAAATCATCAAAGTGGCTTTGAGTAAAAGAATCTAGTGCACTAGGTGCATTGAACTAGATCACAATGAAATACTTTATCTAGAACCGTCAGTAGATAAAAGTCTTTTCATTATGAGGACAATTGGAGAATTTATCTTAATCCTGAGATAAATGATGGACTTATGGTTGCAAGTGTTATCATTTGAGTTATCAATGAGTACGATTATATAGCATAGTCTATCCTCGATAGTTTGGTGATATTCATTTGTTAATCGATAAAGGACTTTATTTATAGATATGGACATCGTGCCTCCATTTATACAATGAGAGTATAATATCATCATATGGATGTTTTGAGGTAATTGGATATTAAATCTCAATGTTGAGTTTTCGATAGTGTCTATTTTAAAACATGGCTTCTGGATAAGTCAAAATATCCAAAGTTCAAAATGTGGTCATATAAGTAAATATGGTAACTTGCAGAGCTATAGGTGGTCTATGAGCTCTTAGCGATTACTGATATTATTCACGAGGATTCACCATCTCCAATACGATTGTCTAGGGTATGAATGAGAAACATTTACTTGTTCTATCTTTATTTAAGAGTGCAATTTTAGTTCTTTAGTGGAATGAACTAAAATTAATAGATCGAACCTAAGTGAATCATTTGTTGATTGTGATTGGGTTATGTCTATTGAAGCTTAAATTAGATAGCCCGCCAAGATCCCCAATCCACACTGACTTGCATGGATCACTTGATATATTCTACCGGACTAATTTATGGGTCCATCTAGAATTGTATTAAGGCATGTGAACTTGTTTCTTTTAGTAAGAATGTGCCTAGTTCACATGTGGGCCTATCTTTGTGTATGGGCGGCAAGGCTTGAAAAATAGCTTAATATATTATTTTATTTTATTATTTGATTAAATGGAAATTAATTAATTGATTGATTAATTATTTAATTAAGAATCAAAATCTTTTTATGACTAGGAAATATGTTTCTTAGTAATATACTATTGTGGTAGTATAATTAAAATAAAAGATTTTATTTGGTAAGTAGATAAATAATGGATTTATTTATCTAGTCAAATACGTAAGTCTTTTATATAGTCACAAATACACTAAGGAGTTGGATTAGGGTTTGAAATTCTAAAGAAATCTACCTAGGGTTAGGATTTAGGTCAAAAGACAAAAATCCTATTTAGTGGAAGATTTTTGGTAACCCTAAAATATATATGACAAGAAGAATTTAGAGGAAGAATTCGTGCACTATATATATAATATATTGTGCAAGGAATTTGCACCAGATATATATAATATATTGTGCAAAGTTTATGGCATACATATATATAATATATTGTGCAAAGTTTTTCACACTAGATATATAGATATTATATATAGAAAGAATTCGGCTAACCTTAATGCAAGACTTGAGAGTTATTTTCTTTTACTTGAGAAAATAAAATCCAACTCTAGACAATAGTGTGATAATTTCGGCCAAGAGGAAAAGAGAGAAAAGATTGTTCTTATTTTGATAGTGCAGTTATAACTTTTACATCAAAAGGTTTTGTACACAATTTCGAATAAGATTCATGCGAGTTTCAATCTAACGATTGTGAATTCAAAAGTGACCGGAACATTCTTTGTAGTCTCTTGGAACTAATTGTGACTAATGAAAAAGAAAATTTTTTTGTTATCCATCCTCAGGTACACAATTCAAAAAGAAAGGAGACCACACTCCTAGGTAATTCACGTTCGTGATTGGATTGAAGATCTTGCGGATTACCATCGACGCAAAGTCAATCGGATCACACGACAAATGTACGATATCTTTATTATATGTTAATTAATTAAAGGGTTAAGGTTCATCTTTAAAAAAGAAAATTTTTTGAAATATACTAAACCTATTTTAGTCTCGCTTCCGCTGCGTGCATACGTTTTTTCCCTACATCTTTTTCCTGATAAATATATCTTATATACCAGGATCCTAGGGTTTAGTAATCCAAGTTAAAATAGGATTCTAAATTTTTTTTTTTTTTTTTTTTTAATTCTTACTCCACTAGGGTTTGAACCTTTGACCTATTTAGAGTAAACAAAATAATCACTTATTATTCTTTTGCTCTTGTCAAGGTTCGAACTTGAAACCTCCATATAACAATTAATAATTCTTAATTATTAATATGTCAATTAAATAATCATATTATTTAATAATATTTAATTCATTAATTAATTAATATATATTAATTAAATAATCATATCATTTAATTAATTCCTAAAATATATATTAAGTTACTTTCGTAACACAATTAATTGGACTATCCAATTCTCTGTGAGTCTTGTTACTATCAATCGTAAAGGGCTAGCAAAGGAACCTAATAGACCCACATTTTTGAGCTCCAATAATACTTAGAAAAATTAATTAAACTCTTTAATATTTCACAATTATTAACCTTGAAGTTATTCCACTAAAAACTCAAGGTTGTACTCTCGTAACTGTAGATGTTTTACACGACCAATTTATCAGTGTCCATCGATATAGCTATTACATATAGTATGATCCTCCACAAGTAGTTCATAATTAGAGCTAGATCATAAAGTCCGTTATACCTCTCTAATTATATATTTTCCTTTAAGTACCATTAATTCTCTTAAATAATTATATCCTTCATTCCTTTACGGAAGAAGGAGAGCGCTCTTAATCGTTCAATCCCCGAATCAACCCTCAAGAGAACTACTTATCTACTTCTCGCAAGAAGAAATGGATTCCACTATTGTATGCATATCTTCCCAGCCACAAGCCAAACCATGACTCCAAGATACAGAGATATTGACCGAGAATGCTATTCTGATCTCACCCATGGTAAATGAAAAACCACGATCTAACCTAAAGGAGTCAGTAAGACACTCAGAATTTAGATCACCTATATATAGCCATCATTTGTCGAGATATATGATTTTTTTCAACTAACGGATCTTAGTGATAGATTCATATAGATTACGGCCCAGTCCTATATGATCACATCATATAAGGTGCCTCCATTTTCATAACACCATATAAGTAGTATAGGATAAGACCACCGTACAATACGGAATGGACCGCAGTTGTAGATTAACTACAAATAAAGTACCCAGTTTATTTGCTTTCTATGGACTCTTTAAATTGCATGTCTCAAACTGAATTTCTCTGTATATGACATTCATATACTCAGTTTGAGATTACATCTAGCAATCTTAGATGTTCGCATATATAATATAAACGTATGAATAAATTTATTTGAATGAAATAACTACTTCTTTTATTATTGAATTTATAACATTTACAAGTTTTATGGCATAAATCCCAACATTTTCTTGGTTAAAATATGTATTTGAGGGTAAGACTCATTATGTCCCCTGATTATGTATACTTTTTTATTTTAAATAATAAATATTCTCTCGTACTGTTGAGATTCGCTATCAAAATGATTTTTTTTTTTTATTATATAGTATAATTTTTTATTTATATGAAATTGTCCACAGTCCACCAAAAAAAGAAAAAAAAAAATCGGGCTTCACCCTTGGATGTAACAGGTTAGGACCAATTATCTCTCACCATTTCTTCGCAGATGACAGTCTTTTATTCGCTAGGGCAACTATTAAGGACTGTGAAACTATAAGACATATTTTGGATGTGTACCGTAGAGCTTCAAGTCAAAGAGTGAATTTTGATAAATCGGGAATGTGTGCTAGTCGTTTGATCTCAATCGAGGATGGTGATCAGTTGTGTGCAGCCCTTGGAGTTCGGCGTGTTAAATGTCATGAAAGGTATCTCGGATTAAGCGGATTCTTTTCAATGAAATTAAGGATCAGATATGGAACAAATTGAAAGGCTAGCGAAGTAAGCTCCTATCTGTGGGGGGCAAAGAAGTCCTAATCAAAGCGGTGCTTCAATCTATTCCAGCCTACACAATGAACTTATTCAGGTTACTAGTTGGTCTAATTTCAAAGCTTCAAACTCTATTTAACAGGTTTTGGTGGGGCAGCTCAAAGACGAAGGAGAAGATGCATTGGGCCTGTTGGTGGAAGATGTGTGTTGGGAAAGAAGAGGGAGGAATGGGTTACCGTGATCTTAATATTTTTAATCAAACTATGTTAGTCAAGCAAGGCTAGAGGTTGGAGAAGAATCCGGACTCTTTAGCAGCGAGAGTGCTTCGGGGTTGTTATTTTCAAGACAGGAGCTTCATGGAGGCTGGTGTTTCTTCTAGTGGTTCTTGTGGCACAGCCTTTGCTGGGGACATGAATTGTTAGAACAGAGAACTCGTTGGCAGATTTTTGCTAGGACTTCAGTATCAATTTATGGGGATAGATGGATCCCTCGTCCAAGTAGTTTTAAAGTTTATTCTCCTCAGGTTCATGACAATGTTTCTTTGGTTAGCCATTTAAAGTCACCAACAGGGGGGTGAAATACACAACTGATCAAGGAACTGTTTCTAGATGATGATACTTTGGTGATTTTATCCATTCCGGTTAGTAGTACTAATCGTCCAGATTCTCTATGTTGGCATTATACGACAAACGGCGAGTATACAATGAGGAGTGGTTACAAGTTGGGTATCGGCATGATGCAGCAGCAAAAGGCTTCGGGAAGTAAAGGACAGGACTAAATCCCTCATAAGGTTAAGGTCTTCGTCACAACTGGATTCCGACAATGGTCAATCTTGCGAATTGAAAAAAACCTATTGGGGAAAATCTGCCCTATTTGCAAGAGATATGTGGAGACTACTGTGCATGCCTTATGGGGATGTTCCAGATTGAAGGTTGTGCGCTCTAAGTTCAGCATTGTGAAAGGTATGGTCTAAGTTCAGCATTGTGAAAGGTATGGTTTGTGATGACAAAGCTGAGTTTAAGGACTTCTTCTTCTCCTATCTTGATGTCCTGAAAAGGGAAGTTTGCTGTAATGCTTTGGCGTATCTGGTATATGAGAAACCAAATTGTGAATGGCTTGGGTGGTGAGATTGATACAAATGTGGCGTTGTGGTCTACTCCTGAACAATTTTTTACTTGTTAATACTGAGGAAGGAAAGCAGTGCCCTACTACCACAGGAGTGATCACCTAGAAGCCTCGTAGTGCCGACTATTATAAGATTAATACGGACGCCGCTCTTGATCTGGAGAACAAGATTGTGGGAGTGGGTATTGTTATTAGGAACCACCTTGGTTGGGTAATGGCTTCGAGTGCTCAACGGTTGGAGGCTAGCTTCACACCTCAGGTTGCGGAAGCGGTTGCAATTCTGCATGGTATTGAATTCGCTATTGATTCAGGATTAGTTCCAGCGGTAGTTAAGTCTGATGCTTTAGGGGTGGTGAACATGGTTATTTCTTGTAGCAAAAACCAGGCTGAGATTGGTGTTGTTATCAATGATATTATCACTCGTGTGCCTGGTTTGGCTGGTGGGTCAGTTAGGTATGTGTCTAGAAGGGCCAATTTGGTTGCTCACAATCTCTCTAGGTTGGCTCTTAATATTTCAAAGGATTGTTTCTGAATGGAATCGTACCCTCCATGTGTGGAGAGGTACGTCCAGGACGGTTATTCTGGTTATTGTTTTTCTGTTTCTCGTTCATTAATATATTTCCTTTTAAAAAAAAAATGACATTAATGACCATACGAAAAGCATTCTAAAACTGATTAACTGAACCAAAAAGATTTAAAAAAAAAAAAAAAGGGTAACATTCTCTGGAAAAATTAAGTACCTGTATATGGGATGACAAAGTACTTGGCCATTAAGGGTAACATATTCTTTTTGAATAATGCGACAAGCCACCGGAAGGGCAAGAGCACGAAAATTTGTGTTGTGTTGTGTTGGTAATCAAGAAGTGTCAGAAAGATATTGAATGATGCAGGTGCATTTCTCTATTACTCCCAACACTTTGGCAAATGATCAAAGCATTGTGCATTGCGTGACATTGTTATAATTGCTATCTATGCTTTGCTTTGTCTCTTGTCCCAGCAATATGTAACGACATAACCAATCATCAAATGCCTCCATTTTATTGATTTTTTATTATTATTATTATTTATATTATCTACACACTAAGAATAAACCACGTCATTACTTGTGGCTTTGTTTTCTTTTTCATTTCTAAGGTTACTTTGGTGTCTAAGATTGAATTTGATTATTGATTGGAATTGGATTGAATCAGTATTGAATGAATACAAGTATACCTTTATTATAATATAACAAACATTGAACTGAACTATCAACAAACATAAATCCAAATAAAGGTAACTGAGTAAGAGCAGCAAATCAAACAACGGCTGAGCTAGCTAGACGCCATGGAATTACAACTCGTGTCAGTGAGTGATTCCTTTGTAGTTATTTTTCTCTATCGGAGAGTTGATATCACTTTAGAACCATTCTATTTACCACGTACAGGAGACAGATGAGGGCTTTGCGGAAATATAATCCTCAAAAAGCCAATTTAAACGGAAGACAATCTCAATCTGTAGCACATTGCTGATTTCAACCATCTCAATGACCATGCAAAGTTGCAAACAAACATCAAAAATAAGTGGTAGATAAAACTGCACAGAACTTTATGTACTCTCATTTCCTCATCTTCCATCGGCTTTAAGTTGATAACTACAGATATTTATAGAGAGATTTGATTCCCTTTCTTCCCTGATCTAGTAATCAAATTTGCAGAGCAAATACACAGTAGATTTTAGATGCTGAATAATTTAACATTCCAAATACGTCATGTCACTTCACCTCCAATCCAAAACTACAAAAGCTTAAGTGCTCTCAGACGTTCTTCATGTTCTGTATCCAGTTTTGGTGGTGAGTAACTTCCATGAAGATCCTCAACAATGTACTCCTGCACAAACTTTGAACAGTGAGTAGTTTGGACTTTGGAACGAAGCAATGCAAGGTCTTGGTCAACTAGTTTCCACAATGTGTATCTATGTGGTACGTACAACACAAACTTCTATAGGGCAAGAATACTTCATTTATTACCTTTGTGAGCTCCCTCTTTGTAAGGATGTGGTAGTGTTTCTGCCAGATCTTCTGAATAGCCATGGTTGCTGCAAGGAAACCATAGGCTATGCCCAGAATAGCAAAGATGACAACGAAAACGATAACAAGGGCAAAGCATGCTTCCATGGATGCAGGAAAACAATCCAAGATGCCCCACCCGTAACAGCAGTTCTGGCAACCAGCCATCCGTGGATCATTACTGTTGAGGGAGGAACAATGTAATATGAGCCCAAAAAATCCAAGCAGCACAAAGAACGCCATTACCCCTGGTAATATTGAGACAGACAAAGAAAACATATTCTAATTATAAGTCCACACACACAAAAAAATGGATAATGAATTGAAAACCAGTGACCAATATTATGCCGTAGTTTAAGTAACAACTAACAAATTATAAGAGTGATAAAGCAAACAAGATTTTTGTTTCTCCCTTTCACATACAAGCAAAACAAGGGTGAAAAAGAATGGTATGGGACCGCAACAGACAGATAAACCCCATATAGACAACTTTAAACAAGTTTTTGATGTAAAAAATGAAACATTGTAAAAAAGCAATTAAAGCTAAATATAATATGTTCCCTTCCAGTTCATCGTCAGCCACTTATTTCTTTGAAACAAGAAATCCAAGTGATTCTCCTCTTTTCTCCCAATAAGTTATTGGCATTATAAAATTGTAATACTCTGAATAAACAAGAACACAAATAGACATATGGGCTAAAACATTTTTTCAAGATATTTCCCAAAACTGTTGGGCACATTGCTATGGATGCTGTTCCCCCCAAACAGTTGGTTCCATAGTGAAGGAATCTCAGAACAAGCTGCTGCGAGAATAATAAACAAATATTTTAAGTGTCACACATCTCTCACCAAGAATGATATCCAAGATTTGGAATAAAATGAGAAGAGACTCTGCCAAGAAGTTCACGATTGCCATTTCATTTAATGAAAAAGAGATGATTTGCAGCATACATATACACATGCAGATATAAAAAAAATTCAGTGCAATTGTTTCAATTGGATCAAAACCTTGCAAAAGGACTGTCCATCTGCCAATTAGGAGGTAAAATATAAAGACGACAGCCCTGAGCCCACTCACCATTCTTTTGAAGGTAAGGTATCTCCTTATTATAAGCATTTGGATCATAAATTTACAAACTACTGAAATTGCAATATTCTGCTAAAAATTTATTAATGCAAAGCTTATGAGAACTAAAAGCTTTAGGCTTGGCATATCGCACATATACGCAAGCATGCAAAAACTACTGAATTTAAGGAGTATTACCTAGACAATAATAAAAAGGAATAGGATGCTTTGACAGAATACGATCCCATCCGTCACTGAATGAATTGCGGAACGCCCCATCTTTGTCCATGAGGTAGGCAAACGTGCCCATTGCAGCAATTGCCTGGGAAAAGAAATAAATTTAGATTTACCTAACAGCAAAAAGAAACTTAGTTCCAGATTAGAGAACGTTTCAATCAAAAATTTAAAACTCATTGCAGGACATAGTACGGGACAGGTGATAGATCTATATATGACTTCAATTTGTTCAAACAAAAGATACAGCTGGAAAGAGGTTGTTTGTCAACTAGCTTAACATTTATTTATTTCTTTGAGAAGTAACAGAAACACTTCAACCCTTGACAGAAAAGAAAAATGCATAATGATATAAACAAGAATTATGATTATAAGAAAAAATTACTCATTTCGGGATGATATTATCAAATCCTCAGCTGTATATTATTAACTTGACGATGTAATGTATTCTTGTCACCTAAATGGAGGCACTAAACTATATACTTAGAGCCTCAAGAAATGAAATGTTCTCCTTTGATTATCCATGTTCATTACAAAGAACACTTCTATACCAACAACAGCAAACATAAAATTATTATATCTAAAAAGCCACACTTCTGACAACTGATATTGGCTTGATTTACAAGAACTACAATGTAATAGCATTCAACCCATATGTTAAGAAGAGAAATAAACTACACTTTCACTAATCCTTCTATCTTTGTGATAAAGTAAAACATAGACACTCCGAACTTTTAAATCACATAGAAATAAAGTCTTGGATCATAAAATCAAAAAATACAATTCAAATGTATATTATAATTTTTAGAAATGACATTATACATCAATATGATACCATACTACTGATTGAAAATTCATTAAATTCAGTAGTCAATAGCGAAAAATAAAATATGAGAGGTCAGATTGCTAAATAAGCTATATCAGAATTAAATTTAATATATATATATATACAGTCTTTCTATTACCGGTTCGAACTGACAAAAGTTATATCAGTTCCTTGTATGTGGACCACTGGATTTAAATACTTTGACTGACAAGTGCATACAGCCAAGTCAAAGTATTTAAATCTAGTAGCCCACATACAAGGAACTGATATAACTTTTGTCAGTTCGAACTGATAATAGAATTTTTGTATATATATATATATATATATAGAGAGAGAGAGAGAGAGAGAGAGAGATCAGGTGTTGGCCGTGGATTTGATCCAACGGCCAACACCACTGTTTGAACAATTAAAAAAAAAAGCCCTGTAACTGACACACTGCCCAATCAATTGCGGTATGACTTCTCAAACTCTTCATCTCTTCATCACCTTTATCAAACCCTCTCCTCTCTCACATCAGTTTCTCTCTCGCTTTCTCTCTTCAATCTTCATCACCTTTCTCTGCCTCTCTTCACCATTCTTACCAAAGCCAAATTCCCTCCCTTTTTTTTTTTTTTTTAAATTAGAATTCCCTTCTTTCACTGAGTTAAAAACTACCTCTTTCACAAAACGATACTAAACTCCCCTTTCACTGAGGATTTTGATTATTGAGACCAAGTAATTATATACAAATACTGCCTCTTTCACCATGAGAGGACTGCTTTTAAGGCCATCAATAAGATTTTGTTTCCTATACGAATTGTTGAATCGGTGAAGAGAGAGAAAGAAACAGAGAAAAACGGTAGAGAAAGGGAGAGAATATGGAGAGAGAGAGTCTATATGATAACTCTCGGGCAGTGTGTTCAAACAGTGGTGTCAGTTACAAGGTTAAATATATATTTCAAATGGCAACTTTCAAAATATTTGTAGCTTTGGAGATAAACATAAAACCTAAAATGTTTAAGTGCTTTAACAAAAAAAAAAAAAAACACAGAAACTGGATTCTAAGACAGAACATACTCAAATTATAGCTAATGATTAGTTCTAATTTCCAAACAAATGGCATCATCCAGGCATACTTCTACAAGATTGAGAGGAAAACAAGATTACTCACAGTTTGTACAGCCAAGAATACAAAGAAAACATCCCTTGCCACAAAAAGTCTGAATTTTATTTGGCGCCAAGAGTTTTCCTCAAACAATGCAACCTGAAGGTGAAACTGGGCTTTGCAAGTTGTACAATGCGAGAAAGCAAATCCTTCCTATAATGGTGAAACAGGGAGAATGTGGGGGTGGAGCTTACTATTAGATCATCAGAAAAACTGAATCTCAAGATAATAACTGTGCAACTTTAGCTTTTATATTGCATCACTCGAAACCTTAAAGAAGAATAGTACTTAACCTTAACAGAGCGCCAATGATCAAGGCATGAACGATGAACAAACTGCTGGGTGCCTTTGCACATGCATGGAGATATCAATTCATCATCTATGACATCAAACAACAAAAGTTAGGCCACATCAATTTTTGGGCCTTATATTCAATTCAAAATAAAGAACTTATGTAAGGCAACCAACATAATTGCTAATGATAAAGCAAATAACAGTTAATCATCTCAACAGCCCAATCATGACAACAATTCATACACACACTTCACACACAAACAGCAAACCCACATTGATAGTCACACACACAAACCTTGTCGTCAAATGCAGTTCTGGAACAACTTGATTGAGTATCAAACTGCAGACTATAGATCCAATTACCGAGAATAGTTGGGAACTCCTATCTATTCTCTTGCATATTCTCAAGCACATTGCCCACCATAACAAGAAAATATAAAGTTGCTAAAAGTAATTGGGATGATTAAACCTCTTGTCATTAGCCTAGAGTTATGCTAGCTAAATGGTAGCACTTGAATGAAATCCCCATCCTTGAGTAGTCTAATCACCCTTGACCCCTCCACTAAAGTATAAGGTGCCTTGCCATCTTGCAAGCACTACCACACAACTCTAGCATATAAAAACTCTTGTATGAGTTATTGAGCCTCCGGTAATAAGCAACGGGTAATCCAAGCCCCACAGCTAATGCACTACTGATGTACCACTTCACAGTACAAAGAGCCTGGACATCTTCAAGTTGCCTTGAGACACTTTGCACACGATCATATTGATGCTTGGGTTACTTGGAATCAATATCATCTCTCCACAATAAAGACTTTAAAAGTATTTCAAAACACTGCCTATGCATGTCTCATGGTATCCTACCTGAATTTTGTATATGATTATAAAAGTGTCCACCAACTGACTCAAATCATTACAACACAAGCCTTGTGCTTGGAAATGCCGGTGACCACTATCATCCAAACTTCACTCAAAACAGCAGAGCGTGACACATACCTAATCCTACTAATCTCTATCTTCCTTTAGTATATTAAATAACAAAATCTTGACATCGCTAAATGCAAAGTCCTTATGTTGCTTTCCATCTGAGTGAAATTAGATCATTTCATTAACCCTTGCCAAGCTATCTAAGCTTCTTCAATCCATACCTTTTAGAATAATAACAATTATAATATCATATGCAATTCAAAACTAGGTTATGCACAATCACGCATATAGCAAATCAACATGACGCAACAGCTAATTTTGATCAACTTCGTCAAAAACCAATGTAAGTTGACAAAACTCAAAAGAATGCATGATCACCCTGTTCTCCATCGCTTTCGAGGCAAATGCGACAGCAAGGAACGGAACCGTTCTCGATATCATCTTCATCCTGAATCTCACTTGAACTGGAACTTGCTAGTGACAAATCAGAGGTCTGCTGGTTCTCTAACAAAGGATCGGCATCGCTGGGGCTCCGTTCACCTAAAGGCTCCAGCTGTAATTCACGCGTCATCGATAACCCACTTCTAAAACAAAGAAAAAAAAAAAACCAGAAAACAGAGCTTTCAAAACCCTAAAAGTGATGAAGAACTCAATTGGCGATACAGGGAGATGAATAAAATTGAATAAATAAAACGATCAAAGATATGATTACCGTAATTAGGAAATTATGGTCGATGTGCCTGGAAGTTGCAGAGAAAAAGTCACACCACTTTTTCCAAGGTGCTTATGACTATACTAATTTGAGAGAGGAGAGAGGAGAGAGAGAGAGAAGCGCCCTTAAATATAGGGTCTCTTATCTAGTTGGCGCGCCGGTGCGCATAGCGCACATTGTTTGCTGAGTAAGCTACATTTGGGAGCCAAAGCTGATATCACTCGATCAGCCCCTCCCCATCAGCTATACGACGTCGTAGCATTTAAAAATTTTCACTTTCTATATCATGTATATATATTTTTTTTTTTTTTATATATATTTTTAGTTCAATTATTAAAATACGTAAAAATGAATGACTGGAAGAAAAATATTAGTAAAGGTATAATAGCAAGCTAAATTGTATGTATATGATGACTATGTTCCCTTTAAAATAATAATAATAATAATAATAAATCATTGATTTAGGTGAGGACAATGTGAGGATACAAAATGTAAGAGGATCCAAATCCTTAATGGTGACCACATTCTACTTTAAAGAGAATTGTCGAAATTGGTCCGCAAAGTTTCAAGTTTGGATGCCGATATTGCCACCCATAAAACTAATTAGTACATCAATATTTTAATTACAAAAATATCTCAATAGAAATTTAGTAATAAGAACAAATTACTTTAATTAAAAATAAATCAAATACTATGTACACTCATTAATTACACTCATACCTTCAACTATATCTCTTTATTAAAAAAAAAAAAAAACTTAAGATAAACCGTAATTAAACTCTAATTTTATTTCAAGTATCAAACTTTCTTATCATCATATAAGAGTATCTCCAATGCAAGAGTTACTTATGACAAAAAAAGATATCACGTTAAATAGACGATATGCTAAAAAATGTATCTATAATACAGTTATGCATATTCAACCTCAAACTGATATGTTAAAAAAATATATATATATAGATATTGTCTACATGACTGTCTACTCAGATGGTTTGTTGCACATCTATTTTTTCGATTGACTCATCAAGTAGTTAAAATTGACATTAATTTTTTATCTATTTTTTGTAAGAAAATAAAGTAAAAATAAAATAGGAACAAAAATTAGACACGTTATTAAAAATAAATGTGTTTTAAACTGAAGTATTTGAGACCAAATTTTGAGTTGATTGTCTATCAAATATATATTTATGCTACATATATAGGAAGTATGTCTATTGACATTGTTGCCATGTCAACGGTTATTGGTTTGCAAGCCAATTTTGTATTGGAAATGCTTTAACAAAGTAATGGAAAAAGAAATTTCAAAGGACTCTGATTGTAGAGATGTAGGTATTATTTTCTTTTTTTTTTTTTTTTTTTTTTTTTTGTCTTTTTTTTTTTTATATTTAGTTATGAACTTTATCGATAAACAAAATAATTTTTTTAAAAGATAGCTATAAATATCAATGAGTTTATTTATTTATTTATTTTTATTTTAAGGTAGTTGTATATATAAAAGAATTCCATGTTGAAAATCTATTGACTTCATATACAATCAAGTTCTATATCTTCCATTTCATAAGACTCCAACATTCGAGGCATTTCCAAAAGTAAATTGAACCATCATTAGAAGAGGATTTGATTTCAAAAATAATTGATTTTTTTTATTGGGTGTGTTTATAATTTGAGAGGTTTTATAAATAAAATGTATTAAAATGAATATATTAATTTCAATAAGGGTACTATTGGCATTAGGATGGGAGTTTATAGTAATATTTATTTTTTAAATTTTAGACATGGGTGTACTAATTAGTTTTATTGGTGGCAACAAGTTCTTATTTTTAGTCATAGTTCTTTATATATATATATATATATATATATATATATATATATAGTCTTTCTATTATCAGTTCGAACTGACAAAAGTTATATCAGTTCCTTACACGTGGGCCATTGGATTTAAAAGATGCTTTGACAAGTGCATGCAGTCAAGTCAAAACATTTAAATCCAATGGCCCACATACAAGGAACTAATATATCAAGTCAAAACATTTAAATCCAATGGCCCACTTACAAGGAACTGATATATCTTTTGTCAGTTCGAACTGATAATAGAAAAATTGTATATATATATATATATATATACAGTCCCGATCTGATCAGTACATCCTGATATAACTTTATCAGGATATTGAATGTGAGCCACTAGTTTTGACAAGTACATACACACTTGAGTCAAAGTATGTAAAACTAGTGGCTCACATTTAATATCCTCACGAAGTTATATCAGGATACACTGACTTAAAAATTTATATATATATATATATATATATACTTCTTTAATCAGAACCATTCTGACTTTATAATTTCAGGACATCCAACCACATCCATATATTCACAGTGGGCCCACACCCAATATGAATGTGTGGATGTGGTTGGACGTCCTTACTAGAGAACTACTATATATATATATATATATATATATATATATATATATATATATAGTCCCGATGTGGTCAAAACGTCCTAATATAACTTTATCAGGATATTAAATGTGAGCCACTCATTATGAAGAAGTTTTGACAATGCATACACATTCGAGCCAAAGCATGTAAAACTAGTGACCCACATTCAATATCCTCATGAAGTTATATCAAGATGCACTAACTTAAACAAATATATATATATATATAGAAATTCTATTATCAGTTCGAACTGACAAAAGTTATATCAGTTCCCTGCATGTGGGCCACTGGATTTAAATACTTTGATTTGGCTGTATGCACTTGTTAGTCAAAGTATTTAAATCCAGTGGTCCACATACAAAGAACTGAGATAACTTTTATCAGTTCGAACTGATAATAGAAAGACTGATATATATATATATGAATTCTCCAATACAAATCACCTTACGTCCAAACGCATCCACACCATGACAGAATTTTGATGAAATGTTATAAATTTTGATGAGATTTTTTATATGGATGTTAAAATCAATGAGATATGTTTGGAGAAAATTTTTGATTTTTTTTCAAATTAAATAACTATTTTTCTTTTTATTTGTACTATGTTTTCCCATTTTTTTTAAATGTTTTAACTTAAAAAATTTAGAAAAATTAGTTCCTGTCACGACCCAAAATCCGGGTACGTGATTAAAATATTAAAATTAAATAGTAAACCAAGTAGTCTAGGATTCTCTTATTCTGTAAATCCTAATTTCAATAAAATAAGGTTTTACACAACTTTCAACAGATTTTTATCTGTATTTGGAGTATTCTAAAACTTTTCACCAGTTAATTAATAACATCAATTCCAAATGACATAGGTGAATTTCCACCAAAATCTAGTAAGTGACTAAATTCAATAAACTCAACTAAAAACCGTATGATTTTACAACCATTTAGGAGCCGTTTGGTTTTGGGTAATCAAAGTTTTCACATTCCTAAGAAAGTTAAACACAATAATATGATTCCTGGGAAACCTGTATACTTGTGTTTGGTTGCACAAGGGAATCTTTTTTTTTTCTTTTGAATGAATGAATTTTTAATTGTTAACAATCATTTTTTTTTTCATATTGATTATAATATTTATTTTTTTAAAAATAGATTTATTATATAATAAATAATTTTGAAATTAAAAAAAAAAAAAACAAATTACAAATTACTTTAGATTATGATCATAAAAGGAAAAAAAAAATTGTTCAAAGATAAATATAAAATGTTAAAAAAAGAAAAAAATTAACCATAAAGAAAGAAAATTTTGAAACATATAGAAAGTTAAATAAATAAATAAATAAAACATGAAATTGTCATAAACAATAAACTGTGAATGTTATACAATCCTATAAAATATTGAAATGTAAGCATAAAGAAGAAAAAAAAAAAAGGTTCAAACTTAATAATACAACAAGTTAAATATGCAACTCTATACTCCCCTTGTGAACGGAGCTACACATATTGGGAGCACTTTACCCCTTAGTGGGCCGACCCGGTGCGAATCCGGATTAGTCGGGGTGTGGTCTGAGCTGATTGCACCGTATGGTGGATCCGCCCCACCCGGAAACCGGATGGTGTAAACCAAAAAAAAAAATAAGCAACTCTATAGATATATCTATGAATGTCGATTTCTCTATCATTGCTTAAACATTTCTCTTGCCATGTTGTCCCTTCAAGTGGTCCAAGCATTTCTCTTACTATGTTCATGTCCTCATCTTCGTTATAACTTATAACTATTTCTATCCTCAAGTACAACATGTTCTAAAGGATCCACGGGCATTTATCTTCTAATCAAGTTGTGAAGAAGGTAACACGCCAAAATAATACGATATTGTATTTTGACAGAGTAGTATGACCGACCTCTAAGAATTGCTCATCATCCCTTCAACAATCCAACTGCTCTCTCTATTATATTCCTAGCAGATAAGTGTTTCATGTTAAAAAAAATCCTGATGAGTATTAGGTGGGAGTGTCCAATCATTCAAATGGTAGCGTTGTCCTCCATACGATGTTAAGAAACCTTCACCATTAGGATACCCAACATCACATAGATAGTAATATCCCACAAATTATTTAAAAATTTGTTAGCAATAACTCATATAGTAAGCTTTATCATTCATGCAAGAGGATAAAATTTTACCCTGTGGAACTTTAAACCCGTTCGTCCTAGATATAGCTTCTCATAAAACTCTAGAGTCAACAGTTGAACCTTCCTATCCAGGTAAAACATAAATAAATTGCATATCTTGTGAGACCACCCCTAACACATTAGTAGCAATTTCATTCTTTCTGGTCTGATACCTCACTTTAATGTATGTTCAATCGAGTGCTCTTAAGCAATTTTTAAACTATTTCCACCTACTATCAGTTGAATCACCAAGAACTGGCTCTGACCTATTTAGTAATATAGCATTTTAGACTACATTGAATTGTCTATTAACAGTTTCACCGACACGTGCAAATTGACGTCTCATAGTACAAAGAATCATCATCACATAATTCAAAGACATTTTTTAATATTTCTATATTTACGAATCATAATTTACACTCAAACGATTCGTATGCAGACACATGAAACACAATTGCATTTCTTTACTTTGCTTGATATAATATTCTTTTATATTATTAGTAAGACAGTAGCATACTTATTTTCATTTTAACAATACAATCATTCAATCATTAACTCATTAACAAAATCAATTAAATTAAATCCATATTTAATTTAAAGTTTAGAATCCCTTTACATTGGTCACGAGCACTAGGATTTTAACTTTTCAAATTGAATCCATTTTATAACAATTACAATTATATTCTGAGTAAATAACAACACACCTACAAGATTACAAAATCTAAATTCAAAACAAATTCAGGTAATAACAATCTCAAATACCAAATATTTAGAAATCATAGGACAACCACACAAAAAATATAATACCTCGAATAACATCATCACTAAAAATATTAACAATATTATTCTATTAACTTAAACTCAAATACTCAACATGAAGCGTCAATCCGTGCTAACTCTAAAAGAGTTTTAACACTTGGAAATATTTATTTCAAGTCCATAACAATCCCAATAACACTAATTTCCATGTTTTCAATCCCCTTTAATCAATTTAACAATATTTATACTCAAATTGGGAACAAAAACTACATCAAACCTTCAGTAACTTTATTATTCAGTTACCCAAATATTATAGGGTTATTATATTTTTAGTCCCTGACGTTTGCGTTAATCTGGGTTTAGTCTACGATTTTCTGACTTTACTAACTACAGTCCTTACGTTAGGGTTTCGGTTAAAACAAACAGACTGACATTGTCAGAGAGTACAATGACCGAAATACCCTTGGACTAAACCCAGATTAACGCAAACGTTAGGGACTAAAAATATAATAACCCTAAAATATATAAAAAAAAACTAATTAAATAATAATAATAATAATAATAATAATAATAATAAAATTGAAAATTAAAACATATAAAAAACTAATTAAAATAATAATTATTATTATTATTAAATGAATTAAATTAAGAAATTAAAATCTATAAAAAAATAATTAAAAAATAATTTAATATATGTATATTAAATCCATTTAAATCAATAAATTAATAAATTAATAAATTTAATTAAATTAAATAATTAAAATTAAAAAATTAAAAATTAAATTAAACAAATCATTTAATATAAAACTAAATAAGAAAATTAAAATAACAATAATAAATAAATATTAAAAATAATATAAAAAATTAAACCCTAACTATAATCTCTTTTCTCTCCCTCAATCAAACCGTTCTCTTCTCTCTCGATCACACCACCACCACCAATCTGACCACACCACCACCATTTATTAATCTGATGGATTCGGTGGATCTCCATGAGATGGACGGTCCGGATCTTTTTTAATTATTTGTAATATTATTTTTTTTTAATTTTTTAAACATATTTATTTAATAGGAGGGCATAAGGGTCTTTACCCTTGTTTCAGTCAGGTTTGTAGAAGGTTTTTTGGAATTTTCCATAATAATAATAATAATTTAATTTAATAATATTTATTTGTTTTTTAAATTAATTATTTAATAATTATTTAATTTTTGGTTGGATTTTTTAATTTATTATTATTTAATTTAATTTTTAATTTTTTTAATTTTAATTATTTAATTTAATTAAATTTATTAATTTTTATTATTTAATTTAATTTAATTTATTAATTTAAATGGATTTAATATATATATTAAATTATTTGTCTAAATCTAACATTTACCATCATATCACATGGTAAAATTAAAATGGCTCGTGTTGTGCATGCTATCTATATTGAAATATAATTAATCACTAATTGATTAATTATATAAAAAATAATGTGATTTACACATATTTAATATTAATTTTTCTCTTTTTCGGTTGTTGCAATAATAAAAAAATTGATAAATTTAATTAAATTTATTAATTTTTTATTATTTAATTTAATTTAATTTATTAATTTAAATGGATTTAATATATATTAAATTATTTTTTAATTATTTTTTTATAGATTTTAATTTTTTAATTTAATTCCTTTAATAATAATAATTATTATTATTTTAATATGTTTTAATTTTATTATTATTTAATTAGTTTTTTTTTATATATTTTAGGGTTATTATATTTTTAGTCCCTGACGTTTGCGTTAATCTGGGTTTAGTCCGGTTTCTAGAAGGTTTTTTGGAATTTCCCATAATGCCCTTGTTGACCTAACGAAAGTCAACGAAATCCTAACGGAATTGGACGGTAGGGACTCGATTTGGTATTGTCAGATAACTATTGGACTGTAATTAGTAAAGTCAGAAAATCGTGGACTGAACCCAGATTAACGCAAACGTCAGAGACTAAAAATATAATAACCCGATATTATATGTTGTCACAAATCTAATTCAACCATTAAAATTCTTTTTTTAATAATTTCCTTGAATACCCATAACTTTTCTTATGCAACTTATACTATCAAGATGCAATTATAAGGTTAATTGATCAAAATATACTAAAATCCCTCATTCAATTCTCATAAATTCCTCTTGAACAATCGCAAGGGAATTTCAAATCTTAGAGAATCAAACTCTACAAAGAGAGCAAAACAACATAACAAAACTCATGGAGAATTATGAACACCAATCTGAATTCCAATTTCCAGCCACCAAAGATTAAATCAAGTTTTTCTTTCATACTTTTATTTTCTTTTTATCTCAGCCACCCTCTTCTTCTTCTTCTTTCTTTTCTTCCCCGGTTCTCTCTCTCTCCACTGTTTTCTATTTTTTTTGTCTATTCTTTCTCATTTCTATTTCTTTTTTTAACTCTCAATATTTTTTTTTTATCCTTATCCATCGAGTCCACCACTTGAGTGCTTGACTTTTATATGTATATATTCTTATATATTTTTGCTTTACACGTCTCTCATCTATTTTATGTCATTAAATTGCATGTAAAATTACATTTCCACCCTTATATTAATTCTTATTCCTTTTAATTCATCAAATACATAGAAAATTATATTTTCAACCCCTATCTCATTTTACATTTAAAAATAAAAAACAGATCAAATACCTATTGATTTAGGTCTAGTCCAAATCATTACTTCACTTGTTATAATTTTAAACCTTACCAACACTATCAATTCGAGCCTCAAGCCTTTAAAAAGTAAATTAAGCCCAAATTCGTAATAATTTGGGCAAACTATTTAACGATTGTTTGACCCATTTTCCAGGATATTAAAGTTCCCAAACTTGAAATTTTTTGATTTTTTTTCTATAAGTACATATATCATATATGTGTGTGTGTATCATGCATTCAAAAAATCCTATCAAAATTCATTAAATTTTATCATAGTGCGGATAGTTTGGACATAATAGGGTTTGGACTTGATAATTCTCATATATATATATAGTTTGGCTATTATATAGAAACATTAACAATGGGTCGGGAGTCTTTTCATTTTTCTTGATGTTTTTGTTTTATTGTGTGGCCTGTGCGCCACTTTTTTGGCCGGGGATTTTCTCCCAGTGTTTTTGTGGCTGGTTTGGCCTATACTACTCTTTGTTCTCTTCTTTTTTATTTATATAGTTCTGGATTCTACCTAAGGGTTTTTCAAAATATGATCGCTCGTGATGCTTTTTCCCCCTAGGTCAGTTCAATTTAATATATATATATAAACATTAACAATAAATGGTGGTTTAATATCTTTTACACTATGTTTGGTTTGATGGAATAGGAGAGAAAGGAAAGGAAAGGATTTGAATGGATTTCTAATATCTTGTTTGGATTGTTAAATGAGAGGGAAAGGAAAGGAGATGGAGGGAAAGGAAAAGGAGGGAATAATTTCTTCTTGCTTCACCCAATTTGATTTCCCACCATATTTGGGAGGAAAAGGAGGGAAAGGAATACATAATTAATAATATTTTTAATATCCCAAAACTAACCCTATTAATATTGAATGATAAATTTAATTAACATCTATTTAAAGCCTATATAACAAGATGTCAAGACATATCTTTCGTTCATCTCTCATTCATACTTCAAATCGTCGTCCTCAATCAAGATAAACTATTTTATATTATTATTATTATTATTATTATTATTATTATTATTATTACTTTGTTATTGCTTATTTGATGTATATGCTTGTGACTTATTGACTTTTTTTAAAAAATTATTTCCTAGGGCAAATTGATTATATACAATTGATTGATGTGATTTTCAATTCATTATTTTTGTTTATAAATGCTATGTATGATTAATCATGTGGTTTGCAATTCTTAACAGGTTTTTTATTTTATTTTTAAATGTTGTGGTTTGGTTCTCTGTATTCTTCTACTCCAATATATAGAACAAGTATTTGCATGGGTTGGATCCTTTGTTTTTCTTATGTTTCTGTTGTTTACCTGCTTGATAAATTGGGTGCTCTGTTTTACTACTAAAAAACACATGATTTATTTTAATTGGTAGATGAATGACCAAGAAAATGGGAAAATGAATTTAGTGTATATGTGGAAACGGAGCCGTTAATTAGCTACCATTCAAGTAGTATGTATCATTGTTCATGGTTAATGTGTTACCGTAGAAATTATGTAAGTTGACCAATTAAACAATCAATGATCCATAAATAGAAAGACATTATTTATCTAGTTGAAAATCCTGATAAGAGAAGGGCATTCTTTGGTTGTTCGTTTGAGGGTCGCAGAGATCTTTTGGAAAGGATGATGTATGGTTATGGTAACCGTTGAATCGTATGTATATCAATGGTTATTATAGTTAAACACCGAATATATACTTTTTTTTATAGATATTTTGGAATATATTTATTTTGATTAGTCTATATGACTTTGAATAATTTGTTTTTATTTAGTTAGTTTGCAACTTTTTTTTTTTGTTTCGTAATTTTATGTACTATTTAGTATTGAATAACTTATTAGTATTTATATTATTATTATTATGGTGTCATGCTTGAATCACTACAATTAATTTGATTGCGTCATTGCTACAAATAAGATTTGCATTTCTATTGCTATATATGCTACTATTTTTTATTTTTATTTTTAATATACTGTTATGCTATTGTTGGGTAATTGGTGTGAGAATGATATTTTCGTAAATAGAATAAAATTTATTTATTTATTTCTTTGCCAAAAAAAAAACTTGTTTCATTTCCTTTCCTTTCCTTCCTATCCATAACCATCCAAACAACTATAATTAAAAACACTATCATTTCCTTTCTTTTCCTTTCCTTTCCTCTCTAACTTATCATTTCATTTCTCTCCAATTCCATCAAACCAAACATAGTGTTATATTTCAATCCAATGACTCAAATAAAAGATGAATTTAATTAACAAATAAAAAATAAAACACAAATACAAATGGATAATATCTCTCTTGTAATCTCATGTATTGTTAATGTTTATGTATAGTAGTTAAACCATATATATATATATATATATATATATACATAGAAATTTTCAAATGAGGACGTCCTGATATAACTTCATAAGAATATTGAATGTGAGCCATTAGTTTTATATGCTTTGACTCAAGTGTGTATGCGCTTGTCAAAACCAGTGGCTCACATTCAATATCATCATGAAGTTATATCAGGACGTCCGCATGAGAATGGTACTATATATATATATTGTGATTTCATGTTAAATTTCTTATTATATGATACATGTCTAGGATTTTGCTTGTATTTTCCTTAAAAAAGTTAATAGAAGGATGAAAATAGTCATTTTTTCAAACTAGAGGGACCAAAATGACTAATACCTCAAACTAGAGGAATAATATCCTCATATATTAATGACATCATTGTAAGTAGAGAGACGAGACATAAGAGAGATATGATTTTGAGAAGTTATTATTATTTTGACAAAATCCATGAAACTGTAAATACTTCAAGTAAACACCAACATAGATATTATAATATATGTTTATTTCAAATCCATCAAACTTAAACCTTTATAAATTATAACTACATCCAAAAAATAGTTAATTATCATAAAGAATTTTGTATGGCAGTATATAAGACCACGAAGTATTTTTAGATATGGTAAAGAACAATAATAAACCTACAATGTCGAACTTTATGTTTTGAATACCATAATAGAAAAAAAAAAAGCCATCTTAATAAGATAAAATTCAAAATTATATGAAAAAAAAAATATAAAAACAATATTCTTTACGACGCTTATGTAAACGTGTAAATTAGGACAAGTGATGAAGAATGGCCAAGTAGTTGAGATTCACTGTATAATTAAGCATTCGATTATAGCATAAAGTTATATCATAAAAGCACGAGTTACTAGGATTTTTATCACGATGGAGTCGCAAGGCCAATGCTCTCTTTATCTCTTGTTGAGATGCTACCCTCTTAGCAACTGTAAAAAGTCATATCAATTCTTAGCTATGAAGAAAAACAAGCACTTTATGACCAGACTGGCCGGTTGTGTTGATGATGCTGATGCAAAGGAAAAAAGAGTAGAGAACATTCTACTCACAGGTACAATTATGTGAATTTTTTTAATAATCAGCATAGGCTAATTGCATGTTATAATTAGGCTTAATAATAAGGTTTATAATGCAATAGAAACATGTTTCAGGACTGTCACTTTTTCCATAAGATATATGGATGGAGAAGTTATTATATATTTGCATTCCCTAACATTTGTTTTGCAGTATTTATAAACCTTCCCATCTTTCGAAAAAAAAAAAAAAACACGAGTTACTACCATTGAAGTTATCAAATTAATTCTTAAATTAATGAAGTCTTGAATTAATGAAAGATTAATTATCCAAATTATGTACATGCTAATGTATTGATTTGTGAAACTGTTTCTTAACGTAACATTAATTCATTAATTTTATGGGAATTAATTGTTGCGTTAAACTAAATATGAGAAACACTCGTCCTCTCTCCGACCTTTATATAAATCAGAATTCCCATTAGTTTTGATATACGAAATAACACATAAAAGTTTAAAGTATAAAGGTTAAGGAGGAGAGAAACGATTGTTATCAAAATGTCTTCTTCCATGGATCAAGGTACGTAAGTTATTATCTTACAAAATTAACGTGATTATATATTTTATATGTGAAACAATATGTAATTCTAGATCTTTCAATTAACATTAAGTGTAAATTGTATAATAGTTTACATGTGGTATCAGAGCATAGGATTGAATCACGTATTGTTTCCATCATTATCTATTTAGTATGAAGTAAACATAAAATAAAATTACGAATAATTTTGTTTAAGTGCAATTAATCAATAGACGTATTAATTGTTTTGTTAACTACAATTAACAGTTAGCCATATTAAAGTATGTAGTTAATAATTTGATATTCATAATTTTAAAATTTATGTTTTTTAATGATCTGATATTGATAATTTTGATATTTATCATATTAATGATGTTTTATTAAGCTTATTAGATATAGGTTATGTTATTTAAAGTATGTAGTTTTATTAATGAAAAAGCACGTTATTTATATTTATGGTCATACATATAAAATTGATATTTTGGCAACTTAATTTATTGTTTAATGTTTAATAATTATGATGAATATATATAAATGTATATTAAAAGATATACATGTCATTGTATGATTATTTTTATAATTATACATAAATTTTATTTAGTTATTATAATTCCGCTGCATATTTAATAAATAATGTCAAAATTGTTAATATTTATAATTTTTTGTAACGATATTGGTAAGTTGCCAAAGTAGCCCAAACAAGATAGAAAAAATTATTAATATCAATGTATTAAAGAAATTGACATTATATTACAATTTCTTTACAAAGTAAATAATAGTTAGCCCAAAGGTTAATTATTACCAAAGTTTAAGAAATTGAAATAGGATAATTTAATGTGTATTATGAATTAGAACGGGAATGGATACCCAAAGGTAGCATACCTGTTTAATATTACGTTGCATAATTAATAAATCCTATTACTAATGAAATTTAAATTATGAGTGAACACTTTTGTATATTGTGGTATCAACCCAAAGGTTATATCATAATGATACTATTTAGTTCATCATATATAATGATTTAATATGTGTTAAATTTCAAAGCATTAAATAACGTAGTGAACATTTATTTTATTGCAGTAGCTATTCCTATTGCATTGCACTCCCATGCTTCGTCTGTACATGTCCTTAATGGGTCAAACTTTTCAGACTAGAGTGAACATATCCGATTTCACTTAGGTGTTTTGGATATTGATTATGCACTCGATTCTAAAAAACCTGATGAGCCCACTAATGAAACTAATAATGAGGACAGGGCATTTTATGATGCTTGGAAAAGATAAACAAAATTTGCCTTGGGTTTATGCGAATGACTATCGCAGGAAACATTAAGACATCGCTTCCTAAAAGTGATAGCGCGAAAGAATTCCTTAAGGCTGTGGAAGAGCGTTTCAAAACTGCTGACAAATCCCTTTGCTAGGACATTGATGGCCCAGTTGACCATAATAAAATATAATGGGGTTCATAGGATGCAAAACCACATCCTAGAAATGACGAACCTAGCTGCAAAGCTAAAGACCTTAGGAATGACCGTTGGTGAATCTTTCCTTATTCAGTTTATTCTGAATTCCTTGCCTGCTCAATATGGTCCATTCCAAATCCATTATAACACTATTAAGGATAAATGGAATGTGAATGAACTAACCAATATGGTTGTTCAAGAAGAGGCAAGGCTTAAGCAACAAGAAATGCAAACTGTTCACCTTGCGACTCAAGGTTCAAGATCTGGACATAAAGGAAGAAAGCATGTAAAAAGCAAGAAAAGAGTATTTTCCAAAAATGAACATGCTCATGCTTCTCAGGTTCAAAAGAAGGACTTTGGCATGAAATGTCATTTCTGTAAAAAAGGAAGGACATTTCAAGAAAGATTGTTAGAAACAAAAGGAATGGTTTGAAAAGAAAGGTATGAATATTTATGTAATTTTCAAATCAAACCTTACTGAAATTCCTTCTAATACTTGGTGGATTGACTCTGGTGCTACTGTCCATGTTTCTAATACGATGCAGAGATTCCTTACAACCCGAATCATACTCCCAAATGAGCAATATATTATGATGGGGAATCAGGCCAAGGTTCCTGTTAAAGCTGTTGGAACCTTCAGACTTGTCTTAGATAGTGGTTTTAATTTAGACTTATTTTATACTTTATATGTACCGTCTGTTTCCAGAAACCTTATTTCATTGAGTAGACTTGACGTTGATGGATACACTTTTTCAATTGGAAATAAATGTTTTAGTTTATTTAAAAATTTATCCATTGTTGGTTCTGAAACATTATGTGATGGTTTATATAAGTTGAAACTTAATAACCACTTTACGAAGACTTTGATGATTTTGCATCATAAAGTTGGAACTAAACGTAGCCTTATGACTGAAATGTTCTCCTTCTTGTGGCATAAACGTTTGGGGCTTATCTCCAAAGAAAAAATCCAAAGGTTAGTAAAATATGGAATTCTTGAAAATCTAGATTTTACTGATCTCGGAGTGTGTGTTGATTGTATTAAAAGAAAACAAACCAAACACACAAAGAAAGGCGCCACAAGAGTACAAATCACCTTGAGATTATTCACACTGACATTTGTAGACCTTTCACCACTTCATGTTTTGGTGGTGAAAAGTACTTTATCACTTTTATTGATGATTTTACACGTTATGGATGTATCTATATCTATTTGTTGGATGAAAAATCTCAGTCGGTGGATGCTCTTAAGGTTTACATAATTGAGGTTGAAAGACAATTATATAGAAAAATGAAAATTGTAAGATCCGATAAAGATGGTGAGTTTTATGGTTGCTATGATGAGTCAAGACAACATCCTAGTCATTTTGCTAAATTTCTAGAAAAGCGTGGCAAATGTGCTCAATATACAATGCTAGGAATGCCTTAGCAGAATGGTGTTGCTGAGAGACGTAATCGTACTCTTATAGATATGGTTAGAAGTATGTTAAGCAACTCTACCTTACCCATATCATTGTGGATTGAAGCTCTAAAGACCGATGTGTACATTTTGAATAGGGTTCCTAATAAGTCAGTTCTAAAAACTCCTTTTGAGTTATGGGATGGAAGGAAACCAAGTTTAAGACACCTTCATATTTGGGGATGTCCAGCGAAAGTTAGACTTTTTAACCCACAGGAAAAAAAATTAGATTTCAGGACAGTAAATGGTTACTTTATTGGTTACCCAGAGAAATCCAAAGGGTTCAGGTTTTATTTGCCTAACCATAATACAAGAATAATGGAAACCGGTAATGCTAGATTTTTTTAGGATAGTGACATTATTGGAAGTGATTTACCACATCATGTGTCCATTGAAGAAACTAGGACACAATTACAAAGTATGGTAAATGAAGAAGCGAGGGTACAAGTTCTTTTACCTTCAGCTTCTAAAAATATTGTTGATCCAAATGTTATTGTCCATAATAACGATCAACAAATAAGTGATGAACCACTTCATAATGAAATTGTCACTATTAAACCAACAGTAGAAGAACCACGAGAAATTGCATTACAAAGATCTCAAAGAGAAAAGAGATCAGCAATTTCAAATGATTACATGGTTTATCTACAAGAATCTGATTATGATATTGGGATGGATAATGATCCGGTTTTGTACCAACAAGCCATAGAAAGTAATGATTCATCTAATTGGATTGATGCCATGAAAGAAGAGATGAAATCAATGGAACATAATGAAGTTTGGGACCTTGTCGAGTTGCCTAACTGATGCAAGAAAGTTGGTTGTAAATAGGTTTTCAAAACCAAGCGTGACAGTAAAAGCAATATCGAAAGACATAAAGCCAGACTCGTTGCCAAAGGTTTCACTCAAAAAGAAGGCATTGATTACATAGAGACTTTTTCACATGTATCTAAGAAGGACTCATTTAGAATCATCATGGCTCTCGTGGCTCATTTCGATTTAGAGCTACACCAAATGGATGTAAAGACTGCTTTCCTAAACGGAAATTTAGATGAAGAACTTTACATGGATCAACCTAAGGGCTTTGCATTAAAGGAAAAGGAAAATCTAGTTTGCAAGCTTAAGAGATCAATATATGAACTTAAACAAGCTTCCAGGCAATGGTATATTAAGTTTCATAATACTATTATCTCCTTTAGTTTTAAAGAAAACACTGTTGATAAGTGTATATATTTGAAGGTCAGTGGGAGTAAATTTATAATTTTGATCTTGTATGTTGATGATATCTTGCTTGCCAATAGTGATCTTGGTTTATTACATGAAACCAAGAAGTTTCTCACCAAGAACTTTGAGATGAAAGATATGGGTAAGGCAACCTATGTGATTGGAATTTAAATATTTCGAGACCGATCACAACGATTGTTAGGGCTATCTCAAAAAGCATATATTAACAAAGTTCTGGAGAGATTCTGAATGGAAAATTGTTCAGCTGGGGAGTCTCCAATTCAAAAATGGGATAGATTTAACCTTATGCAATGTCTAAATAATGAATTGGAACGTAAGCAAATGGAAGCAATTCCTTATGCTTCAGTAGTATGAAGCTTGATGTATGCTCAGACTTGCACTAGACCAGACATCAGCTTTGTTGTTGGTGTTCTGGGTAGATACCAGAGTAATCCAGGAATGGAGCATTGGAAGCTTGCAAAGAAAGTGATAAGATACTTGAAGGGTACAAAAGATCACATGCTCACGTTTAGGAGAACCGATCATCTTTAAGTGATTGGTTACTCAGACTCAAATTTTGATGGATGTCTTGATAGCCGAAAATCCACATTTGGTTATGTGCTTATGTTAGCTGGAGGGGCTATTTCATGGAAAAGTGCAAAGAAATCTATCATTGCTGCATCCACTACGGAGGATGAGTTTGTGGCATGCTTTGAGGCTACAGTTCATGGTTTATGGCTACGGAACTTTATCTCAGGACTTAGAGTTGTCGACTCTATTTCTAGGCCACTGAGAATTTATTGTGATAATGCCGCATCAGTCTTCTTCTCCAAGAATGACAAATATTCTAAAGGTGCTAAGCATATGGAGTTGAAGTTTCTTTCCGTTAAGGAAGAAGTGCAGAAACAAAGAGTGTCTATTGAACATATTAGCACAAAACTTATGATTACTGATCCATTAACAAAAGGGCTTCCACCAAAGACATTCAAAGAGCACACCATTAGTATGGGTCTTGGATGTAACCCTTGATATTGTTATTTGGATCTATTATGTTATTTTATTATGTTAGACATTCTTTTGAGATCTCATTAAAGTTGTTTCTGCTATTTCCTGTTTTCATCGTGTACATTCATTTATGATAATGAAAAAAAAATTAAATAGGATATTATGTTGGACAAATTTTAGGCATTATTGCTAGCCTATGTTTCTCACTTACGGCTCATGACAATCAAGCTATTAGTGTCATAGTACATGGAAGGGACTGTGTCGTTTCATTGACACACAACCGCCATGACTCACATAAATAGATTGTTTGATCATGATATTACGATAACCAAATTATGTAAGGCATGGATTGGATATATAATTTTTAAAGACGCGATTGCGTATACATATGTATATAAGTCTTTTCTTGTAATCCCACATTTGTCCTTTTATAAAGTAATTTTTATTTATTTATTTTTATTATGTTACATGGACCGAGTGGGAGAATGTAGGATTTATTGTCATAATAACTAATGGTTTTAATGTTAAGTTAATGTGGGATAAGTAAGTTATCAAATTAATTCTTAAATTAATGAAGTCTTGAATTAATGAAGGATTAATTATCCAAATTATGTACATGCCAATGTATTGATTTGAGAAACTGTTTCTCAACGTAACATTAATTTTATGGGAATTAATTGTTGCGTTAAACTAAATGTGAGAAACACTCGTCCTCTCTCCGACCTTTATATAAATCAGAATTCCCATTAGTTCTGATATACGAAATAACACATAAAAGTTTAAAGTATAAAGGTTAAGGAGGAGAGAAACGATTGTTGTCAAAATGTCTTCTTCCATGGATCAAAGTACGTAAGTTATTATCTTACAAAATTAACGTGATTATTTTATATGTGAAACAATATGTGATTCTAGATCTTTCAATTAACATTAAGTGTAAATTGTATAATAGTTTACAGAATTGTCTCAAAAGAAACCGTAAATATGATTGCATCCTATAGAGTTGATGCTTATCCTTTTTACTGAAGAGACTTTGAAGGAGCTCGAAAAAAAGTAATGTTGAAGCATGCACGAGGAGCACGAGCTTGTGCTCTCTCACTATAGGCTTTATTATTGTGATGGATGTAAAGAAGGACATACATGGGCATTCTACTGTAATAATTGTGATGATAAGGAACATAATCCCACCAAAGAGTGATGGATCTGTAAAAAAGCTTGATATGTTGATCTTTTAAGTGGAATTGGTGAGAAATGTCACCTTTTTAAACTGATTAGGTGACAATGTCACTGCTTTAATAAGCTAAGTTTAAAAGGCACCTATTATGGTGAACGGACAAAAATACCCTTACTTTACACATTCTTTTCTTACTTTGAAGTTTTCTGAGATTCAAAACAGACCTCCAATGGATAATTAGTTTTGTGGCTCTACGCAAACGCATTCGGGGGTCGAGATTTTTTTTGGTTTTGAATCTTCCATTGAAAAGGCTCAAAATGAAGTGTTCGAGCCTTTTCATACACCAATCGTGCCTTTTCATTAGTGTATGAAAAGGCTCGAACACTTAATGAAAATGCACGATTACTGTACAATCGTGCCTTTTCATACACCAATCGTGCCTTTTCATGTACAAAAAGGCACAATTACTGTACAAAAAGGCTGGAAACTTTGTTCAAAAAGGCTCGAAATATTTTTTAATTTTTTAATCGAGCCTTTTTGAAAAGTTATCGAGCCTTTTGGAAAAGTTATCGAGCCTTTTAGAAAGGTTATCGAGCCTTTTGGAAAAGTTATCGAGCCTTTTGGAAAAGTTATCGAGACTTTTCCAAAAAGGCTCGATAACCTTTCTAAAAGGCTCGATAACTTTTCCAAAAGGCTCGATAACCTTTCTAAAAGGCTCGATAACTTTTTCAAAAGGCTCGATAACAACTTCAAAAGGCACGATGAGAAAGGTTATCGAGCCTTTTGGAAAAGTTATCGAGCCTTTTAGAAAGGTTATCGAGCCTTTTGGAAAAGTTATCGAGACTTTTCCAAAAAGGCTCGATAACCTTTCTAAAAGGCTCGATAACTTTTCCAAAAGGCTCGATAACAACTTCAAAAGGCACGATGACAGTGTAAAAAGGCACGAAAATATTTCAAAAAGGCACGAAATCATTTCGAGCCTTTTCCGAACTTTTTTCGAACCTTTTTCGAGCCTTTTCAAACCTTTTTCGAGCCTTTTTCGAGCCTTTTTCGAACATTTTTAAACATTTTCGAGCCTTTTTAACTATCAATATATTATGGTGAAGAAGGTTACTGTGGGGGGCAATTTTGTCCGTTCACCATAAATGGTGCCTTTTAAACTTAAGTTAGTAAGTTGGTGCCTGTTCCCAAAAAAGAGTCTCAAATAGTGCTATTTAATTTTTTAACCCATCTTTTAATACTATCTATAAACTAAGGTGATTTTATCTTCATCTTGCCTCAATTACCATGAATTATCTTCTTAATGTGCATGTTTTTTTTTTTTTTTTTTTTTTTTATTTTAAATTTATTTATAATGTACCTGTATTAAATAGATTGTATTAGAAATTAGAATATATTTCAGTTTATCACCTTTAGATTCTTGAATTGTTCATTTGGTATTACAATGCAAGATAATGGTATATTTCAGAGATAACCTGGAGAATAAGGTTGTCACTTTAGATTTTGCAATGTAGAAGAAGTGGATCTGTGCTAAAATGAAGTTCAAGTTGATAACAATTCAATGATTCACATACGATGACCATAAATTTGAATTAATTTTTGTTTTGAAAATGACTACTAAATTATAAAAACCAGTTTTGAGGTATTTTTTTTAATTAAAAACTTTTATATAATTTTCTTTAGTTTAAGCTCAACCCAAGTGTCCTCATATGATGAAATATCAAATCAAAACCTTTTATTTGAAAAATCGTTTAAAAAAAAAAAAAAAAAAAACTCTTGTTATTAGTTGTCCGATATTAGTTGACTTTGATTAATTATAATAAAATATAGTTATTTAATCTTTAATTTATTTACTATCCAATTGAATAATAAATAAGATTTAATATAGAAAAACTACGGAGAAGACATACACATTTACAAGATGGATGTGTATGTGAACGTCTCCACCATGTATATTTTAAAATAATTATTTTTAGTTTTAATTTTTTTTATTTGTTTATAAAAAATATGTTTATTTTCTAAAAGTTTCATCAGTATATTTTGATTTTTTGAATTGTAATCACTTTTAATAATCATACTCTATTAAATCTAAGGGTGCAGATATTGCCACCCATAAATATAATAAGTACACTCATATTTATAAGTACACTCATGTCTAAAATTTAAAATTAAATCATTACTATAAGCACTTATCTTAATGACAATAGTACTCTTATTTAAATGAATGTATTCATTTAAATGCAATTTATTTATAAACCCTCTTAAGTTATTAATATACCCAATTTCACAAACGGTATGTACTGCTATTTTTTTTAAAAAAATACTTCTCACTTTTTGTTTGTTGATAGAATTCATAACAAAAAAATAAAAAATAAATAAAATATAGAAATATGTACCTATATGATCAGAGTCCTCTGAAAATTCTTTTTCCATTACTTTGTTATATAATAATGAGAGATTTTGATACTTGAAATAGAATTATGGTTTAGTTCTTTTTTTTTTTTTTTTAATAAAGAGACATGGTTAAAGATATTGGTGTAATTAATTGGTGTATATAGTATTTGGTTTATTTTTAATTAAACTAATTTGTCCTTATTGGTAAATTTCTATCGGGATATTTTTGTAATTAAATTTTTTATTAAAATATGAATGTGCTTATCATATTTATTGGTGGCAATATCGGCACCCTAAATCTAATCAAAATCAACTGATGGTCAACTAATGATAAAGTTTTTTCTTTTTGATATTCCAAACCAAAAAATTTAATTTTACATTTTATCAAAAGTCGAGAAGTTATTTGCAATTCTCCCTTATTTAAAGTGAAAAAAAGTCTTTGAGATAAAATATGAAGATGATAAAGCATATAGTTAATAGGTAAAAGATAATTACTAGATGGACTTTCTAAATTGAAGATGTATTTACTTTATTTTCTTGATGTCATTAATTAAGTTGTTGGATTGGTTGTTTAAGGGTATATTGGATTGAGATTTTTTAACAAGTTAGATAAGTTTGGTGGTTTTCAATTAGGACTTTTAAGATTTTTTTAAAAGGTCAATAATATCTTGTGTATTGGATATAGACTTTCAAGAGGCAGCAAATTGTCCGAGGGTATTGGATTGAGATCAAAATTTGTAGGATTTCATGACAAAATGGATTGTCTCAGACTTTTTAGTAATAACTATAAATACCAAGACCCCAAAATTGTCTTATCCTCTCGGCCTCTCCGATCAGACTTTTCAGTTCACTCAAGACTTTTTATTTTTTTAAGTCGAAGAAGACGAACAAACATGCAAGAATAGTAACAAGCTTAAGGCTATGAAGAAACCCTAATAAAAACTCATGGTTTTCAGGTTCGATCAATTGATAGTATGATTTCGATTTTGTTTATAGTTTGATATTCTTCATTTATATCCAACAAACCAGAAAGGCAGAAACAGACCAATGATTAGAGAACTCCATGGCAGAAAAAGACAAGATTGGCTCTCCGTGTAGAGAAATTCGTATACAGTAATTCTGGTTGCAGTGAAATATATAAACTTATTGAATGAGAAAATCAAGCGTCTATAGGACAAATTTAGTCATGCTACACAAAGTAACAGAACCATATGTCAATTATATATATGGACCTATTACAATAAAGTGAATAAACCACAAAGACGGAAATCAAAAGAAAATTATAAAACATATGATCAACAAAGTACTTCCCGGACATACCATTTCTTGGTTTCGTAGGGATAGGTATTTCAAACCACAGCACGAAAAAAACCCTATGAAAATAGTTATATCTTAATTTAATGTAAGCAAATATTGCTAGCTAAAATACTATTAAGATGAGGTATTTCATACTACACTACAGCTTAATTAGCTCCTTTTTTTTTTTAATAAAAAATTAGACTGATCTAAAGGGAAAAAGCATCACAAACGATCATATGCTGAAAAACCCATTGACAATATCCATATATATAAAAGATAAAAGAAAAGAAAAAAGTGACAAAAAGCAATAAAGCACAAAGACCCAAGGGGAAAACAACCCCAAACAAAAAGAGGCACGCAGGCCACACCAAAAAAGAAAAAGAAAACATCAAGAAAAACGAAAAGACTCCCGACCCATGCAGTCATTGCCAACTAAAGAAGAACAGAACGGCGGGGCAGAGAACCACCAAGAATCAGCATGAAGCTTCAAAGCATGCTTAAAAAGCGTATCTGCAACCTGATTCCCCTCCCTGAAAATATGGGAAACCTGAAAATCCATATGCGAGATCTGGAAGATGCAGCGCTGCCACGCCTAACGAACCCTCCAAGGAACCATTTCAGAACGAGAAGAAAGAAGCTGAACCACATAAGAAGAATCGCTCTCCAGCCAGATACGATGCCACCCATACTTCCAAGCAAAATTAATGGCCAATGAGGCCGCCAGAAGCTCGGCCTCAAACGCTAAAACCTGACCAAGAGGAATAGCAAAACAACCCTTCACAAAGGCTCTACAGTTCCCCACCACAACCACCAACCCCAGGAGAGCCTAAGGCAGGGCCATCTGTATTCACTTTGATCCAACCAAGGGCCGGAGGCGACCAAACCACACTCTTGATCACTGGGGCTTTAGAAGGGCGACCCTGAAGACCAAAAAGACGAAGAATCAAAAGGTCATCCATACAATTACGCATACAACCAATCTTCAGGTGATTAGCCTCTGAAACCGTACGCCAAACCAAAGAAAGGACGGATCTAAAGTCCGCTGACTTCCCTTCAAAGATCCATTGATTACGGGTAGTCCACACCCCCTATATCACTGCATGGATAGCCGCTTTCCATAAAATTCTAACCTGCTCACTAAAGGAAACCGACATGGCCTGCAAGAAGAAGGATTGCCAAGTATTGGTAGAGACACGTCGCTGGAAAGTCGAGAAAACTGCCTCCCAAAGAGCAACCACCAAGGGACAATGAAGAAAAAAATGATCTGCAGATTCACTACTAACCCCACAAATACTGCAACGAGAAGCCAACTGGAACCCAGACCTGCAAAGGCGATCCTCAGTAGGAAGCCTGTTCAACATCAAACGCCAAGTCAAAGCAGAACGAGAAGGGGGAATAAAACGGGACCAAACATCCCTCCACCAAACAACTTGAGGAATATCACGGAGAAACTGGGAATAAGCAGCCTTGCAAGAAACACGACCATCCCGAGAATTAGCCCAAACAAGAGAATCCACAACAGGAGAAATTGCAATCCGATCAATCCGAAAACACAGATCCGGGAAGCTCACGCGGAAACAACCGTCCAGCACCCATCTACCCTCATGAATAAAATCTGAGACCTTCGCCCGGAGCGGATTAATTAACTAACATAAGGAGGTCAGATACAAATAGACAAGCCAATCAACTTGAGGAGAATATAACTGCCTGTTTTAACATTCTAATTAATAATCAATAGATGATATGTAAAAGAAAGGAAAACGAAAATGCAACATATACCAAAATCAAGTACATACTAGTGCAACAATCAGATAGAAGAATGGGAAAGCATACATAGAGCAATTGTCGAATTAATTAAATCTATAAAATGATTCTTGTGATTGTTTTTTAGAATTTCAAATGTACCAATGGCTATTATTCATACTATTATGGTATTTGTTTATGTGTATTTTCATTGTATGTTGATATATGTTCTAAAAAAGTATACCTTGTTTGGGTTTTTTCAGCTCAGCTCAGGCCAGCTAGTTTGTGTTTCTCAATTCAGGCTTGTGTGTTAGCTAGCAAATTTATAGAACCCATATTTAAAAATGTCCAGAAAATCTTTAAATAAAGTCTAGATAATTCTAATAGTCTATAAATAAAGTTCAAAGACTCTTTTTAAAAATTTCATATTCCTAAAAGTCTAGTCCATATAATCATAGTAGTCTTTAAAATCATAAAAATCCATAAAATCCCAGTTCTCCAAAATTGTCTATTAAAATTTCAATCCAATACACCCCCTCATGGAGCCCGACAAAAATCATATATGTTATGATAGTTGATAATTTTCAATTTCTATTTTATTTTGTAGCTAGATGACTCTTTAAGGATCCTATATTCCTATTAAGTAGTGATCAATTGTTAATTTGGACATAGAATTTAAAATCTGTTCTTGCGTTCACACGCACTTGTTTATATATATATGAGAAGTAGAAATTACGTTAGTGGATGAAGAGGTCAATGATTGTTTGGATTTCTTGTCAGTATTCATCATCATCGTGTTGGAAACGAATGGATAGAGCGATGATTGATGGATTTGGTCAATATATATACATTAATGATCAATGATTTGTTCTTAAACGTTAATTAAGTTCAAAACGCATTGACTGACCATCGAATATGTATATATATATTATGTTTTCACTATCGAATATTATGCCAAAATTGATGGTTGTCAAAAGCTAGTCCTCCTCCGATCGATCTCTCTTATATATGCCAATCAGCCATGATTTGTGCGCTAATTTTTTAGCAACTTGATTGAGCTTAATTTGATAATTACTATTGGTAATCTCTTCGGACTTCGGGTGTTTTATCAATCCACATCCTTGACCAAAAAACCTCATTCAAGGTTACAAATAGCTATAGCCATATATATTGGAGTATATATGAGCTCCAGTTACAAATTCATCCTCCTCCTTTATAGAGTTTCATAGTTGTCATTAGATTTTCTTGTCTCCTTGTTTTTAAACTTTTGGATATAGCAATTATTTAACATGATTAATTAACGAAGTCAAGTTTCATTGATTAGCAGATGTGGTAGACATGTTTGAATGTCGTCCCACATGATTTATAGCACCTCATCGATCCCCTTCCACATCAGTGGTGGAGGATTTGAGTTTCACTATGCACATTTTTTATAAGTATGATGAGTTTTCTCCATGAGCTGTGGGAGTTGAAATCATATCCGAACCGTCCATATAGTGTTTGATTTCGGTAGGTCTCGATAGACCTCTAACTTGAGTAGTGTCATTAAAAAAAAAAAAAGACTTAAATCCTCTCTTTACCTTATCTTTTTCCTGACCTTTTTAAAGCATGTGATTGATTGTTGATAAAGTGATTGTGGAAACCAATCACATCTTAACCACACATTCATGGCAATGCTTATGTGTCATGAGATTATGTGAGGTAAGGAAAAAGATGGGGTAAGAAAATGATCCAAATCCAAAAAAAAAAAAGAACTATGATTTAGACTATTAGCCTTTAAACATGCATATGCTTAATTTAATTTTAAAATGTTAGAGTGCCTATATACTTTTGTTGGGTATTTTCCTATAAAATTAAGCTTTTAGATAATTAGATCTGATAATTACTAACGTGATATCAGAGCTTTGTTGTTCCATGAGTCTTGAGTTCGAGTCTCCCTACGTGATTATTAGAATAACAATTTGTTGTGTGTTTGTATTTAAACTCGAGCAACAAGGTAAACCCATTGATCTTGCACGCAAGGGGATGTTAGAGTACGATGGTTACTGAATATTGTTCTTTCTTCCTTCCATATAAATCATTAAATCGTCTCTTGTTCAATATAGAACTTACATAATTTAAATTGTAACACATTACAGACTAACTTCTACACATCAATTATAAACAGAATTCATATATCTTTAACATTCTTGTAAAAGTACAAGCATTATAAGGTACAATTGTATTTTATTTATTTTTCAAAGAAAGTAGTATTATATATAAATCAAAAACAGAAACTCCAGGGCTTGAATGGATATTTTCGTATATAATCTAAGAAGAAGAAGACTTGTGCGTATCATGTTGAATGTTGAATTATATGGGAGGGCAACGACTAATTAAAAGACAAAAAGGGTTTTGAGTCTTCACGTCAGGCCTTTGGATGTACATTAATATTGGACCACAATCCCACATTCCCACATGCATGCCTTACTTAATTTCCTTTAACGTACCGAAAACTTCACACTTTTTCCAAGCATTCACGTTCTTTTCAAACGCACCCAATCAACGTTATTGCTCTCTATCCGTGGAACGAGAAAATCTTCAACCGGATAGTATCATTATCACTTAGTGAGACCGTCCAATGAGATTGTATTAAATTATAGTTTAATAATATATATTTATGTTCTCGAGATAAATGATGTAATCTCATTAAGGGATAATTATCCCCGTGGCAATCGAATTGATGACACACTATCAAAATGGCCACTGGATTGAAAAGTTGTTCCAAAATGGCCATTTTTTACGAACTTTGTGACACTAATGGCCATTCCATCCAATTCCATCCAATGAGTGGCATTTTGGTAAAGAAGGGGATGACATTAATTTATTTTATATGTTTTTTGGAAATCATTTTTTTCAATGAGTGACATTTTAGTAAATAAGTGGATGACATTAATTTATTTTATATGGTTTTTGGAAATCAATTTTTTCTTTTTTTGAAAAGAATAATTATATTTAGTGTACGTAAATATATATATATTTATACACACTAAATATAATTATTCTTTTCAAAAAAACAAAATAAATTGTTTAAATCAATACAAGTCTCTTCTTTATTTTTTTAGATTTTGTAGATTTTGTAGCCTTAATCTTCTTTAAAAAGAAATATATATATATATATATATATTTGAGATATGCTATACATATATACACACTAAATATAATTATTTGTTTCAAAAAACAAAAGAAAAAATTAATTTCCAAAAAAGAAATCTAAAATAAATTAATGTCATCATCTTATTTACCAAAATACCACTCATTTGATGAAATTAGATGGAATTGAATGGAATGGTCATTAGTGTCACAAAGTTCGCCAAAAATGGTCATTTTAAAACAACTTTCCAATTCAATGGCCATTTTGATAGTGTGTCATCAATTCGATGGCCACCGATGCAATTATCCCTCTCATTAATGAGACCGTCCCATTGAAGATTTTATCCGATAGAACAAAAAATAACAGAGAAAGAGATGGCTTTGTCGATTAAAACGTGGAAAAAATAATAATGAATATCACCTCCACGTACATCTTTGAATTCTAGCACAAAATATGATTTGACACCATTGATTAATATAATATCAATCAGTCTACCTGTGCTTTGAATTTTAACCGTGAAATACGTTTTTCATTAATATAATTAAACATAATTTTAGCATGCTATTTAGAGACAAACTTGTAGATTTCTTGTGATTTTCAATGACGTAGATCAGGTGATTATATCTATAATCATTGTTTATAATTGATTTTTTAATACTGTTCACCTTCTTCACTTTTTGGTAAGAAGGAGGGCAGGAAAGCCCGAAAAAGAAAAAAAAAAACAAACTACAAGAAAGGAACAAGCCTAGCAGCTGCTAGACCGTTAAAGTCATCATACAGAATATTGAGAATCTGCAGAGGGGGATCATCAAAGGTCGTGGTTCCCAGCTCTAAGGAGTGCCCAAGCTTGGCCATGCCATCAGCAGCTCTATTGCCTTCTCTGTAGACATGCTGAATGCAACAACACCAATTGTTGTTCATTAGGGATTTACAGGAACTATGATACTATAAAGAGGGAAGTATCTTCTTCACTTTTTGATTGCCACAAATTTCCTGCAATCTTTTCTTCTTCACAAAAAACAGAGTCCTTCTAGTTCAATATTTGAAAAAACTTGTAGATCAAAGATGGTATAACAAATATGAATATTCCTCCCATCGTTCTAGTACCCAAATCAAGCAGCGGATGAGTAGATGTAATGTCATCTTAAAAATCAAAGCAGAGCTAATTTTCCAGTAAAATATATATATATATAGAATTAGAGACTTATCCCACAAATTCTTTCTTCTTTTCAGGAAAGTTGTTTGGTTTATTTTTTAATGAAATCAGATTCTACTTTTGTCAAGAAGAATGACTTTGTTTTTGTAAAGAAGAAATGATTTCTGGAAATTTTTGGCAACCAAAAAGTGAAGAAGTTGAACGGTAAAACAATTAATTAAAAAAAATTTACTGATTGGTGAATACTTAAAATAATTGGTGAAATAAGTCGTTGGTTGCATCGTAAATAAAATGAAAAATGCTACAAATTTCATGTAACAAAATTAATGTTGTCCATATATCATTACATGAATAGAGAGTGTGTATCTAACGCTCCTCAAATAATAAACAATGATTATGGAAAAATTAAATAGAGAGTCAACAAAGCATTATATGCTCTTTGCCTCTTTCCATAAACCAGCTGACAGTTGCTTCAAAATTAATTAATTCATGACCATTAGAAATATATAGCAGTCAAATAATACGGTTTTCAGAGCATCTCCGATAGTTTCCTTTGTAGATTTTCCTTAACTTAATTAAAGGAGAAGCTATATTTTGTATAGGTCCCTTAAATGTGATCTGATGGAGCTCACTCTCTTAATTAAGGGAGTGCAATTTTGCTCACCCACTTTAACTAGAGGTAACTATTATCTCCCTCCCCAAATATTGCCACGTGTCTCAAAGTTAACCCAAAGTCCAAAGTTAACCAAAGTTTGGGGACACGTGGCAACATTTGGAGAGGGAGATAATGGTTACCTCCAGTTAAGGTGGGTGAGGAAAATTGCACTCTAATTAAGGGGTGGCTTTAGCTCCTTAAGTGGGCTCCACATATTTAAATTTATTATATTTTTTTAAAAGGTTTAACTTTTAAATCCCAAAAGCATTTATTATCCAATAAGTAATTTGTTTTACAATAATAATTACAAAGTAAAATATCAAAATAATAATAATAAATTATTAAGCTAGGGAGCCATTTAAGAGAGTATTGTTGGATCACATACTACCTTAAATGGCCCTTTACAACAACATACACTCTTATTTAAGGGGGTATCTAAGGGAGATTGCCGGAGATGCTCTTAGAATTCTATAAATGAGGGATCCCTTCATTATATATATATATATATATAAGTGAGTCTTTCATAAGAGATTCTTTATTTTAATTTCGGTAAGGACCATTATGAAATCACATCGATTTGAATAAATTTTAATTTGATCGAATTTTTTTTTTTTTTTTTTTTTTTGTTTGTAGATGATAAATTCATTGAAATCTATCTATAAATAAAATTTGAGAATAACCATTTATCCCGATTTTTTTTTTAATATGAAGGCATCCGAAAAATGGGTGAAATATATGAAAATTCAAGAAAATTAGTTCTATTGTTTGAAAAATTCTCAAATTTTGTTTATAAGTAGATTTCGATTAGCTTATCACCCACACAAAAAATTCAGATCAAAATTCATTCAAACCGATGTGATTTCATATTAGTCATTACCTAAATTAAAATGAGGGATCCCTTATAAGAGACTCTCTCTCTCTCTCTCTCTCTCTCTCTCTCTCTATATATATATATATATATATATATATATATATATAGAGAGAGAGAGAGAGAGAGAGAGAGAGAGAGAGAGAGAGTCTCATAAGGGATCTCTCATTTTAATTTCGGTAAGGACCACCATAAAATCACATCGATTTGAATAAATTTTAATCTAAATTTTTGTGTGGATAATAAGTTCATTGAAATCTACCTATAAATAAAATTTGAAATTTTTTGAAGTACTAGAATAAAATTTGAAATTTTTTGAAGTACTAGAACTATTTATCCTGATTATTTCAAATGTGAAGGCATCAGAAAAATGAGCGAAATATAGGAAATTTAAGAAAAATAGTTTTAGTGCTTGAAAAATTATTTAATTTTATTCATAGATAGATTTCGATGAACTTATCATCCATTAAAAAATTCAGATCAAAATTCATTCAAATCGATATAATTTTATAGTGGTCCTTATCAAAATTAAAATGAGAGATCCCTTATGAGAGATTCACTATATATATATATATATATATATATATATATATATATATATATATATATATATATATATATATATATATATAGGGTTTAGCTACAATGCAGAAAATGTATCGTTAATGGGTGGTTATGTGAGGGAGTTTTTTTTTTGTTTTTTTGTTTTTTTTAAGTTCTTTCATTCAACAACCATACAATCCTGTATAGTAAGTGAACTCATATATATATATATGGTGGTTCTATAGTAAGGACGTCCAACTACAGCCACACATTCACATTAGGTGTGGGTATTTGTAAATGTGAGGTTGTGGGCCACACATTGACCTCCTGAAATTATAAAGTCAAAACGTCCTAACTAGAGAATTATTCTCTCTCTCTCTATATCTATCTATCTATCTATATATAAATAGGGTTCAAAAATTAAATAGCACCTTTTGGGTTGGTTTTTGGGGAATAGGCACCAAGTTAATAAGTTAAGTTTAAAAGGCACCATTTAATGGGACCAGACGAAAATACCCCTTTGTTGTCTGTTTCTTTGTTTTGAAACTTTGGAAGAAAAGCTCTGAGAGAAAACCCCGACGGCGCAACAGTCGACCAAATTGTGACGACGAACCACCGTCGACGGAGCTACAGTACCGACGTACCGGCGAAGTCAATACCGACCACGGTATGTCTTTATCTCTCACGCATTTGTTGTCCATTATGTTTGTTTGATGAGTTTAGGTTAGGGTTTTAGTTTAGGAAAAAATTTCGAGCCTTTTGGTAGTGAAAACGATGAAGTTCTGGGTTTCCAAGAGTTTTTGAAACTGAATCGAGCCTTTTTGCAATCTTATCGAGCCTTTTAGAAAGGTTATCGAGCCTTTTAGAAAGGTTATCGAGCCTTTAGAAAGGTTATCGAGCCTTTTAGAACCTTTTAGAAAGGTTATCGAGCCTTTTTAGAAAAGTTATCGAGCCTTTTGAAAAGTTATCGAGCCTTTTAGAAAGGTTATCGAGCCTTTTTAGAAAAGTTATCGAGCCTTTTGAAAAGTTATCGAGCCTTTTAGAAGAAACTTTTGTCGAGCCTTTTAGAAAGGTTATCGAGCCTTTAGAAAGGTTATCGAGCCTTTTAGAACCTTTTAGAAAGGTTATCGAGCCTTTTTAGAAAAGTTATCGAGCCTTTTGAAAAGTTATCGAGCCTTTTAGAAGAAACTTTTGTCGAGCCTTTTAGAAAGGTTATCGAGCCTTTAGAAAAGTTATCGAGCCTTTTGAAAAGTTATCGAGCCTTTTAGAAGAAACTTTTGTCGAGCCTTTTAGAAAGGTTATCGAGCCTTTTAGAAAAGTTATCGAGCCTTTTAGAAGAAACTTTTGTCGAGCCTTTTAGAAAGGTTATCGAGCCTTTTAGAAAAGTTATCGAGCCTTTTGAAAAGTTATCGAGCCTTTTAGAAGAAACTTTTGTCGAGCCTTTTGAAACAAAATCGAGCCTTTTAGAACCTATATGTTATCGTGCCTTTTGTTACTGTTATCGAGCCTTTTGAAAAGTTATCGAGCCTTTTAGAAACTTTTGTCGAGCCTTTTAGAACCTATATGTTATCGTGCCTTTTGTTACTGTTATCGAGCCTTTTTGAACTGTTATCGAGCCTTTTTGATATGTTATCGAGCCTTTTTAAACATTGATGTTATCGTGTCTTTTTATACTTTTATAGAGCCTTTTTGAACCTTTATGTTATCGTGCCTTTTTGTAATGTTATCGTGCCTTTTTGTAGTGTTATCGAGCCTTTTTGAATTTTATCGTGCCTTTTTGCACTGTTATCGTGCAGTTTTGAATTTTACCGTCAGTTTTCAAGTCTTTTCAGTAACTTATTTGCTTTTTTTCCGTCAATATGCAGATGGCGAATCCGAATGATTTCCTTAAAACCCCGGTGGGAGAATGGTTCAATGGAAAAATTATTCGGCATGACCATTTTGATGACCTTAGAGATATCGACAATGCACTTGAAAGAGTACCTGAAAATCTAAGGATCGAAGACCGACGTCGGTTTACTGAGTCATGTTTCGGTCATTTCCTCCGGATGCATCGTGAGATTAATTTTTCTGGCGGCATTGTCCATCGGCTACTTTTACGTGAGTTGCATCACAACGGGCCGGAAGATGAGATGCGATTTCTGTTAGGGAACCATACGGTCCGGTTCTCGAAGGTTGAGTTTTGTCTAATCACCGGATTGAAGTTCGGAGTGATTCCCGACACAGCGAGTTATGATATGGTGGTACAGAATGGCATACACGACCGGTACTTCCAGCGTCGAGTCATCGAGTTTCAAGAGCTGAGAGGGGTGCTTCGGATTGGTGTTTTCCATTCGCAGTACGATGCAGTGAAGCTGTCATTATTGTTTTTGCTGAACTGGATACTGATGGGGGTGGACGAGAGATTTAAAGTTCCAGCATGGCAGTTTCGAGTAGTCGAGGACTTGGACACTTTTGATGCGTTCCCATGGGGCGCATACGTGTATAGGCGGTCTATTTATGGTTACATGCATGCTTTGGATAGTCCACGGCAGGCAGCACGACAGGCAGGACAGGGCGTTGACACCATCGAGTCCTACAACATATACGGTCTAGCGCACGCACTATTGGTTAGCATTTACAATTTGCATCCGTACTTTAATTGAGAATTTTTTATATGACTGATGTATTTACTTGTGATCGTACTTGTCTATTACGCAGGTATTTGCTTTTGAGGTTATCCCCTCCCTTGGCATTAAAAAATGTGGGATCCGCAGGGTTAACCCCGAGCTACCCCCTCCACGTATTCTGAAATGGAAGTTGACTAAGCGACCGCGAGGGAAAAAGCTGGATGAGATTTTCTCTGAAACTGTAAATATTGTTGTTGTTAATGTTTATAATTTTTAGTATGTGTATAATTACAATGATGTAATTACAATGATGTAACTCTAATTGCAGATGTCTGCGCGGTCTAAATTGGTGGCGACAGCTGTTGAGATGGGTCAACGGTATTACGAAGGCATAGATCAGGGACCCACTATGTATGATCACTATGCTGTAGATTTATCTGGAGGCCTCCCGGATCCGGAACTACATAGGACTGGCGGACCCAGTCATACGGAGGATTCTTGCGGACCTAGTGATATGGATCCTTCGTACTCTGGACCCAGTGATACGGAGGGCTCAGACCCGGATGTCGGCAATGGCCGTGGGAGTCCCACGAGGTCTAGGCGGGTACGCGTGACTTTGCCCAGACAACCTACAGCTGGACGTGATTCAGAACCGGAGGTTGGCAGTCCTACTCCCGTGAGGCGTAGGCGGGTACGATTCAATTTGGACAGACAGCCTGGACCTCAAGGTCATTCACGGGGAGGCGTCGGAGAGCGTCCACAGGTACGTAAGCATTTTTAGGACCACATGATTTAATTTCAATTGACTTAATAGTTTTAGTACTGACAGAGTCCGAATTCCTTTCAGGCTTGGGAGCATAAATTGGCAGAGGTGATGGATGCTGTTCGAACATTACGTACGGATGTCATGGAGGCTTTCCGTACGAGTGAAGAGAAAAGAGCTGCGCAGCATCAGGAGTTGCTGGATTTGATCCGGGCCCAACAGGGTCCGACGTCGCAGCACCGTATGGATGGTCCACCATTCGATGACCAACCATTTGATGACCATGACGGAGCATTTACTCCCACAGGTACAGGGTGGACAGACCGAGGGACCAGCCATAGGCAGCCACGTACCACAGACACAGTCTCAGATCCGCAGGGTCATGATGTGACAGCACGAGAGGAGGTGCGCGGTGGTACACAGACAGCAGGTGATATAGAGCCAGCAGTCTTGGAGCAGGTACTGCCTGAGGACATCACCACAGTCCGCTCATCACAGCTGCTGGATGATCCTGTTCACTCCCAGGAGCAGGTACTGCCTGAGGACATCACCACAGTCCGCTCATCACAGCTGCTGGATGATCCTGTTCACTTCCAGGAGCTCACACCTATACATTTCCAGGAGGTCACCCCTGACGCCACAACCCAGCGCGATCGTCCAGTCGATCCCAGCGTACGAGGTTCCTCCTACGAGCATAGACCTTCGGTCGACCCGAGTGTAGCCGACCCCTCCAGCCGACCTCCGGTATGTCATTTGACACCCCACCGATCGATTTCAGGTGATCAACAGGGAACGAGTTCCTCCTCACACCACCCCGATCACCCTGATTTGGACCGGAGTCCACCACCCCTGAGGCGTGGAGACCGGATTCGACGTCGAGGTTGGATGGAGCGGAGCCCATACACAAACCCCTGTGAACCGAAGAGGCCACGGACGATGCCGCATCCGCAGCCAGCACATGAATGGATGCCACACGAATTGGTAGATCCTGACCAGCTTGCGGCGTACCTAGCCTACAAGAGGAGCATGACAGGGGAATTGTAAGTATAATCTAAAAACTTACAATCTGTTTATAGTTTTTTCGTCCACAGGTACAAGTAAGTATTATGTTAAATTTGTTTCCAATTATGCAGACGTGATGTGGATCTGCACCACCCAGTTGGTGTCAATGTGACTTGGTTCCACCGGTTTCAAACCAACTTCATGGAGTTGGACGATTCGGTATGTTCCTCACTTGATTCACCTGTAGAAGTTTCATTCACAAATGGTTGAATCCTAACAATACGAATTGTTGATATTTGTCAGCACATTGACGCATACTGCAACGTTCTCCGGAAACGTCAACGAGCATTCCCCACTGTGTAAGAGAGGAGGACCAACATACTAGATTCACAATTCTATGTAAGTGTTTATTGAGTACGGTTTTCTCTTCTACCTTGATGTGTTCAAATATTTTTTGCCTGACGTGTCGGTTAATTTTCTATGTACAGACATTGGCATATCATAGCTGGCAGAGAATCTGCATGGGTGAGGACAAGAGACCCCCAGATGGTTGGACAGTGCTGGATCGCCAGTATCCTCGTGATGAGCTTGAGGTGGTATGTGGCCTGCTCCCGCAGGCAAACCTGCCATGGCACGACGTTGACACGGTCAGTGTAAATTTGACTTTGCGTCCATCTGTATAATAAAAAAATTTGCTAACACTTTGGAGAAACACCTGCAGGTTCTGATTCCTTGCAACCTCGGAGGTTACCATTGGGTCGTGGCCAGCGTCAACCTTGCGAAAGGGCACATTTTCGTGTTTGACCCGTTCAGACAGAAGGTCCGATATAGCCATAGGAATACCCAGTTCGCGTGCTTAAGGTGGTTGCTACCCTCAATGCTGGATGCGGTACACTTTCACCGGAACAGACAGAGAGGTGATGCGACGTACAAAAGGGAAGAAAAGCCGTTCCGGATGTTCTACGTGCACGCCAACCGTGTGCTGCAACAGGAATGGGGGTATGACTGTTTGAAGTTCTTATTCTATCACAATCGGTTTTAATAGCATCCCATTATAATGTTTGTTCACGTGGTTAATTGCAGGGGAAACTGTGGGGCCCATACATTGAAAATTATTGAGTACCTGGTGGCGAACAGGGATACCTTCGACTGGTCCGAAGCTGATATGGCCACCATCCGGGAGAAGATGGCCGTCGAGGTTTTTTGTAACTCGAAGTCCATATAGTTGATGTAGATGTAGTTGATGTACATAACATTTTTTGAGTAATGAAATGATGAATTTTTTTTCTTCAAGTGTTTGAAGTGTTTGCAGTTCAAAGTTAAACACACACATTTCATACATTGAAATCCATAAACAATACAGCAAATTCAATAAAGCATCTAGTATGACATTAGACGAACAACTAAATTCTAATATATTTTCGAACATAAAATCAATCACATTAGTTCTACATAAGAACCAAGGGTCTCACCAAACAACTGTATCGAGCATGGTTGTGAAAGTTTGAACGATGTTGGAAGACATCAGGTTGGAGACATGTTCCTCATAAAACAAAGGTACTATTGCGGAAGTTGATAAGCATCTAAGGATTGAGAAAGCAGAGTATCCCACACGGATAGTTTACTGTTTTGGCATTTCTCATGAGCATCCGGGAACATTCATTCTAACTTATATACGAAGTACAAATCCCCATCATGAGTATATTGGTCTATATCCCAAGGGATTTAAGTTCAGTAAAAGGATGTTTGAGGACATTGATCGGCTTGTGGCATATTTCCAGAGGCATATCGACGATCCTCAGCATGAGTCAGCACCATCAATTAGATCAGTTGCTGCTATGGTACCAATGTGAAGCCCTGCAACTGGGGGCTCCTCTATAGCTAGAGGTGGCACGGTTTCGGTTCCAAGGTTTGGTGGAACCGAAATCGAAACCGAAATCGGAACCGGGTCCCCCGATTCCGGTTTTGGTTTCGGTTTCGGTTCTGAAACTGGCGGTTTTAGTTTCGATTCCGATTCTGGAATCGGAACCGTCGGTTTTAGAACCGAACCTTTTGTAATATATTTTCAAAAAAATTAGAACCAAAACCGGAACCAGCCTCCCCCGGTTCCAGTTCTGGTTCTTGAATCGAAACCAGAAATTCGGTTCCGATCCTGGTTTTCCCGGTTCCGAACCCCCCTGATTCGACGGTTAGAACCGGAACCTTGCCAGGTCTATCTGTAGCATCTGGGGGTAGTGGCTGGGGAAGTTCAAGCAATGAAGGTGGCTGGAGAGATTGATGTATTAAAAGTTCAACACATTTCATACATTGAAATCCATAAATAAAGTTGGGATATACATAAACACTATAACAAACGAAATTCGAACATGAAATCAATCATATTACTTCTACATAAAACATAAGAACCAAGGGTGGCAATTCGTCTTCCTCTTGTAAGTAAGGCTCCATTCATTCCACGGTACAGTCTTTCTCAGGGCACGTTTGTTTGTTGTGTCCAATTTTATGACAGATACTGCACTTGCGGCGGTATTCCTCGGGGACAATTGTGCTAGGACCTTCATTAACCATAGGTGGGTTGGAACACCTCCTGCTGTTATGTCCTGGTTGTCCACACCTTCTACACGACTGTGTGGTTGTCCTCTCCGAAGACGAGGCATGTCGACCCTCCATTGGTCTACCTGATTGCCTCTTCGCCTTTGGATTTAAAACCACCCGTGATGCGATGTCGGATGGCACAACCCATGAAGCAGGATGGCCAACAGGCATAATAGGAACTGAGTATGCATCAATAAGTGTCTCCCTCTTGTAGTAGTCCGCACACAGAGATGTAAAATCCAAATTTCGCTCCCTGCAACAATGAAAAGGGTGAGACTCACGTTTGGATAATATAAACCGTTAACTATAAATTGTAATGTACCTTGCCGCTGCAAGTGCGTGTTTACATGGTAAAAAGTCCATTTGGAATTTGTTGCATGTGCATGTCTTCCGGGCTAAGTCAACCGTCCACTGTTTTCCCTTGTGTCTGACGGAGAATATGTTCCAGTCAACTGGATTTACGGTCATATAACCGCACTTCTCGACACGTTTGAGGATCAAAAGATGTGCGGCGTCGGTCAATCGATGACGCATGGACTGTGCATTTGCATGACGATCATGAAACCACTTCTGTATCATATTCCGAATGAACTCTGCCAGTGTCATTAGTGGCAGTTGCCGAGCGAATTTTAGGCATGAGTTTATGCACTCTGCAACATTTGTGGTCATCAACCTGTACCTTCTTTGGGGACAGTGAACGCGGGACCACTTCTGTGGACCGGCATCAATGGCATAATCGTATGCACCCTGGTGCAGCTTACGTAACTCCTCCATGTGCCGATCATACTGGATTTCAATGTACGACCTAGCAGCGTAATCCATTATCTGGGCAACATCCTTTCTGTGGAATCGCTTCTTCATATTTTCACCAAAATGCCAGACACAAACGGTATGGGTTGCATAAGGGAACGCTTTAGAAATCCCTGCTTCAATGCTTGGATGGCGATCGAAAATGAAAACCAGATCATCTATATGACCAAGGGCACCCCTCAAGCATTCTAAAAACCACTCCCATGAAAGGTTGTTCTCTGAGTCACCGTACCCAAAAGCAATTGGATACACCTGTTCGTTTCCATCTTGTGCAGTTGCCACAAACATTGTACCCCCGAATCTTCCCTTCAAATGGGTACCATCTACTGCAATAACAGGACGCATACACCTCCGAAAACCTCTAATTGAGGACCCTAACGACATGAAAAAGTAGAGGAATTTACCATGATCATCGCACTGTAAGTCCGTGATTGTGCCCGGATTTTGCTGTTCGAGAACATACGCAAAAGATGGGAGCAGTTGGAAACTTTCTTCATGCGTTCCATAGGTTAATGACAATGCATATTGCAAGGCATCATGTGCCTTACTGTACATGATTTGGATGCCATACATTGTTTTCATATCGGCGATTATGTCCTTCGGACGCATGAGACGACCATCGGTTTGTTGAAGTCTAGGGGCAACGACTTCTCCGATTATGACTGCACCAGCTTGTCGGTGGCGATGGTGAATCTCCTCCAAGGGACAGCTGTGTTCGTTGACAAAACTTCTGACTTGAAAGTAAGTACCTTCTTCTCTCCTCACCGCTCTTAATTTCCACGTACAGTCGTCAATAATGCAAACCAAATGTAAAGTTGTCTTATTAGACCTTTTCACCTTCCATTCAAAGTTCTGCCGCATCGCAAAATGGCCAACTAGCCTCTTCAAATCCTTTTTACTCGGAAAAAATTGACCTTTATAAATCATGGTTCTCGGTTCTTGCGCTGCCAAGGTGCTGCTTGTACCAATACCAAACGAGTATGAATCTGCTCCTGGAATAACCCAAGTTCTCGCATTAACAGAATCAGATGATGTCATATTACAACGGACCTCGGAAGTCTCAGGCATATCTGGTGCAGTGCAACTAACTCCTTGTACACGTCTACCGCTTGTTTGCATTTGTGCAGGCTCTTCATCTACATTTTGGAGATCATGAACATGTTCATTATTTGCCTCAGTATCAACCTGTTCATGGTTCGGGTAATTGCTCTGTTGATTGTACTGCGCATCGTACTGTTCATTGTCCTGTGCATCGTACTGCTCATTGTACTGCTCATTGTACTGCTCATCATACTGCACATCGTACTGCTCATTGTACTGCACATCGTATTGCTCATTGTACTGCTCAATTCGACTGCCAAACACATCACCCACATCACCCAATTGAATTTCAGCTGCATGTGCATGGTCGACCGCAACTTCTGGGACACCACACATGTTTCCCACACCTTCGCTGGGACCCCCTTGGGTGAACACTTGGTTGCTACCGCTAAAGGATCCAAACTGTTGGGTATTTTCAGGAGGAGGAATATTATTCCCTACCACATCTCCAGCTGTCCGCTCAGTTAGACTGACACATACTTGAGGGATCACTCGATCTTCCCCTAGCATAAACTGGACATCGTCGTCATTCCTTATCAATGTGCGACACGTACTGCCAGGAACGAGTGATATTGATGACAACTCAAAATTGTATTTGTTTACATCATAGTTCACAATAGTATGCACGATCGTCACCAATTCTTCGTAAGTCATATTGTTTGACACGTACATTCCCCGGTTATCGGATCCAACAAACCTCTGACTTCCGTCGGGTAACTGGTCCCATCGACCGTTGTAAGATATTACTATTCTAACCCGATTCATGAGGCTGTCAAATTAATAATCACAAACCATTAACAAAAACCCATGATTACACAATGTCTTCAAATATTACATGAAAAGCCTCGAATATTTTTTGAAAAAGGCTCGAATTTTTTTTCAAAAAAGCTCGAAATATTTTTGTCAAAAAGGCTCGAAATCAATTTCGAAAAGGCACGAATATTTTGTTAAAAGGCTCGAAACTTTGTTCAGAAAGGCACGGATATTTTTTGAAGAAGGCTCGAAATCAACCAAAAGGCTGGAAACTTTTTTCAAAAAGGCTCGAAATATTTTTGTCAAAAAGGCTCGATAATAACTACAAAAGGCACGATGACATTGTTAAAAGGCACGAATAAATTTGAAAATCAATCCAGCCTTTTAGAAAGGTTATCGAGCCTTTTGAAAAGTTATCGAGCCTTTTGGAAAAGTTATCGAGCCTTTTACAAAGGTTATCGAGCCTTTTAGAAAGGTTATCGAGCCTTTTGGAAAAGTTATCGAGACTTTTCCAAAAAGGCTCGATAACAATTTCAAAAGGCACGATGACAGTGTTAAAAGTTATCGAGCCTTTTGGAAAAGTTATCGAGCCTTTTACAAAGGTTATCGAGCCTTTTGGAAAAGTTATCGAGACTTTTCCAAAAAGGCTCGATAACAATTTCAAAAGGCACGATGACAGTGTTAAAAGTTATCGAGCATTTTGGAAAAGTTATCGAGCCTTTTACAAAGGTTATCGAGCCTTTTAGAAAGGTTATCGAGCCTTTTGGAAAAGTTATCGAGCCTTTTAGAAAGGTTATCGAGCCTTTTAGAAAAGTTATCGAGCCTTTTAGAAAAGTTATCGAGCCTTTTGGAAAAGTTATCGAGCCTTTTGGAAAGGTTATCGAGCCTTTTAGAAAAATTATCGAGCCTTTTGGAAAAGTTATCGAGACTTTTCCAAAAAGGCTCGATAACAATTTCAAAAGGCACGATGACAGTGTTAAAAGGCACGAAAATATTTCAAAAAGGCACGAAATTTTTTTCAAAAAGGCTCGATAACAACTTCAAAAGGCACGATGACAGTGTAAAAAGGCACGAAAATATTTCAAAAAGGCACGAAATCATTTTCAAAATGGCTTCAAGTTTACATACTAAAATGTGAACAACTTCAAAGAAGCAAGTTCAAGAAATATTACCTTATTTTACTGAAGAAGAAAGTCGGGGCAAGACCTTGAACTTTTATTTGTAGAGAGAGAGTAACTGAGTATTTCAAGCCTTCGTTTGAGTTGCAGAGAACAACTCAAAGAGAATAACATAAATGTTTAACTAAGGGCAATTTTGGTAGTTCACCATAATAGGTGCCTTTTAAACTTAACTTATTAAACCAGTGACATTCTCACCAATTCACTTTAAAAAGGTGATATTTTGGACCAATTCCACTATATAAATATATATATATTAATATATATCAGTCTTTCTATTGTCAGTTCGAACTGATATAAGATATTTCAATTCCTTGCATGTGGACCATTGGATTTAAAAGATGCTTTGACAAGTGTATGGAGACAAGTCAAAGCATTTAAATCCAATGGCCCACAAAGAACTGATATATCTTCGAACTGACAATAGAAAAACTATATTATATATATATATATAATTTCAAGTCAGTGCATCCTAATATAACTTCGTGAGGATATTGAATGTGAGCCATTCGTTTTACATACTTTGACTCAAGTGTGTATGCACTTGTCAAAACTAGTGGCTCATATTCAATATCCTGATAAAGTTATATCATGATGCACTGACCAGATCGGGATTGTATATATATATATAAAAGAAAAGTTGGCGTAACGTCGAATGTGGTCCAGTTGAAGTAGCTTTCAAAGCCAAGAACCAACCATGAAGGTTCCCCGATATTGAAAGATTCCTTTTCTATTATTTATAGATAAAGTCAAAATTAAATAGAATGATTCATGATTGATTAGTAAATTAAAATGATAAATATTCAGCCCTGCTTCCGAAGAAGGACAAATTACATTCAATTGCCTTGAGGTCTGTTTTTTTCACAAGCAGAAATAATTTTATTGTAAATTGACATTGTCCTCCTTACAGTTAGTCAAACTTAACATTCAAAATGGTATTTTTGATAAGTGGAAATGAGCCTAAATGGCACCATATCCAATTGGAGTTTTGTGAATATCAATAAGTTAATAAGTTAAGTTTATATAGCACCAAAGTAAGTGAGCAACAAAAATGCCCTTCTTGTCTTATTCTTTTTAATTTTTTTTTTCTTTTCTCTATCTTCTTCAACCTCTTTTACAAACTTAACGAATCTCATTTATTTTAGTAATTTTGGGTACAAAAAACTTTATAAAATAAAATAAAATAAAATAAAATACAAATTTTGGGGTCTATATAAGCTTAAAAAAAATCTGGGTACAAAAGCTTCAAAAAAAAAAAAAAAAAAAAAAAAAAAAAAGACCTCCAATAGAGGTCGATGAAGAAAACGATAAAAAAAAAATTCTAGAAAATTTCTTATTTGTCTATTAAGTCTCAGAAATTGTAATAAATACCCAATTAAGTCTCGGAAATATCTAAATAAGTCTCATAAGTATAAAATAAGTCTCGAAAAATACCCAAATAAGTCTCAGAAACATAAAATAAGTCTCGAAAAATACCCAAATAAGTCTCAGAAACATAAAATAAGTCTCGGAAATACAAAAATAAGTCTCAGAAGCAGAAAAATAAGTGTCGAAAACACATAAAATCAATCTTGGAAAAAAAAGTGCAAGACTTATTAATTTCCGTGAGTGTGTTTTAAGGGTATTTCTGTCAGAACAATACTTTAGGTGTTACTAAAACTTAAGTTATTAATTTGGTGATTGCTTTAAAAGTAAGAGAGTGCAAAGTGCTATAAAATTTTCGACTCCCTTTTTGATAATTTCCTCTCAGGTTTTTTTATTTTATTTTAAATGGAATAGATTACACTCAATCAACTTGAGTTTTTCCTTTTTTAAAAGCGAAAACGACTTTATTCTAAAATGACATTGATCTCCCTAATCGTTAATCAAATTTTGATCAAACTTAATGGCCATAAGGGTATTTTCGCTCGTTCATCCCATGTTCAATTTTTATTAAAAATATTATAAGAAAATTATTATTTAAAAAAAATGAAGAAAAATCATCGTCCAATGATGGACGATAGAGATCTATCTATGGATCTCTATCACCAATGAAGATCCTGATGGAGGAGGCTAACCTTCCCCTATTGGCAATGGGGGAGGCCTCCCACAGAAGATCGAATTTCCATGGAGATCTCATGATCTTATCTAAGATTTGTTGAGATCCAATTTGGATATCCACCTCCACTTTTTTTAATATGGACCTTTATCCTCTATCTCAGAGATAGACAGTACTGAAGATCCATTTTTTTTTTTCAGTGTAATTTGGTAATTTCATATATTATTTTAGGGACATTTTGATCTTTTTAATAGTCAAACTCAGTCAACATTTAACTTTGATCAAATTTGACTAACGGTAGAGGAAATTAACTTTGATCAAACCTCAAGGAGTCTGGTGTAATTTGCTCTCTCAATTATTATATTAGGGGCATTTTTGTTTTTGACAGGCGTCTTTTCATAAATAGCCATATGCCTTTGAATGAGGTTTATCATGTAAAATTGAAAACAAATAGAAAAATGAGTGAGAGAAAGTAGATCTTGAGATAGAGAGAGAATGTGTGTGAGAGAGAGAGAGAGAGAGAGAGAAGTTAAAGAGGGATTTAGAAGTTAGAGAGGAAGTTGTACGTTAGAAAATTGGGAGAGACTGAAAGTTATTGAGAAAATTGGAGGAGAGGGAGTCATTGGTGAAGAACAAAATTTGATTGATTTGGATTTCCAGTAATTTTACACGTTGAATTTTACATTTCAACATGTAATGATTTTGGAATATAATGTTTAAATTTCAACAGTTAAGCATATTGAAATTTTCACGTGTAATCATTTTGGAATTTTAGTTTGTAAGCATGAGGATTTCAGTATAATACTAAACACTTTCAAATGACTTTTGAGATGAAAAAGGATCTCGGATTTGCGCTCATAATATAGTGTTGAAATCATTACAACAAAGAAAATTTTTAGAGAGAAGAAAGAGAAAGATAAAGTTTTAGATAGAGAAAATTGCAGAGATATAAATATGAATGAACGAGAAAGAAAAGAAAGAGAAAAAAGAAAAGAGAGAAACCTAACATAAGGAGGGAAGAAAGTTGTAGAAAGAGTCAAGTTTTTTTTTTTTTAGGAAGGACAATTACAAACCTATGAAGAGAGAAAAAATCTTAATGAAAATTCAAGTTATTAAAAATGATAGGAGAGAAAACCCAGATGGAAAAATAAGGTAATTAAAGTCGATGGATAGTTAAGTCAACAAACATAATTTATAGGGACATTTCTGTCAACTCAATGGCAAAAGTTGAGAAGTTTAATTAACTTATCAAGACTGATCAAAAGTGACTATTCTCATAAATTTAAGATTAAAGTCGGTAATTAACTCTTTGTTTTTTTAATCATGCAAACTTAGCCAACGGTTAACTTTAACTAACGGCAGGGGAGTCGATGTCAGTTTTAATTAAAGTTGTTTCCGCATGTAGAAAAGAAAACTTGAGGGAGTATGGTGTAATTTAGTCTTTTGAAGAAATCAGAGAGAACGTGCTAGCAATGAATGAGAGCAACTCAAAATCTAAAAATAATGGCATTCTTAATATTACTTGAATTTAACATTGATAGATATCTGAATCATCTATGTACCATGGTTTCATTTAAGCTCACAAGATGATCAATGGTTTCGAATCGAAGGTCACCGGGAACTCTTAATATAATGGATCCTGTGTTTCTTCAAACCTTTGAGAAGAAAATCGAGCTCTCATTTCCAAATATCATACTCTGCATAAAGAAAGACATACAGTATATTCAATATAACTAGTTTTGAAATGAAATTCATTTCATATTTTGATTTGTCATCATGAAATTTTGTGACACAATTTAATTTTCCAAGAAACGAAAAGGGTAAGAAAAAAAAATTTACTGTTGGAATTCAATATTGATGGAATCAGCGGAGGAGTTGGCGATAGTAGCAAAGGCGGTGGACGATAAAACAATGGTGGTGGCATCAACAGAAGGCCGAGACTGGGAGGTGAGAGCATAATCAACAATCTTGATTTGAATGGTCTGGTCAGGTATACAAGTTCCAGGCCGAGAAGCACTTATGCATCTAACCAAGTATTGTCTACCACACGAAGCTCCATTGTCCCATATCCCATCTCCGGCTGCCCCGAACAGATTGCTAGACGGGAACTGCGCCGGATTGCTACCGTCACATGATGTCGCTGTAAGATCATGAACATTTCATTAGGGTTTGTTAATCCAATAGATACCGATAGCTATTTGAAATTCCGTAAGGGAATCCTGCACCTGAAAGTTACTATATATATATATATGTGTGAGAATATACTTACGTAGATATGGAGGGCTATATTGTGCAGCAGTGCCGACATCAGCGAGAGAGTTACTGCAAAGCTGAGAAATGAAGAAGAAGAAGAGCAACGATTGGCTTATTTGGAGGGTCGGGGGTTGTACTAGTCTCGGCATTTTTGCAGAAAAAATGAAGCAGGACTAGTGGCAAAATAGATGATGATATATGTGCCGTATCAAACTTCCAAGTCAATACAGACGTACCAAGAGGATTTTAAATAAAAAATCAGATTTTATAAATCAGGGGCGGAACCCCATGGAGCCTACCCTATGGAGGCTGAGTCCATTTTTGCTCACCCCTTATAAGGGGGTAAGCATTACCTCCCTCCCAAAAAGAAGACATGTGTCTATGAAAGGGTAAATTTGAAAAAATATATATAATTAAAAAATTATAATTTTTTTTTTAAATATAAATTTTACATTTTAGTACCATAATTGTTAAATTTTTATCATTTGACCCCCCCACTTCCAGTTCCGCCGTTGCTTATAATTTATATGCATAAACTATAAAGTGACGGCTTTGAATATTCCATGATTGGTGGTCATTACGCGTAATGAGCCGTTAAAATTGGCTTTGTTACTTACTGTGTGTGTGGAGTTGAGCCAAAATGCCTAATTGATTATAAAAGTGCTAACAGATTCTGTAGGCATTATATATATATAACGTATTGTTTAATCATTAAATGAGTTGACATTTATAAACAAAAAATTGAATTAAAAAGATTTCACTCAAATCATAACATTTGATTTTTAACGACATTAAAATATGAAACGAATAAATGCTGTTCCCTTCTAGAATTGATTAAAAATAGACTGGGTTTCTTTTTCATTTTAATTCATGTTTGACTACTACGAACACAAAGAGCTTCAAACAATGGATAAAAAGATGTGGGCAAAAGCTGGCAAGAAGAAATATATCCATCATCTGTACACCTACTTTGTTTAAAAGAGAGAACCACGTCTTAAATTCATGCAACCTACCATGTTGTCTGGTTGGAAAATGGCTCTCATCTAGATTTAGAGGAGCGGTTCAACTGAATAATTTAATGTTTCAACACCCACAACAACTGCAAAGAAAGGGAATGCAAGAGCTATGTGTACAAGGAAGATTCTAATGTCTAATAATAAGATGTCCCATTTCAATCTCAGGGCAGTAGATGTACTAATATTATTATTTTTTTATTTTTTTGGGTAAAGAGGAGCGCAAAACGCCCAGAAACTAACAATGAGACAAAGCAAAAGAGGACCTTAAACAAGCAAGGTCTCTCAAATCATTAACAAAGACTATTCATATTCAGTTGGGTTTGGGACCTTGGGTATATACTAATGAAATAGTGAGGCACTGATTTAGCTGACTAATTAATCTAATTAATCTAATTAATCTAATTAATCTAATGGACAAGATTGTATTACCCACCGTCCCTACCCATCCAAAAGTATGACTTCTCAATGAGTTGACTAGGGACCATTTTAATAGCCGTGACATAACTGGCACGTAAGCAATGATGCAGATTGCGAATACAGACAGTCAGTCAACGTTTACTGCCCCACAACATTACAAAAGAAGAGCAAATTAGGTATTTTGGGATTGTCACGGAACTTTAGTTTTAATAGCACCAAAATTACGTGATAAGTAGTTTTATCTTATGAATCAAGGGATATAATTAAAAAATCTCCAAGAATCAAAAAATACTACAAAGCATAACAAACAGAGCTTTCTTTAAAACAGTTTTTGGATTGCAGATCTAAAAGACGGTAACCTTTTTAAGAAAGCACAAGAAGTAACAACAACCAAATATTAAACAAAGTGTAGAAAGACTATTTGAACCTTGCTCAAAACAAAGTACACAGCACGTAAGTGATCATTTCCATAATTTCCGCAATGACATGTTCTTCTCAGTCTCCTTCTTCATCACCTTGGCCACTGCCATCTCAAAATCTTCCTGTGTAACATGGACCCTTCTCTCCCTCAGTGCAAACATCCCAGCTTCAGTGCACACAGCCTGAAACACACAGAGTAAAGGTTAATAAAAACAACCGCACTTTACAACATTTCGTAATCTGCTCCAACATTAATTCTTAGAAATATAAATTTCTCGGACAAGCAAATATTAAAATGATAAATCAAAACGATTATATGCAATCAGTCTAACAAAACGAGTTAATTCTATAACCATTAAAATATAAGGTACTCAATAAAAGTTATTAAAATGTCAGTTGTTAATAAATAATAACATATACTTCAGTTCTTGAAGGCAATTCCTGACATAACAACTCAAACAATTGGCAGCTACAGTGTCAATGTAAAGGAAAACCGAAAGCAACTGTTCCTATACCCTCATGGTCATGGAAAAACAAATGAGCTAGATGTAAATATCATATATGCTACTGCAGTATCTATGCCCTTACACTTCTATGAATGACGTGATAAGCAGATAATGATGAAAATAATCATCCATCATCTTTATTCATAGTAAACTTCATCCACTTTACTTATCAGTTGGTCAGCCAACTAAGTGCGTCATCTACATTCATTAACATCATCAGACAAATATCAATAGATCATTGGTACGCATTATACCCTCCAACCCCAGCAAGTAACAAGTCCACAGGACACATATGCTATGGTATTGTATGTGCAGTTAAACATGGAGATGGAGAGGATCCCCATGAATCATGAAAGTATTAGGTCCTCTAATCTACCAGCTTCAAACGCTAAACATGAATCCAATTTGAAAATCTATGGTCATAATGTATAAAGGACAACAAAATACTGAATCAGCTATAAGAAGATTTGGTTAAAAATATACATTACTAAGTTAGTTTTCTAATTTACTTTCTACTTGTTAACTATATCATTTGCAGTCTGTCATACACTATAAACATTATATATTGTTATTGACAAAATGTTATCTTGATGATTGAATTAGAGCAGTGCTGTTGACAACAGGTTGAGAATGACTTCAAGTCCTTCATCACACATATCAATATCAGGCTCTGAACAGGCAAGATGAATAAATGTCCATATAACATCAGGATTTATGAGAGCCAAGAAATATGGTAAAATTAAATAATTCGTGTGGCTATGAAAGGAAAGTATTAACGAGTTAAAATTTTCCAACTACAGTTCATGCTTGAAGGAAGAAAAGGTATCTGTTTATCATGCCACTGGCCACAATTAATCAAAGATAAAATCAAGAATATCAAAAGCAACAGAAAAATAAGAAATTCATATTTCATACCTTGAGCTCTGCACCAGACGCGCCATTCATCTTCTCTGCAATCTTCTTCAAATCAATCCCACGCATTAAATTCATTCTTCTTGAATGTATTTTCAGGATGTCAAGACGAGACTGCATATAATGGAAATACACATAAGTATATACATAATATCATCATAAAACACATAAAAATACTTCATAATAACATCCATTAAGGACAATTATGATGACAAGGGTCAATGCTATGCATGAAACAAAAAACACACCACATAATAGCAACTTCTAAAAACTGTGAATTCTCTAAATCCTAATCCAGATCATATTTGAGAGATTGGTGCCTCAAAACAAGTCAGGGTCTCTTAAGCATGCATAAATGGGAATATTTTTACGACAGCACATAGAAAAGTTGCATCTCCATCAATAATCATGTAACTATACTAAACTTAAATTGTAAATTTAAGTTTACATCTACAGCATCAAAAAAAATGCTCTCCTACTAAATAAATCATCACGCTGCCAAAATGTAAAGAGATACGGATACCTCTTCTCTCCTGTAAATATATTCCTAAAAAGAAAAAACCATAAACAGATATTGACGTACTAATGCACAAGAATGCACTAAACAAGAGCTATTGATAGGAAAAAATAAAAATTCAAGCATTCCTTTTTCTCACATATTCATATAGAAAACATAATATATATATATATATAGTAACTTTATAATGCGGGATCCCGCACGATTTTTTTGTGCATGATCACTAATTCCCACCGATGGGAATCAATAATCCCGCACGAAAAATCCGTGCAGGATCTCGCACTTAATAATATATATATACATATATATATTCAAAATTTATGTAAAGCATATTATGGAGATTGTAGCATTTACCTCTTCATTAGGATTTGGAAATTCAATCTTCCTGTCAATTCGTCCTGGCCTAAGGAGAGCTTGGTCTAGAATGTCAATTCGATTTGTGGCCATGAGAACCTGTTTCAAGGTGCACGTAAGATAATAACTAAATTAAACCAGCTTTACAAAAATGAAACTATGGTCTCTTCCTCCTTTACCACATTTGCACACTGAATCCACACACAGTACCTTGATCTTGTTTGATGCTTCAAATCCATCAAGCTGGTTGAGAAGCTCCAGCATAGTACGCTGCACCTCACTATCACCATTGCCACTACCAGATTCCATTCGAGCAGATCCAATGCTATCAATTTCATCCATGAAGATAATTGATGGAGCATGCTCCCTGTTGAAAAAATGCAAGGAACCACACCAATAAAATAAGAAGCCACAAGGAAAACAACAAAAGCAAATCAGCTGAACAACCAGAAGCTTTATTACTCTTCCAGATCACCAAGCTATAAAAAGCAGTTTGTGGGATGATTCCAGACAATTAAAATGATTTCACAAAAAAAAAAAAAAAAAAAAAAATCCAAACAGAAGTAAAAGAAGGTGCTTCACTCATGTCCTATATGGGTTCACTTCAATATGATAGACAACTCCAAACCAAAATTACAATCACAATGAACATAGTATCAAGCACAGCAAGCACAATCCCTTAAGGCTTTAACCCCATTTCAGTTTATCAACAGAAACACAAACCAATATATATAAAATAAAATAAAAACACATCATCTAAAGTAACATTTAATGAAGCAATTAAAAAAAAAAAAAAAAAAAGAAGGGAAAAACGTTAAATAGAGAATAAAAAGAACAAAAAGGATCTATTAATAATGAGACTGCTTAAGAGGAGATAAACAAACCTTGCCATAACGAAAAGTTCCCTAACCATTCTAGAGCCCTCTCCAATATATTTCTGAACCAATTCGGAACCTGAAACCCTGATGAAGGTACAATCAGTATGATGAGCCACAGCCCTAGCCAACAATGTTTTTCCAGTACCAGGTGGTCCATACAGCAAGACTCCCTATAATATGAATAAAATGAGAGGGAGAGAGAAAAACTTAGTTCAGAAATGTCATATAACTGCAAATAACACAAAAGAGCTCAAAATAATAACTGAACAGCATAACTTACCTTTGGTTGAGCTATCCCAAGGCTCTCAAACAATTCAGGATGTTTGATAGGAAGCTCAATGACCTGTTCCATACAAAAAATTAAATCAACTACGAACTAACATATTAATGGTGAAGGGACATAAAAATATATACAGGAAACCCTGGTAACAAGAGATCGTACCTCCTTAATTTCCTTAATCTGCTGATCAAGGCCACCAATCATATCATATGTAGAATCTGGAACTTTTTCAACTTTCATGAGGTTGACCAGGGGATCTACTTTACTAGGCAATACTAGATGAAGGACATAGCTGTCATTGCGAAGTGCTACTCTAGTCGAGGGAGTGATCTTGGTGATATCAATATTTTTATCAATATCAACAACATATTTCCCCTCTGGATGAACCTGGAAGAAAGAAAAAGTTGAAGAAAATACATATTAGGGATTATAATGATAGGAAGCTATAGTACGCTGAACTATGAATTTCATACAAAATTGAATATGAATTGACCCCCCAATATTGCTCATTAAAGTGTCTTGTTCATCATTCAGTAGAACACCACAACGCTCTACCATCGGATTAAACAAACTAAGTGCAACGGAAAATAAAAATAATTTAAAGCACAAAATGAAATGGGATAGTAAACCAAGCAGACATATCCGTGTTATTATTGATGAATTTTTTTCCAAAAAGGGAAGTTTCCCTTTAGGCACAAATTTCATGAAACAGATATTCTCTGAAATTAGATTCATATAAACCATTGATCATTCAGTAGAACACCACACCACTCTACCATCGGATTAAACAAACTAAGTGCAACGGAAAATAAAAATAATTTAAAGCACAAAATGAAATGGGATAGTAAACCAAGCAGACATATCCGTGTTATTATTGATGGAATTTTTTCCAAAAAGGGAAGTTTCCCTTTAGGCACAAATTTCATGAAACAGATATTCTCTGAAATTAGATTCATGTAAACCATTGACTCTATAAGAAGGAAGTTCACATCATACTGTATAGAAGATAGACATAAATATCCATAATATAACTCAACTTAATTAACAGATCATCCTCACAAATCACAAGCTCTACTTGAATCATGTGTTCAGAAACCATCTTCAAGAAACCTAACACAATTATCATAGCTATCTTCATTGCCAACAAGAACGACATAATTTCGCAAATTTGCTATTTCCAGAAAATCTTAAATTTAAACCAGTAATAAATCATGACAAAACAGCACATGCAAATCAAAATAAAGCATTATAATAGCTTACACGCCAACAAAAGAAACTAGAAAAAAACACAACTGAACCCTGAACAAGCGAGTAATACTCGTTGCAGGCATAAAAGCTAAATGAGCATTAAACTAACAACGGATGAGACTGCACCATACCTTAACAAGAACCTTATTTTTGCCCATAACTTTCACAACTTCACCAACATAGGATCCAGGCTCTTGAAGCAGCTGTAGCTCTTCTCTAAGCATCCGCACTGTTGAATTTGACAAAATTTCAAACAATGTCAAAAACTAATCCAACAATTCCAAACCAATGCTTAAAATAAATCAATAAAATCATGTTCAATTAAGCCCTTCGACGTCAATAACTAGTTACCCACACTCAATTTTGTACTCAACTTCACGATGATTAATTATCCATAAATTCACAACAATAAAAATAATACATAGAAACTGAAAAGGCAAAACCTAGGAAACAAGATCGACAGAAGCGAGTGAGAAAATTAGGGTTCGAAATAAGAATACAGACCTCTAGAGTTCAGTTCGTTGCGTTGGGCTTCGAGACGATTGAGATTGTGGGTTTTCTGACGGACCTGGAGCTGGAGCTCGTGGATGTGTTGGAGATAGTACTGTCTCAGTCCCTCTCCTTGTTTAGATGCCCCTTTCGCCGAGCACGCCTCCTCCGGCGCCACCGATTCCGGCCGCTTCGTTTCGACTCCTACGGCAGCCATTTTTCGAGTTCGAATCTAGTTTCTTTCCAATTAAGTTTTGATTTTTTTTTAGTTTGGTTTCTGTCCTCTCTCTCTCTCTCTCTCTCTCTGCATCGGCATTTATAGCACAAGATTTTCTTCTGATGGGGCGGTGGCTTGTTGGGCCGTCTAAATCCATTGGGCTTTACTCACCGGCCCTGCCTGGCCCAGAAGCCCATGTGGCCAACTAAAAATATAAATAAAAAAAACAAAATAAAAAACGTGAAGTCGTATAAAAAGAGATCCACTGAAAGCGTTTAATCTTGCGCCTAGCCCTTGTCTGCAGAGCTCTGTTAATCTGTAACGAAATTCGTTTTTATGATATGAATTTCTCTTCAATTTCTCTCGGAGCCTAGGGTTAGGAGGTCACCATCTAATCAATAATCCCATCAAATTATCAATTTTCACCTGTTTTTGAGTATTGCCATTTCTGATTCATTGACATTTTTTTTTGTTTCCAAATTTCGTTTTGATTCCTGAATTTCAGATCACGGAACACAAAATAAAGATTTAATTTTTATTTGTTAGTGGGATTAGGTTAGATTTTTAGTTTTTATTGAATTTAATTTTGTTTTAAGTGATGGATAAGAAAAAGGTAGCTGTTCCGCTTGTGTGCCATGGTCACTCTAGGCCTGTAGTGGATCTCTTCTACAGTCCGATCACTCCAGATGGGTTCTTCCTCATTAGTGCTAGCAAGGGTAAGCAAGCCTACCTCCCTTTTCGGTTTTCGGTTTTCGGTTTTCGGTTTTCGGTTTCGTAATTTATTTTCAATATTATAGCATATTTATAATTACGGGTTATCATAGCTTGATTTGGAATTTCATTCTGACTATGCTAATTCTAGAATACCCCAGGATAGGTTTAAATGAGACTGATTATGTTCAATTTACTATCAATGTTTGAATTATGGAAAATTAACCTGATATTTCCGTATTTTAAGGGTACCGATATGGATATGTAATGTAATATCTTTTCTGCAAAAATAGATATTTTATCCGTAAAATATCGATATCGGTAACATGTTTTCAAATATTCAGGGAAATTTCCGTGAAATATTGAGGATATTTCTCTCAATATAAATTGAGAAATTGGTTACATGTGGCATGCTCATGAAAATATAGAAAACTATACTATTTTTTTGTCATAGTATAATATTGTATTAATCAAGATGGTAGTCACACTATGTTTTTAGAATTTATCCAAATTTTGTACTTTCCATAAATTTTATATTTCAGTCGATATTTCAACCAAATCGTGGAACCTGTATTTCCATAAATATCGATATTTTCAACCTTGGTTACTATATTAACTAACCATATCTTGAACTCAATGGATTGATGTTAAGATGTGGCCTTTCCCCATCATGAAGAAGATTGCAATGTGGAAAATTATAGCGATAATTTCATGAAGTTATTGAGATGCATATGTGGATATGTTTTAATTAGATGATTCATCATTGGATTTGTAGTGAGGATAATAATTATTCTTTTTTCTAAATATGATTTTTTAACTCATGTGATTTAGACTCTAGTCCAATGCTCAGAAATGGAGAGACTGGGGATTGGATTGGGACATTTGAAGGACACAAGGGTGCTGTGTGGAGTTGCTGCTTGGATACCAATGCTTTACGTGCTGCATCTGCCTCGGCAGATTTTAGTGCGTACGTAAATGACCCCTTATAGTTTCTTTTCGAATCTTGGGATAGTTACGAAATTGCTTATTTTAGGGTGAATTTGGATATATTTGGATATGTTTGTATGAACTTTTCCATCTGGTCTTTATAACCTAATATCATTTGATGGCTCTTAGACTACTAAAATGTCAAACATGTAGGAATTAATGCTTAATGATTCACATGACCTTGAAGGGTTTCCAAATCTGTTGAGTATGTGGTGGTCTTTTGATGTACTTGTGAATGATGCTGGGCTTAGAGACATCCTCTAATAATTCCTTTCTTTATATATATAATTTTAGAGCATTGATAAGTTTGTTTTTGTACATAAATTGCATCACATGAAATTTGCACCAAACTTACTTGCAGGAAAGTATGGGATGCATTATCAGGGGATGAGCTGCACTCATTTGAACACAAGCACATTGTTCGAGCATGTGCTTTTTCAGAGGTAAATTGGTTTTTAGTTTTGCTTTCTGTATGGAGGATCATTTTGAAAGCATGGATTCCTTTCCATTTCTTGGAGTATGTTTGTACCCCATGTTTCAGATTTAAGTTTATGCACAATAGCTTGAAGATGAATGTACTAAGTTGGTGTGTTAAAATTTATTTTGTGGATTATTATGTTTCAAATCATGATTACTGTTTAACTCAGCATTTTATTTTGCCTTTAATATTTTTAACATATGTCTGTAATACATGAATTTGGGGAAGGTGGATGGGTATTTGTCAACACCATACTTATGCTTACTTCATTTGTGCATGATGTGCATCTAATATTAAGTTTATCAATTTGGGAACAGGATACACACCTTCTACTCACTGGGGGAATGGAGAAAATCCTCCGTATTTTTGATCTGAACCGTCCAGAAGCACCTCCAAGAGAAGTGGATAGATCTCCTGGTTCAGTCAGAACTGTTTCATGGCTTCATAGCGATCAGACAATCTTAAGCTCTTGCACTGATATGGGAGGTGTCAGGTATGTGTGTCTCTTCTGCATAACTCCTCATTAAGCTGTATCTTAAATGAATGGTCGTAGATAGTTGATAGATTAAGCATAATGCATGAGATCAAATGACTGCAACCAACTTGTGGGAGACTCGGGGATCAAATCTTAGGGCATGAGCTTAAGATGACTTGTGAATTTGAGGTGTGTGGGGTTTAATAATTTTTTTAACTGAAGGGAAAATGAGAGAGGATTTAATGCTTGAATGCTAGTTGAGTTGGATAAAGTTTTGGCTGAAGGAAGCATCTAGGGAAAACGAGACAGAGAGACAGAGAGAGACGGTTTAATGCTTGAATGCTAATTAGTCAGATAAAATTTGCAATGACAAGATTTTCAAGTATATCGGATTATAAATTATAATACATTTATTCTCGTAATATTGAATATGAATGTGGTCCTAGGACTGCATAGGATATAGTTATACTACTTGCCTTTAACATTAGCTAAATTTATTAGTATTTATACAGGTTATGGGATGTAAGAAGTGGTAAGATAGTCCAAACACTCGAGACAAAGTCATCTGTGACCAGTGCTGAAGTGAGTCAAGATGGTCGTTATATCACAACTGCTGATGGTTCTACCGTTAAATTCTGGGATGCAAACTAGTAAGTTTCTGTAAGAATGACCTTTTTCTTGAGCCAAATTCCTCCCTTATATTGTATCACAATACAATTAATTTTTCCTTCTCCAGTTTTGGGTTAGTGAAGAGCTACAACATGCCATGCACAGTAGAATCGGCTTCATTGGAACCCAAGTATGGGAATAAGTTCATTGCTGGAGGAGAAGACATGTGGGTCCATGTTTTTGATTTCCATACTGGTGATGAGATAGGTATGTGCTTCAATAACGTTGATCTATTGTAAGAAAAAATTAATGGAGCATTTGTTATGGATCTACAGTTTTTCTTCATCACATTTGTTTTCCACGTGATATTTTCAATTGATAATCTGAATTTTATGCATGTTTGTTCACATTCTTTAGGGTTGTAGATGCTGTTTCTGCAATTCATTGTAACATCTCATAATAATTTCTTCAGGTCTTTTTGTTATTGCTATTGTTAATAATTTATATCTGGATGCAGCCTGCAACAAGGGTCACCATGGTCCTGTACACTGTCTGCGCTTCTCACCAGGCGGGGAATCATATGCCTCAGGATCCGAGGATGGAACCATTAGAATATGGCAGACAGGTCCTTTGACTCTTGATGATAGCGAAGCAATTACAGCCAACGGTTCAACTGCAAAGGCAAAGGTGACCCCAGAAGAGGTTTCCCGCAGGGTTGAAGACTTGCAGATTGCAGACGAGGGGAAAACTAAAGAGAAGGGTGAGGCTGGGAACAATTAACTTGGCCAATCATATTGCTCATTGTTTTTGCAGCATGATGTTTTAGTTCTAGATAATCATCATCATCGCCATCATACACAGAGAGACAAAAACAAATTTTGTGTGTAATGTTTAGTTAATGTTGTTGCATTAAATAGAGATAGTATGGACTTAGATGTTGTGTACAAGTTCTAATTGTCTCTGAAATTAAATTTTATGCCTTTTCAATTAGATTTTAAAGCAGTGTGTATAGCGGAGAACAACAAGGATCTGAACTGGGTGTTCATGAGACTTCAAGGGGTTGTTTACTTATTTAGTTATTTATAGGACTCCAACTCAAGTTATGAACAGTCAGCCCAATAAAACTACATATTTTCAAACAGACATGCTATGATAATTGTGTTGTTATTTTGTTTTTTCTACTTGGGTAGTGCATTTTCAGGTTTACCCTTGTTTGGGTGAATACTGTGCATTCCTGAGGTACTGGGGCCACCTTTAGGTAGTTGTTATTTGAGATGAGGCTTCGCAATATTAATAAAGTTAGAAATTATCCCATTAATGTCGTCTTGCTTACCGCTCGATCAATTGATCAAGACAATGTTTACACTAGTACCATTACAAGGGAAATGAAACTTAATTCTTGATTTGTAATTATAATGTTTAATCAATCTCGTACACAAATTAGGAAGGAATTAGATTCCTGTTTGGAAAATGAATTCACCCAAGGAATTAAGTTCCCTTTCCGATTTGTCTTTCTCATGAAAGTTGGTTCCTTTTTATTTGCATCCACACCTCCTCAGTCTAGTATTTAATTGATAAAATATTAAAATAAGGACTAAAATTGCTAATAAAATAAAACGTTTTTAAAAAGTGAAACAAAAAGGATAAGCTTGGGGGGTAAATTGCAATATGTTTACGAACTTTTAGAAAATAGATAAAAGGAAGAAGACTAGCACTAGGGGTCTAGACTGTAAATTAATAGAAGTATAAGGGTTTTTTATTTTATAAGTCGAGAAGCAGCAGGGTTAGTTTTGTCAATAAAGACTAAAGAGAATCTACCCTTGGAAGGCATCGTTGTTAGATAGTTTGGAAATCTCTGAGACTCAAAAATCAAGACTCTGTGGCTCTGTCTTCGAATCAATCTGTTTGCAAATCTGCGTAATTATTGGCGGGAAATATGTCGGGGAAGGGCGCGAAAGGATTGATTATGGGAAAGGCTTCCGCTAGCAACAAGGACAAGGACAAGGACAAGAAGAAACCCATCTCTCGCTCGTCTCGTGCTGGTCTTCAGGTTTTTCTCTTTAGATCTCTTTCTCTTTTTTGATATATTCGTATTTCGCTTTCAATTTCATTCATTCGCTTTAGGTTTTTACTTCTGGTAGAATTCATGATTTCTTGTGTTTAAGGGTTTTTTTATTTTTTTATTTTTTTTAGAATGCTACCACCTAGAAAGCTAGATTAGTGTTATTTGGAGTACATTTGAGTAAATTCATACTAGGGCTGAAAATCAATGAAGTGGGAAAAGTAGTTTGGTGAAAGTGATAATGCAAGATGAGTTAAGCGGAAGATATTAGCTGTTGCCCCAATTATTGGGTTTTGTGGTGAAAGTTTTAGGTGATGAGACTTTGGGGTCATCGTCTCCCAGGTTTATGTTTGTCTGTTTGGCTAATTGACAATTAGACAAGTGAAAGAGAGAGAGAAGATTTTCAAGTTTTCCTTTGCGGTCATGGTCTACAACCCTGAATTATTAACTTTTCAGACTGTTTGATGTGCTAAGTAATTAGTAGGAATATTGAAGAAACAATATCTGGTAATAGTTCTTGTTTGCAATAGAAGTGATTATTCGCATTGGCTTAGGTCAAAGTAATATGATGTATGTATTGTTTTTTTTTTTTTTTTTTTTTTTTTTTTTTTTTTTTTGACAGAATATAATGCATGTATTGTGGTTCTAGATTTTAGAATGATGAACTTAACTACCAATTTTTTTTGTTTGTGGTAATGACTGTGATTATTTTGTAGTCACTTATAAGTCTAGAGGGCCATGGCCTCCTCAGGACTATAGTGTAGCAGGACAATCCACCAAGTAGATATCTGTTTTGCACTTGGCACAAGCATCTTTTACCATCGTAGATTTGTTTCAGACCATGGGTTTTATACTTTTATGCAAGAGTCTTATGAAACCAAAACACATCTACTTGGTTTAAGAGCAAGACACCAAGACTTATATACTAATCTAGAATCTCACTCACTAGCATGAATAGAGCTTCTTGTACAACCCGACCTAGCTTTGTAGACACAAATTTTATCAATTCTAAAATTTATATTAATACTAAAAACAATTTGAACTTTGGGAATAAATTCAATTTTAGGTGCAGTTTATGATGAATTTGTATGATTGTTATAATCACTTTAATTATGGAAATCAATGCTTATCTGGACTATAAACACTTACTTAAAGTTGGTCTAATTGTTATCATACTATTGAAAATAGTTATAAGAGTAAATTATCATGAAAAGTCCGTAAAGAAAACATAATATCTATTTATATGTTCTTAATTATTTAGTGCAATGTAGATACTTTTCATTGTCCAAATGGATGACAAGTTTCTAATGTTGAACAAAAAAGTTATTGAAAATTATTTATTTGTTTATGTTTCTATTATCTATAGCATCATAAGGAATGAATTCAATAATTTTTTTATCATGTTTATATTTCATTTTTGTTTCTGGATTTGGTATTTTCATATTTTGTTTTGATTTTATATATGCTATGCTATGCATTTTGGGAGATACAACTTATTATGTCTCTCACCATATAATTTTTTTTTTACAAATACATGTTCTATTGAATAAAAAAATAGTTTACCTAGCCTAAAAAGAAATCTCCGGCTACATCTTTATAGTTTCATATATCTTTTGAACATTTTTGTTAGTTAGTTTTATTTTGTTTGTGTTTCTTATTCTATTAGGTGTTCATAATTATACTCATTATATTTTTGTCTTCAATCAGTTTGCAAAATCCAATTGTTAATCTGAAATATCAAGTTGGTTTATCGATAGTTGCATCTTTTTACTTTATATTAGCAAAGAAGAACTTGGGTTTTAGGATCTCTTGAACCTTTCTAAAGTTATTTATATTTGTTATTTTGTTAGGATTAATGTTGATTTAGATATTAATCACTTGCATAAGTTAATTTGTTAGTTGTTTAAAGTTGTTTTAATATTTATTATCAAATAATCTAGTTCGATAAGGATATCATTAAAATTCTGACAAGTGAAATTTGTGATTAATTGTGACATGATTATAAATTTATAATTAAAGTAAATTGATGTTTTGAATGTTTTTGGTCATTAATAGTAATCATTTTACTTGATTAAATTCATTGGTAAACTTGAATTTTATTCTTGGCTTTTGATTATTGCATAAAAATATTATGTTATGTAAGCTTGGGATAAATTAGAAAAAGTATGTGAAATTTTTTGTTAAAAAGTATACGAAGAATGTGTTAAAAAACTTCTATTGATCTACAGATGGGCAATTCATCTACAGTTGATTTTTCTTTTTGCAAATAATATTTAATCATAAACTCACAAATCTATGAGATTGATACTAATCTCTTGGAAGGTGATCGGGGATTTTGTTTGCAAATATGGCATTATCTTATTAATCAATAAGATGAAATTTGATGAACTTAAATTTGGGGAGAAGGCTGAGGTGGATTAAAGCAACAGTTGCTAATCCGTTGGCTAGTTATTCGTACCAAGGGTTCAAATCCCTCTCCTTCCATTTAGTTGTATTCTGATTACCAACTGCTGCTGATTGACCATGTTTTGACAAGAGGTCGAAACCTTACAGCTGCCTTACTTTCCAACTCTGCTACAAGTTAGGATTGGTTAGTCTATGTTGGTTGAGGGAGTTGGTATGTAATCCAGTTCATAAGGAGTATAATGTAACCTGATTTTTGATGTCTAAAGAAGCTGTTGTAGTGGGAATTTCTTCCGCATAACATTTTTTGGTTTGGGAAATTTTCTTATTTTCTATTACTTAACATATGAAGATATTTGGTTGATGTTTTGGGCTATCTTTACTTATCCATCTGCTATTTGTGGGTTGTTAGAGAACCTAGTGGAGTAGTGGATGATATAAAATCTGACTGCTATCTTTCAATGCAAAGGGGAGGAATGATGATAGCCTGTTTTTTTCTCTTAAAATCATTTTAATGGTATCCTCTTGTTTTAAGTGGTTCCCTGCTCATTGTTGCATATGGTATTATTGGATCGATGTGTGTACGTGAATAGTTGTGTGAAATATAACTTGCAGTTCCCAGTGGGTCGGATACACCGTCTATTGAAGTCTAGAACCACAGCACATGGGAGAGTAGGAGCCACAGCTGCTGTTTATTCAGCAGCTATATTGGAGTATTTGACTGCGGAGGTGTTGGAGCTGGCTGGAAATGCAAGCAAAGATCTGAAGGTGAAACGTATTACTCCCAGGCATTTGCAGCTTGCAATCCGTGGTGATGAAGAACTGGATACCCTGATCAAAGGAACCATTGCTGGTGGTGGTGTGATCCCTCACATCCACAAATCACTCATCAACAAGTCAACCAAGGAATAGTTGTTTAAAGTGGATTATGGTTTGCACTTGCATGCATTATTAGCTCAGTCTTAACATCCTGTGATTAATTTACAGATTGGTTCACACCTGCTATTCATGAATTTGTGTTCTATTTTTACTGTTGCTTGAATCTTTGGACTTTGGTTGCTGAACTTGGTAGTCTCTGTAATGGTATTAATACAATTAGTTTGACCCGTTATGGTCCCCTTTAAGCCTTAAATCTTATTTGTTTATTTATTTACATTGAAATGTCCAAATACAAAACTCTTATAAATATCAACATGTTTACTTTGTGTGATTTAGGTATGATGACAACCCATTTACCGGGCGTGTGCCAAATGAAAAGACTAAATCAACGTCAGGCAGCAAATTCATATTTGATAGTAACTACAACCAGTCAAAAGTAATGCTGCAAGAAAAATGAGTTACATAAATTCAATCACACTTCGATCTAAAAACATCATAAGAATGAACTGCTCCCCAACCAGTAAAGGCTTCAATAATTCTCCCATGAAACACCCCACCCCAAGAATCAATATATATTGACAAAATTGTTAAACCATTACTACCCCAAAACCCCCCAATTTACCATAAATATGATAATTAATAACCCCTCAATAACTAAAACCCAATGGTAATGAAAAATAGCCAGCCATAGAACGAATTCCAACATCTTCAGTAATCAGTTTTGAAGCTAGATGGTTGAAACTTTTGGAACTTCAACTGGGAACTGGTGGATCTCATCCATCCATGGACTCTTCTCCTTTGCTGGGTTAATAGTCCTCAGTGCCTTCCAAACTGCACTGTTGCACTTGAACCCTGAACCGAATGCTATTTGCCATGTTCTATCACCCTTCTTCATCCTTCCTTTGGCTTCTGTATAAGCTAACTCATACCAAAGTGAACTGCTTGAAGTGTTACCAAAACGATAAAGTGTCATTCTTGACGGTTCCATGTGCCAATCAGACAGATGCAAGTTCTTCTCCAATTCATCCAATACAGCTCTTCCTCCAGCATGAATGCAGAAATGTTCAAAGGCTAGTTTGAAATCCGGGATGTAAGGCTTGACCTTCATCTTGAAAACTTTCTTCCCGACTAATGTAGCGAAGAATATCAGCTGTTCTGACATTGGTAGAACAAGAGGCCCCAATGTAGTGATATTGGTCTTCAAAGCATCACCTGCAACAGCCATCAGATCTTTTGACAAAGTAACACCAATCTTCCCATCAGAATCTTCTTCTTGAGTAACGCAGCCAAAGCACTTATCATCAGCACCTTTGTGTGTGCGAACAGTGTCCACCAATCTGTATTTGGATCTTCTTCTGTCAGTCCATCTGTTCGAAAGCAATATTGCTGCTCCTCCCATTCGAAATAAGCAATTTGAAACAAGCTTTGACCGATCATTGCCAAAGTACCAATTCAGTGTGATATTCTCCATACTGATAACCAATGCATAAGAGTTCGGATGGACTTGAAGAAGATCTTTCGCAAGATCAATAGAAATCAAACCTGCACTGCAACCCATCCCTCCCAAATTATAGCTAACTATATTCCCTCGAAGCTTGTAATGATTAATAATCATGGCAGACAGTGATGGGGTTGGATTGAACAAGCTACAATTTACAACCAAGATACCGATGTCTTTGGGTTTTATGGAAGTTTTAGCTAAAAGCTCATCAATGGCACCAAACATCACAGCCTCAGCTTCTTTTCTAGCTTCATTCATTGATGGGTTTGGAGGGATATTGAGGACAGCCTCCGGAAGGTAAGTTGAATCCCCAAGTCCAGATCTTTCAAGGATCTTACGCTGAAACTGAAGATTCTCCTCTGTAAATGTCCCAGTCATCTGGGATTGATCCATGAAAATCTTTTTTGTGCATTTTCGAGATTCATCAGGCTTGTAGCAGGAAAAGTTCACTAGGTAAACAGGGCGAGGGCGAGTGAGAAAGTAGAGTGTCAATAGGAAAACAAGCAGAGCTGAGCATATGATGAATGAAATAAGGTTATATTGGAGATGCTCCCAAAGATCATAAAGGTCTTGGAGAGAAAATGTTGAGATCTGGGCGGCAATTAGGACTACAAGAGGTGAAAGGAAGAGGTACGAATGAGTGATTAGGTAATGGTATCCAAGTTTCACATATTTTAGCTTAATGGACTTCTTGAAATCAGGCAAGTTTCGCGATGATGATGATGATGATGATGATGATGGGATCAAGGGCGTATCTGGTTTTGGCTCAGTCATTTCTCTGTCGAAAATTCAAATATTCCGGTCAGATCAGATGTGAGAAAACATCATAACAATAATCAAATAACAGGGCAAAAAGAGACTCTCAAAGAGCATAATTTCTGTAATCAGAATGATGGAATATGATCTCGAGATGCTTTTGGCTCTTATCTGCTTTTAATCAAAAGACGTTCTGTAAAGTTATAAAAAAAAAATCGAACTTTTCCAAATTCATAGCTACCGGATTAATATGGTTATTAATAATATAAAATAAAAATCAAGAAATCTACTTTTTGGCAACTTAGTTTCTGAAGTTGTTAAACGTTAAAATGTAAGAACTCGAAATCCATAAATTGCATACAATGTTAGATGAAAACAAAATCCTTCCTTTTTCATTAAACTCCTCTAAGCTCTATGCCTCTATCATCGTTTATGAATCAAAATCAGCTATAATTCAACCAAAAACCAACAAAAAATTTCACATCAAACACGGTTTTTTCTCGAACATCAGCAAAAACACACCCAAAAAAAATATATACATCAATAACCCAGATCAGCATTGAAATAAAAGGAATGCATTGCTCCAGAATCCAAGAAAACCCAGAAAATAATAATAATAATAACTAACCTTAATTGACGAAACCCACCAGGAGATCGATTGAATGTTGAAACAGAGAAAGAGAGATGGACAAACTACAATATCTGGTGAAGACAATAATTAGAATAAATTAAAAAAATTATTATTATTTTTTTTTTTAAGAAAAAAAAAAAAAAAAAAAAAAAAAAAAAAAAAAAAAAAAGAACGTGAGACGAAATGCGAAGATTATTTAAATTGAAGAGAGAAGAGAAGCAGAATGGGAGGCCGTCGCCCAAAGTGGCGAAATATACGCGTCTAAGAAGGTTAAATAGAAATTAGAATAGACGGGCGGCGCCGTACTCTTTTGAATATTAAGATTTGAGTTTGAGTTTCAACGAGTCCTTACTCCTTGTCGGATTATGATGAATCACACGGTTGTGGTGGCTCTGCCACTTGTCACTCTCTATCTGATTTACAACTTATTATAACTTCTCTAAAAATTCTGTTATCTTTTCATTCCCTCAAAAATGGAACATCTTTTAATGCGCGCGTTTCTTACCTTTCTACAATCTCAAATACTCAATAACAAATTAACAAGTAACGACTACACTTCTAAAAAGTACAAAACATATTTTATGATTAAATTATTTATATTTATATTAAAACCAAATTTATTTATATTATTAAGTAGAACCCCTGTAAATTAATTTCTTGTAAATTAATTTCCTATAAATTAATAACCTCTATATATTAATAAAAAATCCTGGTCCTGACACGGGTCAGTGTAAAAAATTAATAAACCTCTCTATCGTAATAATTAATAATTTCTTTTTGAAACCTAGTGTAAAATTTCGGTGTAAAATTTCGGTCCTGACTATCGCATAAATTAATAAGGGATAATTACCCCAGTGGCCATCGAATTGATGACACACTATCAAAATGGCCACTGGATTGGAAAGTTGTTCCAAAATGGCCATTATTGGCAAACTTTGTGACACTAATGGTCATTCCATCCAATGAGTTGCATTTTGGTAAATAAAGGGATGCCATTAATTTATTTTAGATATTTTTTGGAAATCAATTTTTACAATAAGTAATATTTTGGTAAAAAAGTGGATGACATTAATTTATTTTAAATGTTTTTGGGAAATCAATTTTTTCTTTTTTTGAAAAGAATAATTATATTTAGAGTGTATAAATATATATATTTATATATTTACACACACTAAATATATTATTATTTTCAAAAAAACAAAAGAAATGATTTAGATCAATATACGTGTCTCTTCTTTGTTTTTTAAATTTTTTAGATTTTATAACATTAATCTTCTTAAAAAAGAAATATATATATACACCAAATATAAAGAGATATTGCGAGGTTCGACAAAGCAAGTTTGTTTAAAAGACAAAGAGGCCAAACTATTATTATTGAGATGATTTATGTGTTTTTTTTTTTTTTTTTTTTTTGCAGCGGTTATAATTATTTTTAATATGTAGCAATATATATATACAGAAATTCTATTATCAGTTCGAACTGATATAACTGATAAAAGTTATATCAGTTCCTTGCATGTGGGCCACTGGATTTAAATACTTTGACTTAGCTGTATGCACTTGTCAGTCAAAGTATTTAAATCCAGTGGCCCACATACAAGGAACTGATATAACTTTTATCAGTTCGAACTGATAATAGAAAGACTATATATATATATATATATATATATATATATATATATATATATATATATTTACACACTAAATATAATTATTCTTTTCAAAAAATAAAAGAAATGATTTCCCAAAAAAATCTAAAATAAATTAATGTCATCCACTTATTTATCAAAATGTCACTCATTGAAAAAATTGATTTTCCAAAAACATCTAAAATAAATTAATGGCATCCATTTATTTACCAAAATGCCACTCATTTGATGAAATTAGATGGAATTGGATGGAATGGTCATTAGTGTCACAAAGTTTGCTAATAATGGCCATTTTGAAACAACTTTCCAATCCAGCAGCCATTTTGATAGTGTGTCATCAATTCGATGGCCACCGGGGTAATTATCCCAATTAATAATTTCATAAAATTACAAAATATATTACATAATATTCAAGAACTAGAAAAGTGCTTCAAGATGCTAGTTTGCATAAGACCACCATGTTTGATATTTTTGACTTTATCCTTCATCTTTTTAATTTTCCTAAAAAAGTTATTATGATCACCTTCTTATTGTAGCCAAAAGGTTTCAACTAGATTTAGCATTTTAACAGAAAATTTTCTTTACAAATTTTTTCTAAACAAGGAATCCTGACAAAAAAAGAAGAAGGAACTTTCCCTAAAGAATAAAACTGTCTAAACAATGAATCCTGAAAAAGAACCTTTCCTAAAAAAGAAAATCGACTTCTAAACGTTTTTAAAAGATAAAATAGCACTTTATAAGGTAAAACTCTTCAAATTGATAACCTCTCTAAATTCATACTCAAAGGTGGGTCCCAAAAATATTAATTTAGAGAGGTTCTACTATAAATTATCTCGTTTATTTACTTTAATTATTTAAGACTATCTCCAACGCATATGCCAATACCAATACTAATACCAAATTTGACACAAAAAAATAGGAAAATATTATATTTGGCAAATCATTTTAGCATTGTTCTTCAATCCAAAATTCTATTTTTTTTTAATTATTTAAAATTATAAAAGTTAACAAATACAACCAATATATTCAATGAATGCATTGAATATATATTTTTTAAATTGTTTCAATCTTAATTTTCCTACTAAATTTGTTAAATTTTTATTATTTAAAATTTTAAAAATCAATAAATACAGCTGCATTTATTGCTGTGCCAAATTTGGTATATGCTATACATTGTACCAAATTTAACACAAAGTATAGCATATGTCAGATTTAGCATAGCTTTTAGCATTGTATTGAAGCATATTTTTTTTTACTTTGTTCTAAATTATAGCATTGGCACAATTATTTAGCATTGCATCAGATGCTCTAATTTATATTGATTTTGTAAAGAGTAATTTAAATATAAATTTTATAATTTTATTGTTTACAATTACAAATAATTCAGATTTTGTAGTCTTAGTTTTATAATTTTATCAAAAAAAATAACTGGTATTACATATTTGGAGTATGCTATAAATTAAATTTATATTGAATTAAAAAGTTTTTTTTTAGACAAAGACTCAAACATGTAACATCGTGGTACTGGTGTGAGAGGTTTGCTAACGAACCAATCTCATCTCATCAATATTGAATTAAAAAGTTCATAAAACTATAAATAGTAGGCATAACCTAATTGTAATTACACGTTGAAATCCTCCTCTCCAAAAGTATATATATATATATATATTCTCGGGTATTTTTGTTATATCATCTCCTTTTATATATATATATATATATATATATATATCATGTAATAATTTTTAGGATATATATATCATGTAATAATTTTTAGGATAGATTTGTAGATCATAAAAAAGTAAAAAATTAATTAATTAATTAATTAATTAAATCGATTGTTTACTCTGTGCACAATCTAAATTATCAAAACTGACCTTTAGTGTGTTATTAACCCTTTCTTATTTTTCTCTCTAAATCCATTTTATTATTTTATACTCTTTTTTTTTTAAGAACTCATTTTATTATTGATGGAGATTGGACTTTAGAGCATGATTCATGTAGGTCACATGATTAGCAAGTGCAAAGCACGTGGAAATCTCTCCCTCCCACTGTCAAATGGCTGTAAAGATTTGCGAGGGTCCCACGTGCTTAGTCATTAAGCAATTCAAACTTCAAAGCCGGCAACTGGTTGGCCGACCCCACTCTCTTCTTCATTTAACAAAAATACAAATACAATTGCATTGCTTAGGCAGATTAAACATCTCAAGGATGATTCCTAATTAAAATGCATTCTAAGAGCACATCACCTCTTACTTGTTATGGTAGTGTGCCTCCCCTTTCACATTGATGGTGAGGGGTTCGAATCCTACTATACGTATTTCATAAATATGTGTGAAGAGTTTTCTTTCGGTTTATGGGAATAGATATTCGAACCGCATATGTATTATCTGATCTTGATAGGTCTCAATAGTCCTATTAATGTAATAGTTGTAATTCTTCAACAACAACAAAAAAAAAAAAAAAAAAAACAAAACAAAACAAAAAAACATTCTAAGGCAGTCAAATTGCCATTGACTTGGTAGTCGAAGACTTCATAATATCCATCAATTCATCAAGATTCAAACTTTTACACATTATATATAAAACCGCGATAAGTGTAAGGATACCTTTTTTAGTGTAAGGAAGTAGATTTATTTCCATTATAAAAATAGATATCCGAACCGTATTTGTAGCATTTAACCTTAATTGATCCCATAGACATTTGTTCAACAAAAAAATGCATCCCAAGGCTCATCAGTCAATCAAACACATGTGAAACGGAAAATTCAATCTAAGATCTCATGGCATGAGATAGATAATGTGAGTGATGTAAAATTTGGTATTTGGGAGAAAAGAGAAAGAGAATTTGTGAATTTTTCTGTATATTTCTTGAATAAAGAATTACAAATATTTATACAACTAATACAAATGAGAAAAATGAAACTAACTTAATTACAATTTATTCTAGTTAACTATCATAATTAATTTTGATTGATTCTAGTCAACTATTCTAATTAATATTGATTGATTCTACATAATAAACACAAATGAATGCTCGTGATACTAACCATAAGGTGGTTGCCTTGGTGGTCCAAGGCTTGGGATGAAAATCACAAGTCCTTGGTTCTACTCTTAGCAATTGCATTGTGGTCAGTCATCAAGGCACCAGCTCAGCTGGTGGAAAGACGAGCTTGGGGCACGGGTAATTACCAGGTTAGCTGTTCGAATCCTACACAGGCAAAGGTGAGTTCTGATTTACCCGCTTGCATCTTTGTGTGGTCGGGGGTGTAGGTCGGGATTTCCTATCTGTCCTACTCCACGATCCAACATACAGGCCACGACGATAATAATAATAATAATAATAATAATAATAAAAGATACTTGCCAATAATCAATGGGATTCTTTCCTTTAATACTCCCTCTCAAGTTGGAGCGTGAATGTCAAGAACGTTCAACTTGCGAAGAAGTGTAAATGATGTTTGACCCAATGGCTTCGAACCAATGGCTTCGAACCCAGCAATCTTGCCTCTTGAAGAATGTCGAGAGTATACTTGTGTTGATTGATAGAAATACCCATTCGAGATCGAGCTATTTCAACCCCAAGAAAATATTTTAACGCCCCTAAATCCTTCAACTTGAAGTAATACCCAAGAAAAGTCTTCACATCATTGATAACCTTAGGATCATTCCTAGTTATAATCATATCATCCACGTATTAAAGGATGGCTGTAAAAGATTCTTCACACACATTTGTAAAGAGAGAATAGTCAACCTGAGATTATTGGAAGCCAAACTTGTTGATGGCAGTAAGAAACTTGTGGAACCATGACTGTGAGGCTTGTTTTAACCCGTATAAGGATTTATAGAGTCGACATACAAGTGGCTCCCCCTCTCGATGAAAGCCCGGAAGAGGATGCATGTATACTTCTTCGGTAAGATCCCCATGTAAGTAGGCATTTTTGGACATCCATTTGATGGAGGCACTAACCACGAACAAAGGCAATGGCAAGAAAACACTGGAGAGTAGTGAGTTTGGCAACGGGAGCAAAAGTTTATGTGTAATCAATGCCCTCTCGTTAAGTAAACCCATTGGCAACTAAGCAAGTCTTGTATCGTTCAACGGTGCCATTCGAGTTATACTTGATCTTGAATACCCATTAGCACCCAATGGGATAGTGACCTGAGGAGATGGGAACTAGAGACCAAGTCTTGTATGCCTCAAGTGCTGTGATTTCAACCTCCATTGTCTCAATCCATTTGGGATCCATACAAGCCTGCTCATATGTTTCTAGTTCGACCAAGTGAGAAACATTAAAAGCAAAAGTGCGATGAGCGTGAGAAAGATTATAAAATGACACGAACCTTGACAAAGGGTGATGCGTGCTTGATTTAACCAAAGGAGACGAGTCTAAAGCAAGCAGAGTATAATGGATTTGATAATCTCGAAAGTGTGCCGGTATGCAACTTCACCGGGTGGATCATCGAAGGACTGTTTCTACCTTTGTCGTGGGTCCAATAGACCAGTGAGGACTGTCTGATCGACTACTGGGTTCCATTTCAAAAGAAATCACTATCTTGGATGGTCTGATAGGTTCGGGACTGATTGTTTGAGACTCATTTTGTTGTGTTTAGGGGTTGTTTTGTGGTGAACTTGGTTCATTTGGTGTAGGGTAAGATATGGGTGTGTCATTGGTGATGTCTATAGGTATTGGAAGTGTGGGAAGGTCATTTGGATCAAAATATGATATGGTGGTATATGGGAAAGTGTTTTCATGGAAGATGATATCTCAGGAGGTGATGAGTTTCCAATCATCTAAATCATAGATATGATACCCCTTTTGTCCCGGCGGATACTTAAGGAAGACGCAACGACGTGCACAACTATCAAACTTATGAGTGGGTTGTAGGTTTATGGCAAAACATAAACAACCGTAGACTCATAGGTGGGAGTAGGAGGGTGACTTTTTGTGTAATCGCTCAAATGGTGTTTTGTTGGATAAGAGTGGTGTGGGTAAGCGATTGATGGGGTAGTAAGCTATTTGGACATGTTCCCTCTAAAATTGTAAGGGTAAGCTGGCTTGAAAATATAATGCTCGTGCTATATTTAAGAGATGGCAATGCTTGTGCTCCGCAACCCCATTTTTTTGGGGTGTGTAAGTGCAAGATCTTTGGAAATTTGTATCATTTTCATTGAAAAATGTTTGTAAGGAAAGAACGCCCCGCCCGCGCCCCCCCCCCCCCCCCCCCCCCCCCCCCCCAATTGTAAGACCTAAAAGTTTTAATCTTACGATTGTATTGCATTCTAACCCAAACGAAAAAATTCTTAATGATTGATTGAGTTTCAGATTTTAACACATAAGATAAATCCAAGTGTATCGAGAATAATCATCCACAATAATTAAAAATAAAAATAAAAATTGAGCCCCGGAATAAGAATAGATTTTGTGTGGTCCCCAAATATCGCAATGTATTAAATCAAAAAGTTCATGATTTAAAACACTACTATTGGAAAAATGGTAAATGAGATTGTTTTGCAAGAGGACAAACATCACAAAATGTATGAGAATCAAAAGAAATATCTAGAATAGTTTTAGATAATAATTGAAAAAGAGTGGTTAAAGGATGCCCAAGACGTCTATACCAAAGGTTGGATGTGCGGTGGATGGTGTTGGATGAGGGTGGACTTTGGTTCGCTGTGAGATAGTGGAGACTATTACTCTGCTGCCCCAATCCAATCGTTCTTCTCGTAGTTAAATCCTGCATCACATAAAAATCAGGGTAAAATGTCACATTGCAACCTAAGGCTCGTGTAAGTTTGCTAATAGAGAGCAAATTCACTTTGAAGTTCAAGACATATAGCACATTGTCAACAGTCATATCATTGCATAATTTCATGGATCCAATGGATTTAATTTCAGCATGTCCTCTGTTTGGCAATTGTACAGAGGTATATTTAGAGGCAAATTTATTTGTACTGGGTGGATTTTTAGACACAGGATCGGTGGGGCCACTGTATATTATCCACGTGCTATTTGCATAAATAGATGAGAAATTGGTTCCTGAAGTATTGATAAGGGATTCAGTGTTACAGGTCTCATTGCGAAAAAGGTTATGATTTCGTCATACTCCATTGCGGTGAACTGTTTCGTCTCTAGCATCTTTTCATTCGAAGTAGCTAGAGAGTTTATGGATTTATTCCCTCTTGGTTTGACATATTTGCCTTGTAACTTGTGTCTAGGGGGAAATCCATGAAGGAAATAACAGCGGTCGATTGTGTGGCCATTCATGTCGCAATGGGAGATTGGGAGCAGTGGAGGTCTTTTTGGCTTCCTCCGGTCAATCGATTAGAGTTACTTTCGGTTGACCGGTTGACCAGTCTTTCGAGTGTCGAGAAGAGGATTCATCATGAGTATAGATTCGCGAACCGTGGAAAAGGAATCATTCAACCCCATAAGGAATTGCATAACCCTTTCCTTCTCTTCTCTTTCAGCAAGGCCCTTGAGAGCTCCACAGCTGCAGGTGATTGGGTCATAGTAGAAGGCCAATTCATCCCAAAGCGCCTTCATCTTTGTGTAGTAAATTGAGACGGATTGGTGTCTATCAGTGCTTTACGATCTCTTGCCGGATTTGATAGATCCGGGAGTCATTCCTTTGTGAGAATCTATCGTCGATTGCATATTCTGCATGGATAACACTACTAGCAATATCAGAATGAACATAATTGAGGATCCAGGAAAGTACCATATGATTACAACGTTCCGTTGTTAAAGCTGAGTTTGTTCTTGGCACTTAGAGCTATTCGCATTCCGCGACTCCATTGACCATAATTGTTTCCTTCGAGTGGTTTGGAGACAAGAACCAAACTGGGATGATCGGAATGGTGAAAAGAGAGTGAGTTCGATTGGTTGGTTGCTATCTCCGTTTTCATGACTCTATCTCCCATAGTTGCAACGGAAATTATTTTTCAGAACCTATGGCTTTGATACCATGTAAAATTTGGTATTTGGGAGAAAAGAGAATGAGAGAATTTATAAATTTTTCTGTATATTTCTTGAATAAAGAATTACAAATATTTATACAACTAATACAAATGAGAAAAAGTAAACCAACTTAATTACAATTGATTACAATTGATTCTAGTCAACAATCCTAATTAATATTAATTGATTCTATATAATAAACACCAATGAATATTCATGATATTTGCCGATAATCAACTAGATTATTTCTTTTAATAAGTGACTTGTAATTCTCTAGAAAGTGGAAATGGACAGACGAAGGTCCCCAAATATAATTTTCAGAGGTGTGGTGGAGATGAGGCTACCACAAATAAACATTGAAAAGTTTTGGCGAAAAAAGCAAGAAACCTTCACAATTCATGTCCAATACCGTAAGCAAGCTCACCTTTGTCTGTTTCCATGGCTGCATGCATCTGTTTGCAATATTTGTCCTCTACTCTGTCTGCTGTATGCCTACTGCTGACAAGTAGATTTTTCTTGTTTCCTAAGAAAACCCTTTTTGCCACATCCCCACCATAATTTACCAATTCTTCAACTTTTAACTCAACTTCAGAAGCTCATTTCATGTTGTTGTGGAAACAATTTATAATTCCTAGTCTTAGGTTAACAATTGAGGGTAGTGTTTGGAAAAAAATAAAAAAATAAAAAAATATATATATATATACAGTCTTTCTATTATCAGTTCGAACTGACAAAAGTTATATAAGTTCCTTGCATGTGGGCCACTGGATTTAAATACTTTGACTGACAAGTGCATACAACCAAGTCAAAGTATTTAAATCCAGTGGCCCACATGCAAGGAACTGATATAACTTTTGTCAGTTCAAACTGATAATAGAATTTCTGTATATATATATATATATATATATACGGTCTTTCTATTATCAGTTCGAACTGACAATAAATATATCAGGACGAAGAATATGGACCACAGATTATGGAGAAGTTTTGACAAGTGCATATACTTTGAGTCAAAGTATGTAAATCTAGTGGTCCACACATGTAAATCTAGTGGTCCACACTCTTCGTCCTGCTATATTTATTGTCAGTTCAAACTGATAATAGAAAATCGAGCAAATTGTAGCCAACCTCCCTGAGGTTTAGCGTTTGACAACCAAAAATAACTTTATCATTAATTGACAATGACCTCCCCTACCGTTAGTCAAGTTTAACCGTTGACCAGATTTGACTGCTACAAATACCTAAATGCCCATGAATAAAAAAAAAAATCTGATTTTAAAAATATATAAATATATGAAAACAAATTTGGATCTCTACTATAAAAAAAATTGAAAATTACAAATTAAAAAAAATGTGGAGACATAGGTTGTATCTCTATATTTTTCTTTAAATTCTAAATTCTAAAAAATTAATAATCTGGATCATCAAAATCCAATCCAACAACATTTTCTTCAGATAATTTTTTCTTCTTCCGTATGGATTCCCAGATTTTTCTTTATATTCAAGTTTTTTAGATTTTTCAAAACTAAAAAAATAATAATAATAAATAAAAATAAAAATAAAAATTGGCTCATTTACATCTAATCTAACAACATTTTCTTCTTCCATTGATGTATTTCTAAATTTTTCTTTAGATTCAAGTTTTTTAGATTTTTCAAAAACAAAAAATAAAAAATGTGGCCTAAATGAATGGTAAAGATTTAAATCTTTTAAATCTATTTTTTTAATAAATAAAAAAGGCTTGAAATGATGATGTTAAGTTTGACTAACTTTGACTAATAACAGAGGAGGTCATTGTCAATTAAGCATAAAGTTGTTTCTGATCGTCAAAGACCAAACCTTAGGGAGGTTGGTTGCAATTTGCTCATACAAAATCTGTATATAAATATATATATATATAAGGGAAGCCAAACCGCATTTATTATCTTGTTTGTGCATTTATTGTGATTAAAGACAATAAATGAAATCTGCGACTTTCTTTTTACGGTGCATTATCCTGTGCCCTGGTTAACACTACCCAACAATTAATACTATGCTGTTACAGATTGAGTCAACTATCTAAATTTACTTCAAAAAGGTTCATTGCAGGCCAATCAAGGCCAAAATAAATGAAGTCCAACCCCACTAAATTAAACATTGGTTAGGCAAATTCACTTCACTACATTAAATACCATACAAGTCAACAACTTTACAAGCTGTTTGTTTTTTATGAACAAAAAAAAAAAAGGTTTTAAATGTCCTCCAGGGTGACTTTCTGGAGATAAATTCAGCATTGCATAAGAAAAGAAACTGAAGGAAGGGAAGCAAATTAGCAAGCAGCATTAAGTAAATATTATGGAAACTTTTTCTATTCAAATGAAAGTACACATCTTTTTATCTTTAAATCCGCCTTTTGCAAAAGTTTTCATATATATATATGCACTAATGAGAACATGGAGATCACTTACCGTTGCAATTTACAAGAACGAATTCCCGAGATCACTTCAAGGAGAGGAAGATGAGAACATGGAGTGCTAGTCAAAGTATGGTTGTGAATATACTAACTAAATGAGAACTCCTCGAGCCATATTAGCACTTCATTCCTCTTCAACGCAGCAATCATAAAACAAATATACAGAATAGTGTCAATACATAATTGCAGATACAAAATATATAACTTTATTATAGAAGAATTAAGAAAACTAATAATGAAATATGATAGTAGCATATTCAATCAGTATCCAATAATGAAATATTTTATAGTGCAAGTGATAAATCTCTGCCTCTTTGTCTAAATAATCACAAGCTAGATTGTCTAAAAGGTACAACAAAGATTTTAGTGGAAAAATGCAGAACAAACATTGAAACAAACAAAAAGTGGAAGCAACATCATCACAAGTGAGAATATATAGTTAAACAGAATTCCATATCATACCATTGTAAAGCTCCATGTTCGACCAGGATCATTGTATCGAGCAAGTAAACAACCCGTTTTAGGTTTGAGACCATCTCTGATCAGACTAGAGCGCAATGCTTTTTCTTTCTCGCAAACAATATCCTCAGTAGGTTTTCCACTGAACTTCAGTACTGCAGCAATGCCTCCTTCCACCTTTCTCAAGTTAACCGTTTCTTGATTAGGATCTGGTAAGCTGGACAAAAATTCACGTATTGCTTATCTGCAAATATATAATGGAATGGATGGGATAACATTCATTTTAAAATGATTTTCTTTTGCGATATTGTAATTAATCATATAAACATCAATTTCTAATAGTTTCAACTTTTAATACTTCTGAGTCTATATATTGCTTATGGATTTTACCTGCTTATATCTTTCTCCGCTGGAAGAACTACTTGGATGGATACTTTGGACAATGCAGCATCATATGCTTGAGTGAAGACAGGGGTAGTCATAGGTATCTTCTCTGTCATTGAATTTTTCCCAAAAATATACCTGTAGTGATGGAATCAACTATGAATATTATATAGGGAAATATACCATCCAAGCAACCAGAAAAAGAAAAGAAAATGGATCTTAAAAACACTCACCCAGCAACATCGTTAAAACCAGTTGACCCAGATAGCTTGTCTCCATTGGTTTCTACCACCACAAATGGGGTGTACTTTCTAACCTGTACAATCATTCTAATATCTAGTCACTGATATGAAATTATCAGAAACTCATATTTGATTAATTCATAAATATGGTGGAAACGTTAAAAGAATAAAAAAGTTTCCAGTTCCTACCTAAAAAATAGTAACTTATTTTCCAGTAACCAAAAGAATTTTAATGTTTTTGAGCGTGAATTTTAAGAAGATGAAAAGACTAGATATGCTGTTGGAGAATATTGGCCACAATAGAATTAAAATGTGACCAGTCAGCAAGTCTTATTAAGTTCTCAAATCTCAACACTATAACTCTGTGAAATGAAGACATCATGTCAGTACAATTCACAGGTGCAGCAATGCCAGCTATATTCTTGCTAGTCAATACGACATCACTCGTATGAGAAGTTTCTCACATGCAACTAACACTTAAAATCATATTGTTATCATTTTTGGTTATGAATCTAAGCTATATCAAGTCTCTAAACGGTATATATATTTCCTGATGACTCAACCGTAAGTAGTGGATTTCTGACTTCAATATTAAACAAACAAAGGCAATTTTATTCATAGAAGGGCATGCATGAGATTACTGCCCGTGAAAGAATTTGGTGATAATTTTTCCCTGATGCTAATTCAGATAAGAGAGCAGAAGCGTATAAATAATGAATGAAAAAGCATTCTATGATTCTATCCAAGAAAATGCACACAACCTCATAGTTTGCAGTTCTTTTGAGTATCTGATATTTTGGTGTTTCCAAGTCTGGAGTCTTGTAAATCCATAACTGCAAAGAAGTACAAGCTAAACATGATAAGGAACATCGGCGTGTACACATAAAAAGCCCATCTAATGGAACTTGAGCAAATAAAGAGTGACTACCTGCTTAAACACATCCCACAAACCCTCTAACGAAAAGTAGTCATTATTCACTATGGAATCCCAGAAGTCCTACAAAATTAGGAAAACAAAAATTATCGAAATTTTTCTAATAGACCATATATCCATCTTTTATCATGGTAAGAGGAGTGAAAGTGTACCACATGGCTGCAAAACTTCCCAGTCTCTGGATTAATGCCCATAACAGAGGTGCCGGTAAAAATTAACTCTGGTTTCCATGGCAGAAGCATGAACTTCATTACCATAGTCCACCTTGTAGTTATATCATATGGTCCTGTCTATAGCAACTCAATCAGTAAAAGAAGAAAACCTAGAAAGAGAGGGAAAAAAGATTGATGTTGCAATGGATTTATAGCACCAAAAATTAGAAATTTATTTTAAGAGCATAAGGTACCTATGACATTTCAAATCTTTTATAACCCTTTTCTTTTTCTTACAGAACTCAAATGTAAACCAAACCCCTCCACAACCCCGACATGAGTAGGATTTGATTCTAAGGTCTCTTCTATAATGATAAGAGAACTTACCAAACTAAACTATTTATTAACCCAATCCACAATACATTTCAAACCCTAATCCAGTCATCATTCTATGAAACCTTCTAATTCTCTGACTAACGGTATGATTCCATTTATGGTGGAAATCGTCAAATAGATAGAACCATCTGTTGGTTCACGACTATTATGGTTCCAGCAATCTGAGCAAATAAAAGCAAATTCTAAACACTATAAATTTCTAGTCAGCTCTAAAGACCACAGACAAGAATGTCATACTTAAATTAAACAAATAAACAATGCATATGAAGACTAGAGACCCAGAACACAATAAATAATGAATAAAAAAAAACTTTTAAAACATAATTTAATAACTCTGAGATGACATACTATAAAGTATTACTACATAATTTAACTGTCAACATCCAAAACATTCTTAAACCAAGTAATCACAAATGTTATCATACAAAATTATGATTACATCATAAACAATCTATGTCTATGAGATATTGGCATGCTTAATGCTTGTATAAAGAAACACAAACACTTGTAGTCTAAATAAACCACACCAAACATAGTCAAAACACAAAAGGCCAAACCTGCTTGACCCAGTGCAACTGAAAATCAGGCTTGAAGAGAATCTTCAGGAGCGAAATGTTGAAGAGATACCCACTAATAGTATCATGCTTGGTGATGGGATCTCTGAACTTGACACGCTCATCGTACGCCGTCCGATCAATCCCCTGATCATCAAACAGATGTGGAAGATCGTCATAGAGAAAACCCACCAGCTGCTCAACGTCGACCGTCGATTTTGGTGGGGTACTCTGGTCTACCAGACTGAGCTTGACTGCCCACTTCAAATTTTGGCGTGTTTTAACGGTTAAATTTCTAGACTTGAAGGGTTTTGGAGGGAAAGGAAGTGCGGTGCTCAGTTGACAGGAAGTGACGCAAAAGCCGGAGGTTGGCCGGAAATTTTGGTGTGGAAGTTGTGTGGTGGCCATTGATTTTATTTGTTTTAGTTTTTCATTAATTGGATTTGATGTGTCATCGTAAATATTTTGTGTTTGTGGTGTTGCTTACTTCTTCTCTCTTCTAGACTTCTAGTGGTCTGGGTTTTGGTTACGAACCAAAGAAATGATTGGTCGGTGTTCGTTGAGAAAAAAAACTTGAATACTGTGTCGTATTAGTCCACACAAAATATCATAGTGTAAGTAATTAACTATATGTTTAATCAAATTTTCTATTTTTTTTTTTTTAAGAATGTGAACAACTAGATTTACATACTTTGACTCAAAGCCTATACACTTATTAAAACTTCTCCATAATCTGTGGTTTACATTCTTCGTTCTGATATATTTTTTGTCGGGACAAACTAACAATAGAAAGACTGTATATTTAATCGAATAAAGTAATTAGATTTTTTATTTTTTTTATTATCATCTGAATGATAATGAATAATGACGTGTCTTTATACATATCACATCTTACTAGAGATGGTAGTATACCTCTCGTCCACGGTGATGGTATCATGCACATTTTATAAATATATGTGGGGAGTTTTCTCCCGATTTTTGGGAGTAATTATCTAGGCTACACATATATTGTTTGATTTTAACAGGTCCTGGTAATCCTATATTATAATACTTCAAATATATATATATACATAAATTCTATTATCAGTTCGAACTGACAAAAGTTATATCAGTTCCTTGCATGTGGACCACTGGATTTAAATACTTTGACTTGGCTGTATGCACTTATCAGTCAAAGTATTTAAATCCAGTGGCCCACATACAAGGAACTGATATAACTTTTGTCAGTTCGAATTGATAATAGAAATACTGTATATATATATACATATATATATAGTCCCGTTCTCATGCGGACATCCTAATATAATTTCATGAAGATATTGAATGTGAGCCACTAGTTTTGACAAGTGCACACACTTGAGTCAAAACATATAAAGCTAGTAGCTCACATTTAATATCCTCATGAAGTTATATCACGACGTCCTCATTTGAAATTTTATATATATATAGTAATTTTCGAATAAGGATTTTTACGATGTACACTTGAAGTACCTTTTAATGAAATTGCATGTAATATATTGAATTTTGATTTGATTTTTTTTATATACATCCTTTATGTAATAATTTAATTGGTTTTTCATGTATTCTTGCGTAAGATACACACTGCCTTTAGGCTATATCCTGATGATATGATATGCTTTCCCCATTAATTTTCTTCCACTATCTCCCAAAAAGAAAAGATATCGCAAGTAGCTTTCCAATTCCTACAATATATACCACCATAACCATGTTTTTAATATATATAGACACTAGATATTCTGCTTTACAGACTTGTACACAGTGTTGCCACCTAAGCTCATTACGTGGAAATCTGTCACGTTCCTCACGCACTCCTGCCTCAAAACTCCACGAGACATAAGTCGCTTAGAACAAGCCCTCAATGCCACCCAACTAGGAGAAAATCTTCGGTATAGAAGGTGCACCGGCATCCGGCTACTAATATATTGATACATTTATTTTTTATATTTTTTTAACTTCACATATTGATGTGTCAGTAATCGGTGGCTGGATACACCACTCAGCCGGTGCACCCGGTGCATTGAAAATGTTCTCGCAAGCTAACGCAGCACCTTAAGCTCTCTCTATTTATCTTTCACCTCTCCTTCACGAACTACCTCATCAAGCTCATCTGTCAGCTCACATCATCTCTCTCTCTCTCTCTCTAGGAAAAAAAAATGTCTCATATCGCTATTATGATTAGCTCATCACATCAGCTCACGCTCATGCATGCCAATGTGCATCATGGTGATGATGCTAATATTCATGGTTGTGGAGGTTTTGTTTCATTTTACAACCCTTATGAGGGAGACGGCGATGACGACGATGACGACGATGGTGGCAATGACTTGGCCCCTGCAGCATCCATGGAAGGCAACGGGGACGATCAAGATGACGATGACAATGGTGGATATGATTATGCTCCAGCTGCTTAAGGGGATTATATGATAATCTATACATCTGAACAAAACCTAACTAGTTCTCTCTATATATATAGAGAGAGAGCCCTAAAAACCTATATGTTTTTTTTTTCTTTCATAATTGGTGGCTTATATAGTCATATGAAAGATATTGTATCGTGATATGGTGTTAATATATAATAATTTACTACTTATTTTATTAATAATTAATTTATCATGTGTTTTTGAAATTCTTTAGTATAATATTGCTTAAAGTTTAATTTTATAGGGAAAATTGTACAAACATCCTATGAGTTTAATCAATATTGCACTCAGCTGTAACTTTTGCCAAAATTACACATAGTTCCCATACTTTTTGTTGACTAAGTGTTAATTGATAATTTGACTAACCATAAAATTTAAAATGTCTAATATTTTATAATAATAATTATTGTTTTTGAGATTGCATTATAATAAAATTAATTAACTAACAATTTTTTTGTGTAGTACAGAATATGAAGTTTGGACTCTCCTTTAAATTTAGACCCTTGTCCTTGTTAGCCATCGTTTTGTAATTTTGTGTTTTCAAATCTCTTTTTCCTCCGTGATGTCGTGGTGGTTCTAAAATTATGTATATTGGTTAAACAAGTCAGACGGAAGCCTACTAATTATTTTTAAAAAAAAAACTAACAATTTTTTTATTTAAAAAAAACATTTAAAAAAATATATATATTCTTTTCCATGGGAGTACTATAGACACTAGAGACAGATTAATAGAAAATTGAAATGAAGTATGTACAAGTCTTTTATTTTATTTTTTAAAATAAATAATAAAAAACAAAAAATGTTAATTAACTAAAAAAATTGTTAGTTAATTAATTTTATTATAATGCAATATCAATAATAATAATTATTATAATAAAATAATTAATTCATGGGTAATTTAGACATTTTAAATTTTATGGTTAGTCAAACTGTCAATTAACACTAGGCAACGAAAAGCAGGGAAAGTATGTGTAATTTTGACTAAAGTTACAACTAAGTGCAATATTAATTAAAATCATGGGATGTTTGTGCAATTTTCCTAATTTTTTATTTCATGTGAGTCTTGAGTCAATATAACGAATCAAGAAGTCATTACCAGGATATTTATATTGATAATGTTATCTTATTAAAACTACGTACATTACGTGCATGCAAATGGATCTGTATAGTATACTCTACATTAATTAGACATATATCAATGTTTTTCTGCCAAGCAATTACAAGATAAATCGGTAGATATAACGTATATATCTCCTGTGAATGTCAACAGCAGATTAATGAACTTGTTTAAATACATTAATTTAGCTATATGTGCATGCTTACTCAGTGAATTCTCTGCATATATATATATATGGGAGAATAAACTCGAAAGCCTAGTGTGGCAGAAAGATGAATAATTACTGAGTTGATGCAGGAGCAGCTCATGGAAGCCACGGTTTCAGCCAATTAAACCAAACTAGGCTGAAATTTTTCACTAGTAGTCCAGGTTTGGCTGGGTCAAGTTCCAGGTAACAACTTATTTCATTCATTTAATCATATCTAGAACGCCAAATTTCTAACACAACGAATGGTGTAGCTTTTAGACTTTCTTACAATATAAAGTTATGATGTTTTAATTAGCTAGTACTGAATTGAAGGTAGATATATATATAGAGCTAGCTTCCTAGGCTACACAAATCTTCCATTCTTATTCTTTTATTTTCTAGTGATTATCTACCTTCTTAATTTCTAGACTCTAAATCTTTCAATGGTCTTGGTTCATTGTGTCTTGGATGTTTACACTCCCCAGTGTTGGGGATAATCCTCTAGAACGATGAACGCGGAAATACAGTGCCTAATATACGTCCATAACTCATAGTAAATAATAACGTCAATAAGCAGAAAAATAGATGAGAGAGAATAAAACAATCACAACACAAGATATACGTGGAAAACCCAAAACGGGTAAAAAACCACGGGCCGTCAGGACGACAGAGAAAGTTCCACTATATGATAAATTGTTACAACCATATACTCCAGGATTCTCTCTCACACCTAACCCCAAACCACACACTCATAAGATCCTCACCAAGAACCCCACAATATCCCCTAGGTCTCCCCTAAATATCACCTATGGATCTCTAACTTGATCCACCGATATTCCCTTGGATCCCTCCTCCGATATTCCCATTGGGTCTCCCCAGATCTCACTCACACTCTCTGATGTTTACATGGTGTTCTTTTTGCTCCACACAACATAATCTAAATACAAAGTCTATTTATACTAGTTACAGGGAGTATAATATAAAAGAAAATCTTACTCCTAAACGTACAAGACTTACTTGTTCCACATAAATACTATTTCCTTTTATGACAAGTCTTCTTGTAAGGAGTAAATCTTTTTCCTTCAAGCACAAGAACTTCCAGAAACAAACTACTTCATTTTCCATTGAAGATTTCCCGTTTCACGTATGCTTATTATTGACTACGATTTGGGTCACGGTTGTACACCCGCTTCCTAAACCGTTACAAGTCACCTTAAATTACATCGCTCAGAAAACCGCGATCCATACTATGAAACAAACCATTTATTCAGTTCTTCATGATCTTCAAACCTCCCTAAAACACCGCCTTCAACTTCCAAACATTATCCCACGTCTTCTAGGAAGTACCACATCAGTTGAGTCTTGTTTGGTTCACATCGGGTTCACTTAGGAATACAAGTCAAAACCTAACACCCAGAGCTCGTTATATTATAAATGTACGTACAGCCGGAAGATGTATCTATAATCTATTTATTCTTTTAAGTAAATTTTCTTGTTAATATAGCCTGGTTGATTTCCTAGTTTGTGGTGATATCCTATTATCTATTTGCTTTCATGAACTCCTTATCATAGCTAATTGTTGATTATAGATTGCCCCGGCCTCTTGATCATCTCCATTTTCCGGCATCAATTTCATATCTGTGATTGATTTACCACATAAAGCATGCAGTATCATGATCTATATAATTACCGTACTTTAAAGTTTTTTTTTTAAAGGCACACTTCATTAGGCAAAGAGCCAAACAGGGAAACCCAAAAAGAGAGGGCGGGCACGCCCACAAAACGCCCCAGAAAAAGCATGCAGACAAGAAGGCACAAACAAAAAAACAACCCACAAGCAGGCAACAAGAAGAGACCAGAACAGCAAGAGACCCAAAGCCACAAAAGCACCAAAAACACACCACAAAACAGCAACCCAAACAGCCCTGGACAAAAACAAAAGCACCAAAGACGACACCCCAAACAATAATCAACCAGCGTCCCAAGAGAGGACAGCCCTACCACTCCTAGCACCTTTTTTAGCCAACTGATCAGCCACCACATTGAAGTCCCTAGAACAAAACACAATAGAAATCTGGTCATAGAGATCCAAGCACCTTCTACCGTACTTTAAAGTTTAGGTTGTTTTTGCAAAGCAGTATCCAGAAACGAAGCTTAAATTTGTTAACTCTTATTTACATTGATGATGTTAGGATCCTTATAGTACTATCTTTTAGGCTCTTATCTATTTGCTTATGTTTTTGAATGGAGTGGTTATCTAACATATATTTTGATAGCCGGTTCTGTCAGAAGTTCTTAGGTTTGAGTCATATATTTTGATAGCCACATGTTTTGATTACTATTATTTGAATCATTATATGTATACTTACATTTTTAGGTCTATCTATTACAAACATGATATCAAATCTATTGCCAAAGAGTGCCTAAGTTTCAATTCCCCCATATGCTTATGCTACTTCTATTTGTAATATTTGGTATCTGAATTTGTATTTGGATGTGGTCAATGTGCCAAATTCATTTATTTAATTAATTAACAGGTGTGTTGAAGTACTTAAATATTATCGTTTAGGGGTTTTTATACATCTATATCAACTTAAACCTTTTTTTTAGCAGTTATCTTCATTACATGCATATATGCTTTTTGTATTTGTATTTATTTGCATTTGGTATACAAATCAACTTTTTTTTTGCCTTTGCGGGAGTGTTTGGGTTCAAACCCGCCAATATGCATATGCTGTTAGTATTTATATATGCTACATTTTGCTCATGCATCATTTTTGTATCCAAATCTGTATTTGGTAAAGGTAACAAACCCGTTGGTCCGACACATTTGTTCTGATATTTTAGAATATTTAAATAAATAGTACTATTGTTTGGACTATTATCTATTAGCTTAAGTTCTTCGAGTAAATAATGACCTAATAAGTGATTCATGATGATTACCTTATAGTTGAAGTAACATGATGACACGATTTGGGGACATTATTGTTGTATAGATAACATATATTCTGCAAGATCTTCTTATTTGAATAATGGATTTTTTTTTTTTTATAAATAATAATAATAACAATGATGGGAAATTTTAGTAATTGAAATGATTTGCAAATATATGGAATTACAGATCCTTTACCCTCCCAATGCCTTGTTTTTGCAATATAACGGTAATATCAATCTCAAAATGAAATTAGGCGTAGAGTACAAACTAATCAATTAAATATTACTTTTGTAAATAGGACGTACCATTTTCTTTGAAATTGCACATATATTCCAATGAAGCAGAATTTTGTCAAAAGTCAATGCTCCATGTTCAACTCCAATTTCAAATGATATTTAAAATTATGGGACTTTCTAGTCATCTATTCAAGTCAGGTTGAAACAATATGCAAAGTCATTGGGTGGTCACCATGACTCAAAATATATATTTCCACTGTTGGGCAGCTAATATAGTTTTTTTGAAAAGCCATTTTGTAAAGGTCGACAACAATATTGAACCCCACTTCACAATCCGTAAAAGGCTAGCCACCAGCCAAAAAATGTTGCAATTTGTATGACCCATGTATGCACTAAAAAGATGCTTTTTATTGCACATCATGTCACCATTTTAAGCCTGTTTTGCTGAAGTGTCACTCATAGGTCCTATGTGGCTGGACTATATACTGCCATCATGCACCAGCCTTGGCTTGTACACACCCTTTATGCATCACTCCACACTCCTCACGTGGTGGGCTTGCGGCGAGTTTATGGTCTCTTATGTCTTCCACCTTCTCTTCTCTTCTCTTCTCTTCTCTTCTCTTCTCTCTATATAAACCCAATCACCTCTCCTCCATATTCAAAATACAGCACACTCTGCATATATCTCTTTCCAAAACCCAGAAAATGTCTCTCGTCGTTTCCAAGCAGGGGCAGAGCCAAAAATTCAAGTTTGAGGGGACTGTTATGAGCTGGTCATCCTGGTGGAAGAAGCATGGAGATGGAGATGATGATGATGCTGATGACGGCGGATATGACTATGCCCCCGCAGCATGCATAGAAGGCAATGGTGATGATGATGCTGATTATGATTATGCTTCAGCAGCATCAATGGAGGGTGATGATGATGATGACGACGACGACGACGGTGGCTATGATTATGCTCCAGCTGCATGAAATAGATAGATGATCAATATGCTACCTTCTACTAGTTATCTTGATAGATTAATATCATGGGATTCCTCTAAAATTTCCTCAAAATTTTGCAGGTCAAGATAATTCTTAAAGAGTGTGTAACAGATAACATGTACCTTATGATAATTGTCCTAGGTTTTAAGGTTGTAATTGAGGACGTATTTATGATGTCATGTAGTTATATGTCATCTACATTCATCATCATATGCAGCATGAGTGACATAATATTGCTATAATCATGATTTGTATGATGATTGTAGTAGGTGATGATTATTATAATGATAATGTTTATTACAGCTTTGGAATTTTATGTATGTTTGTTGGTTGACTACTTAATTATATATGATGGACTTGTGTTCTTAAGCATGATTATATATTGACTTATTATTTAGCCAAGAATGTCTTCTTGTCTTCCACTAATATTAGTTTATGTTTCAAGTATCAATTAGATAAGAAGTCGGCTGATAAATGGACGAGCTTGGGGTTTGAACAAATAACTCTCAAGTCAGCAGTTCAAATTCTGTTAATGGTAAAAAAATTTAAAAATATACCTGGTTTAGATGGGTGAATAAATAGGTACCATCAAAAAAATAAAAGAGTATCAATTAGATAAGAAGCGATTTGATTATTATAAGTGGTGAGATGGGTCCCAAGAAATCTGATTCAAACCCCATATGCAAATTTATCAATTAAGAAAAATATATATATATATATTCCATGCAATTTGATATTACTATTATGGAAGGAACTACACTACTGGAAGCTATTGTGTTCTTTTCTTTTCTTTCAATAAATTTCCCCTCGTTATGTCGAGGTTATATATACACTACTGGAAGCTAGTACCCCAATATTCCATGCAATTTGATTTAATGTTTTAGTAATCCAAAAACTGAAAAAGTCGTATCATTTTCTGTCACACAAATGTTGTCTCCAAACTTTAACAAACTAAGTGGAACTTACATCAATGTGAAGGAACAGACAATATCACAGCATTAATAATCCTGTGGATATCACACAGCACGTGGTCAAATGATTTATATCATAATTAAAATGGGAAACAATCGCCTATATTCCCTGCAAAAGATAATCAATAAATAAAATAAAGGAAACTATCATTTTCTCCATTGAGGTTTTGTCGTATTCGAAAAACTAGTCTTTCTAGTTTTAATATTGGTTAGTCAACCCCCTAAAACTCTAAACATTGGTCATTTTGTCCCTTCCATCAGATTTTCCATCTGAAAAGCCCTTTGACCATTAATTAAAAAATATAAACGCTTACATCAGGTGTTGGACCTTCAACCTTTTAGTTAACATCCATACACTCTAACCAACTGAGCTACTACAACTTATTGTTGGAGGATTTTTTATTTAAATATATATAATTTGTTTAAAATAATTTAAATCTATTTATATAATTTAAAATAAACTCATATATATATAATTTAAAATAAACTCATATTTAATAATAATATATAAGATTTATAAAAAAGAAAAAGAAATAAGAAAACAAAAGGAAAAAAAATATTTATTTTTTATTTTTTTCCTTTTCAAATTAAATTTTTTTTTTTTTTGAATTCCTCTTCTTTGTGTTTTCTTATTTTCTTTTTCTTTTTCATAAATCTGTTTTTATATATTATTATTAAATATGAGTTTATTTTAAATTGAGTAATGCTATATAACCCAAATAATTAACTCAAATGATGTGGCAAGTAAGTTGTCATCATCACACGTAACATGGGATGATGCAATTAATGAAAAAAAAAATCATTTGACACATTATTTGAGTTGAAATTTGGTCTAAAATGATGTGGCAAGTGAAATTTGCCAAATTTTTTTTTTTTTTTTTTTTTTTTTTTTTTTTTTTTTTTTTGTGAATGCATGTCATCAATCATCATAAAATGAAGTTTCTTGCTAGGCTAGCTCATCCTTTTTCTAATAATTCAACAAAATTTAAGTGGTTATTTCATGTATATATACTTGCGTTAGATACACGCTGCCTGATGATAAATATACGTAAATATGAATAAACGTGTACGTAAAAAGCTCAGCGGAAACTAACATGTCATGATCTTAGAACAATCTAAAAACATAAAACAAAGTTAGTAATAAGAGAGTCTTCTACTCTCATCTCATGCACCTTAGTCAAATCACTTAATGGGGAGGTAGACATTATTCTAAATCACATATGTGACACCTGAGTGAGAGTAGGGACCTCCTATATATATTGTTACTTATCTGAATCATAACCCATAAAGAATTCACAATCTTAAGGCTAACATCAAAAGGAACCATAATGCTAATAATAGGATTAGAACCAGATCCACACATATATAATAGCTCATCTCATATCATATATATCCTACATAAATAATTAATATATGTAGCTAAAGTGCACCAAACTCAACAATATTGATCACATGTAATCAACTTAAACTGGTCAACTCTCTTACTTTAACATTTCAATCAATTCGGTTTTCATAAACTTAAAATTATAATATCAAATGCTGCTCACAACTTTATAAAAAAAATTACAATACTTTTCCGCATTATTTTTTTCCACTATCATTTTTTTTTTTTTTTTTTTTTTTGAAAATTAAACTTTATTGAAGGCCACCACACAGCCGACCCACACACAAACAACAAACCACAACCAGGGGAGCAAAAACCAAAAAGCCACCACCCAGCAAACTAAAACAAAACAACCCAGCTCACTGAGTAACACAAGACCAACCCCAAAAGACCCCAACCAGAACCAAACAAATATAACCACTATCTCCCAAAAAGAAAAGATATCGCAATTCCAAAGTAGCTTTCCAAACAATACCACGTACCATAACCTTATATAACCATATTTTCAATAAATATAGATACTAGATATTCTGCTTTACAGACTTGTATCCAGTGTTGCCACCTAAGCATATTACGTGACTATTTGTCACGTGCCTCACGCACTCCTGCTTAGTCCTGCCTCAATAGTCCACGAGACATATTTCGCTTACAACAAGCCCTCAAAGCCACCCAGCTAGGGCTCTCTCTATTTAACATTTTAACCTTCACCTCTCCTTCACCAAGCACATCTGTCAGCTTACATCAGCCCTCTCCTCCCTCTCATCTCTCTCTCTCTCTTTTAACAAGGAAAAAAAATGTCTCATATCACTATTATGATTAGCTCATCACAAGAGCTCATGATGCTCATGCATGCTAATGTGCATCATGGTGATGATGCTAATATTCATGGTTGTGGAGGTTTTGTTCCTTTTTACAGCCCTTATGAATCGCTCCAGGGAGATGGCGATGATGACGATGATGACGATGATGGTGGCAATGACTTGGCCCCAGCAGCGTCCATTGAAGGCAACGGGGAAAATCAAGATGGCGACAATGACGATGGTGGATATGATTATGCTCCAGCTGCTTAAAGGGATTATATGATAATCTACACAATATCTTAACAAAAACCCTAACTAGTTCTATATATAGAGCTCTAGAAACCTAAAAGTTTGTTAACCATATTATGAGTTGCTTTTCTTTATATATATATATAAATAAATTATGTTCCTTGTTTCCAACTATATTATCTTGGAAACTCTTTTTTATTCAAGCCAGACTGCTTATATGAGAGATATTTGTAGCATGATATGGCGTTAATATATAATAATTTACTACTAATGTCCCATGTCATGTGTTTGAAATTCTTTAGTATAATATTGCTTAAAGTTTAATTTTTTAATATTACAAGTGAGTCGATGAGTCAATATAACGAATCAATAAGTCATTGCCAGGATATTTAAATTGATAATGTTATATTAAAATCATTTCTAGCATTTAATCTACATTTTGTGTAAATGGAACAGTATACTCTACTCTACTCTAGACATATATAAATGTTTTTCTCCCAAGCAATTAAAACAGGATAAATCGGCAGATATATATAACATATATGTATATATCTTCTGTGAATGTCATCAGCAGATTAATTAACTTGTTTAAATACATTAATTTAATTATGTGCATGCTTACTCATAGAATTGTATGCATATGGAGAACAAATTAACTCGAATGGCTAGTGTGGCAGAAAGATGAATAATTACTGAATTGCGATATTGCTATATATGTGTGTGTGTGTGTGCTGCTATTTAATTTGATGCAGGAGCAGCTCATGAAGCCACAGTTTCAGCCAATTAAACCAATAAAGAGGCTGAAATTTTTCACTTGTAGTCCAGGTTTGGCTGCTGGGTTAAGTTCCAGGTAACTTATTTTAATTCAGTACTCAATCATATCTAGAACGCCATACATGCGTACATGGATGGAAAGCTCTGAAACTCTAGTTCCTAACACAATGAATGGTGCAGCTTTTAGACTTTCTTAGAAAACAAAGTTATATGATGTGTTACTGAAAGCATATATATATATAGATCTTCCTACACAAATCATTCATTCATTTGTATTCTTTTATTTTATAGTGATTCTCTACCTAGCTTCTTATTCTAAGGAGAGTTTGGGCCTAAAACCCAGTTTTTTTTAAATAGACAAGACTTCATCTATGGGAAGTGGTCTGGGGAATGAGATGCAGAATAATGGAGGAAAGGTTTCAGGAAAAGAGATGCTTTTAACCTCAAAATTAATTCCGATCTATGTGGAGTGGGTAGACAACGTTGAAGATATCTTAGTGAAGAGAAGGAATGATAACTTTTCTTGCCTTTCAGTCAAGGGTCGGAGTATGAAGATGAGGAATTTCAAGCCTAATTATAAGTTGTCATTGAACCTTTAGGAGGAAATTTCTAAGGTAATAGAGATTTGCGTGGCTTTGGAGTTTGATTTCAAAGGCAAGAAAGTGGGGATAGCTGAAGTTTTTGCAGAAGTGAAGAGGAAGTTGAAGTTAGGAAGGAATTATGAAGAGAAAGATCAGTAGCAGTTTTTCAGTTTTCAGTTGTTGGAGGTGGTTTATGGTATGTCTTCTGCTCTGCGTTTTTGACTTGGCTGCTTTTCAGTTGTTGCTAGTGTTTGCTTTTGGGTTGTTTCTTGGGCCTTTTGTGGGGTTTGTAGGCTGGTTTTTTCTAGGTTTTCCTCAGCTTAGTGGCCTGTGTACGGTGCAGTGTTTGTTTGGTCGTTCCTTTTGAGCTGGTTGGCTGGCTTTGGCCTATTTTGTACTTTGTTCTGCCTAGTTTAGCTTTTCTAATAAAGTTTGCTGTTAAAAAAAAAAATCTAGACTCTAAATTTTTCAATGGTCTTGGTTCAATATTGTGTCCGGGATGTTTACACTTCCCAGAGCTCACAAATGTATGAATAAATTTTAGCAACTCTATGTACTGCACCTTATATTATATAATGTTTAGGTACAGCCGGGCTATATATCTCTATTTTTTCTTTTAAGCAGTTTTTCTTGCTAATATATATATATGTGTGTGTGTGTATATAGCCTGGTTGATTTCCAAGGTTGTGGTGATATATCCTGATATCTATTTGCTTTCATGAGCTCCTTATCATAGCTAATTGTGGATTATAGATTGCCCTCCTGATTATCTCTCCATTTTCTGGCATCAACTGCTTAGGGATCATCAATTTCAGATCTATGCATTGATCATATATAAGCAGAATGAGATCTTCGGGTGGTGTGGAAGTGGTCTATGATTCTAGGGCTTTCAACTCTTTTGCGGATAGTTTGGCAAAGATGGGGTCTAGCAAGTCTGGCGATTTTGTGGAATGGGGGGACATTTGATCCTTGTGTTCTTGTGTTCGTTTGGTTTGATCTGGGTGTATTTTTGTTTCTGTTCTTTTTCATCTGTTTTGTTTTTTTGGTTGTTCTGGTGCTGTTGCTTTGTGCTGCTGGGGTGTTGTTGTTTGTTGGTTGTTTGGGGTGTTTCTGGGCTGCTCATTTTGTTAGTTTGGTAGCCTAGTTCCCTTGCTTTGTGCTGTTTCCCCTATTTGCCGTGTGGCTTATATAACGTTTACCATTTTCAAAAAAATATATATATATATAACCACATAAAGTAGTATTACAATGATCTATATCAACTGTAATTTAAAGTGCTTCAAAAAAAAAAAAAAAAACAAAAAACAAAAAACAAAACAAAACTGTAATTTAAAGTGTATGATGTTGTTTTTGCAAAGAAACAAAGCTTAAACTTGTTATCTCTTGTTTACAATATCGATGATGTTAGGGTGCTTAGTATACTATCATTCAGCTAGGCTCTTACTGGCCTATTTGTTCAAGTTTTTAGATGTAGTGCTTATATATCTAATATATTATATATGATAGCCGGTTTTGTCAAGAGGTTTTAGGTTCGAGCAGTGCAATGTTAATTTGGTTTGATAAGTTTGGTGTATAAAAGGTTTAAATACTATTATTTGAGTTTTTATATATCAACTTACGTTTTTAGTTCTATTTATTACCAACATGATATCAAATCTAATTTTGTCAAAAGGGCCTAAGTTTCAGTTCCCCACATGCATATGCTAGTACTTCTATTTGTATTTAGTAATCTGCTAAGTTGTATTTGGATGTGGTCAATGTGCCAAACACGTTAGTCTTCGAGCATGTGGGGATCACTGATCCCATCTCCGCTAAGATTCTTGCTATTCACAGGGCAGTTTCTCTATGTGCCGTCACAGCTGGCTTGTTGGGAAAGGAAATTGTCTTCGTGAGCGATTCCAAGTCAGCTGTCACGTGGATCAATTCGGATGGTCTGGGAAGCTTGAATCATGCCAAGCTCATTCTCGATATTCATAATCATCTCTCCTCTCTTGGCAATTCTTCGGTCATCTTCAACTCCAGAGATAGTAATTCTTTAGCTGACATGGAAGGAAATGAGCTGATCTGGGAGTTTCATTGAGCTGCTTTTCTTTTTGTTTGCTGCTGCCTTTGGCTTGTGCTTTCTGTTGTTTGGCGGTGTCCTCGGTTGTGCTTTGGCCTTAATAAATGTGCTGGCTGGGTGTGTACTTAAAGTGCTTAAATACTATTATTAGGGTTCTTATCTATTAACTTGAACTTTTTGTTTAGCAATTACTTGTATAACGGTTGATTACATGCATATGCTCATTGTATTTATATTTGGTATAAATCTGTTTTTTACCTTTGCAGGATTAATATTTGGGTTCAAGCCTGTATACATATATATGCTATTAGTATTTATGCTGCATTTTGGTGTACAAGTATGTATTTGGGTTTGTTTAACATGTCAAACATTTACTTTTTTTTTTTTTAATATCTATTAATCCGGGACTAGGTATTTTTTTGAAAGCTTTCGCCATTGGTAGGATTCGAACTGCTGACTTGTGAGTCATTTGCCCAAGCTCCAAGCTCGTCTATCTACCAACTGAGCTACGCCCCTCATGTCAAACATTTACTTAAATACTATTGTTTGAGCTATTATCTACTTAAATTCTTTGATCGATTACCTAAGTGATTCATGAATTACCTTACCACTGTAGTAAGGTGATGACACAGGGACATTAATAATATTATTGCCAGTGTCGAGCAGTTACATATATATCTTGTTGTTTATAATAAGCCTGTACATATATCAGTACCATTATCATCATAGTGATCAATCAAACTCTGTTCATCGTGAGGGAAAATTTATGTAAAAAGAAGTAAATTCAACTAGATGAGTGAGAAAACCATATAATTATGATAAACGACAAAAAAAAAAAAAAAAAAAAAAAACTTAATTAATATTCTTCTTATCACTAGATTTTCACGAGAGAGTTCAAAGAATATTAGGGCCATCAGATCATCTCCCGAATTAAGCTTTCCCATCTTTAAAAAGGGGGTACTGTGGGGAGGATATAGTTTTTTTTTTTGAAAAGGCAATTTATTGCAAAAAGGCAGAAGCCAAGAACAACAGCCCAAGCCAAGCACAGAAACGCATAACCAAACAACTAGACAGCACCAGGCACAAACCGCCCAGAAACAGACCCTAGAAACAACAAAAAGCAACAAAAGAAACAGAGCCACCAACCAAAACCCAAAACCCAAAACCCAACAAGCCAGACTCAACAATCCCCCCATTCCACGAAGTCCCCTGCCCTGTTAGCCCCCATCTTCGTCAGGCTATCAGCGAAGGAATTGAAATATGTTATATTCATTTTTTATTATATAGTTAAAATATGTTTATTTATTATATTCATTTTTTTAAAACTATCAATCAAGAGAAGGATCTGTGTCCATAAAACGGTGGGTCTATATGAGATTGATTTGGATATCAAAAAAAAAAAAGGGATATCATATCAATTAAACATTACTTTTGTAACCTTACCAGGACCATTTTCTTTGAAATTGCAAATGTATTTCAATGAAGCAGAATTTTTCAAATGATATTAAAAATAACGTGTGTTTCCAGTCATTGAAGTCAGGTTGCAAAGTCATTGGTCGTCATGACTCAAAACTATTTGGCAGCTAATATAGTTTTGAAAAGCCAATTTTGTAAAGGCCGACAACAATGAACCCCACTTTCAAAACCGTAAAAGGCTAGCCACCACTCACCAGTATGACCCAAGTATGCACTAAAAATTAAGATGCTTTTTATTGCACATCATGTCACCATTTTAAACCAGTTTTGCTGAAGTGTCACTTACAGGTCCGATGTGGCTGGACTAGTTACTGCCACCATGCACCAGCCTCGGCTTCTGCACACCCTTTATGCATCACTCCACACTCCTCACGTGGTGGGCTTGCGCCGAGATTATGGTCTCTTATGTCTTCCACCTTCCTCTTCTTTGCTTCCTCTATATATAACCCAATCACCTCTCCTCCATATTCAACACACAACACACTCTCCATATATCTCTAGCTTTCCAAAAGCCCTAGAAAATGTCTCTCATCGTTTTCAAGCAGGGGCAGAGCCAGGAATTCAAGTTTGAGGAAATTGTTATGAATCCATCTTCCGGGTGGAAGAAGCTTGGAGATGGAGATGATGATGGTGACGATGGCGTACATGACTATGCCCCAGCAGCATGCATAGAAGGCGATGACGATGATGATGGTGATTATGATTATGCTCCGGCAGCATCAATGGAGGGTGATGATGATGATGATGACGACGATGGCGACTATGATTATGCTCCAGCTGCATGAAATAGATATATAGATGATCAACATGCTACCTTCATACTAGTTATCTTGATAGATTAATTAATGACTTCAAAACCTAGCATAAAACTTCCTCCAAATTTTGCAGGTCAAGATAATTCTCAAAAAGAGTGTGTAACAATTATGTTAACTGACAGCTTATTATGATGTGATGTAGTTTAATTATGTCATCTACATTCATCATTATGCAGCAGCAGTGACATAATATTGCTAATCATGGTTTCTATGATAATTGTAGTAGGTGATTATTATAATTATAATGTTTATTACAGCTTTGGCGTTATAGACCATCTCCAACCCAAATAGTGTTTTAGGTGCAAATTTTACATTAAAACAGTACAACTTTCACACTATTTCACTATTTCATCTCCAATCCATTGTACCAACTCTTACACTATTCCCCTTTTTTATTATTATTTATCAACAAATATTCATCTCCAACCAATCAAAACCCGATTTACAATAAAATAAAATAAAATAAAAAGTAAATTCTGCGTTAAAGTTGCGCCAAGTGAATAGTGTCGCACAATATATTCCGTGACACTGTTCATTGGAGCAACAATAGCACATGTTTTGCTGCTGGGTTGGAGCTTGATTTTGCTGCAAATTGGCGATTTGCCGTTGGGTTGGAGATGCCCTTATATATGTTTGGTTGACTGTATATGATGGACTTGTGTTCTTAAGCAGGATTATTGTTTAGCCAAGAATGTCTTCTTGTCTTCTTGTCTTCTTGTCTTCCATTAATATTAGTTTATGTTTCAAGTATATCAATTAGATCGGAAGCAATTTGATTATAAGTGGTGAGGTGCGTATGGGCCCCAAGAAATCTGATTCAAAACCATACGCAATTTAGAGCATCTTCAATGCAAAAGTGGCTTGCATATCAATAATTATTGACATGGCAACAATATTAAGAGACTTGCTTCCTATGTGGCATAAAAATAGACTTGATAGACAATCAACTCAAAATTTGGTCTCTAATGCTTCCGTCTAAAGCACAATTTTTTTAATGACGTGTCCATCTTTTTTTCTAGAGAGCTTCTGTGTGTTCCCCATAACAACAGCCTTTCCACGGCCTAAATAGGGTACTAACAACTCAACCATCCAGAGATAGACAGGGACCTTGAGCCAAAGGATCAATCTCCTCTTCTGATGTGCAGGATCCTCAATTAGAGGCAAGCACAGAGCATACTGAGATTATTACAGACTATTACTTATTTCATAGATAGGCTTTCGAAGGAAGAAGAAAACTCTTAGAAAGACATGAGATAAAATACACAAGAATTTTTTTTTATTTTTTTATTTTTTATTTTTTATTGATTTTCTGATTCTGAATTTTACAAGGGCAGGACCTCTCATTATATAGAGGACAAGAGGCGAAACAAGCCAAAACACTACAAGATAATATCAGATAGGAATAATTACAAAGATAAACCATACAACAAATGGCCGACATACAGAATAGTTAAAGCACACATAATAAGTAAAGGACACAAAACATTAATATGCCTAAACAGTCTGAAGATAAGGATAACTTATGGACTGCTGAGATTGCAGTTGTTATGATATTCGTCATCTGAGTCAAGGGCTCCACAGATGGAGCAATGCCAATCAAAATCCATATCCATGGGGTTTTGAGAGTCAATCATGTAGGAATCTTGAAAAGGATTCTAGCTCTGAGAGGGGTCCCTAAGGATGTCAAGAAGGATGAATATTTCGTCGGTGGAAACATTATTGACATCACAGAAGAAATTGAGCAGTGATATCTGGAGATTATTGGGATATGATTTTTGATAGTCATAAGTGGTGAACCATTCATAGCTGGTGTTTGCTGTCCACAAAAGTCTTTTATGAGGATTGTACCGGTATGGTCTATGGAGTATCCAGATACATGAAACAAAGGAGGCTAACTCGCGATCAAGTTTCCAAAGGTTGTATTGGCCCATGAGTTTGGTGAGTTCTTTTTTCCAATTGTCCAAAGATGTGAACCATTGTAGGAAAATCCATAACATGGAATTTTACTGGGATGGATCATGGAGATATCCGTACAAAGCTTCAAGGGGGAAGACGATGGCATGAGTATGTAGAGTTGATAAACACCAGAGAAACCACAAGAGCTGAGGTGAAAAGTAGTAGAATGGTGGTACCAGGAATGGGTCAAGGAAAGGTCTGGAAAGGTTGGTAAAGTCGTGAAGAATACCTTGACTTTTGATCTGGGATAAATATACCGGAAGCTGGGTTTTGGCAAAGGTTTGAATCTGATCAAGAGCAGGTTGACGGTTGGATGGCAATGTAGCCATGAGTCCTGGTGGGAACATCATGTGGGAGGAATTTGATTGGTCAGATGAGGATGATGAGGGACCAGTTGAGGAAGCCATGAAGATAAGAGGATAATGACCTATGGGAGTGATGAGATGAGAAGGTGGAGGTCTAGAGAGCATATCAGCAATAATATTGTGATGGCCCTTCACGTGGCGTACAGTGAAATCATATCTAGCGAACCAATCATTGAGTCTCAAAAGCAGTGGATTAGGAAGAACCTTATTACGAAAATCGAGTATCTTTGGAAAAGATGAATTGTCCATTTCAACAATAAAGTTCTTTGTCCTGAGGTGGAAATCCAACTTTTGGATTTCATTTTTGACAGCAATGATCTCTTTATAGACAGTGTGGTAATGCTGTTGGGCATCTTTGAATTTCCTACTAGCATGTCCACGGTATCTTTTTTGTCTGTCTCGTTCCTCGATGAGGATGGCCCCCCAGAAAACATCGTTGGCATCTATTTGGAGGATGAGCTGGCCAGTTGACATAATAGTGAGGGCAGGTGGAGATTGGGCAATTTCTTTCAACTTGATTACTGTTTTAGTATGTGAGGAACTCCAAGAGGGAGGATTCTTTTTAAGGAATGTAGAGAGGACTGTGGTGTAATGACCAGCATGAGGGATAAAATCTCTAATGTAATTGACTATGCCAAGAAATTGTTGGACTTGTTTCAAACTGAAATCATAATCAAGGAAGTCTAGCAATTGGATAGCCAAATGAGGACCAGGGCAATATTGCCCGTTGAAAATGTTCATACCAAGAAATTCAATTTCTGATTTCCTAATTGTACTCTTCTTTTCTGAGAGCATGATACCATAATGATCAACAATATCATGGAATTATTGAAGGAGAATATTATGGGTGGTATCATCAGGAGAAAATAAAAGGATGTCATCAATGTAGATGAGGGCTGAGTACAGAAGTGGATGGAAGATCCTGGTAACGGCCTTTTGAAAGAGGGAAGGAGCTGTCTTTAGACCAAAAGGAAGGACGGTCCATTGGTATTGTGCATTTGGGAGGCAAAATACAGTTTTATATCTTTCTTCAAGATGAATACCAATTTGCCAGAAGGCACCTTTGAGATCAAATTTGGAAAAGACCTTAGTGCCAGGGAGCTGGGAGAACAGCACATTTGGTCGAGGAACAGGAAATGTATCGTCTCTGAGGAAGAGATTGAGTGGTTTGTAATCTATGACTAATCTCTTTTTGCCCATGTGTAACTCATATCGTTTTTCAACGTAAAAGGCTTGGCACGCCCATGGGGAAGAGGTGTGTTCAAGGAGACCTTGCCGAAGAAGTTCACTGCATTCTTCATTAGCCATTTGAAGTTCTGTAGGTGACATACCCGAATGGGAAGCCTTGGTAGGATTGATATCTTCATTGAGCTTAAAAGGAAGCTTAATAAAGAAATCTGGATTTTTCCATAAAGGTGAAGGGTGAGAGAAAGTGGCATGATTGTCTGTATAGAAATGCAGCAATTTACGTTGAATCTGGTCAAAAGAGGGTTGAATTTTCGAGAGAGGGGAAATCTTTGGAACATCGGAATAGGCTTTAAAGTCTCTTTTGAATCGAATTCCGGTAGGGAGAATCCAGAGGGATTGACATTGACAGAAAATATCCCAACCAATGAGGATGTCCTTGTCTAGGAGAGAAGTGTCGATAACATGGACCTAAAGTGTATAAGACGGGAAAAGCTTAATACCAATCTTTTTCCGAGAAATAAGGTTTGTTGCAAAAACCTTTCCATCAGCGGCTTTGAAAAGTTGAACATTGGGTTTCCAATGGTTTGGAGGAAGGATTTTGGGATTCATCATGGTGGTGTGTGAGCATGTGTCAAAATAAACAATGACATCAATTGGTTTGGAGTATTTGTCAAGCAGAATCTGGACTGGGGCTTGAGGACCAGATTGAGGGACTAACTGAGTAGCCTGATAAGACTTATGAATAAAGCTGTAGTCTGAGGAGTCGGCATATTCGTAATCAGAAGAGTCTTCTTGGAGAACGAAGGTTGTGGTGTGATCAGCGCTATCTTGTTCGGAGAAGATAGATTCGATGTCTGCATCGGAAGGAACTTCATCAGCAATGTCCTTTAGTTGTTGAACTAGTCTGGCTGATTTTTCTTTCTTGTTAGGACATTTCTTTGCATAATGTCCTGGTTTACCACAGATATAGCATCATTGGGATTTGTTCCAGCCTCGTTTTACTTTCTTTATTTAGAACTTGAATCGTTTGCCTTTTCCTTTCGTATTTTGGAAATGTTGAAAGTGATGTTTCCTGAAATGGTGCTTCTTCTTGGATTTACAGGTGCAAGCAGTAGCTGATTTGCATTTAATCTGAAGAGAAGGTTGTTTGCACTAAGATTACAACTTCTTACCTTCTGTCAACATCTTGGAGAAGAATCTCTGGGTTGCACAGAGTTTGTCTAGGGAGCCTAAAGCATACATGTGGAGTTCTCCTAATGAAGTGTCATTAATTGGTCTGCCAGAAGTGTCTATTTTTCTTTGAATCTCATCTTGAAGCTCGTCAAGAAGAGAGTTGACATAGACTTGTTTAAGGCTATGATCATTGATACCACCAAGAGTGTGATATCTAATGGACATTCGTTGATAGTGGATTTCAATGTCCTTTCTTTTGAGTGAACAGCAACGCATATCGAAGAATTCTTGTCTAGCTTGCTTGTAGAGTTGATCAGGGTCACCAAGAAATTCTCTGAAAATGAATCCTATGGCATGCGAGGCTGCAGGGACTCTGACAAATTGAAGTTTTCTGTATTCACCGAGAGCTTGGTACCAATCTCTGAGGGAACCAGTGAACCGAGATACGAATTCTCGTAAGATTGATTCAAGGTTCTGTTCAGATTTTGCCATTTGTAGGTCAAGTCAGGCGCTCATTTCTGAAATTCTTTTTCTCCAGGAGTTAGGAGAGGTGTCGTCAAGATGAAACCAGGGACCATTAGTTGGTTTGGAAGGAGGACGACCCGGAGCTGGTTCCTGTGGTTCTTCGACATAAGGGGCAGGACCAATGGAAGTGGCATCGGCAGGATAATCATAGCTTTGTGTTGATAGCTAAGGATCAGTTCTGGACGCCATACAGACCTGAGTAAGGTCAGCCTTGTCATGGAAAGAGGATTGCGAAGCAGGAGTCGTCATCCATGATGATTGAGAAGGAGAATCATCTGATAAGGATTCTGACGGGGTATCATCAGACAAAGATTTTATCTCTGATTTGGAAATAGAGGGGAGTGTCTTGGAGGCGAGCAGGGCTGGTTCATATGAGCCGGAGACATGTTGTTTGTCTTTCCACTTGGGAGGAGGTCGTTTCACAGTTTTCTCACGAGGTGGAGAAAGAGGAGGTTATTTTCGGAACAGTTCTCCCGTGGATTTGAAATGGCTGGAAAAATCATTGCGATTGGATGGAGGTGAGTGAGTTGAAGACATTGGAAAGAAAAGGGACTGAGAATGAGAATAAGGTCTTGGGCGAACTGAATGGTCCCTATTTATTTGTTCGAGCTGTTCTTTTAGCTGCTTGATTTCTCTTTCCTTTCTATCAAAGTCTGGGTCAGAATAGCCATGATCAATGTATCTATGTAGATCAGAATGTAATTTTACAATTCTGGACTGTAGATCTGAGGACATGTCACGGAAAGCGGTATCAAGGTTTAAAAGATGATGTTCATGTTGGGAAACATGGCGTATAACTCGATCAATCTTTTGATCAATAGAGTTCAGGACTCTGTTCTAGGCTCTGGCATTGTGAGACTGCCAGTTGAGGACTTGTTCAGCTTGGGATGGCTGTTTGAGAGTTCCATCAGGTTGGACTTCAGTAGTTTGGACAAAAGGTCTAGAGAATCGAGTCTTTTCTGAATTGGAAGTTGGCTCGAGTGGAGGGAAATCACAATCATAATCCGAAGTCATGTAACAAGGGACGGGAGGAGGAAAACTTAAAGTTGGAATAACTGGATGTGGAGGTAAAAGTCCTTCAGATTGTAAGATCTGTAAGGCTCTGTCATAGATGGATAAGGGCTTGTGTTTGGAAGGGTCCAAACCTATCCGGGGACTGTCTGGATCATCGGGTCTATAAGACTTGCGAGAGGGCTTACAAGGAGACAGGTAGCCTTTTAGATAATTTCAACAGTCACAGTCGGCATCACACATATCGGGATCAACATCCCAGATGAAATGACCATTGATCTTGTCTGTGTAGATTACAGATCCATTAGCTTCAAAGCTGTGGATGGGGATATCATCTTCAAAGGCAATTGGCCTGATCATGACGGCTTGGAAAACAGGAGGAGTTGGAGGATCATTGGAAGAGGCGCTTGAGAGTGGCTTGTAAATAGTTCTGACATTGCCATCAGGATTTCTGATGTATGATGAGTCAGAAGCAATAGCTGGAGTAGTATTCTCAAAGGCTTTTTCATAGTTGGTGATCCATTCAAAGGGCATGATAATATATGAAAAATTAATGTCAGTTTTAAATGTTTGCTGAGTCAACCTAAAAAATAGATGTGCAGCAGACCATCTGAAAGTGGACGGTCATGTTGACAATATCTAATATTTTATAATAGATGTGCATCAGATCATCTGAAAGTGGACGGTCATGTTGACAATATCTAATATTTTTTTTGCCACGTCAGCTTGAGGTTGAATATGCACGGCTGCATTGGAGACACAATTATTAACATAACGTCTATTTATCCTACGTGACATCTTTTTTTTTTCACAAGTCACGCTTGCATTGGAGATGCTCTTATCAATTAATTGAGCTATACCGTAAACAAATATGCCATGCAATTTGATATTTACTATAATGGAACCACATATATATATATATATATATATATATATATATATATACAGTCTTTCTATTATCAGTTCGAACTGACAATAAATATATCAGGACGAAGAATGTGGACCACAGATTATGGAGAAGTTTTGACAAGTGCATACACTTTGAGTCAAAGTATGTAAATCTAGTGGTCCACATTCTTCGTCCTGATATATTTATTGTCAGTTCGAACTGATAATAGAAAATCCGTATATATATATATATACATACTGGACCCCGATACTTGAAAAAAGAGACTAGTAGAATATCCAACTTACTGTTTTAGTAGTCTATGATTGTGAGGAAGCTAGGTTGTGAAAGTTGGCAATCCAGTGGAAATATCACAGCACATGATCAAATGATTTTATCATAATTAAAATGGGAATTACTAAGGTATCGCTTTAAAAGACAGGCTTAATGGTACGAATACCCCCTGAATTGTTCATGAATTTACAGATGTGTCTCATGAATTCTTAAAATGGTCACTAAACCCCCTAATTCTTCTTTTCTTTGCACCTCCCTTATGTAGATGCCCCCTCGGAAATAAAACAAACCGGTGCAAAGAAAAGGAGAATTTAGGGGGTTTAGTGACCATTTTAAGAATTCAGGGGGAACATTTGCAATTCATGAACAATTTAGGGGTCATTCGTACCATTAATTCTAAAAGATAATCAATAAATAAAGTAAATTCTATGACAAGACTGGATGCATATATATCCTAGTAAACAGTATCTTGTACAGTTGTACTGATAGCATAAGACAACAAAAGCTTACTACATATATACATATTACAGGGTCCTACCTTACCAAGATATATAATGAATCAATTTGTTTCAATTGCAGTGCCTTAGCTTGTTTATCTTCCATTCATGGCATCTCCACATATATATATATAATTAAAGTCCAGGAGGATGTGTCCTTTTTCCCTCAGTTGATTGAAAATCTCCAATGCTTTCTCTATGCATCAACAATTTGCATACATTTCAATAAGCGTCGTTCCAACAACTGCATCCACTGGAATTCTTCTTTGATAATCAATGTACCTGTGAATCCATCTTCTCCTTGCACATCAAACCAATATTTAAATTTCTTGCACATAACCATTAATCATAGCTGTCCAAATAACAATATCCTTAACCGAACTTCCGTCAAACAACTTTCTGGCCTCATCTAGATGACCATACTTGTCCGCCATACTCAAAGAACCACACTTAAAATGTCAATATATGTCTAACAAAGCATTTCCTATAATATTGGAGAATTCAAGCTCAATGCTTTGATATTTATTATATCTCATGACTTGTTGTATATTTACTTTTTATTAATAAAATTCATTTTTCTACTAAGGGTGTCTTAAAAAATTTTATAACTAGTATTTAGTTCAGCCTCATCTAATAAAAAATCCTGGATTCACCTCTAGTTATAATACTTCAAAAAGACAAACCTTAATTTACTAAAATTCCCGTTAATTTAATAAAATTGGGAATTAAAAAGAATAAATGGATGTCGATCAAATAAAAAACAACATACATCTCAATCGTCTATCTCAAAAATGGACGATGAAAATAAAATAAAAAATTAAAATATCAAAAAATAGAAAGAAAAAAATGAATTAGTTTCAAGATTGGTTCTGGATGGAGATTCAGAAATTTCGATGAGAAGAATTTATTTAATGTATTTTCAATAATTTGAGTTTAGGTACCTATGCGATCTAAAAAAACAAATAAGTTAGAGATGAAATTTTTAATCACCCAAAATAAAATAAATAAATCGTTGGTAATTGTGCATTGATATAATAATGGGTTAATTGCACTAACTTATTCCTTACTTTATTGAATTTAGTAAGATTTCAAAAATATGTCCTAAATTAATACAAACACCCCTTGTCATCAAGTCAATCCGTTAACTTTAATGGTTGACTAACATTAACCTATGGAAAACCAAATATACCACTGCCACATCATCTCAAACATAAAATATTTTTAATTTTTTTTTAAAAAAAAGATGATATATTAGCCATCTACGGAAACATTCTTAATTCACGGAGGAGCCTTCTCTGCGAATTGCAGAAAGTCAATCTCCGAGATCGGTGAAGATCTTTCCAGTAAGAAGGAGATTATCAAAGATCTCTTGTTTCCTTAGTAGATTATGTTTTAAAAAAAATGATTTTTCAATTTTAATTAAAAAATCATTTATGTTTGAGATGATATGGCAAGGGTATATTTGGATTTCCAAGGGTCAAGGTTAGTCAACCGTTATAGTTAACGGATTGACTTGATAGCAAGGAGTGTTTATGTTAATTTAGGACACCTTTTTAAGATATTGCTATATTTAATAAACTAAGGGTAAGTTAGTGCAATTAACCCTATAATAATTTTTGTTTCACAACTATATGTTAGAGCATCTCCAAAAGGCTCTTCAAATGAGATATTTGTTAAAGTCAAACGAGTCACATCAGCATATTTGACTCCAACAGACTCTTCAAATGAGATTCTTCAAATAAGATTTTGCTTCTCTCTCTTCAATATTGAAGAGCAATTTCTCCCTCTTCAATTATTATTATATTATTTTTTAGATCACATCATCATTAATATTTGATATATGTATTTTTTTATCTTTTTATTAAATACAATTAATATATAATAAGTTTTAATTTATAAATTTTATCATCATATATATTATACTGTTAGAAATGTCTCATCTAGATTTTTAAAATGAGACTAATATTGAATATTTAATAATAACATATTATTATTTATAACTTGAAAAAATGGAGGGTAATTAGATTTGTTGGGAGAGGAATTTGAGTGCTTTCATTAAAATAATATAAACATATTTCTAATTGAACAGTTTTTTGGAGGGGCTTCTCTTTTTTCACTCTTCAAATTGCCACATAGGTAAACAAATAGACATTTGAAGAGTGAAAATAGAAGAGTGAAAATAGAAGAGTCTTTTGAAGATGCTCTTATAAGATTCAACTAATTTGATTTGGTCAACGTTCATTTATGTTTAAATATTTTTATTTTTTTGAACTATTACAATATTTCGAGATTGAAAAAGAGGGTATGACTTGAACCCATAACTTTTTGGATATAGGTGTGAGGTTCTTGCGCGGAGCCAACATCATCTTGTCATTTATGTTAAATCAATGATTCATGTGCATTGCATTGATGGCGTGTTTACTGATCAGGAATCCTTCATAGGAAAGGGAATTAAGTTAATGGTTTTTGAATTCCTATGTTTACTAAATTTTGGGAGAATTAAATTTTATGGACCCCACACACATATCAGTAATTTTTATTTTTATTTTTATTTTGAAAAGCCAACTTTATTAAGCCGAAAAATGGCAACAGAACAAGCACATAGGGGAAAAGAACCCCAGGCAACAGAGACCCAAGAGCAACAAACAAAAAAACCCCAACAGAAAACAGCACAGAAAACAACCAACAAAAGAAATAGAGCAAAAGGCACTGCTGCAGAAACACCAGAAACCGCAGAGAACAGAGAGAAGCCTCAGAGATTAGCCCATTCCACGAAATCCCCAGCCTGACTGGAACCCATCTTCGCAAGACTATCCGCAAAAGAGTTGTAGATCCTAGAATCGAAGATGAGCTTCATGCCTCCCGCCGAATGGACACACATATCAGTAATTAAGTTCCCGAATAAAAGGGAACTTAATTCCCCTCACTCAACCTAGGAATTAAATTCCCTTTCTTGATTCTTGATTGAAAAGGGAATTCACATATTTTTACTAAAATGTCCTCATTTAATAGTTATAAATAAATAAATAAATAACAACTATATTTCTATTTTTTCATTTTCTTCCGGGATTGTTCTCTATCATTCTATTTTTTTTTTCTCTCCATATCCTTTTATTTCTATATATTCTTGAATTTGTTATGTTTAATTTATTTTTTTCATCAAATCTCCTATGAAATTAAGTTTTGAAGATATATATATGAAATGTTCTTTCAAAAAAAATATATATGAAATGCGAATTATTAAAAAAAAAAAAAAAATGCCGCCTTAATTTGGTATAAAACTATATATGAACCATCAGTTATAAAAAATAATAATAACAAATGCACTTTCAATTGCTTATGCCTCTTGAATTTCATCCTTAATTTGGTATATAACTATATTCGAACCATCAGTTATAAAAAATAATAATAACAAATGCATTTTCAATTGCTTATGCCTCTTGAATTTCATGCCTTTTGGTTTGACTTTATTATTTTTTATATATATATTTTTTAACTTTTATATATATATAATTTTTCTATTGTCAGTTCGTCATGATATAAAATATATCAGGACGAAGAACGTTGACCATTAGATTTACATACTTTAACTTAAAGTGTATGCACTTGTCAAAACTTCTCTATAGTTTGTGGTCCATATTCTTTGTCCTGATATATTTTATATCAGGACGAACTGATAGTAAAAAAGACTATATATATATATATACACGGTGGATTAGTGGTAATAGCATAAAATTAATTATGTGTTCAAATTTGCATAATCTCAATTTTTAATTAATATTAAACTAACTAGTTAAAATTTTATAATATATATGTTAATTATTTTGGTTATAGTGTTATGAATAATATAAAATATATTTTTTAATATTAAAACAAAAATTCAACATGATATATATACAAGGGTATTTTTGTAATCAACTTTGTATTATCCTCATTCCATTTTTCATTCCTAATAAGTTAGTAAACACTTGAATGGTATTTAATAACTTAATTCTGATTCCCTTCCGTTCCTTTTCTAGTGGAACTTAATTCCGATTCATTTTATTCCCGATTAATAAACGCGCCCTGATATTAATACATAAGTATGTGCTAAAGAAAAAACTGGTTTTTTTTTTTTTTTTTTTTTTTTTGAAGAGAAGAAAAAACTATTATATATATATATATGGTGGTTCTCTAGTAAAGACATCCTGAAATTATAAGTTAAGGACGTCCAACCACAGCCACACATTCATATTGAGCGTGGGTATTTGTTAATGTGAGGGATGTGAGCCCACTGTGAATGTGTGGCTATGGTTGGACATACTGAAATTATAAAGTCATAACGGTTCTGATTAGAAAAGTATTTTATATATATATATATATATATATAGAGAGAGAGAGAGAGAGAGAGAGAGAGAGAGAGAGAGAGAGAGAGAGAGAGAGAGAGAGAGAGAGAGAGAGAGAGATGTTTAAGTCAGTGCGTTGGATGTAGAACATTAGATTTACATACTTTGACTCAAAGTGTATACACTTGTCAAAACTTCTCCATAATCAGTATTAACTCAAAGTGTATGCACTTGCCAAAACTTCTCCATAATCAGTGGTCAACATGCATTGATATCGATATAGTTACATCAATGCACACTGATGTGAACGGGATCGTGTGTATATATATATATATATATATATATATATATATATATAAGCTTTTAATGCATCGATGCATTCATGCACCATTAAAATTTCGTCTTATTTTAGTATACTACAACTCACATTGGGGGGATGCTACTACTAAACAACTAGACAAGATTGGTAACTATACAAGTTTATTTAATAATTAATATACATCACATTTCAATCCAATGGGCTCAAATAAAAAAAATTAAAAAAAAAATTCTATTGTATCTCACTATAGGGAAAATCTTGTGTGTAACGGTTTCATTGTCGGTAGTGAGACCGTCCATTCAAGTTTTCTAATTTTATACATTTTCAATATTTTATATTTTCAATAAAAATTAATTAACTTGATTGGACGATCTCACCGTTACTATGCTGTTGCATATGATTATAGCCAAAAAGAAAGGAAAAAAAAACAGCAAAATTTTAACGTAATCGTAATCACAACACAAGAAAAAAAATTATTATCACAGTAAATACGCCCCCAGATCACCAAACGAGACCTTAAAAAAAGAGGAAAAAACTAGTATCTTTCCTGAGTCAACAACTAAAATTACACGAATCTAAAGTCGCCGGAGCCATCCTTCCATGAATTTTCCTTTATCTATCTGATTATCTGAATACTTGAATAGTCAAGATCTACCCAGTCTTATCTTCCTAAAACGCTATCGTTTTATTGAGAGTCGGCCCTGTTATGTCCGCATGTTACCCCCTGTTCGTTTTCTGTAGCCGTCTCTGCTTCTATATACAAAGTCATATTTTACAAATCAACATTGAATGAAGAAATTTGCTGGCTTGAGTTAGCTGATTCTCTTTCTCTACTTCGATACAAAAAAGGGGTTTTCTCGATCTAACTCTCTGCAACAAGGTCTCCTCGATCGCTTCCATAATTCTTCATTTATGCTTTTATCTCGTCGTTTATTTAATTTGCTCCACACATTACCTAGATCGACGCACTGTCTTATATTTATCACACAAATTGTCTAGCTAGTTTAAACATTCTCTGCTCTGTTTGTCAAATTGGGTAATTTGAAAACAGAAATGTCTTCGATTCGATTAGATGCAAGTAAGCCCTATTATACCACCACCGGTCTTGTAGTTGGTTATGCTCTCTGTTCAAGTTTGCTTGCTGTTATAAACAAATATGCTATCACCAAGTTCAACTACCCTGGTCTGTTGACTGCTTTGCAGTACTTGATCTCTGCTTTGGGTGTTTGGGTTCTAGGAAAGTTAGGGTTTTTGCATCACGATCCATTCACTATTGAAACTGCCAAGAAGTTTTTGCCGGCTGCATTTGTGTTTTATCTTGCAATCTTTACCAATACCAACCTTTTGCGTCACGCCAATGTGGATACGTTCATAGTGTTTAGATCATTGACCCCCCTTTTGGTTGCTATTGCTGATACCACCTTTCGAAGGCAACCCTGTCCTTCTAAGCTTACGTTTTTGTCGCTGGTGGTTATTTTGAGCGGTGCTGTTGGGTATGTGGCAACTGATTCGGCTTTTACTTTGACTGCGTATTCCTGGGCATTTGCTTACTTGGTGACGATTACTACAGAGATGGTTTATATTAAGCATATGGTCACGAATCTTGGATTGAACACTTGGGGTTTTGTGTTTTACAACAATTTATTGTCGTTGATGATGTCACCGTTGTTTTGGTTTTTAACTGGAGAGCATGTTGAGGTGTTCAATGCTCTGAGTGCAAATGCTGGGAATTGGTTTGAGCCTGAAACATTTATTGCAGTGTCTCTGTCATGTTTGTTTGGTTTGCTTATCAGTTTTTTCGGATTTGCGGCAAGGAAAGCGATTTCTGCAACAGCGTTTACTGTGACTGGTGTGGTTAATAAGTTCCTTACAGTTGTGATCAATGTGATGATTTGGGATAAGCATGCCAGTCCATTTGGTTTGGTTTGCCTCCTCTTCACAATTGCAGGAGGTGTTCTTTACCAGCAGTCAGTTACTGGACCTAGCATTACTCCTGCACAACGCGAGCCAGCAGCGTCTAAGCTGAGTGATAGTGAAAATGTTGATGATGTTGTCGAAGAGGATCAAGGAAAAAGCATATCTGGTAAACTTGCTTTTGTATAAGAGTTTTGTTTCCTTTATGTAATTTCATTAGCCTTTGAAGAAGTCTTGAAAAGTCTGATTGGGATGTAAGAAATTATATCTCTAGTATTAGCAGATTTACAATTTTATTTTCAGTCTTGTATGGGATCATCAAAATATTTTCTTTGTAGAATTTGAATTCTGTGCAAAATTGCTATATAGTTTGGCAATTAATAATATGATAATGCTTATGGTTGTTATTTTGGTGTTTTTGTAAGGTGCTTACTTAAAGTATTGGTTGTGTGTTTGTTTTACCCGGTTAGCAATTACTTTACAGTCTTTACTAAAATGAAGGACTTTTAGTATATTGTCATTTAATGAAGAGCCATGATGCCGTGTAAGCATTTTTATGCTTTGTATTCGTATATCATAAATGTGTGCCACTTATTGATCTCTAAGCATAATAGCAGATGATGCTGCTACATCCATTCTTATAAGTCATAAAGATGTGAATTTGTTTCTGGTGTCTGTGTAAAGTTTACCTTATTACCACAAGTATTGAATGCTTCATAGTTCATTTCGTTTCCTGCAGTTAAAATATTTAACAGAACTTAGTTTGCTTGTTGTTCTAAGAAGTCTTAATCATGATTAACATTTTGGTCTGGCGTACAGTTGGTGTTGAGGTGTGATACTAATCTGCTCATGGTGAACTATACTCTTTTGTAGTACATGAGGTACTAATATATTTAGAACTTTATAGTTTGACCGTTATATAAAGGAGTGTTATTATGTGCGGATGGCATCAAATTTTTGTTAGGGTGATTGGCAAACGCCACCGTTAGATAAGTGTAGACACAAGTTAGTAAAAATTAGTTGAAGTTATGGACCGTTTAAACTGTGGAGTATTTTATAATTTCAAACACAGTAGTAACCGCTCAGGTGTTTTATTTACCCTTTTATATTTACATTTTCTTGAGTTTTAGAGGTGAATGCATATACCGATATACGTTGGCTGCTTCACTAGTGAAATATATCTGTACACTTCTGCCTATCTGTTTATCTGTTTCACCATGCAATTATGCTCTCGAGGTTGGACAACATTGGTTAAATTGGATGATATGTGATTAGTTGAAATTTATCATGCACTTGCAGTCTTGCACAAACATTTGATGCCGTTATTTGTATATTTATTTCTTTATCCGAGTTTATATTCTTTTTATATGTTGTTAGGTTGAGAGGTTCCTCGAAAACTTTCTTCCCTAGAAATCGGGATACAACATCTTTTTCTTCAGCTACAATCCTTTTTTTTTTATTTTTTTTTTAATATCTTTGGTTCATTTGAAGCAGACGGTTTGAGAAACACTAGTTGTGTGAATATCGTAGTAATTGCATGAAAATTGTTAAAGCGATGAACAAGATCCATTCTTAAACAGGTGAAACATTTTCCTATCCCTTACAATTATTTCCCTATTGTAAACTTTGGAGACAAGCTTGGTTGCGTTGTGACAATCGTTGCACACAACCCGGTAGCTTCTTTACGCTGTGTTTTGCCATGAGTTCCCTGGTTCTTTTCACCTTGTGCCACTTTCTTGATGAGCTATATATGTTCGATAAAATAACATATGCTCCATCGTTTTCTGGGTAAAGCTCCAAAAGTTGTTGAGCCACTCTTTCTGCAGCCTTAAGGTTGCCATGTATTCTGCAGGCACCAAGTAACCCACCCAGAACAAAATGATCTGGGGCCATCGGCATGTTCCTTATCAACTCTTCAGCTTCTGCTATGCGACCAGCTCGGCCTAATACGTCAACCAAACAACCATAGCGTTCGATGCTTGGCTAAATGTCATATGTCTTAGATATCAAGTTGAAGTGAGAAATTCCTTAATCAACTAGCCTAGAATGACTACAGGCAACCAAAACGCCAACGAAGGTAATTGCATCTGGTTTAACCCCTGTAATCTGCATCTCATGGAAGTAATCCAAAGCTTTGTTTCCCTCTCCACACATTGCAAGACCAACAATCAAGGCTGTCCAAGTCATAACATCTTTCTCAGGCAGCTCTTCAAATACCATCAACACGTTCTCTATGCTCCCACATTACGCGTACATGTCAACAATCGCCGTTCCCAAAGGAGCATCCATCTCGATATTTTCCTTCATGATATAGGAAGAGCACCCCAAATGTGTGCAAGCATCCATAAGAGAGTTGTTGACAGGCATAGCTTCAAATAAATCCTTAGCGAGTGAGACGCAACCACGCTTGCAATAAGCATCCATAAGAGCTGTGTTGAGAACCAAATGGAACCCAAAACCATTCTCATCTCTGTATTCATGCACTCGTTTTACGGTTCTTTAATCCCTCCCTCTTGCACACGCAGTCAAAACGTTAACCAAAGTAACTTCATTAGGCTTCATGTTTTCACTCTCCATTCTCTCAAAAACCTCGATAGCCTCATCTGTTTGATTCCATTGCACGTAAGCACCGATCATTGTTGCCCAAGAAACCACAATTTTGTCATCCATTTTGTCGAACAATCTTTCAGCTGAAACCAAACATCCACATTTCGAATACATAGCCAACAAAGTGTTCTGTATGTAAGAGTCCGAAGCGAATCCTAACTTTGTAACGTGACAATGTATCTGTTTCCCTTCATTCAAACCCTTACAGGATTTGAACAATGAAGGGAATGTGAACCTATCAGGAACTAGACCTTGAAGAATCATTTCACTATAAAAAAGAAGTGCCTCATGATGGAAATTCTTGTTTGTGCAGCCTCGGATGATGGAATTACAAGTGTAAATGGTGGGATTGGAGATTTGAGAGAAGACTAGACGGGCATAATGGAGGCTCCCAGAATCTTGGAGAGCGGAAAAGGCGGGTTTGCTGGCAATGTAGGGGTCAAAGAAGAGGCATGTTCTGAGCAATTGAGCATGGATTTGCTTGAGCTCGGACATTGTACAACATTTATCTAGTGAAACAAGACATGGGTGTGGTTGAATTTGGCTGTTTATGCTGATGTTGTTGAGAGGATTTTGTGAAGATAAGGCTGGACTATGGTGGTGGAGTGGTAGAGGAGCAGACATACTGGTTAGTAGTTGTAGTTGCAGTAGCCTTCTTCTTCTTCTTCGAGTTCTAGATGAGTTTTCCAACCTCCATTTTGTAATTTGTGGCTCCCTACGATAGAATAATTTTATCTGTATACACACACTTGGCCTCTTGCCAATGTGGCTGGACGCTCTCTGGGAGCCTCCACCACCACGGTTCAATGCCATGTGTGTGCATATATTTGTATATATATTCTTGTCCCACATTGGCCTTTAAATCCCAAGTGTGGGTTGCCCTCTCCCAGTTCTGGGAGCTTTCCTCTCTCCAATTGTGAGAGTAGTTGTATTCCACCTATATCCTCTTCCCGATAGTGGGAGTAGTATTCCGGACTGTGCTTGTAGAGTCTATTCTTGCAAAGTCCCGATAGTGGTTATACATTATAAAAAAAAAAAAAAAAAAAAAATTATCTGTATACCATATTATCATTATTCAATTACAAAATTAATTACTTATCAAAAAAAAATTACAAAATTAATTACAATTACAATTACAGAAATATCAAACTCAAAGTTTTTGAGCATGACAAAAATCCAAATAGCTGCGGTGATGTTTGGAAGTGTTTTTAAAAACCATTTTCTATTTTTAAAAACAAAAAACAACTTTAATGTTTTTTGGTTTCATGTTTTACAAAATTATTTTTGAAAACAAAAAACAATTTTTTTAAATTTATAACTAAAAAGTTAAAAACAACTTTTTATTGTTTTTCATCATTTTCAAAAACATCATTTCAAAACAAAACAAATCAACTTTTCCCTCCAAACAACTACTTTAACCATTTTAAAAACAACAACCAAACACTTTTACATCGTTTTCTGTTTCAAAAAACTAATTTTAAAAAATACTACCAAACACATTATATTTTTAAAAACATCATTTTTAAAACATGATTTTCATTTTAAAAAAAAGTTTTCAAAAACGTCATTTTAAAAACGATACCAAACGCGCTCTTACATTTTTTAAAACATCATTTTTAAAACATAATTTCCATTTTTTTAAAAAGTTTTCAAAAACACCATTTTAAAAACGATACCAAACGCGTCGTAATTGGCATGATGGAGGTGTTATATATAATTTCCTTAAAAAAAAAAAAAAATTTAATCCTTTTGTCAAATTTAAGCTTATAATTTTTTAGTGACAATATTTACACTCCTTAAAAACTGTATATGTTTTTTAAAATCCAATAATGCCCTCGAGTCAAATTACTAAGAAGACTAAAAGCTTGTCTGGTTAAACTTTTGAAAAACCTCTATCGGTAAAAGATTTACTTTGCAGTAGATCTATTAGAAATAGAGTTTTTGAAAAAAAAAAAAAAAAAAGGGACTAATTGCACAAACTTCCCCTGAGTTTAAACCTAATTGCAACTAAATGGACCTTTTGCTCAAAATTACACAAACCTCTCCCAAAATTGGTTGACTTCCGTTAAAATTAACTTTGACCAAACTTTTAGGATGAAATGACTTTAATGCCCCTATTTGTATTATTTTATAACCTAAAATAAATAATTAAATAAATATTATATAATAAAATTTTAAAATTTTATTAAAAATAATGAGGATAATGTTGTTATTTTTTTAGATATTCATCACTATTTTCAAAGATATATTATATAATATATAATATAAATGTTGATGATAATGTTGTTATTATTTTTTCCGGGTTAATTGCACATTATCCTCAACATTTTTATTATATATTATATAATATATCTCTGAAAATGGGTGATGAATATCTTTAAAAAAAAAATAACATTATCCTTATTATTTTTATTAAAAGTGATTTTATTATATAATATTTATTTGATTATTTATTTTAGGTTTTAAAATAATACAAATAGGGGCATTAAAGCCATTTACTCTAAAAGTTTGGTCAAACGTTAAACTTAACGGAAGTCAACCAATGCTAGGGGAGGTTTGTGTAATTTTGAGCAAAAGGTCCATTTAGCTGTAATTAAGCTTAAACTTAAGGGAGGTTTGTGCAATTACTCCAAAAAAAATTATAATTGTTTGGTTTGTAGACATTTTTTTTTATAAAAAAATCTATTTGGAGAAGCACTTCCCCATGAGCTTTTGCCTAGTAGAGGTTTAAACTCTACTAGCCTTTACTCAATTTAAAATAGACAATCTCAAAAACCCAACCAAACAACTCAAAAAAACTCAAATAAACATTGGTAAATCTTTTGAGGCAATAGAAAGCTCAATCAAACAAGCACTATGTGCTCGTTTGGAAGAGTTTCTCTACTAGTTAAAAGAGTTTTTTAATTTAAAAAAAGCTATTTTAAAAATATATATATATGTCGTTTGGTTGTCACTCAATAGAGCTTTTGGATGATTAAAAAAGATGTTTTACGTCTACTTTGAGAAACTCAAATTTTAGGCTTTTTCAAGTATATCTTTTTGAGTTTTTTTAATAACACTAAATTGTCTAATATAACCCTATCATTTAAAATAGTTTTTGAATATTTTGGTAATCCTACTATTTAAAAAAGCTTTTTCTAATTGGTAACCAAACGACCAACATCTTCCCATTAAAAGCTCTACTCGTAGAAGATCTACTTGAAGAAGGTTTTTCAAACAAACTTTAAATAGTTTGTAAGTACACCCACTAATAATTATTGATTAGTTTCCTATTTTAATCTTTTCTAAATAAAAAAATTCCTATTAATAAATTGATATTAACATATATCATTAAAAACTCTTTCCATTCTCTTAAACTCTAGAATTTTTTTTTTTAAATACTAATTTAAAATATATTGTCAATTTCTTTTAAGGAAATATAAACCGATTGCTAATTATGGAGAATGAATCAAATATCCAAAGTTGGTTGTGAAAAAATAAGTTTTAAATTAATTTTATTATTTTTATTAAAAGAACAAAATAATTATGCGTTTTTTTTCTGTATATATATATATATTTTTGACAAAAAATCTGTATATTTTTAGTTTCTTTCAAACACATTTTAGACTTTTTCTTTGTTATCAATATTAGTTGTTGTTCAATTTCATCAAACACTTTTCTACTTCCAAATCAATTGAGACATGACACAAATCTTGAATCCCTACAACTTAATTTCACAAATAGAAAATGGATCTTCAAAAGAAAAAACAATCTCGAAGCGATTTATGGACAGGAAACAATTAAGAAGAAATGGAGGGAGCTGCTTGCCATGAGAGAGAAAAAAAGAAAGAAAATGGATTTTGATTTTGTGGAAGGAAAACATAGAAGAGAAAAGAAGTGAGGGAAGAGAACAATGATATAATTAAAGTCTTAAAGATATTAAAAAAAATTAAATAATAATAAAATTGATTAAATAACATAATAATGGGTGTAAGTGTGTATTTACAAAAATACAATATAAGGTGCCGATATTGCCACCCAGAAATATGATTTACACACCTATATTTTATTAAAAAAATTATTACAAAATTATCCTTGAACAACAAGAGCCATAAGGACAAATTAAAGAAATTAAAAATAAATCAAAATAACATTTATAACAACTAATCTACACCCATTAATCGTTAAACCCCAATTTTGTTCTAACAATCTATCTAAAGAAGAAGAAAAAAGTGAATCAGTAAAGTTAGAGTATTCCAAGAACAAAAATATATTTATTTATTTAATTTATACTCTGAAATTAAACGATTAAATTATGAAGATATTAGAGAGAGAATGAACATAAAGAAAAAAAAAATTACAAAGTCAAATACAAATCAAAACACAATCAGAATAACCATGAAAACAAAAAGGAAAAACCTTTCCTTCCCATTTCTTCGATCCAGACATAGTTGAGACTTGAAGAACCTTTTTTTTTTATAAATGAAACTTGAAGAACCAGGATTCACATGCACCAACTGTTAGATGTCAATATCTTTAGTTATATTAGTTGTATTAAACTTCTGTAAATTCTATAATTATCATTATGATCTTTTGAATGTTGTATTTCAAATTGTATTCTTATCTCTATAGGTAGTGTAGTTTATCAGGTCTCTACAAGATGTATTATATATTGGTTATTATTCAATGAAAGAGTGTGGAAAATATTCATCAAAATCTCCCATATTCTATATGGTATCAGAGCATTACGATTCTCTCTAAAAAAAAATTTCTCCTTTATTTCTCCCATCTGAAACACGATTCCAATGGCCACAACAGACTCACAAGTCGATCCACTCACAGCCATGTCTTCCGAAACAATCCCACACATCACCTCTCCCTTGCCTATTCCAGATATTATCAACATCACGCCTGTCAGCTCTACAGCACTCCGCTCCAATGAATTTCACCTAATCACCATCAATATTTCTGCTCAAGCTCCGCTCAAACTTACCTCCACCAATTACATGTCCTGGAAACTGCAGTTTCAAACTCTTTTCTATGGATACGACCTTGTCGGTTACATCGACGGCGCAAAACTCTCTCCGCCAGCCACCCTCACCGTGAATGGAGTGACCTCTCCGAATCCTGCTTACAACATCTGGTTCCGTCAAGATCAACTCATACTCAATGCCTTGATTGGTTCTCTCTCTCCCACGATTATTTCCTTTGTTGCCAGAGCCAAGACATCTATGGAAGCCTGGAACATACTTGCCAACACGTATGCCAAGCCTTCCCGTGGACGCATCAAACAAATCAAATCTCTTCTCAAAAATTCCACCAAAGGTACACAAAACATTACTGATTTTATACATTCTATAAAGGCTCGTGCAGATGAACTTGCCTTGCTCGGCACTCCGATAGACGATGAAGACCTCACGGAAAGAATTCTGGATGAACTTGATGATGATTACAAAGAACTTGTTCATGCGGTTCAAGCCCGAGACACCCCCATCTCGTTTGATGAGCTTCATGAAAAGCTTCTGACTTTTGAAGCCTCTGCTCTCAACGCCAAGCCCAATTCAACACCTCTCCCAGCCACTGCCAATCCAACCACTAAGTCTCACAATTCTTGGTGTCCACAGCATGCTGTCAACAACACATGGCGTCCACCATCATCCCCCAACACGGGCTGGCGCCCGTCGCCCAATTCTGTCCACCGTCCGCCTGCTGCTCATGGTCACACTCATGCGACCCGTGGAAATCAATATACTCCACGTCCATATCTTGGTAGATGCCAGATGTGTGGCATCCAGGGACACTCGGCCAAGAGGTGCTCTTCCTATCAGATGGTACCGATTCAGCCAACCGGTACAAGTTCAACACAGCCTTCCGCACACTCACCTCCACATTGGCAGCCTCGTGCTCACTTCGCAGCCAATGTTCACTCCTCCAATCCGGCCTGGTTACTACATAGTGGTGCCTCTCATCATGTCACAGCAGATTTGGGGAACCTTTCTTTGCATGCACCATACAGCGGTTCCGACGATGTCATGATCGGTGATGGTACAGGACTTTCCATCACACACACTGGTTCCGCATCACTTCACACTCCCCATAATTCTTTTACTTTAAATAATGTTCTATGTGTTCCTGACATGAAAAAGAATTTGGTATCAATTTCACAATTTTGCAACACTAACAATGTATCTGTTGAGTTCTTATCTTCTTGTTTTCATGTGAAGGATCTTAGCACGGGGGCAATTCTTCTAAAAGGCACAACCAAGGATGGAGTATATGAGTGGCCAACTGACAAGTCCGTGTCTTCCCCGGTTCTGGCCTTCTCCAGCACCAGAACCTCTTCTTCAAATTGGCATCATAGATTAGGTCATCCGGCTTATCCGATTTTACAATTTATTATTTCAAAGTTTAATTTAAATTTGTCGTCGTCTCTGTCAAGAGAGTCAGTATGTCATGCCTGTCACTGCAATAAAAGTCATAAGCAATCTTTTTCCACCTCATCTCTTATTTCATCGCATCCTCTTGAGATTATTTTCTCTGATGTTTGGACATCTCCTGTTATTTCACATGATGGTTTTAGGTACTATGTTATCTTCGTTGATCACCTTACTAAATACATATGGTTTTATCCATTAAAAAGAAAATCTGAGGTCAAAGACACTTTCATACGGTTTAGAGCCTTAGTAGAAAAATTTTTCAACCATAAAATCATCGCACTTTACTCAGATAACGGTGGGGAATACTTGTCACTAAAAGATTATCTTGCGACAAATGGTATCTCTCACCTTACCACCCCACCCCATACGCCTGAGCACAATGGGTACTCAGAGCGTTGTCACCGACACATTGTCGAAACTGGTCTTGCTTTACTGTCTCATGCCCATCTTCCCCTACAGTTTTGGACACATGCTTTTGCCACTGCTGTATATTTAATCAATCGAATGCCCACTGCGACTCTTGCTCATTCCTCGCCTTATGAGATGATTTTTAGGAACTCTCCCAATTATTCTAAACTCAAGATCTTCGGTTGTCTGTGTTATCCTTGGCTTCGCCCGTACTCATCCCACAAACTTAGTCCCCGCTCTAGTCCATGTGTATTTCTTGGGTACTCTCTGTCACAAAGTGCCTACTTGTGCTTTGATCCGTCTACTTCTAGGTTATATGTCTCGCGTCATGTGCAATTTGTGGAGTCTGTCTTCCCTTACAAATCCCTCAACGTCACTCTTCCACGACCTACTACCACCACCATAGCCTCTTGGTTTCCGTCTGTCCTTCCGGTCACAGTCCCTAGTCCATGTCAGCTGGTTAATTCTGCTGCTGTGCCGTCTCTAGAACTGCCTCCATGCGCTGACTCTTCCATGTCTCCGCAAGCTGATCAGAATCAGCCCTCACCACCGCCACCTGCTACTGCACCAGCCCCTTTGTCCGTCGGGCTCCCTCCACCTGGTCCAGAAGCTGCTGCAGCTGCCGCTGCTGATACTTCACGCCCATCAGGTATTCTTGCTTCTCCTGACATTGTTACTGGACCAACTGATATTGTTGTTGCTCCTCTCTTGGCCTCCTCGCAGCAGCCACCTCATGCTACTCCACCACTTGTGTCACACAATGAGCACTCCATGACTACTAGGGCCAAGAACAACATTCGCAAGCCTATCCAGAAGCTCAATCTACACACACAACTCATATCCTCGGCTGATTTTGAACCAACTACAGTGTCCCAAGCCTTGAAGGATCCTAATTGGCGTAAAGCCATGTCTGACGAATGCAATGCGCTGGTTAAAAATGGTACTTGGGAGCTGGTCCAGCCGGACTCTTCCACAAACATTGTTGGCTGTAAATGGATTTTTCGAATCAAGAGGAAATCCGATGGTTCAGTTGACAGGTTTAAAGCTCGCCTGGTGGCCAAAGGCTTTAATCAAAGACCTGGGGTGGATTACTTTGAAACCTTCAGTCCCGTTATCAAACCCACTACTGTGAGACTCGTCCTCAGCATTGCCGTCAGTAATGGATGGTCCTTGCAGCAACTTGACATCAACAACGCTTTTCTACAGGGTCATCTCACTGAAACTGTCTACATGGCTCAACCTCCAGGTTTCATTGATTCTGATCATCCGACACATGTGTGTAAACTGCGTAAGGCTATCTATGGCCTTAAGCAAGCCCCCCGTGCATGGTACCATGAGCTACGCCAATTCCTAGTTGCTTCTGGATTCAAGAATTCTTATGCCGACACCTCCCTGTTTGTACTCAAGACTGGCAGTAATCTCATGTATCTACTCATTTATGTTGACGATATTATTCTTACAGGTACTTGTGCAGCTCAAGTCGAGAGATTTGTTGACAATCTTGCTAGTCGGTTCTCCTTGAAAGACCTTGGCCCTCTCTCATACTTCTTTGGCGTTGAAGTTCTTCCTCACAAGCATGGAATTTTGTTGTCCCAGCGACGTTATATCATGGACATTCTCGCTCGTCACAATATGTCCGGTGCCAAGTCAGTCTAAACTCCTCTGCCGACCAGTCCTCCAATCAGTCTTCGCTCTGGCACGCCCCTAAGTGATCCCTTTCCTTACCGTACTGTGGTTGGTAGCCTTCAATACTTGTCCCTCACTCGTCCTGACGTCTCCTATGCCGTCAATAAGCTGTCCCAATTTATGCATCAACCTTCCACAGAGCATTGGGAGCTGGCCAAACGAGTCCTACGCTACCTATGTGGCACTCTAGACGAAGGTATTCTACTCTATCGTGATTCTCCGGTGTCCCTTCATGCTTTCTCCGACGCGGATTGGGCTGGAAACAAAGACGATTATTCATCAACGAGTGCCTACGTGGTTTACCTTGGTCGCAATCCTATCTCATGGAGCTCGAAGAAACAAAATACCATTGCCCGGTCGTCTACTGAGGCCGAATATCGCACTGTTGCTTCTACGGCTGCTGAACTTAATTGGGTATGTTTTCTCCTAAGTGATCTTGGTCTTACTCTGTCGACAGTCCCGGTCATCTATTGTGACAATGTTGGTGCTACTCAACTGTGTTCGAATTCGATTTTTCACTCCCGGATGAAACATGTTGCTATAGACTTCTATTTTATTCGTGATCAAGTTCAATCTGGCTCTCTGCGAGTGGCACATGTTTCCCCCAAAGACCAGCTTGCAGATGCTTTAACAAAGCCCCTACCACGTTCTACATTTCAGACACTCAAATACAAGATTGGCCTCTCTTGCCGTGGCCTATCTTGAGGGGGCATGTTAGATGTCAATATCTTTAGTTATATTAGTTGTATTAAACTTCTGTAAATTCTATAATTATCATTATGATCTTTTGAATGTTGTATTTCAAATTGTATTCTTATCTCTATAGGTAGTGTAGTTTATCAGGTCTCTACAAGATGTATTATATATTGGTTATTATTCAATGAAAGAGTGTGGAAAATATTCATCAAAATCTCCCATATTCTATACCAACTACAGGCACATATGCATCAAGACCCCTTCTTGATTTCCCTGTTGACATTCACTCCAGACCCCTCTCTCTTGCTCCACTCTCATTTGGTGTTTTTGAATTAAACCGGGTGTTTTAATATATTTTTTTAGGGTTACAAATCCAATATATAAAAATTAATTAATTAGTTATAAGGTTATTTTTGGAATTTGAAAGGGTATTTATAGTAATGGTCAAATTTTAAATTTTATTAAGAAAGCTTCTTCTTACAATCTACAAATTATCTATTCACACTCCAATTTAATTTTTTTTATTAATGACAATTTTAACCTAAATTAAAATTACTAAACAAGACAAAAAATAATAATAATAAATAAATAAAGACATTCTAAACTAATTAAATTATTAAAAAAAAAAATTCTCTCTCCTAAATCATTATATTAAATATTACGTATTAAACTCTCTCTCATATATCTGCTATTATCATATTAAACACTCTCTCCTAATTAATCTATCTCCATTTTTCAAAAATAAATATTAAAAAAAATAATAATCATATTTTCATGCTTTCTAATCAATCTCTGATTAATAGTTAAAAATAAAAATAAATAAATAAAAAACTTATGAATATTTTAGTTTTTTACTAATAGTAATATATATATATATATATATATATATATATATTAAAAAGTCAATTTTCAAAACAAAAAAACAAAAAAAAAATATATGAAAACTTCAATTGTTTCAACTAGATTCGATTAAACTCAAATTTATAAGATTAATGAAAGAATTAAAATTCTCTAGGCAATCACATACCTACAAGAGTAACAAAAAACATTTTCATATTTTGATTTTTTTTAAAGAAAAAAAAAACAGGGTACTTATTTTTTGAGTTTTTTTTTTTTTTTTTTTTTTTAATATATACATACATATGGTTCCTAAAAATCAAGCTTATTAGTAAGTTTTTTTTTCTTAACTGTTAGTTTTGCTTAAGAAAGAATGGAGATAGAAAATTAAATATATGTATTGGAGGAGAGAGATTTTAATATGGTAATTAAAAATTTAGGAGAGAGTATTTAATATGTAATAATCAATCTAATAATTTAGGAGAGATAATTTCTTTTTTTAATAATTTAATTCAAAAATAATAATAAATGATAATCTTGTAACAAAATGAATTGTCTTTAGAATTTTTTAAAATTTAAATTTTGAGAATGGAGTATTTTTAGAAAAGAAGTGTAAAAAGAAAATATTAGATTGTCAAAAGAAACTCTTTTACTAATAGGTGAATTTATAAATATGGGTGTGTAAATCATATTTCTGGGTGGCAATATCCGCACCCTAGAATATAATTAAAGAAATGATATTTTTGGCATTAAGTGGGGTTTATTTACAAATTAGATTTTGTTTTTTTTTTATTTTGATAGGTGTAATTACGAAAGGGGTGTACATACGGTTTTTAAGGGGTTTCATTATCGCCACTCATAATTCTTCAAGTAATAGGAAAATTTATTTTACTGCACGGCCGTACGGGCTAAAATTCTTTGTTTCAAACCGGATTTAGCCCACACGTTAATTTATTTAAGTATAGTTTGAATTCAAACATTTAAATGTTGGATTATACCAAATTTCGAATCTCTAGAGTACTGGGCTAGGTTGGACTGGACCTAGACTAGACTCTTAGGGGGGTGGGCATGGGTTGGTTTGGTTTGGGTTGGGTTTGACTATATCCAAACCAAACCATTATAAAATCGGTTTAATTTTTTACAACCCAAACCAAACCATTTATAAGGTAAAACCAAACAAAAAAAAATCAGTTTGGTTCGGTTTGGTTTAATGGTTTAAGAAAATAATTACATTATTTTTTATTTGAATAAATTTAATAATATCAAATTATCAATATAAGTAGTTAAACCAATTATCAATAAGATAAACAATAATACTAAGAGTAATGTTAGGCTTCCCAAATTCTTTCCCAAACGTTTGTAGCACATGAGGTGTCAACATCACAGTACTTACCATATAATCTCATAATTTACAAGATGTTGACACCTCACGTCCTACAAATATTTGGAAAAGAATTTGGGAAGCCTAGCATTACTCTAATACTAATATATAATACTAAATTTAACTCAAGTGTAGAACGATAATTAAACGGGTATGATGTCTGAATATTTTTTCTTTGGAGACTACCACATATTTGCATCCTTAATTAATACAAAATGCACTAATTATGTTTTAAAGAATTTTATGACATATTAGTTATATTACTACTTGCAATGTTATGTGATTAAAATATGTTATCTTGTCTACTATAATTTATAAATGTCAATTTAACTACAATATAAATTTGTAATTGAACAATGTATAGACTCTAAGAGAATACATGTATGAGAAGAGAATAGGGCTGAAATTGAAGGACGGCTTGGGACTGAAAAGACAATGAGAATGAAAAATAAATAAAATGGAAGGTCTGTATCACTGGGGCAGAATGACTCATTCCTCACGAGTAACTACACTAATAATTAGTGCAAGCGTGCTTCATCTAATCATCTTAACTTGATAATTTATTAATTTATTAGGTCACTAATTATTCAATTCAAATTTCTTAACACACACTTTAAAGAGTTTACAGTTTAGACAAATCAAATACGTCAATTGGAATAAAATATTCAAGTTTCTCCCCCTTCCCCACCGTCCATTTCTCCGACCATGACACCATGCTTCGTTGGCACTTTTGTCATCTAATCACACATTAATAAATTTGCTTCCAAGTTTACTTAACAATACAACAATCCGATTAACTCCAAAATGAAGCTCCATTGTCGTGATTCAAACTCTGATGTTGTAAATATATATTCATATTTACCCATTAAACCGTAAAGTGCGGGAAAACCATTCTTAATCAGAGTTATATTCCGAAACATACTTGTAGAGTCAATTAAGCTTGGGAATGTCCAAGTAAACCGACACGGCAACACTATATAACATGAACAAAGGAAGAACTGAGCCAATTAATAGCAAAATCTCAGACAAAAATTGCAATTATTGTTCAATGGATAATCATTCAAATTCAACAACAAACGCCATTAGTTTCTGCCTCCTCCCCTCAGACCTCATCCACAACATACTTCTCTATCTAGCTCTACCAGAAATCATGGGTATGAAATTGGTTAATAAATCCATTTCTTATCTTATATCTGACCAAAATTTTGTTCGTGAAATCAATTCACGATCGAAGTCAGCTTCGTGGCTATTTGTCTACAAGAAGAGATGGTGCCGCAACGCCGTACTCGAAGGCTTCTCCGATCAATCCACTCGCTGGTTCAAGATCGCTATTGCTGATTTGTTGAAACCGGTCATTTCTCCGTTTGAAGATTTGTATTTTATGACAGCAAGTGCAAATATTTTTCTTTTTGTTTCCAATTCGAAACGGCAAGTTTTTGCCGTTAATTTAGTTAGTAAGACAGTTAAGGAAATCCCTGCAAGCCCATTAGGTCCACGTGGTACCTCTTCGTGGCGTAGATCCGGGATGAAATTAGTAGCCGAGCGGGACCGTTTCCGGTTTTTGTTTGCCGAGTTGGTAGACGACAGACCGGTTTTGTTCGAGTACAGCTCCGAAACCGACACGTGGCGGTCAATGGAGACAAAAGAAAATACGGGGAATTTACCACGTGGCGACGAAAGAGAAGGTGATTGTATTTTCCTGAATGTGACAAATAGACCCAACGGAAGTGTTGTAGTTGCCGTTGGATCGCAAAGTAATAATGCACCTCCGGTGATCATAAGACCGAGAATAGACGTGGGAGGAAACAACAACAACAATAACGACAGACAACAAGTAGCCGTTGGATTTAGTAACTGGGGTAACGCAACGGATCGGCTACACGTGTACGGTGATGGGCATATGGTGATCATAAGATCAAGCGGAGTTGATGAATCATCATCATCGGAAGCAAGATCAGTGAGGAAGTTGAGGAGCATAGAAGTATGGGGGTTGAGCCGAAACGGTGAAAATTGGGAATACATAAGTAGAGTTCCAAGTGATTTAATGAAGAAGATTAGCAAAGATTATGGGGTGATGATTGGGTGCTTAGAGAAAGCTGATTGGGTGATTAAGATAGTGTTAATGTCTAATCATGAGTGTTTATGGCAAATATTCTGGCTATCATATGATATGGAGACCAATTCTTGGACTTGGATTCCACTTCCTGATTGTAACATGAAGGGCTTGAACATGGCAGGAATTGCCTTCTCTCGTGGCCTCACCCTCTCTTGATTTTAATAATTTCATGAAGAATAATAAATAAATGTGATGTTCTATTGTTCTCATTCTATTGGGCCTCTACTCCTAATCGAATGGGTTTCAAATCTTGACTCGATTTCATCCTCGTGGAACGCACTTGATATAAATGTGTAAGCCCGCAAAACAAATTGATTTGCTTTAATCTCCCATGTCATGGATTGAACACTTTACAAACAACCTAATTAGTAATCGATAACTCTTTAAAAAAAAAATACTAATTAATAACTCTTTTGTTGTCGTTTTTTATTTATTTTAATAATATGTTGAGAAAGGGTAGATAACGAGGGTGCTACGAAGGTGCCAGTTTAGTTAGGATGCCCGATACCCCGATGCATCTACCGATTCCAATCACCAACCACCTTATCAAAAAAATAACTTGTTACATATTCTCCTTTATAAATACAAGATCTAATCATTTGTATTACCACCACACAATATGGTTTGGTGCAAACTAGATTTCATTCAGTATTCCAATGTTTGAAGTTCGAGTGTGACATTAGATAACAAAATTTTTTGGTTAAATGTTCCTTTTTTTTTTTTTTTTTTTTTTGATAATATCTATATAACGACCTATTTAGGTATATATATATTAAGCTTTTTTGATTTTGGAGTTATTTGTCAAAGTTTCAAACTCGTCCATCTATCAGTAGAGTTACGTCCCTGGAGGGTCAAATATTACTAAGAAGAGTAAATAACGTGGTCCAAAACAGGTTAAATAAGATACTGAATTAACTAAATACAAGTCTTTCTCTCTTACCAAAGTTCAATGTAAATTAATAGTGAAATACGTTGATTCAGGTAGATAATAATTCGGCTTAGAATCGTGTCACCGAAAGTGGATTCATGGAATGAGGAAATGATAGGTGGCAAAACGTGATAATGTCAGCTAAAACAACGGAACGGCGATAGGAAATTAGAGAGATCTGTCCCAAACACAACATGTTCTCCTGAAGAGAATGCTGGTCCCAAACCATCAAATTGTGGCCATCTCCACGTGTACTCATCTTACTCCTCCACTTAGGGTGGGGTCCTCACACTCTAACATTTCTCTACGCTTAAATTCATGCTTTTTCTCCTTTGAAATTCCAAACGGTCCCACATCGCATGGCATCTCTCTTTATTCCAGGACCTGTATTAATTATTTATTTATTTTTATTTTTTTTCTGACGTTATATTTCTATCACCTCTATATAGATTAAATATTTTTTTAAAGCTTTTATCATTGATTCATTGGTAGGATTCGAGTCGCTGACTTAGAAGTTATTTATCTAAACCCAAAACTACACCCTGGAAACAATTTTTCTTTATTTCTACATATGCAAAAATATACATGTCAGGAATAGATATTAGACGGATCATATATAAAAAAATAAAATAATAAAAAATTACATCAAACTGCAGATAAAAAGTCTCTCAACAACCATAATCTTTGTTTGGTCCTTAGGGTTGTATAAATGGTCCCGAATCCCATAAATTAATGTTGTGGACCATTCCACCGCATTTATGTGTGACAATTCATATATATGTTAAGAATCTTTTATACTCGTCTTTCTTAATATGATCCAAATAAATTTGTATCAAAATTTACATTAGATGATATTATTATTATTTTTTTTAATTCTGAAATTTATGATTTGAATATTTATCCATTCATTAATTTGCTTTTAAAACAATTATAAAAATATATTCGATGCGGATGATAATTCTTGAATAGAAATTAAAGCTACAAATATAAATTAAAAAAACTCATATTTAAATTATATAAATCTCTGAAAGGTTTTGATTACAATAAAATTTTGAATCAAAATAAGGTATTATGAATGATATTAACAATATTTGTACCACATTTGCCGGCGAGGGTTAGTTTGGAATTGAAGAAGTGGTGTGGTACAATTTGATATATAATATATATATATTTTTTGTTTGGTATTATAAAGAAGTGAAATGATTTTATAAATTAAACAATTATACTTTCGATGCAATAAAAAATATTTAATTTAGAAGTCCAATAAGAACAAGTGTTGAGGAGTCTCTCCCAATGATTTGCCTTTAATGGGCATGAGCATGTGTGATGATAATAATTAACAACACATTTGGCAAAAGTATATATGTGATGGCCTATTTTGGAACAATTTACATGTTTAATGTTTGTTCTATTAACTATAAAATATTTAAAATAAAATAAAATAATAATAAAACCCCAAAGGAATCCAATGCACTCAGATCTCACCATAGATTTTCATTGTTTTTTTTTTTTTTTTTTCTTCATTGATTTTGTTGACTCTGCAGTCTGCCTCCTTGCTTCTCTGTAAAGTTGCTTTGGTTTTGCTTTTGCATTAAAAAAAGTGTCACCATTTGCCTATTACATCCAGATTTTTTTTTTTAACAAATCAAGAAATATATACATAATTAAATGAACATTGAAAAAAAAAAAAAAGATGCCATCTCAAGCAACGAAAAAACACTAATCAACCACATATGCTGGTATTTTAACAGATATTTTGAAGGTTCAAAACTGTCATTCAATTTTATAGAATCTCATTATAGTGTGCATACTTTATATAAAGGTATTGTCCACTTTGGACTATTAGGACCTCATGATTTTGTTAATTTTCACACGTTTATATGTGAAATCGCCATCCACTAGATATTGTCCACTAATTAGATCAATTAGAGATCAGGGTAGGTTATAATTTTTATTTATTTTTTAACCGAACATCAACATCACCTAGTTAAAATATAGTCGGACGTCCCCATAAATATACATTTTGGATATTATTTTATTAGTTTGATTCATTAGAAATATACTAATACAATGTTCTACAAAAATTAATAAAATTCGTTTAATAATATCGTTACTTTGTCTCATTAACTAAAAGTTATAGTAACCCTAAAATTTCAAAACAAAATAAAATATTTAAAGTAATAATATTCACTTAAACATATATAATTTGAAGACTGATTGTTGATGTTGATACAAAGATTGAGCCAAATTTGAACAAATTTGAGGAATGAGGAAAAATAATTATTATTATAAAAAGAAGAAAAATAAAAGAAAAACGATTTTTTTCTACTTTTAATAGGAAATAAAACTAATTCTTTAATAAAAGTTTTTGTTTACAATTTTTTATTTATTTATTTTTTTTTTTAAAAGGGGGTGAGCCCACCCTAGCGTCCACACAGGTCCATCAATGACTACATGGTTTTATTCTTAAAAGAACTCTTGCGGGTCTAAGGCTAACTTTTGTTTGCTTATATCATAAACCAGTCTTGATTTCAACTAATACGAGAGAAACCCTCTAACAACACATTAATATTCAAACTTCACATGCACATTACACATCAATTATTAGTAGAGTTTATATATATATATGTATATGTACTTTCTAAGTATAGTTGATGATATACCTTTCTCTCTCCGTATTTTTTTCAAAATTAAAGTAATTTTCATAAGTGGTTCAGGCTCACATTTATCAACAAAGTTGAGATTCTGAGTTCAAATCCTCCCTCCCCGATTCAAAAAGAAAAAGTAATTTTTATAAAATACGATGACATGATTCCATCCCCTTAACTTGATTTTTGATTTTGTAATTAACAATAATGAAAGAGAGTTTAATATATAGTATAAACTTTCGAGGGCCTTTATATAATTCAGCTAAAAGGGGTCAATCATCAAGCCATGCACTCAAATATGTAGAGAGTAATGTGGTATTACAAAACAGCTCGTGTCTTTAATCTTAACAAGTGATTAGCATAAAAGTATGTTCACAAATCACAAAGTCACGACCACTACATACTTTAATGCGTAGACCTATGTCTAGTTTTAATAGGTGACTCGTTGGACTATTAAATTCATGTCTTCATTTTTGTTTAAGGGAGAAGCGCTTCTCCTTCAAACAGTATTTCTATTATCGGTTCGAACTGACAATAAATATATCAGGACGAAGAATGTGGACCACGGATTATGGAGAAGTTTTGATAAGTGCATACACTTTGAGTCAAAGTATGTAAATCTAATGGTCCACATTCTTCGTCCTAATATATTTATTTTCAGTTCGAACTGATAATAGAAAATCTACTCCTTCAAATATTGCTAATTATTTTTTTTTATTTTTTATTGTTTAACATTTTGAATATAATTAATACTACTCGTTCAATGTGATTTGATAGTAAATATCATTCGAAGTACAAATGGTCACCTAGCGTCGGGCAATATATTAAAATAATATTTGTATAGTGTTAGTGTGTTACCATATTAGTAGTAGTACTCCTTCTCTGCATTGATTCTAAACGGCAACGGCCAAGCAGCAAGTATAGAATAAATTATTAATATTTCCTTTTCTTAATCTCTATTATGCTAATAATTCAGCACTTAATTAATATAAGCTTACTTCAGATGATAGTGACAGATTAAGTTATATTTATTAAATAAATTTATAATATTTTAATTATATGATATGAGAGAATCCATATCGCATAGAGGGTTTAGATACTTTTAAATTTCCATACTTTTTTTTTTTTTTTGAAGTAATATAAATAAATATATATATATATCGTGTCATGACATTATGAATATATATACCATCATATTTTATATTATCAGTTCAAACTGACAATAAATATATCATGACGAAAAATGTGGACCACTAGATTTACATACTTTGACTTAAAGTGTATGCACTTGTTAAAACTTTTCCATAATCTGTGGTCCGCATTCTTTGTCATGATATATTTATTATCAGTTCGAACCGATAATAAAAAGATTATATATACCATTATCTTGTTATATGTTTTTTTAATGATTCATCTCATTTTCTATACGTGGGTTACAATTACTGTATAAGAAATTTATATTTTTGTTTTCTTTTTTGAGTTAGGGGCTGATTTGAACTATAACCTTAACATTCCGGCGAGACGTGTGTTTACCGTCCATACTAAATATGTCTTTGAACACTAAGAGATTTAGTACTTATATATATATAACAAATTTCAATGTTTAATTACTTTTTAAGTTTTACAAAAATAGCTAATAGGGGCATAGCTCAGCTGGTAGATGGACGAGCTTGGGGTTTGGGCAAATGACTCCCAAATTAGCGGTTCGAATCCTACCAATGGCGAAAGCTTTCAAAAAACATACATGGTCCCGAATTAATAGATATTGTCAACAAAAAAAAAAAACAAAAAATTGGAAGGACATATGCGGAAAATGTTCTTCTGATTTTGGTCCGATATTGACAGGTTCCAACAGTTCTATTATAAATTGCAATACTTCAAATATATATATATATATATATATATATATCATGAATATATATATATAATTCATGATATATATATATCAGAAATTCTATTATCAGTTCGAACTGACAAAAGTTATATCAGTTCCTTGCATGTGGGCCACTGGATTTAAATACTTTGACTTGGCTGTATGCACTTGTCAGTCAAAGTATTTAAATCCAGTGGCCCACATACAAGGAACTAATATAACTTTTGTCAGTTCGAACTGATAATAGAAAGACTGATATATATATATATATCATGAATTATAAATTAAAAAATCATCTTTAATGCAGTTTAGTGAATACAATCAACTACTAAAAATATATTAACCGATATGAAAAATATATTTAATAAAACTAATTGAAAAATATCTGATTCATGAATACGGAACTGTAACTCAACAATGACATGTCATATGCTATGATATCTTATCATATCGCATTCAGCAGCAAGACAGCAAGTTGTACACTTGTTTATCCAATTTCCTAACATGTGTCTATCTGCCAATAATACCATCAACGGAAATTATAATTATTTCTAATTTTCTATATACTACTGAACCACCTGTCAAAGCGCACCAGAGACCTGAGACTTAGTTTTCTTTTCAGTATTGGAAACAATAATTTATATATTTACGAATTAAATCTTATTAGAGCTAATTTCGATCGGTTAAAAGGTCATTTTCATGTTAACTTCAAATATTTATTTTAAAAATCATTTATATTATATATTTATATTCTTCTTTGTCTTAATCTCACCATTAAATAAAAATTAATCTGTGATTGAGATGTATAACAAATAACAAATTTGGATCTTTTCTTTTATTAATCTCAACTCTCAAGTTCAAAAAGAGAAAGGGTGAGAAATGGTGGAAAATATGTAGCAAAAACAATAGTAGAAATATATATATTTTTTTGAAATAAAGATATAAAATATATTTGTGGGGCATGTCATTTTCTCTATTTTCAATAACAAAAACTGAAAAACCCATCTTCCCTTCTCTTTCACTTATCACTCTCTTCGCTCTCTCTCTCTCTCTCTTTCCAAGAAACACACAGAATCTGCCATGATTCATACGATGAAATCTGTCAACTAAATTTACCCACTACTCCATATCTGAATCTGAAAAAGAGAATCATCCAAAACCCACAAGTCAAATTCTTTGAAACACACATACCATGGTTACTTACAACTCTTCCACGTCAGCTGGTGGAACTACTGGAAGCAGTAGCGGTAGTAGCTCATCGTCCTCCTCTGCTACCACCAAGCAGTCTGCCGACATCGACGGCTTTCTTGCCGGTGCCGGCTACAAGGTCAGGTCTTCAGAATTACACCACGTGGCTCAGAGGCTTGAACGACTCGAAACCGTCATGGTTAACTCTCCTGCCGATATCTCTTCAATCGCCTCCGACACCGTCCATTACAATCCCTCTGATCTCGCTACTTGGGTTGACTCTCTTTTATCTGAATTCAATCAGACGCCACTCTCTCTACCGTCCGATCTACCGGATTTTTCAGATATCATGGTTGGCCCTGCCGGAATCCCCATGGTCGTGAATAACAATAACTGTTCGACGGAACAGAGTCTTTGTCAGCAGCAGTTGACGGTTGTTACGGCGATGGAAGAAGATTCCAGTATAAGGTTGGTTCACATGCTGATGACATGTGCGGAGTTGGTGCAACGTGGCGAGCTCGTACTGGCTGGTTCGCTTGTTGAAGATATGAAAGTGTTGTTAACTCGTGTTAATACTGGTTGCGGCATCGGCAAAGTTGCTGGTTACTTCATCGACGCCCTCAACAGACGGATTCTCGGAGTCGGTGGCTCCATCTCCGGCTCAGCTTACGAAAACGAGATTTTGTATCATCATTTTTACGAGGCTTGTCCGTACTTAAAATTCGCTCACTTTACGGCTAATCAGGCAATTTTAGAAGCTTTTGAAGGTCATGATTGTGTTCACGTTGTTGATTTCAATTTGATGCATGGATTGCAATGGCCGGCTTTGATACAGGCACTGGCTCTTCGTCCAGGTGGACCTCCGTTCTTACGGTTGACCGGCATTGGCCCGCCGTCGCCGGACGGCCGTGATTCGCTCCGCGAAATCGGGTTGAGACTAGCTGAGTTGGCTCAGTCAGTGAATATCAAGTTCGCTTTTCGTGGCGTGGCGGCTTCGCGGCTGGAGGATGTGAAGCCGTGGATGCTTGAGGTTAGGTCTAAAGAAGCTTTGGCTGTCAATTCAATCATGCAGCTACATAAATTACTAGGTTCACCGATGGAAATGGTGTTGGGTTGGATCCGAAACTTGAACCCGAGGATTATGACAGTAGTGGAGCAAGAAACGAATCATAACCAACCGGAATTCCTGGACCGGTTCACAACAGCCTTACACTATTACTCAACTATGTTCGACTCATTGGAGGGTTGTTCGCTTCAGCCAGAGAAGGCTTTAGCCGAGATTTATATACAGAAAGAAATAGTGAATGTAGTGTGTTGTGAAGGTTCGGCGCGTGTAGAGAGACACGAGCCACTTGCTAAATGGAGGACTAGGCTTGGAGGAGTCGGCTTCAGGCCATTGCATCTCGGCTCAAACGCTTTTAGACAAGCTAGTATGCTATTGACTCTTTTCTCGGCTGAGGGATACTCTGTTGAGGAAAATGACGGTTGTTTAACACTCGGTTGGCATAGCCGCCCTCTAATAGCTGCTTCGGCTTGGCAAACATTACCGGACCTTGTCATCAATCATCACAGTAACAATAATAATATCTTGTAAATTCTTTATTTTTATTTTTTTTCTCTTTTTAAATTTTCTATGCTTATATGAATTTTTCACTTGAGGAAATATGTGTCGTTAATATTAAAGGTCGTCTCTGCATATATTACTTGATCTTGATAGGTCTCAACAGACCTTCTATCCATTTGTGACCGGCCCTCAAATTACTTGTCCATATAAAATTAATGTGTAAGAAAAGGAATATTATGTAAGTATAATGTTTTGATATATAAATACGAATCGAAGGAGATACCAATGCAGACTGAAATGGCCACGTAGGCCAGTAGACGGCAAGTGGGGTGTCACTCGAATGTACTCTCTAATTGAACATATTCTTGATATAGGTTAGAATGGAAGTGCATTATAGTTTCCAAGTTATAGACAATGGTTGAGTCATGAGTGGTGGTGTAGTACTAGTTTTCAATTTCTGTCTAATCGGGATATGAATGAATATTACTTATGACCAAGCACTAGCCTTATCAACCCAACCACCAAGTACAATTTTTTTTTTTCTTCTGTTTTTTCTACTATTAATTCAATGTTGTGAGTTGTGACAAATGTGAGTGGCATGTTTGCATGTGAGTCTCTGCAGGCAAATGTTAAAAGGAAAGGCTATTACACGGCAACGGGACCCCTCGCCGTAATTATAATGCGGCAGTGAGCAGAGAAGATGAGAACCTACATACATATGGAGGGGATGGTCACATGACCTCTTTTTTTCCAGCTATATATCTTTCGATAATATGTGCCACCTAAAAAGTTTTGCCGCTAACACATTTACATCGTGTCACCTTCTTATGTTCATAGTCCTCGTGTCAAGATATAGATGGAATGTGTGTAACAAACTTGAAGTTCTAATCTTGTATACAATTTTATCCAAGTTATTTTTTTTATTTTTTATTTTTAAGTTTAATATTATATTTCAATAATAAAACTTTAGATTTTAAAGTTATTAATAAATTTTTCGGAATCTAAATATATATATATATACAATTTTTTTATTATCAGTTCGAACTGACAAAAGATATATCAGTTCCTTGCATGTGGGCCATTGGATTTAAAAGATGCTTTGACAAGTGCATACAGCCAAGTTAAAGTATTTAAATCTAATGGCCCACATGCAAGAAACTGATATATCTTTTGTCAGTTCGAACTGATAATAGAAAAATTATATATATATATATTTTCTATTATCGGTTCGTCATGGCAATAAATATATCATGACGAAGAATGTGAACTACTAGATTTACCTATTTGACTCAAAGTGTATGCACTTGTCAAAACTTCTCCATAATCTATGGTCCACATTCTTTGTCTTAATATATTTTATATTAGGACGAATATAAAGACTATATATATATATATATATAATCCGGAATCCGGATAAGTATTGATAGAACCAGTGTGTGTTTGGTATGGAATTTGTAAAGGCCAAAAGCGTTTTTTTAATGCTAGAAGCTGTTTTGAAGTCTTTTTTGGTTGTTTAGTAAAAATCAAAACAGTTTTTTTAATATATGAATTATCTCAATTACCTTTTATAAAAGTTATTTTATATCTACTAGGAGAAGCCCAAAATTTGAGTTTTCCTAAAAAACTTTTTAAAATTTTTTTTTTTTATAGCTTTTTAAAAACCTATGAATTGTCTCAACTATCATTTATAAATTTTAGATATTCCACAATAGCTCTTTCATTATAAATACATTGTCAACACTTTTTTGTAATTTACACAACTAAAAGCTATTTTTTTAAAAATGCATTGTCTATACTATTTTTATAATTTATACAACCAAAAGCTTTTTCTGTTGAAAACTCTACCCAATAAAAGTTTCATTAGTAAAAGATTTAATCTATAAGCTACACTTAAAATGTAATACCAAACCCCAAGGGGTGGTGCTGCTGGTCACTAAGGCGAGCCGTAAACTCGGATATTCTGGGTTTGATCCCTGGTAACCACGTTTCTCTTGGGGCCACTGGAGATTTACCCGGCTGTTAACTTTAGGGTCTCGTGGGATTAGTCGAGGTGCGCGCAAGTTGGTCCAGATATCCACGGATTAAAAAAAAATAATTAAAAAAAAAATGTAATACCTAACAAACCCTCACTGTATTACTGAGGTGGGTATAGGATTTCAATTCTCGATGGTTATATATTTAAAAAGTGAGGACTTTATGGTTTTTAGATTCCCAATTCCGCGTACAGTTTCACGTGGTTTTCTCTTGGTTTTGGATCTCCTGATTAAACAAAGTGGGCCATTAGTGGACAGGACCACCAATGTAGCAAGTAGCAACGTTCACGTCTCAAATGGGTGCCACGTGGCAACAGTAATGTTAGCTTTCGTTCTCAATCTTTACCCAGGTCAATTTGTGGTGAAGTGAATGGTGACCTGTCTTAAATAAAAGGATACACCATTAAAATGAACCATCAATCCCACGGGTCCCACTATACCTTAGGACTTTCGAGAGACTTTGTGGTCCTTCCACCAAACGGTCCACACTCCACACCCACATCTACTATAGAATTTGAAGTTAATGCCTAATGCACTTTAAATCTTACGTCCTTTCGATTCTATATGTTTTTAATCAAATCTTTTTTGCTCTCCCAAAATCTACATAGGAGGATAAAAAGGAAAAAAAATTCATGGATTCAATCGCTTATATTCCATGAGTAATTCTTAACAACCCAGAAAAATTCATCTAAAATCATGAGGTGTTTACAGTAAAAATAAAAATATTGATACGGTGCTTAGGCCTTAGGGTGTGTTTGCTAGGGATGAAAAGGGAGAGGAAATAAAAGGGTGGAGAGAAAAGGGAGAAGAAAATGGGGAAATATGTGTATGGTATGGAGAGAAAAATGGAAGGAAGGGAAAAGTGGAAGGAAAAAAATCATAGGTGGGACCCACAAATTTTAATTTTCTTAAAAATGGAAGGAAATTGGAGGGAAAAAGGGAAAGCTTTTGGGGTTGATTTAAAATTACAAAGTTGTCTATTTTTTAAAATATATAAAATATAATATAAGGGTAAAATAGTAAAATTGATAAAAAAGATCTTTTCTTTCCTTTCTATTTAGTAAACAGCTCGAGGGAAAATTATTTTTCTTTTCTTTCCTCATGTTTTCTATCCCTCCAAACCTTTCTATCTTTCCTATTTTTTTTCCTCCCTACCAAACACACCCTTAATTGGCTATTGTACTCTACTCACTATTTGATTTCACTATAATGAATCATTTGTCGTATCAATTGGATTAAATTTTAGAACAATTTTTTTTTTTTTTTTTACTTATATTGCATTATTTAGATTACATTTACGAAGGGGTCATAATTAGAGATATAAATCGGATCAGATCTAATCCGATATCGGATCGGTTATGGAATGGGGAAATTATAGTTCAGATTCAAATAATTCGGATTGGATTATCGGAATTCGAATCCGATATTTAAAAAGATTTATAAGATTTTTTTTTTAATCTTAAAATCTAATACTCTTTTAAAATAAAAATAAAAATAAATAAATAAATAAATAAAATAAAATAAAATAAAAAAAAGGTTCTTTTCAATGAATAATTGAAGTCTTACCAACTAATAATCTTAAATAAAATCTATTATTTTTTAAAATGTTACCTCAAACGAGTCATATATCCATGATAGTCATAGTCATGAATTGAAATATAGTTTTATTACTTAATATGATTTAGCAAGTGGATGAGTCATGGAGCTTGTGAGACACCAAGAAATGTTTAACATAAATCATGTTGGAATCTAAAACAAAAAGTATGTGGTATCTTTATAATTCTTTTGCCCTCATTAGTAATTTTAATTAAGGTTAAAATTGTCATTAAAATTTTAATTAAGGTTAAAATTGTCATTAACAAAAAAAATTAAAATAGAGTGTAATTCCAAATAACATCTCTAATAATAATGTTTACCAAATATATTTTTTTGTAATTTTTTTTTTATAAAGTTTTTATTCTTGAAGTGAGTTTGCAAAACACCCATTTCTTATTGGATAATGTTACACATCCAACCTTTTTGTCCAACCCCTGATGTGTCAGTTGGTGAGTGGATGCACATTAATAATGATTTATCCATATATCCACTCACCAACTAACACATCAGGGGTTAGACAAAAAGTTGGACAAAAATGGTTGGATGTCTACCATTGTCCTATTCTCTCCCTTGTAGTTTGCAATATTCTCCAGTCTTCCCCTGTAGTTTCAAAATTCTCCAATTGGGAAATTGGAGAATTTTGAAACTACATGGGAGAGACTGGAGAATACTGCAAACTATAAAAGGGAGAATGATAATTTCCCAAAAAATAAATAAATCAAAAGTTTAAACTCAGGCATGTGATTTTATATAATATATTATATATCCTAAAGGTAATTGCCCCGTTGGCTATCGGTTTTGATTTTTATTTTAAGTATTGTGATTTGTGAATCTTATTTTTGAAAGACTGAACCTTGTTACGTATGTATTCGTACGTAAGTAGGTTATTTTAAATTAAAATTATTATTTCTTCAAAAAAAAAAAAATTATTATTGTTATAATAAATAAAGAAATGTCCAATTTTATCTTTAACTTAGAAGAAAATATATTCCTCATTTGACTTCCTATATTTCATGAACCGGTCTAACCTATATATATATATATATATATATATATATATATATATATATATGTTTTTTTTTTACCAGTTTTTCATTTAAGCAATTTCATTCCTATAGTTAAATTCTTCTTATTCTTCAGTTCATCTATCTAAATAATTTCTGATACGTGATTACTAATCAATAAATATTTTGGGTTTTTTCAATTTTTTATTTATTTATATTTGTTATTTTCTTAGGCTATCAATATAATTTCTTTAATGGATTTTTCTTTCAAAAAAATATATGATTTTGTTACATTTATTATACTAGTTTGTTATTTAAATGTTTATTTATTTAAATTAGTTCGATTTTTTTATTATTTGATCTTCAGATGAGAAAGCAATCGACAATCGATGGATATTTTAAAAGAATTAAAACCATAGAAGTTGATTCACCTTCGTCAACATCTAATATTAATATTGCAGCTTCTAAAAATCAATCCACGGAATCTCCAACAAATGATATTAAACAAGATAATAAAGCTTTAGAGCGTAACATGGGATTACTTCGAAAAATATGGGATTATCCCGTCATTGAACGTGATGAAATTCGTCGAGCTTATATTAAAGTTGGTCTATTCCAACCCATTCTTGACCATTATAAAGAATCTGGACTAGATTTAAAAGAGCGACAAGTTCCATTTTGATTTATAAAGCTAGTGTCTATTTTATTTATTAATTTATTTGATATACCATTACATATGAGACTAGACGCTATTACATTTGTTTTTTTTAATAACTTAGTTTTTAAATATTAGGGGGAATTGCACAAACATCCCCTGAGGTTTGATAGAATTGCACGAATATAGCAGTTTTGACCATATACGCACAAACTTCCCTCAACATTTGAAAATTGTTGCACAAACATCCCCTACCGTTAGATGGATCCGTTAGTCAATGGTCAAATGTGTACTCTATATTTTTATTTTAAACATTATTAAAAATTCAAAAATAAGATAAAAATATATTAAAAAATCTTTTAGAAAATATGAATGTATCTTAAATCAGAAAGTTGGAAAAAAAATTCATCTTCAAAAAAAAAAAAAAATTGTTTGTGCAATTCCCCCTTGATTTTAAATAAATTTAAAATTTAAAAATTATTTATTATTAAATTGTTTAAAAAACTATTTTTTTATTTGTAAAGATGATTTTTTTTTCCAGGTTTCAGATTTAAGATACATTCATGTTATCATTTAAAAAAAAAATTATCTTATTTTTTAATTTTTTTAGTTTATTTAAAATAAAAATAAAGGGTATTTTAGACTTTTTACACTGTTGACCATTGACTAACGGAATTATTTAACGGCAGGGGATGTTTGTGCAACAATTTTCAAATGTTGAGGGAAGTTTGTGTGTATATAGCCAAAACTGCCATATCTGTGCAATTTTCATCAAATCTCGAGGGATGTTTGTGCAATTCCCCCTAAATATTAATATATTTGTCTAGTGTTAATTTGAATAAACGATATGAAGTTGGTTCGATGATAAACCTCTCACATTTGCACAACGAGGTTGTAGGTTCGAGTTCGAGTTCTCCCTCTTCCCCAAAAAAAACATTGACTTACATTGTAATACTTGAAAAAAAAAATTGAATATATTTTTTGGTCTCGGCCCCCCCAAAGCAAAAATCTTGGCTTTGCCCATGTCCATCAGAGTAGATATCCGGGCTTATAATGCTTAAAAAAAAAAAAAACAATTTTGATTGATTATATTTATGATACATTCCAATACTTTTTAAATTTTAGAAATACCAATATAAATATATAATAAATATCTCTTGTATTTTTAAGAATATCAAAAACATTTATGATATTTCCACCATAATTCTATTAAATTTGAATTTGATATTTTTATCAAAATTGCTATTTTCTTCAGCAATGGAAGAGGGTAAGCCTAGTTTTAAGATCCGAGATAAACCAAACCGAACCTAATCTCAAATACATGTGCGAGTTGATTCACCTTGTTAGAACGAGTCAATCTGATTAAAAAAAAATTGGATTTATGTGATTCGGATACGATTTTGGCTTGCCATAAACCGAACGGAAACCGAAAAAATGGAGTAAATATTAGGGGTAATTACCCTAATGGCCATCAACTTTTGCCACCACTATCAAAATGACCACCAAATGGGGAAATGGATGGAAAATGGCCATTTTTGGCAAACATTGTTACACTAATGGCCATTCCATCTATTTCCATCCAATTCCATCCAATGAATGGCATTTTGGTAAATAAGGGGATGACATTAATTTATTTTAGATGTTTTTTGGAAATCAATTTTTTCTTTTGTTTTTTGAAACAAATTATTATATTTAGTGTGTACATATACATATAGCATATCTCAAACATATATATATATACACATATATATTTCTTTTCAACTTATCTCAAATATATTTTTTAGAATTTTTAGATTTTGTAACCTTAATCTTTTCAAAAAAGAATATATATATATATATATCTTTTCAACTTATCTCAAATATATTTTTTAGAATTTTTTGATTTTATAGCCTTAATCTTCTCAAAATATATATATTTCTTTTCAACTTATCTTAAATATATTTTTTAGAATTTTTAGATTTTGTAGCCTTAATCTTCTAAAAAAAGAAATACATATATATATATATTTGTTTGAGATATGCTATACGTATATACACACTAAAAATAATTATTTGTTTCAAAAAATAAAAGAAAAAATTGATTTCCAAAAAACATCTAAAATAAATTAATGTCATCCCCTTATTTACCAAAATGTCATTCATTGGATGGAAATGGATGGAATTGCCATTAGTGTAACAATGTTTGCCAAAAATGGCCATTTTCCATCAATTTTCCCATTTGGTGGCTATTTTGATAGAGGTGGCAAAAGTTGATGGCCACTAGGGTAATTACCCCTAAATATTATATTTGGAGTTGTAGTATTATATATAAACAACTTATAATATTTGAATATTTTATCAATAGGGAAATCAATCAAAGGCCTAACATGCCCATATATAATTTAAACAAGGGTAAATTACACTCACACCCTTAAGGTTTGAGGCAAAGACACTTAGATGGAAAATTTTAGTTATTCTACACTAACACCCCTGTATTGTCGAAAATGCCCTTGTATAATAATAAAAAATAAAAGTTTTTTTACACTAACACCCAAAGGCATTTTGGACCTTACAATGGTCAAATAGGGGTGTGAGTGTAGAATAACTAAAATTTTCCATCTAAGTGTCTTTGCCTCAAACCTTAAGGGTGTGAGTGTAATTTACCCTTTAAACAAATATGTAAAATGTTAAAGGCCCATAACTGTTGAATCAAACCAGGAAAAGCACATTCGAGTTCAATCGAGTAAATTTGATTTCCTATGGTACTGGCTATAGCATACAAGTAACAATGTGCAGGTGCAAGAAAGGAGAGTCTGATAAATAAAATGACTATAGACGATGAAAGTTCCGTGTACGTGGGAGGACTACCTTGTGACGCCACCGAAGACAGCATAAGCAGAGTTTTCGATCTCTACGGTGCCGTTGTAGCTGTTAAGGTTAACTCTCATCTAGGGTTTCTTCAATGTTTAATGTTTGTTTCAATAAACTAATGAATATGCTGCTGCTGCTGCTGTTTTCTCTTATTGATGCTTAATACTGTTGGAAATTCATAATCAGTTTATTGCACAGAGAGCTCCATTTCTATTTACTGGATTCTTTGTTTATTTTTATTAGTCTACTTTTAATTTTCAGAGTAGGTCTTTTGGAACTGATTTTGGGTAATCTCCCAGATGGAATGACATGATTATATTTTCATTTTTACAAGCTATATAAATCAGTTATTATTATAATTTCTTTCTAGGAGATTTGAGCTAGTGAATTAGTCTGAGTGCCCAGCTGTTAACTTTATAATCCGGAAAACTCAATTTTCATAATTTTCTATGATTTCTCTTGTGGTTTATTCTTGTTATTTGCAAGAAAATAACCATGTTGGTTTGAGTTCATAAGTAATGAAGGTTTTATTAGCTTTATTTTACATGATAATCATTTATCTTTTAATACATTTGCTGCAGATTGTTAGTGATCGTGCAACAAGGGGAAAATGCTATGGCTTTGTTACTTTCACAAATCCTCGATCGGCTATTGATGCCATCAATGACATGAATGGCAGGGTATGCTTTTTCTTCATTAATCTCTTAATGGGTAAATTTCATTCGCTTCCCTTAGGATTGTTCTAAAATATACTCAAACCCTATTGGTTTTAGAAATTCGTGTGAAACCTCCCCAAATAAGTGTCTGAGGCCTCCTCTGAAGTTCAAAAAATTATTAAATCCTTCCTCTGCAGGGGAGGTCACTTCCATTTTGGTGCATAATTCAGTTTAAAATTAAATTTAATGAAGATATCTGACATCATGAAACCATGATTAGACTATTGAAGGGCAAGTTGTGAGAGTTAGTGAAGTTACAACCCGAGGTGGGAAGTCAAACATTGGTCGAGACCGTTTTCGACGTAATGACTGGGATAAAGGTCGAGATCAGGAAAGGAATGATGATCGTTACAGGGGCAGGTTTCGTGATCAGTACAGTGACAGACCCAGAGAGCATACTCCATCTCGTGACCATGACAAAGACAGGGTAAGAGGATATGAGCATGTGCGTGATCATGATGCATCAAGGGAGCATTTATCCAATAGAGATCGAGACAGAAATCTGGAGGAGAATGAGCAAGGACACCGTAGGAGCCTTGACCAGGATTTAGAAAAGAGGTTTGAGTTAGATAAAAATCAAGATAGAGACATTGATGTAATAGATGGTTATTGTAGAAGTGTTGATGAAGACAAAGACTATTCGTCAAGGAAATATGATGGGTTAGTTACCCTTTATCTTTCTCTCTTCCTTTGACATGATTTTTCTTCTTCTTTTTTTCTTTTAAAAAAATTGCTTGTCATCGAAGGCCAATTAATGGATAGTTATTGACTGCTGTATATTCTAGATTGGCCCAAGTAGTATCATTCTTTGCTAACTTAGTATCAAGGATTACTTTACAAAATTGCACATGATACAGCTACTGTAGTATATAGTTAATACAAATGGCCTGTGTAGATCATCCTTGCCCCCCTGCAGCTTTAAAGGAATTAAAGTAATTGAAAAAAAAAAGAACATTATTGTGAATCTTTAATAAAGTTAGCTTTCAATTTATAAGGCCATTTTAGCCTCTAATGAATTGTTTGCTGCACAATGTAGTTCTTGCAGAGAGAATGTACTCAATTATTTGAGGGAAAAAACAATCCGTCAGTTTTAAGTCACATATTGTTTCTCCATGTTTTAATTAGTTTTATTGTCTTTAGTAAGAAGATATTTTTTTTTGTTAAAAAAAAATCTCCATAAAGTGAATTAACTAAAAGGAATGCCTCAACAGTTGTGGGGCATGCTTTGAATTTATTTCCTCCGTTGGTCACTTAGCACTTTCTGTCTGATAGAGTTTAATTGAAGAACTTGTGGAGCCATAGGTTGAGAAACCTACTATCTTAGGCATAGTTTTATGTTTAACCTGGGGACACATTGAGAACAATTTAGGAGTTAGGACCATTCACCATTTTCCATACTACTGTAAATTAAGCATGACTTGAAATGACTAAACTGGTCTGCTCAAGTTTTCAGAAGAGGGGTAGTCATACAGTAGATTTAGCTGAAATGTGCCGTTAATGACTTGAAAGACCTTGGAGTCAGTTGGATTTTTGAAGCACTTATGTTATGGTCTTATACTCTTATGGAAGGATTTATGCAATGGTCTTGAATATGTTTATGACCAAATATAAAACTAATATGTAATTATTGGTTAATTTTAATATATAGTAATTCCGGGGAAGGATGAATTAAGTTAAGGACATTGAATTATAGTATTTATTCCATCTTGATAGTCAAATGGTGTTTTTTTTAGTAGCTGGGTCGATATCCTATACCAGTTGAATATAATTGGGCATGGGCTGTGTTTGTATAGAATTAGTTGAGGACATCATTGTCTCTTGAGATGCTGTTGGCAGTGAATCACTTTAGTTTTATGCACCAGTGTTGGAGTTTCATTTTGCCATTCCTTTTCTTTTGGCAGTTCTGCAATTAACAACCAGCATAATATGGACCTTTCATCAAATTCAAGCGATGATTACAGTGATGAGGTAATTTAATCATGTTAGGCTCGGTGAATGTCTGCATTTGTTTGCATAATGTTAGTTTTGCAGCCCTTCTGCTTTTATTCATTACGTTTTATTATCAGGTTAAACAACAACTGGACACATCAATTCAAAGGCGTGAAGAACTAAAACAAGAGGTTTGCCATCTCTAAAGGATTTGAATTAAGATATAACATTATGAAGTGCATGTATTATTTTATTTGTCATGTAAACTGTACTCCAATCAGTCATACCCACACTGTAGAATGGAGTCAGGTTATTGACCTTTAATGGGTTCTCAAACCTGCAAAGCTGTTCTTCCAGCCTTTATTGTTAGTGGCATTTTGTTCTTTTAGTTTTTTTGGTTGTTATTTCATTCTTGTGTTTACAAAAAGAATAACCTCTATGCTGTTTCTTTTTCAGATTTCTCAGATGGAAGTGAGGTTAGATGAAAAACAGCAACATGTTTTAGGCTTGCAGAAAAGATCTAAGGTAGTCTATTTGTAAGGACATTGCACTGATTTTTTATCTCATGTATGTTAGATTATCTTCCTAGAACTACTCCAATTGATTCAGTTTGGTTCATTTTGTGCACTTGGAATTTGATGGTGGTGCAGAAACTGGAGGATGCGTTGATTAATGCAAAGAAGCTGTCTTCACACCGCCAGAAGCAGTTGACCAAGGTAATTATTATAGTGTTGCCAATTGGCTATAAGAAACTGTGCTGATACTGTGTTTATAATTTGCAGCTCTATAATTGTTTTATGGAAGTAAAGGAGTACACTGGAAAAGTTAAGAGCTGTGAACAGGAACTTCAGGTCAGCCTCTTCAATTTATAAAAATTATGTGTATGCATCCATGCAATATCACATTGATAGTATGCTCTGCAGTCAGGTTTATTATCTTAAAATCCCATATTGCTGTTTCTCACTAGCTTTCTGTGTGATTTTCTGGTTCTGGGCCAACTCTCCCACCATATTAGGGTACATATCCCAAATGTAGTCATGCACTGGACTTGCATTTTCCTTTCGATGAATTGGTCTATGGCTGTTGTAGTTGTGTGGTCTTGTGATGGTGTTTCCCTTGTCTAGGTTCATGTCACTCCCAAGTAATTTGAAAAATATAAGCAAATTGGCTCTGATAATGAAAGGGTAAACCATCGTGCATATAAAATACTAATCCGTGTACCTTTTACTTGTAGTCTATTGTTGATGCGGTAATGATAGAAAGTGACATGGGTGATGAGTTGGTGATAAATGGTGATGCGTGATTTTATCTTCATTGGGTTTTTGTGGCTGAAGTGCACTGTCCTATAATCTTCTTAGTGTGGAGCTTTGGCTTTCGGCAAAATGGTTCATATATTTATGTAGATATCTGTAGATGAGTAGAGGAACAGCTCCTACTTGAGATGTTAATATATAATCTATTCCTCAGTTCATGATGCTGTACAATTTGTTTTAGTTAGATCATTTTCTAGCTCAAATTTTATCGAAATGGATGATTCTAAGCATTGCTGATACCCAGAGGCTTAATTGGTCAGATGTAGTCATAACTCATAATGCATCTCTGCATTCTTTTTTGTTGATTTGTACTCCTCTACAACTTGATGGCAGTAAGGTTGTATGGAAATTTGATTAGGAAGCATGTTGGGCTTTTAACATATATCCTCCACATTGCATAGATGTGTTAAATGTATGTGCCACTCAAGGGTTTCGGTCTGGGGCGAAAATCGAAAATTTGTTCGGGGCATGGGTTGGGTATGAGACACCTTTCCCCGACCAAGTTTCGGGGTATGGGGCATGCTGATCCAACCCTAATTCAAGTTTCGGGGTATGGGGCATGCTGATCCAACCCTAATTCGATTTGTAGCCATCTCTAGATTATTATCCCAGCTCTAAGAGGCCTCTAAAAGGCCAGGGAATGTAGTGATTCATCTTTCTTGTGTTTTGTCTTTAATCTTTGAAACATAATGAAGTTTTACTTTTTGTGATAAATTACTTGAACAAAATTATTTCAAGTTATCTTTAACTTTATAATGTCATATTTAATAGCAAATGTTCACAGGGATGCTTCATCTATTTTTTTTGTTGGATAAAACAGGACAAAGATTCATCTTAGACAGTGCTAATACTGGAAAGTTATAATTTACATAATGAGATTTTCATTTTGGTCCCTAAGATTTCAGGAATGTCATGTTTTTTTCTTGAATTTACCATATTGGTTTCTTTGGTCTCCAATTTTTCTGAAATACATCAAAATAGTCCTTCCGTTAATCAACAGCAAAATTAACATACTCGTATTTTTGTCCTTTCAAGCAAATAGATAAAGTGGAGACACGTGACCTAAATTTTTACAAAATTAAAACTTAATAAAATATAAAAAGTGGACACATGGAAAAAATGAAAGGTACAAGTTTTAATTTCTTCAAATTAAAATTAAACTCTTAAGTTATAAAGCTATTATTAAATTTCTTATTAATATCCCATAAATTAGTGAAAATTGCCAAAAATGACAACATAAATAATATATTATATGAAATTTGTTTTAACCATATACGAAGTTTTAATCAGTGTTCTAATAAATGTTAGGCACTAGTTGGGCGGGAGCCCAGCGCCTAGACGGCCGGGAATCTATTTTGTTTTTTTAGTTATTTTTCCTACATACAAAACCAATGTTCAATCTCTTAAAAAAAAAATTCAATATTCACATTTTAAATAATGTAACTAAGATATAAAAACGATTTTGACTCCGTCTAAACCGATTAATCGGTAAAATCGGCCGACAAATTGGTAAAATCGCCCGTTTTTTTACCTGCGGCCTAATACGGCCGATTTTGTCCTAATTGAGACGGTCGGCGGTCACCTAGGTGCATATTTTCGAACACTGGTTTTAACCATTAAAAACACATTGTAAAAAAAAAATTAAAAGAAAACTACCATAACCCCGACTTAGGAAAATTCCCTGCAATATCTTTTCTATTTTATTTCTTCCTTTTGCAAAAAAATGATAATAATAATAATAAAAAAAAAATACATCTTGGAGAAAAACGTGACATCTTAGATAAAAACGTACAACACTAACTTTTTTAAAAATAAAAAATTACTGAAAGTGATCCTCTAAAACCTTATTTTTTAAACTTTTGATTATCGAAACATCCCTCTAGTAGGAGTGTTTCGGTAAAAGCTTGAAACATTATTTTTGGAAAATGAACTTTGCCTCTATGGAGCTTGTGCCAGTGATGCGCCTTGGCGCAGCATTGCCTGGGCATGTGCTACCTAGGCAACACACCCAAGTGGTACTGTTGCTTCATTGAGCGGCACATTCCCATGTGGCGTCGTTGATGGGCAACACCGTCTCCGGGCAGTGCTTGCCGCATTATAGGTGGGAAGGGAGGAGAGAGAGTTTGTGGGTGTTTTTATATGGGGCTATATGTCAAAAAAAAAAAAACATGGTTATTAACCGTTAAACTTTCTTATGTGGTTAAAAACAAATGTCTAATGTTTCTAAGGGTTGTTTCTGATTTTTTTTTTTTCCCATATTGTTTTGTTAGATTTGAACGTATTCAAAATTCATTAAAAATATCAGGCCATTTGAATGAAATATGAAGATAATACATTCATAAAGTACATGTACAGTGATGTAAAAATATTGTATGTTCACGGGATAATATTGGTCCAATGCTATGACCTCTTCCTTGCATCATAAGGTTGTGGGTTCAAGTTACGTCATTTTTCTACACGATGCAAATTAAGTTTGTGTTGAAATAGGTTAAGATAACAACAGGTCAACAAACGTATAACTTTAATAAAACATAATATGTTGAAAATTCGAGTCTTGAATGAGACTCTAAATGTAGCTTTTATTAATTAGAAGTAATCTTTTGGTAAGAGGCCGACCAAAGTGATTCTAATTCTATTCTCCACTGCCCATGCATTTCATGACTCAGATGCTATATGCACTCTCTATTCTTATCTTTAGTCAAAACTCCTTTTTTACTATTTGAAAAGACTTCTGATTCTGTGCAAAAACTCTCTTTTTTTTTTTTTTTTTTTTTTTTTAATTTCATAAATCCATTTCAAGTAGCTATATATTTGAATGTTTTCTATTTTTCTACTTTTTAATTAATATTATTTGTCATTATTTTTGCAATTTAATTTATCAAGTAATGCATATGGAAACATTAATATATATATTTTTTTAGAGATCACACTCTAATAAGTAAATTGGAATTGAATTATATAAGTACGACAATATTAGGGTTAACTAAGTGATATTTATCTTCTTCTTCTTTTTGACAAAAGAATTAATACTTTTATTAAAAAAATTATTCATTATTATTATTTTTTTTTGTTTTTCTAATTAATAAAACAATTAATTTTGAGGTATTTGTAGTTGAATTACAAATTTTTGGATTCAATTTTATCAAAAAATATTTTGGTTTCAACTTTCAAAGGAGTTTCCTTTTTTGAGTTCATTGTCAAAAATGACCCAAAGAGTGAAGTTTTTGTTTATAGCCAATTATACATGAAATGAGAGGAATATCGTAGGCGTGAGGGGCATACATGACAACCTCATCTCAATATGACAATATCTAATCTTGCTGTTGACTCTTTTGATTATACAAAAAGCTTATAGTTTATTGTGGCCCAATTAGAATTTTGTCAGATAAGGATGAAAGTATATAACATTCATCAAATTTTGGATATTCATTATGGATTTGTGAAGACCAATACTTGGATATTTTCAATATAATAATTCCTTTTTTCTTTTCTTTTTCATTATTAAAAAAAATAAATAAATAAATAAATAAATAAATAAAAATAAAAATAAATAAAAAATAAAAAAAATAAAAATAAAAATAATAAAAAAAACCTAAAAAGAAATATATATCTTGATATATAAGAATGAATTAGCATCTAAAGAATTCAAACACAAAACAGCAAAAAAATTAAAAAATGTTCGGATGCTTTAATTTATATGTTAAATAGAATCTATCCTAAATGAATTATAAGAGAATTTAGTAGAACAATAGGTTTCTGATGAACAATAACAAATTAAATTACAATCGATTATTCTCATGGAGAAACTCTCACGCCCACAAATGTGACCATCAATGGCTTTCCGCAAAGTTAAATTTATTAGAATATTTCATATAATGCTATATGTTCAAGTCTTTCTTTAATATTATATATGTTTAATAGAAATTCTATGCTTCTCTTTTGAATAGATTTTTGGTAAATTATTGGATTCACAAGAATAGTATCTTCTCTTATTATATCTCTTTTCATTTTTGAAAAACTTTGTTGATTATTCTAAGTATCTACACCATTCTCAACTCTCAAGTCACACCATATATATATATATGTAGAAATTCTATTATCAGTTCGAACTGACAAAAGTTATATCAATTCCTAGCATGTGGGCCACTGGATTTAAATACTTTGACTTGGCTGTATGCACTTGTCAGTCAAAGTATTTAAATCCAGTGGCCCACATACAAGGAACTGATATAACTTTTGTCAGTTCAAACTGATAATAGAAAGACTGTATATATATATATACACACACAATAATTTTCCTATTGTCAGTTCGTCCTGATATAAAATATATCAGGACAAAGAATGTAGACCATTAGATTTACATACTTTGACTCAAAGTATATGCATTTGTCAAAACTTCTCTATAATCTATGGTCCACATTCTTTGTCCTGATATATTTTATATAAGGACGAACTGACAATATAAAAACTATATATATATATATATACAATTTTTTTATTATCAGTTCGTCCTGATATAAAATATATCAGGACAAAGAATGTGGACCATTAGATTTACATACTTTGACTCAAAATGTATGCACTTGTCAAAAATTATTCATAATCTAAAGTCCACATTCTTCGTCCTGATATAAAATAGAAAGACTATATATATATACATATAAATTAATTGAGTTCTCACATTTTTATACCATTAAAATTCAAGTTATTAAGTTTGTGTTAGTCTTGCAAAATTAACACAAAAAATATTATATTTTTCTCTATTATTTAAAAAAAAAAATAGTATATCAATATAGTAAATATGTTTTAAAATGTTAATTTTTGTCTTTAAGTAAATTCTTTACGTAAAAATCACAAAAAAAAAAAAAAAAAAAAAAAAAAAAAAATCAAGTTATAAAACTTTAATGATTCAAAAATTTGTATTTCAACCAAAGTGAATGGAATTGACTAGATAATAAATTCTTTGTTTAGAAGAAGTAAATTTATTCTTTTTAATTTCATATTAGGCGATCAAATCTATTGTTTTGTCAACTAATTAAATTCAATCAAAGCCTTCTAATTAAAACAAAATATAAGATATAGATTCTAATAGTATTTAAACATGATTTTTTTTGTTTTTTTTTTAAAGAGATTTTAATATGGTTTTTACTGTAATTGATTCAGTAATAGAATAAACTCATAAAGCAATTAAATTGTTAAATGCATGTTATAAAGTAAAAAAAAAAAAAAAAAAAAAAAAAAAATTAAGACTTTAACGAACATGCAAGGGAATAAATGTGGCTTGAAAATTCGGAGGATGGTGGTGGTCCTTATATCTGGGCTTTTTTTTTTTTTTTTTTTTTTTTTTACAATAAAGGACATTTGATAGACTGGTAAAAGTAGTTGATAGGCTGTTTGCTGTGCTTCACTTTTTTGGCCCATTCAACAACCCCTGGGATAAAATTCAAAAAAAAAAAAAAAAAAAAAAAACCCTAGATTTTTTGTAGATTTTTAAATTTGCTACGAATACGAATGGATTAGGAGTTGATCAGACCTACCAAAATTAATCATTACATGCGCGTAAATGAACGTGATGAAATTTGAACTCCGTCTCTAATGTTGATGGGAAAATGCACACCAGTTAAACTAAAATAAATTTTAAAAAAAAATTGTAGACTCTACTCTTATCTCCTCAAACAAACTGATTTTAATATAAAATGCAGCTTTATTGGTAGCATTGTATATGCATTAATATTGAGATTGAATTGTTATGGTCACGTTGCATTTGCATGTTATTTATTATAGTTACAATTTTTAAATCAAAAAGAGGAGTTGTAATAATAATTTTTTTTAAAAAACATTTATGAATTTTAGAAAGTTTTTAAATGATTTTCAAAAAGTTTTAATATATATTAAAAAAAATTCGAAATTATCCTTAGTCATCTGCATTTTCAGTCATGTTTAGAAAGATGGTAATGAAGTTTATACTTGATGCCAGAATTTTGTCCAATGTTATCTTAACAAACATGTATGCATGGATTCTCCAACTGTGTACAAAGGATCGACAAAAACAAAAAACCTTCAGTGAGTTATTATTTGATAATACGAGGTTGGTCCATCACACCTACATCATGAGGTTACGGATTCGAGTTTAGTTATCTCGATCCCTAGCTCCCCAAATATTGAATTATTGTAATATTTCAAATATATATATATATCTATAAATAAGATTATGTAATGTATATATAATTTATAATTTAAAAATCAATACCACAATTCACAAATAATAATTTCTTTTATATATATATATATATATATATATGATAGGATTTTACTAGATAGAACTTAAAATTAACATGTCCATGTCCATATATAGAGTTTTTTTATTATATACCACATGACATGCATAGATACAGTCCAACAATTTTTTTTTTTTCTTCTATTTTTTATTATTATTATTACTTTGTACTTAATTTGAACCATTATAATGAAATTTAATCGACATTCACTTACTAGCTAAGAGACATTCTAATATGACATTTAAGTGCTTGTTTGGTTGCGTTTTCTATTGCCTTAAAAGGTCTACTAACGTCTATTTGAGTTTTTTAGAGTTGTTTGGTTGGGATTTTGAGATTCTCCATTTTAAATTGAGTAGAGACGAGTAGAATTTAAACCTCTATTAGGTAAAAGCTCACGGGGAGGTGCTTCTCCAAATATATATATATATTTTAAAAAGTCTACCATCCAAACAACTATAATTTTTTTTTTCAAAAACTCTATTTCTAATAGATCTATTGCAAGTAGATCTTTTACCGATAGAGGTTTTTCAAAAGCCCAATCAAACAAGTTCTTAATGTTATTAAGAAAAAGATTAAATTGATCTATTTAATTGAAATAAATAATTAGTATTGTTGAATATGTATGAACTCGGAGAGAAGAACTACCAAAGTGGTAAAGTGTAAGATGATGAGCCTTTTAATTTAACTTTAAAAATGATTAGGTGGTTATGGTGATATAATTGTCTGGCGTAGGTTAAGAGTGAGAACCTGTGAAGCTCACGGTAGCACAACCCCACCACCAATATCGTGAGCCCTTTGATTCCTTTATAAGTTTTTATATATATATATAATTATTCTAGGGTTTCGGCCATGCCTCGTTGTCGATTTTTCACAATTTTAATCCTAAATAAATAAAAGAAAGAGAGGGAATATTCCGTGGAAAACATGAGAGAGCAGACAAAAAGGATATTCAGAAGAACGATATAGGGGAATAAAACGGACACGTGTCACGAGGAGAATCTCTCACAACTTTCTCATTTTGCTTGTTTTATTCAAGAGAGAGAATCTGTAGAAAAGGCAAGGGTTGGAGTCTTGTACGAGAAGACTGATTTTGGAAAGCGACCAACCATCATTATTGCATCCTCTCTTTGCCTTATTATGACTAACAACATACACAATATATTCAGATAAGGGAATTCGATGCCACCTTTTACTTTCATGGAAAAGCTACTTCTTATCGTTCTTTGTTTATTTATTTTTAATACTTTCTTTACGTGATTCGGTTAAGTCTATGTTCAAGAAGCGCAATGATATCACTATTTTCGTTATTCACATTAATGATGAAGTAAAAACTCTCTATTTCGGCTCTTTGTATTTTTTTCTTCCTCAATATAACAGGTCTCGACCTTTGTATTACTTAAGCGTAGCACAATAATATTAATTCAAGCTTTATAATATACTTCTTTAATTTTTTGTTTAGATAAGATCGCGTTGCAAATTAAAGTATTGTCGTGTTAAATTTCTATAAACTTTACATTGCAATGACTGCTGATTACAAGTTGGGTTCTTATGTTCTTGCCCGAATCTTCACAGTCCATGCAGAAAAAATAGAGTTTACTTTTCACTATATATGGTATCCTATGTTTTATGTACAATGAATATAATTTTGTTGGGTTTAGAAGTTTGCACACAATTGTATATAACATGATGAACTTTTGTAATATGTGTTCACCGACAAACATATATGGATGGATCTCCAATATTTATAATTCTAATCCTCTTCATGGAATAATAGTATAGAAAAACAATTTAACAATAATTATTCAACGTGAAGAGTTATTACTACTAAACTATGTATGAAAAATATAATTAAAATAGTAACACTTGATCGGATTAGTGTTTAATTTGTATATTAAAATATGTAAAAGTCTTAATCTAAAAAGATATATCGTATGAAGACAATTTATTTTATATAATGAATGTGTTCTTCTATGATCTTTGAACCAATAAAATGTTTTATATGATATATTTTTGTAAACCGAATAAGCTTGATGAAATTAAGTTGATAGGTCGATGATCAAATGTTAATAAATTAATAAAAAGTTGATTAGGTAGAAAAAATAATAGTTGTCGAATCTTGTTACCTTCGTAGCCACTTCATTAAAGTGAGTAGCAGAGAAGAAGATTCCCAGCTCTTAGGCTGCTTTATTGTTCTTTTATGGGTTTGGATTTTCCCTTTTAAAAGCTTTGAAGGTTGTGTTCCCTTAATTTAGAGTCGTAGAATTGGAATTAAGATATTCCTTCCTTAGAGGTAAATATTATATTCTTAAATTCTTTTATGATGAATATTGTTTTTTTTTATTTAATTTTTTAATTTCATTCATTAATTTATGTAAGATTAGATATTCTCTCGATCTCTCTATGTATGCACTCAAATTTAGAACAATTATGCAACTTTTGAAACCAAAAAGAAAGTTGCATGGTGGATTGATACTAAGCACCCATCTGAATATGTCCTTTCTCTCTCTCCAATATGCTGTTATAAATTAAAAAAATACACTTGAAAAAATATAAAAAATATAAAAAATACAGTCGTATATGCTCCTTTTAAGCTTTTTTTCTCTTATTAAATATTTAATCATGCTAGAATCATTAATTATTATTTATATTAATCTCTGTAGATATATAGAAGAATACTTTGGTAAGGACGCCCATCAAGTACTGCTTGCCGTACACGTGTCCACATGATCCATCCATCATTTGTTTGTTACACCTTGACATGATTGTTGCTTGATCCTAACCATAGAATCCAATCATGATCTGTCATTTCAATTGATAACTAAACGAACTGATCGTCTGATCATGATATATATTATTCCTTCTCATCTTGATCATGTACACAAAATTAATTAATTATATTTTGATGATCATGTTGAAGATGATTCAGATGATGATCAGCCTTTTTTCATGATGTGTGTATATCACGTGTAAACTTAAAAATCATCCAATAATTAAGAATAAGTAGCTAGTGATGCAAGTTCAAGAATCAAGAGCAACATTAATATGGTAGTTGCAAAAGAGCTTTTAAATTAAGCATTACAGTTTCATTAGTGTTTAACTTGATTCAAATTAAAAGTAGGGCTAACAGTAATATATATATAAATTATCAAAAGTAGAAAGAAAAAAAGAGAAAAAACAAAAAAAAAGGACAAGAGTACTAGTAAGAGAAGAAGAATCATCTTTAATAAGAGTGATTTTGAATTGGTGTACAAAGACTAAATAGCAATAGCAAAGGTTCAAAAATGAAAAACCAGGCCACAAGCACATGACCCCTCCAGTGTCAGAACCTTGATTCCTTCTCTCTCTAAATGTCTTTCTTCTTTGCAAGAAGTTACCATAATCCTTCTTTATATATAGTACCACCCAACTGCTTTTTCTTTTCTTTTTCTTTCTCTCTCTAAAACACCTACTTTATATATTCTCTTCAAACTCTGCCCTAATTAAAAAGAAGACGATCCTCCTCTCGATCCTCCTTGTGTTCACAAACCAACATCTTCTCCCTTTCTCTCTCTCTCTCAACCCAAACCGATAACCTAGAAAGCTATTGAGAGGCCACAGTATTAAATCTTTTGCTCTTGTTTCTTTCTTTGTTAATTAGTTTGTTTGTGTTTTCCTATTTTGGGTAACAATAACATTTTAAACACAACAACGGTGCTTATTGTTGAGAAGAGAGAGATTAATTAATTTCTTGCATTGTTGTTGGTGTTGGTGTTGCCATGGCGTCTTCTTCAGAGCTAAGCCTGGATTGCAAGCCACACAGCTATTCATTGCTTTTGAAATCATTTGGAGAGCAAGCTGACCAAACCCAGAAGCTTGAAGAGGTCCTTGCTCGTCTTGAAGACGAACGACTCAAGATCGATGCCTTCAAGCGTGAGCTTCCCCTTTGCATGCAACTTCTCTCTAATGGTATGTATATTGTACATGATCTTCATCATATCTTTAATTTTTTTTTTTTTTGAACTCTGTTTGTGGATATTCATATTGTTCTTTACCGTGACATTTAGTTTCTCAAGTACTTTTTCTTTATCTTTTTTTTTTTCTTTCTGGTTTTTATAGAAGCGAGAGATTGCTTTCTGTTAGTCCCGTCTCTTTGAATTCAAAAGTAGCCAGTAATTCTGAATATTTTGTAAAGAAGTAAAGCCAGTATACCACATCATGTAATTTAATTTTTTTCATCAAAAGAAGGCAATTATATAATTAATAATTTTCCATTTTCTCTTTTTACCATATTAGCTGTGGAGGCTTCAAGGCAGCAACTACAAGCCTATAGAGCAAATCAAGGACCAAGACCAGTTCTTGAAGAATTTATACCTCTAAAAAATTCAAGCTCTGAAAACTCAGACAAGTCCCAAAACATGTCTGATAAGTCAAACTGGATGACAACTGCTCAACTATGGAGCACAGGAAATGAAACAAAACCACAAGCCACTATAACAACATCAACAACAACCCAAAAAGAAACTGATGTGGGAGGATTCAATATTATTAGTCCAAAGCTGGGCTTGGACACCAAACAGAGAAATGGAGGAGCTTTCCTTCCATTTTCAAAAGATCGAAACTCATGCCAGAGTCCAACTTTACGATCTCTTCCCGATTTGGCTCTTGCCTCTGCTGATAACAAAGTGATCATGGAAGATAACCAGAAGTGCAGTGATATTAATGAAAATGGTTCAAGGAGAGACAACAATATTCCTGGTAATAATAAAGTTGGCATTGAGACAGTGAAAGGAGGTAGCAATTCAACAGAAGGACAAACAAATTCCAACAACACAACATCAAATTCAAATCAAACTCATAGGAAAGCAAGGAGGTGTTGGTCACCTGACTTGCACCGGCGATTTGTTAATGCTCTTCAGATGCTCGGTGGTTCTCAAGGTATGTAAATCAAACAACCTAGTCAAACTATCATTGTCAAAACAAAAACAAAAAAATGTGTTTTGTGTTTTTGTATGAGCTAGTCAACTAGTCAAACTATCATTGTCATAATGATTATAGTGAAATATTTAGATAATCTTTTTGGGGTCATGTGAACAGTGGCCACACCAAAACAGATCAGAGAACTGATGAAGGTTGACGGTTTGACCAATGATGAAGTTAAAAGCCATCTGCAGGTATCACTCTCTCTCTCTCTCTTTTTCCATCAGAATTCAGACATGCAAGGCTTGCATGAAACAGATTTTGTCCTATTTTTCAAACCTGACACTTAGCACAGTACAGTACATATTGCATATTCAGTATAAAGAAGACCAAAATGCTAATAAAAGTCTCATGATGTTTTTATTTTCTTTTTTCTTGAAATTTGTACATATACAGAAATACAGGCTTCACACAAGAAGACCAAGTCCAAGTCCACAACCACCAGGAGGCGGTGCACCCCAGCTTGTTGTATTAGGTGGCATTTGGGTCCCACCAGAGTATGCCACGGCAGCTGCTGCCGCCCACGGTGGAACTCCCACTCTCTACCATCACCCTTCCTCCCATGCACCACCGCACTTCTGTGCAGCATCACCTGTTCCTCAGGATTTTTACACGTCAGCACCGCCTGGAATGCCACCTCTGCCGCCACAGCACCACCAGTTGCACCACCACACCTTCCAGCAACACCATAACCACAACCAACTGCATGTCTATAAGGCCACGTCACAGGGACAGAGCTCACCAGAATCAGATATAAGAGGAGCAGGAGACCGGTCGGAGAGCATCGAAGATGGAAAGTCGGAGAGCAGCAGCTGGAAAGGTGAGAGTGGAGAGAATGGTAACGTTGGAGATCAGAGAAAAGGGTTGGCTGCTCTCAGAGAAGATGGAGAGGAAAGCAATGGAAGTGAGATCACTCTCAAATTCTAACTGCTAAGACTTTTTATTTTATTTTTGGTTTATTTTTAACAGTTTAGGGTTAAAAGATTATTAGGGTTTTTACTTTTTAGGTCTATGTTGGTAATTATTAATTATTATAAAATTCTTATGTTAAATATGTAGAGAGGGTAAAAAGGGCATAACGAAAAAGTTACTGTTTGTTTTTGTATTATTCCTTTTTCTGTACTGCTTTGATGTCCTATTTGGGAAAAGGTGGAAAATTGGATTATATCGGATTTCATGGCTTTTGGCGTTTTCCACGTATTGACAGATCTGCCCTTCATTTTGTAGATAACGCTAACTAACGGCGGCTCTTTTTTATTTTACAAGTCACTCATCTATATTTGCCCCTTTGTCTCTTGCACCTCAATTTGTTTGATTTATAATATGGATTTTTTATTTTTAAAAAATTATATTTTATCTCTTAAAATACTTCAAAAAATTAATTTTAAAAATACAAGTTGAAAATAAAGATGAATCATAGAAGCCGATGTTGATGGTTGATTCATTAATTTAAGGAATCAAAAATTGGTAGCAAAGAAATTAAAAGAGGTAATTAAAGCACCGAAAGTGTTAAGCCTGGATCGCTTTACACTAACCCTTCTCAGAAGCTTAATTAAAATAGCTTTGTTTTAATTTTTTTTTAATTTTTTTTAATTTTTTATGTCCAGCTCTTTGTTGCCTTTTTACTTCCTTTGTTTGATTTAAACATTGATTCTTTCTTCTTTATTTCACCACCGCCCAGCTCTACGTTTGTTTTACATTTTGACATTTAAATAATGTGGTAATGGCATAATTTATGCTGAAAATGGTTACAAATGACCATATATATATCATATAAAATTTGTTTTTAATCACGTACGAAGTTTTAACTGTTGCTAATCATATTGTAAAATTTCTTTCGGTCTAACCACAAATTAAGAAAATACCCCTATATTTTACTTTCTAATTTATTTCTTGTAAAAAAGTGACATTTTGAAGAAAAAACATGCAACCTTAGCCTTTTTTAATACATAATATTACTAAAAGTACATCTCTGAAACCTAGTTTTTAAATGTCAAATGTTTGATTTATTATTCTGAAAAACAAACAACAACGCCGTCCTCTGGCAACGATGTGCCTAGGCAGCACACCCAAGCGGCACGGTCATTGGTGTTGCTTGCCTCCAGAAAAGGTGGGAGAAAGAGAGGTGGGGAAGGTGTGAAGAGAGAAAAGATGGTGGGAATCGAAGAGAGGAGAAAGAGTTTGTGGAGTTTTTATATGCGGCTATAATATAAATAATATATATTTAACTTTTGCTTGAAAACGTTGATAGAGATTAGAGAATATAAATAATATATATTTCAAAGTATTAACATTTATAGAACTGGAATAGTTTGCTAAATTACGTTCGAGTCTTCCCTTGCCTTCCATTAAGCCTTTTAATTTTAATTTAGAAAAATATATTTGGGATTATTGTGTCCTGAACACTTGAACACTTGATCACCACACTAGGAAATGAGATTCCTATCACTAGACAGATTGAACTTTTTTATTAATAAATCTTTAAACTTTATTAAAACTAAATCGTTTTCGAAAAAAAATTAAAGATTCGAAATAGAAATTCATCACAAAACAGGATAACTAAGACTTTTCTGCAAAAATTAGGCCCATATTCTGTGAAGCCATAACCCTACCTTAATGGTTTCTCTTAGCTCAAAATTTTATATAATTGCCACCGGCCATAAAATATCTTGATACACCCAAATTTTTTAAAAAATATTTTAAAATTAGAATGATTTATAACAAAATTACTTTTATATCCAAATAATAGAAATCCATCTTCTTCTTCCTCATCAGCTGCAATTGGGGAATATATATATATATTTCAATACTCAAAATTTCATAAGATAAGCGTAATAAACTAATAATTATCATTATTCAATAAAATTAATTCATAATAGAAATTTTTAAGCCTATGACCTGCAATTTCAAAAGGCATCAGGTTGCCAAAGTGCCAAACCAATAACATGAAATTCATCCAAAGCAAGAACTAATGCAGAATTATAAAGAAACATCAAAGAAGTAAGAATGCTAAGACATTTAAGAAAGAGAAGCAGATGATAATATTACTTACTTTCCCCTTACACGACACACATGCTAAACCATATAAATATAGTTGTATTACAATACGAGGTTGGTTCAGTAGTAAATACCTCACATCTACATGATTACATCCAAAAGGATTTAGGTCGAGTCATACCCCTCCCTAATCTTAAAATATGATTGTAATAGTTTAAAAGGTAAAGGCAGAATGAATTAATGATACTACCAAGATCGAATTTAGGGGGGTGAATTCAATTAGGATTGTTGAAGACATTTAAAATCATTATAAATCCTGGTGTATTTAATTTGGACATTTAAAGACTTTAAAAGAGTCTATATTAATCCAGTGGTATTCAATTCAGATTTCGATGGACTTTTAAAGAATCATTCCAAATCCGGGTGTATTGAATTGAGACTTTAAAAATGTCTACAAGAATCAAGGTATATTCAATTAGAACTAGATTTTAAAGGATTTTATTATGTCATGGATTTTGGTGGATTTGATTGTGAGAGATATAAATATCAAATGCCAAAACATGTCCAACATTCTCCACAAAGATTTTGGTGGACTTTGCTCTCTCTCTCTCTCTCTCAAAACAAAAACATATATACAATTCGTTGTTGTGACTTATTTTACTTTTTTTAAGCTGAAAAAAAATAGAAAATAGAAATTAATATTTAAAAAAAAAAAAATATGACATGTTTTTTTTTTTTTTTGGTGTGTTTTTTTAACGGACATGCAAAATCAGTTCGTTAACAAGTAATGTAATTATTTATATAATTTATTTTTGACTTGAAGACGGTTTATGCAACTAATAATATATTTTGTATGCCCCATTAATATGTATTTTTAGGAATAAATTATACACATCAAAGATATATAAAAACGATATAAAAGATATTTCAAAAAAGAAAGAAAGAGGAAATTAGTTATGTATCTAAAAGCAAAAAAAAAAAAATAATTAAAAAAATATATATATATGAACACTGTGAAAAAATAATAGCCAAATTGATATTCATTCTCTTTTTTCACCATCTAAAAAGTATATTCAATGGTACATTGGTACACGATGGTTGTATATCATTCGATGGTACACTATGGTTCTTAAGATTATTCTTTAAGACGATTATCCCTCTGTAGATACCGATGTGATTGAAGAAAATCTATATTCATGATATATTTATTAAACTGTGGTAATAAATGTTTACCTTTAAAATTTTATTTATATTGAACGTTATATCATTTAGAAATACACCTCAAATATTTAATTACTATTCAAATTTTTATTTTTGTAAAATTATATCATAATCATCGAAAATCGAAGAGAATAAATTTAAATTACAAAGGCAAGCAACGAAATTATTTAAATATTTTATTAATTATGAAATAGAAGGGCAAGTACAGTAGACTAGAAGGATACGTGTTTGCAACAACAAAGGAATTTATCAGTGCAAAAGCCAACAGTAGTTAGACTGTGATATCTGATACAAAGTTGAGTACATATAAATAAAGAAGAGAGATGAGGAAGAGTGAGAGAGAGATGAGAGAAAGAGAGAACAGCTTCTGTATTGATATCAAATCATCAACGTTTTACAAAGAAATGATCACGTGTATATAGGCTTCAAACACTATAGCCACTTGCATCAATACATCATCAATTGCATCATTGACTATATATCAGTTGCCTCATTGACAACCACCTGACCTTATTACATATACTAATTATATTAAACGAGTATATTGATGACATGATATATGATAAGCTCGTCCTATATATTCAAACATTTTTGAAAAAAATGCATAATAATCAATCAACATTTATTTGATACGTTTGTCTTATTGAAACATAATACATGAAAAAAAGGAAAAAAAAAAAAAAAAACTATAAGGAAGCCATAAGCAAAGTCCAAATGGATAACTGGAAAGGGAAATAACTGATTAAAGAGGTGAAAAGTAATAAAAGAGAAAATGAAGAAAGCAGAGATTTTTGTTATTATTGCAAATTGTATTAATGGATCATATTGGTTGAGTGTATAGATTGTGTTATTATGCCATATAGTGATATAATTCTCCATCTATAATAGAAATCAAAGATAACAAATCCATGAAAGTCCATGGATGTCTAAACAAATCTATAAAAGTCTGAGATAGATGTCTAAACAAATCCATAAAAGTCTGAGATAGATGTATAAACAAAGAGTGGCGATGTTTGCACCCCTCTAAAACTGTATGTACACCTCAAATTTACATATTTTCATAATTCCAAAATTATCCTTAATTTTTTTTTTAAACTAAAATTATCCTTAAGTTAAATTATCAATATTTTAATTAAAAGATATTATTGACATCAACCAAAACAAACTTGACTGTCCAAACAAGAGCATCAGAGTTGAGTGCATATTGAGCCAATGTCGGATTGCAGCAAGCAAACAAATTTCCCTCTAAAACTCGAATTTCAGAGATGGGATAAAAGCCTCAACAAATTCTAAAATGTCAGAGAATTTTAGAATTTGTTAAAACAACATTGGCTTTCTTGCGTGTTTGCTTTTTGCAATCTGACTCCTCACGAACATGAAATAAACCTGTATCCATAGCCAAGTATCAAGGCACAAAGGGACAACAAAACTAGAACCATAATCTCACCCTTGCAATCTCGAATAACAAATATTAAATAGTAGAGACTAGAGATCCCCAAACCTGGAAAAGACGGAGGAGAAGGCTACTACTTCCTCTGTCAAAATGTCTAAGGAGAAGGCTATTGATGTGGTTTCTCCCATATTTATTTTTTATTTTTATTTTTCAAAATTAAAATAAAGGACATATTTGGTAATTTTTGGGGTGTTTTTATAATCTTTTAAAAAAATTTAATTGGGCGTAAGTACAAAAAGGGGTGTACATACGATTTTTTAGAGGTGTAGATATCGTCACTCCTAAACAAATCAATGAAAGTCCATGTGGATTTATAAAAGTCCGTAGAAATCCATGAAAACTGTCACTTAAAAAAAGTCTTTAAATGTCCACAAGAATCCTAATTGAATACACCCCCCTTAGTGTTTAAATGATCCATAAACTTTGTCCAACCAAATTCACATTTTCAATTTCTGCTGCAAAGGCGAAAATCCTCAGTTTTTAACTTTTAAGTAAAGGTCTTTGCTTTGATATGAAAAAATAGTAATTCAAGTTGGCTAGGTTGGGCTTGAGCCCAGCCCAGCTAAAAAAATAAGCCCAGCCCAGCCAAAAAAATATTAACGCTGCGTCTGCCGGGAGTCGAACCCGGGTCTATTGCTTGGAAGGCAATTATCCTAACCGTTGGACTACAGACGCTATTGAGAGTAGTTCCTACTATTTGGCTTATATAATCAATTCATTTTTGTTTAATTGTAATGATATTATGTCCCATTTGGTGTGCGGGATAAAATATGATTATTTTTATGGAATTAGATCAGATATTATTGGATTAATTTTAATGTTATCATGTGTTTAGTGCAATATAGTATAGGATTAAAAATAGAGTAATGCTATATATATATATATATATATATATATATATATATATATATATATTTTGAAACAACATAACAAAAAAAAAAACAAACATCATAAGCACCCAGGAGCATCCATAAGAAGAAATCTTCAAGCCAAACACGATCTTCCGTAATCGAAAGAGCATTTTTTTCTAACGTATGAGCAACGAAATTAGCCCTTCTCGGGGCAAAACTAAGGACACAACCCGGCAGCGAAACCATGAGCTTCCTAATGGCATCAACAACAAGACCAATCTCCGCCGAATGGTCTTTCATATCATTAACCAACCCCACCACTACAGCAGCATCAGACACCAAATCCAAAGGAACCAAACTCGAATCAAAAGCGAGTTGAATACCTTTAAGAATAGCCACTGCTTCAGCTACCATGGGGCTAAAGGAAGCACAAATTTGTTGCGAGCTAACTGCCATAACACACCCATCAGAATTTCGAATAGCCAGCCCAATACCCACCACATCTCTGCTGCCATTAATAGCTGCATCCGAGTTGAGCAAGAATTTTTCAGGTGGTGGAGGAGACCAACGAGGGACCCTTTGCTGGCACCCATCAGAAACCGAGACAGGGAGGTGAGCAGAGGATATTTGATACTCATCAATAAACAAAGCAGCCCATTCAAACACATCCTCCAAATTCAGCAAGGGCAACCCATGCGTAGACAAGTTACGTATTCAATATCATCAAACACATACCCTCTCTATCTCTCTCTCTCTTCCCTTATCTTCTCTTCAATATTTCATCAAACATCTGCAAAGCTTTTTACTCTCTCAACTACACATGTACTCAAATCATCATGAGCAAAAACAAAAACGTAAAAATAAGAGAAAATATATTCAGAAAAAGCAAATGCCCTCTAGCTTTCTCTGAATCAAAAATCTAAACATCCGTCATCTACGTTTCGTGGGGCCAAAATCATATTAAATTAAATTCTAACTCCAATTTGATCTATAAAACCAAAAACAATTGGAGAAAATATATCAATTCAATACGTTTTTGGATAAAATCGAACCGAGCCAATCCGTGCCCACCCCTACCTCCAAGCATTATGCTTTTTTTTTTCTTTTCTTTTTTTATAATTGGATGTGTCAATAATTTAAGAGGATGAGTGTTTATAGTCATTGCTTATTTTTAAAATTTTAGACATAGATGTACCTGTAAAATAAAAGTGTAAATCATATTTATGGATGGTAATATCGACACCAAAGTATTTCGGTTTATGAGATTTTCGAAAATATGTGAACATGCAGATCACCTTTAGCACAGATGGTAATGCACTTCTTTTTCACATTAATGGCTTCAAATCCCATTACACGTATTTTAAAAAGAATGTTTGAAGAGTTTTCTTTATCTCTCGTTATGAAAATAGATATCCGAACCGGACATGTAATTTTTGATTTTGGTAAGTACCGGTAACCTATGGGCCTCCATTGATCTCCTCCAAAATCCCTCGAACATGAATCCTTTATCTTGAGATTAGATGAGGTAAAGAGATAATCCAAAGTCAAATCCCCATACATCATAACCACGACCGGGAGGAGCCATACTGTGATAATGAGGACAACTGACCCATTTTTAATTCTAATTTCTTATTTTTTACAAATTATTATTTTATTTAAATGAATAAATGTTAATCATTTGTGGAAGTTTTGAAGATTTGTGGAAAATTTCATAATCTTCACTAGTGAAAATCATGAAATTACGTGTTGACCGTTGATGTTAGCGCCAATGCATTAGGCTCAAATTACGAATTTACCCTTCCTGGATTTTGTGTGGCTATTGATCACCATTAAAGCATTATCTTACTCTCTACAGCAACAGCATGCATGGCTTCTCTCTGTTTCACCAGCGCTACTCCAAACCCAAATTTCCCTCAAAGTAAATCAAAAAAATCTCTCAAATTAACACAAACCCACCTCACAGAACTCAATGAAAATGACAAAAACTATCCCACTTTATACAAATCTTACTTTCATAGCATATCGTCTCTATGTAAAGAACGCCGAATTCAAGAAGCTGTTGATTTGCTCACCCAGATGGAGTCAGAAGACCTCCAAATCGGACCCGAAATCTACGGTGAATTGCTTCAGGGATGTGTCTACGAGCGAGCTATCCATACTGGTCAGCAAATTCATGCTAGAATTCTCAAAAATGGTGATTTCTTTGCTAGAAACGAGTACATTGACACTAAATTAGTGATATTCTATGCAAAATGTGATGTTTTGGATGTTGCAAATCGTTTGTTTTTTCGATTAAGAGTAAAGAATGTGTTTTCTTGGGCTGCTGTTATTGGATTAAATTGTAGGATGGGGTTTAATGAAGAGGCCCTTATAGGTCTTGTTGAAATGCAAGAAATGGGGATTTTTCCTGATAATTTTGTTGTGCCTAATGTTTTAAAGGCTTGTGGTGCTCTTGCGTTGGTTGGAGTTGGGAGAACTGTTCATGGGTATACTTTAAAGGTGGGTTTTGATGGGTGTGTCTTTGTTGGAAGTAGTTTGATAGATATGTATGGAAAATGTGGGTTTTTGGATGATGCAAGGAAAGTTTTCGATGGTATGATCGAGAGGAATGTCGTTGCTTGGAATTCAATGATTGTGAGTTATGTCCAAAATGGGCTAAATGAGGAAGCAATTAAGGTGTTTCATGAGATGAGATCGGAAGGTATTGAGCTTACGCGAGTCTCCCTAATGAGCTTTTTATCGGCTTCTGCCAATTTAGATGCACTTGAAGAGGGTAAACAAGGGCATGCCATTGCAATTATAGGTGGACTAGAGTTGGATAATATTTTTGGTAGTTCTATTTTAAATTTTTATTCCAAGGTTGGTTTGATTGAGGACGCTGAGCTAGCGTTTAGTATAATTGTTGAGAAAGATATAGTGACATGGAATCTGCTCATTTCTAGTTATGTGCGGCATGGGCTGGTTGAGAAAGCATTCAATATGTGCCATCTCATGAAATCAAAAAACCTGAGATTTGATTGTGTGACTTTAGCTTCCATATTAGCTGCAGCAGCTGATACAAGCAATCTAAAACTCGGTAAAGAGGGTCACTGTTATTGTATTAGAAACAATCTTGAATCAGATGTGGTTGTTGCAAGTAGTATTGTGGATATGTATGCCAAATGTGAGCGAATTGATGATGCAAAAGGTGTTTTTAACTCCATAACAAACAGAGATATCGTGACGTGGAATATACTATTGGCTGCCTATGCAGACTTTGGTCTAAGTGGTGAGGCCTTGAGGATCTTTTATCAGATGCAGCTAGAAGGTGTGTCACCAAATGTAATATCATGGAACTCTGTGATTTTGGGATTTCTTAGAAATGGCCAGCTCGATGAGGCTAAGGACATGTTCTCGCAAATGCAGTCCCTTGGCGTCCAGCCTAACGTAATCACTTGGACTACTCTTATTGCTGGTCTGGTTCAGAATGGTCATGGAAATGAAGCAATTCTGGTTTTCCAGAATATGCAGGAAGCTGGGATCAAACCCAGTGCTGCTAGCATCACTTGTGCACTTTCAGCTTGCAAAGATGTGGCATCTTTACGGAATGGAAGGGCCTTTCATGGCTATGTCACAAGGCGTGACCTCTGTTTGCTGACTCCAATTGCTACCTCATTAGTGGACATGTATGGTAAATGTGGAAATACGCATCAAGCAAAACGGGTGTTTGATATGGTTCTAACTAAGGAATTGCCCCTTTATAATGCAATGATCTCTGGTTATGCATTGCACGGTCAAGCAGTTGAAGCTCTGGCATTATACAAATATCTGCAGAAGGAAGGTATAGACCCAGATAACATTACCTTTACTAATTTATTGTATGCATGCAACCATGCTGGGCTTATAAATGAAGGTTTGGAGCTTTTTTGTAGTATGATCTCTAAACATTGTGTTAACCCGAGTATGGAGCATTATGGATGTGTTGTTAGTCTTCTTTGTCGGTGTGGTAATCTAGATGAAGCATTGAGGCTTGTTGTCAAGATGCCGTATGATCCAGATGCACATATCATAGGTTCACTGCTTGCAGCTTGTAGAGCACACCATGAGATTGAACTTGCAGATTACTTATCTAAACATTTATTACAATTGGAACCAGAGAACCCAGGAAACTATGTGGCAATTTCAAATGCATATGCAGCAGCCGGAAGCTGGAATGAGGTTTCAAAAGTGAGAGACTTAATGAAAGAAAAAGGCCTAAGGAAGTATCCTGGATGCAGCTGGATTCAAATAGGAGAAGAAGTTCATGTGTTCCTTGCAGGTGATAGATCACATTCAAATACTGAGGAAATTTATGCAATATTGGCTTCGTTGGGAATGGAAATGCGGTTTAATGCTGAAATTCTCTGCTCTTGAGCATAAGGTTTGTCATCTGCACGCGATTAAGTTCAAAGAAGAATATGGTATGCAAAAAGCCCAAGGTCACTCAGAGACCACAATCAAGAAATCATCTGGGAATTGTTGTGTATTGATAGTGACTTTGAACTCAGTTTCAGTAGCTAGAATCACAGCACATACTCAAGGTGGTTCTGTAGACTGTACATATTGAGTTGAATCATAGAACAGCAGGGGCTGCTGCTGTATCTTTTGCTAAATTTGAATAGATCAACTTTTTATGCTCAAGTCCACAGCCATCTTCATCGATCACTTAAATGGATGCTTTTACATGTTAATTCAAATTTTTCTAAAGTGATTACAGTGATTTTGCATATCAGAAACCTTAAATATGCTATTGATTAAGTGGAGTACTTGATAATCCATATGTAATCTCTGAATGTATGAACAGTATTAAGCAGACAGGAGCAAGCCATTTGGTAGAACCGTATCTTCATGAGTTTTATCTTTATCAAGAGGTTGAGAGATCAGCATTGATCTGTAATATTTCCAGGTATCCAATCAAAGTTCTGTTTTAACATTTGACTTTTCAATTCACTCCATCTAAGTTTTGATGGGAAATGTGGATGAGAATTGTTGGGGACCAATCATTTTGAGGTATAGCTGTTATGATGATTTTTTGTGAACTTGGAGAACTACAAGTCATGAAATAAAGTATATTGTGACAGCCATGTGTACTGGCAAAGATGAATATACAGAGTTTTGGAATCAAAATTCAATGGATGGTAGGAGACTATACACATCTGCAAATAGAAAGCCTGTGTTTATTGCAATATTTTCAACAACAAAAACATGAACTTAGAAGGCAAGAAACACTTTCCTTGAGTTTCACTCTTGTTTGTAATTTTTTTTTATGAATCATGAGGTCATGACATGTTGTTTTTCTCTGCTAGTTTGATTTTGCATTTGAAGACCAGATTAAAGTTGCTTGGGGATCACTCTTTGTTTCTACCAATAATTGGGTAAAAACGTGTGGGTCAACGGCATGTGACCAGCACAGTAATTAAAAAGCTAATTAGAGTGTAAAAATAGGATGATGAAAAGAGATTAGAGTAAGCATCCTATGTCATTCAAGGTTGTATTATGACTATTAAAGAAAAGAAAAGAATAAAATCGTGACATTAATGCTTGTAACACGCTCAACCTTTTCAATGTCATTAGTCAATAATCATTCTCTAAATCCTCCTGAATTGCCTTTGCTGTCTGTCACCTATACGTGTCCGTGATTACTTGCATCAAAAGTCTTCACACAAATGATCTCCATGTGCAGTAGCAGCACTGCCAAATCACAAGTCACAAGTAATAATATTACCAAAAAAGATTTTAGATTAGTCAGGCTGTCACAATTTATACTTGGAAAAATTATCGTTTTTGACTGTATTATCATAAGTTCATCGTATTTTATAAAGTAATTATTTTTACACTATTTAAAAAATATAGTTAAAAAAATTAAAATTTTATTAATAATATCAAAACTCAAATATACTAAAAAACGCAAGATGTCAATATTTATTGTATTTTAATAACTTTAATATTGTTAATAAATATATTTGCTAATTTTCTTTTTAAAATAAAATAAAATAAATTTATAAATATTATTCAACCCATTTTACCTTTGAAGATTTTTACTCACATATTTGGAAATGAAAATTTGGTGTAAAAAAGGGCAATTTGGGAAGATGTGGATGGTTTGAATTTTAAATAGAGTGGTGCTATTGGCACACCCTTAACGGTGTATTTATTCCCCACATTTTAAAATTTTGATTTAATTAAAAAAAATTAAATGTTTTTATTAATTTTTTGATTTATTACCAAAACTACCTTTTTTATTTATTTTTCAAAGTTAATACACCCTATCTCTTATTTCATGGTGGAAAAGGAAAAGAGAAAAAAATAACAGGATTGCTTCAACACAACGACAACTTGATATCATTCATTCTACAGAAAAAGTAAACTTCAAACTTACTTATAGTGAAGGAATTGTTTCCAGATACTTGATATCATTCTCGGACAATTCTTACAAATGTTTGATAACATTGTTAGACAATTCTTATAGATGCTTTATATCTGTTAGGTTTTGGTTCGTATTCTCGAATGAATCCAATTGAATCAAATGAAATTTGGATATGGTGGTGTTTGAGGAAAGTTTACGTAGAAAAAAGTGCTAACAAAGAACAAAATGCCTTATCGTATAATTCTGCATGTAGTTATGATGAAGCTCTTTGATGTCCTCCTGAAAGAATATTGAACTCCCCACTTTGAAACTGATTATAAATGAGGTCTTGATTTTGGACACATATGACCCACACCCTCATGTACGTGCGTTAATGATTGATCCAGCTCTTTGATTTATAATTAGAACAGTAGGTTAATTAAAACTAATCAAGATTAGAATCGGACAAGAAACTTTGTTGGCAATGCTAAAAACAAATCCAAGTGTAAAGGATATTCATATTTCATTTACAGTACCATTTTTTGATTTTTGAGTCTTGAGTCCGACCAAAAGTGTTGCTAGCGCCCTGCTTTCGGTGCACAAAAACATCAAAAACTCAAGGAGGCACGTGCCGCCTTTGACTGCCAGAGAGTACACACGTGGCACACTAAGAATGGGTAAAAACAAAACAAGAGCGTGGCGCACACTCTCGAACCAGACCGGGGTCCATTGCTTCTTGGAAATGTCTGGGTCTTCCCTTCTGGCATTATATTCGCTGCCTGGACTCTTACTCCCACTCGACTTCCAGCGCGTGAAACCAACATCAAAATAGATCAAGTGTGCATGCGAAAAAAGTAAGAATGGAAGGCTGAGGGTGACGCAAGCGTGGATCAACGGCTGATAACTTGTCTGGGTCGCCAGCCTGTTGTTCGGTTCCCCACCCAGACTCCGTATTTCTTATGAAATCCCTAATACACCACTCTAATATATATATAATATTTTTATTTAAATCATTGGTCAACCCCACCCTGCTTGGTCCCACATTTGACCGCTGATTCCGCCTGGGTCGGCCCGATTATTAATCACAGATGAGTACGGTGGTCCCATACAAGAGTGAAGAGTTCATAGCAAATTAATTTCAATAAGTGACACTCACTAGATCAATGAATCTAGCTTGAACCAGTGATTTCAACAATCCCTGCTGGAGTTTTTTCTTAACTAAGATCATAAATAACTTGAATAAAAACAAAAGGTTTTTGTCATTCCACCACAACTAAACAAGTGGTTGGAATTTTTAGATAATCTTTTTCAATTCAGTATTCAGTAGTTGGTTGATATAAAGTTAAGACAAACAATGTGTTGCTGTTAGCTAGCTAAACACTACTATATTTTTTTTAAAAAAATTATAAATTAAAATCCAACTAAATCCATCATTGGTCAATTCCAATCAGTTCGTGGAACTCCCCATTTCACCCTCATAAACAATTCAAAACCCCCCCCTTCCCACCTGTAAAAATCATTTAAAAATTAAAAAGAAACCAAAAAAAAAAAAAAAAAAAAAAAGAAAAAGAAATATATAAAAGAAAAAAAAAAACAGAAAACGCATTGGGCGGCCACCTTAATAACCCAATCTCCACAGCGCACTTGACACTGATTACTTACGCACGGTGCGCATTTTAAGACCACCCCAGTACAATCATAATGGTTGTTGTTGTGCTTGTGAGAACTGAGAACCGATGAGAATCATATTTTCAAGGCGTGACAGCTCTAGGTGGGGTCCGTGATTCAGTAGGAGGCGTATGACCGTCAGATCCTTTTGAAGGATCATCAGAGGACTGCCTCAAACCTTCATCAGTCTCACTCCTATTCATGTCCTCAATCATGCGAACCACCTCAGGCATGGCGGGCCTCTGATCAGGAACAGTCGACACACAAGCCATAGCAATTTGCAACAACTGAACCATCTCTTCCTCAATGTTGTGGTACCTCATCAACTCCACATCAAACACCTCAGCCGTCCATTCTTCACGGACCACCGATTGGACCCATCTGGGTAGATCAATACCTTCCTCACCCAATGACGCTTGATTAGGTGCTTTTCCTGTTAATAGTTCTAGTAATAATACACCGAAACTGTACACGTCGGATTTGAATGTCACTTTACGGGTCTCCATTACTTCAGGCGCCCGATATCCTGCTACCCTGTTGGGTGGGGTCGTATTCCCGTATAACGGGTTGAGTCCGAAATCCGAAATGCAGGCATCTTGGTCGGGTCGGAGCAGAATGTTGGAGGATTTTATGTTGCCGTGGACCACTTTTCCTGCCACGTGTAGGTGAGCTAGGCCTTTTGCCGCACTTACCGCTATTCTCATCCGGTTGTCCCAGTCTAGTGGGGTACGGCCGGAACCTCTGCTACCTGTAAACAGAATCAACGCAACTTCCGGTTATCAGCTTCATTACTCTACTCAAATCAAAATAACAATAAATAAATAAATAAAACATTGCTCTGACTTGTAGAAGATGAAAGGCATGAATGGAGTTTTTATTAAAAATTAATAAAAATAAAAACCAACAAGAGTCTGTGATTGTAGTGATAAATAAAAGTTATGAGTATGCGTGCAAGATATAGAATAGAGTGGTAATTATAATTTGTTAAAGACTTAAAAAGGAGGAGATTAGGGAAAAGTGATTTTAATTAGCAAGGTAAACTTTAAGACAATGTTCACTTTCTTCTTTTATCAAACAAAGAGGGGATTAAAATGATGATGTCGGTGGCCCAATGCATGTGTTTAATGATCATAAGATTTAAGTGGCAAGTCGGTAAATAAAGATAATTAAAGACAACGTGCAAAAAGTAACAACTCGTAGTTCATACTCTAAAGAATATTTGTACTGGAACGGGTAAAATAAAAAACAGAGGAATATGAACACAGCAGCGCCCCCTGCGCAGCTTATAATATATTTTTTATGAATCTCTGTCTCTCTCTCTCTCTATTGTTTGAATTGTTTGTCCGACTGTCAAATGCCCATTAAAAACCTCAATGTGATTGTGATACTATTTCATCTTCACTACATTTATATTATTCCCCAATTGAGTATACAAAAACATGAAATTCACCGTGATTGCTAGATATGTAAATCCATTATACTCAAACATATCCGAAAATAGAAAAATAATTAAAAACACAACACAAAGCATAACTAGTTTTGAAAACAACTGCATGAATATGGAATCAATCAAAAAAATAAGTAAGGAAAAAACGAGGAAACGTACCATGAAGAAGAGCAGATAAGCTACCAGCAGGCATGAAATCGTAGACAAGCAATTTCTCATCTTTAGAATAGTAAAAAGCCCTCAAAGGAACCACATTATCGTGTTTAATCTTCCCCAAAACCTCCATTTGCATCTCGAACTCTCTTTTGCTCACGGCAACCTCCTTCAACCTCTTCACAACCACCGTAGTCCCCTCCTCCAGCACCGCCTTGTAGCTCGTCCCAACACTTCCCTTACCCAGTACCTCCGCCGATGCCCTCAACAAATCCTCCAAATCGAAGCTGTACACACCTCCATCGAAGAACACCAGCTTGTTCCGCTCCGCCTCCGCCGACCCACCCGTTATATCGTCTTTCGATGATGAAGTTCCCGCCTCCGTGGCCACCGCGCGCGTCGCCGCCGCCGCTGCCGCCGTGGGTTTTGGGCTCTTCCCGGGTCTCCGGCGTTGTCGTCTTCGGATACAGAGTAAGAGAAACAGTAGTAAAAGAACAAGCAGAGCAGCGCCGACGGCGATGGCTACAATGGCGGCCGTGGAGAGTTTCTTCGACTTTTTGTGGACTGGAAGTGATGATGGGGTATTAGGCGGTGAAGGTCCTGGTGCCGGAAAAAATGGGTTACATGACGGCAATGGTCTACCACATAGACCTAAATTTCCAGTGAATGACGATGAATTGAATTTGGATAGCGTAGAAGGGATTGAACCATTTAGATTGTTGTTTGAGACATTGAAGTTTACCAAATCTTTAGGGTTGATACTTGGAAGATGACCCGAGAATCTATTGTTTTCCAAAAAAAGGCCTGTTAAATGAGTCAAATTGTTGACAGCGTATGGGATTGCTCCAGTGAAATTGTTGGAAGAAAGATCAAGCCGAGTTAACCGAATAATCCCAGTCACACTAGCTGGAAACTCACCGGAAAACTCATTGTCTTGTAAATAAAGACTACGGAGAAGGGTTAGATTAGAGAAATCGGAGGGGATCTGACCGGAGAGACGATTCGAGCGGAGACTGAGGACTCTGAGTTGACTCAGCTTGCCTAAGGTGTTTGGTGGAATGGAACCCACAAGGCCGACGCCGGGGAGGCGAAGTGTGTAGACAAAAGAGCGATTTGGGTCGCACTCGACTCCAACCCAGTCGCAAGCGGAGACGGAGGCGTTCCATTGCACGCGATTCGCGTGTGGTGTATTTGACAGGAACGCAAGGAGAGCTTGCTTGTTTTCAGTTGGCTCCGACCCGATACTCAGTACCATAACACAAACAAAGAAAACAATAATTACACACCTGGACTCAAAAAACACCGCCATTTTTCTTACAGTTTCCAAAACAAAAAAACACAATAACAAATCAAGAATGAAACCAATGAGGCTCGTTCGATTGGTTGTTTGTCATCGCTGCTTTCTACAAATCCTGGTTTTCCGGCGAGCGTCCATGTGATAGAGAGAGAAACAAAGCTTTTTCTTTTGTGGTGAAATTGAAATGAAGAGCTATAGATAGAGAGAGAGAGAGAGACACTTTGTATTGTAAAGAGAACAAAGAATTAGGTACCCGAGGTTTCAAAAAGGTAAAAAATAAAGCTGGGTAAAAAACAGAACCAGTCTTAGCTGGCATTTGTGCAAACGTTTTAACGTTTTTCTCTTTTCTTATTTTTTTATGTTGTAGTAAATAAAAATTTATTATAATAACGCAATTTCTATTCACACTCAGTCTCGCTCGGAGCTCGTGTTTATTTTTCACGAATTAGATGTAATCTGGTTTATAAAGTGAGTGCCACGCTCTGTAGAAGAGCGTGGTAAGAGTTTCTTTTTGGGTATAGGTGAAACGGCCACGACTATTGACTACTACAAGGTTCTCGTGTGATGTATCTGCATCGTGTATGTTTCGTAAGATAAGGAAAATGGTGGGTCTGACTAATCAGACGGTCCTAGTTTTTGCTGATATTAGTAGATTTTCGTTTTTGGGATAGTTAAATCTTAAATGAACGGATGTTGACCGTCTGATTGGTATAAGATCCAGAAATATTGTAAATTATGAGAAATGGAGAGAGAGAGTAATTAGTAATTACAGTTGCAAAGTTGCAGGTTTTGACTGGTAAAAGTATGGGTTTAGTTAAGCAAATCAAGGATTCTTGGTGACATTTGGCCTCAGATTAGCATGCAATTCGTTGGCCAAGCTTGGCTGGACAGACTGTGTTGACGACTCATTTTACTTTCCACTCACTCATCACTGTGAAGTGGAGAGAGACACTTGGCATTTTTTTTGTGTCTACTTTATGTAATATTTTATTTTATTTGTTTTAATTAATAATTGTATTTGTATGTTATGGGATTGTGCTTTATTTTATTGTGGTTGGGTAGATGTTGCTTGATTTTATTCTCTCTCTCATTTTTAATTAATTAAATTCTCTAATGAGTGTTGTTGTGTTTGGTTAGCTGTGAGGAGCCAATTTTGATGGTCAAGAAGTTGTTTCATACTTTCATAAATGATTTTTGCACAACTTTTTTTAAATAATAATAAAAAAATTATTCGATTGGTTTATTTTTCTCAGCTTAAAAGGAGTTATTATGCACAAGTTACAAGTATCCAAATTCATAATTCATAATTCAAAAGTCATTAATGAGTTTTTAATATGTTTTTATTTTTATTTTTATTTTTATTTTTTTCACGTTACTTCTTAGTAAAGATGTTAGTGCACTTCCATCTCATGGAGGTGATAAGGGACTTTGAGTAGTTATCCGGGCCGCCATGCGTATTTTATAAGCATGTGTGAAGAGTTTTCTCCCGGTCTATAGGAGTAGTTACCCGAATCGCATATATATTGACAGATCTCGATAGTCCTATTATAATAATTGACAAGCATGTGTGAAGAGTTATCCGGGCCGCCATCCGTATTTTACAAGCATGTGTGAAGAGTTTTCTCCCGGTCTATGGGAGTAGTTACCCGAATCGCATATATATTGACAGATCTCGGTAGTCCTATTATAATAATTATAACTTGTAATACTTAAAAAAAATAATAATAATAAATAATAAAAAAAAAGATGGAGTTTTTTTTTTCTTTTTTTGAAAGGGTAATATTATAAAGTATTTTTTTTTTTAAATATTGTTATAGGATAAAGTTTTAATATCTAAATATTAATATATATTATCTAATTATATTTTCTATTATCAGTTCGAACTAACAATAAATATATCAGGACGAAGAATGTGGACCACTAGATTTACATACTTTGACTCAAAGTGTATGCACTTGTCAAAATTTCTTCATAATCTGTGGTCCACATTCTTCGTCCTGATATATTTATTGTCAGTTCGAACTGATAATAGAAATACTGATGATCTAATAGTAGTTAATAAATATAAATTTTGTTACTATTTAATCACATCATCGTGAACAATAATGTCAATATATTTAGGTTCTAATTTTTTTTTTTATTTTTTTTTGAAGTATTACAAGAATTATTACAATAGGACTGTCAGGACCTGAGATCAAACAATACATGTGCGGTCCGGATATCTACTCTCATAACGGGAGATAACTACTCCCACAACCCGGGAAGAAAACTCTCCACACATGCTTGTAAAATGTGCATGATGAGATTTGAACCTCTCACCACTTATGTGGAAGGGAGGTGCACTACCAACTCTTAGAGGTGATGTTGTCGATTAATATTATGATTATTGTCAACAAAACAAAAAAAAAAAATGTTAAGGCAATACATTTGGATTCTAAGACAATGCTTCGACAAAACTTCTATCAATGACAACCTTTTGATTGGTTAAATAAATAATACCCTTATATTAACTTCTTCTTTTTTAACATCCTTAAATTAACTTGTAAATAAAGAGATTGCTCTTCACTTTTACTACATTCACCAAAGAATTAATCATCATTTGATTCATTTCTAAAAAAAAATAACATATCTAATCTTTTCCAAAGTTTAATCAATTGAAATGTCCTAATATGATTCCCTAAATAAAAATAAATTACTAAAATAAAATAAAAAAGAAAAACTATGAATTTCTTTTGTTCTTGAAAAGAAATTTCTACAAAATTTAACAGAATATATATATATATATATATATATATATATATATATATCTATATATATATAGTCTTTCTACTGTCAATTTGTCCTGATATAAAATATATCATGATGAAGAATGTAAATCATAGATTATGGAGAAGTTTTGATAAGTGCATACAATTTGAGTCAAGGTATGTAAATGCCCATAGATTATGGAGAAGTTTTGACAAGTACATATACTTTGAGTCAAAGTATATAAATCTAAGAGTCTATATTCTTCGTTTTGATATTTTATATTAGAACGAAGTGACAATAGAAAAACTATATATATATATATATAACTTTTTCGAAAATAATCATCGATAGATAACTTAATCAATTATTTAAAGAGTAATGCTAGATGTCCTAATTTTTTTTATCAAATTCTGTCCCAAATGATATGGCATGTGAGGTGTCAGTATCTTATAAATCATGAAATTATATGGTAACTGATATGATATTAACACCTCACGTGCCACATCATTTGGGATATAATTTGAGAAAAAAAATTGGAACGTCTAGCATTACTCTTATTTAAATTAGGTTTTCAAGCGCCACTACTATTATTTGTTGAATATAATATGATACATTATAAATGAAATTTTTATATCAACTTACTTTATGAATTCCTTTTTATTTTTTGAAAAAAATAATTAAAAAGAGGCAAACAGCAAATGTGAGGAAAAAGATACACTGATGTAAGCGTTTATTTATCATATATGGACGGATGGACCCATGCGACAGTCTATCATTCCAATTTCAACGATTAACAAATTTATTTATTTTGAATGTTGCCATTATAATATGTTATTTACCAAATTTAATTAGTATAATCCGAATTATCAAGAGCCGGCAATCGGAATGTAGGATACAATTACCAGGACTCAGTCCAATTATATATATATATATATATTTTTTTTTTTTAGAAACCAATTATGCATAGTTGAATCACTTGCTTTTTTCACGATAATTCACCCATATGGCAGAGATTATTAATTGTTTTCTTCAAATATTTTTTTCAAGGAGAAGAAAAAATAGCTTTGAATAATGTCACAAAATCAAATAATAATAATAATAATAATAAAATATTTAGGTCAGTGGCTAAACCATTTGGAGGCCTTGAGGGAATGAGGGGCCGTATCCCTACTGGGTCAAAGTTTATTAAAAAAAAAAAAAGCAATATCATTATGGGTTAGGGATATGTCAAGACCTGACAAGATTAAAATCCATAAACACGGTTTAAAACATAACTCATATTCAATAGGAAGGATCTCCCTACACTTTACGATTTAATGGGTAAATGAGGGCATTTAATTAAAAAGTTTCACCTCTGGAATTCAACAAAAAGATTAGGTCTATAGACTCAATCTTTTAGTAATATTGCATGTGATACTGCATATAGGAACATGCACTAAATATCACATTGAGAACTCTTGAAAGGGATGCTCTAAAGGAAGAAAAAGAAATGACAATATTTAATCGGTGGCATGAAAGAAAAGAAGTGGTCCCTCAGGCAATCATTCATCAGACAGAAAATTAACAATATCAAATGGTCACAGACACCTTGTGATTAAGGCTGTCTATTACCAACCACATTACTACCAAATGTGTGTTGGTTTGTATATGATTTGGAATCAAACAATTCCTTGTACATTAATACATTGGCTTCGAAAATTTATATACAACTCTTTTAAAAAATGAATTTTAAAACTATCATCAACTTAATAATTTAACTTTTAATAGTACCTAAACTGTGGATCCGAAAAAAATACCTTTAAAACACACTTACAAAAATAAGTCTCATGTTTTTTTTTTGTTTTTTTTTCCAGAGACATATCTTGGTGTTTCCGAAATTTATTTTGTATTTCCGAGACTTGTTTTGTAGTTTCCGAAACTTAATTATTAGGTATATTTGCAATTTCCGAGGCTTATTGAACAAAAATGAAATTTTGTAATTTTTTTTTGTTCATCTTCTTCATCGACCTCCATTGGAGGTCGATTTCGATACCTCTAATGGAGGTCGAACGAACAGAACTCCATAACTTTGGAAGATCCGGAATAAAATCTACAAAAGAATTGATACAAATCATAGTATGCCTGGAAGATCTAAAAGAAAATAAATCGAGAGGAAAAATAATAGCAGACATGGATCTGGAATTTGAAAAGAAAAACAAAACAAACATATGAAACAATAAAATCAATAAATACTAAAAATAAGAAAAATGAGATCGAGATCTGAAAGAAAATATAAACAAAAATAGTAAACATATAACAATTTGAAATAATCTATGTCATTAGGGTTTTGAAATAAGGAAAGTAGGGTTTTATTAGTTTTACTTTGTACAAGATTTTTCTTAATAAAAACGGAATGTCTCTTTAAGTAATTTGATAAAAGGAAAAAAAGGAAATTAAATAATTTAAAAAGTGGGATATAAGTAGTTCATTAGTGGGTCTGCTAATAGCACCTCTCTTAAACTTAACTTATTAAATAAGTGTTACTTTTAAAAATCTACATAAAAAGAGTGTTATTTCCCCCCTATCTCCATTCCGTACATTTTCAACTATAATGGTGTCTTCAAATCTCATCTATAATTATGTAAGAATTAATTTACAGGTGTTTAAGCAAACTAATTTGTATATTTATGACCGCTTTCTTCTTATGTACTTGATAGTTTTAAGCAGAAATCAGTTGATTCATCGAGAACCCTAAATCTAGCTCATTTTTTTTTTTAGCAGAAATCGATGATTTGATGAGTCAAATCAATGAATTCAATTCACTTATTGGTTATGACTTATCAAATTGCTTGCAAATAGGGTTGGTAGGCAGTTAGCAGTTAGGTTCAGACTTCAGAGTATGCAAAATTATTGAATACTGCATTGACGAAAATCCTTTCTCTTTCAAATTGTTGAGTGAATTCATCATAATGAATCCAATTCAACGCCATGTTAATTAGATAGTCCTTTCAAAAGAAAAATATGTATAATGGTGTGTACCTTCTAGATATCAAATGTTAAAAAAAAAACGAACAGTTATTTAATATTTAACTATAAGTAGCTGATTATAAATTAAGTCTCACACTTAGGTGAGGATTATGAGACATGAAATTAAAGGTGGTCCATAGAAGCAATAATGAAAAAAAAATGTAACCTATCATCCATAATTGAAGAACTATATATATTGAGCTATGGCCTATGTGGTACCTAATTGAGTCCCCATTGCCCATCATCCAACGGACCAATTAACTGTATATATATTACATCAAGAGTTAATACAATATAATAATAATAATAATAATCCCTTTTAATTGCTTACCAAACTTTACATGCATTTTGGGCTACTCAATAATGGTGAAGGCAATCATGCATGGCCACCAACTGATCAAGTCATCAAAATAATCTTTATGGGTTTTGATTATGCTTCGTAGTTGGGGATTTAATTCACATTGAACTCTTCTCTAATGGGCCTAGAATTTGTAATGTCTATTTCAAAACTACTTTTAAGTTTTAATTATGAGTGAAGGTATTTACATCTCTTATAAATTGTATCTACACTCTAAATTAATATGTTTTTTTTTTTTTAATTCAATAATACTCTTAAGTAAAATTACCAGAAAGACTAAATAGTTTGTAAGTACACCCACTAATAATTATTAATTAGTTTCCTATTTTAATCTTTTGTGGAAAAAAAAAAAAGAAGTTTCCTATTAGGATTTGGATCTCCTCTTTACCTCACATTATCCTCACTTAAATCAATAGTTTTAATAACTTAATTAATTCTTTTGGTAGAGTAAAACATAAAAATTAATAGAAATAATCATGACCATTGATTTTTTTAATATTTTTTTTGAAATACAACTGCTGCCGGGACCCGATGAGATTAATCAGATTGTACAAGAACGGCCCGGAATACTACTCCCACTATTGGGGAAAGGTTACGTATGGACTACAACTCTCACAATCGGAGAGAGGGCTACTCCCACAAACCGGGAGAAAACTCCACACACATGTTTGTAAAATGCGCATGGTGGGACTCGAACCCCTGACCACTATGTGTGGAAGGGAGGTGCACAACTATTTCTACTAAGAGGTGATGTGCCATGACCATTGATTTGTTATACACTAATGCTAGTCAACCCAAAAGTTTAGCCTAAAAACCAACTCAAATGATGTGGCAAGTGATTTGTCATTGTCATATCATTTAACCAATAACCTCAAATCAGAGTGATTCTGTATAACTAAACTACTGCTTCTGTTGGGAAAGGAGGATCTGATTCAAAAACGATAACATCCTCTACCTGTAAATATATCCTTGCTAGATTTAATGTGCTTCTCAAAAAATGAATCAAAATATCTCCCTGCCCAAACAAGAAATAAGCATTTATATAAAAGTGATGCAAAAGCAAACTTCATAGCAGCAACAATGGTAACGCGCAATAGGCTAAAGCAATAAAGGGTACCTTTATCGAATTCCCATACAAAAAGGTTACTAGGTTAGGTGCATCTTCCGTTGCGATCACACCATGTGGCACATTTGTGTTTCAGTGGCTTCTCAGTTTTTTTCACACACAAATTATAAGAAGATGAAGCAGCTAGATAGATGAACTCATGCTTGTTAAGTGTTAATCATTTATCGCCACTCTTTATTATATATTGACAAATTTGATACCTAATCCCGAATTAATAGATATTGATTAAACCTACGGGTTGTGGATTCCCGAATTGTAATCCCTAATTGCCAATATATATATATATGTCAACTCTGGTTGGTCATGCATTTCTCCGGTACGAATAATCAGCTTGAAAACCAGAACAACACTAGCTGATGATCAAGGCTTTTCACAAGGTATGTTATCAATTTAATTATCATAACAAAAAGATAATGCCGAGACTGATCCGGAGAAAAAAAAATAAAAAAAAGCACAACCTAAATTCAAACCACAAAAATAAAGCTTACAACTTTGGTCTTTGCCTTTGACAATCACACAAAGTCGAGAACAAATAAATAATGCACCTTTCTTTATGGGGTCAACATGGAAATTAAATGCCAATAAAGTCGTAGTAAAGCAAATTATTGAATTTTTTTTTTTTCATCCATATCGTCAATGTACTTGTATCAATATGAACTGTAAAAATAAAGAAAAAAAAGACATTAATTATTGTTGGTCATAGAGATTTTAAAAGATGAAAAGGATACATAGATATAGTAATTAAGCTATAGAGAGCATTGTATACATTCACAGTCATCACTGATGATCAGTAGACGAAGAAGAAGAAGTTGATGTAATGGAAATTCCATTTTAAAGTGAGGGCCGGAAGAGGAGAAAGAGACAGCACGATATATATATGTATGTATCAAAAGAAGAGAAAGGTAATTATATGCGGACAATCACAGTGCAGATGGACTGCTCACTTTGGTGGAAAGACAAACGAATAATTGAAGGTGGAGCCTCACTGCTTGTAGCATCCATATTCATATAAATCTGTGGCAGAACAATAAGCTAGAAGCTATGGAGAAATAGCCAATGTCATCGATGATCACTCCATGCATGGCTTCAATTTTTTTCCCTTTAAAGCGACAACAACAATAACTAGTATTGCATGCTTCATCATATGCAGACATGTATTTCTAATATTTGATCCACAACTCAATGTACTTTCATGATATCATCAAAATCCTCTCCAGTCTCCACAAATCCTAGGTATTTGTCATCAACAAAATAAGCTTTTAATAAATAAATATATCAAAATAGATTTTTGACAAAAATAAATAAAAATCAGATCACACATCAGGTAAGATGATGATATTGATACCTACACTCAAAAGTCTTGTGAGAATTTAAAATACAAAACCCTGTGCTGGTTCAATAAAAGGAAAAAAGCAATTACAGGCCACTGCTGCGTTTTCTTGGGCTGGAGCCCAAAGGAGATGATTTTAGTTGCTGATCAATATGCCCCATTCTCGAAACCGATTGGGTCAAGGTGCTTCAAAACCCAACCCGTGCCTCAACAGGTTTTCAATTTGAGTGATGATATTTACACCCCTTAAAAATTGTATGTACACCTTAAATTATTATATTTTTAAAAATCCAATAATACCCATTAGTAAAATTATTAAGAGGACTAATTGTTTATTAGTACATCCACCAATAATTATTAATTAGTTTCCTATTTTAATATTTTGTAATATTTTTTGTCCTACAGTAGAACCCCTCTAAACTAATATTTTTGGGACCCATCCTTGAGTATTAATTTAGAGGGGTTATTAATTTGAAGGGTTATATATTTTAAAGTGTTATTTTGTCTTAGAAAATGTGTGGAAGTCGGTTTTCTTATTTAGGGAATGTTCCTTTTCGGGAATGTTCCTTTTCGGGATTCCTTGTTTAGTCGGTTTTCTTCTTCAAGTAAAGTTTTTTTTTTTTTTTTCTTAGGATTCCTTGTTTAGGAAAGATTTATTAAGAAAATTTTCAATTCTTTTTGGGAATGTGATTACTTAGTGACTAAGGATACTCATCCTATAAATAGTGAGGCTTGTTTTTTGGTTGTATATAACAAGAGAGATCTCATGATATACCTAAAAATTCTATTCCTAACAGTTCTTAAAAATTCTCTCTTTTCTATTTTCTTTGTTATAATAAGAGGATAATTCAAAAGATGAAGGATGAAGTAAAAAATATCAAGCATTGTGGCCTTGTGCAAACTAATATCTTCAAGTACTTTTCTAGTTATTGATTATTATGTAATATATTTTTGTAATTTTATGGAATTATTAATTTATACGACAATCGAGACCGAAATTTTACATTGGGTTTCAAACTGAAATTATTAATTATTACGATAGGGAGGTTTATTAATTTTTTACACTGGCCCGAGTCGGGACCGAGATTTTTTTATTAATTTAGAGAGAATATTAATTTATAGGAGATTAATTTACAAAGGTTCTACTGTATTAATGGTTTGATATTAACATATATCATAAAAATTCTTTCCATTTTAATAAACCATAGATTCTTTTTTAAATATATTTTCAATCTCTTTTAAGGAAATACAAATTGATTGCTAAGTATAAAAAATGAATCAAAACCATGAGACAAATCTGGTTGTGAAAAAGTAAGTTTTAAATTCATTTTTATTATTTTTATTAGAAGAACAAAATTATTATATATATAAACTGACTTTTAAATTAACTATATTATCTATATTTACTTTATTTCTTTCAAACACACTTTAGACTTATTTATTTATTTATCAATATTAGATGTTCTTTTTTGTCAAAAATAATATATATTAGATGTTTTTTTTAATTTCATTGAACACCTATTTTTTTTATTTTTTATTTTTTATTTTGAAATATCATTTAACACCTATCTATTTTCACATCAATTGGGACATAGCATACATTTTGTATCCCTACACTTTCACAAACAGAAAGTGGTTCTCCAAAACAATAAAAAAAAATAAAAATTCTTAAAATGGATTTATAACGAAAAATGGAGTTTGATTTTGAAAAAACCGAGAAGAGAAAAGAAGTGGGGAAGAGAAAGAATAGTAAGAGAATTAAAGATAACAACAAAATATGAAATAATAATAAAGTTGATTAAATAACATAAAAATAGTTATAGGTTGTGTGTAATTACAAAAATATAATACATTATAATTAAAGAAAGGGTATTTTTGGCATTAAGTGGGGTTTATTTATAAATTATAGATTTTTTTTTTTAAAATTTTTGATAGGTGTAATTACGAAAGGGGTGTATAAACAGTTTTTGAGGGGTGCCATTATCGCCACTCTTTCAATTTATACGGTTACACCCCATACACGAATGCGTTTGTGGTGAAGTGACTAAGGGTCAATTTGGTATTACTGTAACTTTTATAGTAATCACTGTTAGTTGTGCTGAAAGAATAATCAGCTGAAGCTAAGACTAAGGCTCCTCCTTCAATTATTCGTTTGTCTTTCCACCAAAGTGAGCAGTCCATCTACACTCTAATTGTCTGCATATAATCACCTTTCTCTTCTTTTGGTATATATATATCTGTGTGAGAGAGAGAGAGAGAGAGAGAGAGAGAGAGAGAGAGAGAGAGAGAGAGAGAGAGAGAGAGAGAGAGAGAGTAAATGGTACTGTTGCCCCCTGAATTATTAAAATGGTCACTAAACCCCATGAACTTTTTGAAATTGGCAACAAGTGACGGAACGGGAGATGGACGTCTAGGGAAAATTGTATTTACATACCCTGATTATATGTATAATAGCATTAAAACTAGAAAAATATAATAATAATACCAGTATACCACACACCATTTGACCAATTAACTAATGTCTAAAAAAATAATATAAAAAAAACAATAAATAATTATAATTATAATAATAAATAATTATAATTATAATAATAAATAATTATAATTATAATGGATGCTGGAGATCCAATCTTAAAATTTGAAAATATAATTTTAATTTTTTTTTTGTTTTTTATTTTTATTTTCTAGATCTCCTTGGATCTAGAAATTTCCATATTTGAAGAAATTGGTTATTAATATATGTCATGAATCTCTGTCATATGTGTTATGTTATAAACTACAATCCCAAAACAAAAATGCATACTAATGGGATGGAATTGGAATAGTTATGACTAAATAACTATGACTTTCAAATATTTATTATTATTATTATTATTATTATTATTATTATTATTATTATTATTACTATTTGTTTTTTTAGACATTAGTCAACTTGTCAAAGGGTGTGTGTGGTGTTATTATTATATTTTTCCAGTTATAATGCAATTATGCATATAATCAAGGTATGTAAGTGCAATTTGCTCTAGACGTCCGTTTCCCTTCCATCAGTTGTTGCCAATTTCAGAGAGTTCAAGGGGTTTAATGACCATTTTAAGAATTCAGGGGGCACATTAGCAATTCGTGAACAATTCAAGGGGTGACAGTACCATTTACTATATATATATATATATATATATATGTAGGATCTGGATCCTCTCCGGCTCTCCTCATCTTAATTGTCCTTACCTCCATAATCTATTGCCACGTGTCTAATATAACAAATCAATGATCTATATTATTTCTATTAATTTTATATATTTACTCTACCCAAAGATAGAATTAATCAAGACCATTAATCATTAATGATTTATGTAAGGACAAGGCGAGGACAAGATGAAGTGAGATGGGGATCCAAATCCATATGGGTAATGTTACTTTGCCTAAATTTAGTGCCCAAATGATGCAGCATCAATGTAATCCGTTCATTTGAATCATACAAATCTAATACAGTTTAAATGAATGGATTATAATGATGCCACATCATTTAGGCACCAAATTTGGACAAAGTAGCATTATTGTATACACATAGAGAGATGAAAAATTATATAGCACTTTATGGGAAGTGATTTGCGTAATTAGCACCGCTTTAATAACTCTAGTTTAAATAGCACTAAAGATAGGATTGGGACAAAAATACCCTCCCTCTTCTATAATTTTCTCTCAATTTTTTTTCTTTTTCTTTTTTCAAAATCTCCATTGATAGAGCTTGAGCTCCACTGCCAATGTCATCAATGATGAGTTGATCGACAAAACCATTGGTAAAACTTCCATTGTGCGCCACCCATTGTAACGGAAGTATCCGTTTTCAGTTTTGAGCTTTGTGGAGAGAGAAACAAAGCCAAAGCCAAATCGTCTCCGAACCTTCATCGTCAGATTTGCGATGATCTGACGAAATCGATGGCTCCAGCAAACTCAACGTCGTTTGATCTTTTAGATCCAACTATTTTCGGAGTCAACCGGTGCCGTTGTCGAATCGTCAATTTCTCCATTGATGAAGGTCGAATAGAACTCCATCGCAATGAAGAAGAAGACAAAAACAAGTCTCGAATTTTTTCAAATAAGTCTCGAAAGTGCAAATAAGTCTTAAATTTGCAGGAAAAAAAATATAAAGGAAAAACCTAGGTGGACTTCAATTTTGATCTCGAATTTACCAACAAAGTGAGTTAAAACGTAAAAAAAATAAAATAAAATCAGCGAGAAGTTTCTATGAGTTGTGAAAGGAGAAGAAGATGGAGAGAGAAAAATAAGGAAAATAAAAAATGAAAAATAAAAGTAAAAGAATAAGTGAGGGTATTTTGGTCTCACCACCTATTTTGGTGCTAATAAAACAAAAGTTATTAAAGTGGTGATAGTTGCGCAAGTCAAAATTGAAAAAGAGTTATATACTCATATTTCCTCTCTCTCTCTCTCTCTCTCTCTCTCTCTCTCACATATGGTCCCGTTTACATCAGTGTGCACTGATGTAAGTTGTAACTACATCAGTACCAATGCATGTGGATCATTGATTATGGAGAAGTTTTGACAAGTGCATACACTTTGAGTAAAGTATATAAATCTAATTGTCCACATCCAACACACTGATTAAGTTATATCAGTGCGCATTGACTTGAATATATATATATATATATATATATATATATATATATATATATGAGTTAGGCTATATCAACTCAAATTCTGACTCAAATTTGTGATTTCAATATCTCAACCACCAATGTGCTTTTTAATCCGATGATTGAAATATTGAAGTTACAAAATTGAGTCAGAAATTTGAGTTGATACAGTCTAAATATATATATATATATATATACACATATTGGGAATCATACAATATTAATGATATCAATATAATTTAGTTTAAATAGCAATTACAAGTATACATGCTTAAGACTTAGGGGTCATTTATTTTTTCCACTTAAAACTTAATGGGTCTGAATTGAATTTATTAAGTTGTTTTGTTTGTTTTTTTAAGTGGTCAAACAACTTAAAAATATCAAAAAACAACTTAAAATAAAAAGTAAGAAATCCTGACTTTTAACTTAATTCTAAATAATATTCACTTCCAAGTCTATCATCCCAAAGAAGATATATTTCTAAATTTATTATAATTTGATATGGTGTAGAAATCTTAACATATTTCTTATTTTAAACCAATTTTAGAAAAAAAAAAAAAAAAATCCTAATCACTTCTCATACTGAAATTTTCATGAGATTAAACAATTGAATTTCCCTAGCTCCTACCAAATCCCGGTAAGAACTTTTTTATTTTATTTTTTATCTAACTATTCATCTAGTGCTCAATAATTATTTTTTTTATCTAACTATTATTCTAGTTAGTGGTGTAAATATGTGTCGGGCCTGATGGGCTCGGCACGGCTAGCCCGCCAAGGGTGGCGGGCCGTTCCAAGCACGGCCCGTATGTTTTGCGGGCCAGGCCTGGCACGGGTCGGGTAGAGATTTGGGGCTTGCCAGGTCGGCGGGCTCGGCCCGCCGGTCCGACCGTTATATATATATATTTACCGTTTGAACCATCTTTTTTATTGTTTTTTTTAAAAAAAAATTGACTGTTGCTGACATCAACAAATGGTCAAAATTTTCAAAACTGACTAAAAATTACACTTTATCCCCTCATCTCTTCTATTTTATATTTTTACCGACATTTCAAATTTTTCTATAAATACCCCCACTCATTTCAATTTCCATACACTTTCTCTCTATCTCTATTCTCTCATTCTCTACTCTCTACTCTCTACATTCTCCAACTCTCCATTGCTCTCTCTAATCTCTATTTCTCATTTTCTCTACACCTTCATATTTTAAATTTTTAATAATTCCATTCTTACTCTCTCTCTCTCTCTCTATTCTTTACACAACTAATCTACTACTCTACTATTCTAAATTTCTACTACTATATTACTAATATTATTCTCTAATCTCTCCACCAAAGCTCAAAGCCTCAAAGGTATGTTTTTCCTTTAAATGTTATTAATTAGTTTTATGTTTTAGTTTTTAAATTTTATATTTATAGTTAATAATTAATATATTTATGCTTAGTTATTAATTTTGATATTTATTCTTATGTTTTATGTATATTTTATATTTATTGCTTTATGCTTAGTGTATTTATGAGTTAATATTTTTATGCTTTGCTTTGTTATAAATTTTAATATTTAATCTTAGAATCTTAGATTTTAGTAAATTTATCATTTTATGAATGTATGTCTAGTAATTAATTTTAATATTTGTATATTTTTATTTATGCTTAGTAATCTTACTATCTTAGTATATTTTGTTTAGTTAGTAAATTGATGATTTTATATTTAGTAATATATTTAAATATTTTTATGATATTTATGATTTTATGTTTAGTAATTAATTTTAATATATTTAAGCTTAGTATATTTATGATTAAATGCTTAGTAGTGAATTTAAATATTTTTATGCTTAGTATATTAGTATATTTATCAATTTATGATTTTATGTTTAGTAATGAATTTTAATATTTTTATGCTCAGTATATTACTATATTTATGATTAAATGCTTAGCAATTAATTTAAATATGTTTATGCTTAGTATATTTATGATTTTATATTTTTATGTTTAGTAATATATTTTAATATTTGTATGATATTTATGATTTTATGTTTAGTAATTAATTTTAATATGTTAATGCTTAGTATATTTATGATTTTATGTTTAGTAATTAATTTTAATATTTTTATGATATTTATGATTTGATGTTTAGTAATTAATTTTAATATGTTAATGCTTAGTATATTTATGATTTTATTTTTAGTAATTAATTTTAATATGTTAATGCTTAGTATATTTATGATTTTATGTTTAGTAATTAATTTTAATATTTTTATGATATTTATAATTTTATGTTTAGTAATTAATTTTAATATGTTAATGCTTAGTATATTTATGATTTTATGTTTAGTAATTAATTTTTATATTTTTATGATATTTATAATTTTATGTTTAGTAATTAATTTTAATATGTTAATGCTTAGTATATTTATGATTTTATGTTTAGTAATTAATTTTAATATGTTAAATGCTTAGTATATTTATGATTTTATGTTTAGTAATTAATTTTAATATGTTTATGATATTTATGATTTTATGACTTTATGTTTAGTAATTAATTTTAATATGTTTATACTTAATATTTTATGATTTTATGCTTAATTTTTAATAACTAATGATTTAAATATTTGTATTGTAGGAAATGGATCATAATCATCCTCAATTTCTGGACAGTCTTAACATGGAGGACGATTATTTTGACCTTTCCGGGCCAACGGAAACAGCAGCGGGACCTTCTGGTTCCGGTGCAACACCGACATCACGTCCTCCCAAACCTAAAAAGCACACATCAAACGTATGGCAGTGTTTTGACGTAGTACAGAAGACTATGTCAGACGGTAAAGTCATGGACAGAGCTCAATGTAAGTTTTGTCCTAAGCATTATGTCACTTCTAGAGGGGACAGGTCATTTGCGAAGGCATATGGAGAAATGCATGCCTGCACACGGATAGGTAGACATTACAACCCAGACACAACTACAACGGAACCCAGACAGGTCCGTTACAACATGGCATTACGACCCCGTGCATGCTAGAGAGTGCATGGCACATTACATTGCATGTACTGATCAACCGATTAATTTCGGTGACAACCCTTTTTTTGAAGAATTTATTCAAACTGCATACAACCCCCAATTTAAATATGTTTCTAGAACCACTACTAGGAACGATTTGTTAAAATGTTTTCAAACCCAATGAGATGAGTTGAAGGCTGAATTACAGCATCTAACTGTCTTTATTGCATTAACTTCTGATATTTGGAGCGCATGTTCCAAACAAGACTATTTAACTGTCACATGACACTATTTAGACTATGATTGGAATTTACAAAAAAAAAAATTCTTGGTTTTCGTCCTATGGATTGCGCACATACCGCAGGAAATATTTTTAATGTCATTATGTCTGTTTTAGAAACTTTTGAAATACAACATCGCATCATTTCTATCACATTAGATAATGCATTTGCAAATACTAGTTCTATTGCATTGTTTTTTGAAAAAAATATCCCGCAACATGGGGGTTATTTCTTCCATCAATGATGTGCATGTCATATCATCAATTTAGTTGTACAGTCTGGTATGAAGGTAGTAAGCGATCGTATAGATCGCGTCAGAGATGCCCTTGCTTGGCTCTGCAGTTCTAATCCAAGATTGAATGAATTCGGTAGATACTGTACAACCTTCGGTCTACGACCCCAAAGATTCCTAACAGATATACCGGTAAGGTGAAACTCTACTTACTTAATGCTGCTAAATTGTTTGGAATACGAATCACCTATTTTAGGTTTTTATAATATGAAAATGTCTGAACTTGGCCGTCCAACACTGACACCAGATGATTGGCATGTGGCAAAGATCTTTGTTCAATTTTTAAAGGTTTTTTATGATTCCATTATAACTCTTTCTGGGGTCTATTACCCCACATCTTCCCTAGCAATCCATCATATTATGGACATGTCTGAATTGTTAAACAATTATAGGGAAAATGATATCTTAGGCCCTGTAGTTGTTGCCATGGAAACCAAGTTCAAAAAATACCGATCTACAATTCCTTTCCTTTATGCTTTAGGTGTTATAATAGATTCTAGGGTTAAATTATCTGGTTTAGAAACATTGCTAGATTATCTTGGTGATATTTTGAACGTACATTATTCTGCACAGGTTACTGACATTTGAACCATCGAACCAAGTTGTTCGAATTTTTTAGTACTTATGAGCATAGGTATGGCAGCGTTGACGTACAACCATCAATAGAACCAGACACACTCCTAAATCAGACAAGTTGGAACATTTTAAAACGCCGAAAAAAAGTAGGCTCATCAAGTTCTTCTTCATGATGAGCTGAATCAGCTGGTGCAACTTCCGATGCCGAACTGACAAGCTACCTTGAAGCTCAATTCGACGACCGGTCATTTGAAAGAGAGAAGGGATTTGAACTGTTGGTACGGTGGAAGACCTACGGCTATTATAAATATCTGATCCTATCACACCTAGCACGGGACCTACTGGTTATCCCTGTCTCCACTATTTCCTCAGAACAGGTATTCAGCACGACTAGAAGAATTGTTGAAGAAATAAGAAGTTCTTTGACTCCAGAGATGGTGGAGGTATTGGCATGCATTCGGGATTGGGAGCGTGCGAAAAAGAGGTTGCAAAATGAAATGGTAGACGAACAACCTGTTCAAAATTTCAGTAATTTATATTTTGAAGAGAGTTCCGGCAGTAACCAAATCTAGGACTTCTAGCTTATACATGTACGTTAACTTGTAATAAGATTGCACTCTTTTTCCCTTACCAAGTTTTTATCCTACTGGGTTTTTCTTGGTAAGGTTTTTAATGAGGCAATCATGTAAATATGTAATATTGAGACTCCGAAAGAAATAAATAATTCTTCTTTTCATATTTTTATAATTTCATCTATTTTTATTTTCTTTAATATTTTAGCTTTATAATTATTTATTCTTTGAATTATTATTTTTAAATAAAATAATAAATCTTTCTATTTTCTACATTTTTTTATTACACTCAAATAATAAATAAGATAGACAAATAACAATTAAAAATGTTTAAACAATATAACAATATTATAAATTTATAATGTAAGTATGTAACAAAACAAAGTATGAAAGTAACAATTAACAAACTAACAATTTAGTTAAGATATTTAAATTTTAAAAAAAAATTACCGTTTGAACTTTGAACCATTTTTTTATTGTTTTTTTTTTTAATTTTTAAATTTGACCGTTGCTGACGTCAGCAAACGGTCAAAATTTTCAAAATGACTAAAAATTACACTTTCCCCATCATCTCTTCTATTTTATATTTTTACCCACATTTCAAATTTTTCTATAAATATCCCCACCCATTCCAATCCACAATTTCCATACACTTTCTATTCTCTCATACTCTCATAGTCTCATACTCTCATTCTCTCCATTCTCCAAGAGTCCAAGTCTCCATTCTCCAAGTCTCCATTACTCTCTCTAATCTCTATTCTCTAATAGTCTAATCTCTACACCATTTCTAAGTTCTAATACTATATTACTAGTAGTCTAATACTTTAATAGTCTAATATTATTCTCTAATCTCTCCACAAAAGCTCAAAGATATCTTTTTCCTTTAAATGTTATTAATTAATTTTATGTTTTAGTAAATTTATCATTTTATGAATTTAGGTCTAGTAATTAATTTTAATATTTGTATATTTTAATTTATACTTAGTTTATTTTGTTTAGTTAGTAAATTGATGATTTTATGTTTAGTAATTAATTTTAATATTTTCTTGCTTAGTATATTTATGATTTGTATTGTAGGAAATGGATCATAATCATCCTCAATTTCTGGACGATATTAACATGGAGGAAAATTATTTTGACTTTTCCGGGCCGACGGAAACGGCAGCGGGGCCGACGGAAACAGCAGCGGGACCTTTTGGTTTCGGCACAACACCGACATCATGTCTTCCCAAACCTAAAAAGCACACATCAAAAGTATGGCAGTGTTTTGACAAAGAAGAAATACCAAACCCAAACGGTAGGGTCATAACAAAATATCGCTGTACGTTTTGTAAACCTCTCATATGATGCCTTTCCAGAGTCGGGAACTGGTCATTTGGAAAGGCATATGAGCAAATGCATGGCTCGACACGGAGAGCCAAAAACTATAACCCGAACATAACTACAACGGAACCGAGACGGCCAGACGGGCCAGTTACGACTCCGTGTATGCTAGAGATTGCACTATTTTTCCCTTGCCAAATTTTTATCCCACTGGGTTTTTCTTGGTAAGGTTTTTAATGAGGCAATCATGTAAAAGTGAAAATCTGAAATAAATAAATCATTCTTCATTTCATATTTTCATGATTTCATGTATTTTTTATTTTCTTTCATATTTTATCTTTATTTATTCTTTGAATTATTTTATTAAATAAAATAATAAATTTATCTTTTTTTTATTACACTAAAATAATAAATAAGATAGACAAATTACAATTAAAATTACATAATTTAAATTGTTTAAACAATATTATAATATTTATATAAAAAAAGCCTGTGTGCCGGCTCGGCCCGTGCCGGGGCTCCCCTTTTTGAAAAACAGGCCGGCCCGGCTAGGCATAGAAAAATGGTGTGCCGTGCCAGGCCGAGCCTGTTTTCAAAAACGGGCTTCTTCGGCCCGGCACAAATGGGCCTTGCCAGCCCACTTTTACACCACTAATTCTAGTGCTCAATAAATTTATCTACTGTATTTAGTAGATTCCGTGGCTTGAAAATGTTATAGAATAATTATATATATATGCATATAATTCAAGAACTATTTAAAAAAAAAAAAATCAAAAACTTTTTTTTTATTTGGCTTCTGGTGCATATTGAACTTGAACTTTTTTTTTTAACAATAAATTGAACTTGAAATTTGTTGGCAGAACATGTAAAATTATATTATTTGATAAATTTTTTGTTTTGTTAAATTGAACTTTGTTTGTAGAAGAAAATACAAAATCTTTTAAAGAATGGTGCATGTTAAATTACTTCTTTTAATTAGTATGAGTATAAATGTAAAATTATTTATTTTCAAATAATTTTATTTAAAAAAAACAAACATGTTGGCAGTATATTTAAATGTGAGAAAAAAAAAAAAACATGTCATTCAGGTTCAAATTTGAGTTCCCATTCAACCTTCAGAAAAATTCAGGACTATTCAGTCTTCAGACAAAAAAACAAATGACCATTTAGTATTATACATGATAACGGCTTAATTATTGATTTTAAGATCAATATAATGTAAGGTAGATTTTGGCAAAACCTTAAAATTGACCCCATGTCAACCATAAAAGAAAATCATAAAAAATAAATTATTTTTTTTAACTTTTTCTTAATATAACACCGGTCGAGTAGAAGGTTTGTTGGAATTTAACAAAATCAACCATTACAAACATAATTTGACAAACACCTTCCAATATAAAGAGGTTTGTAATTTTATGAGAAAATATGGGATCGTACCCTCACGAATGTAAAGAGAAAATGCATAATCACTAAAGCTTATTATTTACTCATATTAATTTAATTCCTATTTGTCAGGCACTAAAAGGAAAAATCGGATAATTGCACTACAGTACCAGAGTACCTTGAAGTTAGGTGTATCATGTATGTGCTTGTACACCAAACATTTGCCTTTTGATCACATTAGTATCCTTGACCAAGTTATTGATAGTTAGACTTAACGGTTGACTAGTCAAATACAATAAAATATCTAAATTGCCCCTACTTTAAATTACAAAATTAATAAATAATAAGAAAAATTTGGGCCAGATCTTCAATCTGAAGCCCATCTCCATCTTCATTCCGGCCATCTCCATCTCTATAAATTATATTTTCCATCTCTCTGTCTCTTCTACCCATCAAACCCCTTACCACTCCACCATTGGCCATTCATCTCCGATCTCCTCTCTAACACGCCTACATCGCCATCTCATTTCCATTAGGAGTTTATCTTTAGAATTTTTTAAAAATATTTTTTTACTGTTATTTTTTTTAAGGGGTAATTACCCTGGTGGCCATCGACTTATGCCATCACTATCAAAATGGCCACCAGATGGGTAATTAGTTTAGAAATGGTCATTTTTGACAAACAATGTTACACTAATGGCCATTCCGTTATAACAACCTTTAACTTTTTCTAAGAATGTTACATTAATGGCCATCAATTTGTTCACTTGGTATCAAAATGGCCATTATAATCATTTTTCTCCAAAATTACTCTAGTGGCCATCCATTTGGTCAATTGGTATCAAAATGGCCATTATAATTGTCCCACTTTTTCTAGAGCATGTGTATTGACCATCCATTTGGTTAATTGGTATCAAAAAAATTATTATATGTGCAACTATAATCTATTAGAAAAATAGAGTAAGCAATCATTAAAAATAAAATTTCATTCAATAGAGAAAATGAAGAATTTAAAAATAAAAATTATGATACAAATTGAAATATATGTCCATGTCTACTATTATTGTTTAACATTAAAGATAGGCTGATAGGATATATTCTAAGTTGTTTGTTTATGAGCTTTTTGTGTGGGGGATTTTGGTTTTTAAGAATCTTTGTATGATCTTGTAAACTTCATTTTTTGTTGATAACTTTTCTTCTCATATATTTATCCATGGAATAGGTCATGGATCAAATCATCAAATCACGTAAAAATCCTGTTTGTTTTGTGTACTATTTTTCTCTACGGGTCTCATCATTTTGTTTTGTTACGTCCACTAAAATTAGGAAAGTCAAGATATCTTTCATGAGTCATGATTCGTTGTAAAGCACACCACAGACTTATCAAAATTAATAAATTACCCGGAAGCTTTAGCATAACTATCCAAAATATCAGTCACAAAAACAAAATCTGCTCCTTTTGCTTGCATAAACAACTAGATGTCATCCGCAGAAAATATATGGGAAATTCGAGGCTCGCATCTTCAATGTTATTTGTCTAGAATTTACTGTTTTCACAATATAGAAAATTTAATTCCAGTATGTAAGAGAAAGAGAATAGATTTATATAGTGGAAGAAACTATGTTGCTGAAATTGATTCTATAACAACATATTACTTATCAAACTCAATAAACAGAGAGCTTTTAAGTTGAAATTTAACACAATGTACCTCTGCAGCAGAAGGATACACATCATGTGAACAACAATTTCATTTTCTCTATCGAATGAAATTATATTTTTAATGATTGCTTACTCTATTTTTCTAATAGAATATAGTTGTACATATAATGATTGTTTTGATACCAATTAACTAAATGGATGGTCAATACACATGTTCTAGAAAAAGTGGGACAATTATAATGGCCATTTTTATACAAATTGACCAAATGGATGCCCACTAGAGTAATTTTAGAGAAAAATGATTATAATGACCATTTTGATACCAAGTGAACCAATTGATGGCCATTAGTGTAACATTCTTAGAAAAAGTTAACGGTGTTATAACGGAATGACCATTAGTATAACATTTTTTTACCAAAAATGGCCATTTTTAAACCAATTCTTCATCTGGGGGCTATTTTGATAATGGTGAAGTCGATGGCCACAAGGGTAATTACCCTTTTTTTTTAATTATTATTTTAGAGAGCTTATTTTAACAATCCAATTTTTTCTTTTTACATCTTTTCTAAAAACACTCCATTCTTAAAATTTTAAATTTTAAAAATTCTAAAGACACTTTATTTTGTTACAAGATTATCTTTTTTATCTTTTTTGAATTAAATTATTAAAAAAAGAAATTATCTCTCCTAAATCATTAGATTAATTATTATATATTAAATACTCTCTCCTAAATTTTTAATTACCATATTAAACTCTCTCTCCTCCAATACATATATCTAATTTTCTATCTCCATTCTTTCTCATGCAAGACTAACAGTTAAGGTTTTTTATATTTTTTTTTTATTTTTTTTTTACTAATAAGCTTGATTTTTAGGAACTATATGTATGTATATACTAAAAAAATAAAAAATAAAAAATCAAGTACATTATCTTTTTTTTTTTTTTTTTTAATAAATCGAAATATGAAAATGCTTTTTGTTACCTTGTAGGTATATAATTGTCTAGGGAACTTTAATTCTTTCAATAGTCTTAAAAATTGTAAGTTTAATCGAATCTAGTTAAAACAATTCAAACTTTCAAATATATATATATATTTTTTGAAAATTGACTTTTTAGTATATATATTATTGTTAGTTAAAAACTAAAATATTCATAAGTTATTTTTTCTTTAACTATTAATCAGAGATTGATAGAAAGTATGGAAATATGATTTTTTTTTTTTTTTTTTGAAAAACGGAGAGAGATTAATTAGAAGAGAGTGGTTAATATGGTAATAACAGATTTAGGAAAGAAAGTTTAATACGTAGTATTTAATCTAATGATTTAGGAAAAATAATTTTTTTTTAAATAGTTTAATTTGTTTACAATGTCTTTAAATGTATATGTCTTGTTTAATAATTTTAATTTAGGTTAAAATTGTCATTAATAAAAAAAAATTAAATTGGAATGTAAATAGATAATTTATGGATTGTAAGGAGAAGCTCTCATTATTTTATTTTCATCCGGCATAAAATGACTTTCATATCCTTCTAACATTAACAGCTCAACTAACTTGGCAGATAAGGTTGGCTAATAGTATGCATCTCACACATATCACAAGGTCGTGGGTTTGACAGTTACAAACACCTCAAAAGATATGGGAGGTGGCTCAGCATTTGCAGAGACGACAAAAACAGTAGACTTGAGAATTGAGAGCAGCGTTATGATTCCCAGGAAGGGCTAACAGTAGCAGAAACATTTGGATGAGGCAAACCCCATACGCTGGGTGTGTGTGACTGTGGTTCATCGGTTTCCACGACTCACAAAATATTAAAACCCCTGCCATTTTGGAGCCAAGCCAAACTTGTTAACATCTTCAAAAAAACCCCTCCACTTGTCCACCATTTTCATTTATAGTCAGTCGTACACTCGTTAGAATACTTCCTCTTCGTTGATTGAAGCGATTAATTAGTGTTGTTTAATGGTGTCCATGTCTACTAGATTTTTTACCTACAAGTTACAAACATGTGACGCTAGACCAACAGCAAGCCCTCCGGTTTCTGCTAGGAGGCTGCAAGCTCATCTGGGTATGTTCAATTCTTGCTTTTTTCGGGGTTTGGCTTTCTGGGTAGTGCTTACTTGCTTATTTAGTACACGGGTTCTTCTTCTTTGGCTTTATAGTTTGCTGTTCTTGTATCTTGAGTGTTTAATTCCAAATTCGGATTAGTTTTCACTTTCTTTCTTGTTAATTTGAATACTCAGATCTAAGAGGTCGGTTTTCAGTGCCTGAGATTGCTAAATGTTTGGCAATCAAAAACAAGGCAGGAAACAACATTGTTGCTCTTGCAGCTCCTTACTCCCTCATTCGAGATTCAAGGTATTGTTTGAGACCAAGTGCTTGGTTATAGTAGTTTTGTTTTAAATGAGTATCTGTCAGCTTTGGAATTTGAACATTCATTTCTTGTTGAACTTGAAATCCTATATGCTTTATCTGAGAGACTGAGATCATACCGAAGAAGCGTCAGTAAACTCCAGTTGATGTGGAAATCTTATATAGTTCATTTTATCCATTATAGAATAGATTTTCATGTTAATTTGCTAGTAATGGAGGTAGTAAAAGAGAATGTCTTGGTCCTAGTACTACCCTTCAGCAAGGGATTAGAAAACTTCCTTTTGTTAGTTAAAAAGCTCCAAATTTCCTAATGTTTTCATTTTTTTCTTCTGTAAGGTTTTACGGGTTCTTTCTGTCTAGATTATGTTTGATGGTCACATAATTACATAAACTAACTCATCTCTTCATCCTGGCTCCCTGTATTGTGAAGTACACAATCGTGCTACTAGTCTATTTGAATAAAATATTAGTGCTTTAGGTTCCTCCGTTTAGGCATTGTTAATGTTTGTATTTATTTTTTGAACCTCTGTTTTTCTATGTATAATTTTGCATTTATTCATTCTCAAATATACGATGATAATGATGTGACTATACTTAGGAACTCCCAAGTTTTGTGCAAGGCCGCAGCTAATGCATCTGGAGATGTTCCCGGTAACACTCCTAGTGGGATGAGCCAGTATGAGAAAATAATTGAGACCTTGACTACACTTTTTCCTGTGTGGGTATGTCATTCATTTTCATGGGATTTTACTTGATGAAGTTGCACTCCATCTCCTTAAATGGCTTAGTTGCATAATTATTGTGACTGTTTCATGCACAGGTCATACTAGGAACCATTATTGGCATATACAAACCAACCGCGGTAAATTGGTAGTTTCTTGTGCTTCTTTGGTTAAAGAGAAGAGAACTGTTGCTTATTTATTTGGTCTTGAGGCCCTTCTGCAGGTAACTTGGTTGGAGACAGATTTTTTCACTGCTGGCTTGGGTTTCCTTATGCTTTCAATGGGATTGACATTGACCTTTGAGGATTTTAGACGATGTTTGCGGAATCCATGGACTGTAAGAAGCAAATTATTCACAATTATGTTGTGGAATGTTATTAAAATAACATAATATCATTTATGGTTTACCTTATAAATATACTAAGATTTATTGTTGCAGGTGGGTGTAGGATTTCTTGCTCAATATCTAATCAAACCCATGCTGGGCTTTGTTATTGCAATGGTATTTACTATGCTGAATTTCTTAAATATGGTGTTTCGTTTCGAGTTGATTATTTCTGATTGTTCATGAGATTTACAGTAATCCTGGTTGAATTAATAGTTGTTACTTGTTAACACAATGCTGTTTCATTTTCAGACTCTAAAACTTTCTGCACCCCTAGCAACTGGTCTCATTTTGGTGTCGTGCTGCCCTGGCGGTCAGGCTTCGAATGTTGCAACCTATATATCAAAGGGAAATGTAGCGCTTTCTGTTCTTATGACAACGTATGCTCGCTTCACATTTACGCACATATGTGTGTGTGTGTGCCTTTTCTTTTTTAGTTTGGGTTGAGCAGTCTGCGAGTGATGCAGAGGCCGGAGGGTGTGATTTAAGTGCTTATATTATCTGTCAATAACTACTGCTGTATCTTCTAGGGTTGACTTAGGTAAGAAATCAAATTTCATGCATTTGAAAATTGAAATTTGTCTTCTTTTCTTTCTCCATAACAGAAAAATAAAAAAAATCTTCTCTTTTGACATGCGAAAAATCTCTGGCACATGTTCTTGTCACTGTAAACTGTTAAATTATTTGGTCAAGCTTTGACATAGATGTATCAGCCATTAACATTTAAAGGAAAAGTGGGAGAATATTTTCTTTCTTGCCTCTAGATTGAGGTTTTGATATTCTATACTTCAATTGAGAACATTGTGTTTGTAGTTTTCTATAAAATCGTACTTATAGATGTATGCTTTGATTGAGAAATTGTTTATGCATCCTACAATTGTGTGTTGAGTGTGCACAAACTCAACTTTGTTTTTGTCCTGGCTTGCCACACAAGGGAGGATGGAAATGAGATTGGTATGGATGTCTATTGAGTATCATGTAGGGCCTGAGTTTTTGGATTTTTAATAACAAGTAAAGTTAGACATTAATTAAAATTCTATCAGATCAGTAAATCAAACATGCTGCTTGCATGCCTGTAAGAGTAATCTCGTCACTATTGTTGACAGGATTCTGATTTTTATCAACTTGTACGAGTACATCAGAGAAACAAACTTCACCATACTTCTGAACTTGAAGTTGAAATCCTAGACTATGAACTTTTTTTATATAATTTTTATGCTTAAAATGCAAAACAGTATTATAATATGTATTATGCCCATATCCCATAACATGATTGTGACAGAATTTGTATTTGTCATAACTTGAGCACGACTATGGCAACCGACTTTCATTTATTTGTGATTGTGACTGGGAGAAGTAATTGCAGCTTCTCAGAAATTGTTAATGATTTCTTGAAAACAATTTATTTAAAGTTTTCTTTATGTTCTTATCGTAGAATATTCATATCTTACGACCTTCCAGTTTCATTAATCTTCTGTGGGATTTTTGTAGGTGTTCAACAATTGGAGCTATAATCATGACGCCACTCCTTACTAAGCTTCTTGCTGGTCAGCTTGTTCCTGTTGATGCTGCAGTAAGTTGATTCATGTTCTGTAACTTCTTTAGTATATAATCCTTGAAATTTTGCAACTGATATCAAGGTCATTTTTATGATCTACATGAGTTCTACTACGTTTTTCTGCACAAACTTGAACTTGATGTGTGGGGAATTCCACTTATTCTGTCAACTTTCTCCAATCATGATTGCAGGGCCTGGCTATCAGCACTTTTCAAGTTGTGTTAGTGCCAACGGTTGTGGGAGGTAATTAATTGAGGTTTACATTCATTAGAATCAAATGGAGATTTGTCATTTCTCTAAACCCAATGATAGCTAAAAACAATATGTTATTCATCTGTTTATATAATGATTATACTCTATTTTCTGTTTTCTCTATCAGTGTTAACTAATGAATTCTTCCCCAAATTTACTTCAAAATTTATCAGTGTGACACCGCTAATTGGAGTAATTCTTACCACCTTACTTTGTGCAAGCCCTGTAAGTTCTCATAATATTGGGTGAAGCATATTAAATAAGAACTAATTCTTGCTTATTTCGATCATAATTTTAATGATAATGCTTACATGGGAAGAACTAATTTTCGATATACTACTTTCAAGATTGGGCAAGTTTCAGAGGTCTTAAAAACTCAGGGTGCACAACTGATTCTGCCGGTAGCTGCCTTACATGCTGCTGCATTTGCAATTGGTTATTGGATTTCAAAAATATCATTTGGCGAATCCACATCTCGTACAATATCCATTGAATGTGGGATGCAGGTATCTATCTACTTTTATCTGTTAGAAATTATTATTTTGGAATGAAGTACATTCAATGTACATCCAAAATGCCAGCTGTTAAATTGCAAGTCCAATTGTAAATCAACCTTTCTTCTTATGTTTACTTTTGCAATGTGGGATTCTGTTCTCACACGTGATTATCATTACTTTCAGACCAGATTACGCAAGATTGTTTGTCAAATCAAACAATGAAGAAGAAGCATATATATATGCTTCAGGAGAATATAAAAATGAGCTGTTTGACGGTTTTTTATGCTTGTATGTTTTTGTTAGAGAAGTACTTGTAGATTGTTTTTGTCAAACCAAATACTTTTAGACTGGAAGGCAAACTATGCAAGTTTCTTATGTGCATGGTCAGTATTAATTTGACCAAATAACCTCAGCTTTGACCCCAACCCAATTAAAATAGAAAAGAGGAAACCTTCCAAATAGCTTGCTAAATATTGACACTGGACAGTGGACACAATTGCTGTTTATGGACAATGTTCAAAGATAATGATCCAACTGTTAAGAAGTTGAAATTGTATAATATATTCTCCTGGACAATTATCCTCCTGGTCTTGGGTCATGTTGCCTTAGTTTGATTGTGCATGTGGAGAGAGAGTGGAGCAACTATTCCATTTATCGAGTGATCACTTTACTCCAGTGAGGGGGCCATAATCTTTCATATATTGATTGAGAGAGAGAGGAGAGAAATGATGGGAGCATTATTTAAATAAACATTTGGATTTAATTTTTGTTGTCCAAGCTATATATAGTTTTTAGCTAAACCAACTGAATAAATTATCATCTAATGACACTAATTATTTACTGTACTCCATAATCATTTGCAACTTCAGAGCTCTGCACTTGGATTCTTACTTGCCCAGAAACATTTTACGAACCCTCTTGTAGCTGTCCCGTCTGCAGTTAGCGTTGTTTGCATGGCGGTATGGCTCTCTCTTTGTTCTCAAATTTCACCTTTTTACATGTCCCTGCAAGTTCATGTTTTAGTCTTTGATTGGGAATATTCTACTAAATGTCTTGTTTACTATTGTTTTCTCCCTTACAGCTTGGTGGGAGTGCACTTGCTGTATTTTGGAGGAACAGTCCGATTCCTGTAGATGACAAGGATGACTTCAAGGAATGAAACTCTTCGCCTTCGTTGTCCTCTGCGTTTAGTCCTAGAGATTTTCTTCTCCTTATAGGTTAGAACATATGCATGCCTCTACAGAAAAAATATATTTTTGATTTAGTTTCAAGGGTAAAGGAAAAATTCTGTTCATAAGATCAGTCCTGAAATTTAGAAATTGGAAGTTACAATGGCCTAACGGCCTATCGTGGATAACAATAATGTAGAATTTTGTGGAGAGTTTGTTTTGTTCTTTGGCTTTGTGCTTCCTTCCACTTCTGTTTGTTGATGAGTAATTGCAAAGTTAGATAGCTTAGGGAATCATTAGGCGAACAAATTCTTGAACTTGTGTGGTAAGTTTGAAATCAAATCTAACTTGCAATACGCCTAGTTAGAAAGCTTGCATAGAAGGATTAAGCCGTTGCACCGCACGCAAGAATTATCATGACAAATGTTAGATTTACACTATTTGATTTGAGGATTTTGAGCTGTGTTTTTCCATGGCTTGTATCTCTTTCAGCCCTCGTTTATTTTCGTGTTTGTAATAGGGTATTGTTTTTGTTTTTTAATTTCTCCTTCTTGTACAAAACTAAAAATTTTAGTGCCCGTCTCAATATCATTTTTTTTTTCTTTCACAAATAGTATTACTTTCTACTACAGAAATTTAGGGTATGTTTGGTAGGGAGGAAAAGGGAGAGGAAAGAAATGGGTGGGGAAAAAGGGAGAAGAAAATGGAGAAGTGTGTGTTTGGTATGGAGAGAAAAATGAAAGGAAAATTTTGTGTATCTTCTCAAAAGTGGAAGGAAATGGGAGGGAAAGAGGGGAAAGCTTTTGGGTTATTTAAAATTATAATTTTATCCTTTTTTTTTTAATATATAAAATATAATATAAGGGTAAAATAGTAAAATTGATAAAATGATATTTTCTTTCCTTCCTATTTACCAAACGACTTAAGGGAAAATTATTTTCCTTTCCTTCCCTCATGTTTTCTATCCCTCTAAATATTTCCATCATTCCTATTTTCTTTCCTCCCTACCAAACATACCCTTAGGGATGGCAATTGATTGGATTGGGTATGTATACCTCAATATCTATCTCTGTATCCGTTTGAAATATATATCTCCATCCCCATTTCTAAGTGAGCGGGGTGAATTCGGATAATCCGCTAATTAAGATAAAGATATCCATCCTCGCTCTGTTTATATCTGTATCCGATAAAAAAAAAACTTTAAATTTTTATATTTTACAAGAGAAAAATGTAACTAACATATGTAACAGTACATTTTATCTTATTTAAAGAGAAACAAATACATCCAATAAAGTTCAAATATAAAAATTAATAATAACTTATCCATCTCTGCTTCATCCCTGAAATAATAGTATCCATCCTTATTTTAAATGAAGCGGATTCTTATGGATATCCGTATCCGTGGATAATTTTATCATCTTTATACAGAATTGTATGTTTGGCAAGAAGCTAGATAATGTTGCAAGTAAATAGGAGGTTTCTTGATAGACAGGAAGTCAAGCCTATTTTCATTTCGTATTGGACCAATCAAAAGCAATCAAGATTCTCAGCCAATCTGATCTTTTGTGGGGATTTTAAAGATTTTACGGTGACACATTAGCTTTGGTGAAAGATTTTACGGTGACACATTAGCATTAGTGAATAGCGATCATGGAGCATTAGTATTTATTTTCCTTTATTTATATATATATTTTAAATTTATCCTTTTCTTTTAGCTATTATAATTAATTCGGGGTTCGGGGAAACGGCATACGATTCAAACTCATAATCTCAATGATGTAAGTGTTAAACGACATACCACTAAGTCAACTTCATTTCATTTTTATAGTTGGTATATTATCTGAGTACAACGAAAAGATCTCTTATCATGTGGCCAATTGTCTGGTGTTAAATTTGAAGATCTAAGGCTACACTAGCCGTTAAGAGATTTTTAGGGGAGGGGGAGGGGGAGGGGGAGGGGGTGGGGGGTTGGATCTTCTCAAACATTGTGTTTTGGTTTTAGAAGGGTTTTTAATTTCAGCTGTTTAGTCAAGTCTTGGTCAAGTCTTTTATTGTAGTTGTTTGGTGAGCCCTCAATAAGGAATTCCATTCTTTGGTCACCATTTCCAGCTATATTGTCTGTATTGGAATTCAGTTGCATTACAACGAATATTACAACAATTCTAAAATCTCTTTCATTCTCTCTCTCTCCCAACTAATTCAATCTTCTCTCCTCAACCTTTCTCTGTTCTTCAATCTTATCTACTATTTCTAGATCCCTATTACATTTAAACAAAAATTACATAACAATTTTTGGTATCAAAGCAAATCCGAGACTACACTTCAATGGCAGAAGGCATGAGACATCACCAGTACATGGAAAGAAGATTTGTTGAAGTGGATGCTCGAAATGATAGACTTGAAGGAAGGTTTCAGAAATTTGAGGAAGGATGAAAAAGATAATAATTTGTTTTCATATCTTCTGAAAGAATGCAATACATGGCTAAATAGGTTGTACAAGACTTTTCACTTACCCTAAACTGTAATAACTACAATATTGGAAAAATAAGAAACAGATTCCTAAAGATAAAAGAATAGCTAATATACACCCTAATAACTACCGTAATAAATGGCTAAATATAATTGTATATTCTAACACTCCCCCTCAAGCTGATGCAAAGATACTTTGCATCCCAAGCTTGCTAATTAGTTGTTGGAAACTCGCACTTGATAGTCCTTTTGTGAGTACATCTGCAAGCTGATTATTGGAGGAGACATAAGGAGTACATATTTTACTAGAGTCAAGTTTCTCCTATATGAAATGTCGATCAATTTCTATATGTTTTGTGCGATCTCGTTGTACTGGATTGTGAACAATGCTAATTGCTGCTTTATTGTCACAGTACAACATCATTGGGTCTTTAATCTTTATTTTCAAGTCTGATATAATTATCTTCAGCCACAATAGCTCACATATTCCTTGTGCCATGGCCCTAAACTCAGCTTCCACACTAGATCGAGCCACCACAGATTGTTTCTTACTCCTTCAAGTGACTAAATTTCCTCCCAAAAATGTACAATAACCCGTTGTAGATCTCCTGTCCACCTTTGAGCCACCCCAATCAGCATCAGTAAAGGCTTCTAGTCGTAGCCCTTCTCTTTTCTGAAATAGAAGACCTTTTTCTGGTGATCCTTTTAAGTATCTAAGGATTCTATATACAGCTTCAAGATGTGGTTTGAGAGGATTATGCATGAACTGGCTGACAACACTCACATCAAAGGCAATATCAGGCCTTGTGTGAGAGAAGTATATAAGCTTCCCAAACATTCTTTGATATTGTCCTTTATCAACTGGTTCTTCATTTTCTAATTTTTCTCCTAATCAATGATTTGATTCGATTGGAGTGTATATTGGCTTACATCTTGTCATACCAGCTTCTTGAAGAATATCTTGGATGTACTTTTGTTGAGAAATGAAAATGCCATGTCTTGATCTTGCCACTTCAATTCCTAGGAAGTATTTGAAGCTTCCTAGATCTTTAACCTCAAATTCCCTTGCTAGGTAGGCTTTTAATCTGTCTATTTCTTCATGATTATCCCCTGTTACAATTATGTCATCTACATACACAATTAATGCAGTAATTTTCCCATTGGTGAAGGGCTTTATAAATAGAGTATGATCACCTTGACTTTAAAAGTATCCTCGGTTACGCATAGATTTGGTGAATCTCCCAAACTAAGCTCAGGGAGACTGTTTCAACCCATAGAGAGATCGCCTCAACTTGCACACTTTATTCTTCTGTAATGTCCCACTGAGTCCATGTGGTATATCCATGTACACTTCTTTTTCTAAATCTCCATGAAGAAACGCATTTTTCACGTTTAATTGGTGAAGTGGCAAGTCTTGAATCATTGCTAATGACAATAGGATTATGACGGTGTTCATCTTGGAAACTGGTGCAAATGTTTCGTGTTAGTCTATCACATAAGTCTGTGTGTAGCCTTTAGCAACTAACCTTGCTTTGTACCGATCCAATAACCCATCAGACTTGTACTTAATTATGAAAATCCACTTGTATGCCACAGTTCTTTTGTTACTGGGGAAGTCTACAATCTCCCAGGTTTAGTTCTTTTCCAAGGCTCTCAACTTTTCATTCATAGCTTCTCTCTAAGGTTTCAAAGATAAGGCTTCCTGGGTTGAATTGAGAATTTTTTCAGATAACACATTGATGAGGAAAGCTTGGTACCGAGGAGAAAAATTCTGCAAAGATACAAATTGAGACATAGGGTGTCGAGTACAACTCCGAACACCTTTTCTTAGAGCAATCGGAAGATCAAAGTCATTTGTAGTATTTTCAGAAGTAGGAAAAGAAGAAAAGTTATTATTTTCATTACCTGAATCAGGGTTGATAATCGGAGCTGGAGAGATGATGGATGGTCTCTTCTTCCTTGAATACACTTTTAAGGGTGCAGCCTTGGCCACCTCAGCGTTGGTTTCATGAGGATTATTATTTTCAATTGATGGCTAGTTAGGTTGTCTTTCTGAAATGGTTGGCTGGTTTTCATGTAAGGATCCACTAGCTTCATCACCCCTTGTTAGCCTTATTTCACCTATTTTTTCTACCTTATTTCCATGAACTAGGTCTGCTGCCTCATTTGTTATCTCATCTCAGTCATACTTATCTTATAGTCTGACTGTATTCTCCCTCAGAAGATAAGCATTCTCAAATCAGGGTTGAGTTTCAATAAAGGTCACATCCATGGTTACATAGTGTTTCCTTGTAGGTGGATGATAACACTGGTACACTTTTGGAGCTAAGGAGAGTGTATTCAATTAGGATTCTTGAGGACATTTAAAGACATTTTTTAAGTGACAGATTTTCATAGATTTTTACGGACTTTTATAAATCCACATGGACTTTTATAAATCCATATGGACTTTCAGTGATTTGTTTAGACATCTATCTCGGACTTTTATGGATTTATTTAGACATTTATCTCAGACTTTTATGGATTTGTTTAGACATCCATGAACTTTCATGGATTTTTTATCTCTGACTTCTATTATAGATGGAAAATTATACCACTATATGGCCCAATAACACAATCTATACACTCAACTGATATGATTTATTAATACAATTTGTAGTACTAACAACAATCTCTGCTTACTTCTTTTTCTCTTCTATTATTTTTCACCTCCTATTGGCTCTCTTTCCCGTTGAGCAGCTGCCTCTTAAGCATATAAATCTTTATTATCCTGTAGAAACCAATATATATCATTCACTGATTTTAACTCAAATTGTGTTCTTAGTATTTGACAACCCATTTTAAATAAATTTCATAAACTGTTTTCAAATTAGTAAAGATATATATGACTTTAAAGTGTCACCTGAGCTGAAAATTCTTTTGATTGCACAAGGAAGTCCCATATGTGATTCTTAAATGTGGAGAGGTCATTTCTTGACTCAAATAATCCATTCACAAATTGAGTAACCTATAAACAGAAGCTCCATTCAAATTAGCAATATCCAATCAAATAATAAATAAATACAAGTAACAAATTTTTATTATTGATACCTCTGTTGCAGTCATGTTGGGGAACGATGTACCCAGACGTTTTATTGTGTACTCACAAACAAACATGGCATTATTTGGATATGGAAAAGAAATTGTCAAAACATCCCACAACGGCTCCGTCATCGCACCACTCTTAGCCTAAAAATAATGTTAATAATGAATGGCAATCTTAAACTTGCAGCTGAAAAAGCAAAATAGAATTAAAGAGACATTTTACCAAGCAAAACAAGTGTTGTAACACAAGGACGTGCAACTTGAACCCAGGTTTATGAAATGTGTCTGCCAAGACTGCAAATATTTCTTGTTCAATAGTCAAAAAGTATGTCCGGTAGAAATGGTTACAAAATTCAACTACTATAGTATCCATATCCCTATTGGCTCTGCTTAATTATATATATACAATATTATATATATGTATCAAACTCATTATTCTCAAAGAACTTATTCATTAGATTGCAGCCGAAAAATCAGCAAGGGAAGATCATCGATCAGGATTATTTGAGCAGAGAAGAAGTAAGAAGAAGCAACACATTTATGTTTTGAGAGAGAGAGAGAGAGAGAGAGAGAGCAAAGTCGGCCAAAATCTTTAGAGAGAAGGTTGGATATGCTATGACATTTGATATTTATATCTCTCACCATCAAGTCCACCAAAATCCATGACCTAAGAAAATCCTTTAAAATCTAGTTCTAATTGAATACACATTGATTATTGTAGACATTTTTAAAGTCTCAATTCAATACACTCGGATTTGGAAGGATTCTTTAAAAGTTCATATAAATCTGAATTGAATACCACTGGATTTATATAGACTCTTTTAAAGTCTTTAAGTGTCTGAATTGAATACACCAGGATTTATAATATCTTTAAATGTCCTCATGAATCCTAATTGAATACACCCCTCTAAATCTTTAACTCCTCGAAAATTTGGGAAGAAAGATAGGAGTTTCTTTACTGGTTTTTGGTGGTTTAGGACTTTTGTTGGCATCATATTGACAAAGATAGGTGGCTGAGATTACTGCTTCTCCCCAATATTGTTTCATGGCTTGGATACATCTAAAATGGCAACCAGATGTTATGCCTTCTAAATTTTGTTTAAATGTAATAGAGATCTAGAAAAATAGATAAGATTGAAGAACAGAGAATGGTTGAGGAGAGAAGATAGAATTAGTTGAGAGCAATGTTCTAGTAGGCACAAGAGCAGAGGTAGTAGTAGACTAGGCCAGGCTATAGCCCAGTCTAGAATTTTGAAAAAAAATAATTATTATATAATATAAAAAGTTGTTTTTTCATAAGATATCCATTATTTTAATTTCGGTAAGGACTTTGATGAAATCACATCCATTTCTATGAATTTTGATCTGAATATTTGTGTAGATGATATGTTCAATTAAATCTACCTATGAATAAAATTTGAGATTTTTTCAAGCACTGCAATTATTTATCTCGATTTTGTTAAATATGAAGGCATCAGAAAATGGGTGAAATATAGGAAAATTCAAAAAAAATAATTATAGTGCTTAAAAAATTCTCAAACACATTGTTGGTCCTTTTGAATTTGGAGGAGAGATTCATAAATTTTTTACTTTAATAAAGAATGAAAATAGAGGACTCTCCCACCATATAAAGTGTTTTTTTTTTTTCCTAAGAATATTTGGTAGCCGCCAGCAACCTGGAATCCTCAAAAGTCACCACAATGCCTTTTATCCTTGCTTTCCACAATTTCCGACACCGACACGTTAATCCTTCACCATTAAATTCTGCTTTCAAATCGAATCCTATCTATCACTCACCACTCACCCAAGAATGTGGGCTTGAGAGCTGAGAGCTGAGAGTTGATAGAGGTGGTGAGGCCAGTGAGAACTTCTCAAAGCCTTATTATACTTCAAGCCTAGTAGCCTACCACTTGAATTTAATAATGAGCGACAATATTTAGTATTTACACCCTTAAGAACCGTATGTACCGTATGTGTATCATATTTTTTATCTTTTTTTATTTACACATATTAAATTTTTTTTAAATATTATAATTTGTAATTAGTTAATTACATCCCATATTTTATCAAATATGTCCTCTCTATATTTATTTATAAATATCATAAAATTAGTAAATTATAAAATAATTAATAAAAATGAAAAATAAAGAAAAATGCTGCTCTTTCCATTTCATCATGTTACCGGTTGAATTTGAATTTGAGGTTTTTTTTTTTTTTTTTTTAATTTTAATGGGAGAATGTTTCTAACTTTCTTCGATGGACATTAAAAATATCCTCTAAAGTCTAAACAAAGAAAAAAAAAAAAAAAAAAGGGAAGATGTACCTGGTTTTATTTGAAAAATATAATAATTTGGATTTTAATTATCAGAACACTTGGATTTCAAGAAATCTTTTAAAGTTTGCTCTTTTATCTATTTGGTTTTGAAATGAATCCACATATTAGAATCTTGTAAGACAAATGATTGAAGAAATTGATTCAAAGAAGCATGATGACATAGGAAGTAATTTTCAAAGATTTAAACAAAAACCAAACTCAAACACTTTGGAGACTTAAAAAAAAAATTAACCGAAAATAATCACTATTTTTTTCAATTAATAAATAGTTATTATTATGATCAAAAAATAATTATGTGTGTTTTTTAACATGTTCAAAATATTACTATTGTATTAATAATAGTTTATAGGGTATATTTATAATTATTTTAATTAAGGGTAATGTTATAATTTTAAAAATATAGTAAAACCTCCATAAATTAATACTTGATAAAGTAATAATTTCTATAATATAATAATTTTTTTCGGTCTAACTTGGGCCAATGTGATAAATTAATAATTTCGATAAATTGATAAGATAATACTTTGCAGAAAACACCCATATAAGTTTGTGGTCTCATTCATATCATAAATTAATAATTTGCTGAAATTACAAATATAATTTACTATCATATTTACTTAAAAAAATATATATAATTATAATGATAGGTACAGTGAACTTAGTTTTTTGATTAATTTAATATATTTTTGGTTGAGTAATGAACATTTAATTAATTATATTAGTTGAATCTTTAGTTCATTGTATTCATTAGTGAATACAATTACAATGAATTTTAGTTAATTAAATAGATAAGTACAATGTAATTAGTTTTTTTTTTTATTGACTTAATGTATTTTTAGTTGATTAATAACATTTAATTAATTAGATTAATTAAATCTTTAGTTGATTATTTGTATATACATTAAATCATAAATGCACTCTATAAATTAATAAATTATTAATTTATCGATTAATTAATGATTTTTAAACGGCTAAACATTATTAATTTATAGAAATTTTACTGTAATACTAATATGGGGTGCACATACAGTTTTAGAGGGGTGCAAATATCGCAACTCTTTAATAGTTAGAGAGTAACTATTTGTGTTATCATATCATAATTATATGAAAAATGTTAATGTGTGTCGTTTTTTTATATACCACATATGGTGCCGTCAACTCGAACATGGGACATTGTTAGAGTAAATGAACACCTTTTTTTTATATTTTTAATTCTTATAATAGGGCTACAAGGAACTGTCAAGACCGGACAATACATGTACGATCCAGATATTTACTCCCACAAATCGGGAGAAAACTCTCCATACATGCTTATACAATGTGCATAATGAGACTCGAACCACCCTTCACCACCGATGTGGAAGGGTGGAATGAGGTACATTACCGGTTGTGTTAATAGATGATGTGCAAAAAGCACCTTTTTCACTAAGTGGTAATGTGTGTTGTTGTGATACATATTAAGGATAAAACATATAAATAAATAAAAATTAGATTTATTTTTACAAGACGTAAGAAGTTACACGTTGATATAATGCAAATATATATTTCGGTAGTTATTGGTTTGATTAAAAAACATATTTGAATAGAAAAAGGACATAAATTTTGGACTCTGAAGTCAATAAATTAAGAATTGACCAAACTAAAATTAAGCATCGAGTAATCTCGATTCAATCAAGACCTAAAAGTCTCGACTTCTAAAGTTCTACCGTGTTTATTTATTTTATTTTTCTTTTAGATTTTCTTTTAGATTTATGTCTTTTGTTTTTCTTTCTTTCTTCTTGTTTTTTAAGACCAATACCAAAATTGTTTACCCATTTTGATGTGTCTTTACAAATGACTCGAAATTACATCACTTATTTTAAAGATTGAAGTAGTTTTATCTTATTATCGTCGCTTGAAATCTCTTTTTGAGTTTTTCTTTTTCTTATTGTTTCTGATTTATTTGTTGTTTCCCTCTCTAAATCTCACTTGCTACGCTTTTGTGTGTTGTTTGTTGTAAGAGTGAAGAGATGTATTTTTGCCTTAAAACATGTTATATAAACCCAACTTAATAAAATTGTATTAAGCGAAATGAGGTTGGTCCGGTGGTAAACCGCTCACACCTGCATCACGAAATTGTTGGTTCGAGTCCTTCTCCCTTTAAAAAAACCCTGAATTTATATAATAGTATAATACTCAACTGGTTTGACTCGCTCTAAAGAGAGAAGCCAAGCGGGAATATACTTGCATCCACGAGTATGGGGTAGGGCGGGTAATTTTGCCATTCATAAATTTGGTATTAAAATACCACGCTCCATCAAAAGAATAAAACTATATATATAAACCCAAAGCAAAATTATAATAAGAATAAAGAATTGCACATAAAACACTATTAAATTAGCAAGAAAAATCTTTAATGAGAACAAATGAAAAAAAAAAGAGTATAATAAATTACCTCGCGACACACGTATGTGATATTTAAAAAGAGAGAATTGAAAATGAGAGGAACAAAACACTTTTCCAACAGCAGCTCTTTTTTTTTTTTTTTTTTTTTTAATTTATAATTTCCGAAGTATGTTTGGTGCATGGAATGGGATAGGAACGACTGATTTTTCATGTTTGTTGGTTTCATGAGATGGGATTAAAATAATCACATGCAACCAACTTATCCCACATTGGTGGGACTAATTTTAGTCCCACAACTTTATATATATATTTTTTCTTTTCAATTTTTTTTTTATGTAATTAAAATATAAATATATTCTAATAATTAATAAAATATTTTATTTTAAAAATGCTATTTTCTTTAATATTAATTTTAAATCTTTTATTTATTTTTTAAAATTAAATAATTTATTTATTTAAAAAATATTGAATTTTATTTTATATTAATCAATTCACACTGTATTAAATATATGATAATATTTTTTTTTTATCGAATCACATACCACACCAAACAAAAGATATGATTATTTTAATCCAATCCAATACAGTACCAAACAGATCACAGCACTAATTTAGTCCAGTCCTATCCCATTCTATTCAATCCAATCCAATTAAATCCCATGAAAATAATCATATCATGTCCCGCGCACTAAACTAGCCCTGAGATTATGACACATGTAGAATTGTTATTTAATAATTTACAAGAAACGATAATAAAAATGGCAATTATCATTTTGGTCCTTTTATATATATTGCAATATCACTTTTTGAATTGCATTTATTTGTGCTATTAATTGACACCACTCTAATCATAACAACTCCAACAAAGACACCAAAACACTAAATTGGTGTAAGAACCAACCCCCACGAATATACCAATTTACACAATCACACCTCCAAAAAAAAAAAACAAATTTTGGGTGTAGCTAAACCAAAACATTTTTGTTTTAATTTTATTTATTTATTTTAAACTTCACATTATACTGTTTAAAATTGTTTTAAAATTTTAATTTAACCCTAGCATACTTAATTATAACAATATGTATTCCAAAAAATATACCGTTGGAAAGATCTTGTTGAGATCTTTAAAATGACACCAATATTGATATACATATTTAATTTACTTATTAATTATACATTTATTAATGTTAAACTTTTATAATAATTTTAAATATTTATTGGGATAATACTATTTAAAGATGTTTTTTTGGTGTAAAATTTGGTGTGGAACATTGGAGTGGTTTTTTTTTTTTTTTTTTTTTTTTTTTTTTTTTTTTTTTTGTGTGTGTGTGTAAACATATTCCCTAAAAGCAACTCCAACCAACACAACATTCACACCAAACACATAAAAAAATCCTCTCAAACCAACACACCAAACACAAAAAAATAATAATAATAAAATAAAATAAAATAAAATAAAATAGTGGAGCTACACTGCACACCAAATTTGGTGAGCACCGTAGCTACACTAAATCCCCTTCCCTTTTTTTTTGTTAAATGTCACATCAGTAATTATGATTTTGTTAAAACTACTAATTTAACCCTCTCATACTTAATTATAACAATATGTATTCCCAAAAAATATACTGTTGGAAAGATCTTGTTGAGATCTTTAAAATAATACAAATATTGATATACATATTTAATTATTAATTAATATATTTAACCAATATAGTAATTATTTTATTTTTTTGACATTATATGAGTAATTATTTAAGAATAATATTGTTATGCCAAAAAAAATTAATTATTATTGTACAAGTTAATTAATAATAATTAATTAGTATTATATAAATATGTATTGAGAGAATATTCTTTAAAGATGCTCTTTTGGTCTACAATTTGGTGCGGATACATTAGAGTGGAAAAAAATTTGGTGTAAGGAAGATGCTCTTTTTATGACAAATTGGTGTAATATTTTGTGTATTGGGTTGAAGTTACTCTCGAGCATCTCCAATTAACATACTAAATACACCAAATACACCTAGTGGAGCTACAGTACTCACCAAATCTGGTGTCAACTGTAGCTACACCAAGCCTCCTTTTTTTTTTTTTTTCTTCAGAAAATGTCACATCAGCAATTAATATTTATTAAAATTACTAATTTAATTATTTTACACTTAATTATGTATTCCCAAAAAATATACTGTTGGAAAGATCTCGTTGAGATCTTTAAAATGATACCCACTTTAATATATATTTTATGTTAATAAAATTATTGAATATTATATAAATTAACTAATAAAAATTAATTGGTATTATATAAATATTTATTGGGAGAATATTCTTTAAATATGCTCTTTTGGTGTAAAATTTGGTGTAGATACATATAGTGAAAAAAATTTGGTTAAGAAATATGTTCTTTTTATGACAAGTTGGTGTAATATTTGGTGTATTGGGTTAGAGATGCTCTAAATATGCTATTTTAACACTAAATTGATGTAAAATTCAGTGTCCAACGTTGGAGTTGCTCTGATAATGTTTAATCTTCAACACTCACGAGATTTATATAATTTAATTTATTTATTTCCAAAATTACCATTTTTATTTTCTTTCTAAAGTTAATGCAATGCACCTCATATATATATATATATATTCATTTTATCGTATTAGGGAAAAAAAAACAGACTCTCTCCATCTCCTTCGATGCTCCAACCTAAACCACAAACACCATATTGGCATACTGAAACAAACACAAAACTATATGAGAGAGAGAGAGCAGTGAGGGAAGAGAGCGTAGATGAGTCATGAGTGAGACAAACATACAAATTGTTATTTTTTAATAATATTTTTATTTTAATTTCATTTAACAATATTTATTTAATTTATTAAATGCTCAATTATTATTTTACCTATAATAACCTAATAGAAAATTCAAATTGTTTGACGGAACAGTAGGACTCTGTAGGAGTATTTGGACAATTAATTGACTTAATAGGGTATTTTTTGTCCAAAAACGAAACTAATGGGTTTTTTTTTTGGTATACTATTATGGCAAATTACATAGTCATTTTTAGATAATACCCCAATATAGATTAATGAATCGATTAAATAAAAATGTAAATAATGGGCACCTCGACATTTAACATAAATACACCAAAAATGTTAGTTTAGAGTTAAATACATATAAATACCCTTGATTGTGTTGACCATCTTTAACTTAACGATTAAAAGATAGTCTTAACGTGTCAACGGTAGAATAGTCATTTTGTATAGGGAAAATAATAAAAATTGAACAAATTACTAAATGGGAACAAAATAACATTAAACAAATGAAATATATACATATATACGAGAGATCACATAAAAAACGATCACCATTGGAGATCTTATTAGAACCATATCTCATTGGAAATTTGTTATGAATCTCTCATGGAGGGGATTTGAATACTGGACCATAGTAATCAATCTCCAACCTCCACCTACCTCCATTTTCGGATGTCTTCCTATCTTCTCCTTATGCCATTGTCATTAGTCATCACCATCGAGAGTGACTTTGCTCACAGTTTTAGTGTATTTTTTTTTTATAACAATTTTGTTGGGTTGGTATTTTGTTGGTTTTATTTTGTCGGTTTGATTTTGTCGGTGTATGTGATGGGGATGAATATAGTGTAGGAGATGAAGATGGAGATGTAGTTAGTTTTTTATTTTTATTTTTTATTGTTATTAATATTATTTTGGCTATTATTATTATTATTATATTTGTTTTGAAAAAATATATTATATTGATTATTTATTTATTTTAGATAGAGATATTCAAGTCATTTCAGCTGTAAATATAGGTCAAACCGTTAACTTTAACGGAGTCAACTAACGATAGGGTACTTATGTGTAATTAACACTAAACTGACATCATTCATGTATTTATGAGAAATGTTAGGTAAGTTATTGCAATATTCCATACATAAATAAATAACATTCTTAAAAAAGAAAACTGCTAAAACTTTGACCGTAAAACATACATCACCTACCCAGTTATATCATAAAAAACCTGACAAGTTCAGAATTCAGAAAAGAAAGTTCACAGCAAAACAATATTGCACATCAAAGCACAGGTTGCGTGAACTTTGGCATTACAGAGATAAAAAGGAAAAAGAGAGAGAACCAACTACTAGACTTTATACTAATAAACAAAGGTAAAAGAAAAAGGGATTTAATTAATGCTTTCTCTCGAACCCACTGTGAGCATGTTATTAAGAATCTAAAATCGAAGGAGAGTTTTATCTGACATTCTTCATATTCGCTTCTTTTAAGGTTTTCTTGTTCGTTCTTCTTTCAACTCCTAGTATAATCATGTCGCAGACCAGCTGGGAAGCCGATAAGATGTAAGTATCAAACGCTTAAATGTTTTGGGTTTGGGTTTGGGTTTTTGGTTTTAGACTTTTAGTGTTCTAGGGTTTTTGTTTTGGTGGGTAGTATTGGGTTTCTGTGTTTTGTGTTTTTTTTCATTTTTCAACATTTGACTGTGATGTTCTTGTTTGTTTGTTGATGTAATTTTCATTTTTCGAATATGTGCTTGCTGGTTTGCGCTCTGGTGTTGTTTATGTATTTTTTTTTATAAAAAAATTTGTGTAGGAATTTGGGTTTTAAAGTTCAGTCTCTAAAACTTTTATGTACTTCCAGAATTGGGTTTGCGTCCATATATCCATGTTAATGTTCTCTGCGTATTTTATATTCGTTTATTTTTTGTTGTTGACGATGACGGAATTGCTAATACTGATTTTGGTGCATTTTGTTCGACTTGGAGTGATTATGACTCGTATTTTTTTCACTGCCTCTTTGAATTTTGTACCTCAATTGGGCTGAACAATTTGTATTGAGTGTAGTTGGCTGGTGTTTGTATCTCCGGGTTTTCAATAACAAAAGATTTTCTTAAACAAACTGGAAGTAGCAATTCTTTCTTAATCACTATACTTGTATCAGTTAAGATATATATTTTTTGTTTCTTATATTATTTTCCACTGTTATACTTCCATCTATTTTATAAAGTCTTAAAATTCTGAATTTTTTACCGGTGTTATATTCCTTTGATCAATAGGCTGGACGTATACATATATGATTACCTCATGAAAAGGAAATTACATGCTTCTGCGAAGGCATTTCAAGCTGAAGGGAAAGTTTCTACAGATCCTGTTGGTAAGACCACAAATGAAGAAGTGCAAAGGAATATACATTTGTTATATATCAGATTTTTTTATCATCCTTTAGCAACTTAATGAATGGTGTTTTTTTTTTTTTTTGTTTGCTTGTGTTCCAGCTATTGACGCACCCGGTGGTTTTTTATTTGAATGGTGGTCAGTCTTCTGGGATATATTTATTTCTAGGACAAACGAGAAGCACTCGGAAGCTGCCTCATCCTACATCGAGGTGGGTTTGTGTGTTTTGGATTGAACTTTTCTCTTCCTTTCATCTTATCTTTCCAGAATTTTCCCTTGCCTTTGTTTTTTATTTTGGCCTGATTGTGTGTGAATTGACTCTCCATTTCGATGCGTAAATAGTAATGAAAATTGAAACCCAGAAGGTGAAATTTGACTCTCTTTGTAAATGGACTCGGGATTGAGTTTGTGATGCTAATTAATGGTATTTTATTATCTATATGAGGTTCTGATTAGTTTGTGATCAACTTAATCTTTTAATAGAGTAATGCTATTGCTATACAACCCAAAAAATTAACCTAAAAATCAACTCAAATGATGTGGCATGTGATTTGTCATCACCATGTAAATCATGGGATGGTGTGCTAAATGATAAGATAAGGACAAATTACTTGCCACATCATTTGGGTTGGATAGCATTACTCTTTTTTATATTACCTGTTAAGTTGTCTTGGTTGTGTGTAATCGATCTCGATTTTGTGTTGCAAGAAACCATCAAGATTTTACTGTAATATTTGGTCCTTTTCTCCTCAGTGCTTAATGATGTTATAAAATATAAAATCAATTTCTTAGTTATCAGCCATTAGATTCATCCAATTCTACTTGGTCAACATTCACTTATGGTTAATTAGTGGCCCACAAGCCTTGCACTATCTTTATTAAATTCAATGCGTAATGAGAAGAAAACTCATGTGTGTGTGTATTCGAATGATGTGTGCTATTTGCTCTGCCTTTTCTGGATTCTCTCTCTAAAAAATTATTTGTTACTGGATTTTAAAGAGAATTTTGGAAAGTCTTGGCATTTATGACATAGATGGAGTATTATCCAGGTTTGGCCAAAAGATCTACTGTGAATTTGTTATATTTTTTACCGTTGTTTTAAGGGATGTTACTTAGATGATCTTTCTATTTTAAATATCTGGGAATGGCAGACTCAACTTATCAAGGCTCGAGAGCTGCAACAGTTACAACAGCAACAACAGCAGCAGCAGCAACAACAGCAACAGCATCAGAAACCTCAGCAGCATCAGCAGATGCAGCATCTCTTATTGCAGAGGCATGCTCAGCAGCACCAAAAACAGCAGCAGCAGCAGCAACAGCAACAGCAGCAGCAGCAGCAGCAGAGAAGAGAAGGTAGCCAGCTTCTAAATGGCACTGGCAATGACCCTCTCGCGAGGCAGAGCCCTGCAACTGCAAATTCCTTGGCAACAAAAATGTATGAGGACCGGTTAAAGCTTCCACTGCAGAGAGATTCCTTTGATGATACGGCTATGAAGGTACTAATTGTGCATTGGGTTTATATATTGCGTCCATTTTACTTGCTATTTTTGACATTGCCTAATTATTTCAGCCAAGATTAGGTGACAATATGGGCCAACTCTTGGATCCCAGTCATGCCTCTTTATTGAAAGCAACTGCTCTTGGTGGCCAGCCTCCAGGGTATTTCTCAACACTATTATTTTTCTTGCCATGGTTAAGTTTTGTTATGTACGCTCTTATTCTTCCTTTGGCCTGTCATTGATGTGTAAACTGATTCAAGTTGAGCTCCACGTTTTCAGGCAAACATTGCATGGTACACCTGGAGGCAGTCAGCAAGTTCAAAGTCGGAATCAGCCACCTTCAGTTTCCTCACAGGTAGATGATTTTGATGTTTACTCCTGAAGTCCCCCTTGTATTTTAAGTTTTATCTAATTCCGGCATGCCTTGTATATTGAAACAGGACATAAAGGGTGAGATGAATCCTATGATGACTCCCAGAGCTGCTGGTCCAGATGGATCATTGATTGGAGTTCATGGTATTGAATCTCTCCTTAGCTTTTTTTTTTTCTCCTTTTGTTTGATCTAAATACATTAGCTGTATATGTTAAACTTTTTATTGTGCTTTGCCTATGAGTTGGTTTTACAATTTTACAATTGGGGTTGACCAATTACATTAAGAGTAAACCATTTCGTGGTTGATCCCAATGTCTACTGGAGATATTTATGTAATTTTTTCAATGTGCCTTGGGTTTTAAAACCTTCATAAGGTGGGAACTCATTCAGTGGTGATTGTAAATCAGGCTTTACAATGGTGAGTTAATGAGAACCATATTTGTATCAGTACTCTTTGGATCCTAGTATCCTACTTTGGTAGATCCAGCACTTCATTAAGGCCTTTTACGTGATATTTGTAATAAAAAACATTATATTTATGGATTCATATCTGAAATACATTCCCTGTAAGTTCTTTAATTTCGGTGGGGATTCATCTTTAGAGTTGCAATTTGGGCCATGGGGAATTTGAACCTAAATTTAACTGATTGTTTAGAATTGAAGTTTTAAGCTTTTGGGATCTTAATTTTGGCATTTACAGTTGTTTTCTTGTTATTTTAGGAGCAAATCAAGCTGGTGGCAATGTGACTCTGAAAGGATGGCCTTTGACGGTGAGTAGTAGGGTTGTTACTATTTTGTTACTCCCTAAATAAGTAAATATTTGTAAGAGACAAGAATGATACTACTTAGCCCAGGTAGTTTTTCACAAAAACTCATTCCAAATTATGTGGCAAATGGCTTTTAACTACAACATTAATCATCATATCATCCTATGATTTACATGCAGTCACTAATCAATTGTCAAACCATTTGGGATGTACTTCTGGCAAAACTTTTGGGCTAAATAGTATTACTATTGGTATTTATTATGTTCTACTTGGGCTATTCAGCTCCTAAAGGCTCATAGTATTACCGAGGAGGTAACAAGCAATATTTGCTTTACTTAGAACTTCTAAGAGGAATGTGCTATGTTAATGTTTAAGTTACATTAGGAATAAGTCTCCAATTGATTAACACATAAGTTAATGGTATCAATGTACCATATGAAAGGAAAATAACTAAATGCCTTACTTTTACCTTTTTTTTCCTCTTTAGTTAATACCTCTTTCTATTCTGACAAAGTGATCTCTAGTCAGCTGAGTTGAGAAAACTCTTAGAAAATCTAAAATAATTTAATGAAAATGATTTTACATAACTAAAACACTGGAACATGGAGTTCTCTTCTCTTCTCTTCTCTCTCTCTCTCTCTCTCTCTCTCTCTCTCTCTCTCTCTCTCTCTCTCTCTCTCTCTCTCTCTCTTTTCCATTCTTGGGATTTGAAAATCATTGTTGATACCATGCAGACTAAATATATAACGTTTTCACTTTTGCATTTGGTGGTTCAAAAGGAATAGATAGTGTCATAAGATGTGCGTATTTAGAGTGTATTTACTTGTAGCATCTTTCATGTTTGTTAGGGACTGGATCACCTTCGATCTGGGTTTCTTCAGCAGCAAAAGTCTTTGATGCAGTCTTCTCAGCCCTTCAATCAATTTCAGTTACAACAGCAATTTATGCTTCAAGCACAGGCACAGCAGAACTTGGCATCTCCATCTGCCAATGATTTGGAATGCAGAAAACTGAGAATGCTTCTTAACAATCGTAATATGGGTCTTGGGAAGGATGGTCCACTAAATTCTGTTGGTGATGTAGTTTCTAATGTTGGATCAGGTATGCAAGTTAGTTGCTCTATGTTGCCTCGTGGAGATGCTGATATGTTAATGAAGGTATCATTTTCTCTTTTGTACTCAGAATTAGTAAACATTATCAGTGTTTAATGTTCCCTTCACAATTTTAAGGCCTTTTGGTTCCTGGAGGTACTTGCATATTTATAGTTGACTACGTCTCAGTTACAGCAACAACAGCTGCAGAACAACCAACAGTTGCATCACTATCCGCAGCATCCACTTTCAAGCCAGCTGTCTCAGAATTCAAACCACCAACTCCAGCAGCAAGATAAAATGATTGGCACTGGCAACATGACTATGGATGGTAGCATGGCAAACACCTTTCAAGGAAATGATCAGGTTTGATATCTACCCGTGGCTGGATTCATAAATTACATTAGCTTTTATCTTTCTTTCTATCAGTAACTTTCTCTGCTTTTTTGACCATCGTATTGGAATTCTCCACTCTCCAAGTATGTCAAAACATTCCAAAAGGTTTGTTTAATATAAATACATTCTCACGCTAACATTTTTATGGTTTATTTATTATTATGATTTTTTTATCAGAAACAGAACCTTTGTGTTAAGCACTGAAATTATGATTTTAAGCGCTTTAAATAATTTAGACTCCTTTTTAACTGTTTGAACTACCAATACCTAACATAGCAAATTTTTTCGATTTTGTATTTTGTTTTTATGTGCTGTGTTTATCATTTCCTTAGTTTTACTAAGATGTTATAACTACTACTTTGTTCTATTTTTAATCCAAATGTGCCCTCAGTTGCATTTGAATTCCAGATGACGCTGACAGTGGATGTGATTAGCATTTTAAAATGATGACCTGGTTAGTGTTTCTAATTACTTCTCTTTGTATATTTTAGGCATCAAAAAATCAAATTGGGCGGAAGAGAAAGCAACCAGTGTCATCTTCTGGTCCTGCCAATAGTTCAGGAACTGCAAACACCACTGGACCATCTCCAAGTTCACCCTCATCACCTTCAACTCACACACCAGGAGATGTGATCTCAAGGCCTGCTTTGCAACGTAATGGTGGATCCTCTAAATCTTTGCTTATGTTTGGTTCTGATGGTTTGGGATCTCTTACATCAGCATCAAATCAGTTGGTGAGAAACATTTTTTAATTCATTTATTTCTCCTTTATGTCATTTCAAATGAGGTAATTTGACTTGGAGACAAAATCGGATCATCTTAGTGCAGCATTTAGATTGCTTAGATGTGTCGATTCTTTTTTCAGTAGATAATTAAAAACTTGTGATTTGTGAAGACGTAAATTGTGACGTAATATTGAGGGAAGGTGAAGGGTTTCCTGGAGTGAGACTTTTCTAAGGTGTTATCAAAGAAGTTCTATTTCTGGTCAAGTTGATGACATTTGTCAATATATAACCTCCATGAGCAAATCTGGGATGTATTTGGAAGTGGTCAATTAAATTTTGCTTCCATTAAGTACAAATCAAATGTGACATACTTAAGAGATTAGGTCTTCTGAGCAACATGTACAAGAAAACACAACTGATTGAGGATTAGAAACTTATTCAACTTTTCTTCAATTTGATGTGTCCCTTATAAAATTTTGAGACACTATTACAATTGTCATTACTATATTTGATAGTGGGTAGTCGAAATAATTAAATGCAGGCTGATGTGGATCGCTTCGTGGATGATGGATCCCTGGATGATAATGTAGAATCATTTTTGTCACCTGATGATGCAGATCCGAGAGATCAGGCTGGTCGGTCTGCAGAAGTCAGCAAAGGTTTGATTCATGCTGATTTCTTATATTTGTGTATCTTAGATGTATAGACAAAAGAAGAGGAAGGGAAGTGAAAGAGAAGATTTTATATTATTATCATTTCTGGATATAATTCCTATTTTATAATTAAGTTAATTGATTACAAGGGTTGGGCTATTGTGTTATAACATTAGGCTTCACATTTTCGGAAATTAAGCGCATTACTGCCAGTTCCAATAAAGTTGAATGTTGTCATTTCTCATCTGATGGGAAGCTTCTTGCTACTGGTGGACATGATAAAAAGGTAAGGACTAAGGACCGTAATTGAATTTCTTTTATTAATTGTTGCCTAAATTTTTTAATCAAAGATTCTGCAAACTGCAATACCATGTGTGTCTGTTTGTGTGGCTTCCAGAAAAACGATGATAATTCATTAGCTTGATGATTTTGTGGTGCAGGCTGTATTATGGTGCACAGATTCTTTTACAGTAAAGTCTACACTTGAAGAACATACTCAATGGATTACCGATGTTCGCTTTAGTCCAAGCATGTCACGGCTGGCTACATCTTCAGCTGACAGAACTGTCAGGGTTTGGGATACTGAAAATGTCAGTAAGCATTATTTTGTTTGTTGCTAATGCATATTTGATATTTGTTTCTGCATATTTTGCAAATGCAGCTAACATGATCTGGATTTACTGCTTAGATCAGGTTGTATGTTTACAAGCTATATTGGATACTAATATGTTCTACGTTGCATCTCTTTGAAAAATGAAAATGTTCAAGAGAACCTGTTTTTCTTCTTATGCAACGATTAGATCTTTGGCACATCTACTATTGATTTTTAAATGGTAGATTGGAAGTTGCTCTCTTTACATTTTACTTTAGGTTCATTTATATTGCCTTCTATACATTAATAAGTCATACAAATGGAAATCGTTGCAAAAAAATTCAGTCACCGTATATTGCATTCTTTTAATAGAAAAACAGAAGAAATTTTTGGTCACTATAAGAGTTGGGCAACCAATTCTCTTTGTGACAATTACTTTGTTGGCTCAGTTGTAATGCAAATCGGCTTGCCAGAAATGGTTTGAATAGTTAACTTATGATCTACAAACATTTCTTTCCAAGAGCATCCACCCTCCCTTCGGAATATTTCTAGATGATGGATTAATGTTTTCCTTTGCAGCCCGAATATTCACTTCGTACTTTTACGGGGCATTCTACGACTGTTATGTCACTGGACTTCCACCCTAGTAAAGAGGACCTTATCTGCTCTTGTGATAATAGTAATGAGATACGATACTGGAGTATTAATAATGGTAGTTGCGCTGGAGTTTTTAAGGTATAAAGTTTGACATTAATCATTTTCAAAGGATGTTTGTCTTTAAGTGGAATTTCTTTTAATCCTTTTTCATTTTGTCAGGGTGGTGCAACCCAGTTGAGATTTCAACCTCGTCTTGGAAGGATTCTTGCGGCTGCTGCGGACAATTTTGTATCCATACTTGATGTAGAGACCCAAGTTTGCAGACACAAATTACAGGTTTGTTCTGAGGCATAGCCTTTTAATGGCCTTCTTGGCCAATAGCTAAATTTGATGGCAATGATGGAAGTCGCATGTGGTAGCTATGTTTTTGTACTTATGAGGAGCTCATATAACTGAAATTCACTTTCACCTGCCTCATTGGCTAGAGAACATGAGAAAGGAAATGGATCATGATATTGCATGATCTGGATCCTTCGCAAAAGTCTTTGGCTGAGCTCTATGGCTGATGAAATTCTACCTTACTCATTTCTGTGTTGTGGAATTGTCATTATAGGGTCATAAAAGTCCGGTTCATTCTGTGTGCTGGGATCCTCATGGTGATTATCTGGCATCTGTGAGTGATGACTTGGTCAGGGTGTGGACTGTTGGTTCTGGCAGCAAAGGAGAATGCATTCATGAGCTGAGTTGTACCGGCAACAAATTTCAGACTTGTGTCTTCCATCCCTCGTACCCTTCTCTGTTGGTCATTGGCTGCTATGAGGTAAGTCACAGATTTTATGTTTATAATTTAAATTGTTATACAAAGTAGTTGTCTTGCTCCATCATTATGTTCAAAAGAATACACTCACATATAAAGATAGGTTCATTTATTTGCCTAAACTGGTTCTTCTTTAATAAACTTAAACTGAGAGCATTTTTTGGTTCAAGCTGCTGATAAGAGGTATTGTTTTTGATGTGGATTGTTGGGGATTTTCCAGACGCTGGAGCTTTGGAATACGAGTGAGAACAAGACATTGACTCTAAATGCACATGACAAGCTTGTATCCGCATTGACTGTATCAAATGTCACTGGTTTGGTAGCTTCAGCTAGTCATGACAAGTGCGTCAAGATCTGGAAGTGACGTCGTTGTTTTTGGGTATCCTAAGTCATAGGCCTCTCTATCATATATGTGGCTGCAGTCAAATTTTCATCTTTCCAAAAATGCTTGTGTTGTTTATAAGTTCAGGCAGGGAAAGTGGTTTTCAGACTGTATCTATCTTTTGTTTTTGTCATACCCTGATTAACCCAAAAAAGAGGGAAATGTAGGATTGTAGTGTAAGGCCTATGAAACCAACATATTTTGCACGATATATATATTATATATAATTATATATATACACACTCATGTACAGGTTTCATTAGGAAATACAATATCCAGTTACTGTTAGTGGATCTTCATAGATTCATCCCTCCGTAAAAGCATATATATCAACTCGGTCTTAATTATACGGTTCAACTTTTGTTAGCTGGTTGTGGTAATTGATCTATTATTGTATGTCTTTTACGTTGAAGAACTATGCCGTCCATATAATTTTGCCTTTGATTGTGAAAAAACATCACTATTGCTGGTTTTGAAGATGCACATTACCCTACCGTATAAGTGAAGTTTTTCACCAATTTTCACATTTTGGAAAAATAATAATAATCTAAACTAGCTTCTAGAAACATTAGGGATTTGTTTTTACGCTTGCCATTTTGCTACACAATCAAAAAATCAGGTCTAAAAATAAGTTTAAATGATGTGGCAAATGAATTGTTGTTACTATGTTATTTACTCAATTTAATGTAAACTTAATTGATTACAATCATATTTTTGAGCAATTATCAAAATACTCCCATATAAACACCCCCCAAATCTCTCTTATCTCTTTTCTCTCTCATCTGGACCCACCAACGGCGCCTTTGTTGGGGCCAGTGTTGTCCAGGCATGGCGTTGCCTAGGCAGTGGGCACCCAAGCATGGCAATAGTGTCGTCGGGCGGCCCTGCTGTTCTTTTAGAAGAAGAAAAAAACCTAGACGTTTCACATTTTACCAAAACACCCTACTTGAGGGGATGTTTTAGTAATTTTCCTATAAAAAAATTAAAAACAAGGTTTTAGAGGAATGATTTAGTAATTTTCTATTAATAAAAAAAATGTAGTGTTGATATGTGCCTTAAGGACATAGGATAAAACACTATAAAATGAAAGTGCATTTATTGTCTTGTTTATGTGTTTATTGTGATTAAAGATGATAAATACAGTGTGTATATATATTTAGATTGTTGGCCTTTGGGGCTTATACACGTGTATGTCAGAGTCAAAGTCGCTCTGCACGTGTATGACCAGATGTTTATCCCCCGCTCTGCGTGAGCCCACAGAGATCAGGGACACGTATGACTAGATTTCCCTGGGTACTAATTTGGTGCAGATTTATATATATATATATATATATATATATATATATATATATATATATATATATAACACTGATTATGATCAGTAGAGAAAGAAAAGAGATTATCATATTTACACCAGATATTTGAGAATATATATATATATATAACACTGATTATGATCAGTAGAGAAAGAAAAGAGATTATCATATTTACACCAGATATTTGAGAATCAGAAATTCAGCAATATTTGATTTACAACATTAAATGTTTTAGAGAAAAGAGATTTCTTCATGAAGCATTCCAAAGATACTTTTAATTACTTTATTGCATACTTTGTAAAGATTTATAGCAACAAAGATTTGACTGAAACAAACCTTTTTGTACAGTAATATATATTATTATATCAAACAATTTTGCAAAGGATATATATACATATATTAGATTTGTAAAGAAAGAATGTTTAAAGTTTCTTAAAGAAAAGTATTATTTGATTTTAAGTTTGTAAGTTATTTTATAAAAGGAAATGAAGATTTTACTATAGATTTATAGAAAATGAGTTTTATTTATAGAGAAGATATTTAGTTAGTTCTCAGCTTGTATTACAGAACAGATTCAAATTACAGGACAGTTTCAGAATAAATCCTGATTTGTTTCAGGAAGAAATAAAGAATTCAGAAAGAGATAGAAAAAGATACGGTTTCAGAAAGAGAAGTAGAAATATAAATAGATTTCAGAATGAGATATAGAAACAAATTTCAGAATGAGATATAGAAACAGATTCAAAATAGTTTTGTTTTACGGATTAGATTGAAGTTAGCCAGCATTAAGTAAATGAACTACGAGGGCTTTGATTCTTGTTGGGTATAAGGTACGTAGGCGTTTGGGATGTAAATCTCGAACTCAAGCCCACCAGAGAAAGGAAAAGATAAGATTCTCACAGGATTCCCACGTACTTAAGATAGGAGTCGGGGTGGGTCCTGTCAGTTTGGTATTGATAGCAGATAGGGAAAATTGGATAGAATTCAGTTGCTTGTTTAAATAAGCAAAATTGCAACACCTACTCAATAATTGTAACACCCCATCACCTACTCAATAAAATTTCTTTCTTTCAATAAGTCTTCATATTATGTTATTCGTTTGCAACATTGTAGATGTATTACCATGTTTTTCTTTTTGTTTTTGTTTGAATCAGATATGAATTCTATTATAGTGTTTGTAGCCATGTAAATATGAATTCAAGCATGTTTTTTTAGTTTACTTTTACTGATATTATTTTTATTTTTATTTTTATTATTTTTTTTTTTGCCAAAATTATCAAAACCAATTAGATAAATTATGTTCTTAGTCTAATTAGTTGTTTTTATTTTTTATTTTTTATGTATAGATTGATTTGGAACTTCGGAGTGGGTTTGGAGCAATCAAGGGTTTTTGTGTATTATGGAGCAATGAAGAATTTCTAGTTGTTTTTATTGTGTTATAGAATTATTTGTGTTATGGACTTATTGTGTAATTCTAGGCTTGTTTATGGATATTTATGAACTCTTATTAGATTGTGGATTGCGTTTTTCAATTTTTCAAACCATGGCAGATTTTAGTGTGTTTTGTAATGAAGTCAAATTTGGCCTAATAGGCCCAAAATATAAATAAAAAAACAGAATATAAATTAAAGCCCAGTAATTTGGCCTAAAACTGAAAAAAAAAAAACGAATCGAACTGAACCGGTCCGGTTCAATTGGTTGTTGATCGGTTTAAAATTCTAAGGTTTATCGAATCGGTTCACTTTTTAAAAACCGAATATTATCGATTTTTTTATCAATTCACTCGAAAAGTGAACTGATTCATTAAACGTCTACCCCTACTGCTCGATGATCAAGTAGAACAACTCGCAACATGATTTCCCAAGTAAGTGATGCAATGCGTTTTGATTGCCAACAAGGCCTCTGCGACTTGAAACTACAAGATGAAGTCGCAGAGGTCGCTAAAACACACTTAAATTGAGGGAAACGTCTGATTTCAACACATCTCAAACTTTTTGGTATTTATCCTCTCTCAAATCTCAAGAATCTCTCTTAGTTATTCACTCAAGGTAACATTCTAAACTCAACTCTTTCTCTTAAACATCCATGCATGACTTTTCTTCTACTCCTACTCACTTCATTGAAATCATTTAAGGGAGGTAGTAGAATGTTAAATTTTTGTGAGAAATGATAAGATAAAGTTTCAAATGAGGCAAAAAAATAGTAAAAGATTTAGAGTGATAAAAGTACTTGAAATGAAGTATGGGTTTTGTTTGATTGCATGAGATACATAATTTATTGAGTACCCAAATACTTGGGGAGATGATGTGATCCTAGTTGAAATATGTTGTATGTATGTATGTATAATGGAAAAATAGTGGTTGCATGTTGAGGAATAAAACTATGAATTTCTAATGATAATATTACTTGTTAACTACCAAACTTGACAACCGTTCCAAAGAAGCATTTTTCCTGCTTCTAAGAGTCAGAACCATGGTAAGGACTCGGTCCTTTCAAGACTCAGTCCCAATAGGGCCCGACCCTGACGCTACCATGACTCCAAGAGGGCCTGATCTAGATCGATGCTCGATCTCCAGAAGCATCAGACCCTTGCAACAGGACCGTACCTGGCCAGAGCGTGGCTCACATATCAGAGGCCAATCATTAACAAGAAGGAGATACCAAACACCCTCCCAATAAGCACCAACCACCGCCAAAATAAGGTCCAAACCCTAGAAACCCGATGGAACCATTTAGAAATATTCAAACTCACTCACCAAGCATCAGGCCACAACTAAGGCTAATGTTAGCCCTAAAGTGGAGTCACATGGAAGAAAGGGAAACTAGGGCAGCTTACAATATGTAGTTGAGCAATTAATGCTAGAACAGAAGGCATGAAAAGGGAAAGATAAGGAACAATTGATCAGGATCCCTCTATAGCCACGCTTACCCAACAGTCGAATCACATCCTAGAAAAAGCCATACTGGATGTCAACTACCCTATTCATGAAAAAGGAAGCTGCATTTTTCCAGCAAAAGGGTTGCAGAAGGTCTCTAAGCAAAGAAAGGAAAGCTTGGTGAAGAGCGCCTGACAGGTAAAATGGGACAAACGCTGGCGCTGGCACGATCTCTTACCGGGCGGAATAGTGAAAGCGACAAGTCTCGCTAGCTAGGAGCATCTCTAGCCAATCAGAACGATGAGAATCGCCAACGAAGCTCCATGTCGACACTAGTGAAACGCCCAAGACGCTATAGGGAATAGGTGGAACAATCACAGCCCTCTGCGACATGTGCCATCCTTGGACCCGGTCCATCTGGATGGTGGGGATCCTTTAGCCGCTTATCAGCTTAAGAACTAGGGTTCCCACCTACCCAATGAAGCACCTAATTAGTAAAAATGGACAGGTGGAACAATTACACCCCTCCAAAACATGCCACATGTACACCAGATCCAAAACAACGGTGAAGATCAGGTTAAGTCTTTCCCACCAAAGGGGATATACCTCACTTACCACCACTAGGTCATCCTATAAATACCCCAACTCAATGAGAGAAAAGGGTTCAAAAAAATTTCAAGACCTTAAGGAAAGAAAGAAGACCTAGTGTGAAGGAAAAGACTACTACTAGGCTACTACCCTCCTACAATCATCTTCATTTTGGTCATCCTACTTGGCTATTACCTTTCTACAACCGCCTCCATCTTGGTTATTCTACTTGGCTACTACTCTCCTACACACTCTTATCACCCGATCCCTTTTTAGCTAAAAATTAACTCGAGAATTGTAAGCCCATGGGCAATCTATGATGTAACTAGATATAGACAATTAATGAGAATTTATTAAACTTGATTATACCAACTCATCTACCACTTCAGGACCGGTCCTGGATCACTAACGTAAGTCCCGATTAATCAAACCTGAGAAAGACTCAGTAAATCCTCTTTCAAGTAACCCATCCAGGTCCTGGTCCTTAACCGGGTCAAGTACCACGTCATAACCGTGATAGTATCGTGCCAACACTCTACCCATCCCATAACCAACCGCTGAGCACCCTTACTCATTGGTCAACTAGTGTCCCGAAAGTCAAGCCCAATTTTCCAAATAAAATTACTAATTTAGAAGACATTGTGTTAAGTTTTAAGGAAGATTGAACAAGTTGATGTGATAAGAATTGAAATGGCCATTAATGATCACATGCATGTTATTGTGCTTCTTGGAAAAGGAAAACCTGTAAAAAAAAATTGTCTTGATTTATACAAGTTTAGTACGGTCCAGTTTTTGTTGTTCGCAAACCCTTGTGAATTTATATTCTAGCTCATCCCATGTGTTTTTTTTCAGGAAAATGGAGGCTTTGACCGAAGATATGGTGTTGAAATTTGCATAGCTCAGTTGGATAGATTCAGTGGTAAATGATGAGCATGACATAGAAGAAGAACCCAAAAAAGATTGGATTAAGATGCTAGTATGGGCTAGCGACGTGGTTCACATGGAAGAAGAGACCAATGAAATACTTCAGTATGGTTCGGCTCTAAGCTTAAGTTCCAAAGCTAGAATTGAAACTGATGCCTTCTTCACCGAAATACGTATTTCTTGGGAAGGAAGAGTCTCTTCTGTGATCATAGCATCAAATTTGAGCCGCCTCAAAGAAGAGAAGCTACTTGATGTCTTGAAGCAATACAAAGAAGCTATCGGTTAGTGTCTGAATGATCTAACAAGAATTAGCCCTACCACTTGCATGCACAAGATTCTTCTAGAAGAGGGATCCAAGTCAACAGTAGAAGCTCAGCGAAGACTTAGGGCCAGTTTGGTATTGCTTTTGAAAAGTTAAAATCAGATTATTTTATAATTTTAACATAAAATGATGTTTGGTAAAACTTCCAAAAGTGATTAATTGATAATCTGTCAAGTTTTAACAGTGATTTTGAGATGTAGGTGTGGGGTTACTTTTTAAAAAAAGTGATTATGCAATAATCTATTTAAGCATTTAATGCATCTTTTAAAATATCATTATTATCCTTATGAAATCAAGTTAAAATCATTTATATACCTTAATTCATCTCAAATTAAATATTCAATTTAAATATTGATTTGATTTATAAAATCTTTTAAAAATATTTTTATTGTTCTTATGGAATTTATTTTTCCAATTTAAATATTCTACTTAAATATTGATTTAATATATATAATTAATGGAAAAAAAAATGAAATAGAGTCATAAACTCATGTATATTTTAATCATTGTAACTAATCTCAATACTTTTGCAATAAAATTACCAAACATATGTATACTGCTTTTGAGCTATATAGTAGTTTTAAAAATACAATTAACCAAACATCTGCTGATTAACTTCACATCTGATTATTCCTTCAGCACAGCTAACAGTGATTATTATAAAAGTTACAGCAATACCAAACTGGGCCTTAACCCAATCATGAAGGAGGTGGTCAAAAAGGAGGTTTTAAAGTTATTGGAGAATGGGATTATCTACCCGATTTCAAATAGCAAGTGGGTTAGTTCAACTCATGTTGTGCCCAATAAGTCTAGTCTCACGGTTGCGAGGAATGAAGACAATGAGTTGATACCTTAAAGAATTCAAACTAGATGGCGAGTTTGTATAGACTACCGAAAACTCAACAATACCACTCACAAGGATCATTATCACTTACCTTTTATTGATCAGATGTCGAAATGCCTTACGGGACATAACCACTACTACCTCTTGGATAAATACTCTGAGTACAATCAAACATCAATTTCTCATGAAGATCAAGCGAATACTACCTTCACGTGTCTATTTGGAATATTTGCATATCGACGGATGCCATTCAGCTTGTGGAATATTTGATTCACCAAGAATCTCGCTAAGATACGATCCCTCTAGGATCTCGCCTGATAATAATCTTTGTTAGCACGACAAGGGCCAAGGCAACACCCTAGCCTAGAGGTGACCCTGGTTCCAGTTCGGACTGGTCTGATTCCTTTTTTTTATAATTTAAAATTATAAATTAAAAAATCTCACCCGAACCAATGAACCCGGATACTATTAAATTATATTTATTATATGTTTTTAAAAATATTTCACACTTAAGGTGCTGTTTGGAACCATTTTAAAAAATGGTTTTCTGTTTTTAAAAATAAAAAACAACTTTAATATTGTTTGTTTACACGTTTTACAAGACTGTTTTTGAAAACAAAAAACAACTTTTTGAAATGTATAACTAAAAAGTTAAAAACAACTTTTTATTGTTTTTCACCATTTATAAAAACATCATTTCAAAACAAATCAACTTTTCCCTCCAAACAACTACTTTACTCATTTTAAAAACAACTAAACACTTTTACACTGTTTTCCGTTTCAAAAAAACTACTTTTAAAAAACACTACCAAACATATTACATTTTTAAAAACATCATTTTTTAAACATGATTTTCATTTTTAAAAAAAGTTTTCAAAAATACCATTTTAAAATCGATACCAAACGCGCCCTAAATATTAAATGAAGATTGAAATCAAGATAACTGATAAATATATATATATATATATATATATATATATCCGCAATTCAATTAAATAGAATAAAAAGGCCGGTAGTTGTTTATATATATATAATTAAGGTTGAACCCCTTATATCTTTTCTATGTGGGAGTATGGAACAAACATTTTATATGTGCAATAGTTTTTGAAGTCATTATTTTGGTGTTGTTTTGCAGCTTTACATGTTGAACACCAAAACAAACGATCAGCTAGCGGACACTGCTAATGTCAACAAAGGTGACGTTATCTTAGAAATTGGACCCGGAATCGGTTCTTTAACTAATGTCTTGTTAGATGTTGGCGCCACAGTTCTTGCTATTGAGAAGGTAACAACAGCTTTGCAAAATTGTTTGTTTTAGTGATGAACTGATTATGCATTATATACAAACTGATGATGCATTTTAATGGAGTTTTTCTCTTATGGGCACACATTAAAGGAATATTTATAGCATATTAATACACACCACAATTTTGCCATAATGTGTGCCTATGAGAGAAAAATTGCATTTTAATGTATATAATTGCTATTAAGGAAGATGGACAAATTTACTTGAGAATGAGCAAATTTCTTCAATTCAACCCCAATTGTCTACAAACATTAATGATCTCTTCACCCATATATTTCAGCAACCAATGAAAGCATCAGCAAAAAGGTGCATCCGACTTTTTTTTTTTTTTTTTGAGAGAAATCATAGAGATTGTTTCATTGAAAAGAAAGTGTAGAATTCATAACCACAGGCAGTACTAGTTTGTTTCATAATTTGAACATGCTCAAAAGTTAAATGTACATGAGTAAAAGACCAACAATATTCTACAACTATACAAAGCATGATTTCAACTATATTAAATCAAGTTATCATAGTAATTGAAAACATAAATCCCACTATTGCACTAAATCATAGAAACTGTTAATGGATCCAAAAGGTATCAAAGCCCAGATTTGATTTAATTAGATGCAAACAAAACAAATCACTAATCAGACTATATATTGACAGCATTCAAGACAACAAAAATTAAAATTCTTTAAAAAAAATTAGGGTTTAATAAAATTGGGAACCTGATGAAATTATTTGAAGTGATACGCGGAGCCTTAATTGCAGCCCCAATCAAACTGCTCCCAGTAATATAGATCCCCCCAATTAAAATTCACATACAAAAAACAATTCAGAAATCGAGAGATGTTCGTAAAATAGTGTAGGCATTGGCGTAAAAAGAGAGAGAGAGATGAGGAGGAGTTACCAGGCGGCGCCGAGGACGGATACGCCGATTGCGACGGCGATTCCGATGGCGGAGAAGGTGAGGGCGATACCCTGAGTCCCTGACTTGTGCCCTAGCCCATGAGCTTGACATCTTTTTTTTTTTTTTTTTGAGGAAATCGTAGGAAATGGCCTTTTTTTTCTGTCTTCTGTTATAAATCTGATCTGATAATTGAGAGAGAACGGGACCGAGTGAGACAGAGAGAGGGTTTCACACGTGCTATTCGCGCGTGAACTTTTTAGTGTTTTCTTAAAATGACTCCCGAAGCTAAACGGTGTCGTGTGTTATTATTTATTTCTTTGCCCATTTGGCTACAAACTCTTCTTTCGGAGATGGTATATAGAGGAAAATAAATATCCACTCTGAAGTTACATTCCAAAACACGCTTATAACAATTGATTCTGTCGGATTCTACTAAACTATTAACTCAATTGGTGTTTGTTGACGATGATTTTTGGATTATGTAAAATCTACCACGCGTCCAACAAGTTGATAAGAATTATTAACTGAAATATGAAGTAAAAGAAAGAATTAATCATGTAAAACACAAGATTTTACGTGGAAAACTCAAGAAGGGAAAAAACTACGGTTGCCGAAGACGACGAGAAAGAAATTTCACTATGAATGTCAGAACTACACACTCAATCTCTCTTGTGCTCTTTGTATATTTTTCACAACAACCATGTAATGGTATTTTAGGGTCTATTTACACATACGTAGAACCATAATTCTTAATGTACAAGCAAGGAAAGTTGACGAGGTTTAATAGGACTCTAACTTATTGGAGTCATCTTTATCTTCTTTCCAGTTTCGCATATCTCGCATATTAAATGAATTAGATATATTACCGGATTTGGGCTTCGGTATATGTAAGGAGATTTGTTTCCTTATCAGAGTGTACTTCACGGTTCCTTGTTTGAGTAAGACTCTTTCTCTGCGTATTTGAGTCGTGATTGTTTTAGATCCAACATCTTCCACGTATTATTGACCGACCAATTGTTTAACCCGACTAGATCTCATTTACCCTGATCGGTTACTCAATCCCGACCGGACTCCTTGACTCGATTGGCCAGTTGAACATGATCGGGCTATCTTTACCCCGATCGATTTAGTTACCCCGATTGGGTTATCTTCATCTGATCGCTTGGATAAACCCGACCGGGTTTTGAAGTCATCTATTGGTCAATCTGGGTTGGTCTTTTCTAGCCGACTTTTGATGACGTGGCATATCTAATCACTGCATTTTCTGTCAATTATGCTGACGTGTCAATCCTTTAGATTTTACCAATAACAATACCCCCTTAAATATTTGAACCAAGTGCCTCGTTTTGTTCTCAAGGAAGATTAGCTCGATGAGGTATATTTAACTTTGCCTTTACTTTTGTCTTTTAGCTCATTTTGTGTTAACAGCTAAGCATTTACTCTCAACCACAACATACGATATGCTCCATTGATGTAATGCGATGATTGGACTTGCATCAGCCAATTTGCACTTTCAGACGACATCTATCCGGCTATTATTAGGTGCGTGGGCAGCTATCCTCAAAGGTCGTGCACCAACCCCCACTTTTAAGTCTTTTTTTTTACGCGTAGGATGACGTCAACATTTACTATAAATTTTGAAAACTCTTCGTTTTCCCTATATCACGGACTTCTTCTGCAACCTTTCTCTTTCAAAAATCCTAACATTAGCTCTTTCACTTCTTTCTTGAATTTTTCTTCCAAAGTTCTTTGTTGTTATCGAGATCCTAATTTACCAAAGTCGACGTTCGCTCATTCTCACCATCTCGAAACAATCAGGTTAGTCTCTATGAATCCCATCACTCGTCATCGTTTGCTGAATTATTAACTCGTGTTATTAAGATTGGTGACAAAGAAAATGCTAATATGATTGATTGAGTCTTTATTAAGAAGTCGTCCTCAAGTTTTTACTCCTCAAACCAAACCCATGGCTCTCAACATGGATTATACTTCTGTGTGTCCTGAGTTTCAACCTTCCCATACTAATCCCAATGTTTCTTCTGTTAACTCTTTGTCCATAAATGACGAGGCCGACACGTACTGGTCATGGTAGCAAGCCCGCTGCTAGAAATCCTCTTTTGATCGACTTGAAGGTTCCTTCTCAACTCATTAAGCTAGAAGATGTCCCTAAAAGGTGTCAGCCACATTTGTTGAGTTTTTTCGCCACCCAGCCTTCTACCTTCGTCACTGAAGTTAATGCAGTCACTAAGATCGATGAGTATGCTAAAAGGTTTGTTATCTCTCATTCATTTAGACTCTTTCTTGATGAGCACCAAGCCATCTGGAATCCACAATCAGGTGTTGTTGCCATCTATGGGGCCATGCTCACATCTGGGGTAACACTGCCCAACCAATCTTATATTGCCAGGTTCTTGGCAGATATTGGAATCGTGCCCGTTCAGCTGACTCCTAATTCTTATAGGATTCTGGTTGGCATGTGGCATCCATGGAAGAAGATTAGAGTAAAGGATCTGCCTACCCTAATGAGATTCATCACTTCTACACCCCTGGCCGATCAGACTTTGGAGATAATTTCCACCTTTAATCTAACTCCATGAATCACTGGATTCCCGACTCGAAACCTCCTCCTGCGTCTAGCAAGGATCACAAAGGCTTCATTTTGGGTTCCACTCATCGAATAAGTTCTGGAAGAATAGTTGGTTCTTCGTCTCAAGCGACCGGGGTTGATCAGGCCATCGTTGTGTCTCTTAGAAAAGATATTTCTATTCAAATTACCTTGCAAAGGCACGAATCAAAGGACAAGTATAGGAAGTAAGCAATGGTCGTTCCCATAGAGAGATAGAATCCGTCAACTGTATCTAGCTCTAGAGTTTATGAAAGCAATGTAAATGGAATGTGATGTGGTGAGAATGGTGTGTGTGAAGTGTAAGCATAATACGGTGTATATGAATAGGGATGCAAACTAACTAAATGACTTAAAACTAACGATAGAAATGTCACTGGGTGCTTGCCTTTCTAATTAGTCTACTCCTAATTACATTATTCTACTCCTAAAGGCAAGACACCCTAGCTACGAAAATAATGGTGGATTGGAGAGATGCAAGATATGAGACACATATGGGAAATCGGCTCACCAAACATAAGATGCAAATCATGTAGATTGTAGATCATGTGAATTCCATTTAATTCAAGTAAAGGGTTCGTTCTCTTAATTATGGAATTACCAAAATTAAATCATCACTCTCCAATGGTGTGGAAGAGTAATTGTGTCTTATAGTCAAAGACCCATTAAGCATAAGAATATGAACCAAAGTTATCTTAGCAAAGGTATTCATAAGCTTCTCCCATTCAATAAAGCTAATAGCCAAGCTCATATCCGGAATGGTTATCCAAGTAAAAACCTAGCTCTCAATCATTCTAATCATTCCAAACACATACATATTGAATCATCTACCAACATACATACACAAACGAGATATTTGATTACAACTACTCATACATCATTAGGTTAATCTACTCATAATTTCATTCATACATACACATCAATATATATCTCCATACACATGAATATCATAAGAAGAGATTAATAATGATAGTAAAGAATAGAACAAAACACAAATCAAATCAAAAAACAACTCATACATATATAAGCATAAGTGTTAGTTTACAAATATTCCCACATGGGGTTACACATCAAAGATAGAAGATACAAAGAGAAGAGTGATAAAATAAACCATTGAAGACCTCTTTCTCCTTTCAATCCTCTCCAAAGACGGGTGGAAGAAGTGTAGAGGTGATAGTGGTGAGCTCTTCATGGAGAAGGAAACCTCCATGGAAGCTTGAAGGCTTTTTTTTTTTTTTTTTTTTGTTGTATTGGGTTGCGGTAGTGTAGTTCACCTAGTTCACCCTTAGAAAGATAGGCAAAATGGTGTATTTATAGGTTGGGCAAGTTTAGGGCACGAATGGGGTGTGAAAAGACCAAAATACCCCTGAAAATCTTATCATTTCAGCTTTGACGGGGGTCTGGCTACTTCAGTCCGTGGGCAATTGCTAGCTGAACGAAGTAGCCAGGGTCTCAGCTAGTTTAGTCCAGCAAGCAATTGCTAGCGAACCAGAAAGTTACAAAGTAGCGGTAGGGCTCTGCGACTTCGTTCCGAGACCTCTTTCCAGCATACGAGAAGGCTTGTTCTCACGCATAATACTTGTCTTTTTGCACGGCTTCTTATCCCCTGCTACGCGACTTCATTCCCTCGGTGATAACCCGCGGGTTCTTATGAAAATCTATCGTGGCTTCATGATCTTCTGTTCCACAAGTTTATTCTCATGGTGGAAACCCATGGTGCTTTTGTTCTCTATATATTTTCCATGTTTTTACCCACATTTCATCACTTTTGGTATAAACACCTTATTTGTGGGATATTTACCTGCACATAGCTAAAACACACATTATATACACAAAAGTACTTGAAAACGAACACAAAAGATAAGAAAAATGAGCGCTAAATGTGAACATTTGGAGCGCGATCAGGGGTCAGGTAGTAGTTGCAGACAGTCGTCAAAGTCTGACCAGAAATAGTGTCCCAATGCACTTTTTTAGCACGGACATTTGGTCCAAGTCTCCTCCATGCTGACCATAGAGGAAGCCGATCGAGTGGTTCTTGCTGCCACTCAATCCTTGGAAGATAAGGATCACTGCTCGCTGCTAGTGGAAAAATACTTGATAAAGGAAAAGCTTTTTCCACTCATCGAATCGAAAACGATGTAAGTCAATATTTCCTTCGATTTGTTTTGTGCTCATCTATTTCTTTATCAAACTAACATTATTTTGGACAATCCATAGTGTACGATTATGACTAAGGGTGGGCGCGGTTTGGTTCGGTTCAGTTTGGTTTTGGGCAAAACCGGATTGAACCGAAAATATTTCGGTTCATCCAAAATTGAACCGGTTTGAATCGAATAAGAAATGGTAACCGAACTGAATTGAACTGATTTTAATCGGTTCGGTTCGATTCAATTCGGTTTTGGGCCTAATGGGCTTTATGGGTTTAATGGGCTTAATCAATTTTTTAATATGTTTTTAAATTTGATGAGCAGTTGGATTCTAATTTTGGGCCAAAGTTCATAAATTTTAATAGCCCAAGCCCAAAAAAACTCAAATCAAACCTAACTAATAATATTTAATTATAATTCATTCAAAAAAAATCACAAATTGAATAAATTCATTACATACAGACATACTGATATAGTTCAATTTTTAAAGATAAAAACTCCAAATCAAAATTATAATCCAAATCCAAAATACAAATCAACATTACAATTTAAACTACAAATCAAAATTACAATCCAAACTCTAAGGTCTCTGGACTACTTCCCTCCATTGAATCCACATTAGGATCATTCTCCATCTATTCACAATTTCAAATACAAATAAATAATAAAAATAAGTAATAGACACAAACACAAACACAAACACAAACACAGGATTAGAACCAATAGAAATAAAAAGGAAACATATATACTGATATACATTGATATACAAAGGACCCAGAATTCAAAACATATATACTAATATACACTGATATACAAAGGACCCAGAACAAGAAACATATAGACTGATATACAAAGAAACTTCTCTAATTAATATCAAATAAAAATGAACAATTATTAAATACTATCTAACTAACAACCAAGGGTGCTACGAATATATATATATCCTCTTTGTTTTTGGGTTAAAGTTTATTATAAATTTAACATCCTTCTGAATCCTATCTGAAAACTGGCCATTGATAAATGAATATTATCAACACTTGCTAATACACAACAACACAAATAGTACAGTCTACAACACACAAAAATTAACAATCACAGATTGATTATTGATACATCACAGATTAATACATCACAAATGAACAATCACAGATTCACAGATAAATAAATCAACCTTTGTTAACCAAATCAAGAAAGAAAAGCTAACTCAAAAAAAAAAAAAAAAAAAAAAGCTAAATCAACAACCAACCTTTGAAGATTTCTCGTTGAAGCAGATCGAATGAGCTGAAGAAGACCAGATCAGACAACCAAATCGGAGGAGCAGATCAGATGTGAAACAAAATAAATAAAAAAACAAGAAGAAAATTAGAAATAGAAGAAGAGAAAGTGACAACTGACAAACCTTGTACGAGCAGATCGGATGTTGAGGAACACTGAAACAGTCGAACAGAGTTGAGGAAGAGTCGAAGAGATGAGAGAAGTCGGCTAAGTCAAAGAATGAAAGAAAAGAAGCAGGTTAGGTTTTTTTATTATTATTTTATTTATTTATTTATTTATTTTTACTTATATAGGCGGTTTAATCGGTTCAAACCGGTTTTAACGAAGCTAAAACCGGTTTGAACCGAAAACTTTTCGGTTTTCAATTTTTTAAACCGGTTTAAACCGAATTCATTCTATGAACCGAACCGAACCGAACCGAACACCTTTTTTTTGGTTCTGTTTGGTTTGGTTCGGTTCAATTCGGTTCTGTTTCGAACTTAATGCCCACCCCTAATTATGACATGGTGGCTGGCGAGCAGGTCGAGCACGCTAAGGGCATGGACATGGCAAGTCAGAAGGAAGCTGCTGAACAAATGGATCAAGGGATTGTTCCCCCCAAGCATGACCTGGTAGAGCACACTTATGTTCCTGATCCCAATGTCACCTTTACCCCTGCTGCCTAAACACAAGTGAAGGAAGTTTACATATCTCCCAAGGATTCAAAAAGGAAGTTCACCAAGGAATCTACGGCCAGAAAAGTCACCAAGAATGTGGTTGGTACTTCTACTTCCAATGTCTCTCATCCTGATCCTTCAAGGAATGACGCTGGAGAAAGAGTGGTCAGGGTTGAAGTTGGACCGACCGCATATGTTGTGGGAATTAGGGTAGGAGGTTGATCGGTCATTTATTGTATATGTTTTTTATTCTCATTCCTCAAATCAATTGCTTATTTCTTGAGTTATTTAAGGTTTTAATTTGTGTGTTTGAGTATTTTCTGGTTCTTGGTTCCAAACCGTTATCCTAAAAAATCTTCAAAGGACTTTCGGGATACCAATTGATCACGGTATACTGGTGTACTTGGTTGACCCAGAATGGGTAGAATGTCAGCCCGTTTCTGTTGGGGCGGGTATCGGGGGACTATTGGTTCGGTTACCAGAGATCTATGCTTAGACGTGGTATTGGTCCTAAGAGTATGAATGTGGAGTGAGGTTGAGAGCGTTTATGACGTAGGTCGGGGAGGTTTAGTGGAAAGTGCGATACTTCTTAAGTAGTCATAGAAAATAGGGAACATCATACATTGCCGATTGGCGTAAATCTCATTACAATAATAATATGAACGGGGATGATGGGGTGATGATTACAGCTGGGTATGATGGACTAGATGGAGCTTTTTTTAGGGAGGTAGTAGCCAAGTAGGATAAACAACATGGAGTTTGATCTAGGAGGGGTAATAGCTGAGTATGGGTTTTCTTATGTATTCTTGCTTGAGGTTCCAACCCCTTTACTCTTTGTGATTTAGGGTATTTATAGTGCGGCCTTTAGGGCGGTAGGTGAGGGATATCCTTTTAGGCGGGAAAGTCACAGCCCAATCCCTACCGTCCATTTAAATTACATGCTCAGGTGGTAGGACTTGGAGAGCTCAGATGATGCCACCTAGGAGTGTCATTTGGTCTGGTTCCTATCTGGGTAGGTGAAGGCCTTGGTCCCAAGGCTGAAAGGTGGGGAGCGGATCCTTACCGTTGCTTCAAACCAGGTCAAATGGGCGACACACGCTCCAGAGGGCTGTGATTGCTCCATATATGCCCTACTCTGCCTCAGGCGCTTTAATAGGGTTGACATGGAGCTTTGGTGGCGATTCACGCTGCTGGGATTGGCCGAAAACGTTCGAGCTATCGAGGGATATCTTTGTCACTATTCTATCCAGTAGAGGACAGCATCAACGCCTAACTGCTGCATATTGTTAGGCCCTCTTCTCCACCGTTTCCTTATTTAGCTTAGAGACCTTCTGCCCCTGTTTTGCTGGGAAAAATACAGCTTCCCTCTTTATGTATGGCATAGTTGACATTGCGTTGGACTTACGTGGATAAGATTCGTCTATTGGTGAGGCGCGGTTGTTGTAGGATCCCAGCCATTGATCCTCTATTTTTCCCTCTTCATGCTTGTTACCCTGGCATTAATTGCAAACAATCCCTCTTTGCAAGTTTTCCCCGGCTCTTTTTTAACCCTCCATGAGACTTTGTTCTAGGGTTAGCATCAGCCCTAATCGAGGATGGGTGCTTGTTAGAAGTGCTTAGGTCATTCTATAAGGTTCTTTGGAATGGTTGAAGGTTTAGCCGGGGTTACCTACGCTCATTAGGGTCAAGTGAGCATGCCAAGGTTATTAGGTCTTGCTTATCTACTTTGGAATCGATAGCATTGGATTGGGTCTGGCAGTCTTAGCTTGGTATCTTAAGGGACCGAATACTGCCTAGGATCGGATCCTTGATGGAATCTCATTTAGGGACGCTCGAGGTTAGACTGGGTTTCTCCTGGGACCGGGTCTTATAGTGGACCGGACTCTTCTACTGACCAAATCCCTATAAGAGATGAGCTTCAAACTGCTACGAGGTTCATTTCAGAGGCAGAGCTTTAGTGGGCCAAGTTCTTCTAAGGACCGGGTCCTCGTGGGACTGGGGCAAAACTGTTATCGGATTCCTATCAGCGGGGAAAATACTTCCTTGGAGAGGTTGCCAACTTTTTTTGTTAACATACGTGTTTGAAGAATTTCAGAGGAAAAGAGCAATTTTAGAAGACTTATGGGACTTTTCTGTAATTCACCTCGAGTGCTGTCAAGACCGTTGTGGGTTTCCACAGCGGTATCAATAGCAGTCCAAGGACAGTGGAAACCGCCATGAAGACCATTGCCATTTATGCTGTCAAAACCACACCGCGCTTGCATTCCAGTGAAGACCGTTGTGACCGTTGCCATTTATCATTCTAGCAATCACAGCGGTTTCCCGAGATAGTACTGATAAGCCATGTTGTGAAGATCATATCTCTCAGCTCCGATTGAACTGTGTGTCCTGCCACCCATGGATTTAATGCCCCAGAAGTTTAGTTTTCGACCCAATTTACGGCTTATCATTCCTAATTTTCTATAATAAGTTATGTCTATTTTAGTACCCGAAGGTCAGATTAGTCAGTCAAAAATCCACGAATAATTACGGGATTGGTTTTGCAAATTGTCAGAACGGGAAATTTTACCTTCTTAGATATGTGTGAGAGATTCTTGGACAGCAAGTTGACACCTAATCCTTATCTTCCTTCAATAAGTAATCAATTTTAATGGATTAGAAACGAAATAGAATTCCAAAAAGGCAAGTATTCTCAAAGGAGTTTATTTCCTTGTTGGTTAAAGACTAGGGTTAACATCTAAAGCCTATTTAAACTCCTTTGAGCCATAAGTTCGGGGGATAGAAGCCAATGGAGGTCCTAAGCCACCAAGGGGGTCGTCCCCCACCACTCCATCATCATACATCACCTTACAACTTCCATTCATATTTACACTTTGAAGATTCGAAGACGAAAAAGATTTCATCATTGAAGATCTGAAGAATTCATTGGAGGTCTCAATAGGTTTTATCTATTCTTTATCTTCTCTTGTTATTTTCCTCATGTGTAACTAATTCCATAACTATGGAATCAATGAGAACCTTTATGAATGCTCTTTGTTAGAATTGACAATATTTTCATTAATTCAAGTTTTGATTTATTCAATTCATTCTATGTCTTAATTCTTTATTCTTGTTAATGCATGATTATACACTGTCATGAATTTAGGGTTTTGATAATTAAACAATTGAGTTTGGAGTGTTGATTTACACACAATCTTAATTAATATTCAATTGAATGGGTAAAACTGATCTTAACATTGATTTATGCAAGTAGGCTTTGGTTCATTAGTTCTTGAATTTAATGGGTTCTCGGTTGTAGTTTGTGCCATTGGTTTATGGGTAAATTATAATTGAGATCACTTGATTCATCCTAGGATCATATGGTAACAATCATACTTAAGATAAGAACGAACCCTTAACTTGATTAATATCTTGTTCACAAGTCAATTTGAAACATGGAGTAAACATAGTTGGGTTGATAACCTAATCCTTCTCATCTCTTGATCACAATCCATTATTTCTTGTTACTCGCTTTTAATTAATTTAGTCTCTTAGTTTAATTTAGTTTTAATTCAATTCACAACAATCTAAAATTTGGTTTATTTTCATTTAATTAGAATTAGAATTAGTTATAATTAATAAATCACTTTTCCTTGTGGGAACGATCTCTACTTGCGTTGTACTTATCTTCACGATTTGTGCACTTGCGAGTGAGTATTTTATAACACGATTTTACACATCAGAGGCCCTGATGAGGAGGATGATGATCAAGGGACAATAAAGGATCTGATAATAAGAGAGATGCGTTCGAAAAGCAGATCTGACCGCCTTTTCATGGAGCATGCTCATCTATCATCTGATCAAGCCAAGGCTGACGATCAGTTCCCTCTTCTGCAAAATGAGGCACCCCAATCAACTAACCAACCTTCTCCTTCCACTGTCCAAGCTGCTCAATTTGATGAATAAGCTTCGGCTGAGCGTCTTTCCACATGCTCTGGTCAGGCTCAGATGAACTTTACAGCGAGCCGTCAGATAATCTTCACTGATTCTGATTTCGATGGTAGCCTCGCTTATCTTGACCTTGATGATTCTAACGATGTGGCTGGTCGTCTTCTGAACCCAGTTGATAAAGTTCATATGGGCTTAGAGCCTCCATCCATGACTTTGCTGGAGGTAGATGTGGATATCCCCATATGTGGCATTATAATGGGTCAGACTGATGCTACTAGTATAAGGCAGCCCAGTGTTATTTCACCAAGGGCTACTCCTGAAGCGACTATCCCAATTGTACAAGGCAGTATTACTCGGGTTGAGGGAATTGCAAGAACTCAGGGAACGCCTATGGCAACTGCAGCTGCCTCTCTAGGTGCTCTCCTGACCAGCTTCGTGGAACTTAACCAGCCCAATCCTCAATCTCAGAACCATATGAGGGTCTCTTATTCAACTGCTCATTCAGGAAGGAGAACAAATATCTCGCCTTAGAGTCAATCACCCTTCCTAAGAAAGCCTCGATTTGAGTCTGAGGTCTCATCAAGCTCTCACGAACCGCTGCCAGACCTCTTGAACATTTTACGGTATATGTCAGCTGGCAAGACGTACATCGAATAGGGGTATTGGAAGGACTTTAGAAGTGCTGCTCCTTCGGAACAAATTTGTGTTGTCTTCAATAATAGTGTTTATGTAAGTGATCTATCTTTTTTCATCATGATTTCTATTGGTCTTGTCTAATCACAATACCTCATTCTTCTTTTTCCTCTCAGGATGTAGAAGAGTTAACTCAATCCTTTATTACTGTGGAAAGGTAAAGCGAGAAAATTTCCTGATTTGAGAAGTAACTCGCTGAAAGAGACAAGATGTTAGAGTCAGCTTCGACTGAGAAATCTCAACTGTAACAAGCTTATGAAACAAGGCCGAAGCAGCGTGAAGTCACTAAGGACGCCTTACGGAGGTCGCTGGTGAACTCTGAAACTAAGGCTTCTGTGGCCAGTGAAAACATTTAGGAGCTCAATATAAAGAATGGTAATCTCGAGGTAAAGCTGGCCGTGCTTAATTAAAGTGCACTTATCTTGAGCAGAGGGTTATCTTAGCCGAAAAGAAGGCTGCCCAGTTTAAAGAAGAAACCTGGATCACAAAAAAAAAACTATGGTCGATGCCCAGCATTCGATGCTCGATTCCTAGCAAAAATGTGAGGAAGCCATACTTCATTACGAGAAGTTGGCTAAAGATTTGAGCCGCCAATAGGTTACCAATGAGACGCTTTCACATGAGGCCACGGTAGCACTTGAAATTCAGGTTGTTGATCGATACAAAGGTCTCCTACTTTTGATGCTGTCATGTTAAGGGAGTTATAGCAAGGGCTTGGTATTGCTTGCATGTTTTTTGGCGGTAAGGAATGGACCCATGAAAACGTTCACCGTAGATGGGATGCAAGGATTGGTAAACATAGGGCTCAATCTTTGGAGGCCAACAAGAAATAGAGAATGAGATGGAGGGCCTACTGCAAATCAGTCGGGAAGGAGCCTCATGCCATGCATCTTGAGCTGCCCTCTAGGTCCTCCCCTATAACCTTCGACACTGATGATAAGATTGACATCTCAAGTGAAGAGGTTGATGTTGGGCCTCTACCTGACAAGGACTACCCCTCCTTCCTGATCGATGACCTTAACGATATCAGTTGGCCTAATTTCAAGGATCTGACCAAAGGCTACGGAGATGATCCCTCTAGTGGCCTATATATTGGTCCCCTTGCTAGTTTTGGGCCTGGGGGCCTTTCGAGCTCATCAAAGGGTTGATTCATGATCTCCCATTCTTTTCTTCAACCTTTTGTAATCGATTCTTGCAATTGATTCTCTGTAACCTTGCACATGCCCAAAAATTATAATAGATTCTTTTTGGTTACTTTATTTGTTTCTATCATTTTAAGCTAAGCAGTTTGTTCAATTTATCTATGTTAACCACCAAAAATGACCGAAGAATCAAGGAAGCACTTTCTACGGTGTACCGCAGCAGAGCTAGGACCGGACCAGGAATTCCCGGTCCACCCAGAGCCTCCCCAGTCCCGAAACAAAAAGCCTAGCGTAACCCTATTCTACCCTCCAACATTGGCCCTTGGCAAGTACCGGGATCCCCGATACCACCAGGACCGACCGGCGTACTACGACGATCCAATTCACCCAATCACACCTAAGGGAGCTGCCTGAGGACCCCAAATTCTCCTAAGAGAGTTAATATGCCCTAAATGCTAAAGAACAATCCAGAATCACCACCAAGGTCGCCAACAGACTCGTGAAGGGTTGATGCAAGTGATCGGTCTATTTCTATACATGTTTTAGGTCCCCATTTCCTATTATTTATGCTTTGTTCTTAAGTAAATTAGGTTGTTTAATTTGTTTGTTGAGCATGTGTAGGTCACATTCCATTCAAGTGGTGTTGAATCTTATTTTGGAAGAAAAGAAGTCAAAAGATGGAGAAAATGAGCAAAAAGGTGATGTTCCGCGGTCCATACCGCAAGCTTGGCAAGTAGCATAAACAGCGGCTCCAACAACGGTGAATTCCAGTGTGTTTCCACAGCGTAGACCGCGTTCTAGAAAGAAGAGTCCAAACTGCGGCACACGTACCATGTCTTATCCTGCGATAAACTTCTGGAAACAACCACGGATGATGCCGCGGTTTGGACTCTTCTTTCTGGAACATGGTCTATGCCATGGAAACACACTAGAATTCACTGCTGTTGGAGCCATGGTTTGCGCTCGTTGCCTGGCTTGCGGTATGGACCGTGGAACATCACCTTTTTGCTCATTTTCTCCATCTTTTGACTTCTTTTCTTCCAAAATAAGATTTAACACCACTTGAATGTAATGTGGCCTACACATGCTCACCATTAGTGGGTTGCCGATATCACCACTCTTTTTCCAATTTAGTTTTGTGAATGGCAATTAATTTATGACAATTAATTTTGAGATTTAAGAATAATTCACCCTTAATTCATTTGAATTTCAAAATTGTAACTACCATTTATTTATATGGTAATTGATTTGTGATTAATTGGTTTTGAATTAATACAATTTTTAAATTGCCATCGACTCTCACTTTAATATTTTTTATTTTCTCCACTATATATATATATATTTACTAGTGTACCAACCCGAGTGATGCATAGACTTTATTTATAAAACTATTTTAAATACATTATATTTTGAATACCGATAGTTTAGAAGTGAATATGTTTAGACATAATGAGTATATACTTTTTAATTTAGTTTCCATATAATTGTCATATGAGAAAGAATTATCATTAAGTAATGCTAACTTCAATTGGTTTTCATTTGTTGTTAGGTGGAAGGAATGCTTTAACTCTAACAATCTTTCATATTTTGAAAGTATATACCACTGTATATAATATCAACCGTACAATTGAAATAAAATGATCCAAGTTTAATTTAAAAATAAAGGGAATGAAAAAAATAATATAGCAAACCATTTTAGAATGAAAAGTTTTATATTTTTATTGTTAATAATAAAAAGGGAAAATGGAATAATCTGGAGGTTGAGTTGCTTTGTAGTTTATATGGATTACCAGGTCCCGAGGATTTAACTTTTATTCACACTTGATAGTTATCTTGTAAACATATATAATGGAGTATCAAGATCTTGCAATTTAGAAAGAAATTAAACCAAGTAATGGAGTATCATGATCTTGTAATTATTTGTTTAGAAAGAAACCAAGAGAGGGAGGGAGGAGGATGTGAAATGGATTAAAATGAATGACATAAATTACATTACAAATAATCTTATTAAATCGTGAAAAACAAAAGTAAAATACAAACTTGAAACCAAAGTTTAAATATTAAATTAAAATTAATCATATTATAATAACTCAGTAATTAATGAGAACATAATTAGAAAAGTTGTGACTCTCCTTCTATTTATCTAAAAATATATATATTATTACATTAATCAGCAATTAATAAGAATATAATTACAAATGTAATGACTCTTTAATTTTTTAGCAAAAAAGAAATTAATATAATATATAATATTGTATAACCATATAAATTATGTTGAAGTACTTTTTAAAAATATTTTATGATTACCTTTTTTTAAAGATTTGTTTTTATTAACCAATTACTTTTTTCCATATTTTTTTTTTCATTTATTACTTCTTTAAATTTGTTACCCATTTGATTATTTATTTTTTTCCCAGAAACTTTGTGATTGCTTTTTTTTTTTTTTTTTTTTCCTGATTTGTTTTTATTAACGGATTTCTATTTTCCATTTTTTTTTAAAATTTCCAGATAACTTTTTTACTCATATTTTTAATTTTTCTGATTACTTTATTTTCTCACTTTTTTAAATTTACTAATTACGTTTTTTCCGGATTTTTTTTAAAAATATGATTACTTTGTTATTTCTAGAATTTTTATTTTTTTAATTTTGTTTTTGATAATTTTTAAAATTTTTTTGATTATTTTATTAATTTTATTGAATCAATTGATAAAATTAATTATTATTGTTTTTTTTTTTTTAACAGCTGAATTATTATTAAGGGCCAAGGAGACCACCAGAAAACACCTTGGAAAGAGGCAAAACCCAAAGAGGGCACACCAGAAACAAAGGGAAACAATGCAAAGTTAAAAACCCCAACCAGAGCCACAGAAAAACAAAGCAAAAACAACCAAAAAGCAAGCCCCAACCAGAAAAAACAAACATAAAAACTAGAAGCCTAAACCAGAAGAACAGAGCAGAAACCTGAAGAGGACACTAGAACGTCACAAACACCAGAGAAAGCACCAGACCAAGCAAAACTAGAAATCGCACCAAATTATCACCTCCCCACCATTCCTGGAACCTTTCTTAGCCAACTGATCAGCAAGACAGTTGGCCTCCCTTGGACAGAACAAATTAGAAACCAGACCAGAGTAAAACATAAAAACAAACCACACTGCAGTAGGAAACCAGAACCCCATCAGCTCAACAAACCCAAGCCACAAAAGCCACACCACACAACAAAGAAACAGGCCAGCAAAGGCACAAAATCACCCAACGAAATCCCGCAGAACTAGTAGCCAAACACCACAACAAACTGCAACAAGCAACCCAAAAACACCACAAAACAAAACCAACCCCTTAAAGCCTAAGCTGGAACACAAGCACTAACCATAGCCTTGTTTTTGATCACCAACCTTCTCACCAAATCCCAGAACCTATTATCATTCACCTTGTCCCTCTTAGTGATAATGTCTAACAACTCCTTTTTTTTCTCCCATTGTAGTTAAGACTGAGGGCCAAACCCTTTTTTAGAACCTTCGCGACTTCATCCTTTAAGTTCCAAACTTCATTGGAATTTAACTCAGAATTCTGAATCTTCGAATTAGAGCAAACGCTGAAGCTCCTTAGAGTCATACTGTGATTCTTCGGCAAAACTGTACCACATCTCCCTATTTTATTCTTAGCAATACCGGAAGAAACCACAGATAAACCTTTGACCTTAGACCCATCATTTTGACCCAGATTCTTTCCATCCACAGCCTCTTTGATCAGATCCTTTGAGCTTCGAATTACACCAATTGAAGCATGAGCTAAAACTGATAGTTCCACGCCTCCTTTGCCATTTATACATAAATCAAAATTCCCACCACCAGACATTTCTTTTGGGTTTATTATTTCACCTTCCTCAAACTCAAAAGGACCAATCTTAACCCCTTCTTTCGGGCCGTTTAACAACTGAAAATTTTGAGTTTTATTGGGACCCTTAAAACCTGTCATCTTAGAAAGATTAGACCCATCTTCCTTCTGAAGCCCACCAGGGCCCCACTTTGCAGAATTCCCATCCTTTTGAAATTCAAAATTTTGAAATGATCCCCTTATATCCTCTGATTCAGAAAGTGATGAGAAGGTGTCCATCACTGTTATTACCTATAACAAAGTGACATCAGGGGCCTATATTGCAGCTGTTTTTCAGCCCGTTTTCATTTTTGTTTTCCAAAAACCATTTCGAATTCGTTAACTGTTTTTCAAATTTTTTTTTAAATTAGTGTTAAAATTGAAAAACATGGAAAACACATATAACATGTTTTCCATTTTGTTTTTCAAAATAAATAAATAAATAAAACTCATTTTTTTCTTCTTCTTCATTCAACCGATCTTCTTCATTTTTTCTCTTCTTCTCTTCTTCTTCTTCCACTAAACGAAAAACATGAAATTCGTATAACATTCTCATGAACCAAAACAATTATACACAAGATCGCAAAAGAACAAACCCAGAAACCAAAATCGAATCTTGTAAACAACCCATGAAGTACTTAGGCATGTAAAACATTATGCACATACAAAATCAACAAAAATCACATACCCATTTGCCAAATCTATTCTAAACCAAATCTGTCCATTAGACAAAGAGAGAAAGAGGGGTTTTGATAAGGTAAACCAATATGCACCACAAAATCAACAAAAATCACATACCCAGGCACCCAGCTGCCAAATCTATTCTAAACCACATTTGTCCATTAGACAAAGAGAAAGAGGGATTTTGATTGGGTTTGGAGAAAGAGTCCAAAAAATTTCTAGCACCTTTTTGAGGGTGCATTTTAAGACTATCACCATTTTAATAACTTGAGTTTAAATGACACCTATTATGGTGAACAGACAAAAATGCACCCCCCCTCCCCTCCGTAGTAACCTTCTTCACCATTTTGGTTTTTTTTTTTTTTTTTTTTTCCAAAATCCTCCATCAATGGAGGTTGAAATCGGCCTCCAGTGGAGATTGAAATCGACCTCCATTGAAGGTAGATTAAAAAAAAATTGGAAAAGAAAAAATTGGAAAAAAAAAATGGAGGACATTTTCGATATTTTTCAAGCATTTCTGAGACCTTTGGCAATTTCCAAGACTTTATGGGCAAAAATGGAGTTTTCCGAGACTTTTCATTTTTGCTCAAAAAGAAGTCTCGAAAATTTTTATTTATACCTAGAAAGTCTCGGAAATTACCAAAGGTCTCGGAAATGATTAAAAAGTATCAGAAATGACCAAAAGTCTCGGAAAATTTCAATTTGCCCAGAAAGTCTAGAAAATTACCAAAAGTCTCGGAAATGCTTGAAAAGTCATAGAAATTACCTGAAAAAGTCTCGGAAATACATGAAAAGTCTCGAAAAATACATGAAAAGTCTCGAAAAAAAAAATGAAAAGTCTCGGAAAGTACATGAAAAATCTCAGAAAAAAATAAAATTTTCCAAAAAATAGATTTTTCCAATTTTTTTTTTTCATCTTCTTCTTCTTCGACCTCCAATGAAGATCAATTTTGACCTCCATGGAGGTCGAACAGACTTCCAACAAAGGTCGAACGACTTCAACCTCATTGGAGGTCGATTTCGACTCCCATTGGAGGTCGATTTCGACCTCAATTGGAGGTCTATTAAACAGACCTCTATGAAGAAGATGAAAGTATAAAATTAAAAAAAATTAAAAAAAATTAAAAAAAATTAAAAAAAATTAAAAAAATAGAGTAAAGTAAGGGTATTTTTAGAAGTCACTTACTTTGGTGCCTTTAAAACATAAGTTATTAAACTAGTGATAGTCTTGAAACACCAACTTAAAAAAGTGACAAAAACCCCTATTTCCTCTTAGAGAAATGGGTGGTGAGATTGAAGAGTGGATGTGAGTATTGTGAGATAAAGAGTGATACACGATGGGTTGGTGAACATCATTATTTTGAAGAGGGAATTTAAGAAAATGGGTTGTTATCGTGGCGATAACGACTATTATTGTTGTTTTGGTGAAGAGATGGCAGTGGAGAGAAGTACTGGAGGTAATGAAGAGTTGTATTGAAGCTTCCTTGGTTTAGTGGTAAAGGAAAAAGCCGATGTATTTTTTGTTTTTTTGTTTTTTTGTTTTTTTTTTTTGTGATTAATGAAATTGATTTGGATGGCTTTTAGGATTTGGGGTTGGGAGTTTTGTATGTACAATTAGCATATTTCGAAGGATTGGAAATTAATGGATTGTGTAATTAACATAGGGAAAATGTTTTGGTTAACTAATTGCAAATTTTTTCGGTTAATCTACCAGACGCGTTTTTTCCATTTTAATTTTCAGAATACAACTTCCAGTATATATTACCAGACACGTTTTTAGAATTTGAAAATGAAACCAAAAACATTGTTTTCATTTTCATTTTTATTTTTATTTTTGAAAAACAGCAAATAAAAAATGCTTACACGACACGCCCTAGACTTTTTTATTTGTCCAGATTTGATTTTAATCTTCGACTACTTTTTTTTTTTTTTTTTCCAGATTTTTCTTAATTATCTGATTAATTCTTTTTCCCAGATTTTCTTTGGATTCTTATTACTTTATTTTTTTAATCAATTGATAAAATTAATTATTATTGTTATAAGGCCAAAAGTGATATTCGACATTTTTTATTTATCCAGATTTGTTTTTATTCTCTGATCCCTTTTTATTTCCCAAAATTTTCTTACTTTTCTGATTCCTTCTTTTTCCCAGATTTTCTAAATTTTCTAATTACTTTATTTTTTCCAGAATTTTAAATTTCCTGGTTGCGATTTTGCCAGATTTTCATAAATTTTCTTATTCCTATATTAATTTAATTTTATTGATTGATTTAATTAATTATTATTGTTCTAAGGGAAAAAAAATTACATTAGACTTTATCCATTACAGTTTCCAATTAAAAATAAATGAATTAGATTCATAAAAGACAAACATTTAAAAAAAAAAAAAAAAAGTAAATAAATAAACAGATCTTTAACCGTGTCCAATTAAAGATTTATATATTTTTAAACTACCTCGCTAATGCACGAGTCAACGGACTAGTGTAGCAAGTAACCAGGGGGTCGTTCCCACAGAGAGGTGTATTTAGTTTATAGTCAGGGCAAGTTAGGGCACAAAATGAGGGTAAAAAGACCAAAACGCCCCTGAGATCTGGCATGATTTCAGATTTGACGAGGCCAGTGTGGGCTTATTCAAGCACTGAGCAGTGCGTCTTCGTGATGCTGGTTTGTTCCCACGTTGCAATCCCGTGTATATCTCTAGAAATGTAGTGTGGCTTCTTTCCCGCGCTTGGCCATCTCGCACAAATCATTGATCTTCTAGTACGACTTCATGGTGCGGCTTCATTCCCGCGCAGGCCAAACCCACATATTTCTCTGGCATTGTAGGGCGTCTTTATCAGTTCGGGTTCATTCCCGCGTTACGAACCCGCACTAGTCTTCCAATGTAGATTTTGCCCTTTTTTCCCCATTTTAGGTACGAACACCTTCTTTGAGGGACATTTGCCTGCACTTGGCTAAAACACACGTTATATACACAAAAACGCTCGAAAACGAGAACCAAAATATAGGAAAAGGGAGCTCTAAATGTGAACATTTGTGGAGCGATCACATAGAACGTATCACCATCCTCGGTTGGAGACTTTGGGGTTGGACCTTAAAATATACAAGTTTATAATTTTAAATTTTATTATTGTCTGTCTCATTATAACTTTTCGTATACATTATCTATTTTATTTTTATTTTTAATTTTCGGAACAACATGCCATTTCTACCATTTGAATTACCAAAATTAAAGCACTTAATTATCTCTTATTGATTTGACTCGAAATCTCGAATGATAATAACAACATATCCCTTCTTGCACAAGTTTACGCTTAATGTATGTGTTCGAATGCACAGAAGAAGAATTCTGCATGTATTATGTCTCAATTAACGTTTGAAATATTGTAGGTTAAATAGAATTATTATGTCTCTATTTTAGTTTAATTCAGTATTTTTCTTAAACTTTTTCGAGCTAGTGTTGCACAGTAACCACCAATTTCTAACAATAAGGAAGAAATCTAATCATACTTTTATAAGGTGAAACTCGAACCCTTAGATAGGGTTGGTCGATGAAACAAATTTAAATACGTTAAATTTGGAGTTGGGCCATGTCATTGTCATGGGCTGCTTTTCATTTTAAGCCTGGTAACACAGAGAAGTATAGGATCCAACTTATGAAACGGCCCAACAAAATGGACGTAATCGAGATCAACGCAATCCTAAAAATCAGACGGTCAAAATTGAGAATAAATGTAATCCCACCAAAGGGAAAAAAAAATGTGAAAGTGACAACATATAACCGTGGGAGGCCCTTTCGCTCTCTATAAATGCAGGACGGTTTGTATAGCAAAAAAGCCTAATTATCAAAAACTGCAATCAGATTCAGATTTGTGAAGAAAATCGTTGGATTTCGAGAATCGAACGCGAAGAAAAGAGACGCATCCGTCCGGAAAGAAAAACCCATTTGTGAGTTCTTTCATTCAAGCTTAATAATTTTTAGAGTAATTGGCACAAATCCCCCCCAGACTATACCAGCTTTTGCATGTTGCCCCCTAAACTATTTTATTAGGCACTAAACCCCCTGAACTATCACTTATAGGTAATCCTTTAGGTTTTTTCCCCCCTGAGGGGGCATCTTTAGTCTTGGTCTGCCAATAAGTGATAGTTCAGGGGGTTTAGTGCCTAATAAAATAGTTTAGGGGGCAACATGCAAAAACTGGTATAGTCTGGGGGGGATTTGTGCCAATTACTCTAATTTTTATTGTTTTCTTTTTTTTTTCCTTTGCAGGCAAACAGGAGTTTAGGGCAAAATAAAAAAGGTTCTGTATATAATATATGCCTAGGTTTTTAAAAATATTTATAAGAACTTTGTGGTTAGTTCACTGAGCGATTGTCGAAGTTAATTTCCCAATTTTTTTTCTTTCGTTTTCTGGGAAAACAAACAGCTGGTACGGGGAAAAGTAGGATGAGTTTTACTTTGTGGGGTTGTTCAGATTTTTTTTTAGGGATGGGTATAATTGGGATTTTTGTGTCATGATTAAGTTGCCACTTATATTACTTAATTGTAATCCAATTCAACAAAAGTAGAAGTGAATGTATGGGATTGAGAGAGAGAGAGAGAGAGAGAGAGAGAGAGAGAGAGAGAGGTTTTTCAATCTTGACTATTTTATAGCAGTATAGATTCCTCCGTGGCAGATCAAGAAAATGGATTGTTATTTGAAAACTTATGTATTCGATTGCTAAGGTATTAGGGTTACAAATGTATTTTGAAATTTTGGTTCTTTTCGTCTCTTTATAATTGCATCTGTTCTTATTAGTAACAAAAATAAGGGATATTTGGTGGGTATCATCACCATCGCAAAACCAGTTAGGTGTTAGCATATCCTTTTAAGCAATTGATATATTGTGAAATGAATTAAGATAAGATGTTTGATTTTCTGCTGATCATATATTTCAATTGTACGTTACATGGTTTTTGCCATCACCGTTCGTTTTTAAGTCTTTAATGAGTGAATAATTAAGAGAATTAGCAGTGAAAAAGAGTGCATGAGTAGTGTGAGGGTAAATAATCAGCATGGTGAACAAGTGAGAAATTGGGTGTATGAGGATGGGATTGCATTAGCATTTCGATAGACTGACCTTATGTTATCTTTCTGTTTGATAGTGGAAGATTTCTCCTTTAACCGGGTTGCTGAACTACGTAGGTTTTTTTCGTTGTTCTGTTGTTGTCTTCTGTTAGACCAGGCTCTGTCATTGTTGACAAATTTGTTTTTAGCTTTTCGAGGATATGATGTGCCTTAGCATCTTGATTGGGTCATGGTTTTGGAGTTCCATTTCATACATTTTTGTTCTTATTTTCTCATATCAGCTTCTGTCATTGCAGAACATTGATTTGAAAGTTTCTTATAGGCATTTTCTCAATGGCACCACAAGTTGTTCACTTCAAAGGTACTCCACCTACGCTTTCTGTTTAATGCTCTATTTTACATTGATTTTCAAGCCTTTTGTGGTCCTACTTTAATAATCTCCTACAGGAGCTTCATCTAGGGGGGAGAAGAGGAAAGAGATAGGAGCTTCTTTTAGGGGGGAGAAGAGGAAAGGGATAGGAGCTTCTGAACTCACGTTTGATGGAAGGAAGAAGAAGAAAGCTCCTGAAAAACGACAGAATTCGTGGAAGGATCTGAATTCGAAAGCGAGCCTTGTGGCAGAGGAAGATCTCAATCTCGGTCCCGAAGCGTTTAGAGATCCCGATCTCGATGCGATTACAGATCTCGTTCTTGATAGGCAACTGTGTATGTTTCACAGTCGTCAAAAAGGCTTCGATTGGGACGCACAACCAATGGACATAATAGGCATATATAAAGTTTACGGACTAAATGATGGTAAACAAACCTGACAATCCTTTTAATGTCAACTGTGTGGTACAGTTTGTCTGTGCTTTACAAACTTATTTTTGGCTGATTTTGTTCTTTTCATTTAGCAATCCCCATTGATTCACAAGTGGAGCTTCCAGAGTTATGTACATTGAAGGTTTGTTTCATTTGTTCCTTTTGGCTTCAACCAGTTTTCTTTTTTGTTTTTGGGTATTTTTAAAACTGAATTGTGGATTATCTTATGTTTTAGATTCCTCCGTTGATTATGGAAGTGGATGGACAGATGGTTGATCTAATGAAAGAGAGAGAAGTGGAGCTACCGGAGAAGATAGAACTGGTGGGACCGAAATAGATGGTCAAAGAGATACAACAGAAGGGACAGGAAGAGAGGGTTGATCTAATATAAGAGGTAGATTGCTGATCGTGATCCGATGGAACTGAGATCGTGATCTAAAAGTCATTTCAATGATCTCCACTTGCATATGGCACTTCTTCTGCTAGTTAGTAGGCTTGGATTCGGAACTTGTCTATCAAACTCTTTTAGTTTTTGTATTTAGTGGGTTGTTTGCATCAACTCTGTTGAAATTAAAGTTCTACTTTAGGTTGTGTTATTTTGATGACCATGGAAGACTATTGCTTGCAGAGGAATTAAGGTCACTGTCGACAACACATCTATTGCCTATTGGGTGCCAATAAATTTGAAAGCACTTTTAAATTAGGCTATAAAAATTTCATGCAAGAGACCGATGGAGATACAATTGCTGGGTCGGATTGTAAATCGTGTAAAAACAAAAACAAAGGCTAAAATAACAGAATCAATCAATTTGAGAGAGGCATGCGATGAACAAGTTTTGATTTTGAATGAGATTGTGCTCTATCTAGCTTCTTTAAAACTGTTTTCTAATAAACTGTACGGTATTCGACTAAGGGCATGTTTGGTGCCATGTATTGTATTTTATTAAGGCTTTAAAATGTATTAATTTAATACAATACCATGTTTGGTGCTCATTTAGTTCCTTTGAATTGTATTAGTTTAATACATCCTAATACACCATTCATTGTATTATCTAATACATAATATGAGATGGTATTATCTTAATACAGAATACCACCATCTTCATCTTCCCAAACCCAGTGATCGCCAAACCTACCATCTTCATCTTCCCAAACCAGATATCAGAAACCCACCATCAAATGGCAAGATCGATTTTTTTTCCTTCATTTTTTTTTCCAGAAACTAGAAACATCCACACCACATCCACGCCCAAACCAAAATCACCGCCCAAACCACCACCAAATCCACACAAACCCAGAAACTTCCCCAGAAACTTCCACACCAAACCACCACCAAATCCACACCCAAACCACTACAAAATCACCACCAAACCACACCCAAACCATTTCAGTCCACACACATCAGATGAGAGGACGAGAGAGAGAGAGAAAAAGATGAAGGCTGCGGCGGCGAAAGGAGAAGAAAATGAAGGCCGTGGCGGCTGAAGGAGACGAAGACGAAGGCCGATGATGTGCGACTGTGCGACTGTGGGTTTGGTGATGTCCGACCGTGCGAGAAGAAAGGAGAGGGGATTCTGGTGACGAAGACGAAGACGAAGACGATGTGCGACCGTTGGTTTGGTGACGAAGACGAAGACGATGGTGGGTTTGGTGATGTGCGATGGTACGAGAAGAAAAGAGAGGGGATTCTGGTGTTGAATTATGTGGTCAAAAAATAAAATAATAAAAATTAATTTATTGATGCAAACAAAAAAAAATTGGAAAAAAAATCGGAGTCGAATTATTTGGTCATGAAATCTATTAATACAGTCCAATACGAAATCACATCCAAACACTATATAACTTAATACAGTCAAATACAAAATATCACCAAACATAAGATTGTATAATAATAATACAGTCCAATGCAATACTATCCAATTCAACCTAATCCAATACAATCCAGTACAATACAATACAGCGTACCAAACGAGGCCTAAATGTATTATTGTAACAGGGTGTGTGTCTTGATATGAACGCCTATATCTTTTATTAAATTTACTGTCATGTATTTCATGTTTAAATCAGTTCATCTCAATGGACTTTATATAACATCAACATTGATATTCTCCACAAATCCAAATGTTGTATTGTTGTAGTCCATAAAGTCAAATGCAAACTTTATTTCAAGGTATTTGACGGAGAAAACCTATACAATGACTTGCCTGTTGGGATAATTTGGTCGAACTAGCTAGTTGCTGATTACATTGCATCAAGTTAATGTGATTGATTAAACATTGTGATTGTCCTCCACTTTCATTTGTTTGCATTTGTAAGAAACCACATAATCTCATATTCAAGGAATAAATTTCTTTTAGATATTGTATCAAATACATCTAAATCATTTTTTTTAAATTACCACATGCATCTTGTAGGACTATTTTATAGTGATCTGTGTATCAAATGTTTCTGACATGTACCAATAAATCAAAGTCTAGTTTACTTAAAATAATTACCATCACATAGTTCTTGTAAAACTATACCAATATACATCTAGTTTTTTATTTTATTTTATTTTTTTTATTGTTCAATTTAACCTCACTTGCGTTGGTGCATAAATATGTCATCGCATAAGCAGAAGCCAAAGGAAAAAATGGCTTAGTTTGGCATTGCTGTGATGTGTGACGACAATCGTTGGAGTGTGTCAAAGATTTATATTTTTTTAAACTACCTCGCTAATGCACAAGTCAACGGACTAGTGTAGCAAGTAACCAGGGGGTCGTTCCCACAGAGAGGTGTATTTAGTTTATAGTCAGGGCAAGTTAGGGCACAAAATGAGGGTAAAAAGACCAAAACGCCCCTAAGATCTGGCATGATTTCAGATTTGACGAGGCCAGTGCGGGCTTATTCGCGCACTGAGCAGTGAGTCTTCGTGATGCGGGTTTGTTCCTGCGTTGCAATCCCGTGTATACCTCTAGAAATGTAGTGTGGCTTCTTTCCCGCGTTGGCGATCTCGCATAAATCACTGATCTTCCAGTACGACTTCATGGTGCGGCTTCATTCCCGCGCAGGCCAAACCCATATATTTCTCTGGCATTGTAGGGCGTCTTTATCAGTGCGGGTTCATTCCCGCGTTACGAACCCGCACTAGTCTTCCAATGTAGATTTTGCCCTTTTTTCCCCATTTTAGGTACGAACACCTTCTTTGAGGGTGTAAGGTTCCCATTTGTTGATTGGCTCATTTCGTGGTCAAACCACATGTTGGGGTTCTTTGTAAGGGTAGCTTAGGTATTGGTTCTATAGTTCGAAGCCCTTTGAAGACCTCGTGTTGATAAGCACCAAAGGTAAATTTCTATGTGCTTACTTGTCTTGAAGAGATAGTTGCACACACTCACAACTCATGCATATGTTTAATCCTTGTATGTTGTGTTTATTTGTGTTGTGCATTAATGCTAATTTTCATCTCTTCTTGCATGTTAGTTTGATTGCTTATTGCATTGCCCATTGTTTTGTCTTGCATAACCTTGGATTTCATGCATTGCAAAAGGTGCTGTTCAAAGCGCTCTACAAAGCGCTGTTCTGAACAGCGCCCACAAGACCTGATGCAAAAATGGTCTTTTTAATGCATCAGGTTTGATGCATTTTAGATGGGCGCTGTACGAGCGCTGTACAGAAGCGCTGTTCGTACAACGCCCGATCAAGACCTGATTGCAATTGTGTTTTAAATGCATCAGGTCTGATGCATTTTGAGTGGGCGCTGTACGAGCGCTGTACAGAAGCGATGTTCGTACAGCGCCACTCTGTTTTCCCGAGAGAACAGAGTTGAGGCGCTGTACAGGAGGCGCTCTACGTACAGCGCCCAAGGCAAATTTCAGGCCAATTTATTAAAACGACCACACTTTGATTTGGCCCCCTATATATATACCACTTTGACTTTAGGTCAATCAAGAGAGTTCATATTCAGATTTCATACTTAGGATATTTTTCAAGAGAAGGAAAAATTCCAAGAACTCAAATTTTATTCACTTAAACATTTTTTCATGATCATCAATCATCATCTAGCATCATCCTAGATCATCTAGATGTCTCTTTGCATGGATTCTTCATCACACTTTGCTTGGTAAGCTTTTCACTTAACAAGCAATCTCAATTAATTACTTGTATGTTATTTGTTTATCTTTCGATACAAGATTGAGATTAGTGTGTTGTATGTTTGAGAAGTTGTATTGTGATAGCTAATTAGGTTTTGTGCTTAATCTTGATTAGCTAAACTATTTGATTGAACATGTCATTTAGTTTTTAATATCTAGGATTGTTCTAATTGCATATTAATCATCTTAGATAAGCATATAGGGTTTCCCTTGCTCTATGTTGCATTTGGATATTCATAAATTCACTTAGGGTGTTATTCTCTTCATTGAGAAAGTAAGTCTTGTGTGTAGCTTTCGGGATTAGGTTGCTTAGATCGCAAGCAAATCGGACTAGGTTCACTCATACCGGGATTAGGTAGGTGTGTGATTACTTTCGGGATTAGGTTGTAATCGTTTTACATATTTAGTGGATTCGAGGTTCGAGCATGGCTTACTTACTAGCCCGTGGTTTTTCCCGTGAGGGTTTCCACGTAAAAATCAAGTGTTATTTAATTTCCGCAATTTATACTTGATTTATTGCTTTATCTATTTAGGGGTAATTTCATAATTTTGACTAACACGAAAAATTGGGTAAAAAGCTTAAAATCTATTCACCCCCCTCTAGATAGTTTTATACACACCGTGCTATAATTTGTTTCAATTGGTATCAGAGCGGGTTTCTAGATATACTTAGGTGATCCTTGCTTATTTTGGTGTGTTTTGCATTTTTTGTGTTTTTTTGATCATTCATACATTTGCATTCATTTCATTCATTCATAAACACTATGAGTGGAAACGGTGGAAATGGTGGTGGCAACGAAGGTGCTTCTAGCACAAGGCCTCCGCTTCTTACCGGATTGAACTATTCCCAATGGAAAGGGAAGATGGAATCCTACATATGTCAAATTCACGACCGTGCATGGATGGCGGTGGAAGATGGGTATGATCTACCCATGATGACTCCCGGTAGTGGAGAAGAAGAAGTATTGAAGCCTAAGGCGCAATAGAACTTGCAAGAGTTTGAGGCTTCAAAGTGGAATAGGAAGGCGATGCATGCCATCTTATGTGCTATGGACGAAAATCAATACAAATTGATTCAAAATACTATGATAGCTAAGGAGGCTTGGGACATCTTAGAGATTGCACATGAGGGAACCGAAGTGGTGAAGGACTCTAAGCTTCAAGTCCTCCAAACTCAATTCGAGATGCTTAAGATAGAGGAGAATGAGTGCTTCAACGACTTCGAGATCAAGTTGATGGACATAGTCAACAAAAGTCATCAACTTGGTGATCCATATTCGGATAGGAGAATCAAGCAAAAGATTATGAGATCTCTTCCGGATAGGTTTGAATCAAAAGTAACAGCTTTAGAAGAAAATAGTGGATATAAGGATATGAAGCCGAGTGAGGTGATTGGGAGACTTCTAGCTTATGAGTCTAGAAAGGGTCCTATCTCCACACCTCCTAAAAAGCAAAAAGGAATTGCTTTGAAAACCTCCAAAGATGAAAAGGAGGCAAAGAAGAATGACTCGGACGAAGACCTTGCATTATTTGTGATGAGATTCAAGAGGGTTATGAAGTTCGGGAAAAAGGACTTTGGTTCCAAAGGTCAAAACTACAAGAAAAAGGGTTCCTACAATAAGTTTGAGCCTAGGAAAGAGAAGACCGAAAGGAAAGGGGTCTGATGCTTCGAGTGTGGTGGCATAGGTCACTTTGCCCCCGAATGTGCTAATCACAATAACAAGAAGAAAGGTAAAGTGATGGCCGCCACATGGAGTAGTAGTAGTGATGACTCCATTGAGGGAGATGAGTCCTCAAGTGATGAAGAGCTCATGGCTAACCTCCTAGCTTTTGCCTCCTCCCATAAAAGCAAAAGTGCTAGTGAGAGAGAGGAAATGAGTCAAGAGGAAAATGACTCAAGTGGAGAAGAAAGTGATTCCCCTTCTAACTCCATAAATGGTTTTGTGGAGAAAAAAGTGCTTGCTAAATACCATGCTGAGTTTAATAATTTAGCAATCAAGAGCACAAGAAAGATCAAGATGTTGAGAGAAGAGAATCTTGAGCTATTATCTCATAATGACCACTTAAGTGAACAAGTGGAAAAATTCAAGAAGATGGAAGATAAGCTAAGAGAGGAGTTAGTCTTATCTAGGAGGAATGAAGAAAGTTTAAAGAGGGAGCTTGAAGAAGTAAGAGAGTCTATGACTAGGATGGATTCTAGCCCCAAGAAGCTTGACCATATGCTTGGTGTTGGAAAGAGTCCATGTGACAAGAGGAGTCTTGGGGTATGAAGATGGCAAGAAGATCTCAACCTCTAACAAGACCGTGTTTGTCAAGAGTTTGAGGAACGAAGAAACTTCATTTGTGCAAATTCCTAGGAAGAAGTTAGAAATAGGACAATGTTCAAATGCACAAGTGAAGATGGGGCCAAGAAGGCAACCTCAAGCTCAACCCTCTAGGGTCCCTCAAGCCAACATTCCTTCACAATGGGCTCACAAAGGAAAGAGAGCAATCATGCAACCTCAAGCTAGGAAGCAAGCTGGACCGGTTCAACAACGAAGATGGATTGAACCCACTCAACCACAAAGACAAGGACAAGGTATGATTCCTTATTTTACTCCTATATGTCATTTTTATGGATTTGATGGTCATATTAGACCACATTGCTTTCGATATATTAAAATGTGTAGAACACGAAGCATGATTGAAAAGAGAAAGAATAGAGCCAAGATGCATGTTCCTAGGAATGATAAAATTGTTGTGCATGATCCTAGGACATCTAGAGCCCATGTACCGAAGACCACTAAGAAAGCAAATATTGTTTCTAGGTGGATTAGAAAGAATGAAAATGTTTGCCATGTTGCTCAAATAGCCTTGAAGGCAAATTCTTCTAACTTTTGGTATTTAGATAGTGGGTGCTCTAGGCACATGACGGGAAACAAGAGTTTCTTCGAGACTCTTGTTATGGAGGAAGGATGATATGTCACTTTTGGTGATGGATCCAAAAAGAAAGTTGTAGGGAAATGAACCATTTCCGTTCCTGGATTACCCTCCTTATCCTATGCTTTATTTGTTGATAGCTTGAAAGCCAATTTAATAAGCATTTCACATCTAAGTGATGAAGGATATTCCGTCTTGTTTAGTAAAGATGATTGCTCAATCCTAAAGCCCGATGGACAAACCTTGTTGAAAGGTATGAGATCTAGCGACAATTGCTATTGTCTTGAAGCTAGAATAGTCTCAAACAATGTGTCCATGGATGAGCAAATAGAGTTGTGGCATGAAAGACTTGGCCACATGAACTTTAGGGACTTAAGAACCCTTGGAAAGTTCAATTGTGTGTGTGGCCTCCCTAAGCTTGGGAAGAAAGCCAATGGAATTTGTGGACCTTGCCAACAAGGAAAACAAACCAAGAGCATGCACAAAAAGGGCAAGTATCTTTCCACCAAGGAGACTTTAGAGCTTCTCCACATGGATCTCATGGGTCCTATGCAAACCGAGAGTTTAGGTGGAAAGAGATACATCTTTGTTTGTGTTGATGATTTCTCTAGATTTACATGGACATATTTTCTTAGAGAAAAATCCGAAACTTTTGATAAGTTTAAAATGCTTGTACTAAAATACAAAATGAAATGAATTCTAACATTAAAAGCATTAAACGGATTAGAAGTGACCATGAGAGGGAATTTGAGAATGCCTCTTTTGAAAGCTATTGCAATAGCTTAGGCATTTCTCATGAGTTTTCGGCTCCTAGGACACCTCAACAAAATGGAGTTGTTGAGAGGAAAAATAGGGTCCTTCAAGAGATGGCCCGAGTGATGTTGCTTAGAAACAATGTCCCTAGGAATCTATGGACCGAAGCCGTCAATACGGCTTGCTATATAGGGAATAGAGTTTTCCTTAGGCCCGGATCTAGAAACACCTCCTATGAGTTATGGAAGGGTAGAAGGCCAAATGTTAGCTACTTCCACACATTTGGAAGAAAATGCTACATTTTAAATGACCGTGATCAACTTGGGGATGCTAAGAGTGATGAGGGTATCTTTATTGGCTATGCCTTGAATAGTAGAGCCTATAGAGTTTTCAACTTGAAGACTCGAACTCTCATGGAATCATCGAATGTTGTTATTGATGATACAAGGCTCAAGTCTAATAACCATGAGGAGGAGGAAGTTTTAGAGGATGACTCTCCTTTGGAGAGGGTTGTGGTGACCCCCAATGTTGTGACATCTAATGACAATAATGAAGTCACACAACCTATTACTAGAGTCCCTCTCTTGGACTTTAATGAACCCGCTCCATGGGTTAGAAGACTCCATAACAAAGAGGATGTTATTGGAGATGTGAATGAGGGTGTTAGGACTAGGCGTCAAATAGTTAATCTCATTAGCTTTACATGCTACACCTCTCAAATTGAACCCAAAAAGGTTGATGAAGCCTTGAATGATGAATTTTGGGTTCTTGCCATGCAAGAGGAGCTAAACCAATTTGAAAGGAATGAGGTTTGGACTTTAGTTCCTAGGCCTAAAAACGCTCATGTGATAGGCACCAAGTGGATTTATAGGAACAAATCTGTAAGGTTCATGATTTTTATTGGCTTGATTCCATTGCAAAACACTCTATGTATGTATTAGTTGTTGCTTAGGACATTCTTTGAAGAAAGGAAGCGTAAAAAATGAAGAGCAACTTCTAGTGCAAAAGTCGTCTTCAAGAGGTGAAAAACGTCAAAGGTAAATCTTGACTTCTATCCTCTTACAAGGTGTTAGAGCACACACGCATAATTCATACATGTGTGTCCCTGCATCGTGGTTCAAACATTTGGTATAACACATTCACACACTCCATAGTATGCTCATGCATTGATCTTGTATAGACAAACATTGTGGAATTGCATGCTTTGTGACTATCTCTTTGATATGGCATGCTTGTGTGAATATGTATTTATTTGTTTGTGTATTTTGTGTTTAGGACTTGCACATGTTCTTATTTAATGCCTTATTGAGTTCCGGTCGTTTCGGTTACTCATTCATAAGGTTTCGAGTCCAAACAATGTGACTATGCTACTTTTCGTTCTCATTCGTTGAGTTGACTTCATCATCATATTCTGAGATGATTTCTCAACCATTTTTCAAAGTTTTATAGTCGTAGTTGTGCGTGAGAGAGTCATGATTCGTAATCCAAAAACGGATTCAAAATCAGAGTTCGGATGCCCAAGATATGGCTGAAGAACCGGAGAGTGCGCGAGAGAGGTGAGGGAGGCCGTGAGCCATGTTGCCCACGCCGTGAGGGAGGCCGTGAGGCTCACGGCCAGAGGGGCTCTCTGCCCCCATGAGCCTCACGTGCCCCCCACGGGAGGGTGACGTGGCTCATGCCAATTGGCCCCTGAAAACCTTCTCTTTCCTCCTTTTAAACACTTCTCCTTCCCTCCAAACATTTCAAGAATTCTAAGAACACATCTCGGATTTTCTGCAGAATTCTCCAATTTTTAGTTTTCTTATTTTGATCATAACTTTCTCATACGAACTCGAAATCAATCGATTCAAAAGCCAAAATTGTTGGTCTTGAGAAGAGCTACAAACCCCAAGCATTTCCAGAGGGATCTGACTTCGTCATTGTTCCCAGCAGCTTTATCTTCAGTACGAGGTCTAGGTTGTTTGTTTAACTTCTTCTTTTTCAATTTTATCTTTGATCATCTCTTGATTCTTACTATTTGATTGATGAAATTTGTTGAGAAGTATGTTAGATCATATGCTAGGGGTGTTTGATCATTTTTCAATTAAGTTTTAGCTTTGTGATTTCTCTTGAACATATTTGTGCTAAACTTGATTCAACATGAAATTGATTCTAGAAAATGTATATATGATGTGCTTCATGTTATTTTCTAGGTTTTATTTCATGATCTAAGAACTAGGTTTTTAGTGTGATATATTGAATATTCATACCTTGTTCTTATTGATTTGCATGTCTTGATTTCTAGATAATCTTGTGATTGTGTGTTGAAAGCATATTCTAGATTGTCATTGAACATGTACATTTTGCTTGATTGATCATCTAGCTTAATTTGATTGTGTTTGCATCATTTGCATCACTTTAGATCATAGCCTTGTATTAGGTTGAAGTCTCTAGCAAAGTGAGTGAAGCTTTGTGGATAGAGCAAGGAAGTCTTGATTAGAGTCGGGAGGACTCGGATAATCAAGCAAGGGAGTCTTGTCTAGGGTCGGGAGGATCCGGATAGGCAAGCAAGAAATCTTCATAGAGACGTGAGCGTCTTGGATAGGAAGTTGCTTTCTAGAGGTGTGGGATACATCTCGGATAGGAAGTAGGCTTTGTGATTCACTAGCCCGAGGGTAGATTAGGAGTTGATAGCTTGAGCGGATATCATGAGTGATAGCTTGAGTGTGTAAGTCCTTTTTCACATAGTGGATTGCTTCGCCGGTGGTTGTGGTATCAACCCGTGGATGTTTCCTCTTTGAGGTTTTACCACGTAAAAATACTCGTGTTCATTTTTGCTTTTACTTTTCTTTATCTTCCATATCTTTCATTGATTGCATATCTTGTAAATTGATTAACTCTTGTATAAGTGAAATCAATTAATTTGTCAAATTTAATCAAGTGTGTATTTTCATTGATATATTCCGCATTATTTTTTAAATTGGGAGAATTTGGAGCCTATACCTATTCACCCCCCCTCTAGGTATATTTCACTACTACTTAAGGGAAATTTCATTTGGTATCAGAGCGGGTGTCTAGACGTACTTAGATAGATCCTTTCTTCGTAGTGTTTTGTGTTTTTGTTTGTGATAATCATGATTAAGGAAGTGTATTCCTATATGGCTTCTTTTGTTGAACATAGTGACTTAGATGAGAAAAAGATCGATGATCTTATTTTTGAAAATGAACGTTTATCCAAAGTCAATATGTCCCTCAACAAGAAGTTAGAGAATCATGATCTTGACTCAAAGGAGTTCAATGAACTTAACGACAAGATCCTAAGTCTAGAATTGAATCTAAAAGATAGCAATGATAGACTTGGTATCTTGAAGCAAGAAATTGAGCAAAGAGATTGTTCTCTTGTAAATGCTAAGAAGCTTGAAAATGTGCTTAAATCTAAACTTAATGAGCATTTAAATCAAGAGAAAAAGTATGAACAATGGCTTGATAAATCACGTAAAGATGTTATATTTAGTGATGACATAGTGGAAAAATATGCCATTGAACTTAGGATGCTTCGTGAGAAACTTGATGAGGCTAATAGGGTGATTAGCAAGATGTCATCTAGTTCTAACAAAGTTGAAACTCTCATTAAAAGTGGAAAGCATCCATGTGACAAAAGAGGTTTAGGTTATATCAACGAGAAGGAGACTCCTTCATCTAACAAATCTACTTTTGTCAAAGCAAGCATTGAATCAAATGTAGGTACACCCACTCAGGTAAAGCTATGAAAGCTATCAGAGGTGCCTCTTCATCAACAAGGATGTTCAATGGAAGAACACAACAACATGAACATCAAGGAGCATCAACCTCAAATGCAAGAGGTGGAGCATCAAGGGTTGCACATCGAAGAGGAAAAATTATGAGAAGTCCAAAGGAGTTGGAAGCAAATGCAAATGGTAAATTTCTCAAATTTATTCCTATTTGTCATCATTGTAATATGATAGGACATATTCGACCTAGATGCTTTGAGTATATTCGAAAATGCAAACTTGATAATGCTTTTCATGATGTGTCTTTGAATGGACCTAGGCAATCATCCATGTATGGATATAGAAATAGACCTAGGAAGACCTTGGAAAAGCATGTTGTTGAAAAAATTGTTGATGATTTGCTTGCTAAATCTTGTGTTGTGCCTCACTCTACTATGCATAAGAAAGTTGATAATGCTTTGTTTGATATTTTTGAAAATATGACCAATGAGGTCAAGGTGCATGATAAAAAGCCTAACATTGAGTCAAAGCATGTTAGAAGTAAGAGTGAGAGGCATGTTGTGAAAAATGTGTGGATTAGAAAAGACATATCTAAATGTCATGTTGCACAATATGTTTTACGTGCCAACTCCTCCTATTCTTGGTACCTAGATAGCGGTTGCTCTAGGAACATGACCGGAAACAAAGAGTTCTTTAAGAATCTTGTTTTAAAGGATGGAGGTTGGGTTACTTTTGGTGATGGTACCAAAAAGCAAGTTCTTGGCAAGGGAACAATTTGTATCCCCGGATTGCCTAAACTTCGCAATACTTTGTATGTTGATGGGTTACAAGCTAACTTGATAAGCATTACTCACTTGTGTCAAATTTTTAAAGAAGTTAGCTTTAACAAAGATGTATGCACTATAATTGATAAAAAGGACAATGTTGTCCTAAGAGTCAAAAGGTCTATAGACAATTGCTATTGTCTTGAGATAGATCCTCTAACTTGCAACATGGCACATGAGTGCAACAAGCTTGATTTGTGGCATCAACGTTTGGGTCACATGAATTTTAAAGATTTGAAAAAGCTTGAAAAACATGGCATTGTTTGAGGTCTTCCTAATCTTGGTAAAAAGCTTGAGGTGGTTTGTGAACCTTGCCAATTAGGTAAGCAAACCAAAGTGTCTCATAAGAAAAATTCTTATATAGCTACCAAGAGACCTTTAGAACTTGTGCATATGGACCTAATGGGGCTAATTCAAACCGAGAGCATCAATGGCAAAAAGTACATTTTTGTATGCGTTGATGATTTCTCTAGGTTTACTTGGGTTTATTTTCTTAGAAACAATACCGAGGCTTTTGATCACTTTAAAAAGTTTTGTAATCAAGTTCAAAATGAAAAAGGTCTTGGAATCAAGAAAATATGTCGCATTAGGAGTGATCATGGGACGGAATTTAAAAATGCAAAATTTAGTGAATTTTGTGATGGTTTAGGGATTTCTCATGAGTTCTCCGCACCTAGAACTCCTCAACAAAATGGTGTTGTTGAGAGGAAAAACCGTGTCTTGCAAGAGATGGCTAGGGTCATGCTCAATAGCAAGAAAGTCCCTAGAAACCTATGGGCCGAGGCAGTCAATACCGCTTGTTATGTGTCAAATCGTGTTTTCAAAAGGCCCAGCACAAAACAAACGTCCTATGAGCTTTGGAAAGGCAAGAAGCCTAATGTAAGTTACTTCCACACTTTTGGTGGGTGAGTTGAATTATTTTCTAGGAATGCAAGTAAAGCAAACTAGCATGGGCATAATGTTGAACCAATCTAAATATGCTAAAAATCTAGTTAAGAGATTTGGCCTAGAAAATGGAAAAGATTTTAAAACTCCCATGAGCACGACTTTAAAACTTGACAAAGATGAAAAAGGGAAAAGTGTTGACCAAAGCCTTTATAGAAGCATGATAGGTAGTCTACTTTACCTAACGGCTAGTAGACCCGACATTTGCTTTAGTGTAGGCTTGTGTGCAAGATTCCAAGCAAATCCCAAGGAATCTCACTTAAACGCCGTCAAGAGGATCATTAGGTACATCAAAGGAACTTATAGTCTTGGTCTATTTTATTCATTTGATACCAATGATATCCTTGTAGGCTATTGTGATGCGGATTGGGTGGGAAACATAGATGACCGTAAAAGCACATCGGGCGGTTGCTTTTATGTTGGTAATAACTTGGTTTCTTGGTCAAGTAAGAAACAAAACTCGGTTTCCCTTTCCTCTTCCGAAGCCGAATACATTGCGGCCGGAAGTGCATGCACACAATTACTTTGGATGAAACAAATCCTTAAGGATTATGAGATAGAACAAGGAAAAATGACACTTTATTGTGATAACTTAAGTGCCATTAACATCTCTAAAAATCCGGTTCAACACTCCCGCACAAAACACATAGACATTAGGCATCATTTCATTAGAGACCTAGTTGAACATTCTATTGTTACTCTAGAGCATATGCCTACTAAAAATCAACTTGCGGACTTGTTCACCAAGCCCTTGGACAAAGAGAGGTTCAAAACTCTTAGAATGTCCATTGGCATGATTTGTGTTGATTGATGTCTTTGTGTGACTGTGAGTGGCTTGATAAGCAAAACTTTAATTGAATATCAATATCTTTGAGAGCTACTCACTTGAGAAGTAATGATCTTAAACAAATAACTTGTATTGTTTCTAGATCATGCACTTGAGCTTGAAAATCTTATTTTTGAAAAGTGCACTAATGCTTCTCTTATATGTTTTAGTTTTGAGTATATGTGGTTGAATATGTGTAGATAATGGATGCATCTAAAAGTTTATTGCTTATTACATGATAGATGACCTATGGTATGTATCCATTTTGCTTCGGCACTATATAGTAATCAACGAGCACCCTTATGGAAAGGGCTACACACCTTGGTTATGAAGCCACCCAATGTAGGAAAGGGCTACGCCATTGTGATGAGTGAAAGCCGCCATGAGGAGTATATGTTTTTGTTAGTAAAATCAAAGAAGTGTTGAATTGAATCATAAAAAAAAAAAAAAAAAAAATCTTTGATTCTAAGCCTAAAAGAAATGAAAAATAAAAGGCTTATTGGTGTATAGTTGAGAATTGTGAAATTGCTCGGGTTGACAAATAGAAACGGGAAAACGAGCCACATGCACACACATGCTCATATGTTGATATCTATTCTCTTTAAAAGCAAAAATCCGGATGAATATTGGTTTGACCTATTTTTGAAAATGCTTTAGATGGATAGGTGTGGATAGAGTTTGCATGTTGATATCACAATTGTAAGGTTTATAGTTTGTGTTGGCATTAATTCCATATCAAAACGTGTTTCTCTTGTAATGGTTAGTGGTTCGTATTTTGAAGAATTAAGAAGATGAAGAATGTCTCAACCATAATTCATTCAAGAAGCCGGTTTTTAAGAGATTCGTGCGTCATTGTTCAACAAAGGTATTAAAGGACCTCATATCTCTTACAAGGCTAGGCACACACTCACACATAGCATTCTTGTGTGTTCCTTCATGTTTAAACATCACTTATGTTTCACTTTCACACACCACAAAACATGCTCATGCATTTTCATTTTCTTGACAATCTTTGTTCATTGCATGTTCTTAGACAATGTCTCGGAATTAGCATATGTGTGTGTCTTTATGATCGTATGTTTTCATATTTATGTTTTTGGACTTGAACATGTTCTTATTTAATGCCTTATTGAGTTCTGGTCATTTCGGTTACTCATTCATAAGGTTTCGATTCCAAACGATGTAGCTACGCTACTTTTCGTTCTCATTCGTTGAGTTGACTTCATCATCATTTTCCGAGATGATTTCTCAACCATTTTTCAAAGTTGTGTAGTCGTCGTCGTGCGTAAGAGAGTCACTGTTTGTAATCCGAAAACGGATTCAAAATCGGAGTTCGGATGCTCAAGATACGGGCTGAAGAACCGAGGGTGCGCGAGAGAAAACAGTGCAGGCCTTGAGGCCACATGGCCTGGCCGTGTGGGAGGCCGTGGGCCCCACGGCCAAGGGGGCTCTCTGCCCCCGTGAGGCCCACGCGCCCCCCACGGCCTGGGGGTGATGTGGCCTCACACCATTGGTCAGTTTGGTCTCTCTCTCTCCTCCTTATATCTTCCCTCTCTCTCTCCATTTGAAATTTTAAGAAGAAAAATTGCATTTTCCCATCAGCCCTCTCCTCTGAATTTTCAGAACTTCAAAACACCATATCTTCCTCATTCAAAGTCGGATTTGAGTGATTCAAGTTGGAGAGTGTTCGTATTTGAGTCCTTCATCTTTTCCAATTGGTTTGGTAGCTGTTTGATTGTGATTTCTGGTGGTTCCAACCTGATTTCCGAACCAGCTGTTGAATCTAAGGTAATGGACTAATCTTTGGGATTTCTTTCTTTTTAACCTTGCATTTGCTTGGGGTTTCTTCTTCTATATCTTTGATTATGTTTGGTAAAAGCTATTGAGAAAGATAGCTTGATTATCATTCTAATTGAAAGTCAATTTATAGACTAATGTTGACTAGTTTCTATGATTCTAGATTTTACATATGTTTGTGAGTTGTATTGTGATTAGACTGGCATCTTAGGTTATTTGAAACTTGATTGAATCAATTTTGTGATAAATGACCTTGAGATTTGATTTGATCCTTTGATTGATGAAATCTAGGATTTGTGTATTTGTTTGTGATTAAGAGAAATCTAGGTTTTGATTGATGTATATCTCAAATCCTTGCTCTATGTTTTTAGCTAGAATATTGATTGATTAAATCTCATATATCTAGCATTTTATTGTATGTTGATTGCATCTTGAACTTGTACTTAATGAATATATTTTGATTCAAGTGTTGTATATGTGTATGAGACTTTGAGCTTATGTGTTTGGTGTTTCACATGCTTAGGTTTTATTATCATATTTTGCATCTAGACTTTCATTGAATGTGTTATCACATGTTTAGGTCTATTTGTACCATAAAATGTATTGATCACATGATCTATGTTGATTTGATTGTTTGCATCATTTGCATTCACATGATCACACTAGGAAATCCTTGTAAAAGGCGTGAAGTCTTGGCTAGAGTCGGGGTGACTCGGATAGCCAAGCAAGAAGACTTGCTTAGAGTCGGGATGACTCGGATAGGTAAGCAAGAAGTCATGGCTAGAGTCGGGAGGACTCGGATAGTCATGCATGGGAGGCTCCCTAGAGGCAAGAGTGCCTTGGATAGGGAGTTGGCTAATATATTGGTAGGCCTAGGCGTATGGTTAGACATAGACTCCGATAGAGCGGGGTACACGGGAGGTGTATGCACTCTTGAGGAATTTCTAATCTTCCATCACTTCACTAGGTTGGGTGAGCTAAAGATTGGTCACTTTGTGAATGTTCTATGTTTACTTTCCAATAATATAGTACCCAATGGTTGTAGTTCAACCCGTGGATGTTTCCTCCTTGGAGGATTTACCACGTTAAAAAATCTCTTGTGTTAATTCTTCCTATCTCTTCTCTTATATTTTAATTGTATATTTTATTATCTTGATTCATAATATTCTTTTGTGACATATTGTGAAGCAAGACTTTGTATAGTGTGATTTGTGGATTCATTCTTTTGATCATTTTTGTATCTATGATTCTTTTGTATATTGTAATTTTTGTATAGTGATATTTGATCACTCTTGTAACTCATTGAACATCTATTGAAATACAAGCTTACTTTGTTGTTGTGTTTATTTGTTCTTATACCTCACACAACTAGATGATATACTTAGACTTTGCTCTCATGATTGTATTCTCATATTGTCTATGTATGTCTTCTTTGGCTTATTTTGTTGTGTGTAAGGCTACCTTGAGGGACAAACGAAAGTTTGTTCAAGGGTTTGAAAAAAGGTGTAAAAACCTATTCACCCCCCTCTAGGTATGCTTTAAGCAATTTAACTACGTTTGTATACTTTCAATTGGTATCAAAGCGGGTCGTCGGACGGCACTCGACGAGATCCGATTTATACTTACGTGTAGATTGCTAAGGTTTTTGCAAGTATGGTTTTCCAAGATGATGTGATGACCGAAGGGGCTTCGAATTCTAGGCCTCCTCTTCTCAAGGGTCATAACTATGGGTTTTGGAAATTGAGGATGAATGCGTACATTCGATCTATTGATGAGAGAGCTTGGATGACCGTTGAAGAAGGTTACCTTGCTCCCAACAAGATTAAGGATGGAGTGACTGTTTCCAAGCCTAGGAATGAATGGTCTACTAATGAGTTTGAGTTAGCAAAATGGCATCATCGGGCGGTGAATGCTATTTTCGGAGGTGTTGATAGTAGGTCATTTTCCTTCACTCAAAACCTAGAAACCGCAAAGGAGGCATGGGAGGCTCTCCATGTCACCAATGAGGGGACTAAAGCGGTGAAGAAGTCTCGTCTTCAATTGCTCACTTCCCGATTTGAGGTTTTGCAAATGGGTGAGGAAGACAAGTTTGTTGACTTCCAAGATAAGCTACTAGACATCGCCAACCAATGCCAAGCACTTGGTACTCCTATCTTCGGTGAGAGGCTAAATTGGAAGATTCTTAGATCACTTCCAAAGATCACTTTTGAGGCGTGCATGAAACCGAAGGCTAAGAACAAGGGTTTAGCTCTCAAGGTTGTCAAGGAAGCTAGTAGTAGCGATGATGATGAGGAGATGGCTTTATTGGTTAGAAAGTTTAGGAAGTTCATAAGGAAAAGTGCCAAGCCAAGTGGCAAGTACTCAAGGGACAAGGAAGTCAAGAAGTCCTTTACTCCACCTCATGAGAGGAGTGGCCATGCTAAGAGCAATAGAAAGGTTCAATGCTTCAAGTGCAAGAAGCTTGGACATTATGCTTCGGATTGTCCTAGTGGTGATTCTAAGAAGGACAAGAAGGGAAAAGCTATGGCGGCTACATGGAGTGAAGATGATAGCTCTAGTGAGGAGGAGGGCTCAAATGATGAGTCTTCTAGTGATGAAGAGCTAGTGAGTAACTTTGTTGCTTTCACGGCCTCTCACTCTACTCTAGAGGATGTGAATCAAGATTCTTTGGATAAGGAGGTTGATCCAAGTCATCAAGAGTGTTTAAATGATTTTCCAACCGTTATTGATCTTTTGGCTAAGGTGAAGTTTCTTGAGGAAAAATTGAAGATAGCCTTAAGTGAGGTTGATGAGAATGATGACTTGATCAAGATTCAAGTGGATGAGTTTGTTGCTACAACTCGTAGGCTCTTGCGTGAAAAGAATGCTCTTGCCAAGAAGCTTTGCGAAGTTGAGGGTATTGTGCTTGAAAAGGATAGGATCATCTCTTATATGAACTTAGGAAGCTCAAGTGTTGCGGTGGTTGAAGAGAAGCTCATAGAAGCATCACTTCCTACTAGCGAAGCTATCATCGAAGAGAAAACTCCTAAGAAGAGACGTTCCAAGAAGAAGAACAAATTGAAGAATAAGGTACCCCTTGAAACTCCCATTTGTCCTCCACCACCACCGGAAGGTAAAATCTCTTCTTTTGTTCCCATATGTCATTTTTGCAATACTTTAGGCCATATCAAGCCCAAGTGCTACAAGTTCATTGAATATTGCAACATGGAAAATGCATCTAGGAATAGAGAGGTTGGACCTCATTTTATGCATGCTAAAGCTTTTGAATATGGAAAGCATGAAAATCTCTCAAAGCATGTTAAGAATGTCTGGAAGGTGAAGAATGCATATCCTTCTAAATTTGACAATGCATGTGTTGCTAACAATGTTGAGAAAAAGAGTATCGATGATATTATTGTGAATCAAGTTGTGGAAGAACTTTACTCTAGGTTCAACATTGTGGTCAAAGAGAATCTTGATGATGTTCGTATGTCCACCCAAGACAAAGTTTGTCAAGGGTGAGTGCTCTTACCATTAGTGTAAGTTGCACATGTGAGTTAGCTTGAAGATTAGTGTCATTGTTAAGAAGTTTAGCTTGTTTGCTTTGTATCTTTACAACTTGACATGAACTTAGCTATCTCACATTGTTTGTCATGATAGTCTAAATTTGTTGATTAACTTTTGAGAAGTTTTTTTTTGGAATTTATATGGTGACAATCATGTTAAGGCTTTTAGAGAAAGTCATTTTTTTTGTTTGAGTTCGATTACATTGTCTTTAGTCTCTTGGAATCGACACACCTATAACTTGTAGTCATGAGGACTTACAAGCCAAGAGGACTCATAAAAAGGGTGAAGGCATTGTATTTGGTGAAAATAGCTTGCGAAGGTATCTCTATATCATATTGCTTGCTTACTTGATTTTTCATCTATCAACTCATTGTTTATATCACATTCATGAAGCATGTCATAATTGAGAACTAGTATAGTATTTATATGGTCCTCTTTGACATTTGCTAGTTTGAGATCTTTTGGTGATAAGTGTTCACATTGATCTTATTCATGAAGTGTGTTGTTATTTGTATGATTGTTGAGTGGCTAATTTTTGAATAATGTGAGCTTTATATTCTTTGATAGCTACTCTCTTGAGAAGTAGAGATCTTAAGTAAGTCTTTTTACTTGCTTTTTGATCATGTGCTTTTAAGCCTTAAATTTTGGTTTCAAAAAATGCACTTTGCTTCTCTTGTATGTCTTGTTTAGTATGTTGAGCTTGATTGATGTTTGCTTTGGATACACCTTGAAGTCCTATGGACTAGTACATTTAAAAATGACCAATGGTTGGTATCCATTTGCTTCGGCAACATAGAACTCAACGAGCACCCTCATGGAAAGGGCTACACACCTTGGTTGTGAAGCCACCCAATGTAGGAAAGGGCTACGCCATTGTGATGAGTGAAAGCCGCCATGAGGAGTATATGTTTTTGTTAGAAAAATCGAAGAAGTGTTGAATTGAATCATAAAAATAAAAAAAAAAAAAAATTCTTTGATTCAAGCCTAAATAAAAAAAAAAAAAAAGGCTTTTGGAGTATAGTTGAATAATCAAATGAGCTCGGGTTGACAAATAGAAATGGGTTGACGAGCCACATGCACACACACGCTCACATGTTGAAATTTATTCTCTTTATAAGCAAAATTTCGGATGATAACCGGTTTGACCTTTTCATGGAAAGGCCTAAGATGAATAGATGTTGAAATTGTTTGCATGCTTGATTATCAAACTACTTCTTTTCATATACTTGAAGCAAAATCTTCACACACTCACTTTTGCTTTATTAGTATTTTGATACTTTAGCAATTTTTGATGACATATGAGAGTGATTGAAAATCTTGATGTAACTCTCTTAGATATGTGAAGCTTATTTGCAAATCTAATAAAATTGCTTGTGATGTGATTGTGTGGTGATTTTTGTGAACATTTGTCTATCTTGATTTTAGATGAGGCACATGTCAAGGGGGAGCATAATATGCTAAATTCTTGTTCTCTTTTATGACATGTTCACTTGTTCTTCAAGGTTGTTGTCTGTTGGCATTATTCTTATTTTTGATAAATCATATAGATGCTTTGATATATTCTTATATGCATAATGATTTGTTGAATATAGTGTTTTGCCTTTGTATATGTTTATTGGTTTCTTTGTTTCCTCTCACTTTTGTTTTTAGTTTTTTTTTGTATTGCAAGATCATGGGAAAAGCAAAGAAGATTGGTGGCAATGTTTCTTCAACTCCCATTGACAAGTCTAAACCTACAATTTCTTCCAAAATTTCCAAAGTTAACAAAGTGGATGTTTTGGGAATTTTCGGTTGCAAGAAGTTAATTCAAGAAAGAGGTATTGACTTGGACTCTTGTGTTGGATCCTATGTTTATGATGTGCTTATGAGTAGAAATTGGAATACATGGGTGAACATGTTAGGAATCTCTAATGAGACCGTTGTTAGAGAGTTTTATCATGCTTACAAATCTAGGTCTACTGTGACGAGTGCTACTCTAAGCATAAGGAAAGTCGTCTTTAGAGTTTGTTCTAGGAAGGTTAATGAATTTCTTGACTTGTCCGATGACATTGAATCGAAATTCCTTGATGTTGACATCTTGGAAAACCTTGATTTAATGGGGAGAACTCTATGTGATGATAGTAATTTTGTGTGGGGGAAACGTGCTTACATTAAGCAAGGTGAGCTAACAAAAATTAGTGCATTTTGGCATTTATTTGTTTGCTCCAATCTTGTTGTCTCTACTAATGCTTCGGAGCTTAATAGAGACAAAATCAAGATTGTATATGCCTTGGTGACTAACAAACCTATAAATCTTGGTGAATTGCTTGTGGAGCAAATAGAGATTGAGGCTTGTACTAGTCGTTTGGATAAGAAATTGGCATTTCCAGGATTTATAACTCAATTATGCTTAGCTAAAGGAGTGAGGAATCTTGATGGTGATGTTATGCTTCCTCCTTTAGAGAATATGAGTGAGAAACGTGTGGCATCCATGTCATACAAGGACAAGGGAAAGTCTAGTGATGTATTTAGGCTTTTTGGTGAATCTCTTGATTCTAACTATGTCCCTAGCTCACCCGCTCTTCCTAGTTGGGCTTTAAAATTGAGGAATGAGGTTGAAGAGTCACGTAGGTTGATTGAGGCGTCACAAAGGAAAATTGAAGACCTTAGTGCTAAGCTTGTTGTTCAAGATGAAAGGATCAAAGAGTTGGAAGGAAAATCAACTACAACAAGGCAATATGTGAGATCCGCACACCGCACTTCTTTCCTTGGTGGCACAAGTGGCTAGAGAGCTTCATGAGGTATATTTTCTTACTCTTTCCCTTTGGCTTCATATCATGTCAAAAAGGGGGAGAAATATGAGAAACACATGGGAGAAATCTAGCTTACTTAGTCTCATTTTTTTTGTGTTGTTTTATATGTTTGTATATTTGGTATCTAGCTTGAACTATATGGCATGTAATATTTTTTGTTGAATCTTGGCTTAGAATATTTTGATGGATAGTATGTATTAAGGGGGAGCATACTTGATCCACTTGAACTTATATGTTATTATTTTCTTGCCTAAGATTGGATATTGCCATATTTTGTAAGGATTCCCGTTTTGTTGATTGGCTTATTTCGTGGTCAAACCACATGTTGGGGTTTTGAATGTAAGGGTAGTCCAAGTGTTTAGTGTTGAAGATCAAAGGCCCTTCCATGACCTCAAGATTCAAGCACGCCAAAGGTATAATCTCTTGTGCTTGTTTTTCTTTGAAGAGATTTAGTAGCACACACTCACTTAGCATTCTTGCTATGATTGCATACTTGCTTATTTTTATGTGCATCTCTTCACATGTCACTTTACACACTAGCACTTTGGTTGATATATCTTGTTGTGTGTATATGTGCCTTATAATTCGTTTCCCGACATTGTTCGGAAACGTCCGCGCTTGCACTAATGAGTGCTTGGTTTCGCGCGAAGACCGCCTATGGAGAATGCCCTTGGCTTCTCCTTGGTTTTCACCATTGTTGGTGATCGGCGGTTATGATCGGCGGCCTGGCCGCCGACTGAAACCGCCGTTTCAGTCCAGATTGGTCTGAAGCAATTATGCGGTCAAGATCGGCGGTCACGACCGCCGTTCGAAACCGCCGTTCATACCTGATCGATTTTAATCTCTCGGGTTTGATTCGGCGGTTGTATCGGCGGTCACGTAACCGCCGAATGAAACCGCCGTTAATGCTCTGTTCTTCACGAGCTCAATTCGGCGGTCGTAATCAGCGGCCTGGCCGCCGATTGAAACCGCCGAACGGTGCGTTTCAGGGGCAAAAGTGTCTTTTCACATGCCCAATTCTTGATGTCTATAAATATCTTGTTTTCTCAATCTCTGGATAAGTTTCTTGAGCAATTAGAACCCTAATCTTTCAAGAGAGATTTTTGAGAAAAAATCAATTCAAGAACCCACCTTTAAACACTCAAATCAAATCCTTTTTTGCATCAAATTTCATATTGCATCCTCTATGTCTACATAGAAAGCATCTATGATTGGATTGGCATCATCACAATATGCTTGGTAAGATTTTGATTAGTTTCATCTTATTTTAGTATTTTTACTATCAAGCATATTCTCTTTTTATTTACTTGTATGTTGTTGATCATATGATAAATACAAGAATAGAGAATTAATTGTGATGAATTAATTGAGTGTTGTTTTTGTGATAGCTAATTAGGTTTTTGCTTAATCTTGATTAGCTAAGCTATTTGACATGTCATTTAGCAATTGATATCTAGGGTTGATTAAATTGATTATATCATCATCCTAGATAAGCATCTAAGGTTACCTAGCCTCGTTTGTTATTTGAATATTAATACATATTCACATAGGTTGCATAATCTCTTCTTAGAGAATTAAGTCTTGAGGCTAAGGTTGCTTAGGCCTCAAGCAATTGGACTAGAGCCACTTTTAAAGGCCCGAGTGGTAGAAGTGGGGGGTTATTGACCGGAGTGTTAGACGAGGTCTACATAGGTTGTAAACTCCATTTCGATTAGTGGATTTCGAGGTCCGAGTGTGGCGCACTAATCAGCCCGTGGTTTTTCCCAGTGGTTGGGTTTCCACGTATACATCAAGTGTTATTTTAATTCCGCACTATATTACACTTGCTTGTATATTTAACTAGTAGGGGCATTTTCGTAATATTGACTTGTATGCGAAAATTGGGTAATAATAGCTAAAATCTATTCACCCCCCCTCTAGCTTTATATTGAACACGCCTCGAGTATTTTAAGAACTTTCAATTGGTATCAGAGCGGGTTCCTAGATATACTTAGGTGATCCTAGCTCATTTTAGGTGTGTTGTGCATTTGTGTGATTTTTGCTCTTTCATACATTTTGCATACATTTCATTCATTCATTTGATACAATGAGTGGATTCGGTGGCAACCATGAGGGTGCTTCAAGCACACGGCCACCCCTCCTCACCGGCATAAATTACTCCCAATGGAAAGGGAAGATGGAGGCATATGTGTGTCAAATCCATGATAGGGCATGGATGGCCATTGAAGATGGATATTCGCCTCCTATGATGACTCCCACGGATGGAGGAGAAGAAGTGCTCAAGCCTAAGGCACAGTGGACACAACCTGAGTTTGAGTTGTCCAAGTGGAATCAAAAGGCGTGGCACGCCCTCATATGTGCAGTGGATGAAAATCAGTACAAATTGATTCAGAACACTAAGATAGCCAAGGAGGCATGGGACATCTTAGAGGTTGCACACGAGGGAACCGAAGTAGTGAAGGACTCCAAACTTCAAGTCCTCCAAACTCAATTTGAGACACTTAGGATGGAGGAGAATGAGTGCTTCAACGACTTCGAGATTAGGTTGATGGACATTGTCAACCAAAGTCATCAACTTGGTGACCCTTACTCGGATAGAAGGATCAAGCAAAAGATAATGAGATCGCTTCCCGAGAGGTTTGAGTCTAAGGTGACGGCTTTAGAAGAAAATAGTGATTTTAAGGACATGAAGCCGAGCGAGGTAATAGGTAGACTTCTCGCCTACGAGTCTAGGAAGGGTCCTAGCTCCACTCCTTCAAAGAAGCAAAAAGGGATTTCTTTGAGAGCTTCCAAGGTTGAGAAGGAGGACAAGGATGACTCGGATGAAGACATGGCACTTTTAATGAGAAAATTCAAGAAGTTTGTAAAATTCGAGAAGAAGGGTCATGCATCCAAAGGGCAAGAATTGAAGAAAAGGGTTCCTTTCAAGAAGGTTGAGCATAGGCAAGAGAATAGTGAAAGGAAAGGGATCCAATGCTATGAGTGTGGTGGCATAGGTCATATCTCACTAGATTGTGGGAATTTGAAGAACAAGAGAGAAAAAATGATGGCCGCCATTTGGAGTGAAAGTGATGACTCCGAAGAAGGAGATAAGTCATCAAGTGATGATGAGCTTATCAATAACTTCAAGGCATTGGGTGCCAATTGTGAAGAAAATGAAGTTGTTGGTAAGAATTCCGTTGCTAGTGATCCCATAGAAGAGAAAGTCGAAGAAGTAGCTCTAGAGGAGATAGTTGTTGCTTCGCATTGGGATATGACACTTATTGACTCAAGAGATCAAGGTGAAGGTCTTGATGAGGAAATTGGATCCATAAGAGAGGAGGAGAGCCTAGAAGATGACACTAGTGGAGATGACTCCTTATCTAACTCTACAAATGGAAATGTAGAGAATATGGATATGCATAACTTTATAGTCAATGTTGAAAGCTCCATGAAGAAGAAAGATAGATTTCTAAGGATTTTAGAGGAAGAAAATCTAGAGCTTACAACATACAATGACCTCCTAAAGAAGCAAGTGGAGAAAATGGATCTTAAGGACAACTTTGAAAGTTTTGAAAGCTCTAAGTTAAAGAATGAAAAAGAGATTCAAAGGTTAAAGGAAGAACTACTTAGGCTTTCAACACAAGTTGATCACTTGAATGATGAAGTGATAAGATCCATGGTGGAAGAAGACAAGCTAAAAGATGAGCTAGCTTTGTCTAAGAGGAATGAAGAGGGTTTGAAGAGAGAGCTTGTTGAAGCCAAAGAGTCATTGACTAGAATGACCACAAGCACCAAGAAACTTGACAACATACTTGGTGTAGGAAAAAGCCCTTGTGACAAAAGAGGTCTTGGATTCGAAGTGAGCAAGGATTGCTCTATTCCTAAGAAGACCATCTTTGTGAAGAGTTTGGGTAAGATAGAAGCGTCACCGGTGCAAACTCCTAGGAAGAAGTTAGAACTAGGACAATGTTCGAAAAATGCACAAGTGAAGGTGGTGAAAACGAGACAACCCCAAGCTCAACGGATTAGAGCCTCTCGAGTCATCTCTCCTCAACAAATGACTCACTATGAAAAGAGGCAAAACATGCTACCTAATCCAAGGAGGCAACCCATTCCGGTTCAACCAAATAGAAGACATGAACCGACTCAACACCAAAAGAGACATCAAATGCATGATGAGTCTCCAATGACTTCACAAGAACATGGTATGAATTCTTACTTTGTACCAACTTGTCATTATTGTGGTGTTTATGGGCATATTAGGCCTAAGTGCTTTAAGTACATTAACCATTGTAGGATTGATAGCATGATAAAGAAAAAGAGGCTAAGAAGAGCCCATTTGCATGAGCCTAGGAAATCTTTTGTCAATAATCCTAGGTTAGTAAATGACATGCAACCTTTGTCCACTAGGAAGAAAAATGTTATATCTATGTGGATAAGGAAAAATGAACCCGCTTGCTACGAGACTAACAAGTCTCAAATAGGTTCAACTAAGTCCAATGGACTTGGTAGGTCCATAGGACCTCATGCCCTTCATTAATGAAGGATGATACTAACCCCATATGGGGAACTCAAGCAAAGAGAGCTATTTTTGCATTCTTGTCACTTGCAAAAAAAATTTGAAAAATCTTATGCTTCTTGGTTGATTGCTTGAGTAAGCTTGGTTGCACATATGTATATATGTTTTCAATTCAATAAGTGTGAACCTTGCTTGTTTACAATCCATGTCATATTTATGTTCAAACATGCATTTTGGACTAGGAGATGTATGTAGGAAGTATGATTTGAATGACCTATGATTATCTCCATGACATGATGATTCTTAAATAACATGCTAATGTCTTATGAAAAGCATGAAATTCATGTACATGCTCAAATGAAATAGCATGAATTGATAATTGCGTTCTTAAATGCAAAAACTTGTGTGAAAAAGCTAATGAGACTCAAATGAAAAAGGATCTAGTATCCATTCAAGGATTTTACAATCCAAATGTCTCTCTTTCTTTATTGGTTGAACATGTCTACTATCATACGGGTTTCATTCCCGGAAAAATCAAATAGGGTGCAAAGTTGCTCATGACATGTTTAGCTTATAAAGTTGGATATAGTTGTTCTTAAATTGAAATCAATGAAATTTCTATATCCTTGCTTCTCTCATGACAATGGTGAAATTGGTTTGAATTCCTATTAGAAACCTTTGTCATTTGCTTTGCCAAATACCATGGTATTTTGGACTTGAATGCAATATGTCTTGTATGCAAAGCATTTTGTTTCACACATTTTATCTAATAAAACTCCTCGTTTCTCTCCGATTAATTGAGATTGCATAAAGTGACTTATATTGATTATGCATATACTAGAATGCTACTATCTCTCTTTGCCTTGAGTGACCCGGTTGGGGACTACTCCTTTGTCTATATCATGACAAAAAGGGGGAGTATAATGTGGTAAGGGGAGGTGCAAATTGTTGTAGCAATTGGTGCACATTGGGGAGAATATACATTGAGGGGGAGTAACCCTTTGAGGGGGAGCATTGCATTCATCATACATTGCATGATGTTGTGTTTAATTTCTTAGAAATGCAAATGCTTGTTTATGTCCTCACTTGATTCATCTCACTTTTACTTGTTTCGGAAAGTTTAGAAACCTTGTTTCAGGGAATGATTGTTCTACAAGAGATTGAAGACTTCAAGTTTTATTTTTATATATCTCTTTGTATTGTAGAAAATCTTCATTGACCCATAGGTTTATTTTTGTTGTGAGGAATCAATGTGAGTGGTGGTTTTGTCACGAAATAGCCAAAGGGGGAGATTGTAAGGATTCCCGTTTTGTTGATTGGCTTATTTCGTGGTCAAACCACATGTTGGGGTTTTGAATGTAAGGGTAGTCCAAGTGTTTAGTGTTGAAGATCAAAGGCCCTTCCATGACCTCAAGATTCAAGCACGCCAAAGGTATAATCTCTTGTGCTTGTTTTTCTTTGAAGAGATTTAGTAGCACACACTCACTTAGCATTCTTGCTATGATTGCATACTTGCTTATTTTTATGTGCATCTCTTCACATGTCACTTTACACACTAGCACTTTGGTTGATATATCTTGTTGTGTGTATATGTGCCTTATAATTCGTTTCCCGACATTGTTCGGAAACGTCCGCGCTTGCACTAATGAGTGCTTGGTTTCGCGCGAAGACCGCCTATGGAGAATGCCCTTGGCTTCTCCTTGGTTTTCACCATTGTTGGTGATCGGCGGTTATGATCGGCGGCCTGGCCGCCGACTGAAACCGCCGTTTCAGTCCAGATTGGTCTGAAGCAATTATGCGGTCAAGATCGGCGGTCACGACCGCCGTTCGAAACCGCCGTTCATACCTGATCGATTTTAATCTCTCGGGTTTGATTCGGCGGTTGTATCGGCGGTCACGTAACCGCCGAATGAAACCGCCGTTAATGCTCTGTTCTTCACGAGCTCAATTCGGCGGTCGTAATCAGCGGCCTGGCCGCCGATTGAAACCGCCGAACGGTGCGTTTCAGGGGCAAAAGTGTCTTTTCACATGCCCAATTCTTGATGTCTATAAATATCTTGTTTTCTCAATCTCTGGATAAGTTTCTTGAGCAATTAGAACCCTAATCTTTCAAGAGAGATTTTTGAGAAAAAATCAATTCAAGAACCCACCTTTAAACACTCAAATCAAATCCTTTTTTGCATCAAATTTCATATTGCATCCTCTATGTCTACATAGAAAGCATCTATGATTGGATTGGCATCATCACAATATGCTTGGTAAGATTTTGATTAGTTTCATCTTATTTTAGTATTTTTACTATCAAGCATATTCTCTTTTTATTTACTTGTATGTTGTTGATCATATGATAAATACAAGAATAGAGAATTAATTGTGATGAATTAATTGAGTGTTGTTTTTGTGATAGCTAATTAGGTTTTTGCTTAATCTTGATTAGCTAAGCTATTTGACATGTCATTTAGCAATTGATATCTAGGGTTGATTAAATTGATTATATCATCATCCTAGATAAGCATCTAAGGTTACCTAGCCTTGTTTGTTATTTGAATATTAATACATATTCACATAGGTTGCATAATCTCTTCTTAGAGAATTAAGTCTTGAGGCTAAGGTTGCTTAGGCCTCAAGCAATTGGACTAGAGCCACTTTTAAAGGCCCGAGTGGTAGAAGTGGGGGGTTATTGACCGGAGTGTTAGACGAGGTCTACATAGGTTGTAAACTCCATTTCGATTAGTGGATTTCGAGGTCCGAGTGTGGCGCACTAATCAGCCCGTGGTTTTTCCCAGTGGTTGGGTTTCCACGTATACATCAAGTGTTATTTTAATTCCGCACTATATTACACTTGCTTGTATATTTAACTAGTAGGGGCATTTTCGTAATATTGACTTGTATGCGAAAATTGGGTAATAATAGCTAAAATCTATTCACCCCCCCTCTAGCTTTATATTGAACACGCCTCGAGTATTTTAAGAACTTTCATATTTGTTGTCTCTTGGATATTCTTGTGCTTTCAAGTTCATTTTAGGTGATATCAAGAGAAGACCAAGTTGAAGTTCAAGTTCAAGACTTGTTTTGGTTGTTAATTTGTGTCTATATGTGTAACTCATTGTACTCATTGTGACCAAATTTCCTTTGTAATTGTTTTAGTGTTTGTTTAGGGGTTTTGACATGGAATTTGCCAAAGGGGGAGATTGTAAGGTTTATAGTTTGTGTTGGCATTAATTCCATATCAAAACGTGTTTCTCTTGTAATGGTTAGTGGTTCGTATTTTGAAGAATTAAGAAGACGAAGAATGTCTCAACCACAATTCATTCAAGAAGCCGGTTTTTAAGAGATTCGTGCGTCATTGTTCAACAAAGGTATTAAAGGACCTCATATCTCTTACAAGGCTAGGCACACACTCACACATAGCATTCTTGTGTGTTCCTTCATGTTTAAACATCACTTATGTTTCACTTTCACACACCACAAAACATGCTCATGCATTTTCATTTTCTTGACAATCTTTGTTCATTGCATGTTCTTAGACAATGTCTCGGAATTAGCATATGTGTGTGTCTTTGTGATCGTATGTTTTCGTATTTGTGTTTTTGGACTTGAACATGTTCTTATTTAATGCCTTATTGAGTTCCGGTCATTTCGGTTACTCATTCATAAGGTTTCGAGTCCAAACGATGTAGCTACTCTACTTTTCGTTCTCATTCGTTGAGTTGACTTCATCGTCATTTTCCGAGATGATTTCTCAACCATTTTTCGAAGTTGTGTAGTCGTCGTCGTGCGTAAGAGAGTCATGGTTCGTAATCCGAAAACGGATTCGAAATTGGAGTTCGGATGCTCAAGATACGGGCTGAAGAACCAAGGGTGCGCGAGAGAAAACAGTGCAGGCCGTGAGGCCACGTGGCCTGGCCGTGTGGGAGCGGCCAAGGGGGCTCTCTGCCCCCGTGAGGCCCACGCGCCCCCCACGGCCTGGGGGTGATGTGGCCTCACACCATTGGTCGGTTTGGTCTCTCTCTCTCCTCCTTATATCTTCCCTCTCTCTCTCTCTCCATTTGAAATTTTAAGAAGAAAAATTGCATTTTCCCGTCAGCCCTCTCCTCTGAATTTTCAGAACTTCAAAACACCATATCTTCCTCATCCGAAGTCGGATTTGAGTGATTCAAGTTGGAGAGTGTTCGTATTTGAGTCCTTCATCTTTTCCAATTGGTTTGGTAGCTGTTTGATCGTGATTTCTGGTGGTTCCAACCTGATTTCCGAACCAGCTGTTGAATCTAAGGTAATGGACTAATCTTTGGGATTTCTTTCTTTTTAACCTTGCATTTGCTTGGGGTTTCTTCTTCTATATCTTTGATTATGTTTGGTAAAAGTTATTGAGAAAGATAGCTTGATTATCATTCTAATTGAAAGTCAATTTATAGACTAATGTTGACTAGTTTCTATGATTCTAGATTTTACATATGTTTGTGAGTTGTATTGTGATTAGAATGGCATCTTAGGTTGTTTGAAACTTGATTGAATCAATTTTGTGATAAATGACCTTGAGATTTGATTTGATCCTTTGATTGATGAAATCTAGGATTTGTGTATTTGTTTGTGATTAAGAGAAATCTAGGTTTTGATTGATGTATATCTCAAATCCTTGCTCTATGTTTTTAGCTAGAATATTGATTGATTAAATCTCATATATCTAGCATTTTATTTTATGTTGATTGCATCTTGAACTTGTACTTAATGAATATATTTTGATTCAAGTGTTGTATATGTGTATGAGACTTTGAGCTTATGTGTTTGGTGTTTCACATGCTTAGGTTTTATTATCATATTTTGCATCTAGACTTTCATTGAATGTGTTATCACATGTTTAGGTCTATTTGTACCATAAAATGTATTGATCACATGTTCTATGTTGATTTGATTGTTTGCATCATTTGCATTCACATGATCACACTAGGAAATCCTTGTAAAAGGCGTGAAGTCTTGGCTAGAGTCGGGGTGACTCGGATAGCCAAGCAAGAAGACTTGCTTAGAGTCGGGATGACTCGGATAGGTAAGCAAGAAGTCATGGCTAGAGTCGGGAGGACTCGGATAGTCATGCATGGGAGGCTCCCTAGAGGCAAGAGTGCATTGGATAGGGAGTTGGCTAATATATTGGTAGGCCTAGGCGTATGGTTAGACATAGACTCCGATAGAGCGGGGTACACGGGAGGTGTATGCACTCTTGAGGAATTTCTAATCTTCCATCGATGTTGGTTTTGTGTGGTGTCCAATATATGGTGGTTTCACATCATTGAGGGATTTCACACTTTCCAATAGGGTTGGGTAGGCTTAGACTTCACTAGGTTGGGTGAGCTAAAGATTGGTCACTTTGTGAATGTTCTATGTTTACTTTCCAATAATATAGTACCCAATGGTTGTAGTTCAACCCGTGGATGTTTCCTCCTTGGAGGATTTACCACGTTAAAAAATCTCTTGTGTTAATTCTTCCTATCTCTTCTCTTATATTTTAATTGTATATTTTATTATCTTGATTCATAATATTCTTTTGTGACATATTGTGAAGCAAGACTTTGTATAGTGTGATTTGTGGATTCATTCTTTTGATCATTTTTGTATCTATGATTCTTTTGTATATTGTAATTTTTGTATAGTGATATTTGATCACTCTTGTAACTCATTGAACATCTATTGAAATACAAGCTTACTTTGTTGTTGTGTTTATTTGTTCTTATACCTCACACAACTAGATGATATACTTAGACTTTGCTCTCATGATTGTATTCTCATATTGTCTATGTATGTCTTCTTTGGCTTATTTTGTTGTGTGTAAGGCTACCTTGAGGGACAAACGAAAGTTTGTTCAAGGGTTTGAAAAAAGGTGTAAAAACCTATTCACCCCCCCTCTAGGTATGCTTTAAGCAATTTAACTACGTTTGTATACTTTCAACAATTACTCCTACTATATATGTGAGAAGCATTCACACACACACATTTTGCTTATGTGCTTGATTCATTAACAATGTGAGAATATTTTTGAGAGTTTAATGAAAATCTATGATTCTCTCTTGGACTTTGACAAGTTATGAAATATTTTTCTCTTATTGCTTGATTGTGTGATTGTGTGATGTCCCTTGTGAACAAATCTACTTGGTGATAATATGTGGAGCATATGTTAAAGGGGAGCTTTAGTTTATTCAACTTTCGCTTTCTATACGATTTGTTTGCTTAATATCTCGTTCTTTATCTCTTGTGTCCCTTGTCTATTCATTGACAAAAAGGGGGAGAAAATGTATACCTCACCATGTTTGATATTGGGGAGATTTTGTACACCATGTTTGATATTGGGGAGATTTTGTATACTTCACACCTTGTGTGGAAAACATGTTCCAATTGTGTGAAACATATTCCTCTTTGTGCTTAATTGTGACTTTGTCTTAAGGGGGAGAAAGAATTCTTTCTTGATAGTATTAAGGATGGTTGGTCCTTGGGAATTGGGAGACTAAGGGAGTGCTTTAATATGAAAATATTTTGATCACTTGAGATAATGCATTTTTGTAAGAGATAAGGGATGTCTTCTATATTTGTTTGTTTTTGGTTAATAACTCACCATTCTTCTTTAGAGAAGATCTCTTGTTTTGGATTGCTATTTTCTCTCATAGGTAACTTGAAGATCAAAGAGGAATTCTTGAAGACTTGAAGACTTTTAGTCTAGGAATTTCTTTGTAATGTGAGATTGAGAGTATGCTATCAACTTGAGTTTATTTGAGTGAAACATTATATGGTGAGGTTGAGGTTTTGCCATGGAATAGCCAAAGGGGGAGATTGTAAGGTTCATGATTTGTATTGGCTTGATTCCATTGCAAAACACTCTATGTATGTATTAGTTGTTGCTTAGGACATTTGTTGAAGAAAGGAAGCGTAAAAAATGAAGAGCAACTTCTAGTGCAAAAGTCGTCTTCAAGAGGTGAAAAACGTCAAAGGTAAATCTTGACTTCTATCCTCTTGCAAGGCGTTAGAGCACACACGCACAATTCATACATGTGTGTCCCTGCATCGTGGTTCAAACATTTGGTATAACACATTCACACACTCCATAGTATGCTCATGCATTGATCTTGTATAGACAAACATTGTGGAATTGCATGCTTTGTGACTATCTCTTTGATATGGCATGCTTGTGTGAATATGTGTTTATTTGTTTGTGTATTTTGTGTTTAGGACTTGAACATGTTCTTATTTAATTCCTTATTGAGTTCCGGTCGTTTCGGTTACTCATTCATAAGGTTTCGAGTCCAAACAATGTGACTATGCTACTTTTCATTCTTATTCATTGAGTTGACTTCATCATCATTTTCTGAGATGATTTCTCAACCATTTTTCAAAGTTTTGTAGTCGTAGTCATGCATGAGGGAGTCACGATTTGTAATCCAAAAACGGATTCGAAATCGGAGTTTGGATGCCCAAGATATGACTGAAGAACCGGAGAGTGCGCAAGAGAGGTGAGGGAGGCCGTGAGGCTCACGGCCAGAGGGGCTCTCTGCCCCCGTGAGCCTCACGCACCCCCCACGGGAGGGTGACATGGCTCATGCCAATTGGCCCCTGAAAACCTTCTCTTTCCTCCTTTTAAACACTTCTCCTTCCCTCTAAACATTTCAAGAATTCTAAGAACACATCTCGGATTTTCTGCAGAATTCTCCAATTTTTAGTTTTCTTATTTTGATCATAACGTTCTCATACTAACTCGAAATCAATTGATTCAAAAGCCAAAATTGTTGGTCTTGAGAAGAGCTACAAACCCCAAGCATTTCCAGAGGGAGCTGACTTCTTCATTGTTCCCAGCAGCGTGATCTTCAGTACGAGGTCTAGGTTGTTTGTTTAACTTCTTCTTTTTCAATTTCATCTTTGATCATCTCTTGATTCTTACTATTTGATTGATGAAATTTGTTGAGAAGTATGTTAGATCATATGCTAGGGGTGTTTGATCATTTTTCAATTAAGTTTTAGCTTTGTGATTTCTCTTGAACATATTTGTGCTAAACTTGATTCAACATGAAATTGATTCTAGAAAATGTATATATGATGTGCTTCATGTTATTTTCTAGGTTTTATTTCATGATCTAAGAACTAGGTTTTTAGTGTGATATATTGAATATTCATACCTTGTTCTTATTGATTTGCATGTCTTGATTTCTAGATAATCTTGTGATTGTGTGTTGAAAGCATATTCTAGATTGTCATTGAACATGTACATTTTGCTTGATTGATCATCTAGCTTAATTTGATTGTGTTTGCATCATTTGCATCACTTTAGATCATAGCCTTTCATTAGGTTGAAGTCTCTAGCAAAGTGAGTGAAGCTTTGTGGATAGAGAAAGGAAGTCTTGATTAGAGTCGGGAGGACTCGGATAATCAAGCAAGGGAGTCTTGTCTAGGGTCGGGAGGATCCGGATAGGCAAGCAAGAAATCTTCCTAGAGACGTGAGCGTCTTGGATAGGAAGTTGCTTTTTAGAGGTGTGGGATACATCTCGGATAGGAAGTAGGCTTTGTGATTCACTAGCCCGAGGGTAGATTAGGAGTTGATAGCTTGAGCGGATATCATGAGTGATAGCTTGAGTGTGTAAGTCCTTTTTCACATAGTGGATTGCTTCGCCGGTGGTTGTGGTATCAACCCGTGGATGTTTCCTCTTTGAGGTTTTACCATGTAAAAATACTCGTGTTCATTTTTGCTTTTACTTTTCTTTATCTTCCATATCTTTCATTGATTGCATATCTTGTAAATTGATTAACTCTTGTATAAGTGAAATCAATTAATTTGTCAAATTTAATCAAGTGTGCATTTTCATTGATATATTCCGCATTATTTTTTAAATTTGGAGAATTTGGAGCCTATACCTATTCCCCCCCCCCCCCCCCCCCTATAGGTATATTTCACTACTACTTAAGGGAAATTTCAAAATCCGATGAGGATGGCAACATAGTGCAGAACAAGGCTAGACTTGTAGCACAAGGGTACTCTCAAATTGAGGGTATCGACTTTGAGGAGACATTTGCTCTCGTTGCCCGTTTAGAGTCCATTAGGCTTCTCTTGTCCATTTCTTGTATGTACAAGTTCAAATTGCACCAAATGGATGTCAAGAGTGCCTTCCTCAATGGCTTCTTGCAAGAAGAAGTGTTTGTTGAACAACCCAAGGGGTTTGTGGATGCACACCACCCCAACTATGTCTATCGCCTCAAGAAGGCACTATATGGGTTGAAACAAGCACCGAGGGCTTGGTATGAGCGCCTTACTCAATTTCTTGTTGACAATAACTACACAAGGGGTAGTGTTGACAAGACACTTTTCATCAAGAAAGACAATGATGAGCTTTTCATTGCTCAAATCTATGTTGATGATATAGTGTTGAAACTTGCTCTGGATCTTGCAATGAATCACACAAACCGACTGCTCGAAAGTCTGAAAGCAACTTCATTACCAGAAAAAGCAAGCTGATTTACGGTCCCACCAAAAACCCCAACTTTTCCTATGGGCAAGCCAAAAGGCTCGAGACATGATCATAAGGCAAAGGGGATAACAAAAAAAAATGGCTGCAAATTATACAAAAGGTTTTCAATGTGGTTGGAAATCTCGACGTCGCAGCGGATGATCGTGATTGCGAATGTATGGTTGTGCATTGTGATTGTTGAAGCATGTATTCAATGTGATTGTTCAATCAAAGGGTGTCTCTCTCACATAACTTACCTTGGACATTATAAGCAAGATGACCATGCATTGTGCCTTAACGTTTTATTTTTTTAGATAATATGGAGTTTGGACAGAAAATGAATACAAATTTTAGTTTAAATAGTTGCAGTGGAGATGTGAATATATACATTTCTCATTTTTAAATTGAACAAGCAAATTTAAACTAAAAATGACACACAAGAAAATGGATAATATAGATCAACATCACTAATAAACAGTAGAGTTGTAAACAAGTGTGAAACAAATTATAGCACGGTGTGTATAAAACTATCTAGAGGGGGGTGAATAGATTTTAAGCTTTTTACCCAATTTTTCATGTTAGTCAAAATTACGAAATTACCCCTAAATAGATAAAGCAATAAATCAAGTATAAAATGCAGAAATTAAATAACACTTGATTTTTACGTGGAAACCCTCACGGGAAAAACCACGGGCTAGTAAGTAAGCCACACTCGAACCTCGAATCCACTAAATGTGTAAACGATTACAACCTAATCCCGGAAGTAATCACACACCTACCTAATCCCGGTATGAGTGAACCTAGTCCGATTTGCTTGCGATCTAAGCAACCTAATCCCGGAAGCTACACACAAGACTTACTTTCTCAATGAAGAGAATAACACCCTAAGTGAATATATGAATATCCAAATGCAACATAGAGCAAGGGAAACCCTATATGCTTATCTAAGATGATTAATATGCAATTAGAACAATCTTAGATATTAAAAACTAAATGACATGTTCAATCAAATAGTTTAGCTAATCAAGATTAAGCACAAAACCTAATTAGCTATCACAATACAACTTCTCAAACATACAACACACTAATCTCAATCTTGTATCAAAAGATATATAAATAACATACAAGTAATTAATTGAGATTGCTTGTTATGAAAAACACAAAATATGTAAGATATTAGTGAAAAGCTTACCAAGCAAAGTGTGATAAAGAATCCATGCAAAGAGACATCTAGATGATCTAGGATGATGCTAGATGATGATTGATGATCATGAAAAAGTGTTTGAGTGAATAAAATTTGAGTTCTTGGAATTTTTTCTTCTCTTGAAAAATATCATAAGTATGAAATCTGAATATGAACTCTCTTGATTGACCTAAAGTCAAAGTGGCATATATATAGGGGGCCAAATCAAGGTGTGGTCGTTTTGATAAGTTGGCCTAATATTTGCCTTGGGCGCTGTACAAGAGGCGCTCTACGCACAGCGCCCACTCAAAATGCATCAGACCTGATGCATTTAAAACACAATTGCAATCAGGTCTTGATCGGGCGCTGTACGAACAGCGCTTTTGTACAGCGCTCGTACAGCGCCCATCCAAAATGCATCAGACCTAATGCATTAAAAAAACCATTTTTGCATTAGGTCTTGTGGGCGCTGTTCAGAACAGCGCTTTGTAGAGCGCCTTGAACAGCGCCCTTTGCAATGCAAGAATTTCAATGCTATGCAAGACAAGACAATGGGCAATGCAATAAGCAATAAAACTAACATGCAAGAAGAGATGAAAATTAGCATTAATGCACAACACAAATAAACACAACATACAAGGATTAAACATATGCATGAGTTGTGAGTGTGTGCAACTATCTCTTCAAGACAAGTAAGCACATAGAAATTCGCCTTTGGTGCTTATCAACTCGAGGTCTTCAAAAGGGCTTCGAACTATAAAACCAATACCTAAGCTACCCTTACAAAGAACCCCAACATGTGGTTTGACCACGAAATGAGCCAATCAACAAATGGGAACCTTACAAAGTGAATTTAAACTTAAACTTAAATATATTATCACACCATTAAGAACTAATTACACAAAAGCGGGTACACTACATGAACAGTCAGTCCAGTAGAGTTGTTTGTTGTTTGTTTTGAACTGCAAATTTATTTCAAGAGGCAAAACAGAGCCTAGCAAAACAAACAACATAGAGGCACATCCCACGCAAGAGACCAAAACAAACAACAAATAAACCCAAAAACGAATTCATCTATACTAAGCTTGCATTCATCTATTACATTCCCTTCACGTTCACGTTATTTTCTTTAACTTTACTTTTTTTTTTTGACGAATTTAGGGTTTAGGGTTTAAAGAAAATTATTCATCTATACTAAGTTTGCATTCATCTGTTACATTATTTTCAACTCAACTGTATTTCAATTTGCATTCATCTAACCAGAGGTCACCGCAAGTCTCAAGCATTGATGCAAAAGAGGAAAAAAAAAAATTCAAAGTGAAATAACGAATTATTTTATACTAAGTTTATATTAAGTAAGATTTTTAGGAAAATGTAGCAGCAAATTCCAACTTCCATTATTATTCTCTATTACAAATATTTGTGGACATATATCAAAACTTCAAAATTGGACACAAAAAAGTATTTTATTTTGATAAAAAATCATAGGATGTCCCATAACTTTACCTACTAAAAAAAGAACTACGTATTTTTGTTTGTTTATTGAGAATAATTAACAAGTTTAATTTAGGAGTGATTGATTATGTTCTATTCTAATGAATGGCATTTAATAACCAATTACTAGAAAAGAAAAAAGAAAAACATTAAAGTTTTTTATTAGGTAGTTAAGGGTTCTTAACCTTGTTCAATATGTATTTATGTTCTATTAATTCTAATAAATGGCATTTAATAACCAATTACTAGAAAAGAAAAAAGAAAAAGATTCAAGATTTTTATTAGGTAGGTAAGGGTTCTTAAGCTTGTTCAATATGTATTTTTTTATGTACAAATGTAACATCCCAAAAAGAGACATAGATAGAAAGAAAGGTATCACAAATAACTCTGTGAATAGAAAACACACAACATGCGAAAGATGTATTGAAACACACAACTGTTCTAAATGAAAGAAAAGTTCAAAAACAACATTAAAATAAATAACAATACGATTACAGAAAGAAATCCTAGATTACACTACTAAACCAAAACATCGTTCGATAAGTAGTAGCAGACAATCGCATTCCTCCATTAACCTATTGACTTCATTGATTTTAGCTTCCACCTCCATCTCCAGCTGCATGATGCGGATATCGGCATCTACGACCTTCTTGTTCTCATCCCTCCAATCCACTTCCAGCTTCATGCAACGTATACGCTGTTTTGCTAGTGCATCCTCAACAATTCCTTTCCTCTCCAACAACAAATCATCAATCTCTTGGCTGATGGAACCATTGTAAGTCATTTTTCTATATTTTCAAAGAGAACTTAGTTATGTACAAACCCTAAGTGGCTTTAATAGGTTAATACTCCTTATATATTAATAGCATTAGTTAGTATATTCAGTAATTTAATATTTATTTTCATAGTAATCGAAGAAGTAATTAACGTCACCCTAAGCAACGCCGATTTAACAATCCAATGACCTACATTTACCTATTTGATTTAAAAGCACAGTGACACTCATTATTGCATTGAACAGCCCAATGACAATCATCAATATTTGACAGTTGATATTCTTGACGTGATTAAGTAAATCATTTTTGAACTTCACAATATCGACTAGGGTAGCTGCATGCACCTTAATGACGCTCATTTTCTTTAATGACAAAAGTTAACTCATTTTTTCATGTCATTAATCAATGTGTGATCAGATATAAAATTACAACATTTCCAACTATAAAAGTGGATCACATATATATTTTTGCGTTCAATAATCAATTATGAAGTACTTAATGTCACCCCTAGCAAAGTGCATTGAATAGCCCAATGACAAGCATCAATATTTGACGGTTGATATTCTCGATGTGATTAACTATTGATTTTTGAACTTTGCAATATCGGCTAGGGTAGCTGCATGCACCTTAATGACGCTCATTTCCTTTAATGACAAAAGTTAACTCGTTTTTTCATATGAATAATCAACGTGTTATCAGATATTCAATTACGAAATTACCAACTATAAAAAAGGACCACATATATATTTATGCGTTCATTATAATAATAAATCAACCACTTTTTTTTCATAAATTTTCCCCGCCATTTTGATTGTGTGTTGTTGACGGTGAAATTTGGATTATCACGTAGCCAATAATTATATCAAAACGAATAATAAACAGTAAGAAAAACAATGCATGCAAGAGACAAATTTTACGGGGAAAAACCCTTGAATGGGAAAAAACCACGACGCCCCAGAGGGCAGAAAGATAATACTATGATTCGCTGTTTGATTACACACTCAAGTCTCTCGAATAATTACTTTTCTCTCTCTAGATTTTCGAACCCCTTCCTCGTGGGATAGATGGTTCTATTTATACATGATAATTAGGGTTTCCCCTTGATTTTAGCTGTGTTGGTGGTAGGATTTCCTCTCTGATTTGTACTAGGAATCCCACGTTGCAACGGATTGGGATATGTTTCATATCCTTTCCTTCTATGATTCTTCGTTGTCAAGGGTCTTCCAGGAGTTAGGGTTTATTTCTGTGTTTCTGCCAAGCCAGTTTGTACTTAGTAAGCTGATGTGGCGAGTGCCTTCACCTCTGGGTATCACCCTTCGGCGACCACGTTTTTATCCCTGGCGAGTACATATCCTGATCTGGCGACCACATCTTTGACTTATTGACTTGGGACTTGTTGACACGCTGTCTGGTCCACTTTTCTCCTTTGACTTGGTCAACGAGTGACGTGGCAACGTCTTCCCCAGCATTTGTTGATTCCTTTGATGACGTGTCTGCTTAGTGAAATCACACATACAACATGTGTTAACTACTGAATGGACCTAATTTCCCAAACGTGATGATCACTCATAAGGTTACCATAATCATAGATGATATTTTATTCAAAGAGAAATGGAGTATGCACAAAAGTTATTATATGACATTACCAAGAAGACTGAATAGCCAAATAACATGCATGAAGTCATTATTATACTATTGACCAGACCAATGACATACATTAGTCAATTGAACAGCCAATCAGTTGCATCTATGTATGACTTATTGTTGTTTGTATACCCAAATATCCAACGCTTGTATTATAGCATTTAATAGCCCAATTACCTACATTATTTTTTCAAGGTTGATATTGTTTATGTTCAATATTTAATCACCTTTTTTAACATGTCTTCAATGGAACTGTGTAATTTCATCAAAAAAGTGGGTTTGTGATCTAATTAAAGACGTTCACGAAAACAAATTTTGAACCTAGAAATCGAGTATCTAAAATTGACATGTTTTCGCAAAAAACCGTTCAGTCAATTTGTTATCGATAACAGAAAGCATAAAATAAAATTAAAAAAAATCCATTAATTAACGATTTCAACAAACATGAGTGAAAAGAATACGGTGTGTTCTAAATATGTTATCTAGAGGGGGGGTGAATAGATTTTAACGATTATTACCCAATTTTCGCATGCAAGTCAATTTTACGAAAATGCCCCTACTAGTCAAAAATACATACAAGTGTAATAAGATGCGGAATTTAAATAACACTTGATATATACGTGGAAACCCAACCACTGGGAAAAACCACGGGCTGTATAGTGCGCCACACTCGGAACTCGAAATCACTAATTGAAATGAAGTTTACAACCTATGTAGACCTCGTCTAACACTCCGGTCTGTAACCCCTCACTTCTACCCAGCGGGCCTTTATTAGCAACCCTATTCCAATTTGCTTGAGGCCTAAGCACTCTTAGCCCCAAGACTTACTTCTCAATGAAGAGAAACAACCTAAGTGAATATATATGAATATTCAAATAACAAACAAGGCTAGGTAACCTTAGATGCTTATCTAGGATGATGAGATAATCAATTTAAATCAATCCTAGATATCAATTGCTAAATGACATGTCAAATAGCTTAGCTAATCAAGATTAATTAAAAACCTAATTAGCTTTCACAATCAACACTCAATCATTTTCATCACAAATAATCTCTAACTTGTATCTAGCATATAATCAAAAGCATACAAGTAATTAAAGAGATGTATTAATATGAAAAACACTAAAGTAATATGAAATTAGTGAAGAACATACCAAATAAGATGTGATGATTCAAAACCATGCATGGATCAATTCTATGAAGGCATAGAAGATCAAATATGAAATTTGATGCAAAAGGGATTTGATTTGAGTGTTTAAAGTTAAGTTCTTGATTTGATTTTTTCTCAAAAATCTCTCTTGAAAGTTTAGGGTTCTAAGGTGTCAAAGAACTTTTTCAGAGAATGAGAAAATAAGATATTTATAGACATCAAGAATTGGGCATGTGAAAAGACAATTTTGCCCCTGAAACGCACCGTTCGGCGGTTTCAATCGGTAGCCAGGCCGCCGATCACGACCGCCGAATTGAGCTCGTGAAGAACAGAGCATCAACGGCGGTTTCATTCGGCGGTTTCGTGACCGCCGATCCAACCGCCGAATTAGACCGAGAGATTAAAATCAATCAGGTATGAACGGCGATTTCGAACAGCGGTCGTGACCGCCGATCATGACAGCATAATTGCTTCAGACCAATCTGGACTGAAACGGCGGTTTCATTCGGCGGCCAGGCCGCCGATCATAACCGTCGATCACCAACAAAGGAGAAGCCAAGGGCATTCTCCATAGGCGGTCTTCGCGTGAAACCAAGCACTCATTAGTGCAAGCGCGGACGTTTCCGAACAATGTCGGGAAACGAATTATAAAGCACATATACACACAACAAGATATATCAACCAAAGTGCTAGTGTGTAAAGTGACATGTGAAGAGTATGCACACAAATGCAAGTATGCTAAGTGTGTGTGTGCTACTAATTCTCTTCAAAGAAAACCAAGCACAAGAGATTATACCTTTAGCGTGCTTGTATCTTGAGGTCATGGAAGGGCCTTTGATCTTCAACCTTAAACACTTAGACTACCCTTACATTCAAAACCCCAACATGTGGTTTGACCACGAAATAAGCCAATCAACAAAACGGGAATCCTTACAATCTTCCCCTTTGGCTATTTCGTGACAAAAACCACCACTCACATTGATTCCTCACAACAAAATAAACCTATGGGTCAATGAAGATTTTCTACTATACAAAGAGATATATAAAAATAAGACTTGAAGTTTTCAATCTCTTGTAGAACAATCATTCCCTAAAACAAGGTTTCTAAACTTTCCAAAACAAGAAAAGGTGAGATGAATCAAGTGAGATTAAAACAAGCATTTGCATATATATAAAAAATTAAGCACAACATCATCCAATGTTTTATGTATGCAATGCTCCCCCTCAAAGGGTTACTCCCTCTCAATATATATTCTCCCCAATGTGCACCAATTGTTACAACAATTTGCACCTCCCCTTACCACATTCTACTCCCCCTTTTTGTCATGATATAGGCAAAGGAGTAGTCCCCAACCGGGTCACTTAAGGCAAAGAGAGATAGTAGCATTTTAGTATATGCATAATCAATATAAGTCACTTTATGCAATCTCAATTAATCGGAGAGAAACAAGGAGATTTATTAGAATAAAAATGTGTGAATAAAAAATGCTTTGCATACAAGACATATAGCATTCAAGTCCAAAATACCATGGTATTTGGCAAAGCAAATGACAAAGGTTTCTAATAGGAATTCAAACCAATTTCACCATTATCATGAGAGAAGCAAGGATATAGAAATTTCATTGATTTCAATTTAAGAACAACTATATCCAACTTTATAAGCTAAACATGTCATGAGCAACTTTGCACCCTATTTGATTTTTTCGGGAATGAAACCCGTATGATAGTAGACATGTTCAACCAATAAAGAAAGAGAGACATTTGGATTGTAAAATCCTTGAATGGATACTAGATCCTTTTTCATTTGAGTCTCATAAGCTTTTTCACACAAATTTTTGCATTTAAGAACGCAATTATCAATTCATGCTTTTTCATTTGAGCATGTACATGAATTTCATGCTTTTCATAAGACATTAGCATGTTATAAAAGAATCATCATGTCATGGAGATAATCATAGGTCATTCAAATCATACTTCCTACATACATCTCCTAGTCCAAAAATGCATGTTTGAACATAAATATGACATGGATTGTAAACAAGCAAGGTTCACACTTATTGAATTGAAAACATATATACATATGTGCAACCAAGCTTACTCAAGCAATCAACAAAGAAGCATAAGATTTTTTAAATTTTTTGCAAGTAACAAGAATGCAAAAATAGCTCTCTTTGCTTGAGTTCCCCATATGGGGTTAGTATCATCCTTCATTAATGAAGGGCATGAGGTCCTACAGACCTACCAAGTCCATTGGACTTAGTTGAACCTATTTGAGACTTGTTAGTCTCGTAGCAAGCGGGTTCATTTTTCCTTATCCACATAGATATGACATTTTTCTTCTTAGTGGTCAAAGGTTGCATGTCATTCACTAACCTAGGATTATTGACAAAGGATTTCCTAGGCTCATGCAAATGGGCTTTTCTTAGCCTCGTTTTCTCTATCATGCTATTAATCCTACAATGCTTAATGTACTTAAAGCACTTAGGCCTAATATGCCCATAAACACCACAATAATGACAAGTTGGTACAAAGTAAGAATTCATACCATGTCTTTGTGAAGTCATTGGAGACTCATCATGCATTTGATGTCTCCTTTGGTGTTGAGCCGGTTCATGTCTTCTATGTGGTTGAACCGGAATGGGTTGCCTCCTTGGATGAGGTAACATGTTTTGCCTCTTTTCATAGTGAGTCATTTGTTGAGGAGAGTTGACTCGAGAGGCTCTAATCCGTTGAGCTTGGGGTTGTCTTGCTTTCACCACCTTCACTTGTGCATTTTTCGAACATTGTCCTAGTTCTAGCTTCTTCCTAGGAGTTTGCACCGGTGACGCTTCTATCTTACCCAAACTCTTCACAAAGACGGTCTTCTTAGGAATAGAGCAATCCTTGCTCACTTCGAATCCAAGACCTCTTTTGTCACAAGGGCTTTTTCCTACACCAAGTATGTTGTCAAGCTTCTTGGTGCTTGTGGTCATTCTAGTCAATGACTCTTTGGCTTCAACAAGCTCTCTCTTCAAACCCTCTTCATTCCTCTTAGACAAAGCTAGCTCATCTTTTAGCTTGTCTTCTTCCACCATGGATCTTACCACTTCATCATTCAAGTGATCAACTTGTGTTGAAAGCCTAAGTAGTTCTTCCTTTAACCTTTGAATCTCTTTTTCATTCTTTAACTTAGAGCTTTCAAAACTTTCAAAGTTGTCCTTAAGATCCATCTTCTCCACTTGCTTCCTTAAGAGGTCATTGTATGTTGAAAGCTCTAGATTTTCTTCCTCTAAAATCCTTAGGAATCTATCTTTCTTCTTCATGGAGCTTTCAACATTGACTATAAAGTCATGCACATCCATATTCTCTACATTTCCATTTGTAGAGTTAGAAAAGGAGTCATCTCCACTAGTATCATCTTCTAGACTATCCTCCTCTCCTATGGATCCAATTTCCTTATCAAGACCTTCACCTTGATCTCTTGAGTCAATAAGTGCCATATCCCAATGTGAAGCAACAACTATCTCCTCTATAGCTACTTCTTCAACTTTCTCTTCTATGGGATCACTAGCAACGAAATTCTTACCAACAACTTCATTTTCTTCATTAGTGGCACCCAATGCCTTGAAGTTATTGATAAGCTTATCATCACTTAATGACTTATCTCCCTCTCCGGAGTCATCACTTTCACTCCAAGTGGCGACCATCATTTTTTCTTTCTTGTTCTTCAAATTCCCACAATCGGGTGAGATATGACCTATGCCGCCACACTCATAGCAATGGACCCCTTTCTCTTGCCTAGGCTCATGCTTCTTGAAGGGAGCCTTTTTCTTCAAGTCTTGGCCTTTGGATCTAAAGCCACGCTTCTCGAACTTGACAAATTTCTTGAATCTTTGAAGCATCAAAATCATGTCTTCGTCCAAGTCACCTTTCTCCTCCTTCCCTACCTTAGAAGCACTCAAAGCAATTCCTTTTTGCTTCTTTGAAGGAGTGGAGCTAGGACCCTTCCTAGACTCGTAGGCGAGAAGTCTACCTATTACCTCGCTCGGCTTCATGTCCTTAAAATCATTGTTTTCTTCTAAAGCCGTCACCTTAGACTCAAACCTCTCGGGAAGCGATCTCATTATCTTTTGCTTGATCCTTCTATCCGAGTAAGGGTCACCGAGTTGATGACTTTGGTTGACAATGTCCATCAACCTAATCTCAAAGTCGTTGAAGCACTCATTCTCCTCCATCCTAAGTGTCTCGAATTGAGTTTGGAGGACTTGAAGTTTGGAGTCCTTCACTACTTCGGTTCCCTCGTGTGCAACCTCTAAGATGTCCCATGCCTCCTTGGCTATCTTAGTGTTATGAATCAGTTTGTACTGATTTTCGTCCACTACACATATAAGGGCGTGCCATGCCTTTTGATTCCACTTGGACAACTAAAACTCGGGTTGTGTCCACTGTGCCTTAGGCTTGAGCACTTCTTCTCCTCCACCCGTGGGAGTCATCATAGGACGTGAATATCCATCTTCAATGGCCATCCATGCCCTATCATGGATTTGACACGCATATGCCTCCATCTTCCCTTTCCATTGGGAGTAATTTATGCCGGTGAGGAGGGGAGGCCGTGTGCTTGAAGCACCCTCATGGTTGCCACCATATCCACTCATTGTATGTAATGAATGAATTCAAATGAATGCAAAATGTATGAATGAGCGCAAAATGTGTGAATGAGCACAAATCACACAAATGCAAAACACACCTAAAATGAGCTAGGATCACCTAAGTATATCTAGGAACCCGCTCTGATACCAATTGAAAAGAATACGGTATGTTCTAAATATGTTATCTAGAGGGGGGTGAATAGATTTTAACGATTATTACCCAATTTTCGCATGCAAGTCAATTTTATGAAAATGCCCCTACTAGTCAAAAATACATACAAGTGTAATAAGATGCGGAATTTAAATAACACTTGATATATACGTGGAAACCCAACCACTGGGAAAAACCACGGGCTGTATAGTGCGCCACACTCGGAACTCGAAATCACTAATTGAAAGGAAGTTTACAACCTATGTAGACCTCGTTTAACACTCCGGTCTGTAACCCCTCACTTCTACCCAGCGGGCCTTTATTAGCAACCCTATTCCAATTTGCTTGAGGCCTAAGCACTCTTAGCCCCAAGACTTACTTCTCAATGAAGAGAAACAACCTAAGTGAATATATATGAATATTCAAATAACAAACAAGGCTAGGTAACCTTAGATGCTTATCTAGGATGATGAGATAATCAATTTAAATCAATCCTAGATATCAATTGCTAAATGACATGTCAAATAGCTTAGCTAATCAAGATTAATTAAAAACCTAATTAGCTATCACAATCAACACTCAATCATTTTCATCACAAATAATCTCTAACTTGTATCTAACATATAATCAAAAGCATACAAGTAATTAAAGAGATGTATTAATATGAAAAACACTAAAGTAATATGAAATTAGTGAAGAACATACCAAATAAGATGTGATGATTCAAAACCATGCATGGATCAATTCTATGAAGGCATAGAAGATCAAATATGAAATTTGATGCAAAAGGGATTTGATTTGAGTGTTTAAAGTTGAGTTCTTGATTTGATTTTTTCTCAAAAATCTCTCTTGAAAGTTTAGGGTTCTAAGGTGTCAAAGAACTTTTTCAGAGAATGAGAAAATAAGATATTTATAGACATCAAGAATTGGGCATGTGAAAAGATAATTTTGCCCCTGAAACGCACCGTTCGGTGGTTTCAATCGGCGGCCAGGCCGCCGATCACGACCGCCGAATTGAGCTCGTGAAGAACAGAGCATCAACGGCGGTTTCATTCGGCGGTTTCGTGACCGCCGATCCAACCGCCGAATTAGACCGAGAGATTAAAATCGATCAGGTATGAACGGCGGTTTCGAACGGCGGTCGTGACCGCCGATCTTGACAGCATAATTGCTTCAGACCAATCTGGACTGAAACGGTGGTTTCATTCGGTGGCCAGGCCGTCGATCATAACCGCCGATCACCAACAATGGTGAAAACCAAGGAGAAGCCAAGGGTATTCTCCATAGGCGATCTTCGCGCGAAACCAAGCACTCATTAGTGCAAGCGCGGACGTTTCCGAACAATGTCGGGAAACGAATTATAAAGCACATATACACACAACAAGATATATCAACCAAAGTGCTAGTGTGTAAAGTGACATGTGAAGAGTATGCACACAAATGCAAGTATGCTAAGTGTGTGTGTGTTACTAATTCTCTTCAAAGAAAACCAAGCACAAGAGATTATACCTTTGGCGTGCTTGTATCTTGAGGTCATGGAAGGGCCTTTGATCTTCAACCTTAAACACTTAGACTACCCTTACATTCAAAACCCCAACATGTGGTTTGACCACGAAATAAGCCAATCAACAAAACGGGAATATAAGGGCGTGCCACGCCTTTTGATTCCACTTAGACAACTCAAACTCGGGTTGTGTCCACTGTGCCTTAGGCTTGAGCACTTCTTCTCCTCCACCCGTGGGAGTCATCATAGGAGGCGAATATCCATCTTCAATGGCCATCCATGCCCTATCATGGATTTGACACACATATGCCTCCATCTTCCCTTTCCATTAGGAGTAATTTATGCCGGTGAGGAGGGGTGGCCTTACGCTCGAAGCACCCTTATTTGAACCACCGATTCCACTCATAGTGTATAATGAATGGATGACATGAATGCAAAATGTATGAATGATCAAAGAATCACACAAATGCAAAACACACCAAAAATGAGCTAGGATCACCTATGTATGTCTAGGAACCCGCTCTGATACCAATTGAAAGTCCTAGAGGCGTGTTCAATATTAATCTAGAGGGGGGGGTGAATAGATTTTAGCTATTATTACCCAATTTTCGCATACAAGTCAATATTACGAAAATGCCCCTACTAGTTAAATATACAAGCAAGTGTAATATAGTGCGGAATTAAAATGACACTTGATGTATAAGTGGAAACCCAACCATTGGGAAAAACCACGGGCTGTATAGTGCGCCACACTCGGAACTCGAAATCACTAATTGAAATGAAGTTTACAACCTATGTAGACCTCGTCTAACACTCCAGTCTGTAACCCCTCACTTCTACCCAACGGGCCTTTATTAGCAACCCTATTCCAATTTGCTTGAGGCCTAAGCACTCTTAGCCCCAAGACTTACTTCTCAATGAAGAGAAACAACCTAAGTGAATATGTATGAATATTCAAAATGCAAATTAGAGCTAGGTTACTCTATATGCTTATCTAGGATAATGATTTTGCAATTAAAACAATCCTAGATATAAATGGCTAGATGACATGTCAAATAGCTTAGCTAATCAATATTAATTAAAAACCTAATTAGCTATCACAATACAACACTCAATCATTTTTATCACAAATAATCTCTAACTTGTATATAGCATATTTTATCAAAAGCATACAAGTAATTAAAGAGATGTAGTAATATGAAAAACACTAAAGTAATATGAAATTAGTGAAGAACATACCAAATAAGATGTGATGAATCAAAACCATGCATGGATCAATTCTATGAAGGCATAGAAGATCAAATATGAACTTTGATGCACAAAGGATTTGATTTGAGTGGTTAAAGGTGAGTTCTTTTGTATTTTTCTTTTCTTGAAAAATATTCTAAGTATGAAATCTGATAATCAACTCACTTAATTGACCTAAAGTCAAAGTGGCATATATATAGGGTGTCAAAACAAAGTGTGGTCGTTTTGAATAAGTTACACCTATTTTTGCCTTGGGCGTTGTACGTAGAGCGCCTCTTGTACAGCGCCTTTACTGCGCCCCAACTCTGTTCTCTCGGGAAAATAGAAGGGCGTTGTACGAACAGCGCTCGTACAGCGCCCATCCAAAATGCATTAGACCTGCTGCATTTAAATGACCATTTTTGCATCAAGTCATAGGGGCGCTGTTGACAACAGCGCTTTGAACAGCGCCCTTTGCAATGCAAGAATTCCAATGCTATGCATGACAAGGCAATGGACAATGCAATAAGCAATCAAACTAACATGCAAGAAGAGATGTTAATGAACATTAATGAGCACATAAAAACAACACATACACAACATACAAGAAAATGAATTAAGCATGAGATGTGAGTGAGTGTGTGTGTGCTTCTAATCTCTTCAAAGCAAATTAAGCACATAGAATTTTACCTTTGGTGCTTATCAACCTTGAGGACATGAGAGGGTCTTGAGCTTGAATATCTATCACTTAAACTACCCTTACATACAATCCCCAACACGTGGTTTGTCCACGAAATAAGCCAATCAAGATATGGGAATCCTTACATCATATAACAAGATGCACTCAATTCAAACATGCATAAATAAAATTCATGGCTTTGCATCCTAATGCCTAAACATGTTATGACATTTTAATAAACTAGATGCAATCAATTAAAACATGCAAGAAGAGATGTTCAAGAACTTGCATGCACACATAAAAACACACAACATACAAGTAATAGAAATATACATGAGTTATGTGTGTGTGCAACTAGATCTCTTCAAAGCAAGTAAGCACTAGAATATACCTTTGGTGCTTCTTTTCTTGAGGTCTTGAGAGGGCCTTGGTTATGCAAATCACCAACCATCAAATGCCTAAGCTACCCTTACATCAAGCCTCACATGTGGTTTGTCCACGAAATAAGCCAATCAATAAATGGGAATCGTTACAATCTCCCCCTTTGGCTATTTCTTGACAAAACCACCACTCACATTGATCCTCGCAACATAAATAGAAACTAAAGGGATTTTCTACATTACAAAGAGATAATTAAAAGCTATGATCTTCAAGTCTTCAATCTCTTGTAGAACAATCAATCCTTCAAAATAAAGTTTTTATACTTTCCAATACAAGTATATGTAGGATTAATCAAGTGAGATAAAACAAGCATTTGCAATAAGAATTTAAGCACAACATCATGCAATGTATGTGTAATGCAAATGCTTCCCCTCAACGGGTTACTCTTCTATCAAAAAGTAAACTCCCCAATCATGCGAATGCTACAGCAATTTAACAATTAGCATTCTCCCCCTAACTACATACTATTTCCAACACTCAACAAATGGTTGAGTTTATTGATTGGCTTATTTCTAAGGTGAAAGAGGAAAAGAAGATGACCCCGTCCAAGAAGGGAGGGGAAGCCATGATCTCTACTTGGAGTGATAGTGAAGTTGAAGTAGTTGAAGGATGTTCCACAAGCTCGGTTAAGTGTGAGAACAACTACTTCACATTTCCAGTTTCCTACCATGAAGAAACACAAGCCATCACCAAATATGTATCACTTGAAGATTTCAAGATTGGTGACTTGAAGTTTGGAAACTAAAGTGGAGCGAACTTGAGAGAAGCAAGCCTTGAAGAAATGACTCTCACAATCTCAAGTGAGAGATGCTTCGATCATAGTAGTTCATGCTCCATGAACTCTTGTGGCAATTTGGTGGACAACCAAGAGTTCATTGACACCCTTCAAAAGTGTTTGAAGGAGAAAGAAAATGAAATCCTTAGATTGGAAACGGATAATCTTCAACTACATCTCAAGATGACTCACTTGGATGATGAAGTGAGATGTGTAAAAGATAGAGGCAAGTTGAAGATTGAACTGGAAGAGGTAAGAACATCTCTTGCTAGACTTTGGGTTCGGACATGGGTGACTCCTTGAAGGTAGGAATAGTTGTTGTGTCTAAATACGAGAAGGAGATTGAAGATTGCCATTAAAGGATGAAGGCAATGAAGGATGAATTTGCTTGCAAGGAAAATTCCTCAAGAATTTTTAGGGATAAAGAGAAGGGACGCCTTCAAGACTTGAAAAAGGGTAAGATATTGCAACCTCAAGCTCAAGGCAAGTGCAAAGCTTCACCTCCTCGTCATCCTAAGAGGAAGATTGGCCAAGTGAAGATGCCAACTAAGGGTGTAGCTCAACCTCATCCTCTAAGAGTTACACACCCAAGTTTTGCTCTACCTAGGCCTAACCAACCAAGGAAGCAAAACAACCCGGTTCAACATCAAAGAAGGAAAGAACCGGTTCAACCACAAAGGTGCCAACATCCAGCTAATGCTCTAAAGAAAAGCCATCTGGTACACCATCAAAAATAACCTCATCAACAAGGCTATGCCCCGATGAGAGCTCAAAGCTATGGTATGAATTCTTCTTTTATACCTACTTGTCATTATTGTGGTATGATTAGCCACATAAGACCAAAGTGCTTTAACTACATAAAAATATGTAGAATTGAAAGCATGATAGAGAGGAAGAGGCTTAGAAAAGCCCATTTGCATGTGCCTAGGAAGTCATTTGTTTATAATCCTAGGATCTTACATAATATGCAATCTTTGACCACTAGGAATGATAATGTGTCACCTAGGTGGAAAAGAAATGATGAACCCACTTGCTACGAGACTAATATGTCTCACATAGGTTCAACTAGGTCCAATGGACTTGGTAGGTCTTTAGGACCTCAAGCCCTTCATTGAAACGGTATGGAATTTGACCCCATATGGGGAACTCAAGCAAAGAGAGCAATTGCATACTTGTTGCATGCAAAAATTTGATATATCTTATGCTTCTTTTTTAATTGCTTGAGTAGCTTGGTTGCACATATGCTTATATGTTTTTACTTCAATAAGTGTGAACCTTGCTTGTATTGCAATCCATGTCATATTCTTGTTTAAACATGTATTTTTGGAGTAGGAGATATACTTAGGAAGTACTATTTGAATGACCTAAAATGATCTCCATGACATAATGATTGTTAAATGACATGCTTGAAATGAGAAAAGCATGATTTTATATGACATGCTTAAAATGTGAAAAGCATGATTTCAAATGACATGCTAAAAATTAAAAGCATGAATTGTTGATTGCATTTTCTTAAATGCAAAAATAATGTGTGAAAAGCAAATGAGACTCAAATGAAAATCAAAATGTCTCTCTTTCTTTACTTGTGGAACATGGCTATTATCATACGGGTATCTTACCCGGAAAAATCGAATAGGGTACAAAAAGTCACTCATGCCATGTTTTGCTTGTAAAGTTGGATATAGTTGCTCATTAAAATTGATGATTAATTACTCTATATCCTTGCTTGATTCATGACAAATGGTGAAATTGGTTTGAATTCTTTTAGGAAACCTTTGTCATTTGCTTGCCAAATACCAATTTTTTTGGATTTGAATGCAACATGTCTTACATGCAAAGCATAATAATCACACATTTTTATGAAAATAAATCTCCTTGTTCTCTCCAATTAATTGAGTTGCATAAAGTGAATTATATGATTATGCAAATGACTTGTATGCGACTATCTCTCTTTGCTACAAGTGACCCGGTTGGGGACTACTCCTTTGCCCATCTTATGACAAAAAAAGGGGAGTAGTATGTAGTTAGGAGGAGAATGCTAATTGTTAAATTGTTGTAGCATTTGCATGATTGGGGAGTTTACTTTTTGATAGGAGAGTAACTCGTTGAGGGGAGCATTTGCATTACACATACATTGCATAATGTTGTGTTTAAATTCTTATTGCAAATGCTTGTTTTATCTCACTTGATTAATCTCACATATACTTGTATTGGAAAGTATAGAAACTTTGTTTTGAAGGATTGATTGTTCTACAAGAGATTGAAGACTTGAAGATCATAACTTTTAATTATCTTTTTGTAATGTAGAAAATCCCTTTAGTTTCTATTTATGTTGTGAGGATCAATGTGAGTGGTAGTTTTGTTACGAAATAGCCAAAGGGGGAGATTGTAAGGATTCCCATTTATTAATTGGCTTATTTCGTGGACAAACCACATGTGGGGCTTGATGTAAGGGTAGCTTAGGCATTTGATGGTTGGTGATTTGCACAACCAAGGCCCTCTCAAGACCTCAAAAGAAGAAGCACCAAAGGTATATTCTAGTGCTTACTTGCTTTGAAGAGATCTAGTTGCACACACTCACAACTCATGCATATCTCTAATACTTGTATGTTGTGTGTTTTTATATGTGTGCATTCATGATTGTTGAATATCTCTTCATGCATGTTTATTTGATTGCATCTAGTTTATTGAAATGCCATGACAATTTAGGCATTAGGATGCAAAGCCATGAATTTTATTCATGCATGTTTGAATTGAGTGCATCTTGTTCTATGACAATGCCATGACATGTTAGGCATTATGATGCATTAAATTCCCACACTTGCACTTCATGTTTGTTAGTTTTAAGTGTGGTATAATTCATTTCCCGATGTTCAGAAATGTCCGCGCTTGCACGTTGGTGTGCTTGGTTTTACGCGAAGATCACCTTTAGAGAATGCCCTTGACTTCTCCTTAGGATTCACCACTTTGCACACTTGCACATTGTGCACAAAGTGGAAAAAGGGCTTTGTCGCCATTTGTTGGTGTCGCCCTTCGATGGTGTCGCCATGGCGACAGAATGACTTATACTTGAAAAACCAATCAGGTATATCGTCGCCATGAAGTGTCGCCATAACAACAAAGTGGCGACATAGAAGAAAAATATGGTGTTGTCAGGCGTAGCCATGAAATATCGCCATAGCGACAAAGTGGCAACCGTTGCCATGAAGTGTCACCATACACAACGACATAGTGGCGACAGAGAAGAAAATGAGGGTCATTTTTTCAAAACGATGTCACTTAATTTTGACACCCTATATATATGCCTCTTTGTTCTTAGGTCGTCTCAATGAGTTCAAAATCATCTCTTTAACTTGGAATATTTTTCAAGAGAGAAAATCTTTTAAAGAACTCATATTTAATTACACAAACCATTTCCATATGCATATATCATCATCTAAGTATCATCTAGGATCATCTAGTATGTGTTAATGCATGGGTCTTCTTCAACACATGTATGGTAAGTTGAACACTATTATCTTACATAATTTGTGTTCTTCCTTGTCAATTTTATCTCATTTATTACTTGTATGTGTTTAGATTAATTTCTACATACATGATTGAGATTATGTGTTGATTGGGTTATTTGTGATAGCTAGGTTTTCATGTTTATCTAACATCTATTTAATTGATCTCATTAAAATGACTGAGATTATTTTTTGATAGCTATTGTATCTAGGATTGGTTATCCTTAACATAGCTAAAGTTGTATGCCATGTCATATAGCTATTTTTATATCTAGGATCGATTTTATTGACATCATATAATCCTAGATAAGCATTTATTGTACTCTAGCATTATTTGCATATTTGAATATCATTGCATATTCACTTAGGGTTTGATCTCTTTGGAGAAGTAAGTCTTGTGTGATGACCGAGATTAGGTCGTACACCGGGATTAGGTGGTCACATGAGCAATTGGACTAGGTCCACTTTTACAGGCCTGCGGGTAGTGGTAGCGGGATATAGTCCGAGTATGGTTGAGGTCAACCTAGGATGTAAACATTATCATAATTAGTGGATTCGAGGTTCGAGTGTGGTGCACTTACCAGTCCGTGGTTTTTTCCCTATTGAGGGTTTCCACGTAAAAATCAAGTGTCGTTTATATTTCCGCACCTTTACACTTGATTTATTGTTTTGTGAATTGGGGTTATATTTGTAATATTGACTAATTCGAAAAATTTGGTAATAACGGATTAACAACCCATTCACACACCTTCTAGGTTGTATTTAAAAGACACGCACGCAAATACGGGAATTTATTATTCCTTTCAAGTAAGATTAAGTTGAAGAATGACTTATGGATTTAAGAAGAATATGAATAAAAAGTGGAATTAGGGATTTAATTTATAAAAAAGGAATGAGGATTTTTGGATTTTGAAAGATGGGTTACAGTAAGAAACCTAGATGTATCTCGGTTGTTGCGTGTTGGCGATTCATCTTTAGTTTGATGAATGCGTCTGTTGAGAGAAAAAGTGAGTTAGGGTTGCTGAATATATAGTATAAGTCGCTTAAATCACACAAATATCCTGCATGACGATCGAGGTAAATTACACAAATATCCTGCTTAATTTAAAATAAATTAAAACGCTTGTAGTTTTTACACCAAGAAAATCATGATGATTACTTATTTTGTCTGACAGCCACTTTGAAATAAAATGATGCAAAGTTCCACAGTCGAGCATTTATTACAATCCATTTACCATCTTTCAACCAAATCAAACTGCTACACGCTTTTCAAACACTTTCTAACTTTTCTTACAGTTTTTTTGCTTCCAACACAGTAATTTCTCTGTGCAACCTCTGATATTCTTCATCAAGTGATGTCTGTAGGGAAATATCGTAGTACACGCAGCGGAAGCGAGACTAAAAAATCAAGTTTAGTATATTTTAAAATTTTTCCTTTTGATGAACCTTAACCCTTTAAATTAATTAAACATACATATAATCTAACAAAAAGTAGAATACCTTTTGTCGCGTGATCCGATTGACTTACGTCGATGGTAATCCGCAAGATCTTCAATCCTAGCACGAACGTGAATCACCTAGGAGCGTGGTCTCCCTTTTCTTTGAATTGCGTACCTGAGAATGGACAAACAAACTTTCTTTTTCTTATTGTTAGTCACAAAACAACCAAAAGACTACAAAGATTATTCCGGTCACTTTTGAGTTCTCAATCTAATGATCGAAACTCGCGTGAACCTTATTTGATGTTGTACACACAAGCCTATTGATGTATAAGCAATTAGTGTACTATCAAAAGAATAATCTCTTCTCTCTTTTTGTCTTGGTCGAATTTCACACACACTAATCACTAGAGTAGGATTTATTTTCTAAGCAAAAGAAAAATTCTCAAGCCAAGCAAGTAGTAGGGTGGCCGAATTTCATCACTTCCCTTATATAGGGTGACCGAAATTCCACCCTATTTTCTTTTAGGGTTGCCGCATTCTCTAGTGTGAGAGTTTGTGGGTGACCGAAATCCTCACTCAAAGAGGATTTAGGTTTTACCAAAACTCTTACACTCTTGAGAACCCAAACCCTAATCCAACTCTATAGTGTAGTATTAATATATGACTAAATTAAAAGACTTCCTATTTGATTAAATAAATAAACTTAATTATTTATTTTCTTACCAAACAAGTCTTTTACTTTTAATATACTACTACCAATAGTATAATTCTAGGAAACATATTTCCTGATCAGAAAAAGATTTTGTTTCTTAATTAAATAATTAATTAATTAATTAATTAATTCTCATTTAATCAAACAATAAAATAAAATAATATTTTTGACTAAATAATTAGCCTTGCCGCCAACACCATATATATATGGGCTTAATATTATTTTCTTATTTTATTTAATCCATTAGACTTTAATTAAAAAGCCCACATGTGAACCAGACCCATTCTTACTAAAAGAAACAAGCTCACATGCCTTTCATTAATATATTAATATAATTGATCAGCCCATTAAATAGATAATGTGCAAATTATATTCTTAATATATTAAATGCAATTCTAGATGGACCCATAAATTGGTCAGGTAGAATATATCAAGTGATCCATGCAAGTCCGTGTGGATTGGGGATCTTGGCGGGCTATCTAAATTTAAGCTTCAATAGACATAACCTAATCACAATCAACAAATGATTCACTTAGGTCCGATCAATTAATTTTAACTCATTCCATTAAAGAGCTAAAATTGAACTCTTAAATAAAGATAGAATAAGAAGATGTTCCTCATTCATACCCTAGACAATCATGTTGGAGATAGTGTATCCTCGTGATTAATATCAGTAATCGCCAAGAGTTCATAGACCGCCTATAACTCTCCAAGTTACCATATTTACTCATATGACCACATTTTGAGCTTGGATATTTTGACTTGTCCAGAAGCCATGTTTTCAATAGTCACTATCGAAAACTCAATGTTGAGATTTAATATCCACTTACCTCAAAACATCCATATGATGATATTATACTCTCATTTAATAAATGGAGCCATGATGTCCATATCTATAAATGAAGTCCTCTATCGATTAACAAATGAATATCACCAAACTATCGAGGATAGACTATGCTATATAATCGTACTCATTGATAACTCAAATGATACCACTTGCAACCATAAGTCCATCATTTATCTCAGGATTAAGATAGACTTTCCGATTGTCCTGATAATGAAAAGACTATTATCTATTGACGGTTCTAGATAAAGCTTTTCATTGTGATCCAGTTCAATGCACCCAGTGCACTAGATTCTTTTACTCGAAGACCCTCCGATGATTTTAGACTCATCATATCTCATTTGATCCCACTCAAATGCTAGCAAAAGAATTCTACAACTTTAACAAGGTAAATGTGCCCAACCTTTAACTTAAGTTGTGAACATTATTCAAGACTAACTAAAGAATTGTATCTACCTCATACATATCCAGATGTACGTACAATTATTCTTTTCTCATAGTCTTTAGACCTTATGATTATTTACTTTGACAATTATAATATTAAACTATAAATGCTATAAGATTTGTTAAACCAGAAATCACTTTATTAATATGAAAAAAATTATCAATCACAATATTACACTCTTGCTATTGAGCATAATCCTAACAATGTCAAGGGATGGTTACTTCTTCTGCATGTTGGCGAACCATTATTACCATCCCTCCGTACACAGTTTTCAACACCATTAATTGTTTTGTTTAGAAATCTAAATTTTTTGTTTTTTGTTTTCTACAACCATTTTCTTTTCGTTTTGCCATTATTAAAAGCCTCTAATTTTAAATTTTGGAACAGGTTACTTGAGTACACTATTGACAAAAAAAAAAAGGGAGGGGGGTGGGAATAAAGTGATAAACCCAAAGTTTGCCAATGAACGAGAATTTGAAGGGTTCAGTGCCAAAAAAAAAAAAAAGGTACATGGGGCACAGTACAAATTTTGGAATAGTTTATGAGGCATTAGTGCCAATTAGACTTTCTCTTAAAGATGTAAAACTTGACTTTTCAACGATCTGAAACTTTTGAAAAAATATAAAAGAATTAAACATCAGTTAACATCTATAGTTACACAACTAAAATTGTGATCGTAAAAACTAGTTTACAAACGATAGTAACATTGTTAATAAAGTAAAAATCATCAGGGAAAACATAGCGGCTTGGATTTTGTATAGATTTTAGTAAATGATCTCGAATATATTTGGGAGATGACATGAAGCATGCATGCTAATAAATTAAACAATTTGTAACGTTACACAAATTAACATTTAAAATCAATAAGAAACTTCAATTTTTTTATAAAGATCAACATCATTGGTTAACAATCAGACAATATATTTAACAAACACAGAAGACTCTGTTTACAAAGAATCAGGTAAAAACATCAGTGGCCTATGGTAGCATTGACAACAGTGTGGTTAACCTCATCCCCCAATTTTCATCTGGTTGCATCTTCTTCATGTAGTCTTTGAAGAGGTTGAAGCCGGGTCTGGTGACCATTTGAATAACACCATTGGAAATCACGAATACTGTATCTGGATGCCTTGAGTCGCTTCAAACGGCCGTCATTAGACGCTTGATAAGCGAGGTCAATGTGTTCCTCCTCCAAAGCTTTCACTCGTTTTTCCAGATTTTTGAAAAAGAAATTGATGAACTCATTCATTTTAGTATTTTCAGCCGATTTGCATTTATTTTCATCCATTGTGCATAACCGATGGATATCGAGATTTTTAAAAATTGATATTTTTGTAAACAGTGAAAGAGAAGAGAAGAAAATGATATTATGATAAAGACAGACATTTCACACTTGTAACCCTAATTTATACATAATTTTAGTGGTAGTCGAGGATTTAAAAGGTTGCTTATTTTTAAAAAGTAATAAATGTTTTTTGAAAACTTTTGAAATAATAATTAATAAGTAATAAACGTTTTTGATAATATGTTGAGAAGAGTTTGATTTTTAATTTATCTACACGTCATTATTCTTGGCGGATTGGATCTGAACTGGGCATTAAAAAGACGGATCGGACTTGTATGCATTCGAATCTGTATACTCCAGGGAGTAGAAGAAAATTTGTGATTCATTCCGATTAAGCTTCCTTCTTAATAATCTTGAAGTTTTTCTCATATACAAGGAAATGAATCAGTTCTAAAGCCAAAGATCGTAGTTCTTGAACGAGCAATTAAAAAAAATTTTGGACCATCTTCGGGTTTAGGTATTGTTCCTCCAATGATCTTAGTACCAGGTACTTCTTGGCGAGCTCTAATATGATTGGATTTTATAAGTAAGCATCTTTTGTAAAATATAAGCAATACCAAAGCCCTAAAGAGCCCAAACCTCCATTCTCTGACCCGTTGCCCCTTGCTTGGACCTTCCTCAAAGGGGTTGTTGAGTTACAAGTGCATAATGCCCACTAGATCGTCCGTGTATTGTACCTATTGAATCTTGAAATGATAGCCATAAATTATAGTCTGTATCATGTTTAAAGTAATGCTAGACTTAACCCAACTAGTTGTGTGTCAAATGACAAATGGAAATATACATATAATTATGATTTACATCCCTCGTCACATTAGATGGATAAAATTGTCTAAGTTACAAGCACAAAAATGAGTTGGAATATGTAGCATTGTTCTTATTTATATTATGTTTTCATCACATTCAAGGATCCTTTTAAATAATTAATAAAACTTTTGAGATATATGTTAATTATTGTTTTAGTGTTCATATGTTTATTGAGGAGAGAGTACAGACTGATCCAATTCGGAGTTGTTGATGTTTATATCTCAGAAGTTATGTTAAACAAAACATTAATTAAAAATCAATACTTTTCATTACAAAACGAATAAACCGAAAAAAGATGGATTATTTTGGGAAATATTTTTTGGAAACTGTACTCCTACCATTTTTGTAATATATAAAAACTATGTTAATAGTATATTTATAATCAAATATATTCCCTACATGATTAAGAGAAATTATTAACAATTTATTTTATAAAAGAAATATAAATTTTAAATATGATATAAGGGTAGAAACATATGATTAATGAGATCTACAAATTATTATTATTATGATTAAAGACAATAAATACAGTGTTAAAAAGTGAACCGATAAAAAACCGATAATATCCGATTTTTGAAAAAGTGAACCGATTCGATAAAATTTAAAAGTGTGAACCGATTGAATCGGTTCGGTTCGGTTTTTTCGGTTCTCGGTTGAGTTATCGAGTTGAGTTAGTTTGTAATGTTTTTGGCATGCAACTTTAACGGTGAACAACCGTTCCATTGATGAAAACATGACTAAATATGTAGTACTATGAGTTTTTAGGGTTGAAACTAATAAGAATTAAATGGCATGCATTAGTAACTAATTTGTTATTGACACTACCATCAATTCTATTTGTTGCCACGATAGAGAGTTGTTGGTTTTTTGGTAGATCATACCATCAAATCTTGACACTAACATCTGATTTGAAGGCTTGTTTACAAAATCAAATGGTAGATCAATGATTTGATGATAGCTTAGGTTATGTACATTAAACAAATGTGTATTAAAAAATATTGATAACGAAATTACTGTTCAACAATATTTATGAAATATGAATTACTCTTTTTGTTTTTAACATTATTAGTTTTAGACAAAGTAGAAAAAATTTAGGGATTTTTGATTATATAAACCGGTTCTCGGTTTGGTTCATGAGTTTGAACCCTAGAACTGGAAACCGAACCGAAAATGCCAGTTTAAAAAAAAAAACAATTCAAACGATACCGGTTAACAGTGAAAAACCGAAAAAAAACCGATTGGACCAATTCGGTTCGGTTTAATAGTTTTTTTTCCCACCCCTACCCATAAGATTCTTCAAATAAGATATTTGTTAAAGTCAAATAAGCTACGTCATAAAATTGCCACATAGGTAAGCAAATAGATATTTGAAGAGTGACAGTAGAAGAGTATTTTGGTGATGCTCATGAATACTAAATTTAAAAACTCAAACATTTCTTTTTATCTCCTAAATGTAGTTATGATTTGTCAATGTTAAGGGTAATCATGTAATTTTACCATCAGCTTATAAATAAAATAGAACCCTAATCCATTTGAACGTCGTTCATCACTTTAACCAAACCTCTCTCTCTCTCTCTCTCTCTCTCTCTCTCTCTCTGTGAACGCAATAAATTGGAAATGGCAGAGGTCATTATCTATACTAGGGAACAGTTGGGACACACTATCCAACATCTTGAGGATCGTCTAGAAGCATTGGTCAGTAACCAACATCAGATATTAGATGTTGGTGATTCCAACAATTTGGGTTTGGAGATGGAACATTTGCTACGAGGTATACAACGTCTTAAGGACCGTCAAGATGAATTGTCCACCACCGTTTATCACTGCCCAGCCATTGTGAAAATCAAGTCTAAATCTTTTTCGGGTTCAGATGTTGCTGGTTCCTACCAGCTTGGTCCGGAGGACGGTTTCAAGTTGCTTAAGGATTATTTGAAGAAGATTAAACCTGATGGTAATTGGGATGATGTTTGTGGAAATTATGCAAATGAAATGTTGAATAAGTGATGACTCTTTTATAACTTGGATGGCTTTTGGTATGTTTATATGTTTTTGTATTTGTTTTTCTTTTAATAGTTTTTGTTTGTAATCACACCTTAAAGGTGTTGTTGAATTTGCGTTGACATCTCTGAAGATGTTTAGGTGTGGTTGACTGGTTGTTATATATTTCACCACTGTAATATGGTATGTTTGATCACTTTTTAAGGAACCTTTTAAGTTTTAATCAATTTCAACCTCGTTCGCACCAAAGTAATTTGTATTTCTGATTTTCTGGAGATTTCATGAGGGTTGGAGGTAATTACAGTTGACCTTAAGGAAGATAATACCATATAAAGTATACTTGAAAAGTAATGATGTTTGAACTAACAAATTTTCAGATCGTAATTCAATTGATTCGATAGATTCATTGAATAAAATTTTCAAACTGTCAACACTATATCCAATGGATTTGACTTTTGCGATTACAAAATATTTTCTTTACGACATGTTGATCGCTTTAATAAATTAATTATTAAAATGTAGGATTATAAAATATAAATACATCAATCACTTAAATATAACAGTGTGTAGATTAAATAATAACTATTATTAATGGGCAATTAATTAAAGTCTATTGGGTTATCAAAACATAAAGATTTTAATTGAGTTTAAATATTGATCATGCATTGGTAATTAATTATAGCCTATTGGGTTATCAATACCTAGATATGTTAATTGAGTTTAAATATTGATCATGCATTGGGCAATTAAGTAAAGCCTATTGGGTTATAAAAGCCTAAAGTTTTTAATGGTGTTTTAAATACTGATCATGCATTGGGCAACTAATTGAAACGTATAGGGATATCATAACCTAAATATTTTAATGGAGTCTAAATATTGATCGTGTATTTGGCCATCTATCTGCATCCCTTTATCCTTTTGTTATGTATTTAAGTAATCATTGAAAAATGCATGTAGACACAATGCATGTATATTTCTCAATTAATATGATGTTTTCAGACTATTCAATAGCAGTAGTTCATAGACTTAAGAAATGCATCATGTAATTACAACCTAAAAAAAAAAAAATAACACCTACAAAGGAAAATTTGTAATATAAAATGAAATGGCTCTTCTTCGGGACTGTACTCCATAGAGCCATGTTTTGTAATGAGGAATGACATCATATAAGGTGTGATTAAGTTCATTAACCTTTGAAGAGTTGTGATATTGTCAAAAATTAATAAGCTAGCATGTTTTCTTTTCTTTATTATTCATAACAGAACAATAGACATATCCTGCATAGTGATCTAGTTGAATAAAATAAATAATTTAACAAATAAAACCTTGATTTGAAAATATAAATAAAGATAACGTTGATTAAACAAATGAATTAATTAATTATGTTTATTGAGATGATGATTACCTATTTTTAATGACAGCCACTTTCAAATAAACTGATGCAAAGTTCAACAATGGATGGTTACTTCTTCTAAATGCCGGCAAACAATTATTACCATCCATCTGTACACAACTTTCAAAACCATTAATTATTTTTTTTTAGCAATATAAATTATCGTTTTTTGTTTTCTATGAAGCCTAGGACCCCAAATCCACCATTATCTTTCCATTTGGCCATTTTCACAACCATCTAATTAAAAAATTACACCAGTTAAATCAGTCGACATCTACAATGAAAATAAATAATATTTGTTGACCAAACAAAAACACTAAAACTTCATATATTTGTTGTAATTAAAGATCTAAAAGTTTAACATTTTAACAATCCGAAAATAGTGCAAACCCTACAAAACAATTAAATATAATTTACCTATTTTTTTTTAAATTAAAAAAAAAAAAAAAAAAAAAAGCGAAAGTAAGAAGAAGAAATCTAGGGTTTATGAATATAAACTTCGTCAATAAATAAAGTTTACCATAAACAATCACAAAAGTGGTTACAAAACATCACTGTTTAACAAGCATAAAACCCCAATATTCTACAAATACAAAAGATTTAAACATCATTTACCATCTTCCAGTCACAAAAAAAGAAAAAAGAAAAAGTGTTATCACAAAAGAAGAGTTTACAAAGGTTCACGTAATAACATCAGTGGCCGAGGGTAGCATTTACAACACTTGGGTTAACCTCATCCCAGTTTTCATCCGGTTGTATTATTTTCATGTAGTCTTTAAATATGTTAAAGCCGATCCAGTGAGCATTTGAATAATTCAGATGGCAATCACTTATTCTGTATCTGGATTCCTTGAATCGCTTCTAACGGCCGTCTTCAGACACTTGAAATTCGAGGTCAACGTTTTCCTCCTCCAAGGCTATTAGTCTTTTTTCCAGATGTGTCAAAAAACATTGGAGGACCTCATACCTTTTATTTTTTTTCACCCGATTTGGATTTTTTTGGATCCATAGAATAGAACAATGGATATCGAGATGTCAGAAAACTAATATTATGATAATGACAAACACTTGTCAAGAGAAGAGAAGAACATAATGTTGTAATAATGAAAAAGACTTGTAACCCTGATTTATACAAAATTTAAGTGGTAGTCGAGGATAAGAAAGGAAATTTATTTATTAAATATTTTTTTAAAAGCAATAAACTCTACTATGGACGAAACTGAAAATTATTTGCACATTGGACTATAAAAACATTTTATTTTTTCCGGAGGTTGAAATCAAAACAATTTAAAACTGTTTAACAATCAAACATAATAGTTAATGAACTAAAGACTAAAGTAATCTTACAACTAAGGCCTTGTTTGATTTAAGAACAAGTGTTAATTTATATAGTTAAAATTGTTTTCAGATATTAGAAAACAAGACTAGTAAAACTTTTAACAATGAAATGTTTTTCACCCTCCTAAGTGTCATCGAATTTATCGGTTGATTCATGGTTTGCCTAGACTAATTATCATCGAATATTGAAATCATAATAGTTTAAAAGTGACTTGTTTCATTTAATCCATAATAACATAAACATCAATAAATTTCAGATTTAGTCAAAATAAAAAGATGGAAATATCCCGTGATAACTATAGGATCCCTAATTTATTATTATAAAATAAGGCAGGCTTAATTTCAGTCAACTAGTGTCAACTTGTTTAGAAATGCAATGCGATTTTACATAACATTTTCTGATCATCAAAAGAAATTTTGAATGACACTAATAGAAATTGATAATTTTACAGAAAGGTTTGTGATCATGCTTTTAATTTCATTGTGACTAAAAATATATTGCCAAGGAGCCATGTTTTGTAATGAGGAAAAGCATTATTGTAACCGAACAACAAACATAATCATAGTATATAGTTTATACCATTAGCAATGACATTATATAAGGTGTGATCGAGTTCATTAACCTTTGAAGAGTTGTGATATGGTCAAAAATTAATAAGCTAGCATGTTTTCTTTTCTTTATTATTCATAACAGAACAATAGACATATCCTGCATAGTGATCTAGTTGAATAAAATAAAAAATTTAACAAAGAAAACCTTGATTTGAAAATATAAATAAAGATAACGTTGATTAAACAAATGAATTAATTAATTATGTTTGTTGAGATGATGATTACCTATTTTTAATGACATCCACTTTCAAATAAACTGATGCAAAGTTCAATAGTGGAGCAATTATTACAATCCCTTTACCCATCTTTCAACCAAATCAAACTCATACACGATTTTCAAAAACTTTCTATCTTTTCTTCCAGCTTTTCTGCATCTAGTGTAATCAATGGATGGTTACTTCTTCTAAATGCCGGCGAACAATTATTACAATCCGTATGTACACAACTTTCAAAACCATTAATTTTTTTTTTTTTAGAAATTAAAATTATCCCTTTTTTGTTATCTATGAAGCCCAGAACCCCAAATCCACCATTATCTTTCCATTTGGCCATTATCACAACCATCCGAAACTAGTGCAAACCCTAAAAAATAATTAAATAATTTACCTTTTTTGTTAAATTAAAAACAATAATTAAAAAAAAAAAGCGAAAGTAGGAAGAAGAAATCTAGGGTTTATGAATATAAACTTCGTCAATAAATAAAGAAAGTTTACCATAAACAATCACAAAAGAGGTTACAAAACATCACTGTTTAACAAGCATAAAAACCATAAATACAAAAGATTTAAACTTTATTTACCATCTTCCTGTCACTAAAAAAAGAAAGTGTAATCACAAAAACACAGTTTAAAAAGGTTCACGTAATAATATTATCGCACGAGGGTAGCATTTACAACACTTGGGTTAACCTCATCTCAGTTTTCATCCGGATGTATTGTTTTAATGTAGTCTTTAAATAGGTTGAAGCCGATCAGGTGAGCATGTGAATACATCCGTTCGCAATCATTTATACTATAACTGGATGCCTTGAATCGCTTCCACTTGAAGTCCGTAGACGCTTGATATTCTAGGCCAACGTGATCCTCCTTCAAGGCTATGAGTATTTTTTCCAGATGTGTCAAAACGCATTGGAGGACCTCATTCCTTTTATTTGTTTCACTTTTTATTTTTATTTTTTTCGATCCATAGTCTATAATAGATAGATATTGAGATGTCAGAAAACTGAAATTTCTGTAATTAACTGATACGAATCAAGGTGCATCATCGAAGGATCCATTACATGTTCCAGTTGGTCCAATTACAAGGGGCCAAGATGATCAAAGAAGCATTTAATGATGGGCTGATTTGGAGCTGCTGAAGTCCAAGTTCTGTCCATATGAAGACCAAATCCAGGCTGAACTTCATGGGCCTCTACAGAAGGAATATGAGGTTGGATCGTCTATTATAATATGTTTTCAAAAAGCCCAAGACGAGCCCTACAGATGTTATGAAGACTCCATCCACCGTACCCAAATTCGGACATCTATCTTGTTGCTCGAAGACTTGAGCTGAGGAGTCCGAATTTCAGCTTTTTCCTTTTTTTAGTTTCCAAAGAATAATGAGCTGATTTGTTTCCCAAATTAAGGGGCTGATTTGTTTCTAAATTTAGCCTTCCAAATAGGGAGCAAATCAACTAATTGCATGTTTTAATCTTTATTTTCTTTCCTGTTTGTAAGGCAATTATTGCCCAATTTAGTTTCATGATTGTAAGGCATTAATTGTCGAATATTTTAGTTCTTTTATCTTTCTTTCTAAGGTTTAGATATTTTTAGTATTTAAGGGATGCATTGATGTATTATTTGACAGATATGATTTTGAATTAAAATTGAGAGAATTTTCTCTTTGGTTCCGAAAATTGACTTATCACTCACCTTCTCTCTTGTTCTTGAGTGTGGCGTCTTTACCTTTTCTTGATACCGTTGGTTCTTATCTCATTATAGATAACGGGTCACGGTCCTATATTGTTCTTGTTACAAACTTGAATTTAGAAAACGATCCTTGCTACCATATATTGGTTCCGGGTCTCATTATTCTTGGTGAGGTTCATATCATTAACAGTGAAACAGAAGAGAAGAAAAGAATGTTATGATAATGATAGACACTTGTAACCCTAATTTATACACAATTTAAATGGTAGTCAAGGATAAAAAAAGTTTTTTATTTTTAATTTTTTTAAAATGCAATAAAATCTACTATGGACCAATATCTTTTAATATTACAATTTTGAATTTGAATCCACATTTTTTCAATTGTTGGGATCTCAATGTATTGTATACACTAGTTATTTACTTTTATTTATTTATGGTGACTTTTGGTTAAATTCATCCACCTGAAAACGTAACCAAATCAAGTGATTTGATACCTGCTTATATATTTATAAACACCTGTTCACATAGCACCTTTTGGGGTTCAATGCACCTTTTAGGGTGGACTAAAATGTACCAGGATAAGAACTGACAAAAACTAAATTGACTTTGTTCACGAATGTTTGAAAAACTTTATGCTTACAAACGCTATCGATGGATCATCAAACCGAAATTGTTACTAAGCATAAATCTTACAATGCTTTGCAATGTGTTACGCGTCCTTTGGAGATCAGCCTGGAAGAAGTAACTGAAACCCACGATAAAAATTTTTCAATACTGTTTTCTATTTTTGTTTTAACTTAATTACCAAAGAGTTTTTTACATCAATATGACATATCATTTACCACCGATCATTAACGTATACATGCTTCATGATACAAACTCATTAATGAACTAATTTTCATGTCCCAAGGGTTTATTTTTTAATTTTTTAATTATATATATATATATATATTAGCAAAATTTTATAAATAAAAGAAACAATAAAACACCGGAGCACCACAGAAAACCAGCCACAAGGGTCTTAATGTACAGATGATTAACTATGTCAAATTGTCATATTAATGCATACCCTTAATTAGTCAATTATTATTATAAATCAAAGCCCTATACCATTTTGTTCTCACTTCTCATTCTGACTTTTTTGCTATTCTCTTCCAAACTACTTTTTGGAGATAAGGATGAACATGATCCCTGTCCCAAAAAAGCAAAAGTAACCGCTCCATCTTCCCCAAATGAAGATAGTAGTGGAGTAACTCTCCAGAAAATCCGACTTATGGAGGAAAGGGTTGTCAAATTGGAGGAAGATAGCAATGTTGTCGTAGATGAAGTAACTAGGAGATTGTCCAGATCTTCAGAATCGTACCTTTGTACGGTCCAGCTAGGATTTGATTGCGGTCATAGGGTTGGCTTCGAACTCATGAGGGATTATGCGAAGAAGATTTTCCTAGAAGGAGAATGGGATAATGTTGATCCCATTAAAGCCAGAGGTGCACTGGACTGATTGTTCACGTAGTTGCAATATTTCCTCTTTTCCTTTGTTTGTTATTACGCACTTTAACTGCCATTTTATGTACCTGCTTTTATGTAATCAGTTCTTTAATGGTGTGAATTCTATATTTTGGTTTAAGTTTAAATTCGTTTGTTCACAGCTCTAATGTTCATTAGTGATGTTGATCTATATTATCCATTTTCCTTGTTTTCCTTTTTAGTTTAAATTTGCTTGTTCAAATTGGCAAGAATATAAAAAATAAGAAATGTAGATATAATCATCTCCACTACAACTATTTAAAGTTATATTTATATTCATTTTTTGTCCAAACTCCATATTATCTAAAAAAATAAAACGTTAATGCACAATGCATGGTCATCTTGTTTACAATGTCCATGGTAAGTAATGTGAGATAGTTAGTTACTCTTTGTTTTAATATTTTTTGAAATTTGTAAATCATTAAGAAGAACATAAAGATTTATTAATCATGATACGAGTTTAGTGATTGAAACGTTATAACGGTTTTTTAGACATTAGTGGTTTAAACTTCCAAAAATAAGTTAACATAAAGATTTATACTTGTGAAATGAGTTTCGTAATTGAAAAGTCACAATAAATGTTTTCTATCCACCCATTAACAACCTTCCCATTTCCATTAAGAAGAACATAAAGATTTATTAATCGTGATACGAGTTTAGTGATTGAAACATTATAACTTTTTCTAGAGTCTTCCCATTCTCATTAATAAGAAATAATACGGTTTCCCATATTTAAATAATTTTTTGTTATTAGTGAACCGGTTGAACTCTAAAAAAGTCTAATCAATTACGTCTACTTACTTGTTATCACATTTTTATGTGAGTAATAAGTATTTTGAATTTATTATCTCTATAAAGGAGTGGGATCCAGAACTTTCTTCATCTTTGTCTTTTCAAAAAAAAAAAAAAAAACTTTCTTCATCTTGTTAATCACTATGGATCTCTCTAAACAGTCATTGAAATCTTTAGGAAAATCAAGAAATAAATCAACTTCTTCTAAAGCCACAACAAACCCATCAATTTCGTCTTCTTCACAGAAACCATACCCTTCGGCTTCCTCCTCTGAGAAAACAACTGATGAGTCTACTCTACTTAAGGATAGAGAGTTGGATCTACTCATTGAACTGAGTACCCGTGTGGAATTATTGGAGGCCACTAACTCCTTCCTTCGTACAAGTATTTCTATTGACAGTTATTGGAAGAGGTTTCGGACCAGTGGCTTTCACATTCGAGACGTGCTAAACCACTTTGAGAATGGTCGTCGTGATGGATTCAATCTCTTCAGAAAATACATGAAGACTATTCAACCACATGGGCATTGGGATGAGATTAAAAGGACACAAGCAAGGGATGGGTCGGTCCGGTGACTGATATTTTCTGTTTGTTCTATTTTTTCTTGATTTATATCTTTCAATGTTTTTCCTTATTTTTGTTATAATCACAAATTTTGTTATCGTTATTTCTGGAATCACAGACAGATGTATGTGAATGGTATGCTTGTTATGTGTTACTATTTTATAAAAAATAGACCTGTTATTTCTTGTTTAAAACAAGAATTACAATTAGCAATCAATTATTTTTGTGCCATTACTATATTTAGCTGTGACTCTGTTTATCATATACTTATTGTTGTATAAAATTAGTTACATATCTATTAATAAAACTACCTTGAGAATAAAAAATGATCAACAGTAAATTGTATAACAATCATTTGAAGCAATGAGCATATGATTATCCTTTTTCTATGGATTTAATCATATTAAAAGTGAAGCCTGAATACAATTTCACAACGATGTAACTTCCATTAAAATCATGCATGCATTACACGTTCTGTTACTGTCACTAACATTAGTACAATTATAAACAATACAGCTGATGAAACACCAACGGGCTGCTCTCCGTTCCGTGTTCCTGTTGACAAGAAATTCCGTGAATTTCTCCTCTATCCTTTTGGCACCATTTCTTGCATGAATGAAAATTAAATGATATAGTGTCATCATTCTTAAGCCAATTTGAATGGACTCCAAATTGGGCTTTATTCCATGGAAACATGTTTCCAGCTTCTGTTAGGATTATGCTCAATAGCAAGAGTGTAATATTGTTTTTGACAATCTTTTCATATTAATAAAGTGATTTCTGATTTAAACAAATCTTATAGCATTTATAGATTGAATATTATAATTGTCAAAAGTAAATAATCATAAGGTCAAAAGACTATGAGAAAAGAAGAATTGTTCGTACATCTGGATATGTATGAGGGAGACACAATTCTTTAGTTAGTCTTGAATAATGTTCACAACTTAAGGTAAAGGTTGGGCACCTTTATCTTGTTAAAGTTGTAGATTTTTTTACTAGCATTTGAGTGGGATCAAATGTGTTATGATGGGTCTAAATCATCAAAGTGGCTTTGAGTAAAAGAATCTAGTGCACTGGGTGCATTGAACTGGATTACAATGAAATACTTTATCTAGAACCGTCAGTAGATAAAAGTCTTTTCATTATGAGGACAATCGGAGAGTCTATCTTAATCCTGAGATAAATGATGGACTTATGGTTGTAAGTGTTATCATTTGAGTTATCAATGAGTACAATTATATAACATAGTCTATCCTCGATAGTTTGGTGGTATTCATTTGTTAATCGATAGAGGACTTCATTTATAGATATGGACATTGTGCCTCCATTTAAACAATGAGAGTATAATATCATCATATGGATGTTTTGAGGTAATTGGATATTAAATCTCAACTTTGAGTTTTCGATGGTGTCTATTGAAAACATGGCTTCTGGACAAGTCAAAATATCCAAAGTTCAAAATGTGGTCATATGAGTAAATATGATAACTTGGAAAGCTATATGCGGTCTATGAGCTCTTGGCGATTACTGATATTATTCACGAGGATTCACCATCTCCAATAAGATTGTCTAGGGTATGAATGATAAACATTTACTTGTTCTATCTTTATTTAAGAGTGCAATTTTAGTTCTTTAGTGGAATGAACTAAAATTAATAGATCGAACCTAAGTGAATCATTTGTTGATTGTGATTGGGTTATGTCTATTGAAGCTTAAATTAGATAGCCCGCCAAGATCCCCAATCCACACGGATTTACATGGATCACTTGATATATTCTACCAGACTAATTTATGGGTCCATCTAAAATTGTATTAAGGCATGTGGACTTGTTTCTTTTAGTAAGAATGTGTTTAGTTCATATGTGGGCCTTTTAATTAAGGTCCAATGGTTTTAATAGAATGAGAAAATAATATATAGCCCATGTATGTATATATGGGCAGCAGGGCTTGTATAAAAGTCTAATATATTATTTTATTTTATTATTTGATTAAATGGAAATTAATTGATTGATTGATTAATTATTTAATTAAGAATCAAAATATTTTTCTGACTAGGAAATATGTTTCTTAGTAGTATACTATTGTGATAATATAATGAGAATAAAAGACTTTATTTGATAAGAAGATAAATAAAAGGATTTTATTTATCTAGTCAAATTAGGAAGTTTTTGATATAGTTACAAATACACTAAAGAGTTGGGTTAGGGTTTGAATTCTAAAAGATTGATAAGATTCCTTTGTGGAAACACAAATCCTCTTTTGTAGAGGATTTCAGTCACCTTATCAAAATAGACTATAGAATTCGGCCAACCCTAATTGTGATAGGGAAGGAATTCGGTCACCCTATATATGGGTAGTGATAGAATTCGGCCAACCCTAATGCAAGGCTTGAGAGTTATTTCTTTTGCTTGAGAAAAATTGAATCCAACTCTGGACAATAGTGTGATATTTTCGGCCAAGAGGAATAGAGAGAAAAGATTGTTCTTATTTTGATAGTGCACTAGTAACTTTTACATCAAAAGGTTTTGTGCACAATTTTGAATAAGGTTCATGCGAGTTTCAATCTAACGATTGTGAATTCAAAAGTGACCGGAACATTCTTTGTAATCTCTTGGAATTTATTGTGACTAATGAAAAAGAAAAATGTTTTGTTATCCATCCTCAGGTACACAATTCAAAGAGAAGGGAGACTATGCTCCTAGGTGATTCATGTTCGTGATTGGATTGGAAGATCTTGCGGAATACCATTGATGCAACGTCAATCGGATCACGCAACAAAGGTATGATATCTTTTAAATATATATGTTTGATTAATCAAAGGGTTAAGGTTCAAATTATGGAAAAATTTTAAGCTATACTAAAACCTTTTTTTTAGTCTTGCTTCCGCTGCGTGCACGTGTTTTTCCCTACAGCTTCTACATCTTTGCATTTAACACTTTGATTTCTTCCACATCTCTACTGATTTCTTCAGTCCTTTGCCAAGTTTGAAAAACTGTTGGATCTGGCTTCCATCAATTAAAAAACTTGCATCGTTTACTTTCACAAATATAAAACAACTTACCTTGATTATTTTCCATTTCAGAGATTTTCAATGCAGCCATTCTCCCACATTCACAGTATTTGTTTCTGAATGTAATTATTCCACCATTGGTGTTTCTTGATGTGCTTGAACTTCCTTCCATAGTGGGATGATGTATTTGTAGAAGAAAAATTTTTATCAATGCATGTCATAAAAGATATGAACAGTTATTTACAGGTGTGTGTCTGTAAAGCAAAACGAAAGAAAGATTAAAAACTGTGCATCTGTGTTGAGAGAGGTTTTTTTTATAAAGTAAAATATTTCCATTGGGTTTTCAACGGTTTCATTTAGGGACACAAAAGTAATTTCATTTGTTTTTTTTAAACCTATCACTAATTGCCCAATGCATGATTATCGGTTAGCGTGAAAGACATGAGTTGGTGGAAAATAATCAATTGGAAAATAATCATAATTATCTGTTTTAGTTGGGTTTAGGAACTGAACATGCATTGGGTAATTGCTTTGGCGTGATTGTATAAACAAATTAAATAACAGACCAATCCCCTATACAAATATGTCATAATTCGATTTTAAAGTAACACCAGGATCCAGCAAGTCAGCAACCAATAAAATTTTCAATAAACATAAACAGATAGAGTCCATTTGTATCGGTAACAGTGTATCGGTAACATATATACAATAACTAATTTCCCAATGCATGATCATCTACCTGATAACAGTGTATCGGTAATAAATACTCTGTTATGCCCGTAATTGGTCAATTAGTTATCCCTTCGTTGCCTACTTCTCGCTTCCAACGCCAATGATAAAGTAAACCTTAAATCGATTTACATTGGAAATAGGTCATGGGTGTAAACTAGTTTTCTCTATAAATGTGGGTTGCCAATTCACTAGGTTAACGACTCCACCTAAATTATTTTTTATTATTTGAAATTTCTCTCTAATCTACATAATGGACTGCCAATACTCATCACCTACCTCTGCTGACAAAACCGAAAAGTACTCTTCTTTCAATCAAGAAACAAAAAAGCCATCATCATCCACTACCGAGGAAACAACCACTATGTCTCATCTAGTTGCCGAAGATGTTTTCGCTGAACTCATTCAAATTAATTGCCGTGTCCAAGTCATAGAGGAAAAATACAAGGTCCTGAATGAAAGGATGTCCACGGACACCTCTTGGAAGATTTTTCAGACTTCAGAATTACATATTCGAGATATCCAACATCATTATAGCGCAGGTCATAGGGCTGGTTTCAAGCTCTTCCAAGATTATATGATGATGGTTCAGCCAAATGGAGCATGGGAAAAGCTAGTCCACTGCAAACTCAATCTATTTTGGACAATGGCGTCTGATTTGTATTATTGATCGCTTTCTAAAGTGTGATTGTTTTTAAACGTACCAATGAATATTAACTGTGTTTCTTATTTCCAATTTCATGAATTCTATTGTAATGCGTGACTGGTAACCAACGACTCATTTTTAAATTTTGTTATCAGACGTTACATAAAACTATTTTGTTATGGTCACGCATTTTACAGTGTGATTATTTGTTACATATGCTACAAACTATTGACTTGTGTTTGTGTTCGTTGTGTGGTTATGGACTATGCAAAGATTGTTTTTTCCGAAGTAAAATAGGAGAATATTCATCCCAATGGATCAAAGACTATCAAGCCTAGCTGATTTTTTTTTTCTATTTTGGTTTAACATGGCATAATTACCAAAGAAAATTTCACATTAATATGCCACATCATTTACCAACAATCAAAACTATTGTTTTATGGTCACACATTTTACCGTGTAATTATATGTTACATATAATACAAACTATTGACTTGTGTTTGTGTTTGTTGTTCGGTTTTGGAATATGCAAAGATAGGGACATCTAGCATTACTCTTTTGGAAACCTATAAGTCCGTTAAATTACTTCAAAACTATTTCAATTGAGCATAACAACTAAACAACATCAAGAGAAGTGTACAACATTTTAAAGGTGTATGGCGGATATAAGGTGTTCGTAGAAAGGAAAGATGGTTGGCATCTCTCCTTTCTACAGGAACGGGAACACCTTTCGAGCCAACGATGTGAAAGCTGGTTCAAGATCAAGACCCTGTTATGAAAATCATCTTCCCATAATCGGTATACGACATAGGCGATTTATAAACATTTTTGTTATTGTAGGTCATGAAGATGGATTCGAAGCTTTCGGAGACTATGTAAAGATTGTTTATCGGGACACGAAATTGGATGATTATCGGTTAGCGTGAAAGACAAGAGTTGGTGGAAAATAATCAATTTGAAAATAATCATAATTATATGCAAAAGTCCATAAAATCCGCAAAAGTCATCCACTTAAAAAAAGTTATTAAAAGTCTTTCGAAATCCTAATTGAATACACCCCTCTTCGTATATACAATCACTATTGTAAACCATTAATGACAAATCTTATTTGTGTTATTTTCTTTGTTATGGGCAATCTTGTAAGTATAACTTTTTGAGTTATTAAGAAGCGCGAAAGGTCTTTTTGGGTTATAAGTTTATCACGGTTAATTGGAACCCTGGAAAAAAAAAAAAAAAAAAACTTCATCTTGTTCATGGCAGTCAACATATTCTTCATCCTCGCAAATCTTGTGAAAGGTCTCAGGGCTTAAGAAATTTGATGCTGTTTAGATTTTCACTCTGAAGAGGAGAGTAAATATTTAATTATTCATACTAAAGATTACATTTAGGGTTTAATATTTGTCCTAATAAAAATAAAAAAAACAAATCGTTGGTGTTAATTGTCGATTTATTACCCAAAATTTATTTATGCCGTGTTACATATGTGTGTTGTTTGTTTCTTTTTTATTTTGTTGTATTATTATATGATGCTTGTTTAAGTCAACAATCAACATTGAGCTAGGAGTTTAAATTTGTGTTTTATAGGGATTTCTTAATCATTATAATGCCACGACGTAAGAGAGTGCTTGAAACCACCGTTGAAGCTTCACACAGAGAAGTTTAGGATGAAGAGCATGGTGAAGGATTGTATAATGAAGATAGTCCGGGTGGGTATCGTCTCGCGTGTTACGGAATCAAGTCATGGAAGCCTTTGCGAACTCGTGATATTACAAAGAATCATCTCCATGTGGATCATGAATTGCACATAATGCTAAGGGTAAGTTCCTTTGATTAGATTAAAAAAAAAAAATTATATAGGGAAAGATGTGATTTGACAAAATTTCTCATGATCAGTACATTTCAATTTTTCATTTCAAAAGCAACTATTACTATTGGAAATTAACAAGAATTTCCATGTTCAGTTAATGTTGTTTTGTGATATTTATACTGTTTGAATGACGATCATACAATCATTAATTATATTGTATTATATTTGAATGCCATAAGTATTTTTTTGTGATCTGTCTACTGTGAGTGACGATCATATAGTCATTTTTTTGTTTCTGTACGATAACTAGATTGCTATATGTATTTTTGTTGTGCTTGAAAAAACCATTGTACGATAACGAGTATACTGGTTTGTCGGTAGGTTTTCAATTGATTTTTTCATTGACACACAACCTCATGACAAGGAAATAAGGGGCTACGGAAATCGTTCATTTTGCGAATCCTGGTACAAAGAATTGCCTGACCCTGTGAAGAAGAAGGTTTCTGAAGCTGGTATTGGCGAGTTTATGAAGGTTTTGGGAAAGGATTTATCAACCAGAAAGCGAACAATTATCATGGGCCTAGCCGATTGGTGGTGGGATACCACACATACCTTCCACTTCGATGAAATTTGGGAGATGACGTTGACCCCGATAGATTTCAGTGCAATTACGGGTATACCAGTTTGTGGAAAGCCTCTTGAGTACGACATTAACGCTTACAAGAAGAGAAATGAGCTCATCAAGTGGTTTAGAGAGCCGATGGTGAATATTGCAAATAAAAGGGTTACTTTTTCAGAGCTATCTAAACCAGGATGTTGCAAGATTAACAAGGGTGTTCATAATTGCATTACTTTGCAGCACTTTATTGTGCGACAAAGCTAGGGCAGCCTATCTGTACTATATGCCCAACCTGAAGGACTTGTCCTCAATAAGTTTGTACAATTGGGGTGGGGCTGGCCTTTCAACTTTGTACAGAAACATGGATGCTGTTGTGAGAGGGAATCACAGTACTGGTGGTTTTCATCGGGCTTGGGAGGTAATAATTTCTATGTATTGTATTTTACATTTTGGTGATTACATCATGGTTCTTTATCCTCTTTATATTCTTTCTAGTTGTGTTGGCTGCTATATATGCATGTGTGGGCTTGTGAGTATATCAAGCCAATTGCAGACTCAGTGAAATGCTTAAGAGATGATAAAACTTACCCTCGGGCCTTGAGATGGGGTAGAGGGAAGAAAATAAATACGTTGATATAAGGGATAGTTTGAGGAACCTGAAAGTGAAGGATGTAAGCAAAGCATTGAACACCGTTGGAATTATCTCTAAATCTTAATTTATTATTCATAACTGTTTACCTGTTGTGCACTGATTAATATTGTTAAAATTTTGTTTTGTTTCAGGTAAATATGCACCCATGGGGTAAGGCTGATAAACAATTACCTCCTTATGTATGGCAATCATTCCAGGCCACCAAGTGTAGAATATTGTTAGATGGGCCATGCAGGTACGCATGGTACTTGAGAGAGCGAGCGAGTGTTCAAAGCTTGGGATTGACTTCACCCCGTGTACCCAAAGTCCCACCAGCATTTATGCTAGGGGACTACCCAATTACTGCTGATGAGGCCAAGGCATGGATGAGGGGTTTGGATGCTTTTGATTTCTTGGAGCCAAACGTTGATGGTGCAGGAAACTATAGGGACTTCGTAAAGCGACACATAAAGTTCAAGCATTACCCTATTGATGAGGTTAGTTTAACATGTAATGTATACCCTCTAATTGTCCATGCTTCTATGTTTTTGATATTGTTGTAGTTTTATCTGACTAGGATGTGTTGGATCCCAAATTGATCGGCCGTTTTGAGTTACCGCCTTGGTAACTCCCCCTCATGGAATGCAAAGACTCCAACTTCACATGCGTGCTAATGTAAATATCGAGGGATAACCTCTACACAAAGGTGCCTGCACCCTATCGATATGTGAGTAGTTTAGTTTTTGTGTGTCTTGTGAAGCATGAATCCACATTTGTCTAGGTAGTTCTTTATATAGCATTACTGTTGGCCTTATTGGTGCACGTTGACCAAGTTAATGGGCTACTATCTATGATATCTGGGATGATCAATTTGCTCATTAAGGGACAATATGATCAAGTCGTGAAGATCGAACGAACTGGTGGTGTGGTACGTTCAGTTGTTAGTTTTTTTAGTTAAGTTAATTTACGACTTGAATTCATCTTGTTATTCGAATAAGTTTGTTGGTATTGTTTACAGAACAAAGGTGGGGAGACTTCGAACAAACTAGTAGATGAAACAGGTGGAACGTTTGAGTCCTCATCAAAGTCAGATCCTTCTGATAGGGTTAGCGAGGGCAGCGGTTTTGGTTATTTGAAAAGTGATGATGACACTGATATTGGAGTACGACAACAACACGGGTCCCCTTTTGAAGGGATTCTAAATGAATGGAATGATAATTCCTCTCTCGCTAAGGAAGGTATACAGACCTCAGGATTGATGTCTGATGATACAAGTTTTACATTACAGGGTTTTGTGGACTCAATGTGAGAGGAAGATTCAAGTCAATCGTGGAATGGAAATTTGACTGGAAACAACAGCCAGAGTGAAACAGTTGAAGGTGTGTTTTGTTTTACACCACCAAGAGGACCAAAAAAAAAAAAGACACAGGAAAGGAAAACCAGTGAGACTGTTTTATACTGCTTGAAAAATCTTGCTCTCGTTTTCCCACCCATATATATAATTCTTTTGTACACTAAAAGAGTCTCCCTAGATTTCATTTTTCCAAATAATTTGGCACCTAAGAATGTTCTGTGTAGTTGTTGATATATTATTTTTCTTATGAAGTAATGAGGAATTGTTGAACTTAGAAATTGGATTGATATATTGTTTCCAATCTGAGTAATTCCCCTAACACGATATGTAATGTTGCTATATTACAATATAATTATGTAGGCAAAGATGCTGCTGTGGAGGAACAGCAGACTGAGGGTACAACAGATGTCAATTTGATGACACAAGCAGAAGACGTGACTGGAGACTTAGAAAAAGCTCTTCAAAAAGCTGTTGATGCCCCTATGTTGCATTTAGCTCCTCTTCCAGTTGGTGCATTAGACGAGAAGCTGAAGAAAGCCCCCAACATAAAGAATACCAGAGGTACAAAGAGAGCTCAAACAAATGCTACGAATCTAGGTCAACCACCAAGGAAGTCAAGTAGACTTCAAGCAAAGTGATGTGAACAAACTTAGTTTTTTTTTTTTTTTCCTTTTTTTTTTATCTGATCGTGATTTATTATGTTAAGAACTGATGTTGCATAATATTTAAATGTTTAAAATACCTTTAGTGATTCTTCTTTTTGTTTATGTCATAATAAACATTAACATAGTCTGGTGTTCATTATGACATCAACCTTGTTTATATATATAGACACGACAAATATTGATCACACTCTTATACTTTACAGCACAGTATGACTTTGCCTGTCTATTGTTTTGTAATTTAGATCACCCAAATATTTATGTGATTACTTTCAATAATCGAGAAAAACAATATCGTTTAATCGATCATTAATATAAGCCTTGAATTTATTTATTTATCTTTTCAAAGAAGTGGAGCGTTAGTGGAAAGACAACTATCACTTAATTAATTTTCTTAATTGTGTACATTAAGAAAAATGATGGCCATGCATTGGGCAAGTTTCTGTTTATAGGGGTAACATGTGATAAACCCTTGTTTGCATAGAATTAAAAAAAAAAAAAAAAAAAAAAAAAAAAAAAAAAAACCTTTCCCTAGGAACACTTAATTGATCACTAATAAAAGCCTTCAATTATTTTATTTATCTTCTCAAAGAAGTGGAGCGTTAGTGGAAACTGGAAAGACATCTATCACTTAATTAATTTTCTTAGTTGTGGAAGTTTGACTTATGATGACCATCCAAAAAAAATTCAAAAACCTTTCCCTAGGAAAACGCGCCATAAATTAAAACAAGATTAATTATATGTTTTCTTTGGTACTGCTATCTAGATGTTACCAACAACATTACCAGATATTTATGTGATAGAGAGGAGAGAGAGTTGGTTACTTTTTTTTTTTTCATTTTTAAATTCTTAATTTTTATACACCATTGGATTGAAATCTAAAGACTGAAATTGTCCCAGTATCCTTACTGTTAATGGCAACTTAGGCAAACCCATGTTTTCTTTTAGGAAAAAAAACACTATAGAAGAATTAAAAGACAAAGTCCTTCCATATACAAAACACTTGCAAAAATTACAAACCCTAACTGTTGTTTCTTCACCGCTCGTTTGTGTCTTCATCTTTCTCATTGCTGTCAAAGCGTCGTCTGCACTTCACAACCCACGCAGATACGGTCATCTCACATTCTCTTGTCAACTATCTTCTGCACTATATGTGTTTGTCTCATTTTTTGAAATCAATTCATTGGGCATGGAAGTTTTCAAAAGAAATCAGATGACCTTGGCAAGCAAGTGTAGGTTGTATTAGTTCCTCTGATTTCTTTCGAAAGACTTCCATGCCCAATTTTTCTTTAAATGTCTTTCTTCTTTGCACTGTTAGTCTTAAGTGGCTTTGCATTATATGTTTTTGTTGTTAGGTTTATGGTGATTTTGGTAAAAGGTTTTACACTTAATGTTTGTTCAATGATTTTGCAATATACAGGTTTGCAGTGATAAATTCTGTTTTTGTATTGGTTTTTCACTCTGTTTGTTGTAGTTGCAATTAACCCGAAATCGATCTATTGTTTCTTTTCCTTAATCGGTCTTAATTGTATGTTGATGTCTCTTATTCTTTAACCGTTACTATTTACTCGTTGGCATGTCGTGTTTGGTTATAGGCTTTGCACTCTGTTTGTATCTTGATAGGTTTGCAGTGATAATTGATGTTTAAGCGTAATGGTTTTGGATTCTGTTTGTTGAAGTTGCAATTAACCAGAAATTGATCCTTTGAACTTTTCCTCTCTTGTTCTTAACTGTTTGTTGATATCTCTTATTCTTTAACTGTTACCTATTAACCAAATGAATATCATTATAGCTTATATTAGTGTTTTGTAGAGATTTCATATTTAATATAATGAAAAAACATGGAAAGAAAAAACATAAAGGGATCACAAAATAGCAGGACGACGGGCTGCCTGAGGTGGAAGTTATAGGTGGGTTGCGGCCGGCAAAATACGGAATCAAGGCATGGAAACCGTGTGGAACTCGGAATATTACAAAGAATTATCTCCATGTGGATAAGAACGATCACATTTTGGTCAATGTACACAAGTCTATTCTTTATTTACCGTTCTTACATGTCGCGATTAATATAAGCCTTATACTATAAGAATAGGTGTTCAAGTAATTTTCTCTTTATATTTGTAATCATGATTTTGTAAATGCAGTCTCTTCATGATAAAATAAGGGGATGCGGAAGCCGGTCTTTTTGCAAATCATGGTATGATGAATTGCCCGCTACCGTGAAGGAGAAGGTTTCAGACACTGGCTTCGGTGAATTTATCAATGTTTTGGGGGATGAATTCTATAGTAGAAAGAGAACAGTATTGAGGGCAGTGGCAGACCGTTGGTGGGATACGACCCACACATTTCACTTTGATGAATTTGGGGAGTTGACGATGACACTATCGGATTTCAACTCAATTACAGGCTTATCGGTTTCTAAAAAGCCACTGGAGTACGACATGGATGCTCATAAGAAGAGAGATGAGTTGATTTGGTGGTTTGGAGAGCCTATAGTCGATATCGCCAAGAAGAGGGTTACTTTTGGAGAGCTTTATGGAGCATATAAAGGATTCGGGGGGAATAAAATGCGGTCCAAAAATGTTGAAAGATTAACTAGGGTATTCATACTTGCATTTAGGGATGGGCATTTCCCCATGAGGCCCCATCCCTCACGGGTCCCGATGGGGTTTTGGGGGCAAATTTTACCCCCAAATGGATTTTTGGAGTGGGGGTGGGGGCAAACTTTGCCCCCAAACATATTTTGGGGGAAGTGGTGGGGGTACCTCCCCCCAAACCCAAAACCCCATTGGGCCCCCCAAAATAATATATATATATATATATTTATTTATTTATTTATTTATTTATTTATTTTTATTTATATATAAAAATTTTAACAATTAAATTTTTTTATAAATTATAATATTAAATTATTAAAATTAACATGACTACATGGGTTACTGACTCACTAGTTAGTGGTTAGTAGTACCATTAAATTTAAACTCAATTCATTAACCCTAGTAAATGACAAGAACAGATTGTATTATGCAATTATTTTGTATTGTATTTTGGATTGATAAGAACAGATTGTATTATGCAATTATTTTGTATTGTATTTTGGATTGATAAGAACAAATTGTATTTTGTATTGTATTTTTATTATGTTTTTATTACTTTTCGGATTGAAAATTTAAAATTTAGAATTGAAAAGGAAATGAAATGGGGGAAATGGGTTTTGGGGGTGGGGGAACCTCCCCCCAAAATGTCCCCCCTACTGGTCCCCCCAAATGGATTTTGGGGGAGGTGGTGGGGGGAGGTTTGAGGAATAGGGGTGGGGGTAGGGGTACCCTCCCTCGCCCCATTGGGCACCCACGCCCATCCCTACTTGCATTGCTTTGCAGCACATTATTGTGCGATAAAGCTAGGGTAGCATACATGTATTACATGCCAAACTTAAAAGACTTGTCCTCCATTGCTTTGTACAATTGGGGTGGGGCTGGCCTTTCTCGTTTGTACAAAAACATGGATGCTTTGGTTCGAGGGAATCAAAGCACTGGTGGTTATTGGAGGGCTTGGGAGGTGATGATTAGTAATTATAATTTAAGATTAACAGGTATTAAACAATGTTTGTTTATGGTATTTTAACGGTTAACACATTGTTTTGTGGTGGCTGTCACACATGTGTGGGCTTACGAGTACATATAACCTATTGCAAAATGTGTGAACCGCTTGGGAAATGGAAGGATTTATCCTGCAGCAATGGCATATGGTACATTCAGTAAGAAAGTTAATTACATTCATCTAAAGGGTACATTAAGGAAGCTAAGAGGGAAGGATGTAAGCAATGCTTTAAACAATAATGGGATTCTCCCTACCTTTTAGTTTCATATTTATCAAAGAACTCCTAGTTTGCTGCCAGATATATCTCCATAATTTTGATTCCCTTAAGGTAAACATGCATCCGTGGGGAAAGTCAGAGGACCTATTGCTGACTTATGTACAACAATCTTCTCAGTCCACAAAGAGTAGGATTCTTTTATATGGTCCATGCGGGTACGCATGGTGTTAGGATTATGCTCAATATCAAGAGTGTAATATTGTAATTGACAATCTTATCATATTAATAAAGTGATTTCTGTTTATTTAACAAAATCTTATAGCATTTATAATTATAATTGTCAAGGTAAATAATCATAAGGTCAAAAGACTATGAGAAAAGAAGAATTGTACGTATATTTGGATATGTATGAGGTAGACACAATTCTATAGTTAGTCTTGAATAATGTTCACAACTTAAGTTAAAGGTTGGGCACCTTTATCTTGTTAAAGTTGTAGATTCTTTTGCTAGCATTTGAGTGGGATCAAATGTGTTATGATGGGTCTAAATCATCAAAGTGGCTTTAAGTAAAAGAATCTAGTGCACTAGGTGCATTGAACTAGATCACAATGAAATATTTTATTTAGAACCGTCAATAGATAAAAGGCTTTTCATTATGAGGACAATCGGAGAGTCTATCGTAATCCTGAGATATAAATGATGGACTTATGGTTGCAAGTGTTATCATTTGAGTTATCAATGAGTACGATTATATAGCATAGTCTATCCTCGACAGTTTGGTGATATTCATTTGTTAATCAATAGAGGACTTCATTTATAGATATGGACATCGTGGCTCTATTTATACAATGAGAGTATAATATCATCATATGGATGTTTTGAGGTAATTGGATATAAAATCTCAATGTTGAGTTTTCGATAGTGACTATTGAAAGCATGGCTTTTGGACAAGTCAAAATATTCAAAGTTCAAAATGTGGTCATATGAGTAAATATGGTAACTTAGAGAGCTATAGGCGGTCTATGAGCTCTTGGCGATTACTGATATTATTTACGAGAATTCACTATCTCCAATAAGATTGTCTAGGGTATGAATGGGAATCATTTACTTGTTCCATCTTTATTTAAGAGTGCAATTTTAGTTCTTTAGTGGAATGAACTAAAATTAATAGATTGAACCTAAGTGAATCATTTGTTGATTGTGATTGAGTTATGTCTATTGGAGCTTAAATTTAGATAGGCCCGCCAAGATCCCCAATCCACACGGACTTGCATGAATCACTTGATATATTCTACCGGACTAATTATGGGTCCATCTAGAATTGTATTAAGGCATGTGGACTTGTTTCTTTTAGTAAGAATGGGTCTAGTTCACATGTGAGCTTTTTATTAAGGTCCAATTGATTAAATGAAATAAGAAAATAATATATGGGTCATATATATATGTATGGGTGGCAAGGCTTGCATAAAAGTCGAATATATTATTTTGTTTCATTATTTGATTAAATGGAAATTAATTAATTGATTAATTAATTATTTAATTAAAAATCAAAAAAAATTTCTGACTAGGAAATATGTTTCTTAGTAGTTTACTATTGTGGTAGTATAAATAAAATAAAAGACTTTATTTGGTAAGTAGATAAATAAGAGATTTATTTATCTAGTCAAATTAGGAAGTTTTTTATATAGTTACAAATACACTAAAGAGTTGGACTAGGGTTTGTATATAATATATATGCATGCGGAATATATAGATAATATATGCATGAATGTATGCGGAAATATATATACATATATGCATGCGGAAGTATATATACATATATGCATGCGAAATATATAGAATAGATATACATATATGCATGCGGAATGGAAATATATATATGCATGAATGCATGCAGAGATATATATAAAGTTGGATTCAAGCATATATATATATATTCTTTGTATATTTTCGTAAACCCTAATGTCTTGGACTTGAGAGTTTTTTCATTTGCTAGAGAAAAATAGAATCCAACTCTTAGACTAGTGTTTCGACCAAGAGGAAAAGAGAGAAAATTTTGTTTTTATTTCGATAGTGCACTAGTAACTTTTATATCAAAAGGTTTTGTGCACAATTTCGAATAAGGTTTACGCGAGTTTCGATCTAACGATTGTGAATTCAAAAGTGACCGGAACATTCTTTGTAGCCTCTTGGAATTTATTGTGACTAACGAAAAATAAAAAGTTTTGTTATCCATCCTCAGGTACACAATTCAAAGAGAAGGGAGACCACGCTCCTAGGTGATTCACGTTCATGATTGGATTGGAAGATCTTGCAGATTACCATTGATGTAACGTCAATCGGATCACGCGACAAATGAACGATATCTTTATTATATGTTAATTAATTAAAGGGTTAAGGTTCATCTTTAAAAAAAGAAATTTTTTTGAAATATACTAAACCTATTTAAGTCTCGCTTCCGCTGCGTGCACTTGATTTTTTCCCTACAATTGGTATCAGAACCTTGGTTGTACCCTTTAATTAATTAATATATACGTACGTGAATCTATTTCTTTTTATTGTGATTATGCATGTTTTAGAAAGAGATGGCACTCTAGGTATTAGCATATATAATTACATTGGAATGTATGGATTTATATATGTTACTATAAAGTGAATTGTTGTTGCTCGATTTTGGTCCTAGAATTTCAATGTATTTTTTGTTTCGGAATTGTAACAAGAAGGGTGGTCTATTATCACCATAATTCCTTCTTGGTAGTTGCTAAGTTTTTATTTTTTATTTTTATTGTAATAAATTAGTGCAGTTTTTATTGTATTAAAAAATATTGCAGTTTTTTTTTTATTTTTAGTGCAGTTTTTGGTTGTATTAAAATACTGCAGTGATTAAAAAAAAAAAAAATACTGCAGTAATTTTATTGTTAAATATACTGCTGTAATATATTTAAGTATCGAAGATTCAAAGTTTTGAAGAATTGGATGCAACCGGAACGAGTATGGGACGATGCACACCATAGCTACATGCATGCGTGCAAGTTTGCACGCAGCTATGCATGTGAAGCTATGGGCTGCGCACGGCAGCCCTTTGTGTGGTTTTGGGGTGCGCACACCCATATGAGGCAGCCAAAGGGTGCGCGAGTGGACGATAGCCGCTTGAAGACTTGTTCGCCAAGAAAGGAGTGTAAGGTTCCCATTTGTTGATTGGCTTATTTCGTAGACAAACCACATATTGGGGTTCTTTGTAAGGGTAGCCTATGTATCGGGTTTATTGTTCGAAGCCCTTTGAAGACCTCGTGTTTATAAGCACCGAAGGTATATTTCTTTGTGCTTACTTGTCTTGAAGAGATAGTTGCACACACTCACAACTCATGCATATGTTTAATACTTGTATGTTGTGTGTCTTACTTTTGTGCATTAATGTTCATTAACATCTCTTCTTGCATGTTAGTTTGATTGCATCTTGCATGTCCAATTGCATTGTCATGCATAGACTTAGGATTGCATTTTTGCATTGGGCGCTCCCAAAAGCGCTCTACAGAAGCGCTGTACGAACAGCGCCCATTGAGCGCTGTTCAGACCTGATCGATTTAATTCGGTCGCTGTTGGGTCTCTGTACAGGCGCTGTACAAAGCGCTCTACGTACAGCGCCACTCTGTTTTCCCGTGAGAACAGAGTAGGGGCGCTGTACAAGCGCTGTACAAGAGGCGCTCTACGTACAGCGCCCAAGGCAATATTGAGGCAAACTTATCAAAACGACCACACTTTGTTTTGGCCTCCTATATATATGCCACTTTGACTTTAGGTCAATGAGAAGAGTTCATATTCAGATTCCATACTTAGGATATTTTTCAAAGAGAAGAAAAATTCCAAAGAACTCATTTTTAGTTTACTCAAACACTTTTCCATGATCATCAATCATCATCTAGCATCATCCTTGATCATCTAGATGACATCTTGCATGGATTCTTCATCATACTTTGCTTGGTAAGCTTTTCACTAATATCTTACATATTTTGTGTTTCTCTTAACAAGCAATCTCATTTAATTACTTGTATATTATTTTATATACTTTGAATACAAGTTTGAGATTAGTATGATGTATGTTTGAGAAGTTGTATTGTGATAGCTAATTAGGTTTTATGCTCAATCTTGATTAGCTAAACTATTTGATTTGACATGTCATTTAGTTTTGATATCTATGATTGCTCTAATTGCATATTAATCATCTTAGATAAGCATATAGGGTTTCCCTTGCTCTATGTTGCATTTTGGATATTCATATATTCACTTAGGGTTGTTATTCTCTTCATAGAGAAAGTAAGTCTTGTGTGTAGCATCCGGGATTAGGTTGCTTAGATCGCAAGCAAATTGGACTAGGTTCACTCATACCGGGATTAGGTAGGTGTGTGATTACTTCCGGGATTAGGTTGTAATCGTTTTACACATTTAGTGGATTCGATGTTCGAGTGTGGCTTACTTACTAGCCCGTGGTTTTTCCCGTGAGGGTTTCCACGTAAAAATCAAGTCTTATTTAATTTCCGCATTTTATACTTGATTTGTTGCTTTATCTAGTTAGGGGTAAATTCGTAATTTTGACTTATACGAAAAATTGGGTAAAAAACTTAAAATCTATTCACCCCCCCCCCCCCCCCCATAGATAGTTTTATACACACCATGCTATAATTTGTTTCAATTGGTATCAGAGCGGGTTCCTAGACATACATAGGTGATCCTTGCTTATTTTGGTGTGTTTTGCATTTTGTGTGATTTTTTATCATTCATACATTTGCATTCATTTCATTCATTCAGAAACACTATAAGTGGAAACGGTGGAAATGGTGGTGGCCACGAAGGTGCTTCTAGCACAAGGCCTCCACTTCTTACCGGTTTAAATTATTCCCAATGGAAAGGGAAGATGGAATCCTACATATGCCAAATTAATGACCGTGCATGGATGGCGGTGGAAGACGGATATGATCTACCCAAGATGACTCCCGGTGGTAGAGGAGAAGAAGTTTTGAAGCCTAAGGCGCAATGGAAAGCGCAAGAGTTTGAGGCTTCAAAGTGGAATAGGAAGGCTATGCCTGCCATCATGGGTGCAATGGATGAGAATTAGTACAAGCTTATTCAGAATACTCAGATTGCAAAAGTGGCATGGGACATCCTTCAAGTTGCACATGAGGGAACCGAGGTGGTGAAGGAGTCCAAGCTTCAAGTCCTCCAAACTCAATTTGAGCTACTTAGGATGGGAGAGGATGAATGCTTCAATGACTTCGAAATCAAATTGATGGACATTGTAAATCAAAGCCATCAACTCGGAGACCCGTATTCGGATAGGAGAGTCAAGCAAAAAATTATGAGATCTCTCCCCGATCGGTTTGAATCAAAGGTGACGGCTATAGAAGAAAATAGTGGCTACATGGATATGAAGCCAAGTGAGGTGATTGGACGTCTCCTTGCATATGAGTCTAGGAAGGCTCCTAGCACCACTACTCCTCCTAAAAAGTCTAAAGGAATAGCTTTGAAAGCATCTAAGGATGCAAATGAGGCAAAGCATGACTCGGATGAAGACCTTGCCTTATTCGTGAAAAGGTTTAATAAGGTTATAGGGTTTAAGAAGAAGAAGGGATTTGGGTCAAGAGGACAAGACTTGAAGAAAAAAGGTTCCTTCAAGAAGTTTAAGCCTAGACAAGAGAGGACTGAAAGGAAAGGGGTCCGATGCTTTGAATGTGGTGGGATTGGTCACTTTGCCCCCGAATGTGCTAATCACAATGAAAAGAAGAAGGACAAAGTGATGGCCGCCACTTGGAGTGGGAGTAGTGATGGCTCCAATGAGGAAGATGAGTCTTCAAGTGAAGAAGATCTCATGGCTAACTTCCTAGCTTTTGCCTCATCTCACAAGAGCAAAAGTGCTAGTGAGATAGAGGAAATGAGTCAAGAGGAAATTGACTCTAGTGAAGAAGAAAGTGACTCCTCTTCTAATTCCATAAAGAAATTTGTGGAGCAAAAGGTGCTTGCTAAATACCATGTCGAGTTCAATGATTTAGCAATTAATAGCACAAGAAAGATTGAGAGGTTGAGAGAAGAGAACCTTGAACTTTCGGCTCACAATGACCACTTAAGTGAACAAGTGGAAAGATTGAAGAGGAGAGAGGATAAGTTAATTGAGGAGTTAGACTTATCCAAGAGAAGTGAAGAAGGCTTGAAGAGAGAACTTGTAGAAGTTAAAGGGTGCTTGGCTAGGATAGGTTCTAGCACCAAGAAGCTTGATCATTTACTTGGTGTTGGAAAGAGTCCAAGTGACAAGAGAGGTCTCGGGTTTGAAGATGATATGGAGACTTCCACTTCCAAGAAGACCATTTTTGTTAAGAGTTTGGGGAGTAAAGAAGCTTCATTGGTGCAAGCTCCTAGGAAGAAATTAGAAGTAGGATAATGCTCAAATGCACAAGTGAAGATAGGGCCAAGAAGGCAACCTCAAGCTCAACCCCCTAGGGTCCCTCAAGCCAACATTCCTCCACAAATGGCTCACAAAGGAAAGAGACCTATCATGCAACCTCAAGCTTAGAAGCAACCTAGACCGGTTCAACAACGAAGATGGATTGAACCCACTCATGCACAAAGACGAGGTATGATTCCTTTTTTCATCCCTATTTGTCACTTTTGTGGTTGTGATGGTCATATTAGACCAAATTGCTTTCAATATATTAAAATGTGTAGAACATGAATCATGATAGAAAAGAGAAAGAATAGAGCCAAGATGCATGTTCCTAGGAATAAAAATATTGATTTGCATGATCCTAGGAATAGTAGAGCACATGTACCAAAGACCACTAAGAAAGCTAAAATTGTTGCTAAGTGGATTAGAAAGAATGAAAATGTTTGCCATGTTGCACAAATAGCTTTGAAGGCAAATTCTTCTAATTTTTGGTATTTGGATAGTGGGTGCTCTAGGCACATGACGGGAAACAAGAGTTTCTTCGAGACTCTTGTTATGGAGGAAGGTGGAAATGTCACTTTTGGTGATGGATCCAAAAGAAATGTTGTAGGGAAAGGAACCATTTCCGTTCCCGGATTACCCTCCTTATCCAATGCTTTATTTGTTGATAGCTTGAAAGCCAATTTAATAAGCATTTCACATCTTAGTGATGAAGGATATTCCGTCTTGTTTTCTAAAGATTATTGCTCTATCCTAAAACCCGATGGACAAACCTTGTTGAAGGGCATGAGATCTAGCGACAATTGTTATTGTCTTCAAGCTAGTATTGTATCTAATCATGTGTCCATGGATGAGCAAATTGAGTTGTGGCATGAAAGACTTGGCCATATGAACTTTAGGGATCTACGGACCCTTGGAAAGTTCAATTGTGTGTGTGGCCTCCCTAAGCTTGGGAAGAAAGCCAATGGTGTTTGTGGACCTTGCCAACAAGGAAAGCAAACTAAAAGCATGCACAAAAAGGGTAAGTATCTCACCACCAAGGAGCCTCTTGAGCTTCTCCACATGGACCTCATGGGTCCCATGCAAACCGAAAGTTTGGGTGGAAAGAGATACATTTTTGTTTGTGTTGATGATTTCTCTAGGTTCACATGGACATATTTTCTTAGAGAAAAATCCGAAACTTTTGATAAGTTTAAAATGCTTTGTAATAAAATACAAAATGAGATGAATTCTAATATTAAAAGCATAAAACGGATTAGAAGTGACCATGGGAGGGAATTTGAGAATGCCTCATTTGAAAGCTATTGTAATAGCTTAGGCATCTCCCATGAGTTCTCGGCTCCTAGGACATCTCAACAAAATGGAGTTGTTGAGAGGAAGAATAGGGTCCTTCAAGAGATGGCCCGTGTGATGTTGCTTAGCAACAATGTCCCTAGGAACCTATGGGCCGAAGCCGTCAATACAGATTGCTATATAGGGAATCGTGTTTTCCTAAGGCCCGGTACTAGAAATACCTCCTATGAGTTATGGAAAGGCAAGAGGCCAAATGTTAGCTACTTCCACACTTTTGGAAGCAAATGCTACATTTTGAATGACCGTGATCAACTTGGCAAATTCGATGCTAAGAGTGATGAGGGTATTTTTATTGGCTATGCCTTGAATAGTAGAGCCTATAGAGTTTTCAATTTAAAAACTCTAAGTGTTATGGAATCATCCAATGTCGTATTTGATGATACTAGGCTCAAGTCAAATGATCATGAGGAGGAGGTTATTTTTAGTGATGTTTCTCCTTTGGAGAAGGTTGTGGTGACTCCCAATGTTGGGACATCTAATGAAAATGATGAAGTCACACAACCCACTACTAGAGTCCCTCTCTTGGACTCTAATGAACCTGTTCCATGGGTTAGAAGACTCCATAACAAAGAGGATGTTATTGGAGATGTAAATGAGGGTGTTAGGACTAGACGTCAACTTGCTAATCTTATTAGCTACACATGCTACACCTCTCAAATTGAACCCAAAAAGGTTGAAGAAGCCTTAAATGATGAATTTTGGGTTCTTGCCATGCAAGAAGAGCTAAACCAATTCGAAAGAAATGAGGTTTGGACTCTAGTTCCTAGGCCTAAGACCACTAATGTCATAGGCACTAAATGGATATTTAGGAACAAATCCGATGAGGATGGCAACATAATGCGGAACAAGGCTAGACTTGTAGCACAAGGGTACTCTCAAATTGAGGGTATCGACTTTGAGGAGACATTTTCTCCCGTTGCCGGTTTAGAGTCCATTAGGCTTCTCTTGTCCATTTCTTGTGTGCACAAGTTCAAATTGCACCAAATGGATGTCAAGAGTGCCTTCCTCAATGGCTTCTTGCAAGAGGAAGTGTTTGTTGAACAACCCAAGGGGTTTATGGATGCACACCACCCCAACCATGTCTATCGCCTCAAGAAGGCACTATATGGGTTGAAACAAGCACCGAGGGCTTGGTATGGGCGCCTCACTCAATTTCTTGTTGACAATGACTACACAAGAGGTAGTGTTGACAAGACCTTGTTCATCAAGAGAAACAAAGATGAGTTATTTATAGCTTAAATTTATGTTGATGACATTGTATTTAGCTCCACCAACAACACCAAGGTCCAACAATTTGTTGATGTCATGTCTCATGAATTTGAGATGAGTCTTGTTGGTGAGCTTAGTTACTTCCTAGGTTTTCAAATTAGGCAATTAGATGATGGGATTTTCATAACCCAAGCCAAATATGCCAAAAACCTAGTGAAGAAGTTTGGTTTAGAGAATGCCAAACATTGTAATACACCAATGAGTACCACTTTGAAGCTAAGCAAGGATGCTAGTGGTAAAAGTATGGAACAAACGTTATATCGTGGCATGATAGGTAGCTTGCTCTATTTGACGCAAGTAGGCCCGATATCTCCTTTAGTGTGGGTATGTGTGCTAGGTACCAAGCGGATCCTAAGGAGTCCCATCTCTCTTCCGTAAAGAGAATCATTCGCTATGTGAATGGGACATCCAACTATGAGATTTGGTACTCTTTTGACACTAATGCTAGTCTTGTAGGCTTTAGTGATGCGGATTGGGCAGGAAATTGCGATGGTAGGAAGAGCACATCGGGCGGTTGCTTCTTTCTAGGCAACAACTTGGTGTCTTGGTTTTGCAAGAAGCAAAACTCTATTTCCTTGTCCACGGCCGAGGCCGAGTACATAGCCGCGGGGAATGGATGCACACAACTCCTATGGATGAAGCAAATGCTAGTAGACTACGGATTCAACCAAGGTACTCTCACTCTCTTTTGTGATAACATGAGTGCTATTAATATTTCCAAGAATCCGGTACAACATTCTAGAACTAAGCATATTGACATCCGCCATCACTTCATTAGAGAGCTTGTTGAAAATAAATGCATAGTACTTGAACATGTAGGTACTAATGATCAACTTGCGGACTTATTTACTAAACCCTTAGATGCTACTCGATTAAAAACTCTTAGTAGATCTATTGGGATATGTCTTGTGGAGTGATGTTCTATGATTGACCCCATATGGGGAACTCAAGCAAAGAGAGCTATTTTTGCATTCTTGTCACTTGCAAAAAATTTGAAATAACTTATGCCTCTTCTTTTAATTGGTTGAGTAAGCTTGGTTGCACATATGTATATATGTTTTCAATTCAATAAGTGTGAACCTTGCTTGTTTACAATCCATGTCATATTTATGTTCAAACATGCATTTTTGGACTAGGAGATGTATATAGGAAGTATGATTTGAATGACCTATGATTATCTCCATGACATGATGATTCTTTAATAACATGCTAATGTCAAATGAAAAAGCATGAAATTCATATCACATGCTCACATGAAAAGCATGAATTGATGATTGCATATTCTTAAAATGCAAAACCTTGTGTGAAAGCTTATGAGACTCAAAATGAATAAAGGATCTTGTATCCGTTCAAAGGAATTTACATTCCAAATGTCTCTCTTTCTTTATTGGTTGAACATGGCTACTATCATACGAATATCTTATCCGGAAAAATCAAAAAGGGTGCAAAGTCGCTCATGCCATGTTTCACTTATAAAGTTGGATATAGTTTCTCTTAAATTGAAATCAATATATTCTATATCCTTGCTTTACTCATGACTTTGGTGAAATTGGTTTGAATTCCTTTTAGAAACCTTTGTCATTTGCTTTGCCAAATACCATTGTATTTTGGACTTGAATGCTACATGTCTTGTATGCAAAGCATGTTTGATTCACACATTTTTCTTTCAAATAAATCTCCTTGTTTCTCTCCAATTATTTGAGATGCATAAAGTGACTTATATTAATTATGCAAATCTTGCATGCTACTATCTCTCGTTGCTATGAGTGACCCGGTTGGGGACTACTCATTTGCCTATATCATGACAAAAAGGGGGAGTAGTATATGGTAAAGGGAGTTGCTTATTGGGGAGAACATTCATTGAGGGGGAGTAACCCGTTAAGGGGGAGCATTGCATACACATACATTTCATAATGTTGTGCCTAATCTTTTAAAATACAAATGCTTGTTTTTGTTCTCACTTGATTCATCTCACTTTTTACTTGTATTGGAAATGTTAGAAACTTTCTTTTCAGGGATTGATTATTCTACAAGAGATTGAAGACTTGAAGTTTATTTTCTTATCTCTTTGTATTGTAGAAAATCTATATTATCCCGTTGTTTCTAGTTTAATGTGAGGAATCAATGTGAGTGGTGGTTTTGTCACGAAATAGCCAAAGGGGGAGATTGTAAGGTTCCCATTTGTTGATTGGCTTATTTCGTGGACAAACCACATATTGGGGTTCTTAGTAATGGTAGCCTAGGTATCGGGTTTATTGTTCGAAGCCCTTTGAAGACCTCGTGTTGATAAGCACCGAAGGTATATTTCTTTGTGCTTACTTGTCTTGAAGAGATAGTTGCACACACTCACAACTCATGCATATGTTTAATACTTGTATGTTGTGTGTCTTACTTTTGTGCATTAATGTTCATTAACATCTCTTCTTGCATGTTAGTTTGATTGCATCTTGCATGTCCAATTGCATTGTCATGCTTAGACTTAAGATTGCATTTTTGCATTGGGCGATCCCAAAAGCGCTCTACAGAAGCGCTGTACGAACAGCGCCCATTGAGCGCTGTTCAGACCTGATCGATTTAATTCGGTCGCTGTTGGGTCGCTGTACAGGCGCTGTACAAAGCGCTCTACGTACAGTGCCACTCTATTTTCCCGTGAGAACAGAGTAGGGGCGCTGTACAAGCGCTGTACAAGAGGCGCTCTACGTACAGCGCCCAAGGCAATATTGAGACAAACTTATCAAAACGACCACACTTTGTTTTGGCCTCCTATATATATGCCACTTTGACTTTAGGTCAATGAGAAGAGTTCATATTCAGATTCCATACTTAGGATATTTTTCAAAGAGAAGAAAAATTCCAAAGAACTCATTTTTAGTTTACTCAAACACTTTTCCATGATCATCAATCATCATCTAGCATCATCCTTGATCATCTAGATGACATCTTGCATGGATTCTTCATCATACTTTGCTTGGTAAGCTTTTCACTAATATCTTACATATTTTGTGTTTCTCTTAACAAGCAATCTCATTTAATTACTTGTATGTTATTTTATATACTTTGAATACAAGTTTGAGATTAGTATGATGTATGTTTGAGAAGTTGTATTGTGATAGCTAATTAGGTTTTGTGCTCAATCTTGATTAGCTAAACTATTTGATTTGACATGTCATTTAGTTTTGATATCTAGGATTGCTCTAATTGCATATTAATCATCTTAGATAAGCATATAGGGTTTCCCTTGCTCTATGTTGCATTTTGGATATTCATATATTCACTTAGGGTTGTTATTTTCTTCATAGAGAAAGTAAGTCTTGTGTGTAGCATCCGGGATTAGGTTGCTTAGATCGCAAGCAAATTGGACTAGGTTCACTCATACCGGGATTAGGTAGGTGTGTGATTACTTCCGGGATTAGGTTGTAATCGTTTTACACATTTAGTGGATTCGAGGTTCGAGTGTGGCTTACTTACTAGCCCGTGGTTTTTCCCGTGAGGGTTTCCACGTAAAAATCAAGTCTTATTTAATTTCCACATTTTATACTTGATTTGTTGCTTTATCTAGTTAGGGGTAAATTCGTAATTTTGACTTATACGAAAAATTGGGTAAAAAGCTTAAAATCTATTCACCCCCCTCTAGATAATTTTATACACACCGTGCTATAATTTGTTTCAAGGAGTTTTATTGTATTCCAAACAAATGTAATTTACTTGCTTTTCTAGGATGGACCAAAATTGTGGCTATTTATTTTTGCGTAAATATTACAATATTTGTTATTGTATGATAACATGTCATATAGAATAGGAGTGCCACTCATATATCTCTTTTGGTATAAACATGCATTGAATGATTTAGGTATCTAATTGGCATCTAGATAACATGGTAAATCATTCTATGGAATTTAATCACATGCCTTAAATAATTGAGTGGGAGAAGGTGTTTTAGCAACACCTACAGCCGCCGAGGTTAGTTGAGCTTTATGTTTTATGGTAATCCCCCCAAGGGGCGTCCATGAATGGAATTTAGCAATATACTTCCTTATAAGGATAGACTAGACAATTGACTCAAACGAGATCTACTCCCAAAGGAGGGATTTTCGTGAGAGAAAATATTGAGGGTCGATATCTTGGTAACACACTCAATGTAATTTTATTGATATCCTCCCAAGAGTTCTTGTCAATAAAATTGAAAGGCTAAAATTGAAAACGTTAGTTGTTATGTTAACAATTAGGTGGGACCTAGTCTAACTAGTAAATGGTGCGAACTCCTAAAGGAGGCGTAACATTTATGAGTGTTGGATCACCGTTGAATTTTTACGATTGAATTATTCATTAATTCAAGATAAATATTCAAAAGTGCTTTATCATGATTTTTTACTCATATATATATTTTTGTTTTTATTCAGAAATCATGATCCCATCCCTAATCAACATCTTAAAAGATAATACTTTAACTGGAGATAATTATGTCACATGGAAAAGAAAAATTGGGTTGTTGTTGCAAGCTGAAAAACATAAGTTTGTTCTGTCTGCTCCTAAACCACCTGCTCCTACTTATGAATCCCAGATTCATATGGTTGGTAAAGTTGCTATTGTTAAGACCTGTCAGAAGGTCAAGAAACAACAGAAGAAAAACCAACTTGGGCCTACCAAGAAGGAGACCAAGAAAGTAACCAAGATCAAAGGGAAGTGCTTCCTTTGTGGTGAAAAGGGACATTGGAAAAGAAATTGCCCAAAGTCCCAGAACAAGAAGGAACAAGGTAATATTAATTATCTTGAAACATGTTTTCTGGCAGATTCTACAGATTCTTGGATCATAGACTCTGGAGCCACAAATCATGTTTGTTATTCCTTAAAGGGGTTTCAGGAAAGGAGAAAGCTGAATAAGAATGAAATCAATTTGCGTTTGGGTAACGGAACGTTAGTGTCTGTGAGTGCAGTGGGAGATATTAGAGTTAATCTAGATTCTAGTAGGCATTTAGATTTGATAGACGTTTATTATGTACCTCAATTCAAGATAAATTTAATTTCAGTTTCTTGTTTAAATAAATTTGGATATTCGGTTACTTTTAATAAAAATTTTATTATTAGTAAGAATGACAAAATTATTTGCAAAGGTATATTGGAAAATGGTCTATTCTATTTACATAGAAATATCTCTCACTTATTAGACACAGAATTAACACAACCTAATCATAAAAGAATAAAATTATCAAAAGATGAAACCTACCTATGGCATTTGCGCCTAGGTCATATTAACCTTAATAGGATTAAAAGATTGGTTAATGATGGACCTTTAAGTGACTTAAAGGTTAATGATCTACCAACTTGTGAATCCTGTTTGGAAGGTAAAATGACCAAAAGGTCGTTTTCGACCAAAGGCACAAGAGCCACTGAATGTTTAGGATTAATAAACACTGATGTATGTGGTCCTATGAGCATTCAAGCTAGAGGTGGATATGAGTACTTCATCACTTTCACAGATGATTACTCGAGATTTGGTTATGTGTATCTCATGAGACATAAGTCGGATGCTTTTGACATGTTCAAAGCATTTAAAGCTGAAGTGGAAAATCAACTAGAGAAACATATAAAAATCTTAGATCTGATCGTGGTGGAGAATATCTATCCGGTGAGTTTCAGCAATATCTTATTGATAATAGAATTATTTCTTAGTTTTCTGCACCAAGTACACCTCAACAAAATGGGGTGGCAGAAAGGAGAAATATAACTCTTTTAGACATGGTTAGGTCTATGTTGAGTTATTCAACACTTCCTATTTCTTTTTGGGGATATGCTTTACAAACTGCAATATACATTCTAAACGATGTACCATCTAAGTCAGTTCCTCAAACACCGCATGAGTTGTGGATTGGGCGAAAGCCTAGTTTACAACACTTAAGGATATTTGGTTGTCCTGTGCATATGTTAAAAGGAAAGACAGAAAAGATGGAGTCTCGTTCGGAAACATGCATATTCGTTGGGTATCCAAAAGAAACTAATGGATATTATTTCTATAGTCCTTCAGATCTTAAAGTATTTGTTTCAACAAATGCTAAATTTCTGGAAAATGACTATATGAATGATTTTATACCTAGAAGTAGAATTGTCCTGAATGAGATGTCAGGAGATACAATTCCACAAGAGGTTACACAACCTAGCCCAATTGTAAGTTCTGTACCATCACAAAATCAACAACCTACCATTCCTCGTCGTAATGGGAGGGTTAGAAGTCAACCCGAGAGATACATCGATCTGGGAGAATCAGTGGAGAATCTCCCGGATGACGATGATCCCTACATATATAAGGAAGCAATGGAGGATGTTGATTGTCGCCATTGGCAAAAGGCAATGCAATCTGAGATTGAATCCATGTTCAACAACAAAGTCTGGTCTCTTGTAGACTTGCCTAAAGGGATAAAACCCATTGGTTGCAAGTGGGTATACAAGAGAAAAAGAGGTATGGATGGAAAGGTGGAAACCTTTAAAGCTAGACTAGTAGCTAAAGGTTACACACAGAAAGAAGGTATCGATTACGAGGAAACCTTCTCTCCTGTGGCCATGCTTAAATCCATTAGGATACTCTTATCCATTGCAGCATCTCTAGATCTAGAGATTTGGCAAATGGACGTTAAGACAGCTTTCCTTAATGGAAGTCTTGACGAAAGCATCTATATGATGCAACCAGAAGGATTCATTGAAAAAGGCCAAGTAGAAAAGGTATGCAAGTTGCAAAAATCCATTTATGGATTAAAGCAAGCATCCAGATCCTGGAACATAAGGTTCAATCAAGCAGTTAAAGGTTTTGGATTTATTCAGAACCTTGACGAACCTTGTGTTTCTAAAAGGATTAAAGGCGATAAGATGGTTTTCCTCATTCTTTATGTTGATGATATACTACTCATCGGAAACAATGTAGGTGTATTGACATCAGTAAAAGAATGGATAGCAAAACAATTTGATATGAATGACTTATGAGAAGCAAGTTATATTCTTGGTATCCAAGTAATAAGGGATAGAAAGAATAGAACGATTGCATTATCCCAAGCTTCATACATAGATAAAATCTTGTCTAGGTTTTCCATGTAAGATTCCAAGAAAGGTATGTTACCTTTCAAACATGGAATCAAACTTTCTAAGGAACAAGTTCCTAAGAATGAGCATGAAGAGCAATTCATGAGTAGGATTCCATATGCCTCGGCAGTAGGAAGTCTCATGTATGCAATGATCTACACTAGACTAGAAATTTGTTTTGCTGTGGGCATAGTTATTAGGTTTCAATCAAAACCTGGGCCTGATCACTGGACGGCAGTCAAGCATATTTTCAAGTATCTCAGGAGAACGAGAGATAATATGCTTGTATACTCAGGAGGGGATTTAATTCCCATTGGGTATACAGATTCTGATTTCCAGTCAGATTCTGACTCTAGAAAATCCACATCAGGATCTGTGTTTACTCTTGGAGGAGGAGCAGTCATATGGTGGAGTATCAAGCAATCTTGTATTGCTGATTCCACCATGGAAGCTGAGTATGTTGCTGCATGCAAAGCTGCCAAAGAGGCTGTTTGGCTCCGCCAATTCCTGATTGACTTGGAAGTGGTTCCCAGTGTGGATAAGCAGATCACTATCTACTGTGACAACAGTGGAGCAGTGGCTAATTTGAGAGAACCAAGAAGTCATAAGAGAGGAAAACACATTGAAAGGAAGTATCATCTTCTTAGGGAGATTGTGCATAGGGGTGACGTGATGATTACCAAAATCGCGTCAGCAGAAAATCTAGCGGATCTTTTCACAAATGCTCTACCACAGAAGAGTTTTGATAGGCACCTAGAGAACATGGGAATGAGAGATATGACACATTTGCTATAGAGCAAGTGGGAGATTGTTAGGATTATGCTCAATAGCAAGAGTGTAATATTGTAATTGACAATCTTATCATATTAATAAAGTGATTTCTGTTTATTTAACAAAATCTTATAGCATTTATAATTATAATTGTCAAGGTAAATAATCATAAGGTCAAAAGACTATGAGAAAAGAAGAATTGTTCATACATCTGGATATGTATGAGGTAGACACAATTCTTTAGTTAGTCTTGAATAATGTTCACAACTTAAGTTAAAGGTTGGGCACCTTTATCTTGTTAAAGTTATAGATTCTTTTGCTAGCATTTGAGTGGGATCAAATGTGTTATGATGGGTCTAAATCATCAAAGTGGCTTTGAGTAAAAGAATCTAGTGCACTAGGTGCACTGAACTGGATCACAATAAAATACTTTATCTAGAACCGTCAATAGATAAAAGTCTTTTCATTATGAGGACAATCGGATAGTCTATCTTAATCCTGAGATAAATGATGGACTTATGGTTGCAAGTGGTATCATTTGAGTTATCAATGAGTACGATTATATAGCCTAGTTTATCCTCGATAGTTTGATGATATTCATTTGTTAATCAATAGAGGATTTCATTTATAGATATGGACATCGTGGCTCTATTTATACAATGAGAGTATAATATCATCATATGGATGTTTTGAGGTAATTGGATATAAAATCTCAACGTTGAGTTTTCGATAGTGACTATTGAAAGCATGGCTTCTGGACAAGTCAAAATATCCAAAGTTCAAAATGTGGTCATATGAGTAAATATGGTAACTTGGAGAGCTATAGGCGGTCTATGAGCTCTTGGCGATTACTGATATTATTCATGAGAATTCACTATCTCCAATAAGATTGTCTAGGGTATGAATAAGAATGACTTACTTGTTCCATCTTTATTTAAGAGTACAATTTTAGTTCTGTTAACCGAAAATTTAGGCAATTAATTCAAAAAAGAGCTTCTCCCACCAGAGGACCGAACCGCTGCATTGCCTACCACGGTGGCACTCCCAGTCAGTCCGACCCACTTGTTAGGAACCAGGGCCCGGCCCTCTTTCAACCGCGCCCTCGCTCGACCCAGAACTGGCCTTCCTCCAGCAAGAGTGCTTGTGAGGAAATGGTACTTAACCCACTGGGGAGCCCGCCTCGCAAGCTGCGATCCACCCGGGTCCAGCTCCCGCCCCATCGTCCAATAAGAAGAACCACTTCTTCCAGCAGCGGATCCGCTCCAGTAGCCAGCCTCGCTGCAGAGAGCTCTACCTTACCCTCACGAACTTACTGGCACCTCCTGCTCTATAAAGGCCGACGCCAGCCCTTGCCTCCAGCTCACATGGGATAAAGAGGGTGTTGGGAACACCTGCAAGACACCAGTGTCACCTCATTAATAAGGAGCAGTAAGCACGACTGAGGAAAGGCAGCAGCTGACGGACGAGATCGCTTGCTAGCCACGCTACGTCAACGGCTGGATGACCTTCTATCTCAGCCCTAATTGAAGGTCAACTATCTCTTACACGCAATAGGATGCTGGTTTCCTCAGCAAAATACTTGCAGAAACGCAGCGAGCATGAAGAAGGAAATGGTGGAAGAAAGCACTTGACAGGGTGCAGCGGGACAGGCGCTGACACTGTCCCCTGCCAGGCCAGATCCTTGATAACGACTTCCCACCACCACGAAGACCCCTTGCGACCAATCAAAACTCATGGAAACGCCACCTTTTCACCACCTCAGCCCTACAGAAGCTTTGATATGGACCTGAGGCCTAGGTGGAGCTATCGAAACCCTCCAAGGCGTGTGTTAACCTCGATCCTGCCCTAAATCAGTGGCTGGGATCAATCCTGCCAATTGCACCCTGGGAACTAGGGCCCCCACCTACCAAAACTGATGCTCCCGCCAACGTAAAGCCATCATGATGCAATCCTGATCCTTGATTCCTTGTGACCGCCGTTATGAATAGGAGGGAACTGTGGAGATTTAACTGGGGATTCCCGCCTAAACAGAAGACCTCCACTTACCCCTACCAGAGACACTATAAATACCCCTACATCCCACAGAGGAAGGGGTTGGCCCTTAAAAACAAAAACCTCCTACTTGGCCTAGTCAAAGCTCATATGTGTGTTCTACTTCGCTACTACCCCGCCTAGTCAAAGCTCCTATGTGTGTTCTACTTGGCTACTACCCCGCCTAGTCAAAGCGCCTATGAGTGTGTGTCCTACTTGGCTACTATCTCGCCTAGACAAAGCTCTCATGTGTAACCTATCGAGTCATTTCCCTGTTTAGATTGAACTCTTGCATGCTATATCCCCATCCCGCTAGCAAGCTCTTTGTAATAGCCGGATGTTGTGTGTGGATTGATGTATGATGTACTCCGCTGTTAAATAATAAAAGGCCCACCTTTTTACCCCTTCCAAAGAGGTGCCAGCCGCACCACACATACTAGCATGCTACCTCAACCTCTGTTCCACCTTGTAGGACCGGTCCTACGTCATAGTATCGGTCCCTGGTAACCGGACCCAGGGCTTCCCTCGACCCCCTTGCATCGGGAAGAGGGGGATCCACCTTACCCGGTCTGGACCAGCTGCGGTGCACCCCGTACACCGTGGTCCAAGTTATCCCGGGAAAAACCCCCTATGGATTTTCAAGATAACAGTTTGGCACCGTCTGTGGGAAACTCACATGCAGTGTGTCTTTCTCTTACCACCAAAAGCATTCTAGTCATTCTAGTAAACATGAGGTTGAGATCATCCACGAATCAGGCCGACCCATCTGGGCCTCGCTCCTACCTCGCCACCCACGGAGCTTAATCCTCCGAAGGAACACCAACTCAAGGCCCATTACCGCAGATGGAAGGGCAGGTCCAAGCCAATGCAACCGCGGTCGAAGCTCTTCCCTCTCCCGAACTGCATCAGCCAAGTGCCTTCAACCGTCACGTCACCAACTTCCTAGAGGGACTGCGGCAAGAGCTAGTGGGCTCGCATCATGGCGAAGCAGGACCTAGCAACCGGGCTCATGTTTTCGACAGATTGGGTCCTGCTAAAGCTGTCTTCGACCGGTTGGGGCCCACCGGGACTCTACCCCGAGCGGCAGCACCAGGAGCAAGGAGAGCCCGATCGGAAGTAGGCGCTCCCCGAGCCTCACCCCCTCCAGTAGGCCGCCCAGCTCACCCCGCCATGACGGGAGCAAATGAGATATCTGGCACCGGGAGTAGGACCGAGGCTACACACAACCGTAGCAGGAACCAGAGCCTACCCAGGCGAGGCGGAGAGGCCCATCATGAAGCATCAGCCACCTCTGGAACCACGGCCAGGGAGGAGGGAGCTGAATCCCAATAAAGGGAAAGAGGTCGAGGCAGCATGGAAGAGCAGATGAAGAAGATGGCAAAGCACCTAGCGGAGCTGGAGAAAGACAAGGTCAAGTACAAGGGAATGAAGAAGGACCCCCTCGGGGGGATGAATGCCCCGTTATCAAGGGAAGTTCGACATGCTACCCTCCCTCCGAAGTTTAAAATTCCTGAAAAGGTATATTCAGGCGTGGAAGATCCCTTAAGTCACTTAGAGTCTTTCGTACAACAGATGGAGGTGCAGAATGCCTCCCGGAAAGCCATATGCCGAATGTTCCCATGCACCCTCACGGATTTTGCCAAGACATGGTTCAGAAAACTCCCCGTAGGGAGTGTCAACTCATTCACCAAGCTCTCAAGGGACTTCTGTGCTCAGTTCCAAGGGGTCAAGCCACCTCCTAAAGACCCCATCCTGCAACAATACATAGTCTAAGAGCGTGGGGAGAAGCTCAAATCCTATGTGGAGCGCTTCCACAAGGAAGTCATTCAAATGGGGGTGTTCGCTAAGAAGGAAACTCTCACCAACTTCAGGAAAAACCTCTGGGTGGGGAAATTATGGGGTTCCTTTAGCAAAGATAAGCCCAAAACTTATCAGGAGGCGTACAGCCGGGCTCTGGAGCAAGTGCAGTTAGATGAGCAGTACCGCATCAAGATAGAGCATGACGAGTCACGCTCCAGCAAGTGATAAAAAGGGGACACCAGTAACCAAAGAAAGGAGAAGGAGCCGGTCCCCAAGTTCAGAAATAATCCTCCAAACCAGTCCACCTACCGTTTACCTCCGCTACCCCCTAGCAGACCGCGCCCCTTCAGGAGGATATCCCCACCAAGGAAAATTCGAAGGACGCCATCGCCTGTCAAAGAGGTCGCTAGAATTGCCCAATCAGAAGAAGAAGAATACACCAACTATACTCCGCTCAATACTCCGAGGGAAACAATCTACCTAGCAATCCGGGACAAGGGGCTCCTGAAGAAGCCCGACCCCATGAAGTTCCCAGCAGATAGGAGGAACAAATACAAATACTGTGATTTCCATCGGGACATAGGACACAACACTTCGGAGTGCTACAGCTTGCGCAACCAAATTGAGAACCTAGTAAGGGGCGGCCTGCTGGTGGAATTCCTCCAACAAGTAAGGGATGGGAATGAGACGGGGAAACAGGTTTAGAGAGAGATGAAGGAGCCGGAAGAACGGAGAAAGGACCAAGGAAGAGACCTGATGTAACAAATCCAGATCATCAACTCTATCAGTGGAGGCCCCACCCTTGCTGGTACCTCCAATAATTCCAGAAAGAACCATGCTAGAAAGATTCCTCGACACGATACGGAGGGCCAGGTGTTGAAAGTTAGCAGGGACGCTTCGCCTCATCTCAGCTCCGCTAAAATCATATTCACTAAGGATGACGCCTACAACACAGTCCAGCCCCGTGATGATCCAATGGTGGTCACCGTCCAGGTGGCAAACAACCGAGTAGCCCGGGTCATGATCGACACCGGAAGTAGCGTAGACATCATCTTCAAGGAGACGCTGGATCGCTGCCAACTCCGTCGACCGTGCTTTTATAGTTGCACCGCCCCCCTCTATGGTTTCACCGGGGACTCTTTGATGCCAGCAGGTTCCATAATACTCCCGGTAGCCATAGGGGAAGCGCCTCGACAGGTTAACAACATGATCGATTTCGTGGTAGTGGACATTCCAAGCGTCTACAACATGATTCTGGGACGACCCTTCCTCTCAAAGATTAGGGGAGTCCTATCAATCTACCACAATGTTTTGAAGTTCCCGGTGGGGGAAAAGGTTGGAATTCTAAGAGGGGACCAACAGATGGTGCGGAGATGCTATGCCGTATCATCAAACCCCTCTGCGCTAGTCAAACAGTGCTCCCAGATCACAATAGATAAAGACCATAGGGAATCGGGCGCGAAAGGCATCCCAGAAGAGACAGGCCACATGTTTAGTGCAGAGCTACATAGCACAGGAGGAGAGCGCCTCGGAAGCGTAACGGGATAGTTGGATGTTGAAGAAGATACATTTGAGAAAGAGATACCAGAGGAAGAGAGGGGAGGACCGGCTAAAGAATTGGAGGAGGTCGTGGTAAGGGAAGAGAACCCTCCCAAGACAGTGAAGATAGGATCCACCTTAGCTCCAGAGCACAAGGCTGTGCTACAAAAAGTACTCCGGGACTACAATGATGTATTCGCCTGGTCCCAAGGAACTTAATATCGGTATCGGTATCGGTATCGGTATCGGTATCGGTATCGGTATTGGTATCGATATCGGGCTTCTAAATTTATGGATATATCGGGGATATTATCGATATCGGTGGATATTCGGTAAAAAATTAAAAAAATGATGGATATTTACATCTAAAGTTAGAATTTTTTTGTGAAACTTTAGGACAAACTTAAACAAGTAATTATATATCAAATGAATCATATTTCAATAATAAATTAGCATAGTTATGAGTTTATTATAAATGATAACATAGATAGAGTCTGTATATAATTTTTTAAATTGAGTATTTAATAGAATAATATTTTGTTTCACTTTTACAATATTATATACAATATAAAGAGATTAAATATTTAATAAACAAAATTATCATTAAAAAAAATAATATATATATATATAGTTCCATACTTCCAATATTCTATCATAAATCATAAATCATAATTCATACATAATAATACATTACATGTCTGAAATTTAAAACCAAAATGAATTCCTTGCTGGTTCAAATACATAAGATACATTTCTATCTTGATTCAAACAATAATTTTCCCAGGAAAATGTGCTAGCATAGTTTTCAAGGTAATTATTAATATGCCACACATATGTTGCTTGATCTCTTCCAACTGATCCATGAATTGGGTAGTTTGGATTTACCTAACTTGGTGGATATTGTTGATCTGCATGCATAGGTATTGCATATGGCATTTGTGGAGTAGGATAATCAAATATACTGCAGTTACCATAACTACCATGATATGGTACATGAGGACCTGGCCTTGTCTGCGAATCACCCAAAGAACTATTTTCAGTGTCCATACTCACTGAGGAGAGAGACATATTCAAGGAATCTTCATCATTTTGACTTGTTCCTTCATGTTGTCTACCACGATTTTGATCAAAATTACCTTCATGAGCATCCCAACCTGTCGCACCAGTATCCCAACCTCCAGCATGAACATCCCAACTTGTTGCACCAGCATCCCAACCTCTTGCACCAGATTCCCAACCTCCTCCATAATCTCCATCATCTCCATCATCCTTTCCTCCACTATTTCCATCAGAGGTATGTTGGTCATCGGAAGAGCTGCTAACAGTAACTCCACGATCTACACCAACTTCTTCTCTAATCACTTGTTCAACATTTATTCCCATATCTCGAGCATGAGAAGCAATTTGTGGATCAGGATTTCCCTTATCATCATCCAAATAGGCAGGCCTAATCCAGTCAAAAAATGGATTCTCATCATCGTCCCCTGCTTCAGCAGCTACTTGAAGTAGATCCATAAAATCTGTTTCATCTACTTTATCTTTTTCAGCTGTCATATCCCTAATTTTCAACTTCATATTATAATAACAATAAACAAGTTGTTCAAGTTTAGAATATGCAAGACGGTTTCTTTGTTTTGTGTGGATTAAAACAAATGTGGACCAATTTATTTCGCACGCAGAAGATGATGCTGTTTGTGATAATACGCGAATTGCTATTGCACGCAATGATGGAGCACAATCTCTATACATTACCCACCAATCAGCTGCAATAAAAATTATCAAGTATTATACATATGAATACCATTTTAATGATATTATTATTTATTATTATTTATTATTATTAAATAGATTTTTGTAATAAAACTTATATACCTGGTTGCATTTTGCTTCTAGCTGCTATGGCTGCTCGTTCACCAAAACTTTTCTTTCCATCCTTAAAGTATGTGAGCTACATTCATGACTCATGAGATCAGTATGTAAATAATATATATAAATATGAGTATATGACACAATACTCTCATGCAAAGAAGTTATAATATTGGAATTATAAAATTGATTGTAAGTTGTAACTTCTTACCTCATTTTCAAAATTAGCAATCCCTGCAGCTTCAGGGTCTAATTGCGAATAGACACTATGTACGGCGTTCAAAAGATCTGAATTATCCCCAATATTGTCTCTATATTGGTACTTTGGGTTCATATAGTAAGCTAGAAGAATAAAAAATATTAATTTTAGTATAAATACTTAAATACTACTAAATATTAATTATGAATGACAAACAATCCGAAATAAAATTTACCTGCAGCATGTAGTGGGTGATTTAGCATTTTATCCCACCGATTTTGTATAATGTTTAGAATCCATTTAGTATTCCCTCTTTGCTGTTTTACTGCATCTTTCATCACACGCATTAACTCATATAAGATGGGTATAGTGGGTACAACTTCGGTATCAACCAATCTCAGAACGTGGTATAATGGCTCATATATTTTAATTACAAAAGCCACATTATCCCAAAACTCTGAATCTAAAATAAGCCGTTCTATTCTTTTTCCATTTGCGGTTCGACTCAATCTATTTGTAGCCCATGCATCACTGGTAAATAGATGTTTCAAACTTGTCTTTTTTAAAAAAAGACTATCAAGGGCAATATGATTAGTCGCAAATCGAGTTGCACCAGGTCGCACTATCTCCCCTTTACAAACCTCCCTCATTTGCGATAGTAACCATCCGTGATTATATATAAAGTTTGTCACAGCCCTAGCATCATGAATGACACGTGCAACACTGTCCTTCTTTCCAATATCCTCAAAAATCAAATCTATACAATGTGCTACACAAGGAATCCAAAATAAAGAATATTTTTTCATCAATTTTTTACCTGCTTTCACAAATGCAGAGCCATTGTCGGTGACAATTTGCACGATGTTCTTCTCACTGACCTCATTCACCACATATTTGAGCAATCCATAAATATAATGATGATCTTTAATTTTGTCGGATGCGTCAACAGATTTTAGGAAAATTGTGTGACCTTTACAATACACCATAAAATTAATTATCGACAATCTTGTTGGTCCCGTCCACCCATCACACATTATGGTACAACCATATTTTTCCCATTTTGTTTTGACGTTATCAACATACTCTTTCATTTCCTTGTACTCGATGTCCAAGTATTTATGCCTAATTTCAAATATTGATAGTGGTTGAACTCCAACACCTATATTCACATGCATGTTAGATTTAATTGTGAGATAAAAAATAAAACAAATAAAAAATTTCAAAAGCTTTATTATTTTAAAAAAAAATACCTGATTCTTGAGCACCAATAATCATGTTCTTAAATGATGAGAACCGGCTTTATGCGGGGGCACATTATCATAAATAAAAAACTTCGATACTAACCTCCCCAATTTTTCTCTGATACTACCTCCCTTGAACATATCTTTAATATTCTTTTGCTTTGCACCTGATGATTTGAACAATGAAGGTGCAACTGGAGGTTTATAACGCGGCTCTCGTCCACTTTGAGTGCGACGTACTTGTTGTGTTGGTTGGGTACTACCACCAGCTCCTGAACCCTCTCCTCTCTTTGACCTCTCTCCAAAGATTTTTTCTACTTGTTCTCTTTGCCATTCAGATGCTTTGGATGCATCTATTGCAGAACGATAATCATCTCGCTCATCAGGATGCAAATCTTCAGGATAAAGATACATGTCATCTTCCTCTTCTGTATCAGGCAAATTTCCTCTTAATTCTTGTTGAATTTCCTCAATCTCATTTGCAGCTTTTTTTTTTTTGGTTTCTTTATTTTTTTGCAATTGAGATATTTGTTTTTTCACTTCTGGTGGCACATTTGGGCATACTTTTACATTTTTGTACACCTCTTTACCGGATAATTTAAATTTAAACCGGGTAATTCCCCCACTTTGCATAATGTGACCGCAAAACGTGCATATAGTGCCATTTTTATTATTCGGTATTGGTTGGCAATACGCCCATGCTGGATCATTTCTAATACCAGACATCTTATGCAATGTAATTCCCTATCAAAACAAAATTAAATTTTGTACATATCAATTTATAAATATGAAATTCTAATGAGTTTTAGAAATAATACCAGAAAACATCAAACATCGAAGTGAACATTTACGTACCTGCTTATTTGATGAAGATTTTAAAAGAAACTTGTGAATTGTGATGTAAATTTTGCTGTGTAGTGTAGCCGTGTAGGATGAAAACTTGAAAGAGAAGAGTGAAGATAATATGAAGTGAAAATGATGAATATATTTGTTCTTCATTCTAATAATTTATATTATTTGCAAAGAATACATCATATGCAATGGGGGCCTGGGCGGTGAATGAAATTGTAGACACATGCCACAATGTAAGGTAGGGGCTAAAAGTAAGTGCATTGGGGGTGGTGTTTTGACTTGTGACGTAGAGGGAGAAGTTAGGTGGGGTTGTGACTTTTTTTTATTTTTTTTTATAATAAAAAATATGAGTTTTAGTGTTTTACACGTTTTAGATGTTTTACACAAACAAATCATATTGCTTTCACAATTTTTACCCAATTCTGCTTCAGTAATTATACATTTATACTATTGACTATTGTTTTAGAAAATTTTATACATTTGTTAATGCTTCTTTCAAAATAATTTTCAATATAGATTATTTGAACAATAATTTAAGTGTTTAAGATTAATTTTTTTTAAAAAAAAAATTGCAAAATATCCTTGAATTTCGGGATGAAATTCACAATATTTAGGGAATATCGGGATATTTCAGGAATATCAGGATATTTCGGGAATATCTATCGACCGGATATTTGCTAGACATTGGATATTACCCCTGTTTCAATATCGGTCCCTCCAAAATATAGATATATCGGTGGATATATCGATTTTAAGTTCCTTGCCTGGTCCCATGAGGAGATGCCTGGCATCCTCCCTAACCTTGCAGCACACCGACTCAATGTGGATCCTACCTTCAAACCAGTGAAGCAGAAGAGGAGATACTTCAACCTGAACAGAAACACAGCAGTACAAGAAAAAGTGAACAAGCTCCTCCGCGCCGGATTCATCAGAGAGGTGCGGTACCCAGAGTGGATCGCTAATGTGGTCATGGTCCCGAAGACCAATGGGAAGTGGCGAATGTGTGTAGACTACACTGACCTAAATCGCGCCTGCCCAAAGGACAACTTCCCCCTCCCCAAGATTGACCAGCTTGTTGACTCGACTGCGGGCAACAAGACCTTGAGTTTCATGGACGCCTTCTCCGATTATAATCAGATCACCATGCACCCCTCGGACCAAGAGAATACCAGCTTCATCACAAACCAAGGTTTGTACTGCTACAAAATGATGCCTTTTGGGCTTAAGAATGCCGGAGCCACTTATTAGAGGCTAGTCAACAAGCTATTCAAGGAGCAGATCAGTCACACCATGGAGGTCTATGTGGACGACATGATAACCAAATCACAACAGGTAGAGCAGCACCCCGACCACCTCAGAGAGACTTTCAAGGTACTCCGACAGAACCAAATGCGGCTGAGTCCGGACAAGTGTGCGTTTGGAGTGTCGACCGAAAAATATTTGGGCTTCATGGTCCACGAAAGGGGGATCGAAGTAAAATCTGAAAAGATCAAAGCAATCCTTGAACTCCAGTCCCCCACTACTCTAAAGCAGGTGCAAGGATTAACTGGCCGACTCGCTGCCCTCAACCAGTTCATATCACGGTCCACCGACAGGTGCCTCTCGTTCTTCCAAGTCATTAAAAAGGGGAGAGGGATAAACTGGAATGAGGAAAGCCAGCGCGCCTTTAGAGAACTTCAGAGTTACCTTACCAACCCCCCGCTACTCGTTAAGCCACTACAAGAGGATATCTTGCAGCTCTACCTCGCCGTATCAAGCACAGCGACTAGCGCGGCCCTTGTAAAGTAGTGTGAGGGAGGGATCCAGAGACCTATATACTATGTAAGCCGCTCTCTCAGCAAGGCCGAGAAGAATTACAACCAGATGGAGAAGCTCGCTTTCGCTTTGGTTGTCGCGGTGCGCAAGCTACGCCCTTACTTCTAAGCCCACTCAGTAACGATACTCAAGAACCTCCCTCTCCGACAATTTATGCAGCGACCTGATGTATCAGGCAGGCTAGTTTTGTGGGCCCTCGAGCTGACCCAGTATGACATTACCTTCAAGCCCCGTGTTGCAATCAAAGGACAAGCACTGGCAGACTTCGTAGGGGAGTTCAGCGGGAACCCAGGCTTCCCCTAGGAGGAAGAGCCCATTACCCTAAAGACAACAACATCCCGGTTCCTGGGGAAGAGTGGCCCCCCTCGGCATGCATTTGGACACTATTCATCTATGGAGCCTCCAACCAGCACGGTTGTAGGTCGGGTATTATGTTGGTTGATCCAGAGGGGGTTGAGACATCTAACTGCATAAGGTTTGAATTCAGAACTACAAATAATGAAGCAGAGTATAAAGCACTCCTTGCTGGTTTGACTGTCGCCCAAGAATTGGGAGCCCAGTTCCTCGCCATCAAGAGCGATTCACAGCTGATCGTGAAACAAGTGGCCGGGTCTTACCAAGCCAAGGGCGACAATATGTCTGCCTACTTAGAAAAAGTACAACAGGCAATCAAGGCATTCCAAATGATCAAGATTGAACAGATACTTAGAGGGGCTAACCACCGAGGAGATGTCCTCGCCAAGATCGCAACAGAAGGAGGACAAAACCCCCCTAGGGGAGTCCGGCTGCAGCTTCTAAGCCGGTTAAGTATTGCTAAAATTGCCGAGGTCCACCCTGTAGACCGCCTCCCCTGTTGGATGGACCCAATAGTAGACTACCTCCATAGCCAGAAACTGCCTGATGACCCAGCAGAAGCTAAGGCAATAAAGAGGAAATCGACCTGGTACTGCCTTGTGCAGGGACACTTGTATCGAAAAGGGAAGTCCCTGCCCCTCCTTAGATGTCTTCACCTTGACGATGCCAAATAGGCACTGAAGAAGGTTCACTCAAGCGACTATGGCGATCATTCGGGGGGAGATGCCTTGGCTCACCGAGTTTTACTAATGGGATACTTCTGGCCAACCCTCCATGAGGACGCACAACTCTTTGCCCACTCATGTACATCGTGCCAGAAAGTGGCAAACCTCTTGCATCAGCCTCCGGAAAGACTATCCATCATCTCATCCCCTTACCCCTTTGCTGTATGGGGAGCGGACTTGATCGGGCCCTTACCCGCCGGAGCGAAGCAGGCCAAATACGCTGTTGTCGCCATAGACTACTTCACCCGCTGGGTGGAAGCAGAGCCACTTACAAACATCACCGAGGCGAACACGATAGCTTTCATCAAGAAGAATGTGGTATGCCGCTTTGGGGTGCCTAAGGCCATTATCACCGACCTAGGGAAGCAGTTCGACAATTACAGCTTTAGGGACTACTGTGAAGACCTGAAGATTGAATGCCGTTTCGCCTCAGTAGCTCACTCGCAAACGAACGGCCTGGTTGAAGCAACCAACAAGACAATCAATAAGTTGTTAAAGAAGAAGCTGCAGGAAGAAAAAGGGGCTTGGGTAGATCAGCTCCCTAACATCTTGTGGGCCTACCGGACCATAAAAAGAACCACGACTGGAGAGACTCCTTACTCGCTGGCTTTCGAAGTTGAAGCGGTCCTCCCCATTGAGCTGAAGCTCCCTACCTTCCACACCCAACTCTATAGTTCAAAAGACAATGAGGATAAACTCAGAGCCTACCTAGATCTCCTAGAGGAAAAACAGACCGGGGTGGCACTGAGGGTCGCAGCCTACTAACAGAAAATTGCCCGCTGCTTCAACAAAGGTGTCAGAATCAGGAGCTTCAAGGAAGGCCACCTGGTATTGAGGAAGGTCACGCAGAATACCCATCGCCGTTCAGATGGTGTCCTCGCTCCAAACTGGGAAGGACCGTACCTCATCAAGGCAAAGGTGAGCCAGGGAGGCTACAAGCTAATGGACCTTGATGGAGACCCCATTGGGCATACTTGGAATGCGGATCATTTGAAGAAGTTCTATCCCTAGTAATTCAAGAACGATTGAAGGTGACAATCCTACTGTAAATAGAGCTAGTTCTCTTGTTTCTCTTTTGTGTAAGCGTGACCCGACAGGCACTTCAGAGCCGGGGTTCAACAAATGGATAAAGCGGCCTTGACCGCCTGTATTTAGGGTGTATCCCGCCCTCTTTTGAATCAATGAAAAGTTATTCCTCTTAATTGATAGCCTCGTTTAACTCGCCTATAATTACCGGGTATCTCGAACGAGCTACCACGATGCCTTGAGCATGGGTATTGTCCCCTCAAGAAGGGACTTGGGCTTAAGTGGCCCTGGTTGCCTAACAAGTCCAGAATTACCGGGTACCTCGGACGAACTACCACGATGCCTTGAGCATGGGTATTGTCCCCTTAAGAAAGGACTTGGGCTTAAGTGGCCCTAGTTGCCTACCAAGTCCAGAGTTACCGGGTACCTCGGACGAGCTACCACGATGCCTTGAGCATGGGTATTGTCCCTTCAAGAAGGGACTTGGGCTTAAGTGGCCCTGGTTGCCTACCAAGTCTAGAGTTACCGGGTACCTCGGACAAGCTACCACGATGCCTTAAGCATGGGTATTGTCCCCTCAAGAAGGGACTTGGGCTTAAGTGGCCCTAGTTGCCTACCAAGTCCAGAATTACCGGGTACCTCGAACGAACTACCACGATGCCTTGAGCATGGGTATTGTCCCCTTAAGAAGGGACTTGGGCTTAAGTGGCCCTAGTTGCCTACCAAGTCCAGAGTTACCGGGTACCTCAGACGAGCTACCATGATGCCTTAGGCATGGGTATTGTCCCCTCAAAAAGGGACTTGGGCTCGAGTGGCCCTGGTTGCCTACCAAGTCCATAACGCACTGGGTGCCAAGGGCGGGTATTAAGTTTGCCTTAGCTGACGTTCAAACAGGAACTTTACTCCCGAAGAAGCTCGGATTAGGAGCGCAGGTTATTAGAAAAGAAAACCCTAAGTCAAAACCTCGCCTATCGTGGAGCCAACCAGCCCACGCCAGATGATAGCTATGCTGTCTCAATAGATGCAAATTCTACTTATGGAAAACTAAAGCCAGTAGAATCACAAGACCCTTCTCATGCAAGCGGGAAACACACAGAATCATATCAAGTTAAAAGCGGGATTCTCACTTCATTGATAAAGATGCAAAGGAACCATGGAAAACCATGGCACCTGACCAAGCTCCTTGAACAAAGCATGCATAGCAAAGGCAAGGAAAAAGGCAAGCAAAGAGTGCATAAAGCACTAGTTCATACTTATATGCCAAGAGGAGGATTGGGGCTCAGCAGGCCCAACCTCCTCACAAATATAAATAACAAGTACCAAAGTAGAAAAAATTAAAAGGATGCACAAGCATCAGTTCGGGGTTACATGCCAAAGGAAGGCCAAGGCACAGAAGGCTTGACCCTCTACAAATCGTTAGAAAAAAAAAAAAGTAACAGAAATAGCTGGACCAAATGATGATGAAACAGGCATTGATTACTGTTCTTGCATAGGGTTGGCAGGCTCGACGATAGGTAAGGCGGGCTCGGTGGACGGCTGGCTGGCTGGAACCTATGGGGTCACCGCAGGTAACCTCCCGGATTCCACGGGCGGTGATCCTTGCTGATCTTCAGTTGCATTGGTCTCCTTCTTGTCACTCAAAGCTGGATCATTGCTACTCGCTGCGTCTCCGCCTCTGCCTCATGGGGGCCTCGCTGACCCGGGCAACGCTTTAGACACTCCATCAGCACCCGCCATGATCTCCTCCCTACTCCAGCCGTGGATTTTATGAAGGTTAAAATCAGGAGGAGCATGCTGGGCCACGTGCAGTTGTGCAAGGAAATAACCCTCCCTGAAAGACTTGTCGGCTCCCGCTTCCACCTCCGTAGCCCTCGTAATTGCAGCCACAACCCGGTTCTTCGCCGCAGCAAGCTCTCCCCTTAACTCGTTCCGCTCCAGAGCCTGACGAGTGGACCGGGTAACCTCAGCCTCCAGTTCCTTTTGCACCTGTTCGAGGTCCTTCTTCGACTGGGCGGCCTTCGCATCTAGCTCCTTTTTCTCCCTCACAAGATGGATGATGGTCCTCTCCGCTTCAATCCTGAGCTTATCTGCCCTAACACGACCCTCCTCTGCTATGCGGTGCTCCTGTTAAAGCGAAACAGCCTGCTCCCCCAGAGCCAAGATATAGCGAAACGCCTACAAAAAAAAAGGGGGAGAGAGACCACAAAATGTGCAGGCCTGACACTCAGCATGGCCACCCAAAAAAAAAAAAAGGAAGAGAATCAGACAAGGGAGCGGATGAAGTTACCTCAGTCGCGACCATGGAACCCTTGGAGGAGAGTTCATTGACAGGAAGTACAGCAAGCTGGGATGAATCCACTTGGGAACACGACTCTCTGAAGGTGCGAAGGATATTGTCAGAACCAGAGGATGGGCCCTTCTTTGCTTTGGGAGGGACCGGTGCCGCCTTCTCTGAAATTATCACCCCATTTCCTTTGTTTGAAGAGGGACGGAGAGGAGGCACAGAAGACCGTGACGGGGTGGAGGTAGAGGAGCCGGAAGGAACCACCGGAGGAAGCTTAGAAGCGGGAGAACCGGGTAGACCGTGACTCCGACCCAAGCGTGACTCCGACCCAAGCGCGCCTCGAGTTCTTCCAACCTCGAAATAGGGGAGAGCATCTTTAGCAGTTGGGGGGAGGCCGAACCTGAAGCGACCCATTTCTCCCTTTTCACCTGCATCAGTACCGCTTGCTTGAGAGGGGTGCGCGAAGTAGCCTCCCCACCAGTGGGAGAACCCAGCCTTGTCTGTGCCACACCTGAATCGCTGAGAGGGGCCTCCTCCTGTTGAGCACCTGCAAAAGAAACTACCAATGGAGCATCTATTAGAACCCGCGCCCGCCTCTCCGCGGTATCTAAAACAAATAAAAAGACAAAAGAGGGACGAAGAATAAATCACTTGGGATTGCATCTATCGCCAAGAGGGAGTGTTCCACCCTAGCACGCTCCCAAGGGAATCCCTCCATCCCAGTATGCTGGTAACCTGCCTATTTGATTGAGGCCAAAAAACTCATGACTGCAGCATCGTCCTCCTCCTTCACCCACTCTGGTTGTGGCCCAAAAAAGGTAGGGACAGTGTGTTCTCGATGACCATGTCGTACAGAAGCGCCCCAGTTGCCTTTAACCATAATCCACTCTGTCTTCCACCCGGGATCCTTCCTCTGGGTACTAGGGACCGCGAAATCAATTGCATTCACACAGCGAAGATAATATTGGCCAGTGGGCTGCTGAGTCAAGGGCGACAATTGGAAGACAGAGCGAAGCTCTCTATACCCTGGGTCCCTCAAGTTAGGACGAGAGCTAGCAGCCTCCCACCATAGCACAAGGAAGCTTACCAAGTTCCTCCAGAAGCCAGGCACTAGTTGCATAGGAGCTAACCCGAAAGCACAGAGGGCCCGCCTGAGCGTGGGATAGAAGGGAAGGCAAACCCCTCCCTCGAAAGCGGCCACATGTATGGGAAAATGACCAGGAGGAGGAGCGTAAGCATCATAGTCCCCGGTGGAAAGGGTGAGTTCTATGTCAGCAGGGATAATGAAGTCACGCCTCAAGCGAGATAGATCAGCCGCAGTGAAAGCCGAAGGGGGAACACACTCGAAAACCCCAGCCGCGCCACCTCCCTCCACTTGTACGCGGTAGCCCAGCACTTCCATGTCCACATGCTCTAGGTCTCGGTCCCCGTCACCGAAAAGAGCCCCTTGACTCGCCCCCTCTCCCTCCTCGGAAATATGCACCGGAGAAGAAGGGGTGTTAGCAAACCCTGTCCCAATAGAGGAATGTCGCCCTGAGTGGCGAGGTTGGGGACGTCCCCTGCTTCCCCCGGCAGCGGGATCACCACCAGTCCTCCGCCTCTTTTGGGAGAGCCCCGACTTCTCGGGAGAGCTCTCCTCATTGCCATAGTCGTAGTCCCTCTCTGTGTTTGAGTCTTTAGAAGCCATTGTCATATAGCAATAGTGAGCAAGGAAGTAGAAGAAGAAAAAAAATCGGTGCAATGGAGAAAATGAAGAGACTCCGGTCAAACTGCCATTTAAATGGGAAGAAGGTGGTAGTTTCAAATTCAAACTAGAAGATCTTAGCCCTCCAATGGATCCAACAGCTAGGGCAGCTACGGAAAAAGCAGACGTGACCAGTCCACCACCCCACGAACGCCACGTGGAGCCTCGTGCAGCAAAACGTCCCATCGCTGACGCCACGCCCCGAGAAACGCGCCTAATACCTAGAGCTATTATTCCCGTATTTAATGCAGCAAGCGGTGGCCCCAGAAGCGAATTCCAACAAATTCAGGGGGTGGATAACAGGAATAGCTCGGCGGGAAAAGCCCTTCATGCGACCAGGTACCCCGCCTCCAACGTTCAGCAATATTAAGAACATTCAAGGCGGGAGGGACTTCTGTTAATCGAAAATTTAGGCAATTAATTCAAGGAAGAGCTTCTCCCACCGGAGGACCGAATCGCTGCATTGCCTACCACGGTGGCACTCCTAGTTAGTCCGACCCGCTTCTTAGGAACCAGGGCCCTGCTCTCTTTCAACCGCGCTTACTCACAGGCTCACTAGGATTGAGCCTCGCTCGACCCAGAACTGGCCTTCCTCCAGCAAGAGTGCTTATGAGGAAAGGGTACCTGAACCACTAGGGAGCCCGCCTCGTAAGCTGCGATCCACTCGAGGTCCAGCTCCCGCCCCATCGTCCAATAAGAAGGACCGCTTCTTCCAGCAGCAGATCCGCTTCAGTAGCCAGCCTCGCTGTAGAGAGTGCTACCTTACCCTCACGAACTTACTAGCGCCTCCTGCTCTATAAGGGCCGACGCCAGCCCTTGCCTCCAGTTCACATGGGATAAAGAGGGTGCTGGGAACACCTGCAAGACACCAGTGTCGCCTTATTAATAAGGAGCAGTAAGCACGACTGAGGAAAGGCAGCAGCTGACGGTCGAGATCGCGTGCTAGCCACGCTACATCAACGGCTGGATGACCTCCCATCTCAGCCTTAATTGGAGGTCAACTATCCCTTACACGCAAGAGGATGCTGGTTTCCTCAGCAAAATACTTGCAGAAACGTAGCGAGCATGAAGAAGGAAATGGTGGAAGAAAACGCCTGACAGGGAGCAGCGGGACAGGCGCTGACACTGTCCCCTACCGGGCCAGATCCTTGATAACGACTTCCCACCACCACGGAGACCCCTTGCGACCAATCAAAACTCATGGAAATGCCACATTTTCACCACCTCAGCCCTACAGAAGCTCTGATATGGACCTGAGGCCTAGGTGGAGCGATCGGAACCCTCCAAGGCGTGTGTTAACCCCGATCCTGCCCTAAATCAGTGGCTGGGATCAGTCCCGCCAATTGCGCCCTAGGAACTAGGGCCCCACCTACCAAAACTGATGCTCCCACCAACGCAAAGCCATCAGGATGCAATCCTGATCCTTGATTCCTTATGACCGCCGTTATGAATAGAAGGGAACGGTGGAGATTTAACCGGGGATTCCCACCTAAACAGAAGACCTCCACCTACCCCCCTACCAGAGACACTATAAATACCCCTACATCCCACAAAGGAAGGGGTTGGCCCTTAAAAACAAAAACCTCCTACTTGGCCTAGTCAAAGCTCCTATGTGTGTTCTATTTGGCTACTACCCCGCCTAGTCAAAGCTCCTATGTGTGCTTTACTTGGCTACTACCCCGCCTAGTCAAAGCGCCTATGAGTGTGTGTCCTACTTGGCTACTATCTCGCCTAGACAAAGCTCCCATGTGTAACCTATCGAGTCATTTCCCTGTTTAGATTGAACTCTTGCATGCTATATCCCCATCCCGCTAGCAAGCTATTTGTAATAGCTGGATGTTATGTGTGGATTGATGTATGATGTACTCCACTGTTAAATAATAAAAGGCCCACCTTTTTACCCCCTCCAAAGAGGTGCCAGCCGCACCACACATACTAGCACGCTACCTCAACCTCTGTTCCACCTTGTAGAACCGGTCCTACGGCATAGTATCGGTCCCTGGTAACCGGACCCAGGGCTTCCCTCGACCCCCTTGCATCAGGAAGAGGGGGATCCACCCTACCCGATCCAGACCAGCTGCGGTGCACCTCGTACACCGTGGTCCAGGTTATCCCGGGAAAAACCCCCTACGGATTTTGAGGATAACAAGTTCTTTAGTGGAATGAACTAAAATTAATAGATTGAACATAGGTGAATCATTTGTTGATTGTGATTGGGTTATGTCTATTGGAGCTTAAATTTTGTAAGGATTCCCTTTTGTTGATTGGCTTATTTCATGGTCAAACCACATGTTGGGGTTTGGTTGTAAGGGTAGTCTAGGTCATTAAGGTTAAAGATCAAAGACCATTTCCAAGACCTCAAAAGGACAAGCACCAAAGGTATATCTTGTGCTTACTTTGGCTTGAAGAGATATAGTTGCACACACACACAACATGCATAACTCTTATTCTTGAATGTTGTGTTTATATTTTGTGTGCATTGTGCTTTATTGTTTATTCAATGTCTTCTTGCATTTAATTGATTGCATCTTGTTATATGAAATGCCATGACATGATAGGCATTAGGATGCATTCAATACCCACACTTGCACTTCATGTATGTTAGCTTTTAGTGTGGTGTAATTCGTTTCCCGAAGGATGTTCGGAAACGTCCGCGCGTGCACGTTGATGTGCTTTGTTTTGCGCGATGATCGTCGGTGGAGATGCCTTTGGCTTCTCCTTGGTTTCACCATTTTTTTGGTGAAACGGCGGTTACGTTCGGCGGCCTGGCCGCCGTTCGAAACCGCCGAATGAGACCTGATTGAAATATATCTCTCGGGTCCAAAACGGCGGTTGGGATCGGCGGTTTCACAACCGCCGAACGAAGTCGCCGAAGTTCCCCTGTTCCACTCGGGAGCCATTCGACGGTTCAATTCGGCGGCCTGGCCGCCGAATGAAACCGCCGATCGGTGCGTTTCAAGGGTAAAATTGTATTTTCACCTGCCCTGTTTTTGGTCTCTATAAATACATCCTTATCTCTGGTTCAGAATACAAGTCTTGCATCCCAAGAACCCTAGAGAGATATTTAGAGAGACTTGAGAGAAAAAGCTTAAAGATCACATCTTTAATTCTCTAAACCCATTCCCACATGCACAAATCATCATCTAGGCATCATCTAGGTTCATCTAGCATATGCTAATGCATGGGTCTTCTTCAACACACATGGTATGATTTGTTGAAACACTTTATCTTACATAATTAGTGTTTCTACTTATCATTTTATCTCATATTTTACTTATATGTGTTAGATTAATTCTACATATAAGATTGAGATTATGTGTTGATTGGGTTTATTTTTGTTAGCTAGCCTTAATGTTCATATGCCATCTAGCTAATTGATCTCATTTGTTGATTGAGATTATTTTTCATAGCTTATTTGATTAGGTCATTATTGCCTAAAAGCTATGCCATGAACATTCTTGTGTGATGTATTGATAACTAGGTTGATAGATTGTTTTTTAATCAACTAGTTAATCCTTTGAATGTTTGTGGGTTTTATATGACAGCTTTGTATCTAGGATTGGTTATCCTTTACTTAGCTAAAGTTATATGCCATGTCATATAGCTATATGTGATATCTAGGATTGATTATATTGTCATCTTATAATCCTAGGTAAGCATTTAGAGTACCCTAGCTCTTATTGCATTAATTGAATATTCATACATATTCACATAGGGTTGTGCATCTCTTTTGAGAGATTGAAGTCTTGGTCTAGGGTTGCTATTACAAGCCCGTTGGGTAGTAGTGGTGGGTTACAGACCGGGATTGGCTGTAAACATCATTACAAGTAGTGACTTCGAGGATCAAGCAAATTGGACTAGAGCCGCTATAAAAGGCCCGCGTGGTAGATTAGAGGGTGCTCACGCCAAGAGTACTGTATCAGGGGATATCACTAGGGATTGAACCAAGAGTGGCGAGTGGTAGTGGTAGTGTCCATAGCCTGAGGTTATCTAGGGTGAGAGTTCGAGAATCACTTGAGGGTGTAACCGTCTTTTCATATAGTGGATTTCGAGGTTCGAGTGTGGCGCACTTACCAGCCCGTGGTTTTTCCCTGTTGAGGGTTTCCACGTAAACATCAAGTGTCATTTATTATTTCCGCATCTTATTACACTTGTATGTATTGTTGACTTGCTAGGGGTATTTTCGTAAAATTGACATGCACGCGAAAATTGGGTAATAATTAGATAAAATCTACTCACCACCCCCCCCCCCCCCCCCCCCCCCCCCCCCCCCCCCCCCCCCCTCTAGCTTTATATTGATAAACACACCGAGCATTAATTAAGAACTTTCAAATTTAGATAGGCCCGACAAGATCCCCAATCCACACAGACTTGTATGAATCACTTGATATATTCTACCGGACTAATTATGGGTCCATCTAGAATTGTATTAAAGCATGTGGACTTGTTTCTTTTAGTAAGAATGGGTCTGGTTCACATGTGGGCTTTTTATTAAGGTCCAATGGATTAAATGAAATAAGAAAATAATATATGGGCCATATATATATGTATGGGCGGCAAGGCTTGCATAAAAGTCTAATATATTATTTTGTTTCATTATTTGATTAAATGGAAATTAATTAATTGATTAATTAATTATTTAATTAAAAATCAAAATCTTTTTATGACTAGGAAATATGTTTCTTAGTAGTATACTATTGTGGTAGTATAAATAAAATAAAAGACTTTATTTGGTAAGTAGATAAATAAGGGATTTATTTATCTAGTCAAATTAGGAAGTCTTTTATATAGTCACAAATACACTAAAGAGTTGGACTAGGGTTTGTATATAATATATATGCATGTGGAATATATAGATAATATATGCATGAATGTGTGCGGAAATATATATACATATATGCATGCGGAAGTATATATACATATATGAATGTGAAATATATAGAATAGATATACATATATGCATGCGGAATGGAAATATATATGTGCATGAATGCATGCAGAGATATATATAAAGTAGGATTCAAGCATATATAAATATATATATATATTTTTTGCAAGTGACTTGCGGCCACTAAATATATATATATATATTCTTTGTATATTTTCGTAAACCCTAATGTCTTGAACTTGAAAGTTTTTTCTTTTGCTAGAGAAAAATAGAATCCAACTCTTAGACTAGTGTGAGAATTCGGCCAAGAGGAAAAGAGAGAAAAGTTTGTTCTTATTTCGATAGTGCACTAGTAACTTTTATATCAAAAGGTTTTGTGCACAATTTCGAATAAGGTTCACACGAGTTTCGATCTAACGATTGTGAATTCAAAAGTGACCGGAACATTCTTTGTAGCCTCTTGGAATTTATTGTGACTAACGAAAAAGAAAAAGTTTTGTTATCCATCCTCAGGTACACAATTCAAAGAGAAGGGAGACCACGCTCCTAAGTGATTCACGTTCGTGATTGGATTGGAAGATCTTGTGGATTATCATCGATGCAACGTCAATCGGATCACGTGACAAAGGTATGATATATTTATTATATGTTAATTAATTAAAGGGTTAAGGTTCATCTTTAAAAATGGAAATTTTTTTGAAATATACTAAACCGTTTTTAGTCTCGCTTCCGCTGCGTGCACTCATTTTTTCCCTACACATGGTACCTAGGAGAGCATGTGACTGTTCAAAGCTTGGGATTAAGTTCACCATGTGTTCCCAAAGTCCCACCAACATCCATGCTTGGGGACTATCCGATTAAAAATGATGAGGCCAAGTTGGGGTTGAGGGGCTTTGATGCAAACAATTTCTTGGAGACTAATAGTGGTCCAGAAAGGTACAAGGAATTCGTAAGGTGACACGTAAAATTCACAAGTTACCATGCTGAGAAGGTGAGTTTATCTGAATTTGTTGAATAATCCTTTTTTGACTGGAAGTACCATGGGATAAATACTAGTAATGGACTTGGTTTTCACAAACATTGAAATTGTTCTTATTTTGTTGTATTTAAATCCGAGTAGGATGAACTTAACCCTAATTCCATCGGCCGTGTTGAGTTTCCACCTTGGCAACCCCTCCCCATGATACGCAAGAAGCACAGATTCACATGCCAATTACTACAGATACCCAAGGACTGTCCCTACATACCGGTGCCTGAACACATAAAATTTGTCAGTTGTTTAGTTGCTCTTTTTCTTATGAAATTATATATGGACATTTGTTTTAGGTAGTTTAGTACATAACATAGCTTTTTTTCCGCATAGGTTCCCGTTGCCCAAGTGAAAGAGCTCCTGTCTATGATTTCTGGGATGACCCAAGTTATCATGGAGGGCCAGGTTGATAAGCTCCAAACCACTGCTGCACTGGTAGGGTGATTTGTATTTGTAAGTTATTTATAATTACCAGTATTGTTTACAACATGAATTGATCTTGGTTGCCTATAATGTATTTTGATCAATGTTTGTAGAAACCTGATGTGGTGACTTCTAAGACACCCATGGACGAATCGTCTGATTCATCATGGAAACCAGAACCATATGAAGGAGTTAGTGAGGGTAGTAGTTCTGATGATAGTCTGGATGGTTGGCTTGTAAGTGAGGATGGTGAGCCTGTAGAGAGTGATGAGGCATGTCACCAGTTAGGTGACTCAGGCTCCATAAAAATGATTTATGTAGGCATAGAATCTGTTGAGGAGCATCTGCTGAGTCAGGATAAAGGAGATGACAATGTGGGGATGGAGGACGAAGATATTGCCGGTGAGTTGGAAAGGAACCTTGAACAAGTGAGTGATACCCACATGATTGATTTAGAACTTCTACCATTGGTCCTTCCAACGAGAAGGTAAAGTGAGCCCAAAAAATAGAAACCAGGAAAGAAAAAATACCGACTACTGCATTCGACGAGAACCAAGTTGAAGCTCCCAATCCAAAGAAGAAAAAAGGAACTCTAGACAGTGATGCAGCCAATGAGAACCTAAGGCAAGTTTCGAAACCAAAGACGACAAAAGGAAATATAGACAGTAATGTAGCCAAGGAGAACCTATAGCAAGTTCCGAAACCAACAAAGAGAAAAGGCACTGTAGACAGTGATGCACCCAACGAGAACCTAAAGCAGGCTCCCAAACCAAAGAAGAGAAAAGGCACTCCAGACTGTGATGCACCCAATGAAAACCTAAAGCAGTCTCCCAAACTGAAGAAGAGCAAAGACATTGTGCAAGGTGAACCCAACGACATCCTAAAGCAGTCTCCCAAACCGAAGAAGAGCAAGGACATTGTGCAAGGTGCTGATCCAAACGATAAGGTTAGGAAACCAGATAAAGGAAACACCACAAAGTAAGTCACACCAAGGAAGTCATCTAGACTATCATCAAAGTAATCAGTGTTGTGTAAGAGTTGCTACAACTATTTTTGTCTTATAGACTGTTTGATCACATACTTATCTACCTAACATTATAGTTTGGAAAACTTTCCGTGAAAAGAAACTTAGTATCTATGCGTGCAATATTATCTTGATAGTCACATATTGTGTAATGATGATAAGTATAAATCAACCTAAAATTATAAACTTTATGTGATCACAATCTTATTATGATAACTTTCTATGATCACAAAGTTAGTATCTTTGTGTGCATTATTATTTTCATAGTCACATATTTTGCAATCATGTGATCACAAAGTTAGTATCTTTGCGCGCATTATTATTTTGATAGTCACATATTTTGTAATGATGGTCAGTATATTATTTAAGTGTAACTATGTCAACCTCTAATTGTGGACTTAATGTGATCAGAATCTTATTTTGAATAAAACAATATTATTTTGTACTAATTGATATTGATTGGGGATCTCTTATCTTCAAACTCTTCATATTCAACTTTTTAAAAATATTTCCTTCCTATTGGTCGTTTTAGTTGACATGGGTTAGTCGGAATTTAAAACATAGCCATGTGTAACACATGCACAACCTGTATAGATTCTACTAATTGATACTGATTATGGATCTCTTAACTTCAAACTCTTCATATTCAACTTTTGAAAATGTCTCCTTTCTATTGGTCGCTTCAGTTGACATGGGTTGGTCGGAATTTAAAACATAGCCATGTGTCACGCTTGCACAACCCTGAAATTTATTATTAAAACAATTTTCAATGCAAAGCCGAAATATATATATATATTTTTACCCATTTTTTTTAACTTCAAAAGACATGTAGCATCTCTCTGTCTTCGATTCACAAATTGAATCCCTAAATACAACTCTTTTCATCACGTCGCTATTGTTCCTATCACCAAATATAATTAGAAAGCATGGAAAGAAAAAAGGTCAACGGATCACAGAATAGTAGGATGTCGGGCTGTTTGCGGTGGAAATTATGGGTGGGTTACGGCCGACAAAATGCGGGATCAAGGCATGGAAACCGCTGGGAATTCGGGATGTTAGAAAGAATCATCTCCATGTGGATATGAACAATTTCTTAGAGACGGCTGAGGAGGTGAGTTTATCCAAATTTGTTGAATAATCCTTTCTCCGACTGGAAGTACCATGGGATAAATACTAGTAATGGACTTGGTTTTCACAAACATTGAAATTGTTCTTATTTTGTTGTATTTAAATCAGAGTAGGGTGAACTAAACCGTAATTCCATCGGCCATGTCGAGGTACCACCTCGGGAACTACCCCTCATGCATCACAAGGGGTTTAGATGCACATGACAACTACTGCAGATACCCAAGGACAGTCCCTACTCACCGTTGCCTGAACACATAAAATTCGTGAGTTGTTGAGTTGCTCTTTTTCTTATGAAATTATATTTGGACATTTGTTTTAGGTAGTTTTGTATATAACACAGCTCTTTGTCGTACAGGTTCCCGTTGACCAAGCGAAAGAGCTCATGGAGATGATTGCTGGGTTGACCCAATTTATCATGGAGATGTCGGTTGAATATCTTGAAACCACTGTTGCTCTGGTAGGGTGATTTGTATTTGTAAGTTTTTTATAATTGCCACTATTGTTTACGACATGAATTGATCTTGTTTGCCTGTTATGTATTTTGGTTTGTTTGCAGAAACCTGATATGGTGACTTCTAAGACACCCATGGACGAATACTCTGATTCGTCATCGAAATCAAAACCATATGATACAGTTAGTGAGGGAAGTAGGTCTCAAGATAGTCAGGATGGTGGGCTTGTAAGTGAGGATGGTAAGCCTGCAGAGAGTGATGAGCCTGTAGAATTGCATTGCTAAATGCATGACAGCCATTTCTGTAATAGATTCAATTAGAATCCATAATTCATAGCTTCTCTTATGCTCTGCTGAGTGTGGGGATAGAGTGGAGTGGAATGTTTTCTAAGGTGGCTTGTTTTCTACGTGTTGTTCTGTTTGGTGGTTTTTGATATGTTTTCGTTTGTTTCTATTTTTGTTGGGCGAGGCAGTTTGTTTTGCTTAGATCTCGCTTTTGTGATTGCGTATATATTTATATAATCACTACAGAAACGGTATAATCATATTATATAGTGTATTGATATATGAATATTTGTATTCATAAATGCATAACAACATTTTCTATAAAAAAAAAACTAAAAATATCAGTAAGAAATATTAAATCTTTGACAAATATTCGATCATTTAAAATTTGGTTTCATGAAAGTCTTTAATAATATCATAAACCAATTTTTTTTTGGTGAAATTACAGAATTCCATTGAAGACATGTTAAAAAAGTCGACTAAATATTGTACATAACAACCTTGGAAAAGTAATGCAGGTAATTGTGCATGCTATAATACAAGTGACTATCACGTTTCGGAAATTAGGTCCATTTCAATAGTTAACACACTTTCAAAATGCCAGGGAAAAATTATGAAAAAGAAGTGGTTACGACCAACAGTCTGTTACGCATAGCACACCCTTGGTGGGTTACAACCAACACGTTGGTGGAATTAGTTATATGCTTAAGTTAGAATCCATATTAAATATGGTTTGTGGTCACGATTTTATTCAATGTATCAATTAACATTCAATGTATGTATGTAATGAAAAGTCGTTAAACCCTAAATTACTTAACAATCACTATCTTGAAATACTCACAAATCATTAACTCCATGAAATAATCTTCTCATATATATAAATATGAGTCTACTATACTATACATTTCAGTTATACAAAACCTAGAAAGGATGGATTCTGGCGACAGACCCCATGTTGTTGAAGAAGGATTAGATCGCTATTATGGAGAAGTCGTTGGAGGACGAGCGTCGTTGTTGCAGGAATCTACATCAGCAATGGATGGTTGAAAACGCCATATTCCATGATTGAGAGATGCATGTCTTGCAACTCGAAATGGAAGTCACAGGTCTTTCGGATCAGATCTACTCTTTGATAGATCACGTAAACCGTTTACAGCGACGTCTTGAAGGCCTTGATCGGAGCTAGAAAAGAGAATGATATTTTTTTTTTTTTTTTTTTTTTATATTTCCATTATGCTGTATACATCCTAATTAATGTTGTAGTGTTCTCATTGTAAGGATTCCCGTTTTGTTGATTGTCTTATTTCGTGGTCAAACCACATGTTGGGGTTTTGAATGTAAGGGTAGTCTAAGTGTTTAAGGTTGAAGATCAAAGGCCCTTCCATGACCTCAAGATACAAGCACGCCAAAGGTATAATCTCTTGTGCTTGGTTTTCTTTGAAGAGAATTAGTAGCACACACACACTTAGCATACTTGCATTTGTGTGCATACTCTTCACATGTCACTTTACACACTAGCACTTTGGTTGATATATCTTGTTATGTGTATATGTGCTTTATAATTCGTTTCCCGACATTGTTCAGAAACGTCCGCGCTTGCACTAATGAGTGCTTGGTTTCACGCGAAGACCGCCTATGGAGAATGCCCTTGGCTTCTCCTTGGTTTTCACCATTGTTGGTGATCGGCGGTTATGATCGGCGGCCTGGCCACCGAATGAAACTGCCGTTTCAGTCCAGATTGGTCTGAAGCAATTATGCGGTCAAGATCGGTGGTCACGACCGCCGTTCGAAACCGCCGTTCATACCTGATCGATTTTAATCTCTCGGTCTAATTCGGCGGTTGGATCGGCGGTCACGAAACCGCCGAATGAAACCGCCGTTGATGCTCTGTTCTTCACGAGCTCAATTCGGCAGTCGTGATCGGTGGCCTGGCCACCGATTGAAACCACCGAACGGTGCGTTTCAGGGGCAAAATTGTCTTTTCACATGCCCAATTCTTGATGTCTATAAATATCTTATTTTCTCATTCTCTGAAAAAGTTCTTTGAGACCTTAGAACCCTAAACTTTCAAGAGAAATTTTTGAGAAAAAATCAAATCAAGAACTTAACTTTAAACACTCAAATCAAATCCCTTTTGCATCAAATTTCATATTTGATCTTCTATGCCTTCATAGAATTGATCCATGCATGGTTTTGAATCATCACATCTTATTTGGTATGTTCTTCACTAATTTCATATTACTTTAGTGTTTTTCATATTAATACATCTCTTTAATTACTTGTATGCTTTTGATTATATGCTAGATACAAGTTAGAGATTATTTGTGATGAAAATGATTGAGTGTTGATTGTGATAGCTAATTAGGTTCTTAATTAATCTTGATTAGCTAAGCTATTTGACATGTCATTTAGCAATTGATATCTATGATTGATTTAAATTGATTATCTCATCATCCTAGATAAGCATCTAAGGTTACCTAGCCTTGTTTGTTATTTGAATATTCATATATATATATATTCACTTAGGTTGTTTCTCTTCATTGAGAAGTAAGTCTTGGGGCTAAGAGTGCTTAGGCCTCAAGCAAATTGGAATAGGGTTGCTAATAAAGGCCCGCTGGGTAGAAGTGAGGGGTTACAGACCGGAGTGTTAGACGAGGTCTACATAGGTTGTAAACTTCCTTTCAATTAGTGATTTCGAGTTCTGAGTGTGGCGCACTATACAGCCCGTGGTTTTTCCCAGTGGTTGGGTTTCCACGTATATATCAAGTGTTATTTAAATTCCGCATCTTATTACACTTGTATGTATTTTTGACTAGTAGGGGCATTTTCGTAAAATTGACTTGCATGCGAAAATTGGGTAATAATCGTTAAAATCTATTCACCCCCCCCCCCCCCCCCCCCCCCCCTCTAGATAACATATTTAGAACACACCGTATTCTTTTCAATTGGTATCAGAGCGGGTTCCTAGATATACTTAGGTGATCCTAGCTCATTTTAGGTGTGTTTTGCATTTGTGTGATTTGTGTTCATTCATACATTTTGCATTCATTTGAATTCATTCATTACATACAATGAGTGGATACGGTGGCAACCATGAGGGTGCTTCAAGCACACGGCCTCCCCTCCTCACCGGCATAAATTATTCCCAATGGAAAGGGAAGATGGAGGCATATGCGTGTCAAATCCATGATAGGGCATGGATGGCCATTGAAGATGGATATTCACCTCCTATGATGACTCCCACGGGTGGAGGAGAAGAAGTGCTCAAGCTTAAGGCACAGTGGACACAAGCCGAGTTTGAGTTGTCCAAGTGGAATCAAAAGGCATGGCACGCCTTTATATGTGCAGTGGACGAAAATCAGTACAAACTGATTCAGAACACTAAGATAGCCAAGGAAGCATGGGACATCTTAGAGGTTGCACACGAGGGAACCGAAGTAGTGAAGGACTCCAAACTTCAAGTCCTCCAAACTCAATTCGAGACACTTAGGATGGAGGAGAATGAGTGCTTCAACGACTTTGAGATTAGGTTGATGGACATTGTCAACCAAAGTCATCAACTCGGTGACCCTTACTCGGATAGAAGGATCAAGCAAAAGATAATGAGATCGCTTCCCGAGAGGTTTGAGTCTAAGGTGACGGCTTTAGAAGAAAATAGTGATTTTAAGGACATGAAGCCGAGCGAGGTAATAGGTAGACTTCTCGCCTACGAGTCTAGGAAGGGTCCTAGCTCTACTCCTTCAAAGAAGCAAAAAGGAATTGCTTTGAGTGCTTCTAAAGTAGGGAAGGAGGAGAAAGGTGACTTGGACGAAGACATGATTTTGATGCTTCAAAGATTCAAGAAATTTGTCAAGTTCGAGAAGCGTGGCTTTGGATCCAAAGGCCAAGACTTGAAGAAAAAGGCTCCCTTCAAGAAGCATGAGCCTAGGCAAGAGAAAGGGGTCCATTGCTATGAGTGTGGCGGCATAGGTCATATCTCACCCGATTGTGGGAATTTGAAGAACAAGAAAGAAAAAATGATGGTCGCCACTTGGAGTGAAAGTGATGACTCCGGAGAGGGAGATAAGTCATCAAGTGATGATGAGCTTATCAATAACTTCAAGGCATTGGGTGCCACTAATGAAGAAAATGAAGTTGTTGGTAAGAATTCCGTTGCTAGTGATCCCATAGAAGAGAAAGTCGAAGAAGTAGCTATAGAGGAGATAGTTGTTGCTTCACATTGGGATATGGCACTTATTAACTCAAGAGATCAAGGTGAAGGTCTTAATGAGGAAATTGGATCCATAGGAGAGGAGGAGAGTCTAAAAGATGATACTAGTGGAGATGACTCCTTTTCTAACTCTACAAATGGAAATGTAGAGAATATGGATGTGCATGACTTTATAGTCAATGTTGAAAGCTCCATGAAGAAGAAAGATAGATTCCTAAGGATTTTAGAGGAAGAAAATCTAGAGCTTTCAACATACAATGACCTCTTAAGGAAGCAAGTGGAGAAGATGGATCTTAAGGACAACTTTGAAAGTTTTGAAAGCTCTAAGTTAAAGAATGAAAAAGAGATTCAAAGGTTAAAGGAATAACTACTTAGGCTTTCAACACAAGTTGATCACTTGAATGATGAAGTGGTAAGATCCATGGTGGAAGAAGACAAGCTAAAAGATGAGCTAGCTTTGTCTAAGAGGAATGAAGAGGGTTTGAAGAGAGAGCTTGTTGAAGCCAAAGAGTCATTGACTAGAATGACCACAAGCACCAAGAAGCTTGACAACATACTTGGTGTAGGAAAAAGCCCTTGTGACAAAAGAGGTCTTGGATTCGAAGTGAGCAAGGATTGCTCTATTCCTAAGAAGACCGTCTTTGTGAAGAGTTTGGGTAAGATAGAAGCGTCATCGGTGCAAACTCCTAGGAAGAAGTTAGAACTAGGATAATGTTCGAAAAATGCACAAGTGAAGGTGGTGAAAGCAAGACAACCCCAAGCTTAATGGATTAGAGCCTCTCGAGTCAACTCTCCTCAACAAATGACTCACTATGAAAAGAGGCAAAACATGCTACCTCATCCAATGAGGCAACCCATTCCGGTTCAACCACATAGAAGACATGAACCGGCTCAACACCAAAGGAGACATCAAATGCATGATGAGTCTCCAATGACTTCACACGGATATGGTATGAATTCTTACTTTGTACCAACTTGTCATTATTGTGGTGTTTATGGGCATATTAGGCCTAAGTGCTTTAAGTACATTAAGCATTGTAGGATTAATAGCATGATAGAGAAAAAGAGGCTAAGAAGAGCCCACTTGCATGAGCCTAGGAAATCCTTTGTCAATAATCCTAGGTTAGTGAATGACATGCAACCCTTAACCACTAAGAAGAAAAAAGTCATATCTATGTGGATAAGGAAAGATGAACCTGCTTGCTACGAGACTAACAAGTCTCAAATAGGTTCAACTAAGTCCAATGGACTTGGTAGGTCCATAGGACCTCATCGCCTTCTTTGATGAAGGATGATATTGACCCCATATGGGGAACTCAAGCAAAGAGAGCTATTATTGCATTCTTGTCACTTGCAAAAAATTTGAAATATCTTATGCTTCTCTTTTTGTTGCTTGAGTAAGCTTGGTTGCACATATGTATATATATTTTCAATTCAATAAATGTGAACCTTGCTTGTTTACAATCCATGTCATATTTATGTTCAAACATGCATTTTGGACTAGGAGATTTTCATAGGAAGTATGATTGAATGACCTTTAGTTATCTCCATGACATGATGATTCTTTTATAACATGCTAATGTCTTATGAAAAGCATGAATTGATAATTGCGTTCTTAAATGCAAAAAATTGTGTGAAAAAGCTTATGAGACTCAAATGAAAAAGGATCTTGTATCCATTCAAGGATTTTACAATCCAAATGTCTCTCTTTCTTTATTGGTTGAACATGTCTACTATCATACGGATATCTTATCCGGAAAAATCAAATAGGGTGCAAAGTTGCTCATGACATGTTTAGCTTATAAAGTTGGATATAGTTATTCTTAAATTGAAATCAATGAAATTTCTATATCCTTGCTTCTCTCATGACAATGGTGAAATTGGTTTGAATTCCTATTAGAAACCTTTGTCATTTGCTTTGCCAAATACCATGGTATTTTGGACTTGAATGCTATATGTCTTGTATGCAAAGCATTTTTGTTTCACACATTTTTATTCTAATAAAACTCCTTGTTTCTCTCCGATTAGTTGAGATTGCATAAAGTGACTTATATTGATTATGCAAATACTAGAATGCTTCTATCTCTCTTTGCCTTGAGTGACCCGGTTGGGGACTACTCATTTGCCTATATCATGACAAAAAGGGGGAGTAGGATGTGGTAAGGGGAGGTGCAAATTGTTATAGCAATTGTGCACATTGGGGAGAATATATATTGAGGGGGAGTAACCCTTTAAGAGGGAGCATTGCATACACAAACATTGCATGATGTTGTGCTTAATTTTTTTAATATGCAAATGCTTGTTTTAATCTCACTTGATTCATCTCACATTTTCTATTTTTTTGGAAAGTTTAGAAACCTTGTTTCAGGGAATGATTGTTCTACAAGAGATTGAAGACTTCAAGATTTATTTTTATATATCTCTTTGTATTGTAGAAAATCATCATTGACCCATAGGTTTATTTTGTTGTGAGGAATCAATGTGAGTGGTGGTTTTATCACGAAATAGCCAAAGAGGGAGATTGTAAGGATTCCCATATCTTGATTGGCTTATTTCGTGGACAAACCACGTGTTGGGGATTGTATGTAAGGGTAGCTTAAGTGATAGATATTCAAGCTCAAGACCCTCTCATGTCCTCAAGGTTGACAAGCACCAAAGGTAAAATTCTATGTGCTTAATTTGCTTTGAAGAGATTAGAAGCACACACACACTCACATCTCATGCTTAATTCATTTTCTTGTATGTTGTGTATGTGTTGTTTTTATGTGCTCATTAATGTTCATTAACATCTCTTCTTGCATGTTAGTTTGATTGCTTATTGCATTGTCCATTGCCTTGTCATGCATAGCATTGGAATTCTTGCATTGCAAAGGGCGCTGTTCAAAGCTCTCTACCCTATGACCTGATGCAAAAATGGTCATTTAAATGCATCATGTCTGATGCATTTTGGATGGGCGCTGTACGAGCGCTATACAGAAGTGCTGTTCGTACAGCGCCCCTCTGTTTTCTCGAGAGAACAGAGTTGGGGCGCTGTACAAGAGGCGCTCTACGTACAGCGCCCAAGGCAAAAATAGATGTAACTTATTCAAAACGACCACACTTTGTTTTGACACCCTATATATATGCCACTTTGACTTTAGGTCAATTAAGTGAGTTGATTATCAGATTTCATACTTAGAATATTTTTCAAGAAAAGAAAAATACAAAAGAACTCACATTTAACCACTCAAATCAAATCCTTTGTGCATCAAAGTTCATATTTGATCTTCCATGCCTTCATAGAATTGATCCATGCATGGTTTTGATTCATCACATCTTATTTGGTATGTTCTTCACTAATTTCATATTACTTTAGTGCTTTTCATATTAATACATCTCTTTAATTACTTGTATGCTTTTGATTATATGCTAGATACAAGTTAGAGATTATTTGTGATGAAAATGATTGAGTGTTGTATTGTGATAGCTAATTAGGTTTTTAATTAATCTTGATTAGCTAAGCTATTTGACATGTCATCTAGCCATTTATATCTAGGATTGTTTTAATTGCAAAATCATTATCCTAGATAAGCATATAGAGTAACCTAGCTCTAATTTGCATTTTGAATATTCATACATATTCACTTAGGTTGTTTCTCTTCATTGAGAAATAAGTCTTGGGGCTAAGAGTGCTTAGGCCTCAAGCAAATTGGAATAGGGTTGCTAATAAAGGCCCGCTGGGTAGAAGTGAGGGGTTACAGATCGGAGTGTTAGACGAGGTCTACATAGGTTGTAAACTTCATTTCAATTAGTGATTTCGAGTTCCGAGTGTGGCGCACTATACAGCCCGTGGTTTTTCCTAGTGGTTGGGTTTCCACGTATATATCTTGTGTTATTTAAATTCCGCACATATTACGCTTGATATATTATTTTGACTAGTTAGGGGCATTTTCGTAAAATTGACTTGCATGCGAAAATTGGGTAATATTTGATAAAATCTATTCAACCCCCCCCCCCCCCCCCCCCCCCCCCCCTCAGTTTTATTTAGAACACACCGCGTATTTCTTTTCATATGAGAATGCCAGGACATGTTAGGCATTAGGATGCATTCGATTCCCACACTTGCACTTCATGTTTGTTAGTTTTAAGTGTGGTATAATTCGTTTCTTGATGTTCGGAAACGTCTGCGCTTGCACTTTAGTGTGCTTAAGTTTAGCGCGAAGATCGCCTTTAGAGAATGCCCTTGGCTTCTCCTTAGGATTCACCACTTTGCACACTTGCACATTGTGCACAAAGTGGAAACAGGGCTTTGTCGCCATTTGTTACTGTTGCCCTTTGATGGTGTCGCCATGGCGACAGAATGACTTATACTTGAAAAACCAATCAGGTATAGTGTCGCCATAGCAACAAAGTGGCGACATAGAATAAAAATATGGTGTCGTTAGGCGTAGCCATGAAATGTCGCCATAGCGATAAAGTGGCGACCGTCGCCATGAAGTGTCACCACAGCGACATAGTGGCGACAGAGAAGAAAATGACGGTCATTTTTTCAAAACGATGTCACTTAATTTTGACACCATATATATATGCCTCTTTCTTCTTAGATCAATTTCTACGAGTTCAAAATCAACTCTTTAACTTAGAATATTTTTCAAGAGAGAAAATCTTTCAAAGAACTCATCTTTGATTACACAAACCCATTTCCACATGCATAAATCATCATTTAAGCATCATCTAGGTTTATCTAGCATATGCTAATGCATGGGTCTTCTTCAACACACTTTGCTTGGTAAGTTTTTCACTAATATCTTACATATTTTGTGTCTTTCTTAACAAGCAATCTCATTTATCAATTAAAAGTTTATTAAACGGTGTGTTCTAATATATTTATCTAAAGGGGGGTGAATAGATTTTAACCCTTATTACCAATTTTCGCGTTTAGTCAATATTACAAAAATACCTCAATCAAGTCAATACAATAAATCAAGTGTAAAGGTGCGGAAATATAAATGACACTTGATTTTTAAGTGGAAACCCTCAACAGGGAAAAACCACGGGCCGGTAAAGTGCGCCACACTCGTACCTCGAATCCACTAATTGTGATAACGTTTACAACATAATCCCGGTATGTAACCCGCTACCACTACCCGTATGCTTGTAAAAGTAGACCTAGTCCAATTGCTTGTGATTTATGCAACCTAATCCTAGAAGCTACACAAGACTTACTTCTCCAAAGAGATCAACACCCTAAGTAAATATACAGTGATATCCAAATATGCAAATAGAGCTAAGGTACACTAAATGCTTATCTAGGATTATATGGTGACAATAAAAATAATCCTAGATATCAAAATAGCTATATGATATGGCATACAACTTTAGCTATGTAGAGGATAACCAATCCTATATACAATAGCTATAAAAAAAAATAAAAAAAATAAAAAAATAAAAAAAAACAATCTCAATCATTTTAATGAGATTAATTAGCTAGATGACATATTAACATTAAAGCCTAGCTATCACAAAATAACTCAATCAACACATAATCTCAATCATGTATGTAGAAATTAATCTAACACATAGACACATGCATTAGCATATGCTAGATAAACCTAGATGATGCTTAAATGATGATTTATGCATGTGGAAATGGGTTTGTGTAATCAAAGATAAGTTCTTTAAAAGATTTTCTCTCTTGAAAAATATTCTAAGTTAAAGAGATGATTTTGAACTCATAGAAACTGACTTAAGAAGAAAGAGGCATATATATAGGGTGTCAAAATTAAGTGACATCGTTTTGAAAAAATGACCCTTATTTTCTTCTCTGTCGCCACTATGTCATTGTGGTATAGTGACACTTCATGGCGACAGTTGCCACTTTGTCGCTATGGCGACATTTCATGGCTACGCCTGATGACACCATATTTTTCTTCTATGTCGCCACTTTGTTGCTATGGCGACACTTCATGGCGACGCTATACCTGATTGGTTTTTCAAGTATAAGTCATTATGTCACTATGGTGACACCATTAAAGGGCGACACCAACAAATGGCGACAAAGCCCTGTTTCCACTTTGTGCACAATGTGCAAGTGTGCAAAGTGGTGAATCCTAAAGAGAAGCCAAGGGCATTCTCCGAAGGCGATCTTCGCGCAAAATCAAGCACACCATCGTGCAAGCGTGGACGTTTCCGAACATCGGGAAACGAATTATACCACACTAAAAACTAACAAACATGAAGTGTAAGTGTGGGAATTTAATGCATCCTAATGCCTAACATGTCATGGCATTGTCATAGAACAAGATGCACTTAATTCAAACATGCATGAATAGAATTCATGGCTTTGCATCCTAATGCCTAAACATGTAACGGCATTTCAATAAACTAGATGCAATCAAATAAACCTGCATGAAGAGATATTCAACAATCATGAATGCACACATATAAAAACACACAACATACAAGTATTAGAGATATGCATGAGTTGTGAGTGTGTGCAACTAGATCTCTTCAACACAAGTAAGCACTAGAATATACCTTTGGTGCTTCTTCTCTTGAGGTCTTGATAGGGCCTTGGTTGTGCAAATCACCAACCATCAAATGCCTAAGCTACCCTTACATCAAGCCCCACATGTGGTTTGTCCACAAAATATGTCAATCAAAAAATGGGAATCCTTACATTACTATTGAACGAGATTCTTCTTCTTAGATTAAGATCAATTCAAGCATATTTCATGAACTGTCACGTGACATAATTTTTTCACATTATTCATTTTCATTTTCTCTTTACAGAAAATCTTGTCTCCATTGATTTATTTGTTTATAAGACTCTTTCAAAATAAAGACAATTTAAGCAAGATCTTTTAGAAGAGGAAAGTGAAAATGAATGATGTGAAAATTTTTTGTAAAGTGACAATTCATGAAATATGTTTGAAGTGATTTTACTATTTACTAGTGTGATGTATTTCATTAGGCTAACCCATGATGGCTGATGTTGGTTGCAAGTGAAGATGGTATATTGTATGTTTCTGAGTTCTTTTTAAGATTTGGGTAACTCTAGCCAAGAAGCTTGTTTTTCCACCTGATTCCTCCGAGGTGATACTGTTTCAATCGACTACACTGGTACCTATCTCTTGTAATCTTAATAAGGAGCATATGTGTTCAACTGAGAAGATTCTTAGCTGTAAAGGAGCACCCCTCGACTAGAAACTCACCATCTGATTCCTCCGAGGTGATACTGTTTGAATCGACTCCAATGGAACTTATCTTGTAATATTAATGAGGAGCATATGTGTTCAATTGAGAAGATTGTTGGATGTAAAGGAGCACCCCTCCACTAGCAAATGATTTTTGTTTTAAAATGTTTTTTGTAATCACATGTTAGAGAGTTTTTAGAAAATTATGAAAATTTTGTGAAGTGATTATACTTTTAACAGCTGTTAAATATTTTCATCATGGCTAATGTTGGTTCTAAGTTTGAGGGTTTTCTAGGTTTTGTTTAATCACATGTTCTTTCTGAAGTGATGATAATTTTTACAGCAGTTCATCATGGCTAATGTTGGTTGTAAGTGAATTACGTGTGTTTTAGGTTTTGTGTAATCACATGTTTGAAAGTGATTTTATTTGAAATTTGTTACAAAGTAATAGATTATGTTTGTTGTTCCGTTAACCAGAAAACATGCTAACTTATTAATTTGTGACCATATCACAACTCTTTGCCGGTTAATGAGTTTTCATTGCTAATAGTATAAACTATATACTTTGATTATGTTTGTTGTTCCGTTACAGTAATGCTTTATTCCACATTACAAAACATGCTTGCTTATTAATTTGTGACCATTTCAATTTAATATTAGCATTTAGGTTTGATCGAAACACAGGCAATGGTTCCATGGCTCCATGGCAATATATTTAGTCTAATTCAAATTAAAAGCATGACAAACCTTTCCGTAAAATGTTCAATTTCTATCCATATTATATATTTAGTGTTATTACAAATATCTTCAAACTATCATAAACTATTATCTATAATCGCATTAAATTTCTAAAAAAGTTGACACTAGTGGACTGATACTAAGCCTACCAAATTTTATATAAAAAAAATCACTAATGCTAGATAACCTAAAAATTTAGCTCAAATTTCAACTCAAATAATGTGGCAAGTGATTTTTTTCATTAACAACATCATCACATGTTGTGTGTGGTGATGACAACTCACTTGCAACATCATTTGGATTGAAATTTGGGCTAAATTTTTGGGTTGTCTAGCATTACTCAAAAAAATTAGGGATCCTATAGTTATCCCTCGTTATTTCTATCTTTTTATTTTGAGAAAATTTGAAATTTAGTAATTTTGAGTAATACAATTCTTTTTTCAAGGTCCGAATATTGTATACAAGGAACAAGTCAATTTAGTTTTTGTAAGTTTTATCCTGGTCCAATTTAGCTTGGCATTTTGCTTGTAGTGGACTAAGCTTTTCACATTCTACTTGTGGCTTGTAGTGGACTAAGTCAATTTTGCTTGTATCAATGTGTTATAGTGATGTCGTCCGTGTGGCCCAATTCAAACTCCACATGTCAATTGAAATAATATTTTTAGACGGTCCAAAAATTCCAAGACAGCCTATTATGAGTACAAAAAACAACACAATGAATATACTCAATTGCATCTACACTAATGAAGTTGGTGGCCCAATTCAAACTCCACTAGTAAATTGGGGTAAATTGAAATAATATTTTTAGGCGGTCCAACAATTCCAAAAAAGGCCCATTATGAGTACAAAAAACAACACAATGCTAAATTCTAGTAGTCTCTAATGAAAGTGACTACTTGTCGGAGTCCTTTAGTTTACAGTTGCGGTAGTCATGCTCGGGAGTGTGGCAAATATGGCACTAATTTGGTCTTTTACATTTCTGGGGTTTTCTTGCCGGTGTGCTAGGTGCAGTCGGCCCACTCGGCCTCCCTTTTGTTTTGACAACCTTTGGATCTTTTATAATATGGCTCCGTGGACCAGAATCATTCTGATTTTTTTTTCCTTATTTCTAATTTCATCGTTCAACCCTTGTAAAGTATTTTGCAAAACAAGGAGTTCCTTTTTCAGCAAATTGAATCCTTCTTCAGTTTGGCTCCCGTTGTGACAGAGATAGTTACACTTTGCACTCAATGAAGCGAACCGGGAAATATTGATTCCTTTTGAAAACTCATCATTTGGCTGAAGCTTCATAAGAACATCACGTGTGGCTGACTTCGTCCACCTCTTAAATATCATGGACTCGGGAATCTTTCTAAGGTGCTCCACTTTCATAACATAAAACATATGACGACAAGGAATTCCTTTACCTTTGAATAAATTGCAGTCACACGAAATTAAAGGTTGATTATGTTTTTCTGAATCCCAAACACCATCTTCATCAACTTCCTGAAAGCCAACCATGTCCAAATGGTAAACAACTTTCCTTTTCTTATCAAGAAATTGATATCTTGACAGATGGTATACGCGACAATTATCCTCCTCCTCTGGTGCAATGTGCATATATTTTGATTCATGCATAATCTGTTCAGCAACGTCAAGATAAATTTGATAAGTGTATACGGAAGATGCATGCTCCTCCAATGGTTTCACATGGCTTAAAATGACCGGACTCTTACACTTAGATACGTATTCGTCACCAAAGAAATTGTTTCTTAACCGCATAAGGGCCCTATCAATTTGAGGGATGAATTCAAACAATTTCTCACGACTGCAAACATAATCCTTCATGTAATTGTCCATACCCTTGCATCGTTGAGTTGTGCGCATGCCTGTAAAAAAATGGCCCTTAAAATATGCTTCCGCCCACCTGTGCTTCTTCTCATACATCCTACTCATCCAATCGTTTTCTTCTAAACCATGCTGCTCCAACATCTCTTTCCAAAGTTCCTCAAATTCGTCCTCTGATATTTGCTTATACAATAAGTATCGAAATGGTGATTTCTTCTTCTCTTTGTGAAGGTGAGTGGATGCATTCTTGGATACGTGCCATCCATATATCCTATGCCGTGAGTTGGGAAATATCTCATCGATGGCTTGTCGTATTGCTTCGTCTCCGTCGGTCAGTATAGAAATGGGATGTTTGTGGCCCATGGAATCCATGAGAGTATTAAGGACCCATCTGTACGATTGCATAGTCTCATCCGACAACAGTGTAACTCCAAATACACAAGTCGCACGGTGGTTGTTTACACCAACAAATAGGACCAAAGGCTTGGCATAAGCATTTGTCTTGTAAGTGTTGCCAAAAACAAAAACATCTCTGAAGCACTGGTATTCGAATAGGGAATGTGAGTCCCTCCAAAATATATTAGCTAGCCTATCTTTCTCGTCTATGCTGAACCTGCAGTAGAAATTGGTTTCAAAATTCGCCTTTGACTGCAGGTACATAAGTGCGGCATGGGAATCGCTTTCAAAAGCTTCATCCCTTCTCTTCTCATCAATCCAGTTGTACATGTCCTTCTATGTGAATCCAATTTTGGAGTAACCCCCTTTCTGGTTAATCATGTATTCATATGTCAAACAAGGTCTCATGCAGCACTTTCCCATGGCATCAATTTGGGATAAGTCTTTAGCGTCAATGTTTCTGTGAGATCGTACCCAACTAACCTTAAGAAACGTTGCTAGTTTGTGGCAACGATTTTCCTCGAATGCCCTTACGATGTACTCGTTAGTAGCGTCTAACCTAACGGAGAAACAAGCTTTGCAACCCACTCTTGTCTGCAGCCATGGCCTGCATTTCGAATTTGTATTGCACATGTACTTCTTATCTCAAAAACCTTGCTTCTCACATATCCATACTCTGCTGGTTATTCTACCTTCACTGTCATAGATTTTGTTGGACAATCTTACACCAAACCCAACTGCCCTAGAATAACCATGATAAAATGCACCTACGTCTTCAACCGAATCAAATATCTTTTCAATGACATCTTTGTAACTCAAACCACAAATTTCTTTTAAAGTTCCAACCAAAGACGAATAAGGCACATAATCAACAGCAGAAGAGTCCATATCTGGGGACACTTCAATTTTATTCAATTCGTCATTGGTATCAACCGAACTTTCACCTCCATGAGCTTCCATTACTACACAAATAAAAACAAATAAAAAAATGACCAACATATGATTATCACAATATGTAAACAAAAAATTACAATTCATACATAACAATTATCTTATAATAATAGTAATCACAGTAAAGTAAGATCAATCATATGATTATATGTCTGACTCGATAATTATAATAGTTTCGAATGTATTTGTATCTAATGATTATGTTTTCTATGTGTTTTCCATTAAAGTATAGTAATCGCAACAATAGGTATCAAAGTAACGTGATGTTATTTTCCATTTACACCTAAAAACTATAGATTGACGAATACAACAGACATTAAAACACCATTGATACGACTAATCACTAACAGTGAAGACCCTAATTAAAAATGAAATTTGGAGACACACCTGATGAAGCAGCGAAGAACTTTAAGGAAGAACTGAAGCAGCGAAGAACTTTGTGGATTCTGGATAGATGAAGAACTGAACAACTTTAAGGCTGGAAGAGAAATATAGAGGAAAAAGAGAAGAAAAACGGTAAGCGATTAGATGTTTATAGCTGGAAGAGAAAAGAAGAACGACTTATACCAAGAAAAGAAGAACAAACGATAACTATTGAAAGGTTGGAAGAACAAACAATCAAATAATTTAGTGTGTGGGAAGTGACTTGCTTAGTAGGTCATTTTAGGATTCCTATGCATTCATTAAGAGAATAAGTCATGACCATTGGATGATTGTCTAAAAGCAATCAATGGTTGAGATTAAAATAACGTGGACTATTTTTTAAAAATTGTATGGTGTAATGTTGCATCAAGAATGAGCCATATATATAATAGATTCTTGTTTAGAAATTCATGTCATCATGTGTTTACCTCATTGAATCATCTTTTTGTATTGTACTGTAGTTTGTAGGCTGCCTGTTATAGTGGCTCAACAAAGGCTTCAAAGTGAATTGGGTGGAGATTTTTCAAAGTACCGAACAATGAATTGGCTGTTAATTTGTTATGTGAAGTTTTTTTTAAAAATAAAAAATAAAAAAATAAAAAAATAATAAAAATAACCGTTTGTGTTACTTCACATATGAAGTTGGCTTAGTTTGAAACTTTGAATTATTTGAAACACTTTATTTTTGTATTTGTAATGCACTAATGGATTTTATTTTGTATTTGTAATTGGATGTTTGTTTTTTTAGTTTAATCTGTAATTTTTAGTCAAATAGGGAAATGGGGGAACAGGAGAAATGGGGAAACTGTAAAAAACAGAGAAAATGGGGAACTGGGGTTGGGGATGGATATACCTCCCCCCAAAATTCCCCATCCTCATTTTTCCCAAATAAGAAAATGAGAGGGGATGGGGGAAGGGTTTGAGAAGTGGGGATGGGGATGGGGATGGGGGAGCCTATATCCATCCCCATTTCCCAAATGTGCATCTTTACTCACACATTATAAAGAGAGAGTGACTTGAGAGAGAGATTCTAGCACATCTCTTAATTAAGGTTACGTTGATCAATATACAATGTATATAATTTACGCAACACTCTACAACAATTATATCACTTGTATAAATATGTTAGGTTTTGACTTGTATTCTTAAACGAACTAAATGTGAACCAAACAAGACTCAAGTGATGTGGAGCTTCTTAGAGACGTGGGATACGTTTGGAAGTTGAATGGTGGTGTTTAGGGAGGTTGAAGATTGAAGAAGAACTGAAGAAGCGTAATCTGGAAGGTACCGCGGCGCGGGACCGTGGCATTGGCAAGTGCCTGGGCCGCGGTACATAGAGTGGTAAAGTCTAGAGGATCAAGCACAGCGTAGGACCGCGACGTAGACAAGTGCCTGGGCCACGGCACATGGAGCGGTCAGGAGCAGAATTGTTTCGTGGTGTTGGAAGCAGGGTGCACACCGTGACCAATACGGTAGAGACGATGTATTGCTGAGATCGGGAATGTTACGCAGAATAGGAAAGGTATTCTTCTGGAAGTTCTTGTGCTTGAAGGAAAAGGATTTACTCCCTACAAGAAGACTTGTCATAAAAGGAAATAGTATTTATACGGAACAAGTAAGTCTTGTACGTTTAGGAGTAGGATTTCCTTTTATTTTAAACTCACTGTAACTAGTATAAATAGAACCTTATAATTAGGTTGAAAGTGTGAGTTGAACACCATGTAACATCAAAGAGTGTGAGTGAAATCCGGGGAGACCCATGGGAATATCCGATGAGGGATCCAAGGGAATTCGGTGGATCAAGTTAGAGATCCGTGGGTGATATTTATTGGGGGTTCTTGGTGAGGATCTTGTGAGTGTGGTTTGGGGTTAGGTGTAAGAGACAATCCTGGAATATATGGTTGTAACAGTTTATCATATAGTGGAACTTTCTCTGTCGTCCTAACGGCCCGTGGTTTTTTACCCGTTTTGGGTTTTCCACGCATATATTGTGTTATGATTATTTATTCTCTCTCATTTATTTTTCTGCTTATTGACGTTATTATTGCTATGAGTTATGGGCGTATATTAGGTACGGCATTTCCACATTCATCGGTTCATAGAGTAATCCCCAATAATTGGTATCAAAGCCATATGGTTTGATGATGGCGGTGACAAGTCTTTACGGGGAGATTGTATAGAGGACTTGGTGGCATTGGGATATTGATGATCATGGTTGCCTAGTATGGTTTAGCAAAGGAGATACGTCCTGAAGGCAGTTTCGAACTCGTTAGGGTTTGATGAAAGAAAGAATATCAATGGAGGAGAAGTTTGGCTTATGGTGACAGGTACGAGTCATGGAGATTCAATCTGAGTTACACAAGTAGCTGATTGACTATCAAAAAAAAAAAAAAACTCCTGATTACAAAAAATAATAATAATAATAATTGTGGTATGGTGTGGGGCTTATCCGGCAAAGCACTCCCAATTTCTAGTAGCAAGTCTTTCACCAAGTATGTGATGCAAGGACAAGAGGTCTTTCACAGGGTTGGGTGATATAAGGACATGTTTATCCTTTTGGCAGTTTTCCCCACTAGCCATGGAAGAGGATATGTTGCTGCTAGTGGTCCATAATTATGCATAAGGCATTGGTCAGAAAGTGATACAAGGTGTATGGTGGACAAAGATGTCGATGGCTGACGAACTCCCTGAAAATCTGACTTGAGGAGTTGCACCACAATTTCAGCAAGTTATTTCGACATGGTGCCGGAACAACGAACACAGAAAAAAAAAAGTGTTGAAGGAAAATCTTAGGATGGTTCATTCCTAAGTGGTTATACCTTATGATGGGGTATGGTGATTCTCGGTGATGAGAATTGTGGCTATGGACAAAGGTCTTGAGAACTCAAGTCAAATGGGAGATTTGTTAGGTTTTGACTTGTATTCCTAAGCGAACTAAATGTAAACCAAACAAGACTCAAGTGATGTGGAGCTTCTTGGAGACGTGGGATATGTTTGGAAGTTGAATGGTGGTGTTTAGGGAGGTTAAAGGTTGAAGATTGAAGAAGAACTGAAGAAGCGTAATCTGGAAGGTACCGCAGCGCGGGACCGTGGCATAGGCAAGTGCCTGGACCGCGGCACATGGATCGGTAAAGTCTAGAGGATCAAGCGCAGCGTAGGACCGCGGCGTAGACAAGTGCCTGGGCAGCGGCACATGGAGCGATCAGGAGCAGAATTGTTTTGTGGTGTTGGAAGCGGGGTGCACACCGCGACCAATATGGTAGAGACGATGTATTGCTGAGATCGGGAATGTTGCACAGAATAGGAAAAGGTATTCTTATGGAAGTTCTTGTGCTTGAAGGAAAAGGATTTACTCCCTACAAGAAGACTTGTCATAAAAGGAAATAGTATTTATATGGAACAAGTAAGTCTTGTACGTTTAGGAGTAGGATTTCCTTTTATTTTAAACTCCTTGTAACTAGGCCTGGCACTGTTCCGATTCCGGTTTCGGTTCCTCTGTTAGGTGGAACCGGAACCGGAACCGGAACCATATTCAGTCTAGGCCGGTTCCGGTTCCGATTCCGACGGAACTGACAATTCTAAACCCTTTTTTTTTTTTTTTTTTTTTTTTTACAAAATATTACATTTTATTTATAAAAAAATAAAATGTTGGAAAGGACATTGTAGAGTATTGAGCAATGGCCCATAACCCTTATCCAAGTAATTATGTTTTCCATTCCCTTCTCCTCTTTTTTATATAGGTTAGACATCTCATTCACTTATCTATTTTTCCAATGTAGGATGTGGGATAAGGGATAAGAAGTCATATTATACATTTTTAAAAAATATTTATCAATTTTTTTTTTATATAGAATATCATTTTTAACAAATATTTATCATTGTTCTGGGTTATATAGAATATATGTTATGGACTAACGGAACACATACAAATTGTAAGTTTCTTTGTTTCTATGTAATGTGTTACCTAACCTTGAACCTTCCAAATGATGAGCTTCTATTTGTTATAAATAAATAATTGGATTTTCTTTTTTACTTTAGACCCTAAATTTTATAGAATAATATCCTAAGGACCCATGTTGAATGTGAGCAAAGGTTAGCTCTATCACCCCCCAAAATTATACTCTCAACACCAATAATTTAGTGTGATTCTATTTGACAATTAACTAAATTATCTTTTTATTTTAATTTTTTGTTTGTTAATAATAATTTTATTCTTAATTAAAATCACTAAAGAAAACAAAAGAAATTTAAACGATAGCATTATTCATAATAAAAAGGAAATTTTAAACACACTAAAACTGTTTTTTTAAATCTAATAATAGTGCAAAATGTTGATGGAGCATTTCTTGTAGAGTAAATCAAGTCCACAAAGACATGCAAGGTTTGATACGAGACATTATCAAAGCATGATACAACAAACACAAATCTTTCACCGGAACAATACTAAACTTAAAAACATAGACCGATATTATCACAACACCATAGAAGACTACAGACCTTCAGATCTCTCTTAGTATTCGTCACCTTCATCATCCTCACCCTCAGCAGACTCGGCACCAACCTCCTCATAATCCTTCTCAAGGGCAGCAAAAATAGAGGAGTGAATGATTAATTTTCACTATTAATCATTTTACATCCTTCTCTCATTTCCCTTATCCCACATCCCACATTGGAAAAATAGAGAAGTGAATGAGATGCCTAACCTATATAAAAAGGAGGAGAAGCGAATGGAAAACTTAATTACTTGGACAAGGGTTATGGGCCATGGCTCAATACTCTACAATATCCTTTCTAACATTTTATTTTTTTATAAATAAAATGTAATATTTTGTAATATAAAAAAAATATAAAAAAAATATAAAAAAAAAAATTAAGGAACTACCGGTTCGAACCGGAACCGGAAACGTTGGTTCCAATTTGGTTTGAACTGGAACCGGAACCGTCGGTTCCAATCCGGTTCAAACGGGCTAGTTCCGGAAAAATTGGAACCGGAACCAGCACCAGCCTCATCCGGTTTCAATTTCGGTTTTGGTTTCGGTTCTTGAACCAAAAAAACGGTTCTAGTTCCGGTTTTTTCCGTTTCGGTTCCGACGGTTCGAACCGGAACCGGAACCGTGCTAGGTCTACCTGTAACTAGTATAAATAGAACCTTGTAATTATGTTGAAAGTGTGAGTTGAACACCATGTAACATCAGAGATTGTGAGTGAGATCCGGGGAGACCCATGGGAATATCCGATGAGGGATCCAAGGGAATATCGGTGGAACAAGTTAGAGATTCGTGAGTGATATTTATTGGGGGTTCTTGGTGAGGATCTTGTGAGTGTGGTTTGGGGTTAGGTGTAAGAGACAATCCTAGAGTATATGATTGTAACAGTTTATCATATAGTGGAACTTTCTCTGTTGTCCTGACGGCCCGTGGTTTTTTACCCGTTTTGGGTTTTCCATGTATATCTTGTGTTATGATTGTTTATTCTCTTTCATCTATTTTTCTACTTATTGACATTATTATTGCTATAAGTTATGGGCGTATATTAGGCACGGCGTTTCCGCGTTCATCAGTTCGTAGAGTTATCCCCAACAAAATATACACGAAATCAAAATGCTATCATGTGGTATTGTGGTGGAAGGATTTGATCAAAACCCAATATTCCTAGTAAATCTTACTTTAATAATACCATATTTGTTATAAGTGACGAGGAATCAAACAATCAGAAATTATCCTATCAGTGCGCACTGATAGAATTATATAAGGACATTGAATGTGAGCCACTCGTTTTATATACTTTGACTTGGTATGTATACACTTGTCAAATCACTGTTATAAATGAGTGGCTCACATTCAATATCCTAATAAAATTATATCAGGATGCACCGATAGGAACGGGACCAATCAAACAATAGTATTAAGTTTTAACAAAGCTATAATGGGGAATTGGGGATATTGATATTATTAAAAGCAATAGCTATATAGCAAACACGTGACTGATCCTAAAATAAGTGTTTTTACTTCTCAGGATAGACAATCCTCTAGACCCCATTAGCAGTTCACTGACGAATGACGATAAACATGTATCTAATTAAAGTACGAAAAAATAAATGTAATCTCAGGAGGTTTTCAGTAAGTAGTCAGCACTCAGCACAACACCCACATTTTAAGGGTACGTAGTACGGTAGTAGGGGTATACCGTATATCCGCATGAGAGCAATTTTGCTCACCCCCTTAATTAGAGGTAACCATTACCCCCATCCCAAGTGTTGATACGTGTCCCAAACTTTGAGTTAACTTTGGACTTTGGATTAAGTTTGAGACACGTGTCAACACTTGGGGTGGGCAAAATTGCACTCATATCCGCATACGACTATACGAGACTCTAGCCCGTGATAAAGCACTGGCATTCTATATTAAGGATACTTCAATTTGATTACAATTGAACCTGTGTTTGTATTTATCTCCTAGATTAATTGTATTAGCTTATCTTGTATCTGCTGTCAATAGGTAGTCTAAATACTCTTTGTCTTTCAATACTACTAGGACACGAAGTACTCTTCGTCAAGTAATTAAACCTCCTGTATAAATACTGCACTTAGATTGATGAATAAAATACACAAAGATTATTATCATTACTCTATTATATGGTATCAGAGCCAATATAAACTCAAACGAGTAAATATGATCCAACCAGTTCAAACATGACCAACACCACCAACAACACCACCAACTCAGACGAGTCCAACACCACCACCATCATCTCATCCTCTTCTTCATCCCACAACATCTCCACCTCTTCAAATACAATAATATCGATCAATGTGGCTGCTCAAGCTCCTCTAAAATTGACAGCTACAAATTATCGGTCATGGAAACTACAATTCCACACTCTCCTAGTTGGATTCGATCTCATGGGCTTCATTGATGGTCGAAAGCCGTGTCCACCAACAACGATCACAACCGGCGATGTCTCCACTCCCAATCCGGCGCACACTCTTTGGACCAGGCAGGATCAATTGCTTCTAAATGCAATCCTTGGTTCCATCTCTCCGTCTATCATTCCCTTCATTGCTTCCGCTCAGACCGCTCGTGATGCCTGGACTACGCTTGCCAACACTTATGCCAAACCTTCCAGAGGCCACATCATGCATCTCAAGAGTGTTCTCACTAATGTCACAAAAGGAACCCAGACCATTACTGAATACATGCAAAACATTAAATGTATTGTAGATGAATTAGCCATGCTCGATGCACCAGAGAACACTGAAGATCTTACCGTAAAAATCTTGAATGGACTAGGTGATGAGTTCAAGGATATCGCCTCAGCCGTCCGTGCCCGTGACACCGCAATATCATTTGAAGTATCTTTTACTATCACAAACAAGAGTTCTTATTCTAAAAGACTTTCTCAACACTAAACCTGACTTAACTAAATAACTAATGCCAGCACACGCAACTCTTGCCAACTTGCGAAGCTATGCAATTACGACTCCACCCTTCATTTGGTAGCTACTCACTCGGCCCCTGCAACACCAGGTGACCAGCTTTGCAGTTGTCCCTTTTCTCTAAATAATTCAATGCTATATCAGCAGCTGCATCAGTCTCTCCAGGGTAGAAAAACGTCGACCTCGACGTGGATGTGGTATCCTCTGCAGTGGAGTCATCAACAAATGGTATCAAGTGCTTCACGTTAAAAACATCAGCAGTACGAATGTGGCTTGGAAGCTTCAACCTGTAAGCATTGGAATTGATTTTTTCGAGCACCTCAACTGGACCAATCTTCCTAGCTGCGAGCTTATTGTATTCTCCAACCAGGAAGCGATCTTTAGTAAGCACCGCCCATACAAAGTCCCCAACTGGACATTGGTCTCTCACCAAGCGCCTCCTTCGTTACTTGCATGGTAAGCTTGCACATGGCATTCATTTACGTCGTGACTCCCCCCTCCATCTACATGCTTTCTCCGATGCAGATTGGGCTGGTAACCAAGATGATCGAACTTCAACTAGTGCCTATGTTCTCTTCCTTGGATCAAATGCGGTTTCTTGGTGCTCTCGCAAGCAAAGATCTGTTGCTCGTTCGTCTACTGAGGCAGAGTATCGGGCTGTTGCTATGGCTGCAGCTGAGGTCATTTGGCTCTCATCCTTGTTGCGTGAGCTACTCATTGTTTCTCCCACTCCACCTACAATTTATTGTGACAATGTTGGTACAACATATCTCTGCTCAAATCCTGTCTTCCACTCCAGAATGAAGCACATTGCTATTGATTTTCACTTCGTCCGTGAAAGGGTTCAACGGGGTCAACTTCGTGTGTCACATGTGGCCTCATCCGACCAGCTAGCCGATTCTCTTACAAAGCCGCTGTCCAAGACTCGTTTCACTCTTCTACGGTCCAAGATTAGTGTTTCTGACATACCCACCATCTTGAGGGGGCGTATTAAGGATACTTCAGTTTGATTACAATTGAACCTGTGTTTGTATTTATCTCCTAGATTAATTGTATTAGCTTATCTTGTATCTGCTGTCAATAGGTAGTCTAAATACTCTTTATCTTTCAATACTACTAGGACACGAAGTACTCTTCGTCAAGTAATTAAACCTCCCGTATAAATACTGCACTTAGATTGATGAATAAAATACACAAAGATTATTATCATTACTCTATTATATTCTAGTGTAATCATTTACCGGAAAGAATAACAACAATCAAAATTGAAGTAGGCCACAAATGGCTTGCAGATCACATCTTAATTTTTTTGAAATGAAATCCATGAATCATCAAGTACAAATGATTCTCACAACATTATTATATTATATATCATCTCTTAAATACAAATAATTATTATTGTTTTACACTTTAATAAAATAAAATATATATATATGTATCAAAAAAAAAAAAAAAAAAACCCTGTTCCTGTACAAATTTCAAATATCGGCTCCTTGTACATACTCTTCCCATGCTTGCTTGCTTGCTTGCGACAACACAAGAAGGCTAGTTAATAAATCTCTCACCTTATTATCTCTTCTGGAACTTGAAGGATTTTATTGCATAGGCAAATATCACTGCAAAAAATGTGGCGAAAACAACCACCATAACACCAGCCATACCCAAGAAATCATGCCTGAACCCAAACACTTTCCTCAGCAACTCTCTTATAGGCATCGAGTGAATTCCATCTGCGAGCTTCACAGGTCTGTCATCGTCACCATATTGCGAAGTCAGGAGGCCATACAGACTCCATGCTACAGGGTTTCCCCAGTAATACCAACTCCAGTATATAGGCATTCTCTGTAGAGAAAGGAATGGTAAGAGTAGATTTAAAAGTTAATTCAATTGTTAGGATACATTAGGCTTGCAACTTAATTTTATGCATAACTGAAAAAACACTCGTGAATGCGTTGTATCAAGAAACTATATATGATACTAAAAGTAGAAAGAAAATGATAGCTTATGTACCTTGTGAGTAATCGTAAAGCCGCTGAAAAGGTTCCAAAGCATATAAAATGGAGCAGCAATGATAGCAGCCACATTATGATTTGGTGTGATTGCAGTTGTCATCATCCCATAGAAGGTGAAGTACAGCATGGTCAAATACATAAAGAATATGTACCAAATAAACTTCAAAGCACTCCACTCAAATGAAGCCATAGAGTAGAAAATCGAGCAGTAAATAACTGTCTGTGCAAACACGTAAGGGAACTCAATAACAACCTGCACACACAAATATAAAGCGTCAGCAAAGTTTTTGAGAATGCGGCAACTTTTGCACAAAGAGAACCTGTGGAAAAGGAAAGAAGGCCAGAAGATAGACCTGAGCGAATGCAAAAGGTAGAGCTGAATACATCCCAGCTGCCCTCTCTCTGTAGGAAACAAATCTTTCGATAGAGACAACAGGTTGAACAGCACCAGCATTTGTAATCCCAATGAACAAAACAGCAAGATACATGGATCCCATGGCATTAAATAGATCTTGTTGGGTCTCCCTGCATGAATAAAATTCAAACGTCATGGAGAATTAGCAGTTGAGAAGTATGTTCAGGGGGTAGAAGATGCTGTGAGAATGAAAACATATGTTCAATGGGGTAGAAAATACCTACTCTTGAACCAAAGGGCCACATGGATAATAACTGTATATCAACTACAACTACCCTATATTTCTAACTTTTGACATCATAAGGCAAGGTGTGCGCAAATTACCACGGCATGAAAACATCTAAATAAATGTCAAGGCAAGCATAAAGTTATATAGATATCAGAAGATATTGAAATACTAAAGTTTTAGTAGGAAACCTTTTTGAACCAAATTTCCAACATATTGATCCAAGCATTAATGAGATGATGGTGGTGTAAAAGAAGCGAACTGCTGTGTATTGCGGGTTCCGCCAATAAGATAGATTTTGCTTCCAAAGGCAAGCTAAGAACTGTTCAGAGAAAGACTGAGAAAACTTGGATGGAAAGTTCAATTCTTTTGAATTTGCACTCGGCTTGCTTAGATTCTCAACCAACTCTTTATTACGTCTGAAACAATGCACAACAGCATATAATTATTAATTTTCTTAAAAATAAAATAGCTTTTATGTAAGAGCAGAATCAATAGCTAGCAATGTCCAGATAATATGCACATACTGAAATAGGTTTGATTGTCTGTATATTTCTGCAAAATCCACACCCAGACGGTTTTCTTCAACTGGTGCAGTGACCTCAAGCATCCATGCAGCAGGATTATATCCCGACTTGATCTTTGGAACTCCTTCAACTGCCTTTATATCAAAGATATATAGATCATCAAGACAAATATCAACAACTCAAAAAGTGTTTAACCATAAAATAGTGAATGTTCACAATATTCTAGAAAATATTAGCATGCATGATCCAACCTCAAAGTACTTGATGAGCTCACAAGACTTGGAACCAAGTGGACCAGCATATATGAGTTCTCCTCCACGCTTCATAAATAATAGCTGCAGAAATAGATAAGATTAGGAATTTAGACACAACCGATGCGATCAAAACATTTTAAAAGGATTAAGTACAAAGAAATCGTTAAGCTGTATCTAAGCCTTCTACCCATGCAACTTAAGTAAAAACACAAGGTTGAGGATAAAACTATAAGAGAAGTATGTGCTACTACAACAGCTACTATGGTGTGACAGAAAAACAATATTGCCTATTGATAAGCATGTCTAATTTCTACATTTAACATCTTAGGAAAGAAAATTAAAGAAAATTTCTATCAAAAATTCAAGAGAAAATACCTCATCAAAGGATTCAAAAATGTCTATGCTGGGCTGATGTATAGTACATACAATTGTTCGCCCAGTATTTACAATGTTCCTGACAGTTCTCATCACTATAGCTGCAGCCCTTGCATCCAACCCTGATGTGGGCTCATCCATGAACACTATGGAAGGGTTGGCAACCAATTCAACAGCAATTGTCAATCTTTTTCGTTGTTCAGTTGACAAACCATCAACTCCAGGCAGACCAATCAATGCCCCGCGTAAAGACGTGAGCTCCACAAGTTCCATCACCTCCTCAACAAATGCCTGAAAATCCAATCATCCATAAGTTATTTTAGGCCAAAGATTCAAGAAAAATCACAAGAAGTTTTAGTAGTACCCTTAGTGTTTCCACGTCAACATCTGATGGTAACCGGAGCCAAGCAGAGAACATAAGTGATTCCAGAACAGTTATGCCAGGTGAATGAATGTCATTTTGCTCACAATAACCTGAAATTCTGGCAAAAGTTTCTTGCCTCTTGGGATAACCAGATATATGTATGCCCCCTTCTATGGTCCCACCAGTTTTTCGACCTGCTAAAACATCCATGAGAGTGGTTTTACCAGCACCACTGACTCCTACCAATGCTGTAAGCACACCAGGTCTGAATGCTCCAGTAATGTTAACTAGCAACTGCAACCTATCTTCCACTATTCCTTCTTGCTTCAATTCCTGAAGAAAATGCTTGGATGAGAAAAATATATAGTTTAAAGTATTTCCCAAAATGATAACAGCAGAATGGAACTATATGCACACCAGAGGGACATCAACAAAGTAATTGATGTTTCTGAAGGACATGGAATGTGGTTGAAATGGAAGAACCATGCCTCTCTGCTTGAAATGTTTTCCTACCAGAAGTTAAGATGAACAAAACTTAAGACATTCAGCTGCAAATTTCTATAGACATATAAAGAAGAGCCAAAAAAAGGGAAAAGTTGATATAAGATGTGTTTTACAGACCACTTAATGAGCCTGAATGCTGAAAGTACTCTCTCAATTCAACAACAGCAGTTTCACCTTTCCTTCTCTTCTCTCTCTCCTGTAGCTCTTCCTTGGAAACAACAGCCCTTTGATTTCCTAAAGCTGTAAAAATAGTAAAATGATAAACTAAAAGACTAGGTAAATACTTAATTAGTTCATTAAGGCAGCCAAAAAAATGAAGTTCACTTTGGACAAACTTTTACAGAATGAAATGACTTACGGTTGAGGTAGCCTAGGAAGAAGGTGAAGAGAATATTGAATAAAACAGTATATCCAAGCATAGCAACAACACCAATCCAATACCAGTAGCTTTCTGGAAACAAACTGCGTTCTCTCAGTACTGCCTCCCCTAATGAAATATTGGTCTGATTCCCAGCTCTCTGCATTTAGGGGATCAGAGAACAATGAGTTTTGAGATAAAATAAAAAATGTGAAAATCTAACATAGTGAAGATAAACATAGATATTTCAATAGTTCGTATGGGTAAATTTAGTCTATCTTCTTAATATAAGTAAATTCTTGAATCAGGCCAAACACGGACATTGCTTAAAAACCACAGTGATTGTGCAGCAGTGATAAAATAGACCAAAAAAAGCACAAGTTCAGTTATAATATTAGCCACAATGATGTAAAATTTTAACTTATATCCTCTCCTTGCAACTGGAACAAAAACAGAATGGCTTAGGATGCACTTCTACCAGCTCTAAAGTTTGAAGCCTGTTATACAGTAATAGTTCATTGAAAGATATTTCATCTAGGACTTGATGGACCTGACCCAGCTTGTGCAATCCTGAAAACTATGTAACCACTAGATGTAATTTGCACGTCAGGGGTGGGATGTGAGGGGGGAATATCTAATTATAGTTTACACGCTGAGGATTAAGTCTGTTATCAGCTAAAAAAGTTTAAAAAAAAATGATTATATAGCTGACCAAACCTAGAAATTTAAAATTTTGAGTTAAGGCAGAGTCAACATGCTTATCAAAGACCTTTGACAAAGACTCCCAAGAGTTTCCAGTGGTTCGTTAGGCACAGCTCAGTGTTTGAACAGCTATGACTTGTCTCTCATCTAATAGTTTCATTAATTTGTTCAATTTAGCAGTCATCAACTTATCAAGGACAAATACATAGGAGTTCAGCAAGCAACAAATCAGAAACACCAGATCAAACAGTGCTGTTAGGTATGGTTTGGATGATATAAAATTGTTGCCCCTTCTAGTTTGTGAGCTAAAAAATTCAACCACTTATGTTTATATATAGTTTAAAGGAATATATTGTATTTTGTATTATTACATATTACATCATTCATTGCACAATATGTTAATGTACTAGTTATATAATAATGTTATATATTTACAAAAATGTTCTGATCCTGTCTTTTGTTTCAAAATTTTGTCAAAGTTTAATTTAACCAACCATGTATACTACTTAATATGAATGATTCTAAGCATCTGATAGGCAAAACATTCTTGCGATGGTAATTACAACTATCAATTGACATATGTAAAACTGGTGGCAGGTAAGTGATGTTCGTTAAGATACTGCATACATTCCAGGTGCACCAGCTAAGTGTATGCTCATTAAGATACTGCATGCATTCCATGTGCACCAGCTAAGTGGCTAGAGTGGGTGTCAGGAAGATGAATAGAATTTATAGGCAACTGAAAATATGAAGATGCGTCAATGTTATCAGGGGTATTGAAAACTCCCCCCTAACACATGGTTATGTTACTCATTTTAATTCTCCATGTAGCATCCCATACCATACTGTGACGAATGAACAAATCAATTTCTCATAAAACCAATAGCTAATAAAATGAAAAATATAAGGGACAAAATGAATAGATAATTATCGGATGCGCTTACTGCAATTATATAATGAATTAGTGATATTACCTTATCCCAAGAATGTCCAAGAAACTCATTCACAGAAGCTGCATTTTGGGAATACATCAAGGGTGAAACCCAGTAACCCCAGATCCACCAGCTTGGTATACGCTCTGTCACAATGATACAGGAAAATGAATAAACATACAAAATCAACAACTATCATGCAGAGATTGCAAAAGAATCAATTTCACCTCTTGATATGATGAATCCTCCAAGGGCCATGACCACCAACATAGCAAAAGATCCAAAGGTATTGGCAACTATCATATTTCTGCCCAAGGATCCTATAACACGGAAAAGACCTATAGACATCTGGTGCAAAAAGAAATATAACAAGAACTGCTGAAGGAACCTGCAAATTAGAAAAATGAAAATTAAGAAGTTGTTTTAATTCGACCATCAAATACTCATGGTAAACTTAATGAAAGCATAATGAGTGTACCTAGTAACATTCGGATCATATCCAATCACATAGTAAGTGATAGCCACCCAGAAACCAGACTCTATGAGCGAAGTTGGAATGCTTAAGGCCCATGAAGGCAGCGTATAAACCCAACTTGGATAGAAATGCAAGTCCCTGTGCTTGTATATCACTGGGAGCTTGGCCACTAACATCGAAACCTCTGTAAAGCCATTAAAAAGAATAATGACCATGGAAAAGTACAGTGCTCCAAGATACAAGCTTCCATCGTCAATTGTCTCATGGTGCATTGTTGTCCGGATAAAAACAGTCATCGTAATTAATGCAACAAAAAGAAGCTGGAGAAGAACATATAATATAAATCAGCTTCAGACTCTTAATAGACTTCTAAGTAGATGATTGGCATTATGGTTAATACAATAAAATAAAATTAACAAGATGGTCTCATAAACCAATGATCAGCTACCAAAATGTACATTTGCTTGACTAAAAACAAGCCTCAAGATCTAACAAATTAAATTGGCACCATTACCTGAATGAATTTGAAAACATATATAAACGAATTTCGTTTCATCAGTAGCAGCTGCCAATCAAAGCTCGTCTTGAGAAGTTTCCTTTTCTTCTCACCATATTGAGAAGTTGACAATGCCGCTGGATGATTATAACGTCTATCAAATGGTACATCCAGTTCCTCCGATAAATTCTTTCCTGTGCGATATGAACGAAAAGCTTCAGCAAACTTTCCTGGAGGTATGTACTGGTAAGGACGGTAAGGATTAGACCAATACTGCTCCTGGTCCTTCTTTGATGTAACCTGTGTTCAAAATGTTTTAGCAAGAGTACCACACAAAAGAGCACAACATCCAAAGCCTTTCAATACTTACTTCTTGCAAGAAGTCTGCCACGTTCTTTCTTTTAGGACAACTAAATCCGATAGATGTAAAGAAATCAAGAATGGAATCGCGAGGTCCCTGGTACACAATCTGGCCCTCACACAAAAGTATAACATCATCAAACAACTCATATGCCTCAGGAGCGGGCTGAAGCAGAGAAATTACAGTGGTCCCATCAAGTGCACGAGTAGAATGCTTAAGATATTTGATGATTTGATAAGTAGTTGAACTATCAAGACCATTTGATATTTCATCCATAAACAGAACTCTAGCTGGACCAACTAATAATTCACCTGAAACCACATGTTTGCTAAATCAGCATGAATATAACATAGCATTCTAATACACAAAAAACAGTAAAAGACATCATTTCCACCTGTAGTAAGCCGCTTCTTCTGACCCCCGGAGATCCCTTTAAGCATCTCATCTCCTACCAATGTGTCAGCACATAGGTCCAACCCTAAAATCTTTGTCAGATATACATCAGCTTCAGGAGAAGTTTTCAAGTCAACAATCGTATAAATGTTTCACGTTTTAACATCAGACCTACTCTTTAAGGAACCTCTTTCATTCTAATGCTTAGCAAATGCAACTTAATTTTTTGTATACCTCAATATTTCAGTCTGTAAAAACAAATTCTCCCCGTTCCGTCCACTAAATTCTGATATAGCTATTGTGTACATATGTTTGATGCACTATAGCTTTCTTGATATTTTCTTAAATATTTTTTACAAAATGAATGACTATGAGTAATGTTAAAACATACCAAGTTCACTTGAAATTAACAAATCAGTAGTTCATACACACTAGATATTTGAAATGTAATAGTCCCTAAACAAGAAAAAACCGATGATTTCAAATTTGCTGAAATTTACTTGCAGCATAATCTGTGAGATTGAGGAGAGATAGATAATCAGGGCAAGAGTGGTAAACATGCTTAGATTGAAATGTCCTTCAAATTCATTTGGTCATGCTATGATACTATGTTACAATGCATTTAGCAGTATATATGTCACAGCTCTGAGGTTCCTTTTATTTCTTCTGAAACAAGTGCCTATGAATGTTCAACCCTAGTTTGGGCTATATGAAGCCTTCAGCCTTCAACACAAACAAATGCCAAGTAACCACATTTTTTCCAAACCATCCATGCTGGCCCTTCACAATCCAGAAGCAATCCAACACATGGACCAACCAAGAATCCCAGGAGATATTCATGGAAACTTTTAACTGAAGGAGAGGATGCTAAAGACAACGAATCACAATTTTCACAGTTATTTTCTTTTTCCTTGCAGAAAAAGATTGCTGTTCTAAAAATGAGTGGTTTAACCTATCAATTAAGATATCTGCAAAGAAAATTGTGCCTCTCTACATCAAAGAACAATCACTTATAGAATACTCACAGAGCTTCTCTACAGAGAAAACTACACAACTATAATTTATCAGTGAAATTAGACCTAATATCATAGTTAGACATCGTTGAAGATATCAGTACCTAAATAGCACAGAACTTGCTTCTGAAGCTGTAAACTAATAAACTGCAACTTCAGTAATTCTCGGAGTGCAATTAGTAGATAAAGTGTCGGGTAAGGGACATTTAAAGGCTGTGAACTTAGCAATGGTATCACATTTATTATAAGTGGCTTCAGTAGCCTTTGGGTTGTCTAAACAAAAATTCTGAGAGAAATAAGCATTAATAGAATACCTTCATGATGTACTCCACTACAAGGCTTGTCTCCTGTCCCCCCAAAGCTAGGGACTGAAAGCAAAAAGTGTAACAGTGAGCAACTCTTAACAGCAGTTATTTTATATGTAGAGAAAGGAATTACTTTTTCCAACACATGTACCTTCATAAATATATCAAGATCTTCATCAGGTTTTATACCAGCAATCTTTTCTCTTCTTGCAAGCTCCGAAATCATATCTTTTGCAAGAATTTGTATGTCAGCAACTAAGAGGCATAGTTTATGCAGAAACAAATGATTTCCTAAAGCTTACCATATTTGAATCCAACACCTTGACACCGTCCTGCGAACTCAAGAGTTTCCCTTACGGTCATCTCTGCCGCATGCAAATCCTGTTGACTTACATAAGAAGATGTCCTTGGAGGAACAAACTCTTTCAGACCATGTCCGTTATATGTAATTCTCCCTGACATCTTTAAAGCAGTCAAAGCATAAACATATCAATGAACATAAAATTAAAAAAATTAAAAAAAAGGATATTGAAAGATGGATCAATTGAATTATGCATAGTTCTGAAATTAAATCATTTAAAGAAAACCACAGGAACACCCCTTCATAGCTGCAAGACCTCCAACTATATGGTGATTCCTAATATTAAAATATCGGTTAAAAAGAACATGAATGGATCCACTATACACAACAACATAATTAAATTCCACCATTCTATCATCATTCTCACTTAATAAACAAGATAAGAGAGTACATGATAGAAATGAAACTATTGTAGCCTGATTATGTGTAGACTATTCATTTACTTTAAGAAACTTGCTTTCTCAACTCCATTGACTTCAAGGCTACTATTCCAATATAGTACCAAATAATCTGAAGAACCAGTAATCAGGAGGCAAAATATGATCGGCATCTTTCAAGATAAGTAAAACCTTAGTACCTGTAACTGACTTTGAAGGCGTCCAGCAAGAGCCAACAAGAGAGTTGTCTTTCCAGAGCTCGGAGGACCCAGCAATAAAGTCATTCTACAATATAACACTTAACTTGTCAACCACACACAAACCTGGCCCAAAAAAAGGTGATCAACTGAGTTCGAGTTGGAATTCAAGAGATACCTTGAAGGTCTAATTATGCCATTAACATTATCTAAAATTGTTAACTTGCTTCTCTTTCCCCTGTATATGCGCAATTGCCTCAAGAGAGCCTGACAACAATTACAAAAATAAATTAAAAATAGTTCATCATTTTGGAATGCCAACAACCTATGATTGTTAATTGCGGGTATACCTCAGTCATGTTGAAAATAAAATTGGGAATGGTTGGCAGTGCTCTACTCCCGACGTGAACAAAAGATTCAACTATCAGGTTCTGAAATCGAACCTCAATCTTTGGAAAGTCCAAATCTACTCTGAAATACCACAAATGTAGAAAAAATTAAAACAAAATAAATAATCCAAATATTCTAATAAAGCTCTGTTACAAACTCAGTCAAAAACTCTTAATGTTCTTTGTTCAAATATTCTCATAAATCAAACAGAGGCTCCAACAGATTCAAAATTCCACCTGAGTTAAGCTATACAAACTAGAAGGCTATGCATTTATAAGTGAACTAAGGTCAATAGAGATTATATGTTTTAGTAGTCTCTTACGCATCAAATCTCTTCCTCATTCTGTCAAAGAAGCGCTCGGGATCATCTTCAACGGAGTTGACCAAACGGTCCAAGACAAGCTTCTGCTCCTGAGCCTGGAGTTCACTCACGTCGATCTCTATGGTATCACCAACGACGTTCTTGAAAATGCCTCGGCGAACGCGAGCGTAAGTCGGCAGGCGCTCCAAGGCGGCCCACCGGAGCGCCTCCTCGTCCTCTCCCTCCTCCCTAAAAGACTCCGCCCTCGAAAACACGTTCTCCGCCGAGTTCCACATTGGATCTGTACAACCACGGCAAGACACATAAACATAAACAGACACACAAAGGGAGAGAGAGGAGAAGAAAAAGGAAGAAGAGATTGATATTATTGTTGATGTGAGGAGTGCGTTATTACATATTTACATGTGAACTACAAATACTGCTTATTCTGGTGTTCTAGATAAGTAGTTGAGCTCTGTATTAATGGCGTTTTCTATTTTTCTCTCTCTCTTTATTAGTCTTCGGTTGTTTATCTCTCTCTTTTGGTTTTCTTTCTTTTCTTTCTAAAAAAAAAAGAAAAAAGTTGTGTTTATTTCCCGCAGCTCCACTTTCTTTCTATATCGTGTACGTTAAAATCCTCCAATCTACAGTTTTTTGCAGCCATACATCATAAATAGCCGCGGGAAGGACAACTTTTTGCTGGTTTCTTTGTACGCGCACGCCTACATATAACACCCAACTCGCTCTGAAAAGTCGATACGTGTTGTATTGTAAAAGGTGTTGTGTGGAGATTGGAGATGGACGAGTCAGACTGCGAGTGGGGACTTTGTTGCGTGATTTTTGAATTGAAACGGTTAGGAATTGGGATCACCTTTCTTTGTTTTTACTGTTTTATTAAAACGGGGTTTTATTTTCATTATATTCCCTTCGGATGAAATTGCAGAAAATGGCTAAAATGCAGGCGCATTTTGAAAAAAAAAATAGTCACTTTTCTAAAAAAATTGCATTTACAACAAAAATGGGGCTTTAAAAAAATTATATATATATAGCTAAAATAGGTCTTAAATGCCCTTGAATTCTTAAACTCGTACAATTTTTCTCGTTTCCTAAAAAAAGCATGTGATTTATTCGTGATTCACATGCATGTAAGTCACGAATTATGTGATCCATTCGTGACTCATGCATATTTCGTGATTCGTTCGTGCATTTTGTGATCTAAAAAAAAAGCGTAATTGTGTTTTAATGAATGATACTTTGATTGTTGATAATGTGATACTTGAAAGCAATTATATTTTAATCATTTATTCATTACAATGTGTCATGGGATCACTAAAAGTGAGAATGAGAATGAGAATGCCCATTTTGTGATCTAAAAAAAACATGTAATTGTGTTTTAATGAATGATACTTTGATTGTTGATAATGTGATACCGGAAAGCAATCATATTTTAATCATTTATTCATTACAATGTGTCATGGATCACTAAAAGTAAGAATGAGAATGGTTTCTGATAAAATGATAGCAGAAAGTAATCACATTTCAACCGCCTATTTGTATAAACAGTAAATGTGATAATGTGTTGAGAATAGGGTTGCACATTGAGGAAATGGGGATCCAGGGGAAAATGTGCAACCCTAGTTGAGAAGAATATGAAGAATATCACCTCTGCAAATTTTTTTTATTTTTTTTTTAACCGTGCCTTTCACGAGGCTTGACTCAGCTTGAGAATCCGTCCTTTTCATGTTGTCAAGAAAATCAAGAAAAAGTTTTGGCCAACTGTCGCTAAAGCTAAACCCAACACCTAATAATAATAATATTATTATTATTATTATGTAGTAAAGAATGGATGTAAGAACAATAATAGAATAATAAATAATCTCGGCTTCGGTTCAAGGTAAAAAAAAATATATAAAAATTAATATTGGTTTAAGTCACTGTTCTCAAATCTCATATAAATGCAAAGGTGTAAGATTTTAAAAAGTTTTAAGGCAAAATTATAGTTTTAGATAAATTAAATAGTGAAGGGCAAAATTGTACACTAACTTGTTCCGTTACAATTGACTGTTAAATATTTGATCAGAGAAATAAAAGTGATTGATTTTTTATTTATTTTTTTAAAGTTAAAACAGAGGCTAAAAATGCTAATACAGTAACAGAAAAAAGAGTTAAAAAATGTGATAAATTATGATAAAAAAAAAAAATTTAAAAAGGATTTATGTTAAATTTTTCCTTTATTTATTTTTTACTGATACTATTTTTTAGATCAAATACTACACTGATGAGTGCAATTAAAATATTGATTCTTTCTTTCAAAACAAATATATTGATTCTTAACAATAAAGATAAAAGTCGAGATGCCCCCATGGGCATAGTTCAACTGATAGATAGACGAGTTTGGAGCTTGAGAAAATAACTCTCAAGTCACCGACTCAAATCATACCAATGAAAAAAACTTTAAAAAAAATACATTGTCTAAATATGTGGATAGATAGATACTGTTTAAAAAAAAAATAGATAAAAGTCGATATAATTAAATAAAAAATATATAAACATACTACTCCCATTACTATATATGAAGATAATTTCAGCGGTTTTACGAATAATGTGAAACTATATGTTCAGTAATGTTTTATGTTTCTCTTTTCTGTTTTATCAATTTTCATTTGAAAACAAGAAACCGATTTTCATTTTTTTTTAGGATCTAAAAATGTTATAATCTCTATAAGGTTTAATGATTTTTTTTTATTTTTTTTTAATATAAATATAACATATTCATTTAAGTGTCCATATGTCACTTACCAACAGGTTAAAAAAACAAAAACAAAAACAAAAGCGTAAAATAAAGAAAACGTCAAAATGACATTTTGAGTTTTAGTTCAATAAAAAGTGAAAAAAGTGTTTTTTTATTTTTTCTCGTTTTATTTAAAAAACATGGTTGACAACGCACTTTCACTGTTTTTCGTTTTCAATGCCCTAAAATACCGAAAAATGACGAGTTGAGGGTCAAAATTTCTACAAATTTTCAAGAATCTTAGAGGCATTTCAAAGTACCTAAAATTTATTTTGAATTTTGAAACTACCGAAAATTTCATTTTCTAAGCTAGCATATCCATCTGTGGTTATAAATTTACTATTTTAATGATGTAATTATTTAAGGTTTAATTTTAATGGATATGTTTCATCATCCAACATGTTTGATGATAAATAACTTTCATCCGGCCTACGTAGTCCCTTATTTGAGTTGTCATACTACCTGAGTGAGTGGGTGACCCATAGAACTCACGGCTTAGTTAGCTTCCATAAACCCAGTATTTAATTGCAAGATAATATAAAGTTGAATCGATTTTTGGAGTTTTAATAATGGATGATTAGCTATAAATGTGCAATAAATTGCTGTAGAATATAGTTATGCGTATTCATTTAATCAGTATGAGTGTATACCAATAAATATTTGGTAGCTTTATAATGCTCGTGTTTCAACTTATTAGTATAAGCAATGACAATGACATTCATTAATACATTGATATATTATTGATTATTGATGGCCCCTCCTTTTGTTTGTTGGGAATTGGGATCGATCGGATCATGTCACTTGCACGTGTTTATATAATCAGAGATTAGTACGTGTTTGGAGTTTGGGTAAATAACTTCTAGATCAGCAGTTCGAATCATACCAATAACGAAAGATTTAAAAAAAATACCTAGTCTGAATTAATAGATATTGTCGAAAAAAAAAAATTATATATATACATAAAAAAAAATCATTATGAAGTTATATTAGGATACACTGACTTCAATAAATATATATATATATATATATATAATCAGAGATTATCAACTATCTTAATTAATGATTATCTGGACCCAACAAACAAAGCTAGATAATAATAATAATAATATTTTAATTTCTTTCAGATTTTAGATCGGCTTTGTTGGTCATAATAGATTCACATTAGATTTTATTTTATATAAACATTAGATTTTATTTTCGACTAGTATATATGCCCTATACATTATTTGGATGAAGAAATCACATATTTAATCTCTTAAATACACACATATAATAAAATGATCATATATTTGTGTTCATTTCTATAATTTATCCAATGCACCGAACTCATGAGATAATAATACGGATGTTATACTCAAGTTCACATATTGTTTTCTTGTCATTTTGTAAGATAAATTTGTGGAATACTTTTCACAAAGAAACTTATCTTTAGTATTTTATTAAAGGGCTCGTTTGGCATACCGTATTGGATTATATTGTATTATATTGTATTGCACTGTATTATCATTAGGGAGCCGATATTGACACCCATAAAAATGTTAAGCACACACATATTTTAATAAAAAAATTAATTACAAAAATATCCCAATAGGAATTTATCAATAAGGACAAATTAGTTTAATAAAATAATAATAATAATAATAATAAATAAATAAATAAAACCTATTTACACCCATTAATTACACACACATCTTCAACTATATCACTTTATTAAAAAAAAAAAATAAAAAAAAAAAACCCTAATTAAACCCTAATTCTATTTCTTTTTTTTTAAACCCTTAAACTTTATTAAGAAGGAGAAGAACTTAAGATCAACGTAGTGCCTGAAAAGGCTAATTGGGCATATACTAAAGAATGTTTTTTTTTTTTAATAAAAAGTATCTTTTGATTGATTAACTGATTGCCCGCAAAATTCAGAACTTGCTTCTAGCCGGAGTTCTAAAAAACCCGATTGAGTTTCAACTGGCCCCATGTCGCTCTTTTCTCACTCATGTCTATACAGCAAAATGTTTCGATTGTTGCTCATTCAATTTACAATGTAGGTCAATCAAATGTATACAAGCCAGTGTAATAATTTAAGTCTTGGTAGTTCAAAATCATGGCTCTTATGAAGGCGAGGATCCACCACTGATTTTGCTCGAAGCTGGTGCGTTTCGCTTGAATTGGTGTTTCGTGGGGACTAATACATCTTCATCTTCTTTCTTTGCAAAAGCCATATTATGATCATCATCATCATCGTTCTTGAAGACACTATGAATAAATTGTATGAAAATAAAAACATTCATTTAAATAAAGGTATTATTGGCATTAAGATGGGGGTTTCTAGTAATATTTTAATTTTAAATTTTAGACATGGGTGTACTTATAAATATGGGTGTGATTATCATATTTATGAGTGTCAATATCCGTACCCTTATCATTAATATAAGGACTAATTGCACAAACATTCCCTGAGTTTAGATGTAATTACACGCATATGCAACTTTTGCTTATAAATTCACAAACTTCCCCTACTGTTAGTGGTCAACGGTTAAAGTTAACCGTTGACTCTCTTCTCTATACAAAAAGTCCAAAATACCCTATTTTATATTTTATTATTTTTAACTATTTGATTTATTTGATAAAATGTTAATTAAAAAAACCTCATATTTTTTTCTTAAGCTTCATCTCATAAAAATAAAGAAAAAGATTCTTCTTTATCAATGTTAAAAAAAAAAAAAAAAAAAAAGATTCTTCGTCATTCTCAGGTTTTTTTCAATATGAGAGAACAAAAGAAATAATCTATTTCTTCATCCAAAAAAAAAAAAAAAAAATCAAACACAGATATATGGTGCAGATTGTTATCTCTATGTTCAGCCAAAATTCCTAGAATCAGGTTTTACAAGAACCAAAGCTTTCCCAAATATATAAAAATAAAAAATAAAAAAAATTAATTCAATTCAAAAGCTGAATTTCCATAATAAATAATCTAAAATTCAAGTGAAGTAGATCCAACACAAATCGAAATCCAACACAAATACAAATTGAAGACTGGAACAACACAAATACAGATTGAAATTAGATTCCAACATAAAATACAAACTGGAATCGAAATCCACAACACCAAAAACCCATTCAAAGCAAACTCCACAACATCTAAATCAACAAAACGTTAACATTAACTCAAACATTGATCCATAAAAAAAAAAAAAAACCTCAAAAATTGAACCCATCTACCCAACACCTATCATTGCTCGCAGCCGTCGTCGCCGCCGCCACATCCACCACCGTTGGAACCGAAACAGGGAGGAGGCTCGCGCGAGAACAAATCTCACCATTAACTCTTTCTCCTTTAGAGATTACTTCTGCTTATATAAACTCACTCTCAAAGTCTCTCTCTCTCTCTAAAGAAGTCACACTTTCTCCATTTCAATTCCATCTGTGAGATGGTACGATGCCACAATGAAGAATAGATCTTTCTAGATCTGTTCCTTAATTTTTTTTTTATAAATATTTTAATATATTTATTATACTTTTTGAAATAAATATATGTAATGTACCAAAAAATAAATAAATATATGTAATATTTTATTATTAACAAAAGTAGATTCACCTTTTTCGATGCTAAAAATTAAAAAAATAAATCATTTCAATCTTACACAAGTGAATGGACTATTTTACCCTTTTCCCCGTTAACTTTTAACAGTCCTCACTAACAGCAGGGTATGTTTGTGCAATTATGAGCAAAAGTTGCTTATACGTGCAATTACATCTAAACTCAGGGACGTTTGTGCAATTAGTCCTTAATATAAACATGTGTTTAGTGATGCATTGAATTATATCGTATTAAATTATTCCGACTCTATTGTATTTTATTATATTATAAAAATATAGTATTTTTTTTAAAAAAAAATAGTTAATAATTAATTTTAAATATCCTTACTATGAATAAATCAATAAATATTTTTATATAAAAAATCAATAAATATTTATTTTAATTGAAACAACAAATTTAAATAAATGATATTTTTATAAATAAGATAAATATTTCCTATATAATTTTGAAGTTATAAAAAATATTAACTATTTAAAAAAAAAAAAACAAAATATATATTAACAACATAACACATATATCATCAATATTCCATATTTGTTGAAAAAAAAAAAATTCTAATACAATACAACATAATACTACTAGATATAATGTATTATCTAATACAGTGTTTACTATATTAGGCAATTAAAATATATTAAAATAATACAATGATGTGTTTACATCCAAAATAAATGAGGTCTTTGTACGTTTGTAGATTAACTAATACAATACAATACGATATATCATTTGTTCGTAGATTGACTTGAACTGTTTCTTCTTTTGACTTTTCATTGTAGACACTAGCTAGGTCCGGCCTTTAAAGATTTCAATAATTGAATGGGAGGCATAAAAGAAGCCAACGACCTTTAACATTTACATGATTGAGATCACCATAGTTGAATAAAGAAGGATTCAAATCATTTGTCTAAAAATGGTGTCTCATTTTGTGTCTAATTAACCAAATTGAGATATGTATATACACTTTTTTAAAACTATCATTAAATGTAAATGATAGTGACTGATATGTCCTGATTTAGTTGGTTAGACACAAATTGAAACACCATTTTTAGACAGGTGATTTGAATCCAATAAAGAAGAGGAGTTATCTCTTATGACTTATCTACATTCAACACGTCCACAAGGGGCGTAGCTCAGCTGGTAGATGGACGAGCTTGGAGCTTGGAGCTTGGGCAAATGACTCTTAAGTCAAGGGCTCGGATCCTACCAATGGCAGAAAGCTTCAAAAAAAAAATATCTAGTCTAGATATCTGGATATATAGATAGATAGAAACTGTCATCAAAAAGAAAACCTAGATCCTACACTACTTTGTTAAAAATGAAAAAAATAATGATAACAATAAAAAGAGATATAGGTGAGGAATTAAATGTTCATTAACTGAGGTGTTATATATCGCTGTACGTCCAGAGTGTTGTGCTTGTGCAATTGTGCAAATCAAACAAAATTAAAATGACGGTGACCAAGTATAAGTATGTTAATTATCGAATTCACAATAAAAGTAACTTAATTTAATTCAACAAACGGTGAAATTTGGCAAAAACCCAACATAGGTCGCAGCAACTTGTTCCTCTCATCGACACGATTCCAACTATACCTCGATGGGGTCCAATTTTGATGCCATTTCCCAACTTTATATGCAAATAATCCCATAAGATTGTTTTAATTGGATTAGATGACATGTTTTTGTTTTAAATCGATGAATTTTATGTGCAATTTGATTTGAATTATAAATGAATGGTTCCCGATCCATGCTCCAATGTTGAGAAATAAATTAACATGATAGTCAAAAATGGGGCAAAAACTTGGATGCAGCAGATACATGCTATCCTCCACTACTGTGATGTTGTCATTTAAGCAAAGTTGCTTATGTTGTAACCGACAATATCGCAATGGGGGATATATCATGCATCGGACGCACTCAGGATTTTCTTTAAAAATAGACTGATAAATGCCCCTTGAACAGATAAGTAAAGGTAATTTTATTGGATTTATTAGAAAATAGAACAGTTTTACTTTGTCCCGGATGGTATTACTATTTGAGGCACAAACCAATAACTTTGACATTGGAGGGTGATCACCAACGTCCTTCATTGGTAGAGACGAAGCCTGAATTTAAAATTTAATTAAGTTTAGGAAGACCAACCAATAAAATTTTCAATTTTTATGAAGTAAATATAAAAACTTTAGATAAAATATGACTATATTAGTACTAAAAAGAACTTTCCAAAAGGCCGGAGGGGCAGGCCAACCAATAGCTTCGTCTCTGTCCGTTGGCCACCATGATCATTTGTTTCAATCCTTGAACAAGTACTCGATAGTTGAACTCAAGAGAATAACTTGAGAGCTGATGAGGACCTTTGATACAGCCTTTGGGGACTAATCCTCAATCAACTAGAGATTTATTTTCGTCTCCAACTGCGTTCATTCAGTCAAACAAAATCTCAAATTTAAATCACTGCAATACAAGTATATAAAAAATACACACACATATATACAGTTTTTCTATTGTCAGTTCGTCCTGATATAAAATATATTATGACGAAAAATGTGGACCATTAGATTTATATACTTTGACTTAAAGTGTATGCACTTATCAAAACTTCTCCATATTCTATGGTCCACATTCTTCGTCCTGATATATTTTATATCATAACGAACTGACAGTAGAAAGACTGTACACATATATTATATATATATACTACATAATCTATGGTTCACATTCTTTATCCTGATATATTTTATATCAGAACGAACTGACAGTAAAAAGACTGTACATATATATATACATAAATGTTTAAGTGCGTACTGATATAACTTTATCGGTGCGTTGGATGTGAATCATTAGATTTATATATTTTTGTTCAAAGTGTATACACTTGTCAAAACTTCTCCATAATCAGTGATCCATATGCATTGGTACTGATATAGTTACATCAGTACGCACCGATGTGAAAGAGACCGTGTATATATATATATAACTTAAACAAAAACAAAAATTTGCAAACGACCTACTACTATATATATTATATAGGTATGTAAAAAGGTGGAGTAAAGTGTTGAACACCGAGTGAATCTCGAGCTACAAGCTTTTTCATTTGTTCTTCTAGAAGCAAGGTAAGATTCTGGCTTGAGAGAAACTCTGATTTAGTCTTCACAAGGTATGTATGTCCCAAATACAATCAACAGAAAAACCAACAAATCCTATTTTTAATGAATTAATTGAGTTCAGCTAAGCTTGATTATATACCTAATGTAATATGTTAATTAGTAGGATCGATGGCCGTATGGGATAAATCAAAGTGGTAACATGGCTCATGATTTGAATTCTGAATACTTTAAATGGAAGTTTAAAGTTTCTAAAAAAAATGAAATACAAATATTTAGATCTGTGAGTGTACAAACTACAAAGTGATGGCTTGCTTGTGCGTTGTTAGAATGTTAGCTGATCAGTTGGATTTGAGTGTTGTTGAGGCTATTAATTGTGACACTACCGTCAAGCTCAAGGTCCCACACCTCAATTGCTTGGTTCAAACTTCAACTCATTTATTTCTATCTCCAGCTAACCGAAGAACTATATATATATATATATATATATATATATATATATATATATATATATATATATATATAGTTAGTATCAATCTTTCTATATATAGTTAGTATCAATCTTTCTATTATTAGTTCGAACTGATATAAAATATATCAGTCACAAATAAATAGTTAAATACATTATTGATATGTGTTTTTATTTATCTTTGTGGAAATAAATTAGTTGTTAACATGTACCCTTATTATTCTTATCGAACAAGACTTGTCAAATTGAATTCATTTGCGTCCATTAGATTTGGCATACAAGAGACTCAAAATTCAATAAAATCCAGTCATCAAATACTGTACGATTAATGAAGTTATACAATTGTTTTTAGTAAAAGGAAGTGATTGGTGAATGGTGATAGACTGATAGCCGATAGGTATGATGATCAAAAATTCAAAGTAGTTGGGATTAATATATTAGGTAGGTAGGGATTGGATTACTGAATACTCACACCTACAAAGCACAAAGATAGTGAAATTCCTTTTTTGGATGATTACTCTGATGCCCATCGATCCATCGATTTGGTGATACACTATTTTTTTTTTTTTTGGTTTACACCATCCGGTTTCCGGGTGGGGCGGATCCACCATACGGTGCAATCAGCCCAGACCACACCCCGACTAATCCGGACTCGCACCGGGTCGGCCCACTAAGGGGTAAAGTGCTCCCAATATGTGTAGCTCCGTTCACAAAGGGGAGTTAAACCCACGACCTTGCTTAAGGGATGAGAACGCCGAACCACTCACACCAACACATGATTGGTGTAATACACTATTAAAATGATCATTAGATGGGGAATTAGTTTCAAAATAGCCATTTTTTACGAACCTTTTGACACTAATGGCCATTCCATCAAACACCGTTAACTTTTTGTTCACTTTGTATCAAAATGGTTATTGGTGTCATTTTTTTCACTTGGTATTAAAATGATCATTGCAATCATTTTTTTTTTTTTTTTCAGATTTACTCTTGTGGCTATTCATTTAGTCAATCTGTATTAAGATGACCATCCTTTTGATTAATTGGTATCAAAATGATCATTACATGTACATCTATATTATATAGAAAAATAGAGTAAGCAATCGTAAACAATAAAATTTCATTCAAAACAAAAAATGCATAAATTCATAAAATACTACTTGATTCAATATAATTTCAATATTTGAATTCTTCATTTGATTCAATATAATTTCAGTTTCATACACTTTAAATACTACTTGTCAAACCGCACAAGTATACCAAAATCCCCAACACAAGTATACCAACTTGTTTGTTACTTTTAGGTATAATTACCTCGGTGACCATCAATTTGGTGACACACTATCAAAATGGTCACTAGATGGGGAATTGGTTTCAAAATGGACATTTCTATACCAAGTGAAAAAAATGACACTAATGGCCATTTTTGATACCAAGTGAACAAAAAGTTAACGGTGTTTGATGGAATGGCCATTGGTGTTATAAGGTTCGCTAAAAATAGTCATTTTGAAACCAATTCCCCATCTAGTGGCTATTTTAATAGTGTGTCACCAAATTGATGGCCACCGAGTAATTATCCCTTCCTCTTTTGTCTCTTTGTGTTTGATGTGATTTTGGTCCTCTCCTCCATGAAAATGAAATTGCAAGCCAAATTCCCACCACATAAATCAACACATTTTCAGTTTCTCGCATATCATATTAATTACTATACAATATATATATATAGTAGACAATTTGATGTTCCATTTCCTAGAAATCCACTAAAAAGATATAGTTTTGCACCAATTCAAAGGTATTGGAATATTTCATCATAAGTGTTCTAAACATGGGCTCCCAAGAGGCTACAATTATAAGAGTGTAATTATAAACCACCGCTGAATGTGACTTTGTGATAAAATACACTTATTCAGGACCGTTAATATTTCAGATTCGAGTTGTCACGACATAGGTGGTATGTAAAAAAATAAAAATAAAAACCCAAACTACCCCTAATTATAGATATATCATATAAGGGTGTCAATAACAAGGGCCTTAGTCGTTTACAAATTACAAGATGTTTTTGGTGCCAAAATTGCAGATGATTAAAAGCCCCAACAAGCACTACTAAACTGGTTTCGGCCTGTTAAGGCCCAAAACTATAAATAACACAAAAACAAAAACTCGGTTATGATACAGGCGCTAAAAAATCCAAAAATGGAGGAGAGCTCGGATTCTTTCACAGAGGCCGTCATCGAAACCCTAACAAACAGAGGCTGGTGTTTCGGCGATATCCAGCAAGTTAAAGCCATTATCTTCATACACTGTGCTTTGTCCGATGACAGGGACGCCTCTAAAGTGGCGGATTCGCTTCAACCGGAGCTGCTTAATATGGACCTTAGATCCATCGGAGGCAACTCCTTACCCGATCCGAATCGCAAGCCTTCACATATTCAGGGCCCCAAAGTTCTTCAAGTAATCTCTCTTCCTATGTTGAATTTTACCTGGCTTCTTTCAGTTTTTTTTTTCCTTCGCGAATTATGTATATTTTTATAATGCAATATTAGATGTTGGACATGAAAATAAAATAAAAATTAATTCTGAAAAAAAAAAAAAAAAGAACTGTGATGAACTTAGCTGGGAATCAGTCTTATATATGTGATTTAGGACGAAAACCAACTACAATTTCAAGCTAGATTAAGATTTTATTTTCCTTGTTCTGTAGGACTTATTACTATGTATTTTAATTTTTTTTCTTTGTTAAGTATGATTACTATTTTAATTTTGTTTTTCTCTGTCGAGTAATATTGCTAGTTGTTTTCTAGATAAGAGGATTAGGATTAGGGTTCTATTAATACTTTTTTGACATTCACTGTTAATCAATCAGTTAATTTATTTCAATAATATTTAGTTATTCTGTTCAAAATAATCTTAGTTCCTTTACCTACATATGTGGGAGAAAGTGACAAATATTCATAATGAAATCAAGAAGTTTGAAGAAACTACAAACAAGTATAAGAAAAAGTGAAAAACACAAACAAACATTGGAGGTTGAAGACCTTTGCTGTAGGAGACAAAGTTATGGTCCATTTGTTCAAAGAGAGGTTTTTAGTTGGGGAATATAACAAGTTGAAGCAAAAGAAGATAGGCCCATTTTAAATACTACATAAGACCAAAGACAATGCCAATGTTTGTGATATATTTGAATATCATGACCCAGAGCAACATGCCAATCCTTAGCTAACTCGAGGACGAGGACTTGATGTACGACGAAAACCAACTACAAGAAGGATTCTAAGCTAGTATAAGAGTATTTATTTTTATTGTTCTCTTAGAATTTCACTCTTTTTCTTTTCTTTGTTAGATAGGATTGCTAGTTCTTTTCTTAAAGATTAAGATTAGAATAATATAAATACCCCATTGCTATTCATTTTTTAATCAATCAGTTATCAATAATATTAAGTAATTTAGTTCAAAGTAATTTTCTTGATTATTTTAATATTCGTCTGTTATCTAACCTATATGTCAGTTAGAACAAAATTTAGTCACTTATTCTCCGTGTCAAGCATCCACTGAGATTGCCTCAGAGTTCGACAAAATGAAACTATCCTACTTTCGCTACCCCGCTACGTCAATCTGCTATTGTATATTTTCTTTGTTTCTCACAAATGAAATGAAATGTTGGTGTATATTTGAAAATATGAAAACTTATAATTTTGTATTTTGTTATGTATGATTGGTTTGTTTTGAATTAATATTGGATGCTTTTAATCCGTATTAATCAGATAGCTTCAGCAAGGGACATATCTAGAAGCAGCATTGAGGATTCTTCTGGAAATTCAAGTAGTGACCGTTTACTAAGGTTAACTCTTACAGATGGGCACACTGAGATAACTGCAATTGAGTACTCTCATGTACCATCACTTCCTAATGATGTAGTTCCCGGTACTAAGGTACTTCATTTACGTCCAGCTTGCTAGTTTTACGGCTATAATTGCAAAGTTCTTTGTACTTGTCCTTAATCATCCAAGTTGCTGTAATCCTACAAAACTTTTTCTTGGTTTGCAGATTGTGTTTATGATTGCTGTTTTGACATATAATTTGTGGAACATGTTCATATGCTATTGGTTTTCAGAAGCAGCTCTAAAGTTACCACCAAATTTCTTTTGTTTTATATCCTGTATTATTATTAATTTTTAGTTATATTGCTGATTGGCAGGTTCGTCTGGAAAATAAAGTTGTGTTACATGGCAGTATTATATGTTTGAAACCCAAAGTGATTACTGTATTAGGAGGTGTTGTTCAATCACTTCATGAAGAATGGCAGATGAATAAAAAGTATTCAGCATTCTCTCGAACATCTTTAAGGCTATCACAGGAAAGTGACAATGGTGGTCCTCCTCCATTTGAGAAGTTGCAAATTGGGGCACCTTCACAACATTTTGCTCAGCAAGGCAGATTTAATCATGGTATCATGATTTCCTTTATATTATATGATTTACTGTTTTGCCGTCATTTTACTTCATTATTACTATTGGCTATTCCTATCATTTTATTTACTTCTTCTATGATATCATTCCTGATACTCTGAAGGGTTATTTTAAAAACATGATTACCTAGTATGTAGTGCAAGAAAAACAAAGGTGTAATATTAAGGGATGGCCTAAAATTTGTTGTTAGATTCATGGAGCTAATTAACATTTCCCCTGCTCAATTCTTTTGCATCAACGACGACAATCAGTTTAATATTTTTGTTATTGGTATTTTAGTTGCCAATTACATGGCATGTGCATTGAACAGAACATGATGATTTGCAGACTACAATGAATCTACCTCAAGGAACAAAGGGCCTGTTGCTGTGGAAACCGTCAGAAATTCTGAAGTTAGTTTGAACAATGGACGGCAGACTACTGATCCGAAACCAAATAGCCTGAATAACAATATGAAAACAACTCCTCTTGAAAGAATGGAAGAGAAGCCAAGTAGCTCTGAAATAAGACCAAAAGAAGGTGCAAGTTCTTTATCATTTAATTGCTACTTTTTTCACTTTTGGTGTTATGTTGCTTACAGTGTTCACATCATTTAACTTGCATATTTATCTATTTATTTCTCATTAATAGAGTATGTTATTTAGAAACAGGATAGGTATTTGATATTTGTATGAGAGGGGAAAAGGCCAGATTTCTGCATCTCGCAGTATTATATGGTAGTGTAGACATGCATCTTCAACTTTAGACAAAGACAAAATGGACAGATTTGTTTGTTTTACAAGTTTCTTTGGTTAAGTTTGTGTTGCTATACTAATGTAAATATTTGCACTCATGGCAGTCGCCGAGTCTTTCCCCGTACAAAATCAAGCGGCTTCTCAAAAACTCCTCCAGAAAATGAATAACCCTAATCGAGATCATCAATATTCTAGAGGTCGAAAAGGTAGGGGAAAGGGAAGAGAAGAAGAACCTGTAGTTTTCACCCTAGATGAGTGGGAAAAGAGAAAAGCCGGGGCAAAGCCTTCAATGAAAATTGAACATCCAGATATTAGTCATGATGAGGATCTTGCATGGCAGCTTCAAAACCAACTTGACTTGGAAGATTCTCATGTTACTATCATTCCATCTTTGACTGTTGTTTTTCTTACGCCTTCAGCTTGCAATGTTTGATTTCCATGTTTTTCTACTTGTTCAGGTGCAAAAGGGAATGCCCGACTCTCAGGCAGATAATATTAAACTGAACATGTTTAATTATGAAAGAGAGGATAATTGGTCCAGTGGGACGGAACGCGGAGGAAGGGGCAGGGGCAGAGGAAGAGGAGGCGGAAGGGGGAGGGGGAGGGGGAGGGGAAGGGGAAAAGAGAGGGGTAGATGGTAGCGGAATATCCCCTTTTGGCTATCCGCTATAGCATTAAATATCTAAATATTTTCCTCGTCTGGTAATCTCTTATACTTCCTCAAGTATCTTATACTTGTATTGCATTAGCTGCAATTACAAATGCAGAATCAAAGACTTCCTTTCAAGAGTTGTATATTGTCAAATCTGGAAGTCACTTGGGGGAGTCCTATCGGGAGCTGATATCTTTGTATCAAGTGCAAATAGTTCATCTTGGAAAGGCCAAAATGCTTCCTTTTTATAGCAAGACACAGATAATTTTTGTTATGAATTTTGTGTTTTCTTTTTTGATGTAGTATTGTTGATGAGTTGTGTCTGTGGGGGTGTGTGTGTGTGGTTTTTTATTAAGAACAATTTATCTATCAACTTATCTGTTATATGGCATCTAAGGCAAAGTTATGCTTGTGCAAATATGTATCAATGCACGGCGGCATTTGACACCGCCAAGCACATCTGTTTAGGAGAAAAACTTGTAGGGGATTGTCTCACCACGTCATATCAAGAGACTTTAAAGTTTCAAAATCTATTTTTACATTTTCAAAACAGATTGTGCAACATGGCACTATGGCATTGGGGGTCTCACTGTTGATGTGGTGAGACAATCCTACACTAGTTTTTCTCTTTTTAAGTATGGATACTATGTAGGTCTTTTAAATGGTTTGAATATTTGCTGATTTTTTTTACAACTTTGGTTAATTGATGGTCCAGCGGAGAGGAGGCTGGATTGTAGTCTGTTTGCCTTTGGCTATGCTTAGGTTCAGGTCATTGCCTGTATAACTATGGCGGCGTTTGTCTTAAATCTTAATAGTATTCTCATAATTCATTTGATAACAAATTTAATTTAAATGCTAAATCAAATTAAGATTTATGTATTGTAAAACAAAGACCTCCACGAGCTAATACTTGTAATTAATAAGATTGTTAACATATTATCTATGCTAAATATATTGCTACGTGCGAGCAAAGAACATAGCACGTTTTGGGAGTGCACTAAGTGTGTGTTTGACATGGTTTTTGTAAAGGGCAAAAGCGTTTTTTTTTTTAACGTTAGAAGCTGTTTTGAAGATTTTTTTTTTTTTTTTTTTTGTGGTAGAAATCAAAACAGCTTTTTAAATATATGAATTGTCTCAATTACCTTTTATAAAAGTTATTTTATTTTTACTAGGAAAAGCCAAAAGCTTTTTTAAAACTTAAGAATTGTCTCAATTACCATTTATAAATTTTAGATATTCCACCATACAACTATTTCATTATAAATATAAATATATTGTCAATACTTTTTTATAATTTATACAACCAAAAGCTATTTTTAAAAAATACATCGTCAACACCATTTTTATAATTTATACAAACAAAAACTTTTTTTATTGAAAGCTTTACTTAATAAAAACTTCATTAGTAAAATACCTACTCTAGAAGCTCTACTTGAAAAGCTATACCAAACATACACCAAGAAGAATGACATTAGCTTTTACTTGCAAATACAGTAAAGTTTTATGCATTTCCTTTCTATACTTGAAATTATTGTTTGTATTCAACATTCAACATTAATTGATGTTAACGGACATGGTAGATGACTGGTCATACTAGTACTCATATCATTCATTTGTCAATGTAACCTGACTGTCACGCACGTGAAAATGTGAAATGCAAGGCTGTTCAAAATGGGATTGCTGTTATCCAACAGGAACCTCCTGCCTGGTTGCCTCCTTGACTGGTTTTGAAAAGGCTAAAAATCAGTACAAACAGTCAATTTTACACCAAAAAGAATATATATGTATATTAATAGTGGGGACGGTGGACTTTGTTTAAAAGAGAGGTTCTAGAGAGAGGTTCTCTGCCTTCTCTCTAGTCCAGCACCGACTCCAACCTCTCCTCAGGTTCGCCGCCTCAGTCCGTCGCCGGTTTCTTACTGTGGTAGCGGGAGCCGGCGGCGATGTCGCCCCTCCGGGCGATCTCCTTCCTCACGCTGAGTCTCCCCGGTCCGATCGAAGCTTTTTGAGGCTGCTACGACGTCCCTGGTGTCATCTGGCCGACCCTCTCGCGCCACCGGGCGGGTCCTTTTCTTCTAGCCAACGCCGGCAGCGGTTAGATCGGCCAATCCGCTCGGATCCGGCCAGATCTAGAGTGGTTTTTCGGTGTGCACTGCGACGATGGCCATGTGGTTTCGTCAGGCCCGATCCTCTCCGCCGGACACTCGCCGTCAGCCAAGGAAGTCTTCCTCCTCTGATCGGTGATGGGCTCAGTCGGTTGTTTTCAATTTTTAGTTGCTTTCAATCCTCTTTGTGAGGTTGTTTTTTGTTGTTTTATTCCTCTTTATGAGGTTGTTTGGTTTTTAGTTGTGTTCATCCTCTCTGTGAGGTTGTTTTGGTTTTTAGTTGCTTTCACTCCTCTTTGTGAGGGTGTGTTGTTTCCCGCCTGTGTGTGGGTGGTGTTCCCCTGTTTGTGGGGTTTTTTCTGGGTTGTGCTTGTGTCTTCACAGGCGGTGTTTTCCCCCGTTTGTGGGGCTTAGTTTCTGGGCTATGCTTATGTGTTCTTAGCTGAAGAGTCCCAGTTGTAATTGCCCTTAATCTGTATTCCAGATGTTGTAATCATTTGGGTTATTCCCACTGAAAGATCTGTTTAATCAAAAAAAATTAATAGTGGGGACCCACATTTGAAAAAAAAAAATAATAATATTAAACTTTCTAATTTTTTTTATAAATAATATTGGCATGTGAGGTCTCAATATAATCTTGTGATTTACAAGATATTACCTTATGTGTCAATATCATTTAGGAAAGAATTTATAAAGCCTAACGTTACGTAAAAAGAATATGAATAATGCTAGATTTCAATATGATGTGTCAACATCTTGTATATTATATAGTAACTAACGTGATATTGATACCTCATGTGCCACGTCATTTAAAAAGAATTGAGATAAAAATTTGGACCTACATTACTAGAAAAAAATTGTATTAGTTTTTGTTTTTTTTGTCGTTGTCGTTGTTACTTCTTGTTGTTTTTATGACTTTGGAAAACCATGAGTCCAGAGTCTGTGCTGCTGCACTGAACATCGATCGAGCCCATTCGAACCCACAGCAACCAAAATGGAAAAAGCTCTAATCCAACCACTAATCGCCGTCGTAATCTCTTGTATAATCGCAGCCAGAGCTTACAGAAGAAAATCTCTCGACTTCTCCGGCGCAATCACCGGCTTCGTCGTCATGACCACTCACCTTGCCGTTGGAACCAGGTCCTTCCTTTATTTTTATTACTACTACTGCAGATAAAACAATCATGAGTTAGGGATTTATGAATAACATGTACATGTTCTTTTTTTTTTTTTTTTTTTTTTTTTTTTGTACTGGTTTTAAAGATTTGGAGCTATGTTACTTGTCTTCTTCTTCACTTCATCTAAGCTCACCAAGGTTGGAGAGGACAAGAAGCGACGCGTTGACGCCGATTTTAAAGAGGGTGGACAACGCAATTGGTAAATGTTATCTACCATTCATTTTGTTCTGGTTATGATTGTTATAGTGATGCAAAATTAGATTCAATAATCCTGAATTTGCTGGTGTTAGTGGCGATTACAACTTTGTTTACCTAGGAGGGTATTGCTGGTTTCGTGTATGCAGGATACAAGTTCTATCCAATGCTGGGATTGCCACAATTTTGGTTTTAGCCATTTGGAAATTGACTGGATGGCAGGACCTGTGTTTGGACTCCAAAGAGTCGTTTCTTGTTACGGCCCTCATTGGTGGTGTTATAGGTCATTACTGCTGCTGCAATGGGGATACTTGGTCTTCAGAGCTTGGGGTACTAAGTGATGATCAACCTCGATTAATCACAACTTTCAAGGTTGAATGCTCTGTTATTACCCTTACATTTATCCATATATCTTCACATCTAGTTGAGCTTCACAACATTTAGTTTATTTTGCCTCTTTTTTCTTTTCTAATGGCAAAAGTTACCACTGTTCACGTTTACTTATTTGGATTTAGTTGTCACGTCTCACGTTGCTAGCAAATAGATTCTAGACTATCACATAAGTCTTGGTAGCAAATAAAATTATAGACTATGACATAGTTTTTAAGTTCTCTAAACTACATAGACGTGTTTTGACTCGTGGGTGAAAGACACTTTTGTGAAGCCTCTAGCATGAAGAAAATTTGTAAGGGGGAATGACACTTGTATAAAACCCAAAGCAGATGATATTTACTTCAAGGGTCTAGGCTCTTTAGATGGTATCAAATCGATTTTGCTGCCTGATAATAGGATGATGAGTTGTGTTTGACCCTCACGAGAATGCAAGGTCTGAAGGAGATGTGAGGTCTTGGTGGGAGAGAGTTTGTGACATCATACATTTCCAGGGAATAAGATAAAGCTCGGGTTTTTTTTTCTCATTTAAATTGACAAAGTTCTGTTAGGTAAGTGGACATGTTTTGGGTTCATGGATGAAAGATAATATGCGTGAAACTCAAAATGGACAATATTTGCTTCCTGTGTACCAACATGTTATATATTTTCTTTTAATATATTGATATTTGAACAGGGTTAATATAGAGAGAAGGGAAAGTAAGTTTTTATGCATATTGCTTGATTCCCTCCTTTGCAGATTTTATGTTCTGCTCATTCCATTGTTGTTTTCTCATTAATGTTTCTGTTTGTATCACTCTCATTCTTTAAATGTTTCAGTTGTTAAAGGTTACACTTGTCTGTGTGTACGGTGCTTGCACTTGCACATATAGCTGGTGCATGCTAGAGCATAACATATATGGCTAGAGCAAAGACTCTTGCTTCACTACAAGATATCTAACCAACCAACCAATCTATCTATCTTGTTATGGTTGAGGGCTTTTAGAATGGCTTGTGAATTCTCATGCATTTACCTTATTAACCTCTCCTCTGTTCTCATGCTCTTCCAATGTTACATGCCATGGCAGACACATTCAACTTTTGCAATATCTTATATCTTCATTCATTATTGAGTCAAGAGGAAACTAATATGCTACATAATTCCCAGAAGTTGTAGATCTAATTTGGTTCCCACATGGTTTCCAGCCTGTTCGGAGGGGCACAAACGGTGGTGTGACAAAGGCAGGATTTCTGGCAGCTACAGCAGCGGGCAGTGTCATTGGACTGACATTTGTTATCTTTGGATTTCTCACAACAAAATGTACATATGATGCAGCTCTGAAGCAGTTATTGGTTATACCCCTCTCTGCAGTGGCCGGATTATGTGGAAGTGTCATAGATTCTTTGTTGGGAGCAACACTGCAATTCAGCGGCTTCTGTACTGTTCGTAATAAGGTAAGTCGAACTTCTTATCAAGATTTCACCTCTTAATTAGAGTGGCAGTGACATCATAACTTGTATGTACTACTAGATCTGTTAGTTTTATCGGGAACTTATAATCACCATTCTTGTAGGTTGTCGGAAAACCAGGACCAACAGTGCAGAAGATTTCAGGGCTTACCATTCTGGACAACAACGCTGTGAATGTAGTATCAATTATGCTGACAACATTTCTGACTTCTATTGCCTGCGTGTACATTTTCTGATGCACAATTTGGATTGAAATTCCTGGAGATTAGGATCGAAACAATTGAGATTACACATTTTGAAATAAAAAGTACTAACATTGCTGAATGTATCCATTTATTTAGGAGTATGGACCGGTGTCACATAAAAGATGAATTTATTTTCTCATAATAACCTAGTAGTACTATGTAATTAAACTAGCAATGGAAAACCATTAAGACAAGTAACTGTCATTCAATTGTTTTAACAGAGACAAAGGGAATAGTAGAAGATAGATAATTGCAGAACCAATAATATATTTGATTTAAAAACCACACTGTTATCCAGATACACACCACATGTCACATAAGAAAAGAAAATTAACAAATAAATAACAAAATTATATTATTAATGATTAACAACTAAAAATAATAAAAATAAATAAATAAATTAGATTAAATATTTGTCCTATCAGGATCAACATAATAATGAAACACACTTGTGTAAATATAGTAAAATAAAAAAGGAAAGCAAAATAATGAAGCATGAAAATGAAAAGAAAAAAAGGGGCAATAATTGAAGCAACAAAAAAGTTAGACAAAGCAAGCGTAAAGGCAGCCCTTTTCTTGATGGCGCCTGTGGACATGAATCACATGATCAAACTACGTCATTTCTTTCTTCATAACCTGGCGGTGCATAAATTCTCTCTCTCTCTTCAAAAATATTCCAAAAATTCACAAATTAAGTCCCAGTTTGAGAATGCTTCCTAAACTGATTTTGAGACCAAAAGTGATTCCGAACTGGGCTTAGGGTGTTTGGTAAAATTCTAGGGAAGTGCTTTTGGTCACTATTGACTTCCCCAACAGCAGTTTTGAGAAGCTATTTTTTATAGTTTTTAAAAAACTGATTCCGAAGCAGTAATGAAAAGACAATATATTATTGATATATACGCAATTATATGGTAATAGATAAAATAATAATAATAATAATGTGTTATGGTCACACAAAAATAAAACAAATTATTTATTTTCAAAACATCTTCGGTATTCATTTATATCATTTCTAGTAATTTTGCACAGTTAAACACTTTTTACTTTCAGTTTACCAAACACATTGAAATTGCTTTTGGTTCTCACAGAACTTTTAAAAATCAGTTTACCCTCAGTTGATTCTTCTTATAGCAAATTCATAAGCAATTCTCCCTAGTCCCCACAACAAAACCAAAAGCAATCTCCCTCACAGTACATCAACGCCAAACTAAGCCTAAGATAACAAAAATAAGAGCAACCTTGATAATGAATGGTCCACACAACCATGTGACATGTGTCTATCACTTTTATACAGCTCATGTTATATTATTGTTGTTGTGTCTCTTCTCTCTATTCTACATCTTAAGTATTTTAAAATTGAATGAAAACTCTGGCTAAATTTCAAATTTGGAATAATACAAGGGTATTTATAAAACTTTGCCCAATAGGCTTCCTCCGACATTTTTTTTTTTTTTTTTTATCGGGATCAGGTATTGTTTTTTAAAGCTTTCACCATTGGTAGAATTCGAGCCGCTGACCTGGGAGTCATTTTTGACCAAACCCCAAGCTCGTCCATCTACCAGTTGTGCTACGCCCCTGTTGGCGCCTTCCTCTGTCATGAAACAAACAAACAATCAATAATGTTTTTCAAACATTTACGTTATAGACATGAAAGAAGATGAAAACAAACCTAATAATACTACGTGTTAAATACAATAGAAAATGTAAAAAGCAAAAGGAAAGTTTGAAGGAAGACCCCACGAACTGTGAATCAGGTGCAGCTGAAAACATTGAGGACACTTCCACCATTGAAGATCAACAAATTCAAAGCCATAATTCGCCAATTTTGTCGGCAACAGATAGAAAAAAGGACACGGTTTTGACAATTAACACGATTATATCATTGTTGTTTCTAACAGAAATTACAAAGTAATGTGATTTTGTCATCAAGAGACATCATTTGTATTTGAAAATGTTGGTCTCTAATTTGAAAGTCCAGGTCATATTAGACTATAAATAGATCTCATATCGTACATACTCGTTTCTGAGAATCTGTGTGGGGAAGTGGATCTGGATTCACAACTTGAATGTGTACCCAAATGTTATGGGATGTCTAGCAAGATTTTGAAGGCAAACAACTCTTGAAAGGAAAAAATATATATGGGCAAAACAAACAGCCTTGGATAATGATCATATGAGGTGATGTAAATTAATACACAACTGCAATCAAAGAGGGTCTTTCAACCCAACACACCACCAACAGCCAAATAAAACATTTAGCACAGCACCAGCGCCGGCACCTGCACCAGCACCGCTCATGCCTCTCAACACAACTTCTTAGTATTACATACAATCTATTGGCATCCTAAACTTGCGCTTGAATTCAATAACCAACTTCCATTTCCGCAATTAGAGGCTGCTAACATTTGTTTCTTTTTTCTTTTCCAGATTATGATCCTCAAGCCATCATTCAGCAAGCAACGTAACACGCGGCTGGTTTTACCGGAGCTATAATATAGTCAGCCGAGGGTTGGAAACCAGCAGCTGTTTCCAGGCGTTCCCATGTCAATTTCCGCTTCTCAGCTGCCACACTTGATGTTGAATTTTCCTCCTCTGCCTTGCGTATGCAGGCCAGCACAAGCTCTTCATCCATATCCCAGAAAAGTTTCTTTACATTTTCTGTCAGGTTAAGTACTGCATGGTTCCAGTGAGTTTCGGTATTCCTCTCGAGAGATGGAAAGACAATAGGTGCAATCACCTGTCGGTTTTGGGTAATAAGATTGAGGATGTGATCATTGTTCCACAGCAAGTGAGCTCGTTCAGCCACCTGAAAACAATCAAAAAGAAAATGGACGAAAATAACTTCACTATGTAAAAATCAGTCAATCGATGTAAAACTTGGAAACATGTTTGATCACATATAGGATATTCACACTGTCCTATCAATAAAGAATGTAAGAAAGTCATTGCAGTACTCAACAAGCCCCAAAGAGATTTCTTTAAACTTAAGGTGTACATATCACCATAAATTATTTTACGAAAATTCATGATTTTTGTGTCAATAAAATATATTACTCTCCAAAATTTATTAACCAAAATAAACTCTTTGGTAACAAACATGCACTTGGCAAAGTCTAAGAGGGAAAGTATACCTGGTAATGAGAGCTATTGAGGCAGCGTCCTATGCGCCGAAACAGAGGGACCATTATCTTTTGGAATTCAACCACGCTAGTCATTTCCAAAACCTCTTCCAACTCACTTATAAACATCAACTCTTTCTGGCTATTCGTCACCGGCCAGTACTTCAACAGTCCCTTAATTACAGTAGTAGCCAATTTTGGGTCCTTATCTATAAACTGTACAACACAATATGTTAATTGTTGATGATAAACACCCACTGATTTTGGCTTGTGTAGAGGAATAAGAGCCTTGCATAGAAACATCTTGTGTTCTTCTTTCAGTGGCACGGCAAACCCACTAATAATACTCCCGAAGATCTCCAACAGCTCAGCAATTCCATTATGTCGTTCAGTTTCAAAAACGAAACGGTAGATGATATTGCTAACTGCTTGTCTGATAAACTGCCTGTGTATCATGAATTTCCCATAAACCCTATGCAATATTGTTTTCAAACAGTCTCTTTCTCTCGGGTCCTCTGAATCAAAGAGATCGAGTAATCTCGACATAAATGAATGATCTACATACTTCTTTGCCACCTTTACATCCAAAGAATTATAACTGATAAACCGAAGAAGTAGATCATACACAATTTGCAAATGTGACCAAGCAGGATCAAACATTGGTTCTTCATCTTCAGTTTCTCCACCAGTACCACTAGAACGATATTTTGGTGGGAATACCCTGAACAGGTTAATTGCACACATCTTACTCATTGCAGCTATTGCTGGTTCAGTGAACTTTGCGGATCCAGAAGAAACAAAATCAGCAAGCTCTATCAATGTTTGACGTTTCATATCTTGTTCACTAGTATTCTTATCTGGATCACTGAAATCAAAAACCTCACAGCAAAGATTCAACTTACTGACAAAGAGATTCTGTTTCTGTGGATTTGAAACATCTTTAAAGGAAAGATGAGGCTCCACAGCCTCCACTCCAGCCATGATGCTTGACGGAAACACAGCTGAAGAGACTCGTTTAACAACACTCAGTCTACTAGAAAGACTATTCCCACTATTTGTACATTGGGTACCAGTGCCAAAGTTAGAATTATTGTTGCCAGAATTAGTTTCAGCTGAATCTATAGTATCAGATTTCTGTGACTTCCGAGGAAGTTTGCTTAAAATTTGCTTGAGCATGGTGGCGATGCAGCAATCTTCAGCAGAGGAGGTGCCTGGAAAATAGAAGGGGAAGGTGTCGCGGAGTACAGCCAGGCCTTGTGTATCGTTACAGAATTTTCAAAGAAACTCGGAAAGAAAAATCTGCATAAAGTGATTCAACAATTATGATTCAATTGAAGAAAAACAAACTCATTCTGAAATTCTTTAAAAACAAGATTCTATCTGAGAGTTAAATTCTTCATACGAGGACCGAATACCTACGGAAACAATCCTGCAGCACATATAAAGTCCAACGAAATAAAGCAATTATAGGACTAACTGAGAATGTACATTATGAAGCCACCAAATGGTACTAAATCCCAAGTCAAAAAAATGAAAACGTCAATTGAAAAGCATGAAGATATCAATAACTATGAGATACAAAACGAAAACATTCGAGGGTAAAACTCAGTTTGGCATTAAAATAATGTAAGTAGAGGAAATTATCATGAAAAAACCCTAATTAATAGTTTCCGAGTAACAACAGTATAGTTTTTTTTTTGTCAATAACCATGCACAATCCTTGAGAATTACCTTCTGTTTTGCAATTTATTTATGTTCATAAATAGGTTATACATAACAATAATATTTAGATCATGCAGCAGTTCTTCAATCACAATAATAAGAAGGTTCATCCATCACCACTACCACACTACATTGCTTGAACTTGTTGTGCAAACATATGTATATAATGAAATTAAGAGCACGAACAGTTGACAAGCAAGAAACACAGCTCAGATTAAGGTTACAAAAATCATTTAGATGCTAGAAAATCTCAAAAAGAAATTCAACAACATAGCAGCCGTAACCATTAGGAAAAGGGAAACAGAGGCTTACAATTATAAATGATCCAGACATATTGAAAGCAAACACTCAAGTTTTTGTCATAACATGAAAAATTGGAGTAGCTAAACCATAGATCTGGGTCTATAATGAAAACAAGACTTTGAATTTACCAAGGATCTAAACTAAACTACAAAATTTTGAGTAAAATAGACAATACCCAGATCTTAAATATCACAAAAACCCATTAACGAAACAGCTATCAGTACAAATATTGAATTGCAAAACCAGCATTTAACAAAATAAGATTTGAAACTTTATGCAGTCAAGCAAAGCAAAAGAGTTGAAGAGAAAGAGAGAGAGTGAGTGAGAACCTGTTTTTTTTTTTTTCTTTGAACTACTGTTAAGGATAAGTTGTGAATGGTAGAGTCTAGAGAGATCTTTAGCTAAAAAGGAAGGGACAAAAAGAAACAGCTACTTAATACACATAAAAACGGTTTAGTGATGTATTGAGCTAAGAGGGCATGCAACCTTTTTGGTTTTCAGAGAGAAGGAGGATTCTGATGATTTGGTTTTGAGGGTGTTGGATCTCCATGAAAGAGGAAGGAGGAGAGGTTCCTCGGTAGAAGAGAATAAGAGGTGTGGCATTTTCTGAGAATTGCAGGTACAGACTCACCCAACAGGTGACTGGTTTTTTTTTTTTTTTTAAAGAAAAAGAAGTATAATAATACAGTTTGGGTCCCTGTGTTTGTCCAATAATGTTGAGATTCTCATTAGTTTTATAGCTTATTTATTAGATCTGATTTGGATTTCCAATTGTCAGGAAAAACTGAGCAAACCTTTTTTTTTTTTTTTTTTTTTTTTTTTTTTTTTTTTTTTGCTAATCAGTGGCTGTTTTTAATGGACTTCTCAAAACTCAAATTCAATTCACCTACTAAAGAACAGTGGGGTGGGTAAATAAACAGAAGGACAGTAAAAGCTAAAAAAATAAAAAATAAAATATATATATATCTGAATTATTTATGTTGAGCTTTTTTTTTTTTCAATTGTAATAAGAGCAAATTGCACTGAACCCCTTGAGGTTTGGGCAAGTTACACTTACCTGGAAAAGTTTTGTTATTATACACCAACACCCACAAGACTTAAATTTAACTTTGAAACGCCTAAAATGCCCGTAGTTATATTGTTTTATACTTTTTTTTTTTTTTTTACCTTTTAACCAAAAACTTTATAAATTTTAATAAAATAAATTAAATTAAATTAAAGATATGATTTATTAATAAATAAATAGTTTAAAAAATTAAATAAATAAATAGTTTTAAAAATTAAATAAATAAATAGTTTAAATAAATTAATTAAAAAAATTAAAAACATTTTTTTTTTAAGGATATCCATTAATAGGACAAGAAAAACTCTAAATATCCAAACTTTTACGGTAAGGATGATGGTGAGAGAAGCTTTAAGGTTCCCAACACTGAAGGAAACGGTTGAAGAAGGCAAGAAGACTCTAGTGTTGGGAACCTTAAAACTTCTCTCACCATCATCCTTACCGTAAAAGTTTGGATATTTAGGGCTTTTTTTGTCACTTAATAGATATCCTTAAAAAAATTAATGTTTTTAATTTTTTAAATTTATTTATTTAATTTTTAAAACCCTTTATTTATTTAATTTTTTTAACTATTTATTTATTTAATTTTTTAAAACTATTTATTTATTTATTTTTAAAAAACTATTTATTTATTTATTTTTCAAAAAAAAATTATTTTTTTAATATTTGTAAACTATTAATTTATTTAATAAATCATATCTTTTTTTTTATTATTATTATTAAAGTTTATAAAATTTTTGGTTAAAAGGTAAAAAAATATATAAAATAATATAACTAAGGATATTTTAGGTATTTTTAAAGTTAAATTTAAGTCTTGGAGGTGTTAATGTATAATAACAAAATATTTCTAGCTACGTCTAACTTGTCCAAACCTCAAGGCGTTCAGTGCAATTTGCCCTTGTAATAATGCTTTGTTGATCTCAAAAAAAAAAAAAAAAAAACCTTTGTTTTCTGTACAGCTTAACTGACGTAGCACTACAGTAAAAGTTTGTTTCTTTTCCTTCTATTTCGTATAGAAGGAAATCACCGTACAATCTTGTAACCAAAATATGAAAGAATATATATTCTGTGGAAATTTATTGTTTGGTGATCCAAACAATGGAGTAATTACCACTACCACACCTGACTTGCACAGCTGCTCACCCATTGACATTGCTTTGTTGATATATGTCCGCCACAAATACTAGGATTTGGGAATTTTAAAAAGAAAATTTTCTATTACTTCAGAAATATAATAATAATAATAATTTATATTTATTATTTTAAGACATAAAAATTGGCCATTGATATATAATCGGCAAATTTTGAAGAAAATTGTATGCAATGATAACTTTTACTATAACTGTACCGTTAAGGATAAGTTTAAAAACATAAAAGTTACTGTAAAAAGAAAGTCAACTACAACATTTAAATATTCATGTAATTCGTTGACCACTAATACAGTAGATGTTTAACTACTCCTTACTTGAGATATGATCAAAATATAGTTAAGCTAGTTATTTTTTTTTATTATTATTCGAAAATTAATTTTAGGATAATAACTAAAAACTTATTTATAAATAAAATAAAAAATTTAAGATCTCTGCCTACTGTAGAGGTGGACGGAGTGGAGAGATGCAGATCTCTGATCTCCTCACTTCACCGATGGTGAAGTTTTGTTTTTGTTTTTTATTTTTTAATTGTTTATTTTATTTCTATTTATCAATTTTTAAAAGTTTTGGTAATCTTTTATAATTTTTATTTCAATGTATTTGTAATCTTAGAAATGTTGGGGTTGTCTACTTGTCTTTGCAATCATATCCTAAATACCCATTTTCCCCAAGTTAAACAAATTGTTTTGTTGTATCATAATTTCTTAAAGTTTTAATTTTTTTTAATTGTTGTGTACAATATATTTTTGTTAGACCACGAGGTATTCCTCACTCCGATCGGTAACCGATCGTTAACAAGTGGGACTAATCCCTGCTTCGGCCGGGAGATCAGTAAAGCCTGACCACAAGGTGCTTTCAGTGGGGTTCGAACTCGGTCAGTGCCAGAACCACTGTGTAAAATATATTTTTACTCTGAAATTAGTTAGGAAGAAGTTAGTTTAATATTTGTCTAAAAAAAAAAGTTAGTTTAATCAACAGATTTCAAGAGAGGTTTATGCAATTATAGTAAAAGTTATCATTGGGTGCAATATTATCTAAATTCAGGGATATTTGTGCAAAAAAACATCTCAAATGATGTGATAAGGTTTGTTATAACCAATTTACAATGAAACTCATGAAATGACATGTTAAATAATAAATAAATAAATAAAACATCATTTATCACGTCATTTAAGATGACTTTTGACATTTTCTTTTAATTATGTAGAAATCTTTTATAACATTGTAAGATTTAGGGCAAATTGCACAAATATCCCGGATATTTGAAGTAATTATACGTTTATACAAATTTTGATTAAAACTGCATAGTTATCTTTTGCTCTTCTGCTGTTAGTGGTGCGGCGTTAGATTTTAACGACATAGTGGAAAAACATCTTTTTGACAATTAATATGGTAAAATAATTATTAATTATATATAATACTTAATTTATTTATTATAAAAAAATGGACGGTAGAGGATATCCATAAAAATATAAGTAGAAATTGCATGTGTATAATTACATCAAATCTACGGGGATGTTTGTATAATTTAACCTAAAATTTAATGATAAACCATTAGTTATTGGTTTAAGAATATGATATATATTTTTTTTTACTAGATTGTAAATTTTGTTACACATGGAATTTTTAGTTTAGTTATAAAGGGATTCAAATACTTTTTAAAATGCATAAAAAAAATCTTTCGTAAAATTCATCGATCAAGACCCAAAAAAATATTGAAAATTGTCCAAAGCATCCTTGTTAAATTAGCCTATATTTAAGTAAAGTGTACGAATATTGACACTCATAAATATGATAAACACACCCATATTTATAAGCACACTCATGTTTAAAATTTAAAATTAAATCATTACTATAGACACCCATCTTAATACCAATAATACCCTTATTTAAATTAATGTGTTCATTTTAATAGATTTTATTTTAACATTCTTAAGTTATTAACACACCCAATTTAACAAATGATAAATTCTTAAGTTCTCTAGACTCGAAAAATAAAATAAAAAATTAATCTTTTGATATAATACAATGCTTGATGTTGTAAATGCTTGAGAACTCAATAAGCAAAAAAGAAAAAAAGAAAAAAAAAAGAAAAAAAAAAGGGGGTTGATTTGAAGTGCTCTAGAGTTCGATGGTAATGAAACTGCAACAGTTTGTGCATGAGGTGAGGTGTTCTGCAAATGTTTTATAAAATAAAAGAAAAATCCCAGTAAAAACATTCAAATTCATATGTATTCTACAGCTAAAAATTGCATAACTTTTCTTTTAGAAAGAACAAGGAGTTTAAATCACTGAAACATTAACGGAAAAAAAAAAAAAAAAAAAAAAAAAAAAAAAAAAAAAAAACCCCAGTAAAGATAACTAAACAAAAATGTTGTAAATGCTCTTGATATATATTAGAAACACAGTTGCAGGTCCCAAATCGACCCTAAGTTTCCTTCAAATAGTCCAGTTTCAGTTGCTTTACAATATATATATATATATATATATATATATATATATATATATATATATATATATATATATATATATATAATGGATAATCTCTTACGTATTATGTTATTAAACAAGAAAAGCTCAAGATATGATCTAGTGCTAATTATTTCTAAATTATGGTTTATTATCAAAATTCAAAATTAGGGTTTATCATAAGTTTTTTTTTTTTTTTTTTTTTAAATAAAGAGATATAGTCTAAAATATGAGTGTGATTAATGGGTGTATATAGTATTTTGTTTTTTATTTTTTAATTAAACTAATTTGTTATTATTAATAAATTTTTATTAAGATATTTTTATAATTAATTTTTTTATTAAAATATTGATGTGTTTATCATATTTATAAGTGTTAATATAGATAACAATTTGAATAAAGTTTCTTCTTCAATTATTACATTTCATTAATACTTGTGTGACGGTGTGACCTTCTTGTTCAAAGTCAAAATTCTGAGAGTTTGAAAATTCTGCGAGTTAGAAAATTCAATGGTGTAGCAATTATGTCCAGCTACCAACTTACAGATCCAAGAAGCCTATTTGACTTGAGGGAGATGTTTGGCGTTGACCACATGAGGGAATCATACGGCATTCATACTTAAGCTTTTTCTGTATTTTATGCTATTGATTCTCAAATATAGTACAATTTTTAAAACCGATTTTTTTGTTTTCTTTTTGAAAATAAGAGCCAAACAATTTATTGAATGAATTCTAAAATTGCAAGTGATCAAAGTAAAAGAGGAAAACATCACCGTTCAATCCGGCTCAATGGTAAATGGTGCTCAATCAATCATTTAATCCGATAATGTCTAAATTTCGAATCCCATCTTCTATGAGCTTCAAATGTGGGTTCTCTAGCATTCCCTCTCTCATGTTAACTTCATCTATCTTTTCATCTTTTTAATGTGGGAATTATTTCATTGGTCTTAACTTCACATATGGATTTTCTAACCATCTCCACATGAGTTTCCATTTGGCAAAGACTTTGGTACATGTTAAATTCTCATACTTGTGTTTATGAGAACTAAAAAGAAGTATTTTTAGTTGTGACATCCATTAATAAATATATCATTCTCTTATTTTATTTTTATTTTTTCCGATACGAGTCTTCTTTAACTTTATATGTGAGTTATCCTGTACAAATTATTAAAGAAAAATATTATTAAAAAAATTGAATTTTTAAAAAAGAATAAATTTTTTTGAAAAGCATGCAATCACTTTTGTTAACCATTTTGAGTATTGCAGCTTAATTAAATAATGGCATCAAATCAAAAGATCAGGAAAACAAACAGATATGATTATTGGTGCACACTTTTATGGGACACATAATAATTGCAAAGCAAGCAAGTACTTCAATATTGTAAACAAGTCCACAATTACAGTCATGACTCATGACTCATGAGCTCATGAGTCATGAGTGAGTGTGGATCACTCCGCCCTATAGTACCATTAATGATAAGTGTTTATTTATACAGAGAACTGTCATTCAATTAATTAATAGAATTATATTTTATTAATATTCTGTGTTGCGACGACTCAAAACTATTATATTTTAGTGGAAATTATTGGAAATGACCACATACAATATGGAAATTTTGTTTATAACCACAAACAAAACTTAAATTATTAATAACCACTTTTTAAAGAAATTACTTATATACTCTCATATAAAAACCATCCCCAAACACACAAACACACACACACACACACACACTCTCTCTCTCTCTCTCTCTCTCTCTCCTCGTCAAAACCAAACAGTGAAAATCATCGCCGTCATAATCGGAACTCAGCAAATTGGCACTGGCCTCGTCCCCGTCAAAACCGAACCTCTACAATCGTCTCCGGCGTCCTCTCTCTCTCCCCGAACCTCTCTTTCTCTCTTCGTGACAGCGCTATCGTGCGCTGCTTGGCTTCGCGAACCAAGCGACAACATCGTCGTAAAGTCCAGCACCACCGTCGGAGCTCCCCCTCCGCCGACGATGTGGTCTGCAGAAAAAAGAGAAACAAAAAAAAACCTAAACCTAAACCTAATTTGAGGAAGAAGAAGAAGGGAAACATTCCAAGTTTCAATATTTCAATTTAGTCAAGATTTCAAGTTTCAAAATTTCATGTTTTTAGTCAAGATTCCAAGTTTCAAAATTTCATGTTTTTAGTCAAGATTCCAAGTTTCAAAATTTCATGTTTTAAGTCAATATTTCAAGTTTTTAGTCATGATTTCAAGTTTGCTTCCAGGTTTTTAAAAAATAAACTAAGTTCAGGGGTACTTTTGTAATTTATGGACATACACTGAATTTTTTTTAAAAATAGTGGTTATTAACAATTAAATTTTCAAAAGTGGTTACAAACGAAAGTTTAATGTTTCCAATGACTATTTTTGGTTTTCTCTATTTTATTAGGTAATATTGAAATAATACTGACTAGAGATGTCAAAAAAAATACAGTTTAGGAACTGTATGCTTGCACTCGTTAATTGTATAACAAAAGAAACAGGACCTAAATCGTTACAATCAAGTGTTGGTTTCTCTCTTATTCATCTGATTCTACCTGTACATGCATGCTACTGTCACTCTTGGATTCTATAACTTCTCTACTTTAGCTTCAGCAATTTGTTGGACTTCTTCTTGCTGCATTAACATGAAATTTAACGGTTCAATTAATTAATAATAATAAATTATATACAGTAGAACCCCTGTAAATTAATCTCCTATAAATTAATATCCTTTATAAATTAATAAAAAAAAAATCCCAGTAATAAACTCCTTTATCGTAATAATTAATAATTTCTTTCTGAAACCCATTGTAAAATTTTAGTCCCGATTGTCGCATAAATTAATAATTCCATTAAAGTACAATATATATTACATAATAATCAATAACTAGAAAAGTGCTTCAAGATGCTAGTTTGCTCAAGGCCACCATATTTGATATTTTTGACTTCATCATTTATCTTTTGAATTGTCCTCTTGTTATAACAAAGAAGATAGAAAATAAAGAATTTTTAGGAGCTATTATGAATACAATTTTTAGGTATATCTTGAAATCTCTTTTGTTATGTACAACCAAATTAAATAATAAGCCTCACTATATATCATTGGTCTCTAAGTAATCACAATATTCCCAAAAAGAATTGGAAATTTTATTAATAAATCTTTCTTAATCAAGGAATCCCAAAAAAAAAAAAAAAAAAAAAAAAAATTCTTTGAAGAAAAAATCTGACTAAACATTGAATCCTGAAAAGGAACCTTCCATAAATAAGAAAACCAACTTGCACACATTTTATAATACAAAATAACAATTTACAATATAAAACCCTTCAACTTAATAACCCCTCTAAATTAATACTCAAGGGTGGGTCCTAAGAATATTAATTTAGAGGGGTTCTACTGTATATGTATATAAGGAACTTTTTTTTTTTTTTTTTTAAATATTATAATAATTCGGGATTTAAGGGTGAGAGGATAGACTCGAAATCACAACCTCATAGAATAGGCGTGAGAGGTAAATCATCGGACCAACCTCATCTTGTCTATATAAAGAACTAATTTACATATCGTTTTAAATTTTACAAGAACTTTAAATTAAGTAGGAGAATTACCTAATCCAACAGCCTCTGTGCTTTTCATTAATCTGATTCGTTTGCATGATTCGATGAACATTCTACCATTTACAATTCAAAAAAAGAAATTATATATACATAAATTATGTTTATATAAATTGTACAATAACCAAAAAAGAAAAATGGAGTGACAAATAAAGCAACACGTGTCAAATTAAAGTCCTTCTTTAGTTATATACTGTATATCCTTACTTTAAAGAAGAAATGAGAAAGACAAGTTTATTTCAACAAAAAAAGATTTGATGCCGATTGCAAAAAATAGTTTAAGTTAATAGCAAGAATCGTGAACTTTAATTTCAAATCAGAAGAAAGACAGAGACACTAAAAAAACAAAAAAGAGTATAAATTAAATATGTTAATGGAAATATATTTATATATATAAAACACACTTACTTCCAAGGAACATCTCCAACTAACATCCAATCATCTTCTTTGTCTTCATAGGTTGGTACGTATTCCATTCCCTTCATTGGACCCATAATCTTCCTCTCTTTCATATTATTACCTAATTAAATCACATTTATTAATTCAACTAATACAATTACAAAATTGAAAATAACATGATTAAACATATACAATTATATATGATCTCTTAAACATATATAATATGATTAAACGTGATTTTCAACTCCAATCAAAATCCTCGTGTTAGGTCTCTTATAGTTTTGGAAATAATTTTTTGGAAGACTAATTCCCTACTATACAAATTTATTGACCAAATGATTCGTAAAACTAATTTGTAATTACCAATCAACCACATTATCTCATAATCAATATTCAATATTTTTGTTAAGAAACAATTTATCACTTCATTTGGACAAATTTAATCGGTGCAAGGTAATATTATTCTATTTAGAATAATTTCAGATAAATTTCAACTATAATTTTTGATAAATTTAAGAAATTCAAGTAGCTTCATTTAGCACATTTCTTAGTCATAGGTATTCACATTATTATAAGCTAATAATTTAATGAAATGTTTCCCAACCTATAACAAGTAGGGAGAATATAAAACGTTGTGTGATCAGTAGCGAAGCCAAAGAATATAAAACGTATGAAAATATTAATGTACGTGTATGATTAGTGGTGAAGCCACTTGGAAGTCTAGAGGGGTTATGGCCCCTCTAGGCCCAATTATTATTTTTTGTTATTTACATTTATTTTAAAAACGTGTTTGCCATAATTCAGAGTTCCCATCAAATTTAAAGAAGTTGGCTTCGTTTTGTGTGTGATTTTGAAATGCATGTTAAAAAATTTAAAAAGTAAATAAAAAAGAATTATTGAAATTTAAATATAAAGTTACTTAAAATGTGTAGTTAACATGACCCTAAAACCTATAGGTTAAAAAATGAAAAACAACCTTTACGGTTTCAAGATTTGATATGGATCGAGTCCCATTGTCATGTAAGTTGTAACCAAAATCTTTCAAGAGTTGATATGAAGTACTGCCATGGTCATGTAACCAAAATCAATAAACCTAGAATTTTCATGAAATTTCTGAATCAATTAATTGTCTTTGAAGAAGGATCTGAGCACCTAGAGCTACATAGACTTAATGTTTTTTTTTTTTTTTTTTTTCCCAAGTATCTTGTCGATATCAAACGTTATATGTGTAGTACTTCAGATATCTACTTCGACAATATTATGGATAAAACTTATCACACATACTTGTAAGCAAACTTACGGTGGGACTCGAACCCCAACTATTAACTTGCATGGAAGGAGTTGTGCACTTACTAGTTACTACCTGTGCTAATTAGAGATGATGTACATATAGTCTTAATAAATTTGATTAAAGTATAAATGCAAGTTATATATTTATATAATATACTGACCATGGATAGTGAAGCAAGTAAAAATCTGCTCTAAAGCCCTGAACAATTGTTGATAGCTAGTGTGCATGTGCAGATCCACTTTGCGCAGATACGGTGCTCCATCTACAGCCACCTTCACTAGCTTACTCATCTCCAATGACGTCTTTCTCGACGATCTCACCGGCGGCCATCCATCAACTTGTGCCCTATAAAACCATATGAACACGATATAGATACAAATATACAATCAGAGGTGAAGCCATTCTTTAAATTTAGAAGACTATGACATACGTCACATGATAAGAAGTTCTTTAAAAAAATTTGGGTTTGGGCCATGGCCGCTCCAGGCCTCCAAATGGTTTCGCCACCGGATCCATCAAACTCGATCTAATGCATTAAAAAAAAAAAAAAACTGAATTTACTTTTAAGCTTACATGGTAGCTGGGCATTTTGAGGTTGTGCGCGCATCATGACGTGGGTTGCTGAGAGAGCTTCCGAGGTTAAGATCAACGGTGTCGATGAATCCGCGTTTGTGGCAGCTCTTACCTCCGGTGACGACAACCGGCGGTGATCCCGGTAATCCCAAGGTCAGTTCTGTTTCTTGAAGATTCATGCTGCTGACGTCACTTCTCGATGGCTCTGCAGTAATGCTGTCCTGCGACATTGTATCGAAATTAAAACTTTAAAAGTAGTATTGAGAATTGAGTTTGCAAATTTGGTGGATGTAGTGGGGTTTATATATAGAGATGGTCCAATCAAGAGAAGCCGCGTAGGTTGGAATAGGTCCATGTAAAAAGCATGCTGTGCAGGAAGCAATAACTTTGCATACAAGTTCGAGCCACTTTTTAATTGAAAACGACATGAATTTTGTTTTCAGATACCCCTATAATTTCCAAGTACTGTGTTTCGACCCTCTATTCACCAAATCAACCGTGAGAAAAAAGAGAAACACTTTGTACCACTGGGGTCACGGCACCGCCGCAGCCGCGTAGTGTAAAATAAGAGAAAAAACACGTGGAACTCATGTATTTGTTACGCGGATCCCAAGTGTTTTTACATGTTTTTCCACTACAGGACTGCGGCAGTACCGCGACCCCGGTGGTACGTAGTAAGACTCGAGAAAAAAATTGTTTACATTTGTCCTTCAAATCAACACATTGTTATTATTTTCAGCATTAAAAATAGTATAATTACCTCCTAGGAGTCTAGGACTCATAGCTATTTTGAGACAATACTAGTCCTATAACAAATTAGAAAAACTACTGCTATTCATCACTCAAAAATTTAAATCAAATTAAATTGATGAGATGAGGTTAGTCCGGTAGTAAAACCTCTCACATATCTCATTCCCTTGAAAAACTCCCGATTTATGTAACAGTATAATACTTTAAAGAAAAATTAAATCAAATTTATCAATAAATAAATTAATTAATTAAATGGTTTTAACTCTTCATTTATAGTTCAATATTACTCGTAATAATAAGGTTCATTTAACCCGATAAATATCTCATGTTAAAATGGGTGATACTAAATATGGTATTTCAATAATATAAATTAATTAATAAATATATTTCCTATTTTATTGCTCATGATTGTAGGATGTAAAATCAATCTCTTTTCCTTTCATGATTTTAATTTCCAATAAAAAAAAAATCCTATTATTTCATACATTATTATCTAGTCTAGTATATATTATTATTTAATATATTTTCATGGTAAAAAACTAAGTTAATATTGATGGAGGCTTATTATCTTATTTTACGATACTCATTGTAACTTGATTCAATTTTTTGAGTTTTACTTTACATTGTTTATTAATTACAGATATAAAAGAACGATAAATTACATTTTAATATTTTTTTTAAATTTTTTATTTTTGTGACACTATCTTTAACTAAAGTGTATCATATTTTTTTTAACAACTTATTTTTTAAATATTAATATATTTTTCATGCATGACATTGAATATTAATTTTAATGTTGATCCCCCAAAAACTAAATTCCTGGCTTTGCCCAAGCCCCCTCCTACCAAAAAAAACACTGAATTTATATACAAGTGTAATACCAAGAAAAAAAAAATTGGAGGGATAAGATGTAAAAAAAACTTTAAAGTCAAGTTTAAAAAGAGAATCTGTTGAAAGCCCGACATGCATGTGAAAGCTGCTAGAATGTCGAGTACGTGTCTGTCTCCAATTCATAGAGCCAAAACCTCTTCTTCTTTATTTATTTGTCAATATATCATTTTTACTGGAAAAGTGAAAACCAGCGGCGTAGATCCATCTTCAACTAATAAGTTTTATTTATTTAAATCCTCAAGTGTTTACATTTGAAGTTGTTATCAACTTAATAGATAGTTGACCGGATAGGTGTCATCATATTTAAATAAAAAAAATAAAAATAAAAACCGGCAGCCGCACGCGGCTTTGGAGAAGCAAGTTTGGGCAGTGACAAACTAATCTGATACGGTTGGCAACGCGTGAGGTGTAAGATGAAAGCTTCGCTAATTATCCCAGTCACCTTCCTTTATGTTTCTATTTTAAGTTTTTAACAACGGGGTATTATCACTAAAGTCCTTAATTTTTTATGAATTGTCACCTCCAACATGAATCAAACATTTAACCTTAAGGTTTAAAGCCATTAGCTTTAACCAACTGAGCTACTCTAGCTCATTGTTGAAGATTTGTTGATTTAAATGTATATATAGTTATATAATTTGTTTAAACTAATTTAAATATGTTTATATAATTTAAAATAAACTCATATATAATAATAATATATAAAAACATATTTATGAAAATGAAAAAGAAAATAACAAAACAAAAAGGAAAAAAAAGGGAATTTTTAATGTATGGGATTTGATTTTCTGGTTTTTTTTTTTATCAAATTAATATATTCTTTGAAAAGAAAAGAAAAAAGTGGAAATGGTGGAAAATGTCACCTTTTTAAACTGATTTGGTGACAAAGTCACTGCTATAATAAGTTAAGTTTAAAATGCACCTATTATGGTGAACTACCAAAATTGCCCTTACTTTACACATTCTCTTTCTTACTTTAAAGTTTTCTGATATTTTATTCTTTCACCTTCTTTTATAACAGACCTCCAATGGAGGTTGAACACCATAACATTATCAATGCAACTTCATTGGATAATTAGTTTTGTGGCGCTACGCAGACGCATTCAGGGGTCGAGTTCCCCGCTGAGCTGGCGGTGGTCAAGCTGCTCGGTCAGCTCGCGGGGGTGTAGGGGGCAGCGCCCCCAGAGCTTTTTTTTTCAATTTAAAACCTTAAGCTGGGTTCCTTTTCATTTGTTCTCAGAGTCTTTCATAAACCTTAAGCTAGTTGTGTGAATTTTGAATCTAATTGAAAAGGCTCGAAGAAAAGGCTCGAACAAAAAGGCTGGACCAGTGTATGAAAAGTCATGGGAGGTGTAATAAAAGTCACGGGGAACAGTAATAAAAGTTATGGGAGATGTATGAAAAGTCATGGGATGTGTATTAAAAGTCACGGGACATTTATCAAAAGTCACGCGACACTATACAAAAGTCACGGGACACTATACAAAAGTCACAGGACACTTATCAAAAGTCACGGGACACTATACAAAAGTCACAAGACACTTATCAAAAGTCACGGGACACTATACAAAAGTCACGGGACACTTATCAAAAGTCACGGGACACTATACAAAAGTCACGAGACATTTGAAAAAGTCACGGAAACCCAGAAATTCATCGTCCTCAAAACAACTCTTTTCTGAAACTAAAACCCTAACCTAACCTCATCATACAAACATAATCAACCACAAATCAAATCAAATCAAACCTAAGCTCGAACAAGGGTGTCGCCATGAGATTTACAGTCGGATTTCTTGCAACGATACTTTCTCTCTCCACTGTTCTCGCTCTCTCAACTTTTTTCTCTCCACGTTTGAAAAGACACAAACAGACAAAATGAGGGTATTTTTGTCTGATCACCTAAATATGTGCCTTTTAAACTTAAATTAGTAAACCAGTGATATTTTTACAAAAACAGGCTGAAATAGTGACAAAAAATTTTTGAACCCAAGAAAAAATCCAAAAAAAGAATGAAAGAAAAAAGTTTACAGGCTTTAATTTTCTGGATTTTCTGGGTTTCATTTTGTTTTGTTATTTTCATTTTCATTTTCATAAATATGTTTTTATATATTATTATTATTATATATGAGTTTATTTTAAATTATATAAATATGAGTTTATTTATTTTTTATTTTTTTGTTGATTTTTTTCCCTTTTCGATTTATGGGATTTGATTTCTGGGTTTTTTATTTTTATTTTTATTTTTTATTTTTTTATTTTTTATTTATCAAATTGAAATAATATATTTTTTGCAAAGGAAAAAAAATCCAAAAAAAGAAAGAATTTTTTTTTTATGGGATTTGATTTTTTGGATTTTCTAGGTTTCATTTTGTTTTGTTATTATTTTTTTTTAATTTTCATAAATATGTTTTTATATATTATTATTAAATATGAGTTTTTTTTTTTTTTTTTTTTGTTGATTTTTTTCCCTTTTCAATTTATGGGATTTGATTTTCTAAGTTTTTTTTTTATCATATTTAAATAATATATTTTTTGAAAAGGAAAAAATTCAAAAAAATAAAGAAATAAAAATTTACGGGCTTTGATTTTCTGGATTTTCTGGATTTTCTAGGTTTCATTTTGTTTTGTTATTTTCTTTTTCATTTACGGGCTTTGATTTACGGGTTTCATAAATATGTTTTATATATTATTATTAAAAATGAGTTTATTTTAAATTATATAAACATATTTTAATTAGTTTAAACGAATTATATAACTGTATATACATTTAAATCAACAAACCTTCAATAAAGAGCTAGAGTAGCTCAGCTGGTTAAAGCTTGTGACTTTTAACCTTAAGGTTGAAGGTTCAATTCATGTTGGAGGCGTTTTAACTTTTTTCAGGGTTAACTAGCTATTATTGAAACTAGAAGGACTAAAAAAAATAATTAAAAAATAACAATAAAGGGTAAATTGTATTTTTACACATTCTGTTATAGTTGACTGTTAGTTTTTTTGGTTAAATGTATTTGAAAAAACAAAGGACTAAAGTGACTAATATGACAAAGACGTTTAAAAAGATGACAATTCATGAAAAGATAGGGAATTTAGTGATAATACCCCTTTTAACAACCTATCTGTTTCAATAATACCCTACAAAATATATATAAAGATACACTCATCATTCATAACATTTCATGACATTTTTGTCTTAACTCTTAGGGTGCGTTTGGTACATGGGATATGATTGGATTATTTTTAAGGGATTTGGATCATCTCCTTATTTCATTTTTTTCCTGACCTTTTTAAAGCTTATGATTGGTTGTTGATAAAATAGTTGTGAAAACCAATCATATCTTAACCGCACATTCATAATAATGTCATAAGATTATGTGAGGTTATGTAAAAGATAAGGTAAAGTTATAAACAACCATGTGACATTATGCCCCTTAAGAATCAAAGTGTATATTACAACAAATATCACATATAATAGTAGCGGAAAAATGCTATGAAAGGTAAACAATAGCATTTAGTTAAATGACATGCTGGCCTTTGTGATTAAAAGTTTTTTCGCATTCTTTGCATGTTGGAACATCTCCAATGTAATAATGGCTTGTGAAAAAAATAAAAAATGTCACGTAAGATTAATAGATATTTTGTTAATAAATCTTTCTCCAATATAGCCGCGCATATTCAACCTCAAACTGATGTGGTAAAAAAAAAATTATACATTGTCAACATGTCCATATACTTTCAAACTTTCTATTGCAAAACTATTTTTTTTGTTGACTCAGCAAATATTTAAAACTAACATTACTTTTTGAGAGAAAACCAAAAATAACCATCTAAAACATTAAACTTTTGTTTATAACCACTTTTGAAATTATAATTGTTAATAACCACTTTTTTGAGAAATTACTTCAATACCCACATATATAAGCACTAAAAACCAAAAACATAAGCAGTGGAGATTAACAATTAAAGAGAGAAAAGAGAGAAAAGAGAGAAAGAGACATTGTTGCCGAGAGAGAAGAGAGAAAGAAGCGGTGTTGCAGGGAGAGAAGAGGGTGTCGTCGTCGTCGTCGCCGGAGCAGCCGGAAGAGAAGAGGTCGCCGTCACAGCCTGGAGACAAACCCACCATTCTCTTCTCACTTGACATTTTTATTGCGATTTCATGTTAAGAACATGTTTAGGGAATAATAAATGTCGAAATGTATCAATTTTGGGGGTTGATTGAGTTGAGGTCTGGTATTTTGGATGATTTGAGATTGGATGTTGGAGTTTCGTTTGAAAAAAAAACCTGAAAGCGTGAAATCTTTGACAAACTTGAAATGTTTTGCGAAAACTTGAAATCTTTTGCGAAAACTTGAAATCATGCTTTAAATCTCTAACATAAAACTTGAAATCTTCTAAATCTCGAACCAGTGAAACTTGAAATATTCTGGAAAAAACTTAATTGAAGTCTTACCCAGAAACTTGAAATCTTACCTAGAAACTTGTCAACATTTCAAGTTTTTACATAAGATTTCAAGTTTTCGAACCAGTGAACTTGAAATCTTCTGGAAAAAACTTGAAACTTTATTTAATTCGATTCTTCACAAAAACACACAAAAGTGATGCAATAACGCTAAACTCACGTTAAGGTCACTGTTTGCAACTCAATTAATGAACAAATTAAAGATATTTACACACTAAATACCGATTTAGAGTAAATCGAAATTTTTGTTTCAAGTTTTCACTTCTTTAAATCTTCAACGCGATTCTGAAATCAAACCATCATCTAGTTAGTCGATTTGCAGGAATAACAATGGTTCGGCCATATTGGTGTTCGATTTGCAGGAAGAGGAACAACGATCGGAAATTGTTGATGAAGAATGAGCAAATAAGAAGGAAGAAGACGGTGAACAGTGAAGAAGAGGGTGAGAAAGAGAAAAATAAACAAAACAAAATAGAAATATTAATTTGGGGGCATCTTGGTATTAACATGGTTGTTAACAATTAAAGTTTCGTATGTGGTTAAAAATGAATTTCCCATATTTAGAGTGGTTATTTTTAGCAATTTCCACTTACTTTTTCATCTATTTTTGGTAAGGAAATAATATAAAAAATAAAACTGAAAAAAAAAAAAATGGACACGTCTTTAAACAAAATGTGTTTTAAACGGAAGCATTGAAGACCAAATTTGGAGTTGATTATCAATCAAGTTTATTTTTATGCCACATAGGAAGCAAGTCTCTTGACATTGTTGTCATATCAACAATTATTGGTATGCAAGCAACTTTTGCATTGGATATGCTCTTATAAATTCAGTTTTTTTATTTTTTATTTTTTATTTTTTTTATTTTTTTATTTTTTTTATACTATAAATATTCTTTTATAGCATTTAAGTGATGTTATATCATTAATAAAAAATGTTATTAAGTGTAATTGTAACTTTTTTTTTTGAAATTTGGGTAGAGGGAGAACTCGAATCCGCAATCTCAATGTATTTTTTTTTTTTTTATCGGGATTAGGTATTTTTTTTGAAAACTTTCACCATTGGTAGGATTTGAGCCGCTGACCTGGGAGTCATTTTTGACCAAACCCCAAGCTCGTCCATCTACCAATTGTGCTACGCCCCTGTTGGCGCCTTCCTCTGTCATGAAACAAACAAACAATCAATAATGTTTTTCAAACATTTACGTTATAGACATGAAAGAAGATGAAAACAAACCTAATAATACTACGTGTTAAATACAATAGAAAATGTAAAAAGCAAAAAGAAAGTTTGAAGGAAGACCCCACGCACTGTGAATCAGGTGCAGCTGAAAACATTGAGGACACTTCCACCATTGAAGATCAACAAATTCAAAGCCATAATTCGCCAATTTTGTCGGCAACAGATAGAAAAAAGGACACGGTTTTGACAATTAACACAATTATATCATTATTGTTTCTAACAGGAATTACTAAGTAATGTGATTTTGTCATCAAGAGACATCATTTGTATTTGAAAATGTAGGTCTCTAATTTGAAAGTCCAGGTCATATTAGACTATAAATAGATCTCATATAGTACATACTCGTTCCTGAGAATCTGTGTGGGGAAGTGGATCTGGATTCACAACTCGAATGTGTACCCAAATGTTAAGGGATGTCTAGCAAGATTTTGAAGGCAAACAACTCTTGAAAGTAAAAAAAAAATATGGGCAAAACAAACAGCCTTGGATAATGATCATATGAGGTGATGTAAATTGATACACAACTGCAATCAAAGAGGGTCTTTCAACCCAACACACCACCAACAGCCAAATAAAACATTTAGCACAGCACCAGCGCCAGCGCCGGCACCGGCACCGCTCATGCCTCTCAACACAACTTCTTAGTATTACATACAATCTATTGGCATCCTAAACTTGCGCTTGAATTCAATAACCAACTTCCATTTCCGCAATTAGAGGCAGCTAAAATTTGTTTCTTTTTTCTTTTCCAGATTATGATCCTCAAGCCATCAATCAGCAAGCAACGTAACATGCGGCTGGTTTTACCGGAGCTATAATATAGTCAGCCGAGGGTTGGAAACCAGCAGCTGTTTCCAGGCGTTCCCATGTCAATTTCCGCTTCTCAGCTGCCACACTTGATGTTGAATTTTCCTCCTCTGCCTTGCGTATGCAGGCCAGCACAAGCTCTTCATCCATATCCCAGAAAAGTTTCTTTACATCAATAGCTTGTACTCAATAGCACAAGCTATTGAGTACTGCATGGTTCCAGTGAGTTTCGGTATTCCTCTCGAGAGATGGAAAGACAATAGGTGCAATCACCTGTCGGTTTTGGGTAATAAGATTGAGGATGTGATCGTTGTTCCACAGCAAGTGAGCTCGCTCAGTCACCTGAAAACAATCAAAAAGAAAATGGACGAAAATAACTTCACTATGTCAAAATCAGTCAATCGATGTAAAACTCGGAAACATGTTTGATCGCATATAGGATATTCACACTGTCCTATCAATAAAGAATGTAAGAAAGTCATTGTAGTACTCAACAAGCCCTAAAGAGATTTCTACTTTTTTTCTTTCACCCATTAGTCAAATTAGTCCTACCGTTAGTCAAAACCGTCACTTTGACTAACGGTAGGATTAATTTGATTGATTTTCAATTATATAAGGACCAAATTGATAAAATTTGAATTAAAGAGTAAAACATTGATGTTTCCCAATTAATTTGGGACCAAATTGTAAAAACCCTTATTATTATATATGCCTATATTAAATGATACTATATTTTTAATATATATATATATATTTTTTTCATATAACATAAAAATAGTTACTTTTGTTGTGGCCGCGACACATGATATACAATAAATTATACTATATTCTTAAGAATTTTTTTAAAGAATTTTTTCCATATTCTAATATATTTAATTATACAACATAACATATATATAATTATCTGAACTTCTGGAGTTTACAAAGTCATCAACATACCCATTAAATGATACTATTAATAATAATCATAAATATAATAACAATCATATATATATATATATATATATATTTAAATTTCCCATATTCTAATACATAATTATAATTATAATGGATGGTGGAGATTCAATCTGAAAATTTGAAAATATAATTTTAATTTTTTTTGTTTTTTTTTTAATTTCCATATTTAAAGAAATTGGTTATTAATATATGTTATGAACCTCCGTCATATGTGTTACGTTATAAACTATAACCCCAAAACACACGTATTGACTAATGTGATGGAATTGGAATAGTTGTGACTAAATAACCATGACTTTCAAATATTTATTATTATTATTATTATTACTAAATAACCATGACTTTCAAATATTTATTATTATTATTATTGTTGTTGTTGTTGTTACTAAATAAATGATATATTTTTTTTCATATAACATATAATAATAAGGGGTTTTTACAATTTGGTCCCAAGTTAATTGGGAAACATCATTTTTTTACTCCTTAATTCAAATTTCATCAATTTGGTCATTATATAATTGAAAATCAATCAAATTAGTCCTACTGTTAGTCAAAGTGACGGTTTTGACTAATGATAGGACTAATTTGATTGATTTTCAATTATATAAGAACCAAATTGATGAAATTTGAATTAATGAGTAAAGAAATGATGTTTCCCAATTAAGTTGGGACCAAATTGTAAATACCCCTTTATTTATTTAAATCCTGAAGTGTTTACATTTGAAGTTGTTATCAACTTAATAGATAGTTGACCGGATAGGTGTCATCATATTTTTAAAATAAAAAAAAAATAAATAAATAAATAACCGGCAGCCGCACGCGGCTTTGGAGAAGCAAGTTTGGGCAGTGACAAACTAATCTGATACGGTTGGCAACGCGTGAGGTGTAAGATGTAAGCTTCGCTAATTATCCCGGTCACCTTCCTTTATGTTCCTATTTTAAGTTTTTAACAACGGGGTATTATCATTAAAGTCCCTAATTTTTCATGAATTGTCATCTCCAACAGGAATCAAACCTTCAACCTTAAGGTTTAAAGCCACTAGCTTTAACCAACTGAGTTACTCTAACTCATTGTTGAAGATTTGTTGATTTAAATGTATATATAGTTATATAATTTGTTTAAACTAATTTAAATATGTTTATATAATTTAAAATAAACTCATATATAATAATAATATATAAAAACATATTTATGAAAATGAAAAAGAAAATAACAAAACAAAAGGAAAAAAAAGGAAATTTTTAATGTATGGGATTTGATTTTCTGGTTTATTTATTTATCAAATTAATATATTCTTTGAAAAGAAAAAAATCCAAAAAAAGAAAGAAAGAAAAAAGTTTACGGACTTTAATTTTCTGGGTTTTTTGGGTTTCATTTTGTTTTGTTATTTTCTTTTTCATTTTCATAAATATGTTTTTATATATGAGTTTATTTTAAATTATATAAATATGAGTTTATTTTTTTAATTATTTTTTTGTTGATTTTTTTCTCTTTTCGATTTATGGGATTTGATTTATGGTTTTTTTTTTTTAATCAAATTGAAATAATATATTTTTTGCAAAGGAAAAAAATCCAAAAAAAGAAAGAAAGAAAAAAATTTACGGGATTTGATTTTCTGGATTTTCTAGGTTTCATTTTGTTTTGTTATTATTATTATTTTTTTCCTGAAATTTGGGTAGGGGGAGAACTCGAACCCACAATCTCATGGTACAGGTGTGAGGGGTTTTACCATCAGACCAACCTTATATCGTCAAGTGTAATTATAATTTTTTAAAAAAAATGTAATTGTTATGAATGCTATTGTAATTGTATACAATATAACAATGGTATATTTTTATGTTACTTAATTATTAATTAAAAAAATATTTTTTTTTTATGCACAAAACAAAACAAAAAATGGAAAAAAAGAATCCAAACAGTAAAGAGAAAAATATAAATATTTATTAATGAATTAAATAATTACATGACACAACACATCAAACTTACAAAGAAATCTTAGCATACAAAAATTTGAATTTATTGTTACAGACTTACAGCACCTTTTTTTTTTTTTTTTAACTAATTACAAATCTTTCGATTTTTATAAAACATAATCAACCTTTATCCTGATAACCTAAAAGACTTTAAGAAAATAAAATAAAATGAAGTTTTATTTATTAAAAAATGAATAAACAATAAAACCTTTTCTTGTGTACAAGATTCAAAACTACACTCCGTAGTATTTACATAGCCATCAAACTTATGAATCAAAGATATATTGTAACTAAAATTGTTCTAAGTTATTAATCAAACTAACAATACAGAGAAAATCATAAATCTCTTACCAAGGAAATTAACTTCACAATGGAAGACATATAGTACTTCCACATGTAGATACCCAGCCAATTTTCTAACTAACAAAAAAAAAAAAAAAAAAAAAATCAAATAAGAACATCTCTGATTAATCAAATGATTAAAAAAAAAAATTAAAACTATATCTTCAAATTTTTTTTTAAAAAAAATGGACAATTACCAATTTGGTCATGGATTTTTTATTTATTTAAAAATTCCAAGTTGTTTGCGACTTTTATAAAAGTGACCAAATTGGTCCTCACATTTTCCCAAGTACCAAATTAGTCTCTCTCTTTTTAGAAGTGACCAAATTGGTCCTTTCAACGGTTTAACGGTGTTAAATATAACAGTTGACTTTAACAATTTTAATTAAAGTACGTAAATATCATTTATTTGTCATATTAGCGTAAAGTTGTTTTGTTTTTGTGTATTAAATTCACCGTTAAAATTACAACAAAATCCAAAAATATTATTAATGAAACACCATTTGTATCTTTTTTTAATTAAAATTTTCTAAAAAAATCTACAAATATTTTAATAAGACAATGTCAATTATACACTTGGTTACCATTCATTCCGAGTTTAGTCTTTTACCATTTTTATGTAATTGTTTTTTTTTTTTTTGTTAATATTATACAAGCACTGTTGTCAAAATTACTCAAAAATAAAAACCCATAAATAAAATAAACAAAAATATACATGTGTCTATAAAAAAAAAAAAAAAAACAATGCATGTGTTATTATTATATTGTTTGGGAGTAAAGTACAATTTTAACTCTACACAATTAAAGTTGACTAACGGAACTTATTTAGAGAGACTAATTTGACACTTGGGAAATATATAATGATCAATTTGGTCACTTGTAAAAATTGCAAACAACTTGAAAATTTAAAAAAAAGTTCAGGACCTAATTGGTAATTGCCCAAAAAAAAAATTAATGAAAGAAAAAAAAAACTTACCAAAAAGTATGAAGTGTTTCATGAAAATAAGAGACGAAGAAAAGTAATGGAGCCATGAAGGTTGAGAGATTTGTATTAAAAGTAGGGATTTATAGTGGGTGATTGATGGCCGTAAAACATGTGTAGAGATTATAAAGTAGAAGACAGGGTTTCAAAATTTTGAAAAAAAGGAATAAATATATTTTCCCTCTTTGTGATTTTTTTTTAAAAAAACAAAAAAAAAAAAGAAATTGGAGGGATATGAATTTATGTTCCATTTTTCCTTCTTTATCTTTTCAGTCATTTTTAACACGTATGATAGTATTCTTAAATGCTATATAATTAGTTTTGTAAATTACTTGAAATTTTTTGTTAAATGAATTATTTGTTAAATACTTTAAGGACAAACCCAAGGTACTGACCAACCCAATGGTTGTTTGCTTCCACGTGGCAACACCCCATTGGGTGGTCAGTATACTTGGGTACTGACCAGTCAGTACCCAAGCATTTTCCATTCTTTAATTTTAATTATTTTTCTAATTTGACTTTTTTTTTTTTTTTTTTGATTGATATAAACCAAAGGCTTACAACACCTGGAAGTCAGATCCAGGACTACAACTGGGACTATTCAGCAAATGACACACAAACACAGCCCAGACGAAATTCCCACAAACGGGAAACAACCCACACACAAAGGTGGGACTTACACCCTCACGAAGAGGGACTACAAACATACAAACCATGGCACTCAGGTGTTGGAGGAATCCAGTAGAAGGGCCAAACACACGGGCTAACAACTAGCGGCCAAAACGGTTTATATAATAACTGTACAAACCCAAAAAAACCTTAATTAAAAGGACTAACAGCCGATCTGAAGGAGGGGAACCAAGGCAACCGGAGAAGACCAACATCAGGACGCCGTCGATTTGTTGGATCGGGATAGATCTGGATGGAACGATGATGAACGGTCCGACCCAACGGCCTGCCGACGACGACAGAGATGTCAACCATGTCTCAGCGCTGCATCCCAAGCAAACCACCACCAAATCGGGAATCCGCCGCTGAAAAAGCAGTAAAAGCCGCTGGGGAAGCAGCAGAGAAGGTAGAGAAAACCTCCGCAAGGCTCCCCGGACCACCGATTATCCCGCCGACATCCCTTTTAGCGGTAGGATGTCGGCGATGAACTGAGAAGAAGGGTGTAGGAGGTTCTGTGTAGAGAGATGTTAGAGAGAAAATATCTTCTCTCTAGAAGCCTCTGTAGTTTTCTAATTTGACTCTTAATAAATGTAATTGGCAACTACAACTACAGGTACAATGCATAAGTCATAATTAAAGAAATAGCTCCTACGGAAGAGTTAATTAATGGCGATCAGTCTTACATTTTCCAAAGTGTTATGCATGCACTTGATGTTCACGATAAAATTCAACATGCATGCATGAGCTGCTCTCTATTATTTTGGATTCCTATACTAACCTTAACCAGTATATTCTATAACGGGTTTATTACTTCAAAATTTATTTATTTATTTCATTGCAATCCAAAGATTGTCAACTTGTTATCTATCTTGAATTCATTCACCGATCTTTTTCACTATTTGATTGCAAAGATATGACTAGATGAATACAAAATTTTAAGTTACACATAGCTCGACCCTTTTCTATAACCAATGCAGTTAGGGGCGGCAAAAATCCCCGACCCGCCACAAATCGGTTGGGTTTCGATCTGTTTGGGACGGGTTTGGAGTACTTAAAACGGGACTCGGGTCAGGTTTGGGTCAAACTTTTTTGACCCGGTTTTTTATCGGGTTAGGTATGGGTCAACCCCTTATGCCCCGACCCACCCCGTTTGACCCGGTATTTATATAATTATTTTTAAAAATATAAAAATATAAAGAGAAAAACAAATATCTAATATGTGTATCTTTTTACCTAATCATATTTTATGTTTGAATTTAAAGTTTATTAAACTTAGATATTGTGTTCTATTAAATTTAAGTTTATGTATGAATTTTAAGTGTATGTTAAAATGTTTTTCTATGGTGTATGTTTGTATTTAAGTGTATATTTAAATATCCAATAAAAAAGAAAAAAATTGTATATATATATATTTTAATTTAGTGTTAAAATTTAAGTCAATGTCCTAAAATTCAATCATATGATAATATAATTTGTATATTTAGTGGTTTGAGATTTTTTATTTTTTATTTTTTATTTAAGGATAAAACAAATCGGGTTATTCGGGTCAGGTTTGGGGCACCCCTAACCCAATTGGATTGGTTTGGGGCAGAAATCGAATACCCATTCAAATCACAGGTCAGGTTTGAGGCAACTTGTAAAAAACGGGTTTCGGGTTTGGGGCGGGCCGATCCAACCCGACCCGTTTGCCACCCCTAACGCTTCGTTTGGTTGGATGGAGAAATGGAGGGAGGGAGAGGGTTGGAGGGAGAGATCAAATCCCTCCTTTGTTTGGTTGGAGGGATGAGAGGAAGGAGAGGAGGGAGGTGGGATCCATCCAGGCCCACAATTTTGCATCCTCCCAAATATGGCCATATGGGGGATGACAGGAGGGAGAGCAAAATGGGAGGGAAATGACCATGATGCCATCCAACTTTGCATTGTCCTCCAATTTTTTTAAGGGTAACATAGTAATTTTATAAATTAAATACCAATCCATCTATTCAACCCTCTTTTCAATACCAAACAACATGAATGATAGATGTTATCCTCTCCATCCCTCCTACTCTCTCTCCCTCCTAATTCATCCATCCCTCATACTCTCCCTCCCTCCTACCAAACATAGTGTAAATGTAGTAGAGTGAAAATGGGGTTAAACAACTCCACGTACATGTGACATTTATTGTGGGAATGTCGCTAGGAATGTAACTGAGTTAATAAATTATGTTTTTTTTACCACGTAAAAACCTACCATTTTACATGTCTTTCACACCCACACCCATATCACGAGTTTGTGGCTTTGTGTCTCTCCCCCTTACCAAACCTTAAATTATTTTAGTATTTCAAAAATTATATATACACTTTTAGAGCATCTCCAACAATGCTCTCTAAATTTTAGCTATTTTAGCTAATAGCTAAAAAAACTATTTTAGCTAGCAACTCACTCCAACCATCCTCTCTATTATAACTAGTCATTAATATTTTAATGTTTTTTGAATTTAAAATATAAATAAATTTATTTTGTTTTAAATTGTAAAAATAAGAGAGTGAAGATCAATCAACTTAAAAATATTAAAAAAAATAAGAGAGACAGAAGATAGGGAGCTTGAAATGGCTCCCTACATTTGGAGAGTCTCTTAGTGGTTCTCTAAAATAGGGAGTCATTTAGAGAGCCCATTGGAGTGCTCTAAAACCATTCCCCACTAGCTATTTTAGCTAAGGAGTGGGTTTAGGGAGCCCCCTTAGAGATGCTCTAATCATTAAAAGTAGTAAAAGTGGTGGCATCCCTAATCCAATCGAATGTCTCTCAACAATAGTTTCAAATCCAATTACAATTTTAAATTTTTATAGTCCGCGAAAGCATCCGTGCAATAACTTCTACGCATAGGATGAGACTAGTATAGAACAAAATATAATTAGTGTTTTTTTTTTATAAGTAAAAATATAATAAGTGTTAATATATGAAACATCAGTCTTTATATTGTCAGTTCGTCCTGACAATAAATATATCAGGACGAAGAATGTGGACCACAGATTATGGAGAAGTTTTGACAAGTGCATATACTTTGAGTCAAAGTATATAAATTTAGTGTTCCACATTCTTCGTCATGATATATTTATTGTCAGGACGAACTGATAATAGAAAATCTATATGAAATATATACAACAATTAACTTGTATTGTTGAGACAATTACAACAATTACAACTAACCTCTCTCGAGTTTGTGAAAGCCCGGTCCTCAAAGCCCGTGAGCCTTGGTAGTCAAGCCCGGCCCAACTCCTCAACGGGCTTGGACACGGGTTTAGTCCTTAATTTGAGGGGCGAGCCTGAACCACCCGGCCCATTTGAAGCCGACGAGAAAACTATTATATACATTCCAATTCCGAATGAATCGGACCCACACTGTTCCAAGTTTTTTTTATTTTATTTTATAAATAAAATTAAAAAAATCCCAAATTGTTCTGTGCTTCTCATTGGTGTGCAGCCTAGCCAGTACAAGATTACAAGAGCCATTGTATAAAGAAGAGGGGCCCACAGAGCAAGAACCTGTTGATACTGAATTCTATCTTTTACTAAGGGGGGTGTATTCAATTAGGATTAATTAGGATTCTTGAAGATATTTAAAGATATTTTTTAAGTGATAGATTTTCATGGATTTCTACAGACTTTTATAAATCCACATGGACTTTCATTGATTTGTTTAGACATTCATCTCAGACTTTTATGGATTTATTTAGACATCTATCTCAGACTTTTATGGATTTGTTTAGACATCCCAGGATTTTCATGGATTTATTATCTCTGATTTATCAATAGTAAAGCTAATTATAGCTAATTATAAAAAAAAACCTTTGAAGTTGGAATGAGCAAAATTTGATACACTAGTCAATCTATATTTGCGTATATATATATAATCTGAGGTTGTAACGATTGAATTGAACCCAAAATTGCAAATATTGACTAGATCACACACCTACCACAACAAATATTGACAAGGTGGTTGTTATTATATACGATGCATATAAAAATTCTCATAAACATATACATTTCTAGTAACATCCATTAATTTGCGGTGTCATGCATCTCAAAATTTTAAAACAAATTCGAAGAAGTTAAAATATTTTTACTTTCAAAACATTATTAATTTATTATCATTTTATTCTTTGGAAACTGAAAATCTTATCTCTCAAAGGATTTAAACTAGTAAGGTTTGGATCGATTGTATTATAGTGTGATAGTACTCATACGTGGACCCAATATTGCGTAAAACATCCATGTACTTTCTAGATATATTTGATGTTCCAGGTCAGGTTAACTGATCACAAGTAAATTTTGAATGGTTGTGGACACAGCTTGCCTCTGCATATCATTTTTTTTTTTGGTAGATTAGATTTGGTTAATTTTGAGTAAGAACTTGAGTCTACATTCTAATTTCTAATGCTGCAGCATTATTGACAATTAATAAGCTACAAGCTATAATCAAGAACAAATAATCAAGAAATAATCATTTTGAAGCAATGCTACCTAATCTAATTGAGTAAATGCTTCCATCTGCGAGCTCTCGTTGAAAGGAATGCTGCTGGAATTGTTTTCTCGATTCGGAGAACTGCAGTGTTACAGACAACATGCTCCTCTGAGTTGAAATGTCATTTTTTCTTTACAGATAATCTCTTGATTAATTCGTAAGTAACACTGCAGTTCTATATAAATCATTAAAAACATTTCGATATTAATTTTCATAACATATATATAACCTAATTTCAATGGACATGATCCATGTGCATAGTCGCCTAGAATCTCTCATCAGTATCATTGTATCAATCCTGCTTTCACCTATAAAATAAAAAATAAAAAATAAAAGTTGTATATGCAACTATAGATTCTTCGGTGATAGGATGGGAAGAGAGAAAAAGAAAATTGATTTTTGAGGAATTATGTATTGTGCAATACACAGTATATTGTGCAAAATCCACCAAAATCTTTGGGGAGAAGGCCGGACATGTTATGACATTTGATATTTATATCTCTCACTATCAAATCCACCAAAATCCATCAAAATCCATGGCCTAAGAAAATCCTTTAAAATCTAGTCCTAATTGAATACACCTTGATTCTTGTAGACATTTTTAAAGTATCAATTCAATACACCTGGATTTAGAAGGATTCTTTAAAAGTCCATAGAAATCCTAATTGAATACCACTGGATTCATATGGACTCTTTTAAAGTCTTTAAATGTCCAAATTGAATACACCAGGATTTATAATGTCTTTAAATGTCCTCAATAATTCTAATTGAATACACCCCCGTAAATGAGGCTATATCCCATATTATAATTTTTTAAATATCCAACATTACTCTTAAATAAAGCCATTAAAAAGGATTAAAATAATTATAAATATACAAATTTTATTATTTTGAACATTTTAACAATCATACTTAATTATCTTTTGATCATACAATACAATATTAACTATTTATTGATTGAAAAAAAATTAAATTGAGATTATTTCACTGTCATAAAAATAAACTTAAAAAAAAATCAGAAACCATTAAAAAAATAAAAGAAGAAGCAAACATATAGAAAGATCTATTGAATATAAAAGTGTTTGATTCTGGTTTTTGTTTAAATCTTTGATAATTACCTTGGTACAACATGATTCTCTAAATCTCGTTCTTTAATCATCCATCTATCAAAACTCTGATTTTTGGGTTTGTTTTAAAACCAAATGTATATAAAGCAAACTATATAGGATTTCTTGAAAGCCGGATATTTTGATAATGAAGATCCAACTTTTTTTTTTTTTCAAGTAAATTCAGGTTATATATATAGTTTAGTAAGGTTAGATGCTTAGAGCATCTCCAATACAAGTGTGGATTGTCTGACAAAAATTGTTGACATGACAACAATGTCAAGGCAATTGCTTTCTATGTGTCATAAAAATATATTTGACAGACAGCCAACTAAAAAATTGATCTCCAATACTTCACTGTTAAGACACCTGTTTATTAATTGTTTTTTAATGATTCAATAAAATTTGCATATGATTTTTTTTGGGAATATATGCTGAGTCAGAAACAAGGTGGCTATGCAACAGACTGTGTGAAAATGGATAGTCATGTTGACAATATCCATTTTTTTTTTTTTTTTGCCAACTCAGCTTGACATTGAGGAGTGATGAATTGGAGAAGCATAATTGTACTCAATCTTTGTTTATCTTATATGGTATCTAATTTTTTAACAATCTACAGCTGCATTGGAGATGCTCTTAGAGCATAACCTTTTAATATCCCAGAAAATTCTCAAATTCAACCCTAGTTAGGACTCATAGGAGGCTGTGATTAGGAGTCTTCTCATGTATTTATCATTTTTATTAATTATTTATAATTTATTAATTTATGGCATTTATATATATATATATATATATATATATATATATATTTATAAAAGATATATTTGGTAAAATGTGAATTGTTTATAATAATTTTTAAAAATTAATGGGTGCAAATACAATGGACGAGTTTAGAGCAAGGATAAACGTCTCTCAAGTTAGCGGTTCGAGTGCTAATAGATAGATACTTAAAAAAAAAAAAAAAATTGAAGTCGTCTCAAACACGAATTAATGTTAATGTTAGACCGAATAAACATTCTTACCGACAGGCACGTTGTAGACTGAGTGGGTCAATGCAAACGTATAATTTTTACAGCATGTGACCTGATTTGAGTACTACGACCACAGAGTGCTATCATCCCACCCAAGTTTTCCAAAACACAGATTTCAAGTAGAACAAAACAAACTGCAAGGCCTATTAAAGAATCAATTATTTGGAAACAACGGGTTATACACGACAGCACAACGTGTAAGTGATAGAAGCTGGCAAGTCGGCAGATCCACTCAAAAAGTGAAAAAAAAAAATTAATAAATAAATAAATACTTTAAAAAATCAAATTATTAAGCAGTGCTACAAGTATGAAATGGACCCACAAATCTACTAGCCTAAACTTTCTCCATTCTAACAAGAAGAAAAAAGAAGAAAAAGAATAGCGATAAAATATACATGTCTTGTCCACTTAAAGAAGAATATGGAGCTGGATTATCCAGGTTCCAGACAACAAACGGGGTTACTGCAAGCCATAAAAGATATTAAGGACCGCCGACGGCCGACCCAAACATTCTATGCAAGCATATGAGACTCTTTTCCACCCACTATACAACTCGTCCATCTTGCATGGCCTCAGAAACCGAAACCGAATCCGTATCCTTGGCAGACAGCTAATTAATCGTGCACTTCTGGGAGCGAGAATGAGAGAATGAGAGCGTGCGCACCAATGACTAATTACAATGAGCTTACAACTTCTTTTTCATGGAATGACAAAATATAACGAATATATATAAAGAAGAAACATATTAATGTGACAAACAGCGATGAGACACTACTGATTGTCCAGTGATGACAACTCAAGTAAACTATGCGCTTTCAGCTGGAATCTGGCCAACATTCCCAAAGTTGTTTGCATATTTAGGCCTCCACTCGGTCCTTCCCCTCACAATCTCAGCTCCCTCCTCCAGTCGAAGCAGGTGCTGGCACTCAACACTGCCAGAATTCACCAAACCTCCTACGTCAGTACCCGAAACAGCAGTCAGGGACTGTAATACACTGTCCTTTCCACACTCCCTTCTATACTCCAAAGTCATGGATGCAAGCTCATGACTCTCCAAGATTGCCTGTGGAGCACTCTGCAACAAGCACCAACAGTATCTTCTTAGTTTAGTCAAGCCAGTTAAACAATAATTTTATTGAATTAACTTTCCAAGTCAAGTAAACTCATTTCAACATCATTGAAAATAATGACTCGCAAGGGGGCCATGCATAAACACATTTCACTCAATTTCCAAGAGACATTTGAACTCTCATTCCATTGAGGGTTAAGAAACAATACAAAAGTGGATGCATTAAATATTGTTTATAAACAAGACAGTTGAATGTCAATGCTTCATATATTTGATAACTTTGCAAAAGGTTTTGCAACAATCCAAATTTATTTAGTTTTTAAACCGCAACTAATATTTACGACAAAAAGTACACAAATTTAAGCAAGAATACTCAAACAGAATCAGATCTCAACTGGTTAGCAGTTATAAGCAAGAATACATCAGTGACCAAGTAAACATATCTCCAAGGTTATTGATCATTCTAAGCCTTTTTCTTGCTACAATCAGTCCAACTAGCTCTAGAGTTTGGATTTTAATCTTGCCAACCATCTTCATACAAATCATCATGATTCACATAGTAAAGCTACTATGGAAGTATATACAATATAAAGACAAATTACCGGCACAAGCAAAGTGTTATAATATGACCAAATGAAATGAAATATGCTTTGATAGAAAATCTACCTCAAGGATCCAGCCAATGTATTTCACATTATTCACATGCTGGTTCACATCTAAATCACTCCATCTAGGCTGAAATTTCAAAAACAAGAAACAAAAAAATATATAATTGACATGAAAGCAATAAGCTATCAAAGAGGAAGAGACTTCAATTATCATTATTGAAAAAAAAAAAAAAAAAACTTACAGTTAAACCCCTATGAACAAAATCTGCAGTATTGTCGTCAAGTTTTGGTAATTTCCTACCATCCTCATCCACAATAGGGTCAGAGTTCATGAAGTAAGGCTCAATTTCCCCTCGAACTTCATCTGGTAATTTGGATAACCTCCTAGTCTGTTTATTCATCATCACCCACAGACTGCAAACATTAAAAATAATACAAACTGAAATCAGTTACAGGAATAACTAGTAAGTCAATAATAAAATCACCTGACTAAATAAACCACTATTGCTCATTGAGATGCAAAAATTTTAAAATGCATTGACAAACAATTTTTACAGCTTTTAAAGCTTACTAACTTAAATTATTTTATGAAAAAGCATTACAAAAGACATCTCTAATTTGTTAAAAACTACAAATAGTTTCAGCAAACAGCATTAACAATTCAAGAAACCAAATAAAAGAACATTCTATTAAAGTTCTGTACCTGGAGGCCCTTGTTAAAGCTTGACCTGTTTTACAATCACGTATGAGCCAATCACGACGCATACCATTCTTTCCAGAACCACTAACCCAAGTTTCTACCTGTACGACATCACCCCTGTAAAACAAACATAAATCAATATACCAAACTGCACAAAACCCAAAGAGAGGTCATTGACCACTTTCATGTTACTTCAACATATATAGAATGTATAACTCAATGGATTCATGAAGTCCCACAAAAATGCTAGTAATAGTAAAACTCTAGGATTACATAGCCCTACACCTAGTATTGTGAAGAATTTCTGCTTGAGTTAGGGAGTGAGGAGAATTTCTGAGCTTCATAATGTATGGGAACACAGACTCTAATCATGTCTTTACAACAATAATCAACACAAATGCTTAGTCTAAACAAATTTTAAGTACTAACCTTCAAACCTACTTAATTGACACAAGGCACACATCATTCCTAGAAGAGCTCAACTACATGGCTGAAGCCTTTGATCAGTATTTTACAGAAAGAAACTTAATAATCAAATGAATTCTTTGCTACAAGTCCCATAAATTTTGCATATTGGATTGGAGTATGCACAGTACTATAGATTCCAATAAAAAAAAAAAAAAAACATGAAATCATCGTCTTAACTATATCATAAAGACCAAAATGAAACCAATAAATTGCAGGATTATACAATAGACAATTGGTTCATATTTGGATGACTGCAAGAAGGCTTATGTACATTATGTAGTGCCTTACCAAGTAGGATAGCGATCTACCATGACCTGCATCCGAGTAACTACCCATATCAGGTTCTTTTTACACATCTCTGGAGTTGAACCAAAGCCATCACCAAGAAGGCCAGCCGTCTTAACATGATTAAGGGCTGTTTCCTACACCAAAATAAACAAAAACATTTATTCAAATGAAAAAAAAAAAAAAATCCCTACATAATAAGGAAGCAGTTATTCAATTTTACATTATCGCAACATACTAAGGCACAAATGCATCCAGAATTATTTTATTTTATTTTTAAAAAGAATTGAATAATTAAAAGTACCTGTAAATGATTCATCAACGTCTCTATAGATGCAGTCCGATCAGCACCTATCTCATATGATCTAATTGAGAAATTTTGTCGGAACATGAGGCCATCCTGGACAATTCTCCCAATCCCAAATGGGTCAATAAGCATGTCAGACCGCCTTGGTTTCCAATCAAGCATCATCCACTGTTTCTCAGCTGCCAAAAAGATGGTAGTGATGGCAGCAAGAAGCATGCTCCAGTCAGGTAATTGATTAATAAAAGTCCTAGGGGCAGGTGATGACATGCCATCATCGTTCTTCACATGCTCCACTGGTGTAGCCAAACCAACAGAAGTACCATTTATTTTGGGAGGGGCTTGGGCATTAGCCCTAACCTTCAAACCCCCAGAGGATTTCGGCTTAATACCTCCCAAGCTAGCAGATCCAAACTTGTTGATCTTTTCAACAGAATCTGAGGACGGAGAAGGTACAGGAAAGAAAGAAGTAGCAGCAGTAGCAACCATGATGTAACTGAAGACCAAACCACCGATGACGGCACTGTATCCTGATATAGAGCAATTTTCAAGATGACACACAAGATGAGAACAAATTACAGCAAAATACCTGATAACCAATCAAAACATCTAAAACAAAGCCTTGAGGAAATCCCATAATCACAAAAAAAAATCATAATAATAAAATAAACCTGTTACCTTCTACAAAAATTAGTTTATGTTTAACAATATTAAAAAAAAAAAAAAAAAAAAAGACTTGGGCTCTGATAAAAAATCGTTTGAAAATTATCTTTAAATAACCCGCATGCATTGAGTTTTCTCGATTACAATACCCTTTTTTTAAGCAATCGATTACAATACTTGTTACAATTAAAAAGCCCAAAATTTACATATTTTTATCCCAAAATTCATATATTAATGCATTAAAAGAGATTAATATATCATGGAGAAGGCTTCATCAATATAAATCTACCTATTGAAACAATTTTCAAAAAATAAGGTTAATTTCCTGAAGATGAAATCACGACGACGAAAAAAAGGACAAAAGAGAGCAAAGTTTCTAGAATATCAATTACATCCTTTCAAAGAAAGAAACAACGTGTAATATAACCATGCCATACAAAATACAAAATCAATAGTGACCAATAAATCAAAGCAAAAGCGTAAATTTTAAAAAGAAAAAAAAAACACTAATCGGAGCAGATCTAGTACAAAATACATGAGAAATTTAATAATATTTTAGTTTGTAAATAAATACAACATTTGCATTACAATTACAATTTAAAATTTAACCTAACAAATTGACAAACATAGATTAAAAAAAAAGCTTCATTTTGATGAGAACGTAACCAACATATTTATAATTTTAAAAAGCCGAGACCTTAGATCTCTCCGCAATTTGAAAAGACCAGAAAAACAAAAACAAAAACAAAAACAAAAAAAACAAAAACACCGCAGTCAAATTCCATTACACCAAGCAGAGTTAGCATTGCCGATCAAAAAAACACACAGATCAGACAAGAACTTGAAACAAAACGATACACGGAGAAATTAACATTTTTGTTTCCAAAAAAAAAAAAAAAAAAAACAGAAAACTCCATGTCCGTAGTCCGTACCTTATCGAGCGAGAGAAAAATTAGAGTCTGAGAAAATTTGACAAAACAAGGAAGCAAATAAGAGGCTATTGCGTCATTTCGGATCTGCCAACCAACCTGTAACTTCTAGGGTTTTCGATCTCTCTCTCTCTCTTTTTCTCTTATCTCTTTTAAGTAGAATATTATTGTGGTTTGTGAATTCTTTCTTTTAAGTAAAATTTTGAATAAATCGAAAATTTTTAAAAATAAACGTAGAGAGAGAGAGAGAAAGACAACAATGTAGTGAGAGAGAAATAGAGAAAAGATTTAGGGCCAGCGGCTTCGTGGGTGATTGGGTTCCAGAGAGGCAAGACCCCTTTTTATAATGTCCACCTGTCCGTCCCGCCTTGCGTTCAAATTTCCACTACCCCTTCTTTTCTCTTCTCTTCATTTACGTTTTTACATTTTTGTCCCTCCGTCCCTCTTTATTTATTTATTTATTTATTTTAATTTCTGTTGACTTCCTGCTCGTCTCCCCACCCTCAACATAATTGCTAACAAAATTTGTTGTGGCCACTTGAGGGTAACATGGTTACGCTTTTTCTCTTTTTTTTTTTTTTTTTTTTTAATTTACTTTATTTATTTAATTTCGTATGTTACTTAATAAAATCATAACAGCCGCACTGAATCATTACTGTCACTATTAGGCTGTATGATTAGAATGTATGATTCACTTTTTAATTACAAAAATGAATTTTAATAACAATTTAAACAAGGGTAGGTTACCTTGTCCAAGTTTATCCAATCTAGTTCCTTATCTTAATTCAATCTTCTTCTTTTTTTTTTTTAATAAAATAAATCCAATCTTGTTAAGCTTATAAACTATTATTTGAGATTATGAATTTGAGTTTTATTTGTGTGTTTTTAATTAAACACTCAATTATTTGTAATTGTTTAAAAAATAAATCTATAATTGGTTGGGACCATAATGTTTATGTTGCTAGCTAATAAGGGTACACGACCCATTTGTTAGTTCTGATTAATTTTCAAATTATTTTAAGTTGAAAAGGAACAAAAGCTTTCCAACTTTATCTCATGCATATGGCATTAACATGATAGGCAATAATATCATATTCATGATTCATGTTTTTACTCCGTAGAATCATGGGTCATACAAATGTGACTCCAATGATATAACTGAAAATTAATTAGATAAATAAAAGACAATGTCGTGCGGCATCTTAGGAGATAAATAGAAAATAAGGTAGGGTAGTTTTATTTATATTATGTATTTCACTTGAATTTAAACCCCAATAATATTCAATCATGCTCCCTTCAATATATATATATTCAATCATGCATACTCTAATTCAACAATATATTGCTACATCCTTTTTTTTTTTTTTTTTTTTTTTTTTTTTTTTTTTTTTTGAAGAGTGGCTCTATTGCCACCCATAAAACTTCTCCCTACACCTATTATTCTAAAAAATTTCATTACTAAAATAACCACATGTAAATTTACTTAAAAAGATAAAGATGATTTAAGTGAATAAATACAAATAATTCCAACCCTCATTTAACATACAATGAATAATTATAAACCGTAATATATACACACTACAAGAAATTTGGCCTTTAGCAACGCGCAAAATATGTTGCCAAAATTTTTCGCAACGCATGGGTGTACGTTGTTGATACGTCTATTGCTAAAAGTCCGAAATCTTTTCACAACGTGCGTGCAAAGCGTGTAATGACAACGAACTACGTGTGTTGTGGTAGATAACGCGTGTTGCCATAGACATTTAACGCAACGTGTATTACACGTTGCCATAAGTCACCATGTAAGAAAATAAAAATAAAAAACATAATCTAGACCCCTCGTACCCTCCCTCTTAGGCTCCCCTAGTAGACCCTAGCTAGCGGTAAATAATGCGTGTTGCCATAGACATTTAACGCAATGCGTATTGCACGTTGTCGTAGGCCATGTAAGAAAATAAAAATAAACAACATAATTGAGACACCTCGTAACGTCTCTTGGGCTCCCCTGGGCTCCCCTAGTAGACACTAGGTAAGATAATGTCTCTTAATTTGAGTAGATGGAGGTTTGAACTCAAGACAAGGAGCGATAAGTATTACATACAAAGTTACAATGAAGAAGAGAAGATGGAATTGAAAAAAAAAAGTATGTAATAGTTGATGATGGGTGTAAAGATTGGGTGTCAAGAGAGTTATATTAAGAAATTATTATTAAGTGCGGGATCCCGCACGAAAAATTCATCCAGGATCCCACATTGGAAAGTGACTATATATTAAGAGAGTTATATTGTATTTAGTTTTGTCTAAGATTAGTTTTGAAATTTTAAAGGGTGTAGAAAGTAAAAATTAAAATAAACAATACTTTTATTTGGTGTCATGAGTAAATGGGCGTAGAGAAAAGTTTTTTATTTTTTATTTTTTTTATTTATAGCGATAGAGTCACCCTTTTTAAAAATTCTATTAATTAAAAATATGGATTAAGAGTGGGATCGTGTGGAATTACCACGTACAATTCTTTTTTTTTTGGTAGTAAATGAATGATTAGTTTTTTTTTTTTTTTTTTTTTTTTAAAGGGAAAAAGTCATTAACAAAAACGACAATCACATAGAACTCTGACCTATCTTCTAACAAAATTAGCCTTTTGTCTACATATAAAAGCTAAGTAATGTGGAATGCATATTGTTTAAGGAACTAAAAAAAAATAGCTAATATTACCCACATGCAGACTGTAATATATTTATAGTAGCCAGTTAGATCTTAATTGGAAATTAAATAAATGCTTCAATATTTAGTATATGTTATATCAAACATGTCATCAATGATCAAAATCCTTTTATTCGAAAGTTACGGAACTTAAATCAATCCCATATATATATATATATATTTCTTTTACAAATTCTTATTAATTAATTAATTAATTAATTAATAAATAGTACGCATTTCTAACCAACTATATGCAATAATTAATAGTTAGATATATACATCTAATTTAAAAACGTATTATTTGTTAGGTGACGAAGAAATCTAAATTGTTGAAGAAATTGACTACACGAAATGTGATCACATGCTACCTTGATTAAGAAATTCTAAAATTTTGAAGAAATTGACTACACTATATGTTACCACATGCCACCTTAATTAATTTGCTCTTGGAAGCTAACACAAGCTATTTAAAACTGGACGGTGGCTTCAAAAATGCAAACACGCCTGTGGATATAAAACTATAAAAACGAATGCTAACTATTTGAAAGAAAAAAAATATATATATATCATGTTTTCAAATTGGATCGAAGTGGCTTGATGTCATGCGTGATTGATCATCAGAGTTCTGGTCAGAAAGATGAACTACAGGTAGCTCAACTAAATATATACGTACATATATACGCGTATTACTTTATTATAAGTTTTTTTTTTTTGTTTTTTGTTTTTATTTGAAGAGATGTTTGACCTGGTGTTGAATCATAATCACTTGATTATATAAATTAATTAGAATAAACAAATAAATATATTATTTAGTGGCTGGCTGGATTTTGACCTGTCAGAAACCTTTTTGAATTTTCTCAGTCAAATTCTTTTTGTCTGCGTCTGTCTGTATGCGGTCTTCAACAATCAACATGAAGCAAAGTAGCAAACACCAAACTCGCTTGCCCACCAACGTCAATTTGGATCTAAATTCTAAATTTCTAACCTCTCCTTCCTTTTTTCTTTTGAGTCTATCATCAACCATTTGTTTCTATATATATTAAGAAATTTGATATATAAGTTTTACAAAACGTTGTATATTTATTTAAAAATTATATTGTACACATTTTATGCATTTCGTACAATATAAAAGAGGACACAGAATAAGTTTTTGTGTTATTTAAATCTTTTATTTTTATTTTTTTTAACGTATGTGTTATTTAAATCTTATCTTAAAAATAAACAGATAACATTTATCATTTCAAGGGGAAAAAAAATCAGATTGCTTTTTTCGTTTTCTTTTAATTAAAACAAATTTAACTCTAATCTTCAAAGCCCATTGCATTGGTGGTAAGCTCTTCATCAACCTTCAAAGATTTAAACCTTGACATATTATACATGTTGTCTTATCATGTCCATAAAACCGTAATAAGTATAGAGAGACTTTTCTTACTATTGAAAGCCAACTTATTCTGATTATGAAAGTAAACATTCGGAAAAATAACTCTAATCATGTATGTTCATATACAATATCAAGTTCATGTTCTTGTCAGTCTGATACGCACATATATTAGCAATTTAAATCTGACTTGTTTGATTATATATATTTGGTTAATTATTTAATCAATAGCAATTATAACTCTTGAATTTTCTATAAACTTACATGTTAATAGTTAAAGTTACGTGCAGAATGTCTTTTGTATATATATTTTCTTCTAGAATATTTGCTTGTTTTAAAAGAAAAAAGTCAAAACCTCATTTTGAATTCTAATACGCACATATATTAGCAATTTAAATCCAACTTGTTTAATTATATATATTTGGTTATTTAGTCAATAGCAATTATAACTCTTGAATTTTCTATAAATTTACATGTTAATAGTTCAACGTACGTGCAGAATGTCTTTTGTATATATATTTTCTTCTAGAATATTTGCTTGTTTTAAAAGAAAAAAGTCAAAACCTCATTTTGAATTCTAATATTCAACATGACATATGTATTTCAAATCCAGCTATCGTATAAAATCAAGATTACTCAGTATATGATTAGTATTTCTCATTATATGATGCTTTTGGGACACTACTATACAAAATCTACAAGAACACTACATGACTAATTTCCAGTAAATTGGAATTCGATCGATGGTTAAAAAAAAAACCAAAGCTTTAAAAAAAAAAAAATCGAAAATTTAAAAGTATATGCTCTTTGTTAACAAGTAACCACCTAGCAATTATAGTGTAGTTATTGTACAGTATTTAAATCCAATTTTTTTTTTTTTTTTTTTTTGTTAATGTAATTCATAGATATATTGAAACACTCGATTATGATTTAATATTTAAGAATTAAAATGAAAACCCCATCATTGTGTATGTGTAAAACTATATAGAAAATGGTAATGTGAAGGTAATTATATTTAAAAGTCATTATTTAAATAAAAACACTAGAAAGAAAAAAAAAATACTGAATAGAAGGTTGGTTGGTAAACTAAATAGATGTCTTTTTGTGGAGATTGACCTTTTGAATATTGAGATGTGCATGTGCTTCCAGGAAGCTTAGTTTAACTTAATCCATAAGTTTATTAACCCTTGTATTGCATTTGCATGGAAACCCACGTTTGACATGCATAGTGGCATTATCGTCATTATCTTTGTTTTGAGGGATGGATTTGTAATGTACCAACCAGTTGAGAGCCGTCAATACGGCCCTTGAATACCTTACCGCGCATTGCCAACCTTTTGTGGTCCCACCTTCGACAGACAACCTGTAAATAATAAAATTTGAATTCGATCATTTTATAATTTAGATGTCACCTGAGGTCCTGAACATGAAAAGAGTTTTTTTGTTCAAAAAAAAATAAATGTGAAATTTTTTTTTCGATCGAACTTCGTACTTTTTGACAGATTTGACAAAAACTTTTATAGGCAAAAGAATGAATCAAATCAAGCGGTCCAATGTCCATTTCCATTATGGTAAAAGAATGTTTTGTTACATTTTCTATCACGTTTGAACAATAAAATATTGGTAGACCTATTTAATATATTTAAAAATATATAAAAATCATACGGGTTAAAAAAATAAAAACGATTAATCAACTAATATTTCGTAAAACTATAAGGATTAAATTAATAATCGTCGTTTTTTTTAATAATTATAATTAATTATGAGTTTGAAGAGAGACATATCAATTCTCACTATACCAATCTCATTTTTTGTTAGATTATCCTTGATTGTAAATTTGTAACGGATAATGATACATGTATATTTTGATCGCATTAGGTGCATCCGAGATTAAAGACCCAAAATCAGATTCATTAGCTATGAGACAAAAAAAAAAAAAAAAAGTCTTTAATTAAAATAGACATAATATTAGAGTACGAATATTGACACCCATAAAATTTAGAGAGAATTGCCTAATCTAGCCAAATTGATTATAAGAAGATTGTTTTTAGCCTTATTTCATATTTTAATTGTTTATAATCATTTTACAATAAATTCTTTCAATCCCTAGCCAAAATTACAAAAATACCCCAGCCAATTAATTTTATTTTATTATTTTAATTTTTTCCCTTTACTCTTCTTCTCTTCCATGACCTCTCTTCTTCTTTCCTACTCTTTTTTTTTCTTCTTTTCCAGTCTTCGACTTCTTCTTCTTCATCTCTTCATCTCTTCATCTCTTCAAAAATTAAAAATTCCATAAGTATTTTCACATAAAAATAATTCATTACCTTTTTTATTTCAATTTTTATTTCAAGTTTTGAAGAGATCTGGAAATTTCTAGATCTCTTCAAACAAAAACAATCAATCAAATTTATTTCAAAAAAATAACAATTGATCAAAATCCAGAATTAAAAAGAAAAAAAAAAAACTTGATTAACAAAATTCAGATTTAAAAAAAAAAATTCCAAATTTTCAAAAACAATATTCATGTTATTTCAAATATATATATTCAGACTCTATCAATCATTTTTAACAGAAAATAAAGCAAAATTTGGAAATCAATGATCATCACCGTCCAACATGTATTAGAGATTGTATAGATCCAAAAAAAAAAAATTTGGTTTGAAGAACAAACAATAAAGTGCAGCAGACATTAATTCATCACTAAGATTGTATCCAGTTATTATGAGTTTTTTAATTCTAAATCATGAGTTATTAGATAAATGTTTGTGTTATTGACCCATCTTTTATTCAAATTAAAAATTTATAATATAAAAAATAATAGGAAAATTATACAATTTTTTATATTGAAAATGGAAGAAGAAGAGAAAGAAGGAAAGAGGAGAAGAAGAGATGTCGTGGCCTCGTGGGAAGAGAGAAAAGAGTAAAGGGAAGGGTTTTTTTTTTAAGATGGCTCCTTTTATATAGGGGCATTACGGTAATAGCATAAAAATTAGGTTATAAACAATTGAAATTTGAAAGTAGGTTATAAACGATTACTCGATATTTCAAATGGTTAGAAATGAACTTTTCCCTAAAATTTATTAGTATACCCATTTTTATAAGTGTATTCATGTCTAAAATGTAAAAAATAAATATTACTATAAACACTTATCCTAATACCAATAGTACCCTCACTGTAATAAATATATTCATTTTAATACATATTATTTATAAACACTCTTAAATTATTATCACACCCAATTTATTTATTAAAAAAATAATATTATTTTTGGAATTACATCATCTTTTAATGATGGTCCAATTTACTTTTGGAAATATCTCGAATGTAGGAGTTTTATAAAAGGGAATATGTGGAACCATATATGAGGTCAAGAGATTTTCAATCTGAACAACGGCTATCTTAAAAAAAAAAAAAAAAACCACATATTGATATCTATAGTTATCGTTAAAAAAAATATTTTGTTTATTGATAGAGTTCATAACTATACATAAAAGAAAGACAAAAACAATATGATAATCATGTGAGAATGAAAAAGTTTGAAACTTGAAATAAAATTAGAGTTTAATTAGGGTTTAACATAATTTTTTTTTTTTTTAATAAAGAAATATAGTTGAAGATATATGTGTAATTAATGAGTGTATATAGTATTTGATTTATTTTTAATTAAAGTAATTTGTCCTTATTGGGTAAATTTCTATTGGGATATTTTTATAATTAAAATTTTTAATAAAATATGGGTATACTAATAAGTTTTATGGGTGTCAATATCGGCACCCATAATATTATGATATAAACATGTCTACTAATCTGTTGCCTTAGAAGTATAGCTCTGCTGGTAGATAGATGAGCTTGAAACTTGGACAAATAACTTTCAAATCAGCAGCTTGAATCCTACATATAATAAAAAATTAAAAAAAAAATATTACATGATTTAAATTGATAGATAGTTAGATATAATAAAATAAATAAATAAATAAAAATTCCATTATTAATTTCCACCGATTTAATGAAGTTCTCTTTATTTAGTGGGCGTGGCCATGTGTTTCGAGTGCTCAGTTAATAATATCCTACGTACAGTAGTAAATAGGAATCTGCTTTATCTAGTTCTATTTACAGCATGCACCGGCGGTACGTTGCATGGTTGATTCTGTCATATCTCACCAGTCACCAGTGTCAGACTCATCAAGAGGCTTCTTTAATTAATGCAACCCCTTTTGGTCATAACTCATAATATATGTTCATACTTCATATGTCACTTCAGTTTTTCTGCCAAAATTCCTACGCAACACTAGTAAATAGTAATAACACGTGTACATGTTAAAAGTTGACCATTTTCTAGTTGCAGTAATATTTCCGTGTGAATTTGGTTTATGTCCATAAAGAACCACTAACATTTACCTACATCACATGTTACATGTATGATTTGCTATTTGCTAATTTTTAACATATCGAAAAGTAAATTTCTTGATTATAAAATGTCTATATATACTTATAAATGATCTTAATAATTAATTAATTAATTATGTGAGTTACATATTTTACTGGTATACGGGATTAGTATTGGTGATTTGGTGTATATTGGCACACGTCAAATTTTTATTATAACATTTATCTAATTTGAAAATTTAAGGAATGTTGTGCTGCCATACATTAACGATCTCTTTGATATTTTGTAGAAAATTCTACATTATTAATTTTTTCCGACCCACGAACCTGGACATTATATACATGCATCGACACTGTTTCATATTCGTAACTATTTGAACATAATTTAAATTTTCAATCAAATAATTTCATAATACTATTACGTGATTAATGTACTAGCTAGCTAGTTTTAATTAATATATATCTTGTAACTGAATTCTCATCATGAGAATTCTACATACAACTGGACCGGTATTTATAACTTATATATTAATTATTTATGATTTATCAATTATCATATGTCATGAATTAATAATTTTATACTTTAAACAATGTGCTTCACTATCATGGGGTCATAGAATAATTGAATAATTTGTACTAACAGTGCAAAAACAGGTTACGGTTGCATTGATTCAAGCAGTTGGGGGTGGGGGTGTTCGGAATTATATAATTATGTGGTTGATACGCAACCAACTTTGGCTTCTCATTGAATAATTGTTGATTATCATTACGTTGACAGAAGGAAAAAAATAAAAAAAATACAATCTATCAAAGTCATATACAGACTTGTAGATAGATTGACCATTGATGATGGATACCCATAAATCCCGTGCTTGAATTGAAAGTAGGTTAGAGTTGTTGAACCAACTACATGCAGTAGCTAGCTAGCTAGCTATCTAGTTTCTATTTTTCTTTCTATCTGTCTAGAATCTATACTTGTTCGTTCTGGTTATTTATTTTGTTTTCTTGCCGTTACAGTATCTATACAGTTTCAAGCCATTAAAAACCCAGCCCTGCTGACTCTGACCTCCCAGCATATACTGCCGGTGCTACCTCCTACCTATTCAATGTTGAGCCCACCGCCCCTGCAAAAACTGTTGTTTCTTAATGCCGGCTCTGTAGTTTGAATTTTGCCAATCATACACATAAATTTCTTAATGGTTTTTAATCATTTTTATCACACTTTTTTGACGTGATGTTTTAGCATTTACATGTATCTAACAGTTGAGAATATATATTTATATAATTATATATATATATATATATATATATATATATAGTATAATGTGGCTTTATGATAAAATCGTTCATTCAAATTTCAACATGACGATATCTTTATTTACGATTGAATCACCGTCGCTGCATGTGGTGTGTATATATATAGGAAACTTTTGTACTCAGTGCGCACTAATAAATATGGATTAAGATCCTCTACTGATCTATACTGAGCTTTTAATAATCTATTGTCATGTGGCTTTAAAACAAATGTGTGGTCCATATATATATATATATATATATATATTTTTTCATTTACTAACCTAACCTAAATGACATCATCTTTAAACAGCACAACTTTCCCAAAAGAAAAAATTAAATCCCTAAATCAACATCTTTGATCCTCGTCCTCCACCATGGCACCGCCTATGAAATCCCTATGAAATACCTAAATCGGCCTCCAATGGAGGCCGATTAAGAAGCAGGCCGATTAAGAAGAAGATGAAAAAAAAAATTGGAAAAAAAAATATGGGAGGTCATTTCTGAGACTTTCTGGGTATAAATGAAAGTTTCTGAGACTTCCTGCCTTCCTGGGCAAAGTCTCGGAAATATGAACTTGGAGGTCATTTCCGAGGGAGGTCATTTCCGAGACTTTTTGGTAATTTCCGAGATTTGTGGTAATTTCCGAGACTTTCTAGGTACAAATGAATTTTCGAAAATTACCAAAAAGTCTCGGAAATGACCTCTAATGTTTTTTTTCATCTTCTTCTTTATCGATCTCCAATGGAGGTCGAAATCGACCTCCATTGGAGGCCGATTTCGGGATTTCATAGACAGTGCCACGGTGGAGGACGAGTATCAGAGAAGTTGATTTAGGGATAAGTAAATGAAAGTAGTAATTGTTTCATTTCTTGGACAAGAAAGAACCAACTTTTGGTCAATTTCACATTGCATATATTGATTAAAAATTTAAAATAAAGTGGTCACAATCTTCTTTTGGATTAATAGAATTTGATAACTACATAAACCTAATATTAATTTTAAAAATCCGGATTATAGTTTTGCAATTATTGAGAATTAGTCCATCGGAGCACGATATTTCACTTCCTATAAAAAAAAGCTTCTAAATTACGCATGGTTTGCTATCTGTTTAGGGCTTGCTTATACTGCTATATATCTTGCAAATTGAAGCAAATTAATCAATATTTTAAAGTTCGATTAATTGCATGGACCATAAACTAATGACTTTTGGTGTGTTGCTATCGATGACTCATTTTTCCATTTTAAGAGTTGGAAAGTGATTCCTTTTCATCAATAACTTTCTTTCGTTAAAAGAAGTAAAGAGTTTTTCAAACAAACCAAATTTATTGTCTTGTAATTATTATTATTATTTGATACACCACCTTAAGGTTTGTCAAATACAGATGTTATCAAACTGAATAAGAGTGTATATATATATATATATATACAATCTTTTTATTATCAGTTCCTTGTATGTGGGCTATTGGATTTAAAAGATGCTTTGACAAGTGCATGCAGCCAAGTCAAAGTATTTAAATTCAATGGCCCACATGCAAGGAATTGATATATCTTTTGTCAGTTCGAACTGATAATAAAAAAATTATATATATATATATATATATATATATATATATATATATATATATATATATATATATAAACCCGAGTGGCCGAGTATTTATATATATATCTTCCACTGTTAATTGCTATATATGTATATACTATTATTATTTTTTGGGTACATTTATAAGCTTTCCTTTGCCTAGCAAATACGCTCCTAGGGACATAGTTTAGTAGGTAGATGGACAAGCTTGTTGTTTGGACAAATAACTCCCAAGTCATCGGCTCGAATTCTATTAATGGCAAAAACGCTTCAAAAAAATATCTGGTCTAGATATCTATGATAGATACATACTGTCAATAATAAAAAAAAAAAAAAAATACAATCAATTATTAGAAATTAGAAGAACTTAATTAATATAACTTCATCCCTTAAAAGAGGACCTAATTTTGTTTTTCATTTTAGGTGAGAATTAACCTTGTCTTTTGTTTTTTTAGGGTTAATTGCACTAACTTACCCTTACTTTATTAGATATAGCAAGATTTTAAAAAGATACCCTAAATTAACACAAACACCCCTTACCATCTAGTCAATCCGTTAACTTTAACGGTTGACTAACTTTGACCCTTGGAAAGCCAAATATACCCTTGCCACATCATCTCAAACATAATTTTTTTTTAATTAAAATTGAAAAATCAAATATTTTAAAAAAATAATAATAATCTACCGGCAGTGGAGCATAAAACAATAGATCTTTAACGATCTCCTAGTTACCGGAAGAGATCGACCTCATGCAGTTCGCATATGAGACTCATTCTCGAATTGAGAAAGTTTCCGTAGGCGGTCGATATATTATTATTATTATTTTTATTTTTATTTATCAAATTTTAATTAAAAATATTTTATGTCTGGGATGATGTGGCAGGGGTATATTTGGCTTTCCAAGGGTCAAAGTTAGTCAACCGCTAAAGTTAACGGATTGACTTGATGGCAAGGGGTGTTTGTGTTAATTTAGGGTATCTTTTTGAAATCTTGCTATATCCAATAAAGTAAGGGTCAGTTAATGCAATTAACCCTTTTTTTGACAATATCTATTAATACGGGACAAAATATTTTTTAAAAAAATTTCGCCATTGATAGGATTCGGGCCGCTGATCTGGGAGTCATTTACCCAAGCCCCAAGAATTAACCTTGTTAACAATCAATTATTATATGTCATAGATGTGATGGGAAACTATCAATCAATTATCTTTTTAATTAATTTGGTGCATCCAATTTATAACGACTCATCATGTCATATAGAAATCGGAAATGAATATAGATGTGATATGGATGGGAATGCATGGACCATGGGATGGAAAAAGAGCAAGATGCAAATGCATCTTTCGTTATGATCTTATTATGTGATAAAATCTTGGTGTATCCAATTTATAACGACTCATCATGTCATATAAAAATCGAAAATGAATATAGATGTGATATGGATGGGAATGCATGGACCATGGGATGGAAAAAGAGCTTGGAAAAAGAGCAAGATGCAAATGCATCTTTCGTTATGATCTTATTATGTGATAAAATCGCAACAAAAGATACGTCATGCATGGTATCCATCCCGCAATTTAGGTTTTTTTTTTTTTTTTTTTCCTTCAGCATATATAGAGTATGCATGGACGAAAGGACATAGACGGCCAATGGGCTCTTGCCATTGTGGTGTGACTCTCCCAAAGGAGACTCCACCACCATGGTTCAAACCCCATGGCATGCATGAATATATGCAAGTTTTCCTAGTCCCACCAATAGTGTGGGTGTTGTCCCACCAATGTGTGGTCTCTCTCTTCCCGTTAGTGGGAGCTACAGTCCGGGCTGTGCTTGTAGAGCTCAATCTCGCCAGTCTCGGCAGTTGTTGTATAATCAATTTTTTTTTTTGAAATTTGTAACTTCATGCGGGTAGACCAAGCTATAACTTTGGAGATAGCTATTTTATTATTAAACATTTTTTAAATTATATAGAAATTTGTAAGGTTGTTTGACTTTTTATTGTTTGTTTAATTATTTTCTTATGTCAAATTATAAAAATATGACAAATTGGTGTAGTATCATGATATAGACGGTATTAATTAACTCTTGGTAAATGATGTAGATATGTCATATGTGGCATTAATTATAGAAACAAAAAAATTAGGGTTAGATGGACCAAATTGATACATATATGTGGCATTAATTATTAATAGGGGTATTATCAATTTAGTCCCTATATTTTGGTGAAAGATCAATTTTTTAAACGTGTTTGCTTTTTTAGCACCATTGGTCCCTTACTTTTCATATAGGGGTATTATTCATTTAGTCCCTATGTTTTTTTGAAATATCTATTTTTTACTCACTTATCCATTTTTCACTGGATTGGACCATATGTTTTCAAAAACCACTCATTTTGGTCCTTCTGTCAGTCAGACGTTAGTCTGAGTTAACAGAAAGATGGATATTTTGGTCATTTAACAATGGTGTAACAGATTTCGGCCACGTGTAATAGAAATAAAATAAGAAAATAAGAAGAAAAAAACATAAAAGGTGTGGGATAGAGAGAAGGGTCAACATTACCCAAATGGATGGAGATTAAGAATTAAAAAAGGAAAATGATGAATTGGTGGAGACGAACTCCATCGAGCTCCATCTCCATCCAATGGATGAGAAATAATATAGATCAAACTCAAATCTAGACTACACCCAAAACTACCTCCCCAAGCATTAATTCTAATGAATGTCAACCCAAATCAAAACCCATTGAAAATCAAATCCTCAATCGCACATCAACATCAATCCACACCAAATTTGTCAATACCACATCAAAACCAATCTACAAAACCACAAACCCAATTTTTTTCCGATTTACCAACCTTTCTCCAAATCGCTTCTCCTTTCCCCGATTTACATTGGAGGAGTTCAAATCGGTGGAGGAGATTTTCAATGGATCTCGATGGAGATTTTCGATTGGATCTCCATTGATCGATCTGGATCTCCACCAGTTTTTTCTTTCTTTTTTTAATTTTGGTTGTTGAATGGATTTTTTTATTGTTGGTGATGAATGAAAATTGATTTTTTGTTTGGTTGATTTCTAGACTTGTGATTTTGTTTGAGTGATGAATGGATTCAAGGATTTCAATCTCAGAGAACAAAAAATTCATAGGATCAATTGATCAAAGGATGGTGACAATGGTGGAGAGATGAGATGAGGTTGATATTGGCGGTGGAGAGATGAGGTTGATATTGGCGGTGGAGAGATTAGGATCCATCGACGGATCTTTTGATGATGATAGGGTGGAAAGATTTGGAGAGATCTGGAAAATTTGTTTTCGAAAGAAAAACAAAAATCTGGAAAAATTTTGTTTGGTTTTTTTTTTTAAAGACTTAGGGGTCGTTTGTTTTTTTATCTGAAAACTGAATAGTTCTGAATTTTTCTGAAGACTGAATAGGGACTGAAATCTGAATTTGAATGGCATGTTTTTTTTTCTCATATCTGAATGTATTGTCAACACGTTTGTTTTTTAAAAGTAAATTTGTCTGAAAATAAGTAAATTTACATTTATACCCACGTTAAACAATTATACATATAATATGGAATAAAAACAATATAAAAATAATTATTATATATGAACACATATGATCATGATCTTCCTTTTCCATTACAAACAAACTTCATTTTTACTAAGAAAAGAAAAGGTTTTTTTTTTCTTCAAAAAATAAAAGAGGCAATAGGAAAACCCACACAAAACACTCTAATATATATATATATATATATATATATATATATATATACACACACACATCACCCTAATATCATAATAAAGTATTGATATTAAATACCAATATGAGAAGTTATTAGGGTTCTATTTTTAAAGCTATATAAAATAAGATATATATTAAAATAAAGATTTCTATACCATATATAATTATGATGAAATTGGAAATATGTTATATATGGAGGATAGTATTAGAAGAAAAGATTTTAGATTGCATTTAATGTAAATCAGTGATTTGCAATTAAGTGAAAAGTCAGGATTTTTTACTTTTTATTTTAAGTTGTTTTTTTTGGTATTTTTAAGTTGTTTGACCACTTAAAAAAAACAAACAAAACAGCTTAATAATTATGATTCAGACCTATTAAGTTTTAAGTAAAAAAAACAAACGACCCCTTAACCTTTGACTTTTTTTAAAAAGAATTTCTTTTTTCCTTTTTTTTTTTTTTTTGATTTTTTAAAATTTAATTCTTAATCTCCATCCATTTAATTCTTAATCTCAATTCAATTTTTTATTCAACAAAAGCAAGGGTAAAAACATAATTTCCAAAATCAATTTCAAAGTCAAATCAAAAGCTACTAGTCAAATTGTAAAAATTTCATGTTAATAAGGGCATTTCAGTCTTAACATTAATATTTGGTACATTTGTAATTGTTGAATTTTTAAAGGGTGGAATGGTACTTCTACACAGTGAAATTGAAGTCATGGGCAAATTAGTAATTCTGTATTTTCTGTCTAAATTCTGGTCAGAGGGACCAAAATGAGTGGTTTTTGAAAATGTAAGGCCCAATCCAGTAAAAAATGGATAAATGAGTAAAAAATAGATATTTCAAAAAAACATAGGGATTAATGAATAATACCCCTTTCATATATGTATCAATTTGGTCCATCTAACTCTAATTTTGATGGTCAAACTTGATGGAAAAAGAGAATTGACTAAAATACCCCTAATTTAATTTTTTTATCCTTTTATAACTATTACTTTTTATTTTTATTCCTTAAAATTTTAGTATTTTAATATTTAAAATTAATGTTTAAAAAAAAATCATGATACTCATCTCCTGCATCATCATCCTTATCACTTGCATCATCACAATCCATTTTCAATCCGAAACACAGTCTATTACCAGATTTTTTTTCTCACAAAAATCAATTCCAGAAATAGTCAAACAAAAATAGTTACTCTTTAACGATGAGCCAACCAAAACGAATTTATTTCTCTTTAAAAAAAAAAAAAAATTGTATTTGTTTCATCTGAAACAACCATCAAAGCACCTATCAACAGACTATTAATTATTGAAAGAAAGGGTTAAAATGTAAGAAGAATAAAGAATATTAGTTTTACATAATACTTTACAATACGATTGCTACTCAACATATATTCATTATTATATTTTTCTCTTTAAACACTATCAATACATCGGATGCATTTCATTGTTCTTATTTTCATATATATTCAGAATTGTTATTTGATACATACTAAATTTTAAAAAGTTCAAATTCAATTCTATATATGCATTAATTCATTGTACAATTTTATTTTCTAAAAGCAACATTGTAAATTAAAGCAATATTGACTACAATTTAGTGAAATTCTTCAAGTAATTAAGTCCTGATGGAGTGTTTTTTTGTTTTTTTTCTTTCGAATTGTAATTTTATTGTGCAAAAACAATTTAGGGTGTCTTAAAATAAAGGTAGTGGCTACACATCTGAGGGAGGACCATCCATCAATTCATAGTTGCATGTGCCTAACTTATGTGCTATATATATATATACTAACTCTTTTGGATTTTCATGGATCATGGAGGACAACAAATAATAACATAATCATCTGCAAATTCGGCAACATAGTAAATAATTATAATACCAACGAAAATGATATGTCCAAGTAATTTGGTAATCGTAATTAAAACATGCAACCATGAATACTACTCAAAAATGTCATGCAACTACCATTTTTTTTTTCCCGGTATTCACATGCATTCTCGACGTGCAATATGAAATTTCTAATCACAGTAAAAGTAGATATTATTTGAATAACTAATCCTAAATAATTAATCATCAAATAATATGATTTTTATGTATTTGATTAAATTACAAAAATGAAATTAGAAAGCAAAATGAATTGATAGAAAATACTAAAATAAGTTAGTTAATGTGATAATCTCATAATAGGGTTCAGAACCCTATCTTTTTTTAAAAAGGAAGATAAAAACCAGCATCGACATCTCTAGTTTTGGAAAATGGGGGTAATTACAAAGTACAATTCAGCTTCCAGCAGCCATGATTAATACTACGTTTCTAGTTTTGGAAAATGTTGCAGTTAATTTTGTCTCGGAAAATTTAAACATATCTTTAATTAATGAATCTGATAAATTTATTGTCAATGACATTATGGCTTTGTTTTTTGAAGTTGGTAAGTGTCAAGCCACCCTTTAATCGGGGAATTCCTTAGCACAAAACCTTGCTTCGATAGCCTTCTCCTTTGTTCGAGAGCGTTTATGGCTGCTGAATCACAGTCCTTGGTCTGTTTTTTTGGTTGTGTAATGTTTTCTCTTTCAATAAATAAAAAAAAGAAGTAATTGGAGAATTAAAGAATAAAGATCCATAGACTCGATTCCAGTGCGATTTCAATATCTCAACCATCCATCATGTTCGGATCGTTACTACATGTGATACATATATACAGTCTGACCTCTCTAAATTAATACTATCCGTTGCACAGTAATTTATTAATTAGCAGAGGTTATTAATTTATAGAACATCTACTTAAAAAATTATTTCATATATATTTGCTAATGCCACTACTTCTAAGTAGTTAGAAAGTCGTCATCATGTTAATTTAGTCTTATATATTTATTGTTTGTAAGTTACCAATGAGCCTGGTATACATCTCCAATAAAAAAAAAATTATATGCAAAGATGGTACATATCTCTAATTAAAAATTAAATGCAAGGAATATGAGAAGACCAATATCAAGAAAAAGTTAAATCTATAAAGTCTGGAATATTGAAAGTTTGTTCTAAACTTCATCTTCCTCAATTATACCCAATCATTTCTTCTCAAAATGAAACCTTCTTCTTCGCTCAACAATGCTCAAAGACTTAAAATTTGTTTGCACAAATCAAGGAATCCCTCAATCACACAGTTCGCCTTTGCCAAATGGGCAATTGAGCAATTTCAACTTTCAAATGTCCCAACATAAGATACTCCGAGGTATACAGTTTGAGATCAGGATAACCGGGAAGAAACAGTCTACTTTAGATAAATGGTTCTCTAAGGAATGTGATTCTGTTAATTAATTTTATTTTATTTTATTTTTGTTGATATTTCGTATTAGTTATTAGATAGCTGAAATATTAAATTATGCCTATGAAACACAGTCGGTTTCATGAAATTTTATTAAATGTCAGAAGTTATTAATTATTAGGGTATTAATTTAAAAAGGTTAGACTAATGATTCAATAAACTAACAACAAAGTAAGCTACAAATGCTCAACAACATAGGGTAGTACATTGGTAACATCTTCATATTTCCTAATTGAATTACTTTGGGATGTCTTCTCGAAGCAATCAATGTTATATTAATTTGATATTTGATAATTAATACCACACATTTTCTTCTAAAATGCCATCTAACAACAAAGCCGGAAAAATCCACTTCAACTTTCATTATTCAATCAAAGTATGAATACAACTTCAACGGAGAAAATTTGCAATGCTCATCAATTCACACAAAACCACCTAACCTATTTTTATAGCAAATTGGTCAACAACCTGAAAAACTTTACAACTGGTTGGAGTTTCTCTTTACATGGAAATGAATGATTACTTGATTTACTTCCCTTCAAATTTTTTTTTTTTTTCTGATAAAATTGCAAAAGTTGACCGAGCCCCAAGAAGTAAAGACTAAAGAGAAAATTAGACAAAAAGGTTAAAAAAAAATTAATATAAAAATGGGGTAATAAACTGTACAGTGGACTGACTATACAAGATGTGCGAGGTATAAAACTTTCACCTTTTACTTTGACTGATGTGAAATATTTCTCTCTTTGTACTATGAAAACAGATCTTGATTTCCATTGGAGTCGGATGACGTTGAGGTCGGTGATCTGGCCTGAGAAGATTGTGATGGGGGAGCAGCAGTAAGGGCATAAGTGAGTCGAGATGAGGAATTTTCGATTAGACCAGCAACACCAGCTGCGGCAGATTGAGCATTTGAAGGAAGGAAAAGATCATGCTTCTGGTCTTTATAAGCACTCCAAACCTGCAAAATGGATGGAATGACCAGCAAATATGTTATAACCATGACCGAATTCATGGAAATACTCGGATCAGTGTAACATCGCTTCCATGACAATTAACCATGAAGGCTAATTGACAATTTTTGGAAATGCTGAAAACTGTTATGTGTTTTTATCTACACTCCTATGAATAGAACATGGTTTAGAACACCAGTGCTGGTTCAACAAAAGGAATCACAATCTTTTAGAATCCCCACCCGAGTTAATAGTAGTTATTCACTTGGATCATCATAACATGATTAAGTATTCAGCTCCTTGAGAGGAAAAGGTACCAGCAAACTAAAGTTGAAACAGTGAATGATAGAAAATAAAAGAGGGTAAGCAAGAGACGAGACTTACATCTGAGGCATTCAGTATGTCTCGAACTTTAGTACAATGCGCTCCTTCTGTGGCAAATGCATGTAAAACCTGGATCAACATAATCAAACCTCATTAGTTTAACTCAATCCAAAGAAATCGAAAATTGGTTTAGACTAAAATATAAATCATGCATCTTTTATCCACAAGACCACAACTGTTTATGTCACACAATCAGTCAAAATAAATGTCAGTAAAAAGAAATAAAAATGTTAAGGGAATTGAAAACTTACTGGTATTCAGTTTAGTGAACGGATACCAACTAAAAGGAACTAGTTAAAAATATTTTTTTTATAAACATGAAATGCTCGCCCAATGACTGAATATTAGAGGGAAAGTCCTCAAACAGGAGACTTTAGACGATCATAAACAAAAAAAAAAAAAAACAAAAAAATTATGTTGAACAAAAGGAGACAATATTCAATCTTCAAAAGAGTTGGTAAGCAACAAAAAACTCAACTTTCTTCAGAAAGGATGAAACAGAACTTTTCATGCATTTACAATGTTTTAAAGTCTAAAAATATCAGATGAATCTAGAAAAGGTGGTGGTGGCTACTGCATCATTCTATGCAATCGATAGGTCTAAAAGGCAGTATGCAGGTCTAGCGAATTTCATAATTTACTAGTTAATAGAGTGATATTTGCAAAAAAAAAAAAAAAAGTTAATAAATTGATGGATAAATAAAAGCTTCCTTAAGTTGACATCCAGGCAGACACCTAACAAAATTTTGAACTGCAATTACGATGGTAAAGATTCTAACCTCGATTGCTAGTACCCTGCCAATAGAAGCTTCAGATTCATTCCACATCATCTGAGAGCACAGTCCATTCCTTCCCCCAGCTCGCCAGTCAAGAAGGCCAAGAAGTACTTCAACTAGACCAACCCTACATCATTCACACAATATTATACAATATCAAAAAGCAAAGGGAAAAATTCAACTCTGATAACAGGTTACAAACTATTCAAAATCTAAGCACACCCACGGAAACAACATACAATCCAATGTGTTGTATGAACTAATCAAATTCATACAAATGTCAATTTTCATAAATTTAAAGCCATCTAATCGTAGGATTTATAATTCGCAGAATGAACCACTGGATTTCATGCTGTTGTGTACTCATTGCACTAGCCAAGTTTCAAATGTATCTAAGTATGTCTATGTTCAATCAAAATTATGCCAGAAAGATGAACACTTACCACGTATAAAAAATGCGAGTTGATTGACCAGATAGTTATTACTTATAATCACAATTATGTATGTATGATATTTGGCAGTTGGCACACATTACAAACCCTACAAATGCAATTTTTCAACAGCTGAATTAATGAAAAATAAATTCATAAAACAGCATTAAATGGTTTAGTCTAAGAAAATTTATTGCATCCAATATAATTTGATCTTGCAATCTATGCATGTACGAATGACAACTAACCAAATCACCTATACCATGGGTTGATAAATTATTCTAGCCAGATATGTCACTCACTTAAGGCCCTGAGCTACAAGTGCATCCCTAGCTCGATTTCCAGCACCCACAACACGTTTTAATGTCTCAAGAGCTAATATGCTTCCACCTTGCCATCCTATAGCTTTCATTAGAAGTGGAACAACCTGAAGTAAAAAAAAATACCAGGAATCAATGGACAAATATTATTTAACACATGCAAACAAGTAAAAATGATCAACAGTGTCAGGTGCGAATTAGCCTATGCTACAGGATAAGTTATGCAATGAATTTTAATTATATACAAGAGAATTTTCCCAACAGAATATAGGATAAGTTTATAGGAAATTTAAAAAAATTTCGAAGCAGGCCTTAAAGCTGCAAGAAGTTAGATACCTCCTCCCAATCAAAATATGAATAACGATTTTGAAAAATAAGGCATTTCAACGAGTAATATAAGCAATTATGATTATGTCTCCATTTTAGAATGAGTAAGGATCATTGCAAGATGACCAAGTTAATAAAATCCATCAGATGATTGAAATTAAGAGGGAGGAGAAGATAACCCAATACATACCTGAGGTGTCCCCGTACTAGTCGCTGCCATAGCTTCAGCACATGTAGTACTAGCTGCAAGTTGATGCAGGACCCTCAAACAACTAAGACGGACACGTTCTTGAGGCGTTTGTGCAGGCTGTCCTGATCCATCATCAGATTCAGATGTTCTATCTGCTGCATAGTTGCCATTTTTCACTTCCCCTGATGACATTGTTTCTCGTCTTCCCTCATAAGCCACAGCAGCCACAAGTTTGGGCACATAACCAAGATATCCAACATGGTCAGCAAGAGCAGGGTGTACTCGCAATAATGAAACTAAAGCAGCAGAAAGAAGCAAAGGAAGCTCAGAGTCAATAGCTTGTGTGTCATAGTGTGTAGCAGCAATGGATGACAGATACTGATCCAACAGTCCTTCCAGAAACCTCTTTGGATTTCTCAAAGGAAATTTGGGATCCTTTAGAAACAGTCTGACATAAATTCCGCCAACCTGTATGATCATGAACGTGTGAGATAAGGAATATGAAAAAACTCTTTTTTTTTTTTTGATAGATAAGAGCTGTAAATTCATATACCTGTGGTTCATCTCTCATTTCCTGCTGTGTAGATGCCTGTTCTGGTACATCCCAATCAATGACACGACCTTTCATTTGTTCCTGGTACAGTTCAGATGCGATAGTTGAAATCTGTGCAGATAAAGAAGTTGCCATTGCTGGTGTCCATACGAGTTCTGGCGTCTCAGTAGTCTGTTCAAGTGCTGACACAACAGCTTCGCCAGGCCCATCTCTAATAATTGAAACCAGGCCATCTGGAAGAAACCTTGCTAGTGTTATAGAAACTCTAGGCCCATGCATTGGCTGAGCAACAAGCTTCCCTAATAAAGAGGCAGCTGCCGCTCTTTGCTGTAAGGGAATTTCTTCTGCACATCATCATTTCTATTATCAATGTCACCACCTAGCCAAAAATAAATGGAAAATAAAAGGCAAAAGAAAATAATATTACGTTGCAAAGGCAAGAGAAGTTCAAGAATGTAAACAACTCCACCATGCCTGGCAGCTGCCCAAGCAAGTTCAGGCGTGCTTGCCAAAGCATAAAGAACATGAAGAACTCCCTCACGGCAAGCTGGAGCATAGTGAAGCATTTGTAATAAAAGGAGAAGACTAGACCCATCTGCTACCATAGCCTCCAAGCAGGAAGCACACGTAGTCAAGAGAGACAGCACACTCAGGCAAAGCTGGGGAATGTTGCTTTCAGATGCAACAGGAACAGAAAAGCATTCAAAAAGTGGTAATAGCCTTTCTTTCGTAGAAAATATGGATGCTAAATTTGGATTGCTTGTCAGTATGTTCTGCACATAAAAATAATAATAATAATAATCAGTCACTAGAATTATTTACAAATGAAATGCACAAGTGGGTAATATACCTGAAGTGAGGTCAATCCAAACTGAAGGTTCTTAATAAGTGGAGAATCTTCCTTGAGAGTCACTTTTCCGTCAGATGAAGCCAAAGAATCATCATGGACATGCTGGCCATTTACTGATAATTCAGTAGCATCACTAGGAATCTCATCTGTTTTATGAGATGAGCCTTCAAGATTTAGTTTATTCTGATCACCTGAATCTGTAGCACATTGACTTTGCACAAGAAATGACACAAAATCAATTAAAGCAACACAGAAAGCTTCTGGTTCGCTGATCTCAAAGTCTGGCTGATCATTATAGACCCTCAAGTAAACATTGCCAACATATAGTTCCATTGATAAGGCATTATATACAAAGCCATGTGAATCTTTCAGGTCATACGAGCCATCAGGACCCTGGCTTGCACGCTGCTCATCCACAAATTTCAGCAGTTCTGCTCTAGTTGAAGAGTTCCAGATAATCTACCACAGGCAGGCAGGCAGGTAATATTAATGAGGATGTAATTTAGAACTCACACTTTAACAAGAAACTTTACAGATTGGAGTATATTTTTCTGCAAGCATATTTTAAAGTTTAAACCGTACATTGACAAGCCTGCTCTAGGCAACACACATACATGCACTACAGAAAGGCAAATACAAGACAGGATATAGACTAGACCTTGTCAACCGAGTCAGTACCTCATCTTCAACATTTAAATTCTTTTCATTAACTCAAACATAAATTACATGATTGAACTTGTTAATGACCGTCTGAATAGCCATTCACTCCTATCAATACTACGTGCAGATAATTATTTTTAAGGGAAAAAAAAAATCAAGAGCATGCAAGAACATGAGAGAATATCTGATGTAGCATCAACCCAAGAGATGCAGTATAAAAGGATAATTAGGGTTAAGGAAGATAGAAAATTAGAGGAAAGGTGAGAAATTTAGAAGAACGGGGAGGAAACTAAAGGAAAATCATAAATAAAAAAGAAACTGCTCATTTAAACCTTATTCTAATAAAGCTATAATCTCTAAAATATATTATTTCCTATTCCCCATCAACATCTCAGCCTCAACATTTACTGTAGCCCGACAATCTATATAATGTCTTGATGTGCTCCAAACCTTTAATCATTAATTCAATTGGCTCTCAAAAGCTATCAGTTGGCAGCCAATCTAGTTTACGATATTGATCTACTGAAATCTGTAACTCATCAAAGGAATAGACCAGAAACACAAAAGTGAATCTAAAACCAGTAAATGGCACATAGACAGTTTTGGGATTAGGTCACAGAGACCCTAGTTATTTACTTATTTTGAACATAACTAATTGTCCCATCATCACACAAACCACCAGTTATGCAAGAACATCAAATGCTTATTACCCCAAGACATTTCTTCCGCTAGAAAGGCAAAAGCAGAAATAAACATTTACCTCTGGGGACTCCAAGTTTGCATTTAATTTGGATAGCAGATCTTTTGGTATTTGATCTTTCAACATACTAGCAAGTTTAGGAGTTAACAATGCTCTGACGGCAGCCGCAGCTGCTTCATTATAAGGCACATCAGTGCACAAACCACTAAGCCTAGACAGAGCCTGTGCTGCTCGTATGGCATGCATGTTTTTTGCAATTTGAACACTAGCACCAACACCATGTGACTCCGTTGTATCAGATTCCTCAGCAGTTGAGTCATATTGTAGTAGTAATGGCAATAGGTACCTAAAAAAACAAATTAACATAATAACATGAAAATTTATATACCAATGCAAGATTAATATGTATAGTCAGGGTTACTTAAAAAATTAACAGCTTAACCCAATGCACGCCAACACCAATTTACAGAAAGATGAATAGCTTCTTGACAAGGGCATACTACCATAATATAATGCAAAATGAAACCCGTGTTCTTTTAGTGGAAGACCTCATTATGCAAGGGCTATGAATAGAAGGAAGTGACGGTACTTGCTTAGAGAGAGAGAGAGAGAGAGAGAGAGAGAGTCAGGTAAAATGTGATACAGCAGATACTGATGATTATGGATAAAACTTCAATCCTCAGTCACCCTCCCCCAACAATCCAAGCCCAGGAAAAATGGAGAAAAAGAAAATAAATTATAAGGAACTGACTCTGGTCTGTCAGTTTTGGTCCCAAGAAGTCTCAATCCTTCTATGATTTCTATCCATATTGAAATGGGCATGTATTTAATTTTCCTTTTATATTTTCTTGATCCAGTCAATGTTAAATGTCATCAACTTTTTACTGTTACATCTGTATACATATCAACACTTACAGACTCCTTCAACTTTGTCCTATTCTCTTTAATATTCTTCGGGGTGAATTTTGGAACCATAATCAATCCCAAGGAGAAGTCCTATAAAGGCTGCAAGAATCTTAGCAACCAAATGTACAGCACAATGATATCTGAATAACCCTAATGATTGCTTGACTCAAAACTTCTGCATTGATTATCATATTAGGTCGATCCACACAGCTTAGTAGCTTACTAGACAAACAACAAAAGGTTTATCGCTTTGGACAGGCAGAGAAATCTATGACTATTTTTCAGCATATCTTGAAACTCAAAACAGAATTATTATCTGAACTGGAGAACAAATGCAAGGATTTACACACAAAAAGTAAAAAGAGAAGTAAACAACTTAAGGCATGAGACAATGTTTTACTAGATGAATAGAAAAACAGATCACGAGTTTACAACAAATACAAAGAAATTGCTTATTGAATACAATAATTTTCATGATGCAAAATCCCAAAAATGAAAAAGGACATTATATTCCTAAAATGTTAATTACAGAAATTAAAAGCATAAAAAACACAAGGCCATGTCAATAAGCATTACTAAGTTGCATGCATTCCAAAGTTGCAGGGATCATGAACCGGTCGGTATCAACTTGTGATGCATTGCCAAATTATGCATTTTTGTGTTTGGATAGGTTTGCAAGATTATTGTGTTGTGTGGATAAGTAATATCTAAACTCCATTTCATACATCATATTAGGAGAGAAAAAGACAAACATCTAACTCCACGTTAATGTGTAACAATGCGGATGATTAACAAACACACAAACAGAATGATGATACATACAAACTTAAAAAAAACAATGAGATGACTTACCATAGCACACCAGCCTTTAACAGAGCATCCTGCAATTCAAAGGACACGGAAACATGAGCAATAGTCTGGAGGGCAGTATCAACAGCTGCAGGAACAAGCTCAAGTTCAGTGCAGTGCACAATGTCCTCAACTATTCCGGAAAACTCTAGCATCTCAGCCCTGGCACTCTCAAATTGACTTAAAACAGAAAATGTTCGCATCACATTTGTGACAATGATGGCTGAAGGTTCACTTGCAGGAGTAGTTGGCTGAACTACACACATGCAGCGGGAAAGAAGAGTTGCAATAAGTTGTATTCCACCATCTCTCACAAGCTCTTCACCATTCAATGAAGAATATGCACACCTGAACATGAGAAATAATTAAAAAGGTATTAAGCTCATCGTATCTTAAAGTTCAAGTTCTAATAATAACACTAACAAGAAAGACATTAGCAGGAGGGTAGTTTACGTAAGCCAGATAAGCTCTGATGCTGCAACAAGAAGAGGAGCTCTATCTGAGGAAAGAAAATTGTTATCATCCTTGTCTACAGTAACTGCATTGAGCAACATGGGATAGCCAGCATATTTAAATGGTTCCAGTACAGCTCCATATCGCCTGTATAAGATGCATTGTCCTTTCAATAAAAGCAACAACCTCCAAGGCTGAGGACCTTGCAGGCCTTGCATGGTGGCCTAGAAAAATCAAACGATTTTAGCAAAACAAAAGTAGTGAAGAAGAACAAAATTAATGTCTCTTCTAATATTTTTAACATTAAGTTAAAGATGTATATGTATATAATATATTGTAAAGGTTCTATATCATAGCAGAAACAATATCAATAAAGTCAAAACAATTTTTTTACAACTCTTCATGTGCAACATTTCATTCAGAAAAGTATAAGCTACATAGGTGTGAGTGTGTGACCACTATTAAAGCACACATATACATCCATGCAGATACACTACAAATTTCTCGCATTGTTCTGAGATCAAAAGACTAACAAGGATGCATCAAACAAAATTATGATTTATATCTAGGTGCCCATATTTTTAAAATTCTTTTTGATGCTTCAACCTTAGAAGTAAAGAAACTCGTGAAATATATCCAAGGGGATCTGAGTATACCTACCATTTTAAGATATTCAATAATTTTGCAAGAGATGAAAAGGAGTAAAAGGAATTCAGCTTAAGAAAAGAATGCACCCCCGATAATAAATTAAGACCTTGAAATACCAACCACAGGTCTTGTACAGATTTAAAACTTAATGCCAGTGTAATTTTTAATTTTAGTTATAGAAACAGAAACTTTTATTAAGAAAAGAGAAGGAAGAGTGTAAAAGATAGTTTCACGCAAGAGTTATTAAAATACATATGGAATTCTACCTGAAGACGCTCATAAGCTTTCTGTACTGCCAGAAACTTCTCCCTCCCTTCAGGATTTTTGTCAGGATGGTATTTCATTGCAAGTTTCCTATATTGTCGTTTGAGCTTTTCCTCATCAATGTTCTCAACCTGCTTAGATATGCTAGATATCTCTTCAGCCATCTTAGGAGAATGATTCTTACAGGAATCATCATTTGATACATCTTCCAGGGATATCTCTAATATTTTGCAAGCTTCTTCTTCTGAGAGATCCATAGGTTTTCGTGTCAGTTCTTCACGCCACATCACCAGCAATGACTGTAGAAACTCCACATGTTCAACAATTGGCCAATTAGGAAAGCGAATCTCATCACATAAGTTCCGAAGGTAATAACGATGACACCACATCTCATCTTTAAGCTCAGGGTAGGTGACTGGTGGCATAGGAGCATACTCGTATAAAAAATGACAATGCTGTGACAATTTTTGGGGGAAATCACCAAGATGCTGCAAAACCTGGTGGAAAAAAAAAGTACAAAAATTGCCAGTTTACATATGTTCCATTTCTTAGGAAAATGTGTCAAACTAAGGACATTAGCATAATTCAGGAAAGCAAATTTAGACATAATGCGAGTGCCTCAATTGAAAATTTGAAATACCTGACGAATTAGATTTTCAGCTCGCATCTTGTGTGTCCATATAATCTCTGGAGTATCAGAGTCTGATACCATAGCAGCAGCAAATGCAGCTGGACCACTACGCTCCAATACATATAACAAGGACTCTGGGAGAAGACCACCTAATACACTACGTTTTGCCAGAGGCAATGAAGAGGATACTGCAGCTTCTTCTCCACCATGAAATGCTTGATGGACATGAGTCACTGAAAAGAGTTGAGCAATCGAGAAGAGATTTGATCCAGGATATGTCAATGCAAAATAAAATGCGCCTGTGCTGTATAGACGTATCATGGCCTTGGGATTTCTGGTAACAACAGCCTTCAGCAATGCAGCAGCAGCCTCCACAATACTTGGTTCCCCAGAAAGCATAGCCTTTTTTTTTTGTTGGTAATTTGCAAAACATAATTAATAATAAGTATCACAGCATAAACATCTAATTTCGTAGTTAATGAAAGAAACAAGTTGTACATGGACACTGAAGACCCAATTGTCAAATAGAATGATTACGAAACACTTTTAGGAGTGACTAGAAATAGAAATTCTGAAGTGAACTTGCATAGCAAATTCAAAAATGCCATAAGAGAGATTGCATCATCTATTGTAGCCATTGGGCGAGTAATAACTATTCAATCAAAGCTTACAATACACAAACAGCATGACATGTCAACCATTTGTGATACAAAAAAATTTACCATCAGTAATACGAAGAGAAATGTAATGCATATCCAACCTCCATTCAGTTTTTCATGCATGATCTTCTGACAAGTCCTCATAAAGCTTATGATGGTACTCTAAATAAAGTGATAACTTTTCGGTTAAAGCTTAAACTGAAAATCACTATGTTACTATCTAACCACAACTCACAAGTGAGAGCAGGAAAATTTAAAGCATGTCTAAACCCTATTAATTATACCATAAACATGCCCTTCCTGCAAGTCCTCCCTCAAAAAGCTTTAAATTAAGCATTCTAAATTCCAATCAAAATCAACATAAACTTCTATGAAAGTATCAGTCCCCTCCAACCCCAACCTGCCACATAGACATAGACACAAAAATTGACCATATCACCTCCACATTTAAGGAGATTGTCAGTCTACCGCTAGCATTATGATAGCATAAAAGATAAATTGTTCCAACAATCACCTGAGCAATATGTGGAAGGCAGCGCGGACTTGACAAGATCCGTTTTACTCTTGGAGTTGGAGTGACTATCTCTCCAGCATCGTCCAAATCTGAATGTGCAGATACCATGCTATGTAATATGGATAATGCCGCGTCCCCAATCTGTGTAGCATACGGAATATATAAAGTAAAAGGTATTGAGAAAGAAGGATAAGATGACAAACATACAAGAGATACACAATGTATAACTGTAGAAAGAAAAAAAAAAAAAAAAAAAAAAAGATAACACATTTACTTGTAAATCAAGCAATTTTATTTGGTGCGAATAACATTATATGCATTGTATGTATACAATCATACATCTCAAATGATTTCAAATTTGACATTTGGTTCAAGGAAGTAACAAGTAAAATACAAAAATGAAGGTACTCCTTCTCTGGTACTCTTTTTACATAGTGCTTTGACTTAAGTCAAGGATGATATTTCAGCACACCATAAACTGCATTTCAACGAAAATCACATCTTCTCCATATAATTGTAACATTGATCTATCACCCCTATAAAATATTTATTTTCCAACACATAATTCTTAATCCCAAGGGATTGGTCTAGTGGTTGAGGGGTGGGGATTAAAAAAAAGGTCAATACTCCTTGCGGGCACCTACTCAGTATATTAATATTCTAGGGATTTATTAGTTATTACTACCAAGGTTGTAGGGTCTGGTAATATCCCTAGTTTAGAACCCGGGAAAGGTTGGGGGATTTCTAGCCTCTAGGTATCGAAAAAATAAAAATAAAATGAAATAATTCTATAAAGAGTGTATAGGCTTGAGGAAATTGATAATGATTTCCCAAACATATAAAAGAATAAAATTGGTAAATAATAGCACAGAACATACTTAGAAGTTGCATAACTAATTAAAGAAATTGGCCTAATAATTGCGGAAAATCATTATCTGAACAATACAAAAATCAGCTGGAAAGATTAGTGCAATTATGCAACTTGCTCGGAATAACAGCATATAAAAGCAACTATAATGCATATCATCATCATATCCATGTTGAAAATAATGTACCTGAGTTGATGTGAGAACAGGAACCCTCACAGCTAGTGCCCAACGAAGTTCACGGATATCAAGTAGTCTTTTCCAGTCTAGCATCCCGGAAGCCTTACACCTCGTTGTCCAATCAAGAACTTTCTTAGACCAGAACCTTCTGATGGCATCCTTCTCCACTGGTCCAACTTGAGCACCATCCTTGTCAATAAACATCCATTCCTTAAGTGGCTCCATGAAAGCACTCGCAGCTATCAAATTAGATTGTAAAGGGATAGCAGTCCTTTCTGAAGCTTCATGAACCACTGTCAGAAGATCAACAGCTAATACGCACCCTCCAACCAAAACACAAGCTTCCACATTTGATAAAACCTTCATTAAAACCTATACATGCAACAGAAGATAAAGTGGTTATATTTGATACAGTTATGGCTAGAATGATAGACCACTCAAATGTAATCACCAGAACAAGTTATGCAATATGATAAACTAGCATCAAGGGAATTCAACTGACACACCAAAAATAGAAAGGAGAACGATGGAGTGATAACATTAGGAAACACAAGTTTAGCATACCTTCAAAAGGAGAAGAAGCCTGTGTCTCAAAGCTCTATCGTCTGTCCTATCCAAGAGAACAGTAATATGTGCAGTACCTTCAAAAGGTCCAATTGTCTTGTAATGCTGTTCATAGACAATTGCCATTGCCCTTGCACATAGCTCCCTAACAGAAGAGCCTCCCCCTCCTCCAAAACCATCTAATCTTCCCATATCACACCAATCATCAGATGCACCCAACTCATCAGGTATTGCACCATCTACAGTAAGACCTATGTCCGCGTCACATAAGAAGCGATGATAGAGTGCTCTAAAAAAGGCAACTGGATCACGCAGGGGAAAATCCTGCGCCCTACCACCACTGCCACTCTCAAGCAGCAATCTCAGATAGTATTGTCCCACACAAACTTCTTTGGACAAACTAGGATAACTGACAAAGAACTCTGAGTAGTTCCAAGATATCTGCGGCACACTATCTTGCCCGGTCTCTAATATCGCACCTCCGGGAACAATATCCTCAGTACGCTCCTTCTCAACATCTAGTTTGTGAACCTCAGCCTGCAAAGCCTCTCTCAACTCCTGCCTAGTACGCTCGTTCCATATTAAATCTGCACGATTATGATCAAGGCTAAAAGCTCGCCAAAATTCAGGCCAATTAAGTAGTAGCCGACCAGAACCCACTGGTGTGTTCTCCACAACAACCTGAGCAGGTGCTGGAAGGCCTGAATTATGAAATCCAACCACATTGGCATCAGAATCAACTGGACTTGAAGCTCTTGGTTCTAGTGACTCGTGTATACTCATTGACAGAGAATCAGCTGTGGCAACAACAACCGGATGATCATTTACAGAAACCCCCGAGGAGGACATATCGCTGGTCAAATTTTCACCAGCATGAGCAACAGAAGATTGAATGGCTGAAGCCTGTCCAGAAGTAGGATCAAGAGCAGATTTTTGATAGTTATCTGGCCCTCTAGAAGTACCAGCACCTGTCTGCCATGATGGATCACTGGCCTCCGAGTTATTAACGGAAGGTAGAGAATGTTCTTGAGGTGTGATCCCTCTTCCTGTACGTCCTCTCCTCTGCTGGAGTAAACGTCTCTGTCTTCTACTTGTCAACGATCCTTCTACATTGGCATCTTCAGATGGATTTCCGTCAGAACGTGTGTGCAAATAAGCAACAAGCCCTGGAGGCAGAACTCTAGACAAAAAATCTAGAGCTGGCTGATAGGAATCTGCCCAAAGAGCAACAAGCTGTCGACTAACCTCACGCCGCTCACCAGCAGGAAGGAAAAATGCATGTAATAGATGCCTTAGTAAAGCACCATCACGCAAAGCAGCATCTCGCATGGACTCTGCTGCAATTGCATCTTCTTCAGCAATTGTACGCATGATAACAGCAACTGTTTCCCTAACACTTTCGGCAGGATGTCCGAACAATGCAAATAAACGACGCTTCAAACCAGCAACTTGGCGCAACAATTCAACAAAAACGGTGTACTGGGTAGTTTCTCCATGTGGTTCACATATCATAGACTCAAGAACTTCAACAACGGCCATTGACAATAAAGGTGATACAGACATAGGCCTCAATCTGTTGACAAGGACAATAACATAACCATGATGAGAGAATAATACAGACTTTGTGTGCATGACTGTGGCATGCTGCTCTCCTTTAGAATCTGTCAATATATTAGTATCTCCAGAAACACCACCAATGAGTACTGTAATCAGCCCTGCGGCTTCAGCAGCCACACCTTCAGAACCATTTCTAAGCAATCCCATTATTCTTCCAACAGCAGCAGGAAAAGACATGACATGTGAAGCTGCAGTTCTTGAAGCAAGTAATCTGCGCAAACAAGCAATGAATCCCATTACTGTTGCAGCAGCTTTAGGTGAAGGTGGGGGCAAGGGAGGGGACTCTGGCGGAAGATTTGGAGTAGCTGGAAGCATAGTAATCAAGGCCATCAAAGTCACTTCAGGCACTTCAATGTTTGGGGGCACTCCGCTGTAGGGAATACATGCATTGAATTCCCGTATTCTACGCCATAGTTTTGCTCTTGAACCCGGAACTGAACCACTTTCAGCAACAGCATCTTTAGCTGCTGCAGCCAAGTGTTTCAACTGAATGAATGCACTATCCATATCCGCCACAGGACGTTGTTTACTGAGGTGTAAATGAACTATCCCACAAGGTGGATCAATACGATGACCAGGCATTGTCAACCTTGGTAATACTGGTACTGGGCACTGACCCTGTACAAATAAACCCGAAGATAAACCACACAATAATAAACATTACCATCTAATTTATCCTCTCTCTAACACTACTATAGGCAGAACAAAAAATATTAGCATAATTTCAATGAACAGCATTACTAGCACGACGCAAATTATATCCAAGAAAGAATGCGTATACCTACTTCTGATTGCAAGACATCGCGAACCGCTGCAAGTAAGCTGTCACGAGACGTGCTAGCATATACCTATTAATGCACAGTATACACTTTAGAAACTTAACACATAAGTAAATAAATTTTCAAAGTGAAGTTAATCAACGCTCACATGGATGGGGCATCCGTCATTGAATTCAATTGCAAACATCTGGGGCTCCTCTGCAAATCGAACGAGCGAGCTTACAGCAGACAAAGGACGAACAATAACAGCCTGCACACGTCTAATGAGATTCTCAGGAGTTGACACAACTCTACCAATCACATCATCTTAAAGATTACTAGTAACCTATATTGATTTTCTATCCTATACCCACTTGTACTTCTCTTGACAAACTTTTATACAAACATATGTATATAGATAGGTGTAATCATATTTTTGTGTGCATATGGGTGCATGTATATGTTGTAATTATATGCAATCAGCCAATTTGGAATTTCTCAGCATTCCCTATCCATCTCAATTGCAATCATAGTTTTCCATCTAACATAATCATAGAAATCAGAAATGATTCTAGGGGGTGAAATTTATAATCCAATATTATATCATATTCACATAGACCACACACAGACACGATCAGAAAACATTTTAGATGAAAAAAGTATAAATTTACTTATTAAACAAACAAAGACACACACACACACATATTTTCTACATCACACATTAATAAAATAAAATTTGAGCCATGATTTCATCCTATGATGTAAAACCTACCTAAAAGTTCTACAATACACATATATAAAGTTCATCATCTTACTTCGTAGTTATCTGGGCGCCTTTCAACAAGTGACACCCTTGTAAGGATGAGTTGACGAGATACAGCATCACCATGCTCCCCAAGCCCTCCTTTAGGGCCAACTCCCAAACTCAATCCAGAAACATTTAACGTTCCATGAGCAGCAGAGCGCAACCTTGTCACTGACCAGCCCCCGCAAGGTGTTTCATTTGCCCCGACTGCTTCCTTGGCTGTATTTTACACAACCAAAGAGAGAATATCAACAAATGAAAAACAAAAACTAATAAGAAAAGGATAAGAAAGAAGACTAGAACTAAAACCTCGTCGCTTTATATACTCTGAAGGAGTGAGAGAATGAGAATTGTCCACAGTTAGTGATAACCCAGCCATGGATTTCGCTGTTTTTGTCTGCATAAATATATGAATAACATAATTATTGAAGTAAAATATGTTCTAGAGTAGAACTGTAGAAGCATGATCCCTAATAATGCCATCCTTACCAAGCTTGAGATGATAGCAGAACTTGTGGTCCCTGAAGCAGCTTGAAAAGCTTTAGATTTTCTCCCATATAAAGGACAAAGAACAAAACCTCCACTATCACTTTTCTTGCCATAAGCATCAGAAAGGAGAATGATGGCAGGTGAACCCATGTCTCTAAAATCCAAGCACCACCGAAGGTCTCCAGATTTTAACTCAATAAGTTCGACTCCAATATAAGTAACTTTTAGTTTCTGCAGAAGTAACCATTCATTAATATGAAACAAATTAGTAATCTCAATGAGCAGCAAATTCAATAATATGAACTCCAAAATTCAATGCTAAAAAGAAAACATAAACTACAAACTAGTTGGTGTACATCTATACATATGGTAGAATCAACTTCAATGAAGTTAAGTCAGTTCTTGTAAACTGTAAGACTGTCAGCTAAAGAAAATATGAAGACTGTGGCTCTCTCAATGCAGAAAAATTTTCAACTTGACAAATTATGCAAATATTTCATCAAAATTCCAGACATAAAAAGAGAGGCGCAGTGATGCAATCACCGACAACAAAGTGAACTTTGCAAACATAGGCACTGGCAGCAAATCCAATCACCTAAACACTCATTATTCAAGGACTCACAGTTCATATACAATATACAATACAGTAAATCAAAATACATATTCGCACACAAAACACTAATGCAGAAGACTTACAAAGGGGACCCACTCGGAGTTCCGTCTCCGAAGATGAAGCACCGGGAATTCAGCCACAGCACTGAGTCTATTCCACCTAATTCTGTGTAACTCAGTCAGAATACTCGCCCTGTACGGTGACGAAAACTTTATCCCCTTAAATTTCCCGCGACCATCAGTTCTCACGCTTATATTGAATTCGCAGGAATTCTGATCACGGCCAATGATTGGCGTGGCGCCTTCAAAATCTGATGCCACCTCGTAGGAATTGGTGACAGAGAGGGTGTTGGGGTCGAGCGTGATGATCGCAACATTCGAGATACAAAGAATCCTCTTGTAGCGGCCACGCCACGAGTGTTTAACGACCAAGTAACGAGCAAGATACTCAGGCTCTTCTTGAGGGGGAGGAGCAGAACTGGAAGAAGAGGAGGAAGAATTGGCGGCGGCGGTGGCTTCCATTTTGGCTGAGGGGTGGTGGGGATTGGGTGCGGGACGGCTCATGGAATCAATGTGTGGAAGGTAATGGAGGGTGTGATGAGGTGGCGCATATTGTTGTCGGAAAAGGAGCCAGAAGTTCCTGCCGGCTTGAGTTGATCGAGCGGCCGCAGCCGGGTTGCGGTGGAACTGAGACTGATTCGCCCCCAGTTTTCGACCGTAATTACGGATTAGCCACTGCTGTATTTGAAAGATTTATCGCTGCTAACTGGCCCTAGATTTTCATTTAGAAGAATTTATAAATTAACTTAAAAAAAGAATAAGAATTTGAGGAGTTTATTTGTTTGATCACAAGATGTGGATGTTGGGGATTTCGAATGGATCAATTATAAAATTGAAGTGAGTTTGGAAGAGAGAGATAGAGATCGGTTTGGAAATTGAATAGAAAATTTTTGCGAGAAGTAGCAGAGGCAGCTCGGCCGAGAGAAGAGAAATGTGCTTCGTTGTCTGACCTTTACTAGTATCGAAGACACCTTCTTTTGGGAAAGCTAGAATTACACGCGGGTGAAATTTAATAATAACGTGGCATTATGATGTATGATTATAATTTAGGGATTTATGCCTTTGATTAATTATTATAACAAAACAACAATTTAAACGATCCCGTTCACATCGGTGCGCATTGATGTAACTACATCATTACCAATGCATGTGGGCCACTGATTATGGAGAAGTTTTGACAAGTGCATACATTTTGAATCAAAGTATGTAAATATAATGGTCTACATCCAACGCACTAATGAAATTATATCAGTGTGTACTGACTTGAACATTTCTGACAATTTAAAAGCTCAACAAGATCGAATCAACAAAGAAAGAATACTAATTGAATATGAACTAATTAGGTATTTGCATTTATCTGGTAGTAGTTGATATTATTAACAAAATTACAATTTAAAAGCTTAACAAGATCGAATCAACAGAGAATGAATCCTCCTAATAGTTGATATTGTTTGGTAAGTTATTGATAGAGTTATGGTAATGCAAGAGGTTTGTTCATTCGTTAATTGCCTCGGCTATTTGGTCAATATCATTTACAACATCACCCCATGATTTAAAGGATAAAAATTGATGCATTGTTTTCGAGTATTACTGAATTTAACTTGTTAATGATGGAATTTGAATTTTATTAAAATGCATAGTAGGCAATTCCTGCATATAGAAGCATACAACTATGAGTCAATAACCGTTAAGGAAATTGTTTAGCAACCTATGGTCATAAGCTCATGAACAGGCTAGACCCATGAAATTACTAAAATATAAATTGCAACAATATCCAAATATGAGATTAGAGAGTTAAACATGAAAAAATAAATGTAGCCTTCTCATTTTGCGGTGAACAAAAAGCCGTTGCATGTTTAACAAACTATATCAAGTTAAAACAAACAAGGACTGATGTGTTTCTGCAATCAGTTGTTATGATTTACAACAGAACATACCGACTGTGAAATTTTGTGACTTCAATCTTTCAAAGAACCCTTTTTTTACTTACACAACACCTAGAAAAAAGTAGCAATTTCAAACTCTAATTAGGTACACTCGCACTCTCCAATCAATGCAGTCATGAGGCTGAATCAAAGGATCATATTAAGATACACGGGCTTCATTAGAGAAAAAGTTCTTGGTTCTCAAAGATGAACTTTCAGTTTCAGCTGTCATTGCGCATTCCAATTTCCATATAAAGCAGATCTTCATGAACGTCATGCTGTAAATTTAAAACAAGAAATGAGAAGATCGATAATGAAATTATACCCGAGTGCAAAAGATTCTAAAAGGTAACAATGCATCTCAAATATTATATAGAAATGAATATCATTTCTAAGCATAAGCAAATTATTTCTCCAATATCACTCCACCAATTTACTACAAATTAAATGTTTGGAGAAGCTAGAGAGACAAGATTAAAGTTACGCAAGGGGCAGAACGATCCTCTCACACAATTAAATATATTACCATCTCTTTACGTCCACCTCTGCCACAATATTTACGATCTAAAATAGTTTTCTAAGCTACTGATCTAAGCATTTGCCAATGTCCTAAAATTGGCATCATTAACACTGCCATAACAAGATAGAAGGTATCATTATGATAAGTACATAGCTAAAGGGTTTTTATGCATATAAATTCATACCTCCAGTTGGATTAGCATGTCAACTGAGGCTCCCAAGTCACCCCCATTCACAGCATAAACTTCAGTGAGGGATTGCTCTGATATATCAGGAAACAAGCCAGACAGAAAATCAAGATCCTTCTCAGAAGGTTTGTCTCTGTACAGCTCTCCTGTCCAACCACTTAAATTCTCATGACCTTCCAACAAGATCTCAATGGCGATAAGCTGCCCTTCGATGCCATAGATGTCAGAGTCAGAAGCACCAGCTGGGAAATACTTCTCAGTCCCACAGTAGCCATGAGTAGTAGAAAAGGACCTAGTAGTCTCATCACCACTCGTCAAAGAATCTTTTGTTGTTAACTCGAAAACTTTGTTCCTACCATTTGCTTCTCGCTTGTGCAGGGGTATATATGAAGCTGCAACAGGATTCAATGATGACTTTCCTTGCTTCATCTTTCAATTCATACAACAAATCAAAACTGTTTGAGAAGCAACCTAAGAGCTGTCACCATGCATAAAAGAAGAAAAAATTATTAAGAAACCACAATAGAATCATAAGGGAGACCAGGTAGGACTATTAATTCCAATAAGATTTTCTGACATGGGACAGATAATTAGGGACTACATGTCGACATATAGCACTTTCAATCTGGTAAATGTATTTGCAAATTATCGTTATGAGCTCAAGTATAAAATATCTTCTATATATCCAGCACCCTAGGTGACAACTAACATTTTAGCATCTGTTGTAGAAATTAATTATAAACTTAAATAACTACTTTATTTTGCAGAATCAAGCACACCAAGATGACAGGAAATGTCCATGTGAAAAGCTCCTACATGAAAATAGTCCCTCGTGAAAATAGACCACAGATCCTACTAACTAAACTAAGATCTTGTTAAGGATAGTCTGCTTCAATACAATTCCAAGAAGGAAATTTAGTCTCTACTATCACTCAAATTTCGAACAATTCCTAAAATAGGAATCAAAATTTTTCCGAATTTTCGATTATTGCTCGCATAACTAAAGAAGTCAATAATTTATTAAAGTTAAGTGAAGAGGTTTGTTTTTGATCACAGAATTTGCAGCATCACGGAATAGATAAATTGCATAAATCTTTACTTTCATTTCTCATGTTTTAGAATAAAATAAAGCTAATAGAACTCATATATACTCAAGTAATCTCACATACACACATAAAATTAGCAACAAAAGGAACAACACGAGTCACTTGATTCAGGTCAAGTGTTTTTGTATAAACCAAGATAAAAGATATTAGTTTCTTCAATTCAAGTTCAGCATTTCAATTTTCGATTAAAGAAAAAAAAAACTAATACAAGAAACAAAGACTTCGGTTCTTTGCTCACTTTTCTTCGTTTCTCGGCAACCAAACATGTAGCTATGAAATAAAAACACTCTATAACATTCACACGACGAACGAAAAGTAAAACTCAAAAAAAAAAAGAAAAAAAAAAGAAAAAAAAAAGAAGGAAAACAATAAGCTAAACCTCTATTTGGCTGGTAAGAAAAAAGAAACAAAGAAATCGAACTCGAAGTATTATGATTTTGTTCATTTTTCTCACAGTTTCTCGGGAACCAAACAGAAGCAGACGAGCAGGAAAAGAATAGTTAGTTACCTCCGTACAGTTAGCAGCAACAATGGTTGATGTAAGTTGTTCAGTGAGACGATTAGAAATAGTAAGGGTTATATAGGAGAAGAGTGAAGGGAGTGATTTTAGTAAATAAGCGAAAATGAAAAGAGACGAGGAGTGATAAATTCCCGCTTATTACGGACGTTATTCTTTTCAGAATTTTAGTTGTCGATATATTAATTATTATGGGGGATTATCACTAAAGTCCTAACTTTTTCACGAATTGTCACATTTTTAAATGTCTTTGCTATATTAGTTACTTAAGTCCCTTGTTTTTTCAAAATGCATCACTTTAGTCCTTCCATTAGTCACCAGTTGGTCAAAGATAACAGATCCAAGGGTATTTTAGTCCTTAATGCATTAAACTTTAAATTTCTGACACATGCTCATTAATTAAAAAGTTTTCTGACATGTGTCATATTAAATATAATAAAAAATTTGAAAAGATAAAAATGAGAATTTGAAAAGACAAAGAGGGATCTAGGAAATTAATTTTAAAAGACAAAAGCAAGGGTTTTGTGAGTGGTCCCAAATATCCCAAAATTTTCGTCTCTCTTTCTATTTGATGAAGCAAGCATCTGCCTTCTCTCTTCTCTAAATATTTCATTTCTGGTCTCCACTCCAACAAGCTTCACTCGGTTCAGCGAGTTTTCTCTAGTCCAAGAAGCTTCACTCAGGCACAAATCAGAGATAAGAATACAACAGTTTTTTGTTAGAGTTTTTATGTTAGGGTTTTTTTTTTTTTTTTTTTTTGGGTATTTTATTTTTCTATTTTTGATAAGATTCTTTGGGTGTTTTCATGGGTTTTTTTTTTTGGTTTGAATGTTGGGTATTTAAATTTATTTTTATGAGTTGTTTTTATCTCTCATTTTTCTTAGGTTTTTGTATTTTATTTTTGGAAAACTAGGTTTTTGTATATTTATTTCAAAAATTCTATGTTGGGTTTGTTTGTTTTTCTTGGGTATTTTCATGAGAGTATTGTGAGAATATAGCTCATAAGTCTTGGGTATCCACAGGAATACAAGAACATACTTGATGGACATATGATGGAATACAAAGGAAAAATAGAAAGAAAAAAAAAAAGAAAGATTTTTGACCAGATTTTGGACTTGATACAAGAAAGAAAAGTGAAAATGAAAGTCGAAAAGATTGCATTTGACAACCCATTTAATACACAAATTTAAATTTAATACAGTTGAACAACAGACATTTAAGCAGTGGTGGTTTTTTTGTAATAAAACATAAAATTGAGGATAAATTTGGTAAATGACATTTTATAATAAGGACATTTTGGACAATCCATTTATATGTAAAAGTGTAAAAACATGTAAAAACTAAAAAAGTTGAAGGGCAAAAATGACATTTTATCTTGATTAAATAGCAATAAAGATTTCTGTAAAAAAAAATAGCAATAAAGGGTAAAATTGTATTTTTGTACATTCTGTTATAGTTGATTGTTAGTTGTTTGGTCAAATGGATTAAAGTTATGTATTTTGAAAAAAAACAAGGGACTTAAGTGATTAATATGGTAAAGACGTTTAAAAAGGTGACAATTCGTGAAAAAGTAGGGACTTTAGTGATAATCCCCCAATTATTACATTTGGCAGTGGGCTGTTGTTGTAATTTTGGGAATCTATAGGGATTCAACCACACGCCCCTTGAGTTTTTGATAATTTCATTTGTGTTTTGTATTATATCATTTTTGTCATGTGTATACCAAGTTTGTAACTTGGTCCGTTGGTCGGTTGGTCCGCACTTGATAATCACGATTGTATTTTACTCTTGGGAAACTTTCACATAAATCATTACCTTTGTGTGAAATATCACTATTTTTTTTAAGGTTTGTGTTCAATAACTATTAGTTTCTTTTTCTTCAAAAAAAAACTATTAGTATCTTTACTTCTCACTTTTCCTAAAAATATATAATACCAATTTAGTCATTTTATCATTCTTTCCTTTGTCAAAATTTACGGCGGTTAATAATACAGTAAACTCTCAGGTTTGAATCGCCGCCACTATAATTGGTATATCAATTAAAAAAAAAAAATTAACGTTGTTGAGGTATTTTGGTCTTACGAGATACTAACAAACTGTCAACTCATAAGATGTGTCTAGTTGGTAAATAATTATATAATAAGGGGAACTTAGTGCAATTTGCCATGACAGAAAAATGGATGACATTACTATTCCGTCACAAATTGCCAATTTCCGATAGTTCAGGGGGTTTAATGCCTAAAAAATTAATTCATAGGGCAACATGCGAAACCGGGTATACTCCAAGGGGGTTTTGTGCCAATTACTCAAAAAAAAGTAAGAAAAAATAATAATAGGAACAGAACTCATAAATATCCAAAATTACCCATTTTCCCCACATTTGCCTCTACATTTCCCACATTCATTACGTGTTAGCCAATACTATTACTTTGACTTATGTACCAATCCGTGCGATGCACGACCTTTGATAAAAAAAATATTTAAAAATTTTACAATTATTTCTATATTAATTTCTCATTACATAATATAATTTAGCTATTTAGGTTACTCAGTCTTTCTATTATCAGTTCGAACTGATATAAAATATATCAGTTCCTTGCATGTAGGTCATTGGATTTAAAAGATGCTTTGACAAATGCATGCAGCAAAGTCAAAGTATTTAAATTCAATGACCCACATGCAAAGAACTAATATATCTTTTGTCAGTTCGAACTGATAATAAAAAAATTATTAGGTTACTATTTGTATTTATATAATACCTTATAATAGGACCCAAACTCGCCACGTGTCAACGTGAGAGAAGTTAGGTATTAAATTATGTTAACTATTATTCTTTATCGATTGCTTTCTTTCTTCCTTTTATTTCTATTCCAATTTGGAGTCCCTTTTTACTCACCCCTCGTAAGGGACACATGTCAAGTGTATGGGAGGGGGGTAATGCTTACCCCCTCATAAGGGGTGAGCAAAAGTGTTCTCTCCAATTTGTTGTTAAATATTCAATGTTTACCGTTGTCATTCTTATTTAAATTAGTGTTTTGTTTTTTCGATAGGTGTTAAATTTTGGCTTTAAATTCTTATAACTATTAATATTAAATATTCATTAATATTAATTTTCTAAGATTCACTTAAGGTGACCAATATACTGGGTTCAATGATTTTTAAGATTCATTGACTATCACATGATAATCTCAAATATTGAGATGTTTCACATTACAAGAGTCAAATTGGAATACCAAAAAGAAAAATTCATTAATACTTTGTTGTAAACTATTCAACTCCCATAAACTGAAACCATGTGATTTTCCTATATATATAGTCTTTATATTGTCAATTCGAACTGATATAAATATATCAGTTCCTTGCATGTGGGTCATTGGATTTAAAAGATGCTTTTAACAAGTGCATGCAGCCAAGTCAAAGCATTTAAATCCAATAACTCACATGCAAGGAACTCAATTCGAACTGACAATAGAAAAACGTCTTGATATATTTTATATCAGAACGAACTGACAGTAGAAAGACTATATATATATATATATATACTCCGGGGTGAAGGTTTACAATGAAGTGTGAAGACAAAATTGTCTTGACACCTGGTCACATATACCGGTGCCAACTCACTGTCCTTTCCAGATAATCAATTGTATAGCTATAGCAAACCTAAATTGTAATAATTGGCTGTGTAATTAATTTGTGCCACATGTTGTTAGCTAGGGTTGTAAATTTGTATCTTGAATCTTGAATATAAATATACAACAATGCCTCAGCCTCTACAGAGCTGAAGCTAACATTTTTATTAAATATTTTCAAACTTGGTATTAGAGCCAAATGGCTAGCGCCGTTCCAATCGAGTCCACTGGTGTAGGAAGCTCGTCAACTCCATTAGCTCCCACGACAACAACGCTAATCTCTCAAGGAAGTATCATTAGTAGTCCTAAACTTAGGAATCTACTTAGTCAAGTCACCTCAGTCAAGCTGGACCAAGGTAATTTTCTACTATGGCAGAACTTGGCTCTACCTAGCTTGCGTAGCTACAAGCTTGAAGGGTACCTTACTGGTATTAACATCTATCCACTAGAGTTTCTTCCATCAACAACTAGTGATGGTGAAACTGGATTAGGTACGCAACAAAATCCAGAATGTGATATCTGGATCTCCACAGATATGATATTATGAATCTACTTAGTCAAGTAACCTTTTTCTTGATAGAGGGAAAAAGGTTTTCTCATGATTTAAGAGCATCACCAAAAAACTCTTATATTTTCACTCTTCAAATATCTATTTGCTTACCTATGTGGAAATTTGATGAGTGAAAAAAGAAGAACCCTTCCAAAAAACTCTTCAATTAGAAATAGGTTTATATTATTTTAATGAAAGCAATTAACTTTTCAAATGCACTAGTTTCATACATGTGAAACTAGTATTATTTTTTGGTGGATATGAAAATCATTTGAATGACCTTTCAAATTATTAATATGTTATTATTAAATATTCAATATTAGTCTCATTTTAAAAATCTAGATGAGACATTTCCAATTGTATAATTTTTATGATGATAAAATTTATAAATTAAAACTTATTATATAATTAATTGAATTTAAATTAAAAGATAAAAATGATGTAAATGTTAAATATTAATGATTATGTGATATCAAAAATAATATAATAATAATTAAAGAGAGAGAAGTTGCTCTTCAATATTGAAGAGAGAAAAATAAAATCTTATTTGATGAATCTCATTTAAAGAGTTCTTTGGAGCCAAATATGTTGACGTTACTCATTTGACTTTAACAAATATCTTATTTGAAGAGTTTTTTGGCTTTTTGGGGATGTTTTAACCCCTACTCATGTAATGTATCGTTTACTTTGAAAATGCCTTATTTTTTTTGTCGCTAATTTTTCATGATACTAGTGTGTCAACCTGTGCGATGCACGGGCTTTGATAAAAAAATATATTTTTACTTTTACTTTTCTCTTGATCAGACATTTCCAATTATTTTCTATCTTAATTTCTCATTTTATAATATAATTTAGATATTTATGTTGCTATTTAACTCTATTTTTGATAATTTATATAGAACATTCAATTTTTAACATTCAATTAATGTGTCAAGTGTACTGAATGACGTAGTAAAGCAACGACATAATTACCGAAAAGGTGGTTCTATTGCCGCTCAACAAATTTCTCACGGCACCCATTTACTTCTCTTATCAATCATTAAATTTTTAAAAATTAATTATTTACTCTCTACACCCGTTAAAAAAATCCAAAGTAAACTTGAGTTTTAATAATCATCATAATTAAATTATTTTTTTCTTTACACCAAATTAAATCAAATTTATTCGGTTAAAAAAAAAGATTCATTCATTAGAATTTTGACACCCAAGTACACACAAAAATCAATCTAACAAATCTAATCCATTTGTTCCGGTGAATGATTTTTTTTATTCTTAATATGTCAATTTACTTTTATCTATAATGTTAATGAATGTTTAAAAGATTCGACTATTTTGGAGGATGGTTCTTTGAAAACATGTGATTTTTCTCTCAGCGGTTTTGAACATGGGCATAGAGCCATAGACGGAAATAACTGAGAAGAAAAACCATTGTATTGGTGGGTCAAATGTATGGTTCCAAGAGAGATCGTAAAATTTGCAGCAAATTGTTGAAATAGTAACACAATTAAACCCTAAAAAAAATTGAATAATTCAATATGCATCATGTAATTATTAGTTGTTGGCTCACAGTTCCAATTGTAGAGTTCTTCAAACATAAGAAATCAAAAAATTTAAGAGTAGCAGACTCAGGCAAGCAAATGCAGACAACCATGGATCCATTAGGATCAGCCTCCCCTTCTGGCAAGAACACACAAACCTGTGGTGTTGGGGTCAGGTCTATTGGACCAGCATAAATTGGTCTTCCCCAACCAAAATCTGCAGACTCATAGATTGAAAATCTTGTCCACTGAGTGATGGTTAATTTGCCTCCAAATTCAAGCCTTCTTGGTCTGTCAACTTCAACAAGATCCACTGTTGATCTTAAATACTCCTCTGTAACACCAAGCCTGGCTTCGCGAACCAACCGGGTTGTGTACTTGAGCTGTCCATTGGCAAGCTCATTCACAGAGCTCATTGAACATGCCACACACACTACATTGCCATAAAATCCATCTTTCAATGGGGGGTTTTTCAGTTTCTGTCTAGCATTCACAGAAAATGTAAGCCTAAGCTTATAATTAACTGGTTTTACGTCAAGTGCTTTGACCCATGACCTCCAAATATGAGCAGCCATTGCATCAAATCTAGTGCAAGGAAATTTATCATCTGGTTGAGCTATAATCTTCAGGTGAGCTTGGAACTCGCGGCTAATCCGGTAACACTTCTGAATGGGCTTGGCTTGCCACAAACTCATCGTTAGGCTTGAACCTTCATCAATTCTCATATACTCAACATGTGGGTGTTTTATGATCGGTGGGTGGCGAGGCCTGAAAAATTCTCTGTCCCAACAGGGATGAGGATTCGCAACCAATTTGCCAGCTTTCGCCGTGGCAGCCCATGCATTGAGGAACTGCATTGCCCCTAAGCCGTCACAGATGCAATGGCAGAGTCTCAGTCCAAGGCTAAAACCACCACAGCTAAAAAGGGTTACTTGAGCTATAACTAATGGCATGTCAATAATTTTGTATGGTTCTTCATTTAGGAACTTGTAGATCAATGGAGACCATGCTGGATTTGGCACGGTAAGGTCTCCCAATTCGGCTAAGGTCATCTCGGAGTATGCCTCAACCATGAGAGCGCCTTGTTCTGAACCGAAAAACACTTCTAGTTTTCCATTGTGAGCTTCTCTGATCCTCCCAGATAAAGGGTAGTAAGGAACCAAAACATTGGCAAGAGCTTTGCGCAAAGTCTCAATTACAGGTCGGGCGGAGTATTCTTCTTCTGATCGATAAAAGTATATAGTTGGGGTGAAAACGCGTGCTCCGATAATGTCATCGAGGTTCGATAGGTAAAGGCTGTCGCCGGAGGCTGCTGGGATAGGCCCGGAAGGCGTGACTGGGATTAGTTGATGGATGATTAAAGGGATTTTAAGGTGGGGGAAATGGAGCTCTTGAACCCATGGAGAAGGAGCCATGGAAGATTGCCGAGAGAGTCGTGCCAAAATGATGGAATTTGTAGAGATTGAATTTTCTCAAACAGATTCTTATAATTTAACTACTTCCATGAAGGGATTCTGGAGATTTGTTGGTGTGAAGCAGTTTATGCTAACACTTTTCATGACCATCCTTATATTTAATATTTTTTTCAATTTGAAATTTACTTTGTGATGTTCCATATTTCCAATTGCTTTTTTTTTTTTTTTTTTTTTGGTTTCTTCTAGGTTTGTTAACAGTTATGGTGACTGAATAATTTACCAGTAATAAACACTTAACAACAATTCCAAACAAATGCTGAAATTATTGGCATGCTTGTTGTACTTCAAACAATAACATAAGTTCATTTTTGATGCGTTTACCATATAAAACAAAGTGAATTTTTTTCCAAGAAGAAAAATCCTAATTTTAATACAAAAGGACTACTTTAAATCATTTATATAAAATCATAAAGAGAAAAATACATCTACAAACATGCCCGTCTCTTTCCCATTAGTGAGGTGATTTGAGTAGAGATATGTCAAATGGGTTCAGATATACACTTTCCCATTTAACCTTACAAGTTTCTGGCCACCAAAAAAACCCTATAAATTTCTTTCAGAAATGAAAGTATGAAACAGGGAAGAGAAAAGAGCTATGGAGAAGTTAAATGGGTGACATAGCTAATTGCACTCCCAAAGTACTACTTCAAAAAATGCAAATTTCTCGTACCCAAAGTAGAGGATCATAGGATAGGAGTCTCAGGTGTAAACTCCTCGATCATCAAATTTAGGCCTCTAAAACACATCTTCTTTCTCATGCAAAGCAAATAAATCCATTACACACATTTATCTGTGGTGCTATGTGGGGGCAAGCATACATTTTACACGTGAAATTAACATGTAAAATTATGTAGAATGTAACTCGTTCAAAAACACTCTAATTCAGCGGAAAGATGTAACATACAAAAATTTAAAAGAACCAATTTTTTCTTTTTCCTCTCTAAAGACCTGTTGAAAGTCACCTTCACAAAACCATTCCTATGTTTATTTTGCATTGGTGAATAAACAAGAGAAATTACATGTTCATATGAGAAGGAAAACAAAAAACTTAAACAAAATATCTTGCCAGCTTACCGCACTGGCTGCTGATTGTAGTGATTCTTCTCTTTTTTCTTGGCAGCAGCAAGCCTTGCATTCCTAGCTGCAGCCTCACTAGCAGCAGCTCGAGCAGCAGAATCCATTTCTTTACCCGACTTCTTCTTTTTTGTAGAAACCGCTTTCTTCAGCCGCCCTTTCACATCAACAGATGCATCCTCTGCTTTCTCGATCCCAGCAGTTTCATCTGTCCCACCTCCAACATCAACGCCATCCGGCTGGTCCTGTGACGATTCTTTTGCCTCCTTTGAGGACTTATCCTTCTTTTTCTTCTTTTTTGCACTTTTGCTCTCACCAGGGGCATTCTCCTTCTTTTCAACATCCCCATTGTCTTCTCCTTTCTTCTCTTGCGTAACACCTGTTAAAAAATGTGTTACAAAATATTTTTTGTGCATGACTACAAAGTGACAACTGCAGTAATTAAAATGCACCAGAAGAATAACTACCACTGAAGCTTTAGTTTAACAAGTCAACAACAAGGAATTGATGTCCAGCACTGAAGTGGTCAATGTAAACCCAACTACATAATGTTCAAACATACCGAGAATAAGCTACAATGTACCTATGCTCAGACTCAGAAAAGAAAAGAGAAAAAAACGACAAAGAAAGTTTTTTTTAACCCTATGTCACTACCAGCAGTCCAATCCACATACTACAAAATGTGGAAACAAAGAATAAGATATCAACATAATTAACATGAACAGCATTTCGATTTATCATAAGAAATTTAGGCCGATACAAATAAAAAATGAACCAACAGAAGTAATGGCATCAAAGGACTGACACTTCCTAAATTCTCCAGAGGATAAAAAGGGAAACAATTAAATTTCTGGAAGGTAATAAAATAATTCCAAAACTACAATTAATGTCAAAATGTACAAAACAATTAAATTTCTGGAAGGTAATAAAATAATTCCAAACTACAATTAATGTCAACGTGCACAAATGAATATATATAAATTCTTTGGTGCAAACGTTCGCATGGAAGATAAAACATGGACCTGAATTCTTGGCATAAAGAATAAATTCTTTGCATGGAATTTTTTTTTCAGCATTAAACAATTGAATTTTGACTGATGTAGAAAAAAGTACAGATATCCACACTAGAAAAGAATATACGTTCATATATCTTTTAGATATCATACCATATACCATGTATGTCACAAAGAAATTACACCCCGCATCACCATTGAACAGAAAAAGGAATCTACTAACATGAATATAAACAACAATTGATGCTAAATTACCTTCAGATCCATCTTGGCCACTGGTTTCATTTGTTAATCCCATCTCAGCAAGAAGGGCATCAAGTTCTTCAAGACCTTTTTTCTTCAATTCTTTCTTTGAGAGCTGCCTCTCTGCATCCTTAGGCGCCAACGGAGTTTCTGGAGGCTTCTTAGTTATCGACTCTGCTTCTACTTGTGTCTCAGATTCATTTTCATGATCTTCCTCAACATCATCATCAACTTCATCAAGGCCTTCTTCCTCACTTTCAGTTTCCTGTAACACAGAATAGAATAAATTTAAGAATACGAAAATATAACCCAAATAACTATGCATTTAATGAAATTGAGTCGGTCATATAAACATAATTGTCATATTAGTTATCCTAGTGTTTCCCATCTCTAAGTGGTAACACAAAATACATTTAACTTTGAAAACAAAATCCCACTAGTAGATTATATTAGCATTTTAAACATGATTTGCAAGGATATTCAGATAAAATAAAGTATGAGAACAAATTTCTATCCACTAGCGATTATATAGTCACTACTCTCCTTTGCCTAGTACAGATATCTTTGGCTATCATATTAACTACTGATAAAATTTATTGTTGACATTAATAACTAAGATTACACCCACTTTTACCAAATGAAACATAATATAATAGCAAGTGACATTTTAGACTTTACCAAAGGCCAACATTTAGACTGCCCCGGCTTAACAAACATATAGAAGGCCCTAAACAATCATATCATTTCGCAACATGTTAACTAACTAGGATAAATCCACCATGCACCCATCTCTAGTGTACACAACACGAACAAAGTTCAACAGTAATGAATTGCCAAGCTTTCTTTAGAGTTACTTGAGCCTAGCACCTACACCAATGAAATGCATCTATAACAAACAGAATGCAAATCAACATGCAGAACAGCTTAAATTATCTTTCTGCCACAGATGGGTGGAGGCCAAAATTTTACTTGGGGTGCCAAGGTGTATAAATGTCAATTGGAAGGCCAAATATAAGTACACACATATATTTGGTTTAAAAAAACAAATAGACGGCGACTGAAAACAGAACACAATTACCACTCCAAAGATCCACTATCATAGAGACAATTAATAGTTTTAAAATAATGCAGCTGTGGTTGCTTTGTCATGAAAATTCAATTTCTGAGTAATCTGTATTTGTAATGTTATTGGCATTATTCTTTGGAAAACAAAATCTTTTAATCGTGTTTTACTTTCTGGGTAGAATCAAGATGTTTAATCATTAAATGAGGGCAATAATATCTATTTGCACTGTTTTAAAAATCGGCAGAGGCGGCCACCTTGAGGCGCGCCTCAGCCGCCTCGGCCCTTCACCGCCTTGAGGCTGGCACTTCAAGGCTGTTTTTAAATGACCCTGCCTTGGGGCAATGAGGCGATCACCACAAGGCTGAACCAACTTGGGGCAAGGCAATGAGGCGGTGCCATATCAATTTGGTATTGGGTGGTGAAGCGGTGAGTTTTTGTGACATATCAATTTGGTATTGGGTGGTGAAACGGTGAGTTTTGAATCAAGGCTTTTTTATTTATTTATCAAAACTCACCGTTTTGAGGTTGTCTAAGTTAGAATTAATATTTTAAAACCCCTACAGCCCACTCACACAACCCCAAAACGGTGAGTTTGGTTATATGAAAATATCATTGATCCTTTTAAATTTACACATGCATTAAGTTCTTGTCTTAGGGATTATCTGGTTATGCACTACTTGTTTATTAAATACATTTGTTGCTTGTAGATATCTTAGTTATATATTTGTCGGGATGTTACATTTTAATAACTAATATCATTTATCCTATCATAATAAATAACGACATTTAAGATATTGTCTGTTAGTTTATCAGAATTGATCGATCATCCATAATGTGTCGCAATGTTACAAGTGCCAACAAAGCAAGTAAACAGTTGACATGGCTACTAGAGTAGGGAAACTCTTGATAAGCCAGCCACATTCTCTCTTATCACCCGCCCATAAACACATGTACATTGCAACATATTATGGATGATCAATCAACAAATCTGGTAAACTAAAAGACAACATCTTAAATGGCGTTATTCATTATTATAGGATAATGATAGTAGTTATTAAAAAGTAACATCCCGACAAATACATAACTAAGAGTATCCGCAAAACCAACATATGTATTTAATAAACAAGTAGTGGACAAAAACTTAATGCACACGTAAACTTCAAAGGATCATAACTAAGAGTATCCGCAAAACCAACATATGTATTTAATAAACAAGTGGTGGACAGAAACTTAATGCACACATAAACTTCAAAGGATCAAATATATTTTCATACAACCAAACAATCAAAACAATGAGCAAAGCAAGGAGGAATGCCAAATTAATACTTAACAAACTGAGAAACACCATTCAAATTCCAAAACTCTTGACAAATAGTTATTATCACCCTCATTTAATAATTAAATATCATGATTCTAGACAACAAATAAAGCACGATTAAAAGATTTCATTTTACGAAAATATTGGTCACTAACATCAAAAATACAGATTACTGGGAAATTGAATTTCTCTATCCTGGCATAAATCTTATGCCACACTTTTGTCTACAGGATATTCTCAAATTTCACACAAATAGCAACACCCTTTTTCATACAACACAAATGACCATCGTCATTCAATCGTTAAGACAAATATATATATATATTCCTAGAACCAAACACAGGAAATATAACCAAAAGAGAATACTCAATTCATGCAAGATCCTTTTTTTGGCCAGAATATCCACTTCAAAACACAACAGAACAAATCCCAAGTTACCAAATCACCAGTTTTAAAAACACAACATAAATAAATATTAAAAATAAACAAATAAATAAATAAATTAGCATCAGCCATTATAAACAAAACACAATAAATTCCAAACAAGGATAAAAAAATAAAAATAAAAAACAGCTAAAATGAAACCTCAACAGCAGCCTCGACGGTCTCGTTCTGGGAATTGGAGTCCACAGCGGAGGCCCAATCAACCTGAGGCGGAGCAGTAGTGGCATAGTAATCATCGTCATCCTCGTCGTCGACGTCAGCCCATGACTTGACGGTAAGCGGCGTCGGGGCCCAGAAAACCTCCTTCTCCTTCTCCTTGTCGGCGTCTTTGGTTTTGCTCTTAGATGAACCCTGCTCTTTTCCGGTAGATTTCTTCTTCTTCTTCAAGCTACCAAGCGCCGCAAACACATTCGTGCTGTTAATCACCAACGATTCGTCCTTCCTGCTTCCGCCTCCAACCATTCTCAATACCAATCCCCTGTTTTCGCTTTGTTTATTTATCTATTTATTTTCTCAGGATTTGAGATCAAAAAACAGAGTTCGATATTATATTTTGCTAAGTATGTATGTGATTGTACAAGATCTGAGTTTAGGGTTTTGTGAGGAAGCAAAAACGGCTCGTTTGCTTATCTAAAGAGGCAGGGCTTGTGTTCAATGTGTTTGGTGTTTGTCTACAGATATAGGAGAAGACGAAATGGAAGTCTCTCTCTCTCTCTCTCTCTCTCTCTCGCTCGCTCGCTTGTAGCTGCTTCTTTTTTATCTGTGTTGGGTGTGGTGGGTCTGCGTTTCAACAGTGTGGCCTTTGATGGGCTTAAATTGGATTTCCGATTGTAAAATTTTCACAAGCTCGCTCCAGATAAAATGATAATAGTGGTTTTTTAGGGCTACGAGGAGGACACTGTGAACCGAGTGAAGTTCAACCGTTGGATTTGATTTGTTGGAAACGTTGTCGTTTTGTGTGGTCCCCAACCAAAGTTTCTCTTTGGTGAATGGATATATGTACAGGTGGATAAGGAGCAGCACACATGGCTGCCATGCGCTGGTTTTGGGTCCACTTATTAAGAACACTTTTGCTCGCCTCCTTCAAAGGAGGTAACCATTACCCCGCTCCTAAATGGATGGCATGTGTCCATAGAGGGGGTAAATTTGTCCAAACGTAATTATCTTTTAGATAAATTTACCCCTCTCTAAACACATGTCATCTTTTTGGGAGGGGAGTAATGCTTACCCCCCCTTGTAGGGGGTGAGCAAAAATGGACTCCCACTTATTTCATATTTCATATTTGATAGTTATGGTAAAAATATGGGCTTGGCTACCATATTCCACATGGTTATTGTAGCACCAAAATCTGGGAACAACTCAATGTTCAATTTGGAAATCATTCTGAAATTTGGGAACCACTCTAATGTAGCAGAAGCTTCTACGAGAAAAACTTACATGAACAATTCGAAAAGCAACCTACTATTATTCTGTTGATTCGTGCACGGATACCAGGATAATAGGCTTCAAATAAGTTGACCCTTGTAAAGGTACCGTAAATGGAAGAAAGAGAAAATTCTCTAATTTTTATTAATTATCAAAAACTGAAAATCCCTGCTAGGGTACAAGGCCTTTACATAGATTAACCAAAAAAAAACCCTATAACACTAGGAAAACTTTAAAATTATAAAAAAAAAAAAAAAAAAAAAAATGTTAAAAATTGAGATTTTTTTTTTTTTTTTGAAAATCGTACCAAAATAAGACTCCATGCCACAAACAGCGTATCAAAATAAAATCCCTAGAAGAAATTATTCCTAAATCAAATATTACCAAAAACGGCAAAAACGCGATTTTGGAGGCTGAAATGATGGCATTCGGCTAAAATCCAACAACCTCACTTCTCTGCATGTGACTCTATTTTTCTGGCCCATTTACACACAAATTTGGGTCAAATTTTGCCAAAATCCGACACCCGAAAACTATCCATTAATTCACTTTGCCTTTGTGACGAGCCCTTCGCTCCAGGAACTCTAATTCTTTGCTTGCTGCATCACACTCTCACATTAAAATCAACAAAAAAATGGTTCCCAATTTTTGATGCTACCATACCCATGTGGGTATAGTTGCCGAACCCTAAAAATATGGGTCTTTCAATTGGGCTATCCGATGATTTTCAGCCCTTTTTCTCATTCAACAATTTATTTTCTCACTGTTTCTTTTAATTACATGTGGTATTTAAGTTGATTTACATCTGTATGTTTACTTTCATAATCTGAAGAAATCAATTCGAAATCAAACAATATATGTACGACTCGAATATCTACTTCTCATTACGAGAGATAACTACTCCCACAAACCGGAAAGAAAACTCTCTACAAATGCTTGTAAAATGTGTATAGTGGGATTTGAATCCATCACCACTAATGTGGAAGGGAGGTGCACTACCATCTATTATAAGTGGTTATGTCCTAATTACTAATGAGCTATAAAGCTATTTCTCATAGTCCCTCGACAAAGTTAAAGAAAATTTTTAGAATACTTTTATTACATGCTCCACTAAAATTATAGACAAAGTTATAAAAGTTTACTTGGGAAATTAATTCACATAATTTAATTCTACTAACCACTTAAATTCATCTTTACTCCCACATGGCCAAATCCGTATAAGAATTGATTTCTCTGGTTTGCGGGATCTGTGGTTTTGTCTTTTCATTGGGTATAGGGGTAGGGAGGAGAACACGATTGGAATGCACAACTTCGATTATTAATATTTTATATCCATAATCATTGAATTTAGATATACATGCATGATGTATCTTTGGAATTTGATTTTGATGCGTAAAATAAAGATAGAGTGTAGCACATTTTTATAAGGTCATCTCTAATCGTTCTCCAAAATTTTCTCTATTTTTGAGATTAAAAATGGAATATTCATCTCCTTAAATTTATTACTTCAATCATTCTCTATTTTATAATCTCTAAATAATAAAATATTATTATTTTACTATATAAATAATATTTTAAACTTTCTTTAATAAAATTGTTTTCTATTTTAGATAACAATTTACTACTTTTATTACACCTAAAATTTTCTGATATAATATTATAATTGGTCACATCAACTATTTTTAATATAATTTTTTTTAACATTCATATTTTTCCCTAATTTTCCACACCTAATTTTTAGATTGTATAATTTGGGGTTTTGTGGCGGTGGGGGGAGACTCAAACCCACAATATCTTGGTATATGTGTGATGGACATACCACTAGACCAACTTCATTTTGTTAAAATAAAAAATAAAAAATTATGATATGAAAACATTTGTTTTGAATTAAAATACTTATTAGTTTCCTCAAAAAAAAAAAAAAAAAAAAACTTATTAGTTCATTGATTAATAAAATGTGTAATAAATGAAAATTTTAAAAATTATTAAAATATAGTCAATATTATACTTGGTTGAAAGATCTCAACAAAATATTTCTAATGGTATAATTTTTATAATAATCATATTTATAAATAAAAAGTTAAAATTAATTAATTGAGTTTAGTTAAAAATGTAAAAAGGATATGGGAGGAATTAAGGGTAAAATGGGATTATAAAAAAAAAAAATAGTAAAATATAGATTGGTTGTTTGGTCTCTAAATATAGAGATCAAAATGTGATCCAATAGCGATATTTGCACCTCAAAAACTACATGTACACCTTAAATTAGTATGTTTTAAGAAGAGAGTTTCTCTTTACAATCTACAAATTATCTATTTACACTCCAATTTAATTTTTTTTAATGACAATTTTAACCCTAATTAAAATTACTAAACAAGACAAAAAAAAAATTCTATAGACATTCCAAACTAATTAAATTATTAAAAAAAAAAAAAGTTCTCTCTCCTAAATCATTAGATTAAGTATTACGTATTAAACTCTCTCTCATAAATCTGTTATTACCGTATTAAACATACTCTTTCTATTTTTCCAAAAAAAAAAAAAAAAAAAAAAAATCTTATCTCCATACTTTCTCGATCGAATTTGGATCCTGATCTGATCTTTTTTCCTGACCTCATCTAATCTCATGACACATAAGTATTGTAATGAATGTGCGATTAAGATGTGATTGGTTTTCACAATCACTTTATCAACAACCAATCACATGATTTAAAAAGGCTAGGGAAAATATCAAATCAGTAGAGAATTCAAATCTTTCTCAATCAATCTCTAATTAATAGTTAAAGAAAAAAAAAACTTATGAATATTTTGGTTTTTTTACTAACAGTAATAAATAAATATATATATATATATATATATACGGTCCCGTTTACATCAGTGCGTACTGATGTAACTACATCAGTACCAATGTATGTGGACCACTGATTATAAAAAAACTTTAACAAGTGCATACATTTTGAGTCAAAGTATGTAAATCTAATGGTTCACATCCAACGCAACTAGATTCAATTAAACTAAGAATTTCTAAAAATAATATAAGAATTAAAGTTCTTCAAGCAATCACATACCTACAAAAGTAACAAAAAACATTTTCATATTTTGATTTTTTTTTTTTTTTTAATATATACGTATATACGGTTCCAAAAAATCAAGCTTATTCGTAAGTGTTTTTTTTTTTTTTTTTTCTTAACTGTTAGTTTTGCTTGAGAAAGAATGGAGATAGAAAATTAGAGATATGTATTGGAGGAGAGAGAGTTTAATATGGTAATTAATTTTTTTTTGAGAGAGTATTTAATATGTAATATTTAATCTAATGATTTAGGAGAGATAATTTCTTTTTTTAATAATTTAATTCAAAAAAGATTACCCCTTGGATGAATCCAAAGGCTACGATGGTTAGTCCTAACTTTTATTAAAACAAAATGGAGTGTCTTTAGAAATTTATTTTTTAAAATGGAGTGTCTTTAGAATAGGAGTGCCAAAAAATAAAAAAGATAATCTTGGAACAAAATGAAGTGTCTTTATAATTTTCTTAAATTTTAATTTTGAGAATGGAATGTCTTTAGAAAAGAAGTGTAACAAGAAAAAATTGAATTGTCAAAAGAAGCTCTCTTTTGAAAATCCAATAATACCCTTGAGTAAAATTACCAAAAAGACTAAATAGTTTATAAGTACCTCACAGACAATTATTAATCAGTTTCCTATTTTAATTTTGTGTGCAAAAAAAAGTTTCCTATTAATGATTAGATATTAACATATATCATTAATAACTCTTTCCATTTCCTTAAACCCTATATTATCTTTTAAATATTAATTTCAAATATATTTTCACTTTCTTTTTAAGAAAATATAAATTGATTGCTAAGTATGGAGAATGAATCAAAATCATCCAAAATTGGTTGTGAAAGTTTTGAATTAATTATTATTAGTTTCAAAATCAAAATCTCTTTAGACATTTTTTGTTGTTATCCATATAAGTTATTCTTCAATTTCATTAAAAACTTTTCTACTTCCAAATCAATTGAGACATGGTACAAACCTTGCATTCTTACCACTTTCACAAACAAAAAATGGATCTCCAACCAAATCAAACTAGCAAAACTCAAATTGTAGGGATTTTGTGGACATAAAACAATCAATAAGAAATGAAGAGAGTTGTTTGACATGACTAGGGATGGGCATTTCCCCATGGGCCTCTACCTCATGGGGCCCCATCCCCATTTGGTGGCAAATTTTGCCCCTAATGGGTTTGGGGTGGGGGGAAAGTTTTGCTCCCAAATCCTAAATGGCGTTGGGGGTGGGGGAACCTCCCCCCACCCTCCATTCCCCTATTTTCTAAATGGGGTAGGGGTGGGTGGGGCTACATTTCCCCATTTCCCCTCAAACAATTTTAAATTTTATTTTCTTAAAAAAAATATATTCTAACTCGCGGTCACTCACTAATCCATGATCACCCGCTAACCCAGATATCACCACTTAATCACTAACCCATATATATTACTATAAGTATTTGTATTAAATTTGAATTAAATTAAACAAATTAAATATTTTAGATTGGATATTTTGATTAGATATTGAAGCATGATGAATCGAAAGATTGGGATGACCGAATTCAAATTTCCAAATTCTAAATTCCGAATTTCAGATTGAAAAATATTAGGATTAGAACTTAGAGAAATGAGAGAAATGGGGGACGGGGGTGGGGGCAGGGGAACCTCCCTCCAAAGTCCAAACACCTCTATCCCCACTTCCCTCAAATGGGGTTTGGGGGTGGGGTGGGGTGGGGTGGGGGAAAGTTTTAGGAATGGGGTTGGGCATGGGGGGGACCCTCTCCACGTCCATCCCTAGACATAACGTGAGAGAAAAAAAGAATATGATTTTATGGAATAAAAACATAAAAGAGAAAAAGCAAAGGAAGATAAAGAACATTGATAGAATTAAAGATAATAATAACATTTTAAATAATAATAAAATTGATTAAACAACATAATATAAGTGTAAGCGGTGTATACTTACAAAAACATAATACAGTATAATTTAGAAAAGAATATTTTTGGTATTAAGTGGGGTTTATTTACAAATTATAAATTTTTTTTAAAAAATTGATGGGTGTGATTACGAAAGAGGTGTACATACAGTTTTTAAGGGATGCTATTATCGCCACTCAATGTGATCTCCATTTTAATACTCCTCGGTCTCCATGATTTGGAGCCGGGTTGGAGTGACAAAATGGAGACCCATCAAAGATGGTCTAATGGATGAACTTAGATCCTCTACTGACTTGATCTTTGTCCTGACCTGTATAGATTTGCTGACATGTGTTATCAATAGCTGTAATTTATTTGTTTTATTTATTTCACTTTTATTACTTTTAAATGCATGGTCTTATTCTCAAACGCTTTAGATCAGGAAAAAGATTAATACAACAGAGGATCCTGATCCCTAATGGATTGTCTATTGGAATCTCAAATTTCAATAATAAATTAGCAAAAAGCAAAACATATGGAGCTACAATATTGAGATTTGAGAGTTGATATACTCATATACGGAGCAGTAGTACGGCCTCGTTTGGTGGCCTGCATTGTATTATATTGTATTGTATTGTATTGTATTAAGGCTTTAAAATGTATTAAAACAATACAATACCATGTTTGGTTGCACATTTGGTTCCTTTGTATTGTATTAATTTAATACATCCTAATACACCATTCATTGTATTATCTAATACAGAATATTAGATGGTATTATGATGTATTAGAACCCAACCTCATCTTCATCTTCCCAAACCAGAAACATCCATTCACAGCCCAACCTTTACATATGCCGATCTTTCCAATATCTCTCTATTTTCTTCAATGCCGATGAGAAGCTGATCTCTCTTCTTTCCCTGCTTCTCTCTCTCTCTCTCTCTCTCTCTCTCTCTCTCTCTCTCTCTCTCTCTATTCTTTTCCCACTTCTATGTCTCTTCTTTCTCTCCCGATTCGAGCCAATATGGTTGGTCACCGGCGAGAATACGAGCGTCGTTTTTGGTGGGGGTTGGCCGCCGGCAAGAATATGAACGTCGTTTTCGATCTCCTCTGCTGAGAAAAGATTGAAGCACATGGTTGTCGTTTTTGGTGGGGGTGGTAGCTGGTGGTCGGATTTGGGGGTTATGGATTTGGTCGGATTCTGGGAAATACCCAAGTTGTTCTTCTTTTCTTGCTCGTCGGCATCATCTGGGATTGGGGTTATGGTGGTTGATTTGGTGGTGTTATTGTTGTGGTTAGGGTTGTGGTCAGAATTCTGCGGTTGTGGTGGTTGATTTGTTCTTCTTTTCTTGCTCTGTTGAGAAAAGACTCATTTTGTATAATTCAATTTTTTTTGGTAAAGAAAATTGTTGCAGATCGGTGATGTTGAGTATGTTGATGGTGGTGATGGGTTTGATTTTGTTGATAGTGGTGTTATTGATGATTATGTTATGGGTTTGATTCTGTTGATGATGGTGATGAAGTTCTTGAATTTCTGGGTTGCGTTCATTTTAACAATGGTGATGAGTTGATGAATTTTTTTTGTTGAATTTCTGGGTTGAGTTTTTGTAGTGAATTTCTGGGTTGATGATGGTGATGAAGTTGTTGAATTTATGGGTTGAATTTCATCGTATAACTTAATACGGTCTAATACGAAAAATCACCAAACACAGGATTGTATTATAATAATACAGTCCAATGCAATACTATACAATCCAACCTAATCCAATCCAATCCAATCCAATCCAATACAGTGTGGCGCACCAAACGAGCCCTAATACTACTAAAAAAATGATTAATATTTTATGTGAAAGATAAGCAAAATGCAAAAATAACGTCAACCGCCAATACCAATATCAATAGTACTTATTATTATTATTATTATTATTATTATTATTAGAGAGAAAACTAAAAGTAGCCAGTGGAAACATTAAACTTTCGTTAGTAACCACTTTTGAAACTTTAATTGTTAATAACCACTTTTTAAAAAAAAATTCAATGTATGTCCATAAATTACCAGAGTACCCCTGAAAATAGTTTTTTTTTTAAACCTCGAAGCAAACTTGAAATCACGACTAAATTAAAATATCCAAACTTGAAATCATGACTGAATTGAAATGTCTAAACTTGAAATCATGACTAAATTGAAATATCCAAACTTAAAATTTGGACTAAATTGAAAATTTCCCCTTCTTCTTCTTCCTCAAATTAGGTTTAGGTTTTTTTGTTTTTCTTTTTATTTTGCAGACCACATCGCCATCCCGTCGTCATCACATCACGGCGCCAAGCAGCGATGCACGACGGCACGACGGCACGACAGCGCGAAGAGAGAAAGAGAGGTTCGGGGAGAGAGAGAGAGAGGACGCTGGCGATAATTTGCAGACATCGGCGTTGATTTACAGGCGTCGGTTTGGATGGGGAGAGAGAGAGCAGAGGAGAGAGAAAGAAAAGAGATGAAGAAGAGAGAGAGTGTGTTTGGGATGGTTTTTATATGGGGGTATTCAAGTAATTTTACAAAAACATGGTTATTAACAATTAAAATTTCGTTTGTGGTTACAAACAAAATTCCCATGTTTAGAGTGGTCATTTTTGGCAATTTCCACTTATTTATTATTTTATAATTTGTTTTTTTTTTTTTTAAATAAAATAAAAAACCTATCACTAAAATCACACACAAAATAAATAAAATAATGGGATATTATCATTTTTCACCTTGACGTTTGCCCTATTAAAAAAGGTGAGGACGGAGTTTACTCATATTGGTCGGTCTCTCCCCTCAAATGGAAATAATGTATTATATGCTAATATGCCCCTTATGTTACCTTTTCTATCCATTTTTTAGTTGACCGTTAATCCTCATGGTCAACCGTTTTATCTTTCAGTTTACTTCATATAATTACCATTTAACCCTCAAGATATTCATTAAATAAACATTATATTTAAAAAAAAAACAGAAAACAAAAAAATAAAAATAAAAAACACAATTAAAAAAAAAAAGATGGATCTCCATCGTCCATCTTTGAGATGGACGGTGGAGATATCTCTTTTTTATTTTTTTATTTAAATTTAATAATAATAATAATAATAATAATAATAATAAATCTTTACTTCAATATATTTATATATTTATAGAAATGTTCAAGTCTGTGTGAACTGATATAACTTCACCAGTGCGTTGGATGTAGACCATTAGATTTACATACTTTGACTCAAAGTGTATGAACCTGTCAAAGCTTTTCCATAATAAGGCTATGTTTGTGATTGCTTTGCTTAAGAAAAAATCTACTTATAGCTTCACTTAGGAAATAATCAATTTAAGAAAAAGTTGGTAAGTGTTTGGTAAACTAAATTTTAAAATTGCTTAACTTTTGAAATGATGGAAAATGTATTGAACAAAATTACTAAAATAGACATCATTAATAATATAAATATAAAGCATATAAAAAGAAATAAATAACAAATTTAAACAAAAAAAAAAAAATTATGTCTGAGTCAACTCAATCACTTCTCACTGAGTCAACTCGGTTCATTTTTAAAACACAACAAAAGAACCTGACTGAGTCAACTCAGACTCCTCATCCGAGTCAACTCAGTCCCCTTCCTTCACCAACACACTCTTCAACCTCTGCAAACTCCGGCGTGGCGGCGTCGACTCTCCAATTCCTCCTCCGTCTCCAGATCCACCGAGATCATCGTCAGCCTCCTTCACGTACCACCGAGATCACCGGCAATGAACAATTATTTGAAATCATTGAGATTCCGAACGAACAATCGTCGATTCCATCGCCGATTCGTTGCATCATGGAGGAGGCCTCCGACCTTTTCCAGATTCCATTGAAGTCGTCGAAGCAAAACTGGCCTTTGCGATGGATTCGCAACGGATTCACGACGGAATCACAATTGGATTCGCGTCGGAGTCCTCCTCCATCTGTTCTCTCACCTCCTCCATTCTTGCCTCTTCCACTGCCGAAGGTGCTGGTTTCTTCCGGTAACTTCATCGCTGGAGAATGTCGGTCCGCCACCAGCATCGACTTCCGGCGGTGGCCACCACGGCAGTGGCCACCATTCCCGTTCATAGTTTTTAAATTTTTTTTTTTTTGAAAAGAAATTTTAAGTTTTTTTCTTTTTATTTTTTATTATATTATTATTAAATATAAGGGTAATATTGTCTTTTATTAAAATAATGAGGGTATTCTGGACATTGCATAAACAATAAGCTAGCTTTTGCTTCAAAAAGCAACCCCTTACCAACTTCTCAAAAGCTCCTTATTGAAGAAGCAAATTGTAAAATAAATGTTTTTGGAAAGTTTACCAAACACCAATTTGCTCAAAACTTGAGAAATAAGTGATTATTTCTCAAGCAAAAGCAATGCCAAACATAGCCTAAGTGGTCCACATGCATTGGTACTGATGTAGTTACATCAGTGCGCACTGACCAGAATGGGACCATATATATTTACTACCTCACAAATTTCATTTTGCTTTAAAAAAAAAAAAAAAAAAAATCTTCCCCCAACAATCATCATCTTCTCCACCAGACCGTCACCATCTCTAATAACCTAATCCTTTACAACCCAAACACCAAACCCTAGACACCACCACACCTCAAAGACCAAACCTTAGTCGCCGTTGCCACCACCACTTAAAGACCAAACCCTAGCTATCGCCTCTACAAGCGCCAATCCTTTTCCAATCCAGGAAATCGACGATCAATCTCCTTCCGGCCGGTGCATCTTCCTTCTTTCCCTATTTTCCCCATTCCTTCTCTTTCGCCGATCCCTTTCCGACCAAGGAAATCGACAATCGATCTCCTTCCAACCAGCGCATCTTCCTTCTCTCCCTCTTTTCCCCATTCTTTCTCTTTTTTTCCATCTCACACTCTCTGTCTCTTCACATCGGGTCGAACCTAATTCTAGATCGAACCCAGTTCGCCGCTCGATCTGCTCTTGCCGCCGCATCTTCATTCTCTCCCTTTTTTCCCTCATATTTTTCTTTCTTTTCAACTCACTTTCACCGGAACTGGGTTCGAACCCAGTTTTCTTGATAATGATGATGGTTGTTTGGTGTGCCGGTGGTGACAATAATGGTGTTATTTTTTCTTTATTTTCTTTATTTTTTATTTTTATTTTTTGCTATGAATTTATGTGGTGGTGATGATGGAATGGTTGGATGGTTGGATCAATTTGTTGTTGGTGATAAACTGGTGCGGTAGTGTTCAGGGTGGTTTTTTGGATTTCAGGTGGTGGTGGTGTTCTGTGTTCAGATGGTGGTAGTGGTGTTCTGGGTTCAGGTGGTGGTGGTGGAGATCATTTATTTATTTATTTTTTGCTATGTAATTAACTTTTAATCCCCACCATCCATTTCAAAGATTGGATGGTGGAGATCCATTTAAGAAGATCTTGGGGAGAGAGAGAGTTGTTTGAGATAGAGAGGGTGTGTTTGTAATTTTTTAAATTTTTAAATTTTTAAATTTTAAGCTTTTACAATATTACCCCTTCAATTTTAACGGCCGACTCAAAAATGGAAGGAAAAGGTAACATAAGGGGCATATAATGCATTCATTCCATTTGAGGGGGGAGACCGGTCAATATGAGCAAACTCTGTCCTTATCTTTCTAATAGGACAAACGTCAGGGGGGAACATGATAATATCCCTAAAATAATAAGTACAACAAACAAACATGACTAGGGATGACAAAAATTCCCAATCCGCCCCAAATTGATCGGGCTCCGATCCATTTAGGGCGGGTTTGGAGCACTTAAAATGGGGCTTAGGTCTAGTATGGGTCAACCCTTTATGCCTCGACCCGTCCCGTTTGGTCCAGTATTTATATAATTATTTTTTAAAATATAAAAATATAAAGTGAAAAACAAATCTCTAATCTCTTTGTCTCTTTACCTAATTGCATTTTATGCTTGAATTTAAAGTTTATTAAACTTAGATGTTGTGTTCTATTAAATTTAAGTTTATGTATGAATTTTAAGTGTATGTTAAAATGTTTTTCTATAGTGTATATTTGTATTTAAGTGTATATTTAAATTGCCTCCTAGCTGGTAGATGGATGAGTTTGAGGTTTAGGTAAATGACTCTCAAGTCAGTGGTTAGAAATGACTCTTAAGTCAGTGATTAGAATCCTACCAATAACAAAAGTTTAAAAAAAAAAATACATGGTCTAAATAGATAGATAGATAGATAGATACCGTAAAAAAAAGTGTATATTTAATTTTCCAATAATTAAAAAATTTGTACATTTTTTAATTTAATTGAATGTTAAATTTTAAATCAATATCCTAAAATTCAATTGTATGGTAAAATAATTTGAATAATTAATGGTTTGAGAATTTATTTATTCTTTTAAGAAAAAAACGAAACGGTTCATTTCGGGTCAGATATGGAACACCCCTTATCATTACGGATCAGATTTGAGGCGAAAAATGAAAATCCAATCGATACAAAATCGGATTTCATGTATAAGGCACCTTTGATGCAGTCCAATCCGATCCGCTATTATCCATAGGCATGACAAATGCGCATAAAAGAAAGATCATGGCTTTAGGGTTCCTACCAGAGTACCAGCACCACAATTTTGACTCTTTTTGAACTCTTCCGATAATAGTGTTTTTTTTTTTTTCAAAAATAAAATAAAATAATTGTATTTTTGTTCTCTGTTAGGAGTCTTAGGACCCTTCATTTTTTTTATTTTTTTTTTCCAAGTACTTCCCTGGCCCTTTGAAGTTTGGACAAGAGTACAAGAGCACAAGACAAATAATTTCAGGAATTTGAATTTTGGACCCTCTTTTTCTATTTTTTTATAAACAAAAATTAGGCGCATAAATAAAGCTATACAATTCAAAAAATCAAGTGCATAAATAAAGATAACCATAAATGATCCATATAGAAATTTTTCAAGTCAGTGCGTACTGATATAACTTCTTGAGAATATTGAATGTGATCCACTAGTTTGGCATGCTTTGACTCAAGTGTGTATGCACTGTTAAAGCTTTTCCATAATGAGTGGTTCACATTCAATATCCTCATAAAGTTATATCAGTGTACACTGATCAGATCGGGATTGATGATCCATGATATCCATAAATAAATAACGAAGCTTCGAATTTTCTGTCCAAAAAAAAAATTGATCCTTGATATCCTCCCATGCATCAAGGCGGAGACCAATGGTCTCCTTCGTGCGTCGGAGGAGACTGATTCTCCTCCCCTGCCTGCGAAGAGAGATTCTCCATCGACGTGGAGGAACCTCCATTGCTAGTGGAAGTTTTTGTTTTCCTTTTTTATTTGTTCGGATATTTTTTATTTTTGACAACTTTGTAATATTTTAACTTCAAATTCATATTAAAACTCTCTCTCTGTTTCTCATTTTTTTTTTCCCATATCCGTAATCGTTTTAACAAAAGTCAACTAATGACAATGGTAGCTCGATCGTGTAATAAAAGCAAAAAGCAAGCTTCCTGTTGGACTTGGTGGTACGATGACATGAATTCATATGAAATAAAAGCAAAAGTTACATATACATGCAAGTTTCCTAAACCTGAAGGTATGTTAGCGCAATTGACAATTCATTCATTTATCATGTTGTATAATTAATTTAGGACAAATTATACTTATTTGTTATGAGTTTAGGTATAATATTTGATAGAAATATTCAGATGTTTTTATGTATTAATAATATGGGTAGTGTTAATATGTGCACATGATAACAACCCTATCATTTCCATTAAATGAAATAAAAACATAGATCAATTAGTGCATTTATTGTCTTGTTACGGTAACTGCGGTGTTTTTATTTTCTTTAGGCCATGTTTGTTTGACCGTATTGTATTGTATTAGGCAATTAAAATGTACTAAAATAATACAATATAGTGTTTGGTGTAAAAACTGTATTGTATTATTTTAGTACATTTTAATTGTCTAATACAGCAAACACCGTATTAACTAATACATTATATTTGGTGGTATTAGGTTGTATTGTATTATAAAAAACACTTTTTTTTTTCAATGAATATGGAATATTGATAAAATATGTGTTATGTTATTAATATATTTTTTTTTTATAATTTCAAAATACATATGAAAATTTTATTTAAATTTTGAACGAATTACACCCACCTCCCCTGAGGTTTGCTAAATTATAGATGAAAACGACTTTATCATTAACTAACACTCACCTACCCTGCCATTAGTCAACGTCTGTTACATTTAGCCGTTGACCATATCAAGAAGGGTAAAAGTCCAAAATACCCATGACATGACATCAGACATCCCATTTACTATTATAACCTAGGAAAAAGACAAAAAAAAAATAGAGATTAATTGAAAAAAAAAACTATTTAAAAAATAAGATTAATTGAAAAAATAATGTTTTTATAAAAAATTTATAAAGATTTAGATTTTAAAAATAAATTAAAAAATTTAAAAAAAAAAGAATTTAAAAAAAATGCTGGTCTAGCTATTTTTTAAAACATATATTTAAAAAATTTAAAAAATATTTACGAAGGTAAAATAAATATATTTTTTTAAAGAAATATAATTAAAAAATATAATTTTTTTTTCAATAAATAAAATTTTAAAAAAGATTGGTTTCCACCGTCCATCACCATGGAGATCAAATTATAAAAAATAAAAAATAAAACTAAACGAAATTAAAAAAATAAAAAATTTAAAATCCACAAATTAATAATCCCAAAAAAATCTACCAATTCATATCAACTTCATCCATGACCTAAAACGTGAAAAAAAAAAAACATAGATCTGGGCATTTGGCTTTCAGTGTTCTTCAAACACCAAATCTGGTGTGTGGAGAGGCTCTACTGAGAACATCCCCACTGATGAATCTCTCACTCCCTCTCATCTTCGATCTCTCATCGGCGTCTCTCTATCTCTCATCAGCATCTCTCCCTCCCCTCTATCTTCACGGTTGTTTTCGTTTGGTGGTGGCGGCGGAGACGTGGCGACCTAATGGGTAGGTTTCGTTTGGGGTGTTTGGGTTTTAGATCCATGGAGAAACCGCTCAAAACCCAAACATTTTTGAGAAATTGCAACTCAAAGATTGATCGATTTTCAGTTTTTTCATGTGGTTCATTTTTTTTTTCAATATGTTCATCTTCTGTTCTTGATTGTTGTTGAATTCCTTTTTATTTATTTATTTATGTTAGGTTGTTAAATTGAAAGAAAATGTGATTTCCTGTCATTGACAACTATTGTATTTGTGTTTGCGTGTGGGTGGATTTCGGTTTGATTTGGTTTGGTGGTGGTGGTGGTGGTGGTGGTGGTGACTGAGGAAGAAGATGAGGGACACTAGACAGTGAGTGATGAAGAAGATGATGGATTTTTTTTTGGTTTTTGGATGTGAGGCAAAACGGTGGTGATGAGCAACAGTGGATCAAGTTGTTTTGAAAAAAAAATTAATTTGGTTGTTTTGATATCTAGGTAGTGGATCAAGTTGTTTTGATTGTGTTTAAGTTTTTTTATTGTGTTTAGTTTTGGAGTTATGAGAAATCTGGGTTTGGGTTGAAGAAATCGAGAAATCTGGGTTTGGAAGAAAAATTGAAGATAAGATCATTTTTTTTTTTTTTTTTTTTAATTTCATTTTGTTTTTTAAATTTTTTTTTTTAATTTGATCTCCACCGTCCATCATGGTGATGGATGGTAGAAACCAATCTTTTTTAAATTTATTTTTATTGAAAATAAATTAAAGTTTTTCTATTTTTAAATTTTGGTGTATCAGTATTTTTTCTTTTTTAATCTGACGTGTACAGTATATAAGTTATTAAAGGACGAAATTACCCTTCCTCACAAGGTCAACTGTTAGATTAGATGGAAGTTGACTGACGGCGGGGGAGATGAGTGTTAATTAATGATAAAGTCGTTTTCATCTGTAATTTAGCAAATCTCAAGGGAGGTGGGTGTAATTCGTTCTTAAATTTTTTGTTTCAATTAAAATAAATATTTATTGATTTTTTATATAAAAATATTTATTGATTTATTCATGATAAGGATATTTAAAATTAATTATTAAGTATTTTTATTAAAATATTATATTTTTATAATATAATAAAATACAATAAAGTCATATAGGAATAATCTAATACTAATGCAGTGCATCACCAAACACATGTATGTATTAATGATAATACAGTCCAATACAATACAATCAAATACATTAAAATACAATCCAATATGGTGTGCCAAACGAGCCCTTAATGGAAATAAGGAAATAAAGTGATTGTTAGGGCACAGGTTAACATTACTTTAATCGGGTAGATATTACACAATCGACGATATGAGGTCCGGTTGTAAACCCCTCACACCTATACTACGAGGTTGTTGGTTCAAGTCCTCCTCCTCTCCAAAAAACTCAAATTAATATAATACTTCAAAAATATATATATTATACAACCCCAAAAAATAAAAATAAAATTGAAATGATGAGACAAATGACTTGTCTTTACAATATAGATTTAAAAAAAATGATACAGTGAATAATATGGTAATAAATATTTTCACATCAACATAAATCACTTATCATATCATTTGAGTTGATTTTTAAACAAATTTTTTAATTTGTGTAGCGACTTATGCATAGATGGTCCACAGTAAAAAACAATTACATCTTAATTACAAGCTTACAACCATATAACTCAGAATAGATTTCAATAATAATAAACTTTGAATGAATTTCATTTGGCAGCTGATCCGACCATACAAATTGTATTCAAGGCATAGAAACACATCTATATGGTGTCTGTCATGATGATTCAACAAAATAAGAGACTGGCAAGGAGATCATTTCCAAAATCAAACTGGTAACAAACTGTTACGAGACTTTTATCTCCAAGTAGAATATCATTAAATAGATCAAAAGCAAACAAATAAATAATCAAGATGGCATGGAATTGTCGAAAGTTGTACCAACATGCTGGATTACAAACCCGAAAATCTTTCGCTTTAACCTCTCAATCTTTGCAGTCAGCTGCTCATCCCCACTTGAGACTTCACGGTCCAACCAATCATTTACTCGCTTCAACTGTGATAGAACTGCTGCAGTGGAGCCACAATCTAGAGGCAGAGTTATACTTGCTTGAGCATTATTATTACTACACTCTCCAAATACCCTGAAACCAGCATCCAGTAACTCCTCAACAAACTTAACGAACCACATTTGCATCTCGGCCTGCAATTTCATGGCAAGCTTCACCGTCTCTTTCATTCCATGACCCTTTGTCCATACCTCAGTAGCAGAACTAGGTGCTGCTGGTATTGAACTAGCCTTTGACTGGTTTTTGTTTGGCGCATTAAGAGATTGTCGTCTGGGCACATTTTTCAGAAGGGTTGATGGAGGTTGGTCATTAGGGCTGGTTAGAAGAGAGACAATCTCAAGATCAGTAGCCAATGCTGCTTCTATCCATAGAGAAATGGATTTTGACTGCTCTGTGGTGGTCTTACTGTGAGATGTGTCGGAACTATGACTAGTGGCAACTGATTCAACAATGCCAGTATATTTCAACACATCATTGTAGATCGAGAAAAATCTATTGATGGTTGGCAGTGGATTCTCTGTCTTGGATGCAAAAGAGAGTTCTGAAAACATGCTGAAATAAGTAAAAAAAAAAAAAGGGCAAAGTTAATATACTCATTTTCTCGTGTATAAAGTTTGTGAGACGCAAGAAAATATAATCTGATGAAGAACTTAATTATGTCAAGGCAATAGTGATGACAGTGTCACCCATAAAACAATTTGCAATCACAAAATACTGAACTAATTGTGTTAACAATTCTATCAATATATCTCATGCTATGTTGTATAGGTTAAACATTATAGGAAAATTTTGAAAACTCAAATATTCTGTGTCTGCAATCTGCATCTGCGTAAAGAGAGGAACCTCACCTTAAACTCCTCACAATAGACTCGGTAGCAATGGCCTCCTCTAATGCTTCTGCTGCAGCTGTAGAAGCAAGATCTCTTCTTTGCATAGCCTCCTGCATTTGATCAACGTAAAAATCCAACTTCCAGGGGCTAATTCAGAAGTTACTTGGTTCATAATTAACTATTGTTCTGATCCACAAACCACAAAATCAATTTGCTAGCAAGCAAAGATTGTAAATTACTGCATATAAATCTGTTGAGGATCATTTATAATTCATAATCTGGTTGTTAATCTCAAATTGTTTAGCACGGGTGACATGGAAGTTTGTTCAGCTTTGTATTGCCATGTCAGCTTATGATTTATTACCTGTCTTCTAGTCAGATAAGACCCAATGGTCATAATTAGTTTGTTAGAGATTGATGGTCCTGATTCAATCATGTAGTTATATATAAACTGGATTGATCGTACATTGATGTAGTATAAACTGGTCAGATATATTTCTGTAAAATGTCGTACAAACATCAATGTACGATCAATCCGGTTTATATAGAACACATGATTGAATCATTGCCATCAATCTCTTACAAACTCTCTATGACCATCGGTTAAAGCATAGGCTGACATGACAATACAAAGCTGAACAAACTTCCATGTCCGGTGCTAAACAATCTGAGATATGATTTCGACCGGGTACAATCATAACAGATTCAATTTGCTTGCGAGCCTATGTTTAAACTCATTAAGTTAATTTTATTATATTCCTAATTTATCTCCATACCTTCCCAAGTCTTGCAAGGTCAGTGGAGACTGCATCTAGTGGTACAGTGCCATCAGTCCATTTCTTTTCATGAACAGTGACTCCGAGAGCACCAAAGCTTGACTTCTCTGAGGCAGAACTGCTTTCAGGTGAACTGGGTTTTGTTTCCTTATTGGTTGAAGAATCATCGCGAACAAACTTTCGAATATTCGCATCACTTAAACGTCTTTCAAGAGCTGCCTGTAAAGTAAGTAATATTTCATATAAACACACATATAGAGATGGAAATTCTACTATCCAGACAAGCAATGGAAATTGGAAGTCATTAACTGAATTCAGAAAATAATTGTGAGACAAGTAAATGTTAAAAAGTCAAATTATAATATTTCTTTGCTTCAATTTAAAAGTACAGAGGTGGGATCTCTCTCAATTAGGCAAAATTAGTGCTCCAGATAGTTTCAGTCATTGAAATAAAACCACAAATTGTCTTGAAAAACAAGAAAAAATGAAACTGAAGAAAGATCAATGAAGAAAATCACAATTGCAAAGTCGAAAGTCCAATTTAAGAAAACAAATTTACCTGAGTCCGCAAAATGGCTTGCAGATCCGGCTTATTATTCTTTACACCAACTTTTTCTTTCTGTTCTTCCAAACCCACCGTAGTAGGCGACTCATCCCAGCTTTTTCTACTATTTTTGGTCTCTGAAAGCTTCGACATTCCCGCAACCATTGTTGCCATCTTTTTCTTCCCAGCAGAATCTGCCACAGCCGGAGACAGCTTCACTCCTCCAGACAGCCTCCTCCCAGGAGAAAGCGAAACTCTCCGCGAATTAGGCGAAGCCTGCTTTCTGGCGTTTGGAGACGGCTGTCTATATCTAGACGGCACGGAAATGGCCGGCTCCCTTGCCGACTTCCGATTCTCCTCCTTAGCCGCCACCAGGCTTGGCACAATACATTTTGACGGCACCGGAGACGCCGACCTCTTCCCTTTCCCTGCAGGAGAGGGATCTCTTTCCACGAACGCCGTATTCTTCTTACCAACCGATACTGACCGCTTTGCTGTTGCCGGTGACGAAAACCTCTGAGGTGGCTTATCTAGAACCGCCTTGTTTTCATCCGAACTAGGGATTGCAACATTATCTCTCGGAGCAAGAGCTTGCCTTGTTTTGATTTTCTCAGTTTTAGTATCGACTTTCGATTCCTTGTTTTCTTTCCGTTGCGGTTCTTCACATTTCTTGTTGGACAGGTAAACTGCAATCGGATCTACCGAGTACTCCGAATCGGAAACTGGTTGAATAACAAACTCCTTTTTTGATGCCGAAATACGTGCAATTAACGGTTCAGGGGTGCCGAGGAATGCGTGGCGGCCTGCGATTGGACGGATTCCGGTGACACGAGGAACGGGGGAATCGAACTCGAAGCGTTCAACATAAACAAACTGGCCGAGCTGGAGGCGGTTACTGAGGATTAGATCAGTGTCGCGCTCCGAGAGAGAGACGTAGGTGGAGTTGAGAGAGTCGGAGAGCTGCACGTAGAACCCGTGGTTTGGCCAGAGTTCGGAGCCAGCGAGACCGGGAACTATGCCGATGACTTGGAGGAGAGGGGAGCGGTGGTCGCCGGTGACGCGCATGGTGGAGTTCATGGATTGGAGGAGTTTTAGGAGGATTCCTTGTGTTAGTGTGGCCATTGTGTGTGTGTTTCTGAGAGAGGGAGAGGGAGAGAGAGAGAGAGAGACGAGGAACACTGGGCAGCGACAGGGTTGAGTGTGTATGGAAGAGATCTGTCGAAAATTTGGCCGTTACGAGATTTCAAATTCAAATGCCCGCTATTTTTCTTTCGTTTAAATCTAGGTGGGGTCCAAAGTCCAAATTTTATCACGTAGCGTGGCAGATAATTATTTTTCTCTGTTTTTTTCTCGAGGAACTCATTTTAGGCGGAAAACACTCCTATTTAAGGGTTACATTAATTACCTTAGCATAACTAAAGCTTCTCATTAACAAATAATAAATTATACTAATTACAAATACTGACGTGGAATCCAAATTCAATTCTTTCTTTCACTACGTTTATCAAATTCAATTCTCGCACTAGGTTTACTTTGGATCTAACTAACTTATCAGTTATCAGTGCGTTAATATTATCAAGAATTGTATAAATATAATTATATGTAATCCACCTATTTTATAATACCTATAATTGAATTATTATAATTTGTATCCATATTCCAGTTTAGGAATCTTGAAAGGCGTCTAACCTGAGTTTGGATTTTGCCGTGACCTCTTATGGGTCGCATTTCCGAAAGAAGCAGCTAGGAGAAAGGATTGATTCAACTCACAAATGTAGCATAAGGCGAGCTTAAATACATCATTACCAAATTCCAACAAAAAGTTATATTAATCCAACACTTTACATGGCCTCATAATTTGTCTTGCAAGCTGTGGCATTCAGGCGGATATATGCAGGAAAAACATGTGTTGGATAGCTCTTTTTGAATCCACAGATGAAATCACTGGGACGACTGTCATACTGGAGTCATTAGATCATTGATGATTACAAGCAAAAAGTTCAGTCCATAACCTACGTATGCAGGGATAAGCAATGGTGATCGGATAAGCAATGGTGATCTGATCCGCAATTTCGTATTACATGTAAGGGTGTTCACCCTTGGCATATAAAGTCAAGAAGAGATTTCCCCAAATTAAGAGCTGCAGTGTCACTGATAATAAGACATCAAATGCCAATGGATCCAGAAATGCAGACCATTGATGTATTTCTTGTGAAGAGGTCAAGAAAGAAAAAAAAAAAAGACAGACTTTGTTATTTTATTTTCTTTATTTTCTATTCTCTTGTATACATTTACGCCACAAAAAATAAGAAAATCATAAGGAATGCAACCAGTACAAAAAATATCTTGATCATCAGCCAGCGGTTGGATGATATACTGTTAAAGTACCTGACCAGTTGGCTCTGTGCTCCTTCCACATTTGCCAGTGTGTCTTCCATGTTTTCATCGATCCTGCCAGTAACAGCAGTGTCTTTTAGTGACTTTAAAATTTGATCTGGAATGGTATTGAACAGAAAACAATCATCTTCCCCCCTTAATTATTCCGTCACATGTTACATCAGTCTTATACCCTCTGCAATATGACCATTTTCTTTGGCCTACAGATGCAATTCACAAATCACATGATGCATTTATTGAAAGTGGCTAGTGTCAATGAATTGCTGAAGAGCTTTGCATTTACAGAAACAGAGACCACATCTCAAAACTCAAAAGACTGGACAATTGTTCCCATCTGGGAAGGAGACAAATCTGCATCTATAGGGTTTACTATGATGCCTCTTTGATAGAGGAACAATGAATTTAAGAGGAGTTCTGAACGAATTCCTGTATCAATATTAGACTGAATATATATATATATTCACTTATTCAGTAGTCACAAGCTCAAGTTTCATATGGTGATTGAATCAATAATAATGAACAAACCTGATTGCAATCTCTCCTTGCTGGGAAACCATGGTTGCTAGTTGTGTGAAGATGTTGCCTAGTTCATGAATGGTTGACTCCACGTTATGAAGGGCTTCAGCTCTACTCTGCATGTAATTGTCCTGTAGTGGAACCAACTGCTGTTGCTGTTGTTGCTGCTGCTGCAACAACGGCTGAGATTCCCCATCTACCTGCTTGCTGCAAGGAGAAATGGGATGTTATTAGCGGGAATGCCCGGACAATGTTCCTATTAATTCCCACAGAAGTTCTTAATGAAAGACAAGAAACAAAACTCACTACGGGTCTTATCACCGAGACGCAGATGTCAACAGGCAACTCTCAGATGTCTACACTCAAAGTACAACAATTGACATATAATTGAGCTTAATGAATTATTATTTTCTTTCAAAAGATAGAAGACAAAATTTCCAACTAGAAATTCACAATTTCAGAGGCTAACTCTTACAAGACAATTGCAGGACTAACAATATGATCACATTATTAAGTGACATGCTTATTCAATACAGTTGGATGAGATATGCATTTTACCTTTGAGACAATTGGGATGAAGATGCAGAACCATTAGCCCATGGAGGTGGAGGAGCTGTTGATGCACCAGCAGCTGATCTAGCAGCCAGAGGACGCTGGCGTACAAAAGGATTTGTAGATTCTTTTGAAGCAGTCGATGAAAACAACTGTCTTCTATTCTCATGAACCTTCAAGTTCTGCAAGCGCAGAAGAAAGTAAAAAACTTGGACATACTTTAAAGTGACAACTGACAATTAACAAAAACCCATTGGCCCTTTCTAACAACCGAAAAATGTTCAAGATACCTCTGTCCGGAGGGTAAGGACCTCTTTAAACTCCTTCGTAGCACTCATCAAGCGGTTCTTTAGGTTATCTACAACTGTGGTTGAATGAGTTGTGGTGTCACTTGAGATGCTTCCACTTTCATTTTGTGAGTTGCAGACGAATTGGAGGTCTACCACTGCTGTATTAAGTGCAGTAATGTCTTGCTTTATTACTGCTGTCAGCTCTTGGATCTCCATAGTTGGATCATCAAACACTGATGTCCTCTTTGCCACTGGTGAGACCATGCAGCAAACATATTAATATGTGTTGCATCAAAAAGCAGCACAGTTTCCAACTTCTATAAGTAACTACAAGTCTACAACCCAATTATGTCACCATTATGACAAAGGTTATCTGCAACATCAACCTCAAGTATTAAATGCCTCTTAGTTTGACATCTACCACGCATCAAAGTTCAAACATTGCTTAGTAAAAAGAAGGAATGCTCATCAAATGAGGTGCTGGGCTTGATTAGAAGCATTTTCAGAAATATATAGATATAAAAATGTAAGCAAACTCTACAACCCGACATCAAAAACATATAATTTTTCTTTTCATGTCAACTGTCATAGTTATAGTTGGTGCGATGATTATTTCTGTAAGAGACGATAAATCCAGAACAAGTTAATTTAATCAATGATAAGGCACAGAAAAATGATTAAACAGAGTAACCAGCTAAAATTCCAAACATATACCTTCAAACTTGGTTTGGTCATTTAAAGATAACATGCACAAGTACTAGATTCTGAGTGCGTGATTCAATTAAATTTTTTAGATCTTGTTGGATGAAACGTTCGTTGATATGAGTTTGATTTCACTTAAAATGTTGCAGATAGGTTATTAGTTCTAAGAATAATATCTGATATGATACTTCTAGATCCATCAAGACTTCTTACCCGTTTAGATTTTTGCACACAATGAAATAAATTTTGGATAAATCAACATCTCTAAACTGCCAGAATAAATGTTTTTGAATAAAGATCTAACAGATGATACATTAATTTTTATTAAAAATCAGGAAATTTGGTAATCAACATTACAGATTCAGATTACTCTTGAGTTAACAAGATTTAATTGATGTAATCCTACCTGTCAATGGAAAGTTATAGCCTCTGTATCAGCGATATCAGCAATGTGTTATCTTAAAACTAATTTTCATCAACTAAAAGTAAAAGAAAAAAGATGCAGGATGGAGAGAAGCTAGTAGCTGCAGAATAAAGCTTAGGTTAAATTAATTTCAGAGCCGACCTAAGATTGAATCACAAACATAACATGCCAACCAAAATAAAGTCCCTGCTTATAAAACAATGGTTACAACAACATTGTGTTATATGTTGCATGCCTTTCCTTAACTTAGGCAACTAGTTATGTGAATTAGGGAATGAAATCCTAAATCATATTACCGTTGAAAAAAAAAACCAATTACCAACAAAGACCTTCAAATACCTAAGATGACCTTTGAGTGTGTAAACCTACCTAAACAAAGCCTTATCCCCACTTCCCGATCACTTGGAGTCAGCCATATTTCCTACTTCACCATTCATCTAGACTGATTGAATAACATGGTCAAAACACTGAGCAATATGTCTACTCACAACTTTGAAAACATAGCCTCCAGTTAACTAGAAACTTTAAATAACATGGACATCTGGTTCAAGTGTGCAAAATCTAACTAAATAAGGCCTTGGAATTCAAAAGTACCTGGGACCAACTTACATAAATTATTTACAGTACATTCAGCTTAATTGATTCTATATGCACCATCGACAACACATGTCACATGTCCAGCTACAAGTTGCTGATCAAATCCATCTAGACCAATTCATTAGTTAAACAATCATGTGAGCACTTAGTTTATGGATTATACCGAAAGTATGTAACTTTGTTCAAACAGTCCAGGTTGTTCATTCTGAAATTTATTTGACATGCATGGTTCCTCCATTTTATACTTAATTAACAGCACCATGCTATTACTACCATAGACTTACTAGTTTACTACCACCAATTCCCCACCACAACACTGCCACACCATAAATCGCCAATGGAGCACCTTTGACTATCATTGCAGTCACCAAGACATCCCACCGCCACTAACAAATCTACTTTCCATCACCTACCTATTCCGTTATCCACTATCACTGCCATTGCACCAGCTCACCATGTGTATCGCTCCATCACTACTAGCGCATATCACTACACTACCACCACTTATGCCACAGTCACCACATCATTGTCAATGAAAAATCACCAGCTCCTACCCTTTCTAATCCTAAAACTGTATTAACAACCTGCACAACCACCACCAATTTATTTGTAAAATCAGATCACAATTGTGTCCACACATATGATATCTATCATTCCATCAAATTTTGCATCTTAAATATGCTGAAGTTTCTACTCATTTCCAGGGAAACACGACGTGAACAACACAATAACTTCAATTTAACGCAACAGTTGGTCACCACGTACAATTCGAAGATAAAAGTTAAATCACAATTACTCACATTTGGCGAGCTTAGACAGCTTCTGAGATGTCTGGTGGATCCCATACCCGATCTTGGAGGCCCTCTTGTTGAACTCCGATTGAATCGCCACCACCGAAGACTTGCGATCCTCAGGCCTCGTTACGGTGCTATTACTATTGCCACTTGATGATGCCTCATTGCTCGTCGAAGGAAACGACTTCTTCAGCTTCTCTGCTACGCTCAAAAACTCTTGCGTCCGATCTCGGTACGACGATTGTCCCGTTCTCACCGACATATCTCTCTATCGATTAATAAAATCTCAAAATGTAAAAAAATAAAATAAAATAAATTAGGAAACACAACTTTGACTGTTATATACACATTGTGGTTCTATACGCTATGTGTGCAAATAATTGGTGAAATTAAGAAAGGATTCAGCAAAATTGATCAGGATCTGAAACCCTAACCCCTGTCCCTGTTTTCGGGTGACGAAACGTTGGCGCTTGGATTCTAAGAGGTCGATATACAAAAATGGGGCAAAAAAACGTAAATTCAGGTTTATTTGAGGGCAACAATGAAAGAGCAGATGAGCCACGTAATGTTTCCACATTCCACACAGCCACACAGGCAAGGCAAGAAAGGAATTTAGAAACGCTGTCGTTTAGCTTAGTGTATGAATGTCGTTTCAATTTTCTTTTTGGACTTATAAATTCAAGTCACAAACATAAGTACAGAATTGGAAGGGAAATTTGAAAAAGATAATTTAATCTTGTCTAATTGTTTTTCATTTGTGTCATGTATGTTTTTCATTAGTTTTAATCAATATTGGGTAATTCTCTTTTATAGATGTTCAAACTTTAAACGTGATCGTATTGAATGTTATCATAGTCGCGTTGCATGTTATTATGATTACGTTATGCATATCAGATGTACCCTTCAAAAATTGTGAACACGATGTAATTACATTGACAAATAACAATATAAAGAGAAACAGAAATTCTAACAAAGTGAAGCTAATTTAGTATAGTTACAGGTAGAATCTAAATGCATTTTCTGAAGTTCATTCATTTAAATTAAAACAAGTACAAATACTAAATACTGCCCAATAAATCTCAGAAACACATCCAAGACTCCTCTATGTAGGAGCACTGGAGAAGCATCATTAACTATCATCACAGGGAACTGGCAATTATCATCAGATGGATCCTTATCTGTAATCAAGGCCAAACCAGAGAAATCACAGTTCCAAGGTTTTTGGCTATTGATTTGATAGTACATGTTGAAAGCATAGGAGGCATTTCCTTGGATGCTCAGGTTATTACATGAAGATCCATAGCCCAAAGCTGTACAATCTGATAAAGTACAAGCATAGTCTAGACTATCTGGTAACTCTTCAAAGTCATCAGCATGTGGGTTCAAAACACACCACCTCCTGAGCATATATGTCACACCTTCCACAGGAACTAGGCCCCTGTTTTCCATAAAACCCAATAAATCCAGCTCGTATTTCGGTTTCCCATCGTATTCAAAAATCCCCCAATGCCTCTCAAAGTTCCCTGGAGCAATGCTTTTAGCATTCTCATCAAGGAGACTAAACAGATAAATGTCAATCTCACCTTTCCTTGCTGGGGTTCCACTTCCACTCAAAGCATGCCTAAGCAATCCTTGATTGAATCTCTTAGCGTTTCGGATATTTGCATTTTTATCACCATCAGTAGGCCACCCAACTTCTCCTACTATAATGTGCATATCAGGGTATCCAGCCCTGTCCAATGCCCATATCAGAGTGTCGAAATTCGCATCAAACACATTGTTGTAGACCATGTTGCCATCTCTAACGGGCTTGTTTGTTCCATCGAAGAATGCAAAATCAAGAGGGAAGAAACTGTTGCCATAGAGACTAAGGAAGGGATATATGTTGACAGTAAATGGGGCATCATTTGAATGAAGAAACTGGATTACTTCTATTGTAAGGTCTCTTATGTCTGCTCGAAACTCACCGGCAGATGGAACAGGGTTGGATACAGGGGAGTTGTAAATATCAGCATTGAAGGGGACTGTGGCCTTGACCTTGGAACCCAAACCAGCCTTATTGATAGCTTGTTGGATATTTTTTAGGGCCGGTAGTGTAATGTGAAGATATGTGTCATTATATGTTTGAAGAAATGGTTCATTGCCTACAGCTACATACCTACAAATAACCAATTGCCAAACCAGCACAGATGAATCATGAATAATGCTAACACTTTGCAAATTTGAAGGAAAATAAAATTACAGATCTTAGAATTAATACAGAAACTAAACTTAGAAAATAAGAATTATAAGAAAGAACTATTGAGTGACAGATCTTCTAACCCATCAATGAAAGAAAAGCAATAACAATACCAAAAATGACAAGCATTACTCTGAAACAGAAAATCAGTCAACAAAAATAAAAATGGGGAAACAAGTTTTAAGTTAATCAAACGAGAAAAAAAATGAGAGCAACTGGATTACTTGATATTGACTCCACCAGGATAATGGTAACCGGTTACATTGGCATATACCCAAGACTCGGCAGCTCCAGAATCTTGACTTATCTGCTGCAACATGTAATTGGGTATGGCCACCATGACTTCGATATCAGTCCCAATAAGAGCTCCCAAGATCTTCTCATCGGCCTCAAACAGCTTCAACTTTTTGATCCCATTTTCTTTCAGCATTTCAACCACCTTCTCTGGTGGAAGATGGTGGCTTGTCACTGTGCCCCAGTTGACTCCAACACTGGTTCCCTTTGACACCACCAACATTGTAAGAACAAGAAACACAACCAAGAAATGGCCATAATCTAGCATTCTCACTAGTATCATTTTTCTTTTCTTATATAAAAAGGAGTCTCTTGGAATCTTTGTTGAATGTTGAAAGAATCAACAACAGAGAGAGAGAGAAAGAGAAGAGGGGGAATTGTTATGGTTTTAGGTTGGAGTATATATAGAAGTGTGGAGGGTAAGGAAAGCAAAAAAATAAAAAATAAAAAAAGCAGAAAAAAATAAAAAATAAAAATTAGAGATTCTTTGCTTAATTCTGTTATTCAGTTACGGTGCCCAACCCAGTCATGCAGGCCAGGGTTGTTGAGCAGTGCAATTGAACTATTGAAGGCATGTGTACTATGTGTGGTGGTGGCCCACTGGCTCATCTGTTTCTTTTTTTGGTAAATTACACTGCACCCCTTGAGGTTTGGCCTTCATGACACCTAGATGAAAAAGTTTTGTTATTCTATACTAACACCCCTGTTTGACCATAGTAAGGTCCAAAATGCCCTTGTATAATAATAAAAAATAAAAGTTTTATTACACTGACACCCAAGGGTATTTTGGACCTTACCATGGTCAAACAGGGGTGTTAGTGTAGAATAACAAAACTTTTCCATTTAGGTGTTTGAAGGCCAAACCTCAAGGGGTGTAGTGTAATTTACCCTTCTTTTTTTAATCCCACCGTTTGGCTTTTGATTTCTATTCTCTTCTCACCTTAAACATTATCACCCTCGTTAATTTATTGTCATGTATCTAATATAGTGAATTAATGTTTTTGATTAATTTTATTAATTTATGTATTAACTCTTCTAAAAAATAGAATTAATTCAGACTACTAATTGTTAGAGATAATTACGTCAGTGGCCAATGGCGAAATTAGGGGGGGGGGGGGGGGGGGGGGGACCACAGGGGCCATAGTCTCCCAAACCAAATGAAATTGTTACATGTATTTATTATACATAAATTTTGATATTATAGTATATAGACAATAAATTTTGATATTATTAGTATAAATTAACTAATAAATATCTTCCCTATTTTATTGTCCATGAAATTATAAGATAAAATCAATCTATTTTCCTTCCTTAATTTCAATTTCCAATGCAAAAAAAGAAAGAAAAACATTTCTTTAAATTACTTATCTTATGTTGATACAATTCTTTATTTTAAATAGTTTGTTTATTATTAATTACAGTAGAACCCCTATACATTAATCTCCTATAAATTAATAACCTCTCTATATTAATAAAAAAATTCGGTCCCGACTTGGGCTCGTGTAAAAAATAATAAACCCATTTTTCGTAATAATTAATAATTTCTTTTTGAAACCTAATGTAAAATTTCGGTCCCGACTGTCATAGAAATTAATAATTTCATAAAAGTATAAAATATATTACATAATATACAAGACCAAGAAAAGTACTTCAAGATGCTAATTTACACAAAGCCAAATGTTTGATATTTTTGACTTCATCCTTCATTTTTTGAATTGTCTTTAAGATGTTGTTGTGATCACCTTTTTATTGTGGTCAAAAGGTTTCAACTAAATTTAGCATTCCAATAGGAAATTTTCTTAACAAGTTTTTCCTAAATAAGGAATCCTAAAAAAGAAAAAAGAAAAAAAAGAAAAAATGAACTTTCTTTAAAGAAGAAAATCGACTAAACAATGAATCCTAAAAAAGAACCTTCCATAAACAAGAAAACTAACTTCAACACGTTTTATAAAATAAAATAACACCCCCTTCAAATTAATAACCTCTCTAAATTAATACTCAATGGTAGGTCCCAAGAATATTAGTTTAGAGGGGTTTTACTGTATTCAATTTGACCTTTCACAATATATTTATCACTCTTCAAGATTTTAGGTTGGGAATTGTAAATTAATACAAATGTTATGTTTTTCATTAAGCAATTTTATTCCTACTGTTGTAAATAAATTCTTCTTATTCTCTATCCGAATAATTCCAAGTACTAGATTACAAAATAATAAATATAGGTTATTAATATGATTTTGCTACATTTATTATATAGTTTGTTATTTAAACGTTTTCAACTGCAACTAGATGTCGTTTCCAGCTATGCGTATTGTCAAGATTAGGTTTCATAACAAGATGGAAGATAAATTTCTTACAAACTCTTTGATCATGTATATTGAAAGGGAAATTACATAGCAACTTAGTATATATTCGATTATAGACAATTTTATAAATTTGAAAGAGCGTCGGATCCATTTTGATTCATAAAGCTATATCTGTTTTATTTATTAATTTATTTGTTGTACTATTACAATTTACATACGAGACTATACATTATTACATTTGATTTTTTTAAATATGAGTATATTCGTCTTCCATCAATTTGAATATTTCTAAAGACACTTTCTTTTGTTCCAAAATTATCCTTTTTATTTGTTGACTTCCATTCAAAAGACACTCCATTTTAAAATATAAAACTTCTAATTGAAGACACTCCATTTTTATTTTAATATATCCATTATTATTTTTAAATTTTAATTTTAACATATAACAAAACCAAAAAAAAAAGTTAGTAATTTGAATTTGATCTACATAGTCCACAGAGACAACACTGTTAATAAATGTTCGGTGTATAACAGAATGATATGATTTGAATATTTGATGTGTTTATTATTTTCCCACCCTGTTTTCTATAATCTGTGTTGGACAAGAGTTTTAGCATGGCAGTAAAATCTTAAATTATCAATATTACTGGATCTTTAATCTTTTAAATGCTTGAAATTAGTCTACTAATCGCTGTTGATTTTTTTTTTTTTTAGTAACTAAATGATTCAACTTAATTTTCTTTTCTTCTTCTTCTTTCACGTTTTATGGTCCTAAATTTAGTGGTGTTGTATTCGGTCTATTTTAAACTTTATGATATTTGTTGATTTATTGTTCTTAAAAGAGTTTCTCTCTTTAATAATTCAAAAAAAAAAAAAAAAAATGTCTCTTTCTGTTGACTACTACATATCATTTTCCATCACTTTAGGATTTTCTTCCGGTTATATGTCATTCTCCATCACTCCCCAATCAAGAAAAACTCTAAAATATTGCGCAAAAAAAAAAAAAAAAAAAAAAGAAGAAGAAGGATATTTTAAGGTTGTAGAACAATAAAGAAGAAAAAAAAATGTTTTATAAAAAAAAAACTAGTTTAGAGTGTTTTTAGAAGGGCTCAAAAATTAAATAGCACCTTTTGGGTTGGTTTTTGGGGAATAGGCACCAAGTTAATAAGTTAAGTTTAAAAGGCACCATTTAATGGGACCAGACGAAAATACCCCTTTGTTGTCTGTTTCTTTGTTTTGAAACTTTGGAAGAAAAGCTCTGAGAGAAAACCCCGACGGCGCAACAGTCGACCAAATTGTGACGACGAACCACCGTCGACGGAGCTACAGTACCGACGTACCGGCGAAGTCAATACCGACCACGGTATGTCTTTATCTCTCACGCATTTGTTGTCCATTATGTTTGTTTGATGAGTTTAGGTTAGGGTTTTAGTTTAGGAAAAAATTTCGAGCCTTTTGGTAGTGAAAACGATGAAGTTCTGGGTTTCCAAGAGTTTTTGAAACTGAATCGAGCCTTTTTGCAGTCTTATCGAGCCTTTTAGAAAGGTTATCGAGCCTTTAGAAAGGTTATCGAGCCTTTTAGAACCTTTTAGAAAGGTTATCGAGCCTTTTTAGAAAAGTTATCGAGCCTTTTGAAAAGTTATCGAGCCTTTTAGAAAGGTTATCGAGCCTTTAGAAAGGTTATCGAGCCTTTTAGAACCTTTTAGAAAGGTTATCGAGCCTTTTTAGAAAAGTTATCGAGCCTTTTGAAAAGTTATCGAGCCTTTTAGAAGAAACTTTTGTCGAGCCTTTTAGAAAGGTTATCGAGCCTTTAGAAAGGTTATCGAGCCTTTTAGAACCTTTTAGAAAGGTTATCGAACCTTTTTAGAAAAGTTATCGAGCCTTTTGAAAAGTTATCGAGCCTTTTAGAAGAAACTTTTGTCGAGCCTTTTAGAAAGGTTATCGAGCCTTTTAGAAAAGTTATCGAGCCTTTTAGAAGAAACTTTTGTCGAGCCTTTTAGAAAGGTTATCGAGCCTTTTAGAAAAGTTATCGAGCCTTTTGAAAAGTTATCGAGCCTTTTAGAAGAAACTTTTGTCGAGCCTTTTGAAACAAAATCGAGTCTTTTAGAACCTATATGTTATCGTGCCTTTTGTTACTGTTATCGAGCCTTTTGAAAAGTTATCGAGCCTTTTAGAAACTTTTGTCGAGCCTTTTAGAACCTATATGTTATCGTGCCTTTTGTTACTGTTATCGAGCCTTTTTGAACTGTTATCGAGCCTTTTTGATATGTTATCGAGCCTTTTTAAACATTGATGTTATCGTGTCTTTTTATACTTTTATCGAGCCTTTTTGAACCTTTATGTTATCGTGCCTTTTTGTAATGTTATCGTGCCTTTTTGTAGTGTTATCGAGCCTTTTTGAATTTTATCGTGCCTTTTTGCACTGTTATCGTGCAGTTTTGAATTTTACCGTCAGTTTTCAAGTCTTTTCAGTAACTTATTTGCTTTTTTTCCGTCAATATGCAGATGGCGAATCCGAATGATTTCCTTAAAACCCCGGTGGGAGAATGGTTCAATGGAAAAATTATTCGGCATGACCATTTTGATGACCTTAGAGATATCGACAATGCACTTGAAAGAGTACCTGAAAATCTAAGGATCGAAGACCGACGTCGGTTTACTGAGTCATGTTTCGGTCATTTCCTCCGGATGCATCGTGAGATTAATTTTTCTGGCGACATTGTCCATCGGCTACTTTTACGTGAGTTGCATCACAACGGGCCGGAAGATGAGATGCGATTTCTGTTAGGGAACCATAGGTCCGGTTCTCGAAGGTTGAGTTTTGTCTAATCACCGGATTGAAGTTCGGAGTGATTCCCGACACAGCGAGTTATGATATGGTGGTACAGAATGGCATACACGACCGGTACTTCCAGCGTCGAGTCATCGAGTTTCAAGAGCTGAGAGGGGTGCTTCGGATTGGTGTTTTCCATTCGCAGTACGATGCAGTGAAGCTGTCATTATTGTTTTTGCTGAACTGGATACTGATGGGGGTGGACGAGAGATTTAAAGTTCCAGCATGGCAGTTTCGAGTAGTCGAGGACTTGGACACTTTTGATGCGTTCCCATGGGGCGCATACGTGTATAGGCGGTCTATTTATGGTTACATGCATGCTTTGGATAGTCCACGGGAGGCAGCACGACAGGCAGGACAGGGCGTTGACACCATCGAGTCCTACAACATATACGGTCTAGCGCACGCACTATTGGTTAGCATTTACAATTTGCATCCGTACTTTAATTGAGAATTTTTTATATGACTGATGTATTTACTTGTGATCGTACTTGTCTATTACGCAGGTATTTGCTTTTGAGGTTATCCCCTCCCTTGGCATTAAAAAATGTGGGATCCGCAGGGTTAACCCCGAGCTACCCCCTCCACGTATTCTGAAATGGAAGTTGACTAAGCGACCGCGAGGGAAAAAGCTGGATGAGATTTTCTCTGAAACTGTAAATATTGTTGTTGTTAATGTTTATAATTTTTAGTATGTGTATAATTACAATGATGTAATTACAATGATGTAACTCCAATTGCAGATGTCTGCGCGGTCTAAATTGGTGGCGACAGCTGTTGAGATGGGTCAACGGTATTACGAAGGCATAGATCAGGGACCCACTATGTATGATCACTATGCTGTAGATTTATCTGGAGGCCTCCCGGATCCGGAACTACATAGGACTGGCAGACCCAGTCATACGGAGGATTCTTGCGGACCTAGTGATATGGATCCTTCGTACTCTGGACCCAGTGATACGGAGGGCTCAGACCCGGATGTTGGCAATGGCCGTGGGAGTCCCACGAGGTCTAGGCGGGTACGCGTGACTTTGCCCAGACAACCTACAGCTGGACGTGATTCAGAACCGGAGGTTAGCAGTCCTACTCCCGTGAGGCGTAGGCGGGTACGATTCAATTTGGACAGACAGCCTGGACCTCAAGGTCATTCACGGGGAGGCGTCGGAGAGCGTCCACAGGTACGTAAGCATTTTTAGGACCACATGATTTAATTTCAATTGACTTAATAGTTTTAGTACTGACAGAGTCCGAATTCCTTTCAGGCTTGGGAGCATAAATTGGCAGAGGTGATGGATGCTGTTCGAACATTACGTACGGATGTCATGGAGGCTTTCCGTACGAGTGAAGAGAAAAGAGCTGCGCAGCATCAGGAGTTGCTGGATTTGATCCGGGCCCAACAGGGTCCGACGTCGCAGCACCGTATGGATGGTCCACCATTCGATGACCAACCATTTGATGACCATGACGGAGCATTTACTCCCACAGGTACAGGGTGGACAGACCGAGGGACCAGCCATAGGCAGCCACGTACCACAGACACAGTCTCAGATCCGCAGGGTCATGATGTGACAGCACGAGAGGAGGTGCGCGGTGGTACACAGACAGCAGGTGATATAGAGCCAGCAGTCTTGGAGTAGGTACTGCCTGAGGACATCACCACAGTCCGCTCATCACAGCTGCTGGATGATCCTGTTCACTCCCAGGAGCAGGTACTGCCTGAGGACATCACCACAGTCCGCTCATCACAGCTGCTGGATGATCCTGTTCACTTCCAGGAGCTCACACCTATACATTTCCAGGAGGTCACCCCTGACGCCACAACCCAGCGCGATCGTCCAGTCGATCCCAGCGTACGAGGTTCCTCCTACGAGCATAGACCTTCGGTCGACCCGAGTGTAGCCGACCCCCCCAGCCGACCTCCGGTATGTCATTTGACACCCCACCGATCGATTTCAGGTGATCAACAGGGAACGAGTTCCTCCTCACACCACCCCGATCACCCTGATTTGGACCGGAGTCCACCACCCCTGAGGCGTGGAGACCGGATTCGACGTCGAGGTTGGATGGAGCGGAGCCCATACACAAACCCCTGTGAACCGAAGAGGCCACGGACGATGCCGCATCCGCAGCCAGCACATGAATGGATGCCACACGAATTGGTAGATCCTGACCAGCTTGCGGCGTACCTAGCCTACAAGAGGAGCATGACAGGGGAATTGTAAGTATAATCTAAAAACTTACAATCTGTTTATAGTTTTTTCGTCCACAGGTACAAGTAAGTATTATGTTAAATTTGTTTCCAATTATGCAGACGTGATGTGGATCTGCACCACCCAGTTGGTGTCAATGTGACAAACCAACTTCATGGAGTTGGACGATTCGGTATGTTCCTCACTTGATTCACCTGTAGAAGTTTCATTCACAAATGGTTGAATCCTAACAATACGAATTGTTGATATTTGTCAGCACATTGACGCATACTGCAACGTTCTCTGGAAACGTCAACGAGCATTCCCCACTGTGTACGATAGGAGGACCAACATACTAGATTCACAATTCTATGTAAGTGTTTATTGAGTACGGTTTTCTCTTCTACCTTGATGTGTTCAAATATCTTTTGCCTGACGTGTCGGTTAATTTTCTATGTACAGACATTGGCATATCATAGCTGGCAGAGAATCTGCATGGGTGAGGACAAGAGACCCCCAGATGGTTGGACTGTGCTGGATCGCCAGTATCCTCGTGATGAGCTTCAGGTGGTATGTGGCCTGCTCCCGCAGGCAAACCTGCCATGGCACGACGTTGACACGGTCAGTGTAAATTTGACTTTGCGTCCATCTGTATAATAAAAAAATTTGCTAACACTTTGGAGAAACACCTGCAGGTTCTGATTCCTTGCAACCTCGGAGGTTACCATTGGGTCGTGGCCAGCGTCAACCTTGTGAAAGGGCACATTTTCGTGTTTGACCCGTTCAGACAGAAGGTCCGATATAGCCATAGGAATACCCAGTTCGCGTGCTTAAGGTGGTTGCTACCCTCGATGCTGGATGCGGTACACTTTCACCGGAACAGACAGAGAGGTGATGCGACGTACAAAAGGGAAGAAAAGCCGTTCCGGATGTTCTACGTGCACGCCAACCGTGTGCCGCAACAGGAACGGGGGTATGACTGTTTGAAGTTCTTATTCTATCACAATCGGTTTTAATAGCATCCCATTATAATGTTTGTTCACGTGGTTAATTGCAGGGGAAACTGTGGGGCCCATACATTGAAAATTATTGAGTACCTGGTGGCGAACAGGGATACCTTCGACTGGTCCGAAGCTGATATGGCCACCATCCGGGAGAAGATGGCCGTTGAGGTTTTTTGTAACTCGAAGCCCATATAGTTGATGTAGATGTAGTTGTAGTTGATGTACATAACATTTTTTGAGTAATGAAATGATGAATTTTTTTTCTTCAAGTGTTTGAAGTGTTTGCAGTTCAAAGTTAAACACACACATTTCATACATTGAAATCCATAAACAATACAGCAAATTCAATAAAGCATCTAGTATGACATTAGACGAACAACTAAATTCTAATATATTTTCGAACATAAAATCAATCACATTAGTTCTACATAAGAACCAAGGGTCTCACCAAACAACTGTATCGAGCATGGTTGTGAAAGTTTGAACGATGTTGGAAGACATCAGGTTGGAGACATGTTCCTCATAAAACAAAGGTACTATTGCGGAAGTTGATAAGCATCTAAGGATTGAGAAAGCAGAGTATCCCACACGGATAGTTTACTGTTTTGGCATTTCTCATGAGCATCCGGGAACATTCATTCTAACTTATATACGAAGTACAAATCCCCATCATGAGTATATTGGTCTATATCCCAAGGGATTTAAGTTCAGTAAAAGGATGTTTGAGGACATTGATCGGCTTGTGGCATATTTCCAGAGGCATATCGACGATCCTCAGCATGAGTCAGCACCATCAATTAGATCAGTTGCTGCTATGGTACCAATGTGAAGCCCTGCAACTGGGGGCTCATCTATAGCTAGAGGTGGCACGGTTTCGGTTCCAAGGTTTGGTGGAACCGAAATCGAAACCGAAATCAGAACCGGGTCCCCCGGTTCCGGTTTTGGTTTCGGTTTCGGTTTCGGTTCTGAAACTCGCGGTTTCGGTTTCAATTCCGATTCTGGAATCGGAACCGTCGGTTTTAGAACCGAACCTTTTGTAATATATTTTCAAAAAAATTAGAACCAAAACCGGAACCGGCCTCCCCCGGTTCCAGTTCTGGTTCTTGAATCGAAACCAGAAATCCGGTTCCGATCCTGGTTTTCCCGGTTACGAACCCCCCCGATTCGACGGTTAGAACTGGAACCTTGCCAGGTCTATCTGTAGCATCTGGGGGTAGTGGCTGGGGAAGTTCAAGCAATGAAGGTGGCTGGAGAGATTGATGTATTAAAAGTTCAACACATTTCATACATTGAAATCCATAAATAAAGTTGGGATATACATAAACACTATAACAAACGAAATTCGAACATGAAATCAATCATATTACTTCTACATAAAACATAAGAACCAAGGGTGGCAATTCGTCTTCCTCTTGTAAGTAAGGCTCCATTCATTCCACGGTACAGTCTTTCTCAGGGCACGTTTGTTTGTTGTGTCCAATTTTATGACAGATACTGCACTTGCGGCGGTATTCCTCGGGGACAATTGTGCTGGGACCTTCATTAACCATAGGTGGGTTGGAACACCTCCTGCTGTTATGTCCTGGTTGTCCACACCTTCTACACGACTGTGTGGTTGTCCTCTCCGAAGACGAGGCATGTCGACCCTCCATTGGTCTACCTGATTGCCTCTTCGCCTTTGGATTTAAAACCACCCGTGATGCGATGTCGGATGGCACAACCCATGAAGCAGGATGGCCAACAGGCATAATAGGAACTGAGTATGCATCAATAAGTGTCTCCCTCTTGTAGTAGTCCGCACACAGAGATGTAAAATCCAAATTTCGCTCCCTGCAACAATGAAAAGGGTGAGACTCACGTTTGGATAATATAAACCGTTAACTGTAAATTGTAATGTACCTTGCCGCTGCAAGTGCGTGTTTACATGGTAAAAAGTCCATTTGGAATTTGTTGCATGTGCATGTCTTCCGGGCTAAGTCAACCGTCCACTGTTTTCCCTTGTGTCTGACGGAGAATATGTTCCAGTCAACTGGATTTACGGTCATATAACCGCACTTCTCGACACGTTTGAGGATCAAAAGATGTGCGGCGTCGGTCAATCGATGACGCATGGACTGTGCATTTGCATGACGATCATGAAACCACTTCTGTATCATATTCTGAATGAACTCTGCCAGTGTCATTAGTGGCAGTTGCCGAGCGAATTTTAGGCATGAGTTTATGCACTCTGCAACATTTGTGGTCATCAACCTGTACTTTCTTTGGGGACAGTGAACGCGGGACCACTTCTGTGGACCGGCATCAATGGCATAATCGTATGCACCCTGGTGCAGCTTACGTAACTCCTCCATGTGCCGATCATACTGGATTTCAATGTACGACCTAGCAGCGTAATCCATTATCTGGGCAACATCCTTTCTGTGGAATCGCTTCTTCATATTTTCACCAAAATGCCAGACACAAACGGTATGGGTTGCATAAGGGAACGCTTTAGAAATCCCTGCTTCAATGCTTGGATGGCGATCGGAAATGAAAACCAGATCATCTATATGACCAAGGGCACCCCTCAAGCATTCTAAAAACCACTCCCATGAAAGGTTGTTCTCTGAGTCACCGTACCCAAAAGCAATTGGATACACCTGTTCGTTTCCATCTTGTGCAGTTGCCACAAACATTGTACCCCCGAATCTTCCCTTCAAATGGGTACCATCTACTGCAATAACAGGACGCATACACCTCCGAAAACCTCTAATTGAGGACCCTAACGACATGAAAAAGTAGAGGAATTTACCATGATCATCGCACTGTAAGTCCGTGATTGTGCCCGGATTTTGCTGTTCGAGAACATACGCAAAAGATGGGAGCAGTTGGAAACTTTCTTCATGCGTTCCATAGGTTAATGACAATGCATATTGCAAGGCATCATGTGCCTTACTGTACATGATTTGGATGCCATACATTGTTTTCATATCGGCGATTATGTCCTTCGGACGCATGAGACGACCATCGGTTTGTTGAAGTCTAGGGGCAACGACTTCTCCGATTATGACTGCACCAGCTTGTCGGTGGCGACGGTGAATCTCCTCCAAGGGACAGCTGTGTTCGTTGACAAAACTTCTGACTTGAAAGTAAGTACCTTCTTCTCTCCTCACCGCTCTTAATTTCCACGTACAGTCGTCAATGATGCAAACCAAATGTAAAGTTGTCTTATTAGACCTTTTCACCTTCCATTCAAAGTTCTGCCGCATCGCAAAATGGCCAACTAGCCTCTTCAAATCCTTTTTACTCGGAAAAAATTGACCTTTATAAATCATGGTTCTCGGTTCTTGCGCTGCCAAGGTGCTGCTTGTACCAATACCAAACGAGTATGAATCTGCTCCTGGAATAACCCAAGTTCTCGCATTAACAGAATCAGATGATGTCATATTACAACGGACCTCGGAAGTCCCAGGCATATCTGGTGCAGTGCAACTAACTCCTTGTACACGTCTACCGCTTGTTTGCATTTGTGCAGGCTCTTCATCTACATTTTGGAGATCATGAACATGTTCATTATTTGCCTCAGTATCAACCTGTTCATGGTTCGGGTAATTGCTCTGTTGATTGTACTGCGCATTGTACTGTTCATTGTCCTGTGCATCGTACTGCTCATTGTACTGCTCATTGTACTGCTCATTATACTGCACATCGTACTGCTCATTGTACTGCACATCGTATTGCTCATTGTACTGCTCAATTCGACTGCCAAACACATCACCCACATCACCCAATTGAATTTCAGCTGCATGTGCATGGTCGACCGCAACTTCTGGGACACCACACATGTTTCCCACACCTTCGCTGGGACCCCCTTGGGTGAACACTTGGTTGCTACCGCTAAAGGATCCAAACTGTTGGGTATTTTCAGGAGGAGGAATATTATTCCCTACCACATCTCCAGCTGTCCGCTCAGTTAGACTGACACATACTTGAGGGATCACTCGATCTTCCCCTAGCATAAACTGGACATCGTCGTCATTCCTTATCAATGTGCGACACGTACTGCCAGGAACGAGTGATATTGATGACAACTCAAAATTGTATTTGTTTACATCATAGTTCACAATAGTATGCACGATCGTCACCAATTCTTCGTAAGTCATATTGTTTGACACGTACATTCCCCGGTTATCGGATCCAACAAACCTCTGACTTCCGTCGGGTAACTGGTCCCATCGACCGTTGTAAGATATTACTATTCTAACCCGATTCATGAGGCTGTCAAATTAATAATCACAAACCATTAACAAAAACCCATGATTACACAATGTCTTCAAATATTACATGAAAAGCCTCGAATATTTTTTGAAAAAGGCTCGAATTTTTTTTCAAAAAAGCTCGAAATATTTTTGTCAAAAAGGCTCGAAATCAATTTCGAAAAGGCACGAATATTTTGTTAAAAGGCTCGAAACTTTGTTCAGAAAGGCACGGATATTTTTTGAAGAAGGCTCGAAATCAACCAAAAGGCTGGAAACTTTTTTCAAAAAGGCTCGAAATATTTTTGTCAAAAAGGCTCGATAATAACTACAAAAGGCACGATGACATTGTTAAAAGGCACGAATAAATTTGAAAATCAATCCAGCCTTTTAGAAAGGTTATCGAGCCTTTTGAAAAGTTATCGAGCCTTTTGGAAAAGTTATCGAGCCTTTTACAAAGGTTATCGAGCCTTTTAGAAAGGTTATCGAGCCTTTTGGAAAAGTTATCGAGACTTTTCCAAAAAGGCTCGATAACAATTTCAAAAGGCACGATGACAGTGTTAAAAGTTATCGAGCCTTTTGGAAAAGTTATCGAGCCTTTTACAAAGGTTATCGAGCCTTTTGGAAAAGTTATCGAGACTTTTCCAAAAAGGCTCGATAACAATTTCAAAAGGCACGATGACAGTGTTAAAAGTTATCGAGCCTTTTGGAAAAGTTATCGAGCCTTTTACAAAGGTTATCGAGCCTTTTACAAAGGTTATCGAGCCTTTTGGAAAAGTTATCGAGCCTTTTACAAAGGTTATCGAGCCTTTTGGAAAAGTTATCGAGACTTTTCCAAAAAGGCTCGATAACAATTTCAAAAGGCACGATGACAGTGTTAAAAGTTATCGAGCATTTTGGAAACGTTATCGAGCCTTTTACAAAGGTTATCGAGCCTTTTAGAAAGGTTATCGAGCCTTTTGGAAAAGTTATCGAGCCTTTTAGAAAGGTTATCGAGCCTTTTAGAAAAGTTATCGAGCCTTTTGGAAAAGTTATCGAGACTTTTCCAAAAAGGCTCGATAACAATTTCAAAAGGCACGATGATAGTGTTAAAAGGCACGAAAATATTTCAAAAAGGCACGAAATTTTTTTCAAAAAGGCTCGATAACAACTTCAAAAGGCACGATGACAGTGTAAAAAGGCACGAAAATATTTCAAAAAGGCACGAAATCATTTTCAAAATGGCTTCAAGTTTACATACTAAAATGTGAACAACTTCAAAGAAGCAAGTTCAAGAAATATTACCTTATTTTACTGAAGAAGAAAGTCGGGGCAAGACCTTGAACTTTTATTTGTAGAGAGAGAGTAACTGAGTATTTCAAGCCTTCGTTTGAGTTGCAGAGAACAACTCAAAGAGAATAACATAAATGTTTAACTAAGGGCAATTTTGGTAGTTCACCATAATAGGTGCCTTTTAAACTTAACTTATTAAACCAGTGACATTCTCACCAATTCACTTTAAAAAGGTGATATTTTGGACCAATTCCTCGTTTTTAGAATATATATTTTTTTCCTTTTTGTCATTAATAAAAAAAAATTAAATTGAAGTGTAAACAGATAATTTGTGAATTGTAAGGACAAACTCTCATAAATTAATGTCATCCACTTATTTACCAAAATACCACTCATTGAATGAAATTAGATGAAATGACTATTAGTGTAATAGTGTTCGCCAAAAAAAGCTATTTTGAAACCAATTCCCTATCTAATGGCTATTTTGATAGTGGTGACCCAAATTGATGGCTACCGTGATAATTATCCCTAATTTTTATGATTTTACATGTGACAATGAATTATGAAGATGAGGACAATGTGAAGACACTTGAGTGAGGTGGGATTCAAATCATTTGAGTAGATGACTCTCAAACGCATTATGAACCGGTTGGCTTAATTAATTAAAATTGCCTACTTTGTAATTACTTAATAGAATCCAAAAGCTAAACAACAATTACTTTATAGAAAAATAATTAACTTGTCTCATTTGATTTTTCACAATAGCTATAGTGATCTGGCTCTGGCTCATTTTTGTGGTGGTACATGGCAGCTACACTACTAAACTGTTACTTAATTTAATAACTTTGTTCTTTCTTTCTTTTGAATGATTGTATTAAGCACTTGAATGAAGTTTATCTCAAAACTGTATTTGATAGACTTTGGTTTGCACTTTGCATGAGAAAAGTTTTGCTTGTAGTGTAAATGTACTTTTATTTTACTTTTATTTTAAGTATTACAACTATTATAATAGTACTGTCGGGACATGCGGTCAGGATATCTATTCCCACAAACCGAGAAAAAACCCCTCACATATGTTTCTAAAATACACATAGTGGGACTCGAATCCAAATACGCATAGTGGATCTCGAACATTTGACCACCAATGATGAAAGAGAGATGCACAACCATGTATGCTAAGCGGTGATGTGCACAAATGTACTTTTTCATAAAAGTATTTTAAAAAGATTTTTTTTATGAAAAAACAAAAGCGTCATAAGGTATTTTTTTTATTTAAAATGAAAAGCACTTGCAAAGTGTTTCATTAAAAGTCTCTAAAAACGCATTTTGATTTTAATTTTAAAAACATAAATTGAAGTTGGCCCGGTGTTAAGTTGTGAGTTCGAGTCATATTTCTCCCCTCAAAATCCGAATTTACATAATATTTCAACAACAAAAAATACATAAAATATTATTCACCGTTGCTAAACGATCATTAATGACACCAAAACTACAAAAACAGAAATAAATATACAGTTGAATTGAACAAAAGTTATTCAAGTCTCTAGCTTTTGGGAAGTTGAGGAGCACAAGAAATTTATATAATGGAACATGAGCTTCTTGATTCTCAAGGACGAATAAGAGCACAAGAAATTCCTTACGACAATGTACTAGCTTTACAGCTTCGGTTGACGAAGCATTGACCACTTTTTGAAGTGGACTGAAATCTGAATCCATGAAAGGAATCCCTCTCAAAAGCACAAGTGCACAACACTTTCCAATCAGAATCAACGTGTTTCATACTCATTAACTTTTTTTTTTTTTTCCTTTGTGATACCTTATTGCCTTTTAAGAGTTCCTTTCCCTCTCTTGAGGTGTGAATGAAATAAGTTTTCTTTTCAAAAAATAAAAGAAAAAAAGAGCTCTTGAGGTGTGAATGGATTAATATATAATACATCCCAAAGAAAAAGGATACTGGGTAACTTCAAAGTAAAGCAATTTAAAGCAACCACCACAAGTGGCTGAAAATTGGTGATAGAATGAGAATTAATATGAAGATCAATTTCTGGTCGATCGACTGTGAGCTAATTCCAAACAATTAGCGTTATACACTTCATGAATCTGAAAGAAATTTGGAAATAGAAGAATTTTTCAGATTAATGTTGTTTTAGATCAGGGCTTAGCGATCTGTGCTGCTGAGTTGTATAAGGCTTTCGCTGTGCAAGAAGCACCCTGCCGCACTATAGTTGTGTATGATCAAACTTAACTGTGAAAGGATGAATTCCGTAAATTGCTGGCTGGCCTATCGGTTCAAACTAAGCTTGTAACTTCACCGGTAGAATGGATAGTGTGAGTGATATCTTCAACGAAGCATGCTTCTGGCAGCCTAAAGCTCAAGCAAAACATTGCCTGGACAGGAAAGGAAAAATCAAAAAATCATGCAAGCACCATGATATGCATATAAGTATCAACAAATTATATTGATATTTAAAAAAAAAAAAAAAAAAAAGAATGACTAAAAGATTTCAGTCCTTAAACAGGTAGTACTTCGTACCTTGTTCGGCGCAACATTCCTAACCTTGTGAAATATAGCATCTTGTATGCAGGCATTCAAGGCGGACTCTGCTTCCTGTGGGAGTTCAAAAAAGCAATCCAGATTACAATACGCTTAAAAGTATGCAAAATTGATAGAAATTATTATCTGCACAGATACCACATCTAACACAATGGGGTTCACAAGAAAAATTGTTTAGCTGAATGGTTCAAGACAAGGCTGCCTAATGCCATCAACAACAGTGCCCTGACACCAACTACTTGAAATAAGCTACCAATAAGGTTTTTAATTCACGTGAAAAAGTCAAAGGGCGTATAAGTATCGTGGAAAGGAATGACTCAAAATATCCAAGAAAAGAATAAATAAACAAAAATTTAGCATGTTTCCAAAGGGACTTACAGAAATTATCAATTCTTGGGTTTCATTTGCCCGCATGAAGCAATAACAGTGAATCCAAGGAAGAGACCCTCTCCAATATTTCCTCTGGATAAGGCCCCTGAACGAATCTGTTTCAATTTTTCAAACACAAGAAACAGCCGCATTCAAAACAGGGGAAATGTCTGGACATACAATTAACAAATATGAAAACGGCTTATTATTAAACACACAACGAATTAAACATTTGGCTAGCTTCAGGGCTGATTAATCTAGAAATTTGTTTCTAGACATAACTAGCCAAAAGGATCTGTGGGTCTGAATGAAGAACAATATCAAACTCTCATTGTGATCAGAGGGATGTAAAACTAACACATGCTGTACCTAGAAATTGTAGAGCAGAAGCAGGAAGGTTCATTATTACATGATCAACATGTTCCCAGGTCTTAACATTGGACAACTCAGAGCCTCTCATCCTCTTATTTTTCCTTCCTTTCTTCCCACCAGCAACAGATATGCCAGCACTTTCGGCATTTCCATTTTCTGCATTAAAAAATTGGAATGAATACCAGAAACACTGAGAAAATATGTGTATAATCTTATTCCATAGTTTATGATTCTGGAAATTGAAAACATATAGTAATCACTGCATCCACTCTAGAGATGAGTCGATGTCTGATGATGTTGCTTATCATACCTTCCCAGCAACCATCTGAAGGTCTCTTAACCGCAGCTACAGATGCATCAGATATCCTACAAGAGTTTTGTATACCCTCCAGATCATTTGTAACTTTATCAGGTACTTCTTCAACCTCAACTGCATGAGAGCAGAAAACTAAATAAAACTATAAGCCACGACATATCAGAAGATGATGTATAAAACAAAACAAACGTGTTACCCCCAAACTGAGTATTGTCTGCCTCTGTTTCTTCATTGGCTCGTATATCACGATTCTCACAAGCTTTAAGCATGGAAACATCAGATTGTAAATTACTTTCACCAACTGGTGCCGCCATTAATTGAGAAATAAATTTCCTAGCATCCATATTGTATGCACACACACTATTATCAACCTTGTTGACCTTAGCATTAATCTTCAAATAATGAATGCTGTCCGGATTCAAATCATTTGCAAACACTACACATCCTTTCCGTGCTGCTGGAATAGCAAAAGGGCCAATACCAGCAAACATGTCACAGATAACCTCCCCAGGCCGAAACTGAGTTATAAGTCTTAGGTGTTCGTGTTCCAATCTTGAATTCCAATACACCAAACTGTAATCTAGCTTGAATGTTGCCCCATACTGTTTCAATTCTGTTACCATATTATCTTCTCCAGCTAAAATTTCAAACTTTGGCACTCGAAACTCATTTGTGATTGCTCCAACTTTATTAGCCACAGTTCTTATTCTTGGATAATTTTTCTGCAAACATAGATTAGAAATTGAATATGAAATGAATAGTTCCAGCAGTTGATGTTAGCGAAAAAGAAAGACATAATTATCGGTTATATTCAACGGTGAAAAAATGAAGGCACAAAAAGATAACATACATATACACATGAACTGTATGGGAGAATAATCAACATAAGACTAAAAAGGTATTATACATAACAATAGTAGCCAAAGAAAAACATTGGCGCATGATAACACAGACATAAAGCAGACCAAAAGCAAAAATAACATAAAAAGAGTGAATTTTTTTATAAGAGAGAGAGAGAGAGAGAGACAGATGAAAGTGCAAATAAAGTAAACAAATATGTAGACCAAGGAATAGCCTAGTTGGCTAAAGTTCTAGCAGCAGAGCAGGAGATTTTGGGATCAAATCCCCCTCACACCAACCTTGAGGGAGATCAGTTTAATTTTTACTTGTGTGTGGGGTGCATGGTAGAAGATTAAATGTAGGCCAAAAGCAAATGAAATCTTACATCATATATGACTTTTGCAATAACATCCTTGTAAGGAAGTAATTCATCATGTATGTTAAGATGAGCAACGTGACCTGCAAAAATAAGATTAAATGCTAATTTAGCTGTCGCTGGTGATGTAATGTTGACAACTGAAAATGTGGATAGTATACTGTAACTAATCTGCTGAGCCATGCAGTGAGTATATATATATATAGGAAACTGACACATTAACATAAGATTAAATTGAAATATTTGGAATAGAAGAAGATCAACTATCAAGAGAAACAATGACATAATTCTAATACTTAACTATGGTTTCAAACGATGTAGGTACTTCCACACCAGGTGGCAGAATCTGCTTCAATACGTAATCTACAATCAAGATGACCACTGAGAAAGTTAGCCAGGAAAAATTGGAAACCAACTTATACATCATTATAACAAAGTATGAGCATAGTATATCCAACAGTAATAAGCATAGCTCAGAGCAATTTGCAATATACATTAAAGGAGCAAATCAACTGACCTGCATCCCAATAAGAATATCCAAGTGTCATTGAATGGGGAACTACTTCAATCTTGAAAATATTCTTCAATTCGTCAAGTTTCTGGTCAGGAATATCAGATAAGTCTATCCTACATCAAGAAATTCCCATTAGTTGAAAGAAGAAGCATGCCTACTTACAGAATAGACATTTTAAAATAAGTGGCCAGATGTCCATATTATTAAATTTGGGATGCTCCAGATTATGGCAACAAAAAGCATCAAGTAAAACATAGACAGCTTTAGAAATGATGTAATTTCATTAAAAATATATGACAAGGCATTCTCGTTCAAACAATACATAGGGATTTAGTCATGACAAGCTACAAGGTGGTTTTTAAACACTTATGTTAAAAGAGAGGGTCATACATGATGATGCACATTTCTCCCTCTCTCCCTCTGTTTGCACGTGTTTGTTAAGTATATCAGACAAAGAATCCATAACTACTGCGGTTCCTCAAGGGAGAAATTGACAAAAGCATAGTCGTCACAATAAGTCAGGGGTAGACAGATCCAACTTAGGACGAACGCAAAATTGTTGTTCCTATGTGAAAACAATATGTGCACAGAAAATAAATCAAACAACAAATAAAGATTCTAGTAAGAGACCAAGAGCTATATGTCTATTAGAGTCCCTTCACAAATAAGGAACAGAGTTCACTTAAATTGACCACAGCCAGCCAACCCTAATATGGTTGTATGCAACAAAATTATAAGCCTGCAAATAAGGGACTAATCTGGATCTTTACGCTCGCTTACACTTCCTAATTTCTAATATATGGCAGGTAGACCTCATGAAATTCAAACTTAGCAATCATGATAACTAATATTTTAACTTTCTTCTACATAACAGCAAATGCTTTATGTAGATGAACCAAAATGGTCACACATTTTGAAGTAAGCATTAAATTTATCCATCAATTTATAATTTCTAGAAGCCACAGATAAATTTTGCCAAAAATTACATTTATTATTAAAAACTAACTTTTTAAACATTCCTTACCAGGATTCTGGACCTTTTCAGATAATATCACATAACGGTTTTCTTCTGATGTAGGATCTTCGGTAATTGGTTTAACACGGGCCTTGTCAAGCAAATATCTGCAAACAGATTTTTTTAAATAAGTAGAAACCCAAGAAATGCTCGTAGGAAGGCTCATAGTTCCAATAAAGATTATAGCATGTTGTCAAATTGAGTTATTGGATTTTCAGGTAACAATTTCTGCCCTGCCTAATGGATATCATGCAACAGGTCTCAAAAAAATTCAATGAAAAATCACTTGGCTAGACCTATATGTTTTCTGAATTTACAATTCTGCACATGCTTCATTGTCATTTGCATTTATATGTTCACAAGGACAAAACATAACATAAAAGAAAAGGTCGTGAAACAAAAAGACATTGAAGCTATTCTTCTAAAGGAATTCACTGATCTGTGTTTAAATAGGTATTAAGTAGGACCCGACAACTCGTCAAGTGAGTTGTGCCAACAAGTGTGTTAAACATCATGATTGCAAACATATCATAAAATTGAATAATTTAAAATAGCAGCGACTAGAGTTAGTATAACAACAAATTCACTGTATTTAAAAAAAAAAAAAAAAAAACAGCAGAAACACCTAACTCATTGCCATTGTTTCCTGGTAAAAACTTCTCACTAACCAAAAGATAGCATTCATCACCAATTAATAATCATAAAGCCTTGTGCTGGTAGTAAATAAATGAAACAATAACAAAGAAATTTAAATGGGGAATGATTGAAGTGAGGTAATAGACGTGATCATACCCGTTTAGTATCCGAGATGCAACCTTACAGTGTTGGCGTGGGATTCTAAGTGCCCATAGTTTCAGTTTCACTTCGAACTTGCTTTCGTCCAACATTTCTGGGGTTTGAAGAGTTGATCTAAAATACCTGCCATAACAATTAACCGGAAAAAAAAAAATTGAATTATATAGCAAAGTAGAGTCTTCGTTAAACAAAAAGAATGGTGAGAAGCTTACGGATTGGAGACAAGAGTTCAAAGAATCAGGGGAGGGAATGTTAAGTGCGTTAACTAGGGTTTATGCACTGAGAAATCGGAGTTTGAGGATTTTTTGCACTGCTAATAAATTAAGCGGGTTCGGGTTTCCATACCCGGGTCGAGAAACCGTGAACTTATACGGGTGGATGTTTCACCCGCGGGTTATGTTCGAACCCGCGAACCGCTTTAATTATACGGGTAGAGTTTTGCAGACACATATCACTAACGGTGAATTTTTCAGTATACATTATGAATTGAGTGACGATAAAGTCACCCCTTAAAAACTGTATGTACACCCCTTTTGTATTCATATTCATCAACATTTTTAAAATTTTTATAGTTTGTAAATAAACCCCACTTAATGCCAAAAATATCCTTTCTTTAATTATAATGTAATTGTATTTTCGTAACTACACACCATCGACATATATTATTATGTTATTTAATCAACTTTATTATTATTTAAAATTGGAAATTTTATTATTATCTTTAATTCTATCATTGTTATTTCAAAAAAAAAAAAAAACTTTCTATAACTATTCTTAAAAAATAATAATTCTATTATTGTTCTTTCCCATCCATTATTTTTATCTTCCGAGTTTTCCTTTCACAAAAATCAAATTCCATTTTTCTTTTTTCTTTTTTTCTTTTTCTCTCTTGGCGTGTCAAGCTGCTCTCTCCATTTCTTCTTGACTGTTTTTTATCAACAAAATCACTTCGTTTTGAGATTTTTTCCGTTGAAGATCCACTTTCTGTTTGTGAAAGTTGTAGGGAAGCAAGATTTATATCATGTACCATTAATGGAATTGAAGAACAACTAATATTAAAAAATAAAAAAAAAATAAAAAAAAATAAAAAAAAATAAAAAAAAAAAGTCTATAGTGTGTTTGAAAGAAAAAAAAATACAAAAATTATAGAGAAAACAATTTAAATGATTTTGTTCTTCTAATAAAAATAATTTAATACTTGTTTTTTTACAGCCAACTTGGAAATTTTTTTATTCATTCTCTAGTAGTCAATTTGTATTTCCTTAAAGAAAAAGAAAATATATTTAAAATTAAATTTTAAGAGAGAATCTAGGGTTTAAGAAAATGGAAAGAATTTTTAAAGATATATGTTAATATAAAATCATTAGAAGGAAACATTTTTTTTCACAAGATATTAAAATAGGAAACTAATTAATAATTATTGTAGGTGTACTTACAAACTATTTAGTCTTATTGGTAATTTTTCTCAAGGGCACTATTGTATTTTCAAAAACATATTAAGTTGGGGTGTACATATGGTTTTTGAGGGGTGTAAATATCGTCACTCTTATGAATTATGATAACTTTTTCAAAGGACAAATGCATGTTTCAAGAGAAGAGGGAATTATATAAAACCAACCCTGATTTGGTCTTGAATTAAAAGTAAAAATTGAAACAGTAATAGCAAGCATCATTTTATAAACCCAAGTAGCATCAATTTAGTAAAATACAAATTCCATTGAAGCATAGTTTTACAAGTTAGAAACTACTCATATACAATAATTATTGTAAATTAAACAAAAAAAAAAAAAGAACTTACGGAAGAGAACGGAGATCGACGAGAGGCTGAAAAGATCGACGGACGACGAAGCTGTGATATTGAAGACGAAGACGAAGAAGAAGAAGGAGAAGAACCACAAGTGAGCCGGTGAATGGTGAGGTGAAGGTGATCAGTGCCTAGATGAGATTAGTTTAGGTTTAGCCAAAAACGACGTAGTTTTGAGTTTAGATTTTTAATGGAGTAATTGCACAAACGTTCCCTGAGTTTAGGCTTAATTACACACATATGGACTTTTTACCAAATAGTACACAAACATCCCCTACCGTCAGTTGACTTCCATCCAAACTAACTGTTGACCAGATTTTTAGTATTAAAAGTCCAAATACCCTTAGTTACTTATTTATAATTTACTTTGTTCCCCTTAAAATAAAATAAATTAAATAAAAATGTAAATAAAAAACTTTTAATTTATTTTCATCAAACAAATATCAAAAGACAAAAAATATATAAAACAAAAAATTTAGACTTTAAAAAAAATTAGAAAAATAATAAAAGAAAATTTTTAAGAAAGGAAATGGGGAACATATTTCAAATAAGCCATTGCTGGGGCTTTGATCGCTGCAAACCGTCACGCTCGCAATAGTACGAGGTCGAATTGTAGTGCAATGATAGAGTAGGGTATCGTCCCACAGAGACTAAGGGATTTAATGATTACTGGCTTTCGAAGGCACGCGTACTATTTGAACAAAACATTTGAATGATTTCCAAACTTATCACTAAATTAATCTAAAACTAATTTTAAGCATGTATTAAGCAAATTAATTAAATCACACAAGAAAACGATATTTGTAATTCGATGAAATAATGCTAGAATTTAGAATCTACCGCACCCTTCTAATTAAGAATTCGATCCGCCTAATCTCCCAAATTATGCAAGTATACGTTATAGGTTCGTGCCCCATTTAACTAACTCCTAATCTCTTTCGAGCAATAGAAATCACACCCAAACATTCATAATATATTTAGGCTAATTTAGCACAGTGGGACACACACACGATCCCTTTACGCCGGCCTAGTGATCTCTCAACTTTCCGGTCAAATACAATGGATATTATTGACTGGTATGTTTAGTGTGTCACCTTACAAGTTCATTCACACAACCAATACAACAATTACAAGATGATCAATCAAGCAAAAGCATTAAGAACTCAAATTATCCATATAACAATACAAGCACTCTCTAAGAGAAATTAAGCAAGTCATAAAAAAGGATTAAGGGTTTGGTATCATCATAACTCTAGCATATATGTGTTTAGCTCATATTACACATCAAATTCATTTGAGATAATAAATTGAAGCAAACCATAGCAAATACACAAGATTAAGAGAAGAAGTTGCAAGAAATAAACTAGAATGAAGAACTTCTTCTTTGCAAGCTAGGCTCCAATGACTTTGGCTTTCCAAGCTTCAATTTCTACTCCAAGATGTCGATTGATGATGGGTATGGAGTGTAAGAGAAGGTTGTGTAGTGGAGGTGATGGATTTATGGTGGATTGTGGTGAAGAAATTATGGATAATCTCAATTTGTGTTGAAATTATGGAAGAAAATGATATTGGCGTGAAAGGAGTGATTTTTGGATTTAGAAATTATGAAGCACACTTAGAAATTTTGGTAAAGTTATATATATATGTAGGTCAAAGAGTAGGTCCCAAAAGTGGTGAAAAGCAAGCGGTGGTTGTCATCTCGTAGTACGCTTTAACGTGGTTGTCTGATGAAACCAATCTGGACAAATTGCCGAAACTCGCGGTTCGCGATTTGATCTAACGTAGTACACTCTAACGTCCCAACCACGAAAGTTGGCAGCCCATCAGGTCTTCAAAAACGTAGTACGAATGCGGTACAGATGTTTGTCTAACGTGATACACTCTAACGAAAACTGGAAAAAATGCTCTTTTAAACCCGATAGTCTCGTACTTGCTTGGAAAATCTCCGTTATTGCGCGTAGACTCCTCCTAGAACAAAATGACCTACAAACACATTATTTAAACATTAAAACATGGTAAAACCAAGGAAACGAGATCAAAACAAAGGAAAATAGGGGATACGCAAGGCGTAAAAATAGACTTATCAGGCTTGGATCCACAATCATAAAAAACAAAACTATATTTTAAGTTTAACATTAAAATACAATCATTATTGATGATCCATAAACCAACAAATCACAATTATATTCAATTTTCAATCATCAATAGGATTCCATTTAAGCCACAAGATTTTTAACAATAAATGAGATTCTACAATTATATTCAATTTTCAATCATCAATAATGATTGCATTTTAATGTCAAAAACTTAAAATCTAGTTTTGTTTTACATGATTGTGGATTTAAGTCCCAACAATAACGTATTTGAGATCTGTTCTCCATTTCTTTTCTTAAAAATTTTCCTTTATTCCCTTTTCTAATTTTTGTTAATGTCTAAATTTTTTGTTTTATATATTTTTGTCTTTTAAAATTTGTTTGAAAAATATATAATTTTTTTTTATTTGCATCTATATAATTAATTTTATTTTAAGGGGAACAAAATAAAGTATAATTAAGTAACTAAGGGTATTTTAGTTAATACTAAAAATTTGGTCAACAGTTAGTTTGGATGGAAGTCAACTGACAGTAGGGGATGTTTATGTAATATTTGGTAAAAAGTCCATATGTGTGTAATTAGGCCTAAACTCAGGGGACGTTTGTGTAATTACTCCATTTTTAATTTGTTTTGGTTAAAAATTAAAAACATCCCCTGAATTTTCAACTATCGTTGGATGTGTAGAGAAAATATGTGTTTATTCAAAAACCTCCTCTGGATTGTAACACGGTTAAGACCGTGTTAGATTGACTTTTGTTTGACCCTAGAAAAGATCGTTATTCTCTTTAAGTTAATTTTTTAATATATATATTAAAAAACTAAAACAAAGTAAAATTTGTAAAAGTATATAAAAATTTTAAAAGTCAGAATCGACGCCTCTTAATATAAGTGGTAGTAGTGCACACTCTTTCATATTGGTGGTTTTACGAGTATACGTACAAATTTAGCAAAATCAGAAATTAAAAAAGCAAAACAAAGATTCAACCAACACAAAGCACAGCCCAAAAATCAATATTCATCCACCCAAATCAAAACACAAATTCAACACCAAACCCAGATCTCTCAATCATCATCATCAACAAATCAATTTAAGTGTTTAATTTTTACAAAACAACCTCGTTTTGAAGTCTGATTTTTTTTAAAAAAAAAATATTAATTATGTTATTTTAAAATCAAGCAAGTTCGGTGTCTTTTTTTTCAAACCCAAACCCTCTTCAAGTTTGTTTTTAATACCTAAGACTAGAGATGAGTAGATGACCATGGTTCAGTTCCGGTTCCTTAAGGAACCAGAATCGGAACCGAACCGCAAGGGAACCGATTTCGGTTCCGAACCTCTTTTTTTTTTTTTTTTTTTTTTTAAATAATTATAAATTAAAAAAACAATTATTAGAAAATTAAAAGACATGTTATATCGGTTTATTGGGTACCATAAATTAAAATAAAATAAACATATTGAAAAAAAAAAAAAAAACTAACCGTTGAGCCTCCAACGGCTAATTTTTTTTTTTTTTTTTTTTTTAAATGAAACAAAAAATGAACCGGTCTAGAACCGATGGATCTAGACTGGTTCCAAAATATTTAGAATCAGAACTGGAACCTTATAGGTCCCGGTTCAAGTTATGGTTCAGTTCTTCAGCCCACGGTTCCGGTTCAAACCACCGGTTCAAATCGAACCGTGGTCACCTCTACATAAGACCATCTCCAATGAGTCTCCATTTCACTCCAACAAATCTCTAAATCACACTAAACGAGGAGCATCAAAATGGAGATCAAGTTTTGATCTCTATATTTTGAGATCCAAATCCTCTGTCTTTATTTTAGTATTCACTTTTCATAATCTCATTTTACCCTCATATTCATTCTTCAATTTATCTCATATCCTATGTTACATTTTTAACTAAGGTCGATTAATTTATTATAACTTTTTATTCATAAATCTAATTACTATGAAAATTATATAATTAGAATATGTTGTTGAGATCTTTCAAACGAATATAATATTGACTATGTTTTAATTATTTTTAAATTTTTTATTTATTACACCTTTTATTAATAAATGAACCAATACGTATTTTGATTTAAAAAAAATGTTTTCACATCATTAATTTTTATATGTAATTAACATATATCATAACAATTAACTCTAAATAATTCAGTAAAATAAAATAATAACATTAACATATTAAAATTAAAACATTACAACGGAAAAAAAAAAGTACATTGAAAATTAAAATAAAACCAATAAAAATAACAATGAAATTTAAAAGTTAGATAAAAAAAAAAAAAAAAAATCATTACATGTAAAAATAGTTAGGTGCGATTAAGGATGTCAACGGGACAGGTTCAGGGTGGGGACAATAAATTCCGACCCTGACCCAAACAAAATTATTTGCCCCAAAACTCGCTATTGAAGACCGGGATCGGGGTCGGGGAATTTCCGTGGCGAGGGAGGTGGCTCCAAACCCATCCCGCCCCTCCCTAAGTTTGTATAATAACTAGGCTTTTTTTTTTTTTTTTTTTTTTTTTTTTAACTTACAAAAAAAAAGGTTTAAATTAGATAACAAAATTCATAATAAATTTTTTTATATCTTAATACTACTAATTAAAATAATATATCTTAATTTTGTTGATTAAACATTAATGTTATTAATAAATAAATGTTAAGCAGGTTCGGGGCAGAGACAACAAATCCCAACCCTGCATCGTTTTAGAAACGGGGAGTAGGAATCGATCCCAAACCCGCTCCGACCCTATTTATTTTGGTTCCTCGTATGGGAAGGTGTGCGGCGGGTCCTCGCGGGTTTGAGTTTTTTGGACATCCCTAGGTGTGACTGATTATATAAAAAGATTAGACAATTTTAGATGAAATAAAAGTGAGTAAATTATTAACTAAAATAATTAAGAGAAAACAATTTGATTAAAGAAAGTTTGAAATATTATTTATAAAGTAATAATAATATTTTATTATTTGGAGATTGTAAATTAGAGAATGGTTGAAGTGATAAATTTATGGAGATAAAATATTCCATTTTCAATCTCTAAAATGGAGAAAAAAAAATTTTGACCGATTGGAGATTGCCTAAGGGCCTGTTTGTTTTTTGCCTCTGAAGTCTGAAAGAGGCAAAAATGTCTAAGTAAGACATTTTTGTTTGTTTTTCAAGTGATCTGAAGTATGAGAAATCATGAAAAACGTCTGAGAAAAAAAAGTAGAAATTTTGAACTTTTGTCTGAAGTCTGATGAGACTCCAATTAACATTATTTTTTTTTGTCCAAATTGCCCTTTGCATAATAGCTTATTTCCAAAATTCGCCTTGGACAGAACTCATTTGGCCGGTCAAACCGTCTCCTAAAGGTCGCCACCGCCGGCAAGTGTGATGTCACCACCCTGACCAAAAGCTCCAGGAGGCGTCGGAGAACAAAACCCAGGTGCCCGGTGTTCAAATCTGACACCATTGACGACTAATTTTTTTTTAAAACAAAATAAAAAAAGCTAAAATCAATGAAAATTAAAAAGCTAAGAACTGAGAAGAAGATGAGAACGAAGATAATGAAGATAAGTCGAAGAGAAAAGAAAATTTAAAAGCCACGTTTTTATCTTCTTAGTTATTCTTCTCTGTTTATCTCTTCTATGTTTCATCTTCTTCTTTCCTTTGAGCTTTGATTTGCCGAGTCTATCCCTCTCACATATCTCTCTCTTTATCTCTTTTCTTATTTTATTCTTTTTTGTTTCCACTAATCACATGACACCTATCACTTACACATGTCACATGTCATAAGCATCACACATGCTTTCTTCATATGCTGCCACTAACAAGTAAGGGTATAAATGTCCAATTATAGATTTTCAGATATTTTGGTTTTAAAAAAACAAACAACTTAACACTTAATTCAGACATCAGAAAACAAAAAACAAACATGTTGTTCAGACTTCAGACTTCAGACCCAATTCAGATTTCAGATTTCAGATCTAATTCAGAACTTTAAATCTTCAGATAAAAAAACAAACGCCACCTAAATCCGCTTGTGAGCTCAATTAGCAACCTAATGTCACGGTTCGGGAACTCGGTTAGCACAGCCTGCTGTACCAACAGTCACGATTGAGGTTTGGAATTTTTTTTTGTAATTATTAGGATTAGCACATGTTCGGATTAAATTATCATCCCTATTTAATATTTGAAAAGATTTTCAAATCCAATTATTTATTTCGGTCCGTTAACTTCTTCTTTTCTTTTCTTTTCTTATTTATTTATTTCTTTTTATTTTTTTTTAGAATCTGGTCCATTAACTTAATCGGGCTCACACCTAACTAATTAGTCCTGCCCAAAGAAGTCTGTAACGGCCGGACTTGAAGATTGGACTTCAAAACAGTCACATGCATTTGCAATATTATGCATTGATTTGAGATTTGATGGTTTGCTTAATTTTTGTCACTTTAATTTAAATAAAATATATAAATATGAATAAAGTATTAATATTTTAAGGGAAAATTGCACAAACTTACCCTAACATTTCCCATTATGGCATAATATTCAACTAATGCCTTTAATTGCAAACAACCCCTCCTGTTAGTCAACTTTGGTTAAAGATAACCATTGACCGTGATTTTTTTTTAAAGCCCAAAATTGCCCTTGCACTTTATTACAAAAAAAAATCTTTATTGCCTTTTATTTAAAACATTATCTACTTTAAATTATTAGAATATAAAAATTAAACACTAAACATAATCCTTTTTCAATAAAAAAATTCAAAAATAATATATTAAAAACAAAACAATTTAAGAAAACGTTATTTTGAGAAAATACAATTTAATAATATATTAAAAATAAAACAACAAAAAAACGTTATTTTGAGAAAATATAATTTAAAATTATGCAAGTTCAATATGAATAGTGGTAATGTGTTACATATTTTTGAATTTTTTTTGTTTTTATTATATTATTTTTTAATTTTTTTTATTTAAAAAGGATTATGTTTAGTATTCTAAACACAAATATAAATAAAATCATTAAGAGTTTGAAATAAAAATATAACCATTTGTCATAATAAAATACAGTAACACCGAAAATTTGTTCAATGTTCATCTCTATAAGATAAAATAATTTGACTCAATATAAATTACGCATTATATTTTGATTCAAAAATTAAAAAAAAAAATATATATATTAAACATAATCCTTTTTAAATAAAAAAAAAATGTTTTAAATTTCAAAAATATGTAGCACATTACCACTATTCATATTGGACTTGCATAATTTTAAATTATATTTTCTCAAAATAACATTTTCTTAAATTGTTTTGTTTTTAATATATTATTTTTGAATTTTTTTATTGAAAAAAGATTATGTTTAGTGTTTAATTTTTATATTCTAATAATTTAAAGTAGATAATGTTTTAAATAAAGGGCAATTAAGATTTTTTTTGTAATAAAGTGCAGGGGCAATTTTGGGCTTTCAAAAAAAAATCATGGTCAATGGTTATCTTTAACCAAAGTTGACTAACATGAGGGGTTGTTTGTGCAATTAAAGGCATTAGTTGAATATTATGCCATAATGAGAAACGTTAGGGTAAGTTTATGCAATTTTCCCATATTTTAAAGATAAAATATATTAACTGAGATAAAAATAAATAAATTATGATTTATATTATATTTTCAATATGAATTTTAGATGATAATTTTTTTTAAAATGTATTTTACAGTTAAATAAAATTAATATACAAAAAGAAGATAAATAGCTAACCCTACAAAAATTATGAAATTAAATATTGTGATATATACACATAGTAACAATGATAAAGAATTAACAAATATATATTTTTTGTTTTTTATTTTTCATGTTAACTTTTTTTGATATACAATTTACGGTGGTCGGTGGCAATGATTCGAACTTGAAATATTTTCAGACTGAATGAGCGCTCTTACCACTAAACTACATTGGACGAGTTTTATGACCGTTATTCCTATTATAAGATTATAAATATATATATATATATATATTTGTTCATTCCCCTACTAACTTAAGACATGAAGATATGGTTGCCTAGGCCACTGGTTTTCTTTGTGATTACCAAGCGGTCAACCATCTCCTCCTCCTGCTGTTTCCGACTTTCTGGTATGCCTATGAAGTGGTGTGTAGATACAAGGGATTTAGGGTATGTTTGGTATGGTTTTTCAAATTGAGCTTTTAGAGTTGATCTTTTTAGAGTTGAGTTTCTAACAAAAAGTCATATGTTGTTTGGTATTCAGTTACAGAAATAATTTTCAGTAACTGGATTGTTTGGTAGTATATTTCCAAAAGTGCATTTCGTTGTGATAAATTACAAATAAGGGCATAAACAATGGATTTGTAAATTATGACTGTAAGGAAATAAAAAAGATTACCATATCAACCGGTACAAGCCAAAAAAATAATCAAAGGTATTATATAAATAGGCAATTACATATACACAAATACATATCAAAATCAAACGTACTTGAGTTAAAAAAATAATCACAAATAAATAACAAATACATCAATGTTCATCAACAATCACAATACACGAGCACTTGAATTGAAAAAAAATCATAGATACATGAGTTAAAAAAAAAAAAAAAATCATAAGTAAATAACAAACACATCAATATTCTTCAAATACATAACAAAATCACAACTACTTACGTTTAAAAAATAATCACAGATACATGAGTTTTTTTTTAAAAAAAAAATCACAGCTACATGAGTTTAAAAAATAATCACATATACATGAGTTTTAAAAAAACAAAAATCACAGATAGATGAGTTTTATTTTTTTATAAAAAAAATCATAGGTTCATGTGACGGTGAAATTTGGATTATCACACAACCAACAATTAAATCAAAAGTATCGTCAATTAAGAAAGAAATTCAATGCATGCAAGAGACCAATTTACGTGGAAAACCCTTGAATGGGAAAAAACCACGGCATCCCGGAGGACAAGAAAATATAACTATAGTTTACTTGTTTCGATTACACACTCAAATCTCCAGAATTATTGCTTTTCTCTCTATTGGTTCTTTTTTTGACCCCCTCCTCGTGGGATAGGTGGTTCTATTTATACATGATAATCTAGGGTTACTACGTGATCCTGTCCTGTTGGAGGTAGGATTTCCTTTTTGATTTGTACTCGGATTCCCATGTTGTAACAGATACGGATCTGTGCTTTCGGCCCCTTCCTTTTCTGCGGCTCCTTGTTCCCATGGGTCTTCTGGGAGTTAGGGTTTATTTTCACGTTTCAGTCGAGTCGGTTTGTGCCCAGTATACAGATGTGGCGAACATCTCCCCTCTTGGGTTTTACCGACTATGCTTCTATCTTTGGCGAGTACATATCTAGCTCTGGCGAACACATCTTTGATTCATTTGACTTGATATGCTGATTGGTCCACGTTTTCTTCTTTGACCTGGTCAATGAGTGACGTGGCAACCTGTTCCTCGGCATTTATTGACTCCTTTGATGACGTGGCTGCTTGGCGAAATTATATATACAACAATACCCCCATAAATATTTCAAGCTTGAGCGAATGACTTGGGTTTCTAATTCGTTTGCCTCAGCGAGTAGTATTTATATCCATGCTTATAACATTTTGGCGCATTTTGCAAATAATTCCCCCTCTTTTTTCCTTTTTACCACGTGTTAAGTTAATTGGTTGATTCTTCCGGTGCAAGCTTTTAATTTCAGCCACACAAACTCTGGCGCTTCCAATCACTTCACAGGTGAAGACATATTCTGAGTGCTTGGTGATCCCCGAGGTGCCACATGTCTGTTACTTGGCGGTGACTGTTGCGGTCAGTTACTGTGACTGTCGCTCACTTTAACCAAATGTCTTTTATCTGATTTTTTTCTTTTTTAAATTTCAAAAACTCCCCCTTTTAATGTCCGACCGTTTCTCCTTTTTCTCTATCCTCTCATATCTCCATTAATCTTTTCTTTCTCTCAAAGCAGAGTTCCTTCATTGTCTTTCCTTCTTTTCCCTTAGAAACCTCTGTCATAAATTTCTTCTATTTGATTTCATTGTCGAACAGCTCATTTTGAACTTGATCGTGCTTATTTCTTGGCGTCCCCAAATCTCCTGCTCATTCTCCGATCCTAGGGTTTTTCTGGTGAGTTTTCATGAATCCCTCCTTACGTTCTTCTCTTTTTAATCAAATGATGCAAGCTATAGAGCTTGGTGACAAACGTACTGCGGACAAAATTGAATCTTTGATTCGTAATTTTCACCCAGATTCTCCGGTCCCCCTTTCTGTTTATGTTCCATCTTTTGAAGATGATTCTATCCCTAACATTTCTCCTTCGTCTTCCGATAGTGATTCTCTAGTGATGCCGAGATCTTCCAAACCAGGTGGTAGCAAAAGACGCGCCTCTAGGGTTCCTCGCGGGTCCTTACTGGATGCGCAGACAACTATTGATTCTGATGTTGAAGACCATCGTCGGGATAGGCTGCACTTCTCGTTTGATCGTCTGTGTTCCTTTGACACCGAAGTTAATGTGGTGGGCGAGGATGAACTCCGCAAGTATAGGAGTCGCTTTGCAATTCCCGACTCAGTAACTTTGATACTATCGGGCAGTCGAGCAGCATGGAATCCTCCTGAAAATACAGTCGCTGTTTATGGTGCTATGCTCAGTTGTGAGGTAACCCTTCCTCTTCAGCCTTTCATCGCTAGGTTTCTTGTGGAGGCTCGAATTGCACCCGCTCAACTTGCCCCAAATAGCTATAAGATTCTTATGTGTTTGGGATTAATGTGGAAGTTAAAAGGTTATGACCCCCCTACGCCTCGTGAGATTCGCCACTTCTATACTTTAAGGCAGGCTGGCAACAGTGGGACTTACTTTCTTCTTTCTTCGCCCGTGGAGAATTGGATTCCAGAGGGAGTGGCGAATCCTGGGCAAATAGAAATTTCTGGTGATGAGAAGAAGAAAGAATTTATTTGGGGTTTCCCTACCTCAAATAAGAGATGGAAGAACAGCTGGTTCTTTGTTGGCGGCGAGTGGGGTAGAAACGTGTCCTCCCGTGGCCGCCTGAATCTTACGGCGAAGAAGGTTCCCCGACACTTTACTTCTCCCGATACTTGGTCGAAGGCCATCCCAGTATTGTTGGACGGAGAGATATCTCATCTCGCTGCTGCGGCCATCCTTCCTTTAGATGAAAGGGGCCGTCTATTTCTTCTGGATGAGGATAAAATGATCGCTTAGCGACTTTTTTCGCGCTTACCCGCCAGACTTCCTCGCCGTAAGTTTTACCACCTTTCTTTGGTTTCATAGCTTTGTTTTTCCCATCGCTAATATTTGGTGATTTTTCTTGCAGTGTGTGACTTTGATACTATCTGTGACTTACAAGCCCGGGCAGTGAAAAATTCTGAGGCTGCCAGTAAAAGACATACTGCTGGTTTGGCCAAGGAAGGAGTTGCTAGCCCGGATGGTGGCGATCTCTCTGATGGCGAGGAAGCTGGCGATATTCTCGAGGGTGGGGTCAAATCAAGACAACCACCTATGTATACAGAGGCAGCTGTGAACATTCCTGCTGCGACCACTCCTGCAGCTACCTCCAACCATAAGGGAAAAGAGAAAGTTAGAGTTTCAGGGTCAGTCAGTGATACTCCTATTTTTGACGCGGATGTCCCTGAAACTCCTCTTGATCCTGTGAATGATCTAACCCCTAGGACCGGTAGAGGCAAACGCTCGGCTGAGGGCACCCCTGATCACACTGCTCGACCTTTGAAGCGGGCATCAAGAGTTGTGCAGTATGTTGTTTCTTCGGACGATGAGGGTGCTGATGGACCTGTATTCGTCGAAACTCCTTCTACTCAAACACCTGTTCCTGAGGCTCCTGCTGGTGGGGTGAGTGCGGTGGTGTCCTCACCTTCTGAAGGAGTTAATAGGTCGAATGTTCCTGCTTCCTCCCCGACTGGTGCAGCTTCTCCTTCGGCGGCTGTAGGTGAACCGAACGTATCTTCTGTTAATCAACCTGGGCCATCTGGTCAGCCAGGGTCAGCTGATAAATCGGAGCCATCAAAGTAAACCGGGGCTTCTGCGTCAGGTTCGGGTATTGCCCGTGAAGTTCCTCCCGTGGATCCAACCAAAGTTGGTGAGGGAGAATGGTCTGTTTCCCTTTCAGACTTCACAGCTGCGGAGATTTGCTCACATATTATGAACAACAATGTTTATGTTGGTGAGGGTTGGGAGCACGTGAAGAGCAGGTATTGTAACAAGAAAATAGAATTTTTCTTCAATTGCCACTCCCTGGTGAGTCTCTTGCGGTATTCATGTTGTATTTTTCGTTCGCATGTTTCCTGACTTGACTGTTTTTCTTTTCAGATGATGTCTAAGTTGACTGATACCTATAGGCGAGGGAATTTCCTTTCGAGGGATGTGAAACGCCTGTGGGAACAAACTTCTTTTTTGGCAGTTGAGAAACTCTCTGCTGAGGAAGTTCATACTCAACAACTTGCTCAGTTGAGGGAATCTGCAGATGGTTATCTTTCAGCCCAATTGGTTGCTGAAGATAAATTGGCCGCTGCTGAGGAAGAGATTCGTTTGCTGCGAGAGCAACTTTCTGCTAATCAAGAATCACTCGCAGCACGTTTTGAGGCCAAGCGACTAGCTGAGGAGGCAAAAGAGAGAGCTGAGCATGAGGCTTTGGACCTGCGCAACCAGTTGTCCTCGCATGAAGTATTCTTGAATGATCTCAAGGCTGTGTTGTAGGTTGAAGCAGTTGATCGTTTTAAGAGATCCCCTGCCTATGATACGCTTTTGCTGCGTGAATTTGAACGGGGCATGAGGCAGTCGAAGAAGTTCTTCGCCATGAAGGACCATTCGAATGAAAAGGCTTTAAACCGCTTTGACAGGTCTCTTAAACAGCATATGGCCAGCGGAGTGGGTTCGATTAAAGATCAGATAAAACGATGGAAAGCCCACTGCCGTTATAACAGGACTGAGCCTCATCCTATGCATTTGGAAATTCCCAGTAGGCGTGTTTTCAACACTTACTACTTCGGCCAGAAGGGCAGCTTTTCTGGTTCTGGTGCTGAACCTGATTTGGGTCTTGTTGCCGGTAGGGATTATGGACCTTTTATGCCGGATGGGGACGAAGAAATTACTTGGCCTTCTGAAGAGGAGATCGAAGATGAGGAAGACAGCGAGGGACCTCCTGCAGCTAGTTGAGATTAGGTCTTCAATTTGTAAATATTTATATCTTTCTTGAACCTTCGAGTGTAAATGACTTTTTGATTCTATAAATTATTTTATAACTCCTCTAGCTCTATTTTTGTTCAGCTGCCTTTGCTGAGTTTTTGGTATACTTAGTGTTTCACCAAGTTTTTAGCATATTTTACAGCTTTATTCAGCTGCCATTGCTGAGTTTTCGGCTTACTTAGTGCTTCACCAAGTTTTTAGCATATTTTACAGCTTTATTCAGCTGTCATTGCTGAGTTTCGGCGTACTCAGTGTTTGTCAGGACGTATCCGACCATACACTAAGTTTTTAACATGTTATTTAGTCAGCTGCCATTGCTGAGTTTTAGCATATTATTGGGACGTCTCCCTCATGCTTTTCGCTTGTCTTTTTTAGGGATTTTACTTTTCCCGTAATGGCGATTGCCAATTTTTATAACTTGGGATTTTATTCTTCTCGCCAGTTTGCTGTGAGTACGAGATTCATCTGTACGCGATGGTAGTGATGTATGACGGCGAATGCCCTTTGTGACTGGCGAGTCAAATCACGAATCTTCAGTAATGAATTACTCTTTATTGAATACTTGCTGCAACTCGTTAACATAGTCACAGATAAAGATGCCAAAATGAAAACTGTCTAAGAATAAAAAGATTGAAATAAATCCTAAAAGTAAGCGAGAAGTCAAGGGTAATATATCTTCAAGTACTGCGCATTGCATGGCCGAGGTAGTTCGCCTAAACCCTCTCGAGTAATGCGATATGCCCCGTGACCAGCTATGCCTGTAATTTGATATGGCCCTTCCCATTTGTCAGCGAGTGATCCTGCAGCTTTGTCTCTTATTCCTGGGTTCACCCTCTTCAGCACCAAGTCGCCAAGCGTGAACCTCCTTTCACGTACATGTGAGTTATAATATCTGGCTACCCTTTGTTGGTACGCAGTGTTTCTTATTTGTGCGCGCTCTCTTCTTTCTTCTAATTCATCCAGACCGCATCTTAACATATCAATGTTGAGTTCCGGTTGAAAGAGTTGTACCCTTGGTGAAGAGAAAAATGTTTCCACGGGAATGACAGCTTCAGCCCCGTAAGCCATGGAATATGGGGTCTCACCTGTTGAACCCCTTTCTGTGGTTCGATATGCCCAGAGTACCTGTGGTAGTTTATCTGCCCAGCCACCTTTTTTCGTTGCTAATTTAGCTTTCAGATTGTGTTTTATGATCTTGTTCACTGCTTCAGTTTGGCCATTCGTCTGCGGATGTGCTGGGGAGGCGTAGTAGTTGTTGATGCCATACTTGTCACACAGCTCCCTGAATTTCTTGCCATCGAATTGGGTCCCATTGTCCGTGATGATGATGTTTGGTATCCCGAATCTGTACAGGATATTTTTCTTGTACAGGATATTTTTCTTTACAAAGCTTATAGCATTTGCTTCTGTTATATGCACCAATGGTTCGGCTTCTACCCACTTCGTAAAATAATCCACGGCTACTATGGCGTGCTTCGCTCCTCCAGTTGCTGTTGGCATTGGGCCAATCAGGTCAATTCCCCATATGGCGAATGGCTAAGGCGAGGTAATACTCTGCAAGAGTTCAGGTGGTTGGCGGATGTTATTGGTAATTTTTTGACATGCCTCACATCTTGCTGCCACTCTTTTAGCGTCGGCGAATAGTGTTGGCCAGTAAAAACCTTGCCTTAACGTTTTGTGGGCTAGGCTGGCACCCCCAACGTGATTCCCGTAATTTCCACTATGTATGCTTCTCAGGATACCTTCTGCTTCTTCAAGCCCGACACATCTCTACAGCGCCCTTGAGTACCCCCTTTTGTACAGTTTTCCATTGAGTACTGAATATCTTGTAGCTCTGTACTTCAATCGTTTTGCTTCTAATGGATCACTTGGGAGTACATCATTGACGAGGTACTCTTTGATTGATGTGATCCAGCTATCTCTTTCGCCAAAGACTGCCCCAACTTCCTTCGGTTTGACTATACTCGGCTGTAGCAGGCGGATCATAGGAATAGTTCTGGGCCAAATGTTGATCGTGGCGGATGCCAATTTGGCCAAGGCGTCAGCCTATTCGTTTTCTTCTCTGGGGATCTGAATAATTCTGTATTCTTTGAATCTTTCCAGTAGCTCCTTTGTTAATTCCAGATAGGCGATCATGCTTTCATCTCTCGCCTGGTACTCATCTAGCACCTGATTGACAACAACTTGAGAGTTGCTGAAGATTTCCACTTCATCTGCTCCTAGCATTGTGCAAATTTTTAGTCCTGCTATGAGTGCCTCGTATTCAGCTTGATTGTTAGTAGCTTTGAAGTCAAAACGCAAGGCACATTCGACTAAGTCTCCTTCCGGGGTTGACACCACTACCCCTGCCCCGCTGCCGTGTGTGTTTGATGACCCGTCAACACGGAGTTGCCATTTGAATACTTTCTTGTTTTGCTCTACCATCATCCTTGCCACCTCCATGCTTGGCTCGGTGAACTCTGCTACAAAGTCTGGCACTGCTTGGGCTTTGATTGCTGTCCTTGGAAGATACTCTACATCGAATTCACTCAACTCGATCGCCCACTTCGTCAATCGACCGGATACTTCTGGTTTTTGCAGAATTAATTTTAGTGGGCAGTTGGTGTATACTCCGATTTTATGAGCCTGGAAGTATGGCCTTAACTTCCTTGCTGCTGTTATTAGGGCGAGTGCCATTTTTTTGGCCGGCGAGTACCTGGTTTCTACTGGTAACAGTGCTTTACTGGTGTAGTATATTGGTTTCTGGATCCCCTCCTCTTGTCTTACCAGCACGGAACTTGTGGCTGCTTCAGAGACGGATAAGTACATATACAATGTTTCTCCTGTTTCCAGTTTTGATAGCAGTGGTGCTTGCCCGAGGTAATCCTTCAAGGCCTGGAAAGCTCTTTCACAATCCTCGTTCCACTCGACCCCCTTTCCTTTCTTTAGAGCTTTGAAAAATGGTAGGCATCGGTCCGTTGATTTAGCTATGAACCTGTTCAGCGATGCCAGGCACCCTGTGAGTCTTTGGACGTCCTTCAAAGTTCTTGGTGAGACCATTTTGGCCAGTGCTTGGATTTTTTCAGGGTTCACCTCTATTCCTCTTTGATGCACTTGATATCCTAGAAATCTCCCAGATGGTACGCCGAACACGCATTTCGCCGGATTCAACTTCATTCCATACCTAACCAACACATCGAATGTCTCTCTTAGGTCATCTATATGCTTATCTGCTGTGATGCTTTTTGTCAGCATGTCGTCAACGTAAACCTCAATATTTCTTCCTATCTGTCTGGCGAACATTTTGTTGACTAAGCGTTGGTAAGTTGCTCCAGCGTTTTTCAAGCCGAATGGTATGACTGTGTAACAGTATAACCCTTGATCTGTGGTGAACGCTATCTTCTCCTCATCTGGCTTGTGCATTTTTATCTGGTTATATCCTGGTATACATCCATGAAACTTAATGTTTCATGTCCAGCTGTTGCATCGACCAGCTGGTCAATTCTTGGTAGCGGGAAGCTATCCTTGGGGCATGCCTTGTTCAGATCGGTGAAGTCGACGCACATCCTCCATTGGCTGTTCTTCTTTTTCACTAGAACTACATTCGCCACCCATTCCGGGTACTTAACCTCTCTGATTGAGCCTGCAGCGAGCAACTTGGACACCTCTTATTTTATTGCCGCACTTCTCTCTGGGTTAAAGCTTCTCCTCTTTTGCACTACTGGTTTGCATTTTTCATTCACAGCCAAGTTGTGTGAAATCACACTTCTTTCAATCCCCGGCATGTCTTCATGGCTCCAAGTGAAAATGTCCATGTACTCTTTCAACAAGTTTGTCACATCTCTCTTAACGCGTTCAGTCAGTCTTGCTCCGATCTTGACTATTTTGTCCGGTTCTGCTCTGTTTAAGACAATCGACTCAGTTGGCTCTTCCTTTTCTCTGCTCGTTTTGTCCCTTGGGTCCAATTCAAAAGTTTTCGGGTTATCCTCCTGCACTTCCTCGTTTACCTCGAATATGCTTAATGTCTCCATCCTTGCCTTATCCTTGAAGATTGACAGGTTGGCACGGCGTGCCATTTCCTATGATCCTTTCAATTCTCCAACTCCGAATTCTGTAGGGAACTTTACTTTCAATGCGTGGGTTGAAGTGACGGCTCGAGCTTTGTTAAGAAACGGTCGACCAATCAAAGTGTTATACGGCCAATTATGGATGTCGACTACAACAAAGTCTAGCAGGATTGTTCGCCTACATGGTGTTGTACCAAACCTCACCAATAGCTTCACAGTTCCCAATGATCTTACTTCTGCTCCCCCGAAACCTTTCAACGGCACATGGAAGGGTTCTAGGTCCTTTCTATCCAGCCGCAACTCATCGTATACCCTAGCACTTAGAATATCAGCTGAACTCCTATTGTCAATCATTACTCGAAGGACATCCATGTGTGCTATTCGAACCCCCACTACGATTGCATCATTCGGCTTTGCGTCAATTTCGTTTGAGTCTTCTGCTGTAAATATTATGGGGTCATGTCCTTCTCTTCCTTTCTTGGGGTTTCTTTGCACAGAATTGATCTCCATGCTTCTGCTGTCATACATTACTTCTCGGACTTCTGACATCCTTTCTCGATTGCTTCTCCCAGTGTGAGGTCCGCCAAAAATAGTGTTTATGGTGGCGTTAGGGCTGTTTCTCCTTGGACTCTTTCTTTCCTGTCCGTTTCCCTGGTGGCTGTCCTGGCAACCACTGTGCTTGTCCCCTTTCAAAGCAAAATCCTTCAGGTGCCCGTCTCTGATCAAGCTCTCAATATGATCACGCAGCTGAAAACATTTTGAAGTCTCATGCACATGATCTTTGTGAAATCGGCAGTATTTAGTTATATGTTTCCTAGCATTTGCTGATTTCTGCCGAGGGTATTTGGCGAGTCTTTTGTCTTCTACCACGGAAAGTATTTCCTCATGATCGCCGGTTAGAGGGGTGTAATGGTTGTACCTTCCTCGAAACCTATTGGCTCGAGTGTTTCCCCCGCTTTCCCTTGGATGCCCCTTTTGGCCTTTCTCATCTCTCTGGCGGCCCCGTGATTGTACCTTTTTGTCATCCTTATGTTCTGATTTTGAGTCAGGTTTGTGTCCGTGTACGTAACTACCCCATTGCGCTACTTCTTCTTCTTCTTCTTCTTCTTCTTCTTCCGTCAGTGCATAGTCGCCAGCTATTTCCATCATCTCCTCATAAGTTTTTGGTCTATCTCTTCGTAGGTCAAAGGATAATCGCCCGCTTTGTAACCCATTGGTGAAAGTGGCAATAACAGCTACATCACTGGCGTCTTCAATTTGAGCAACCTCCTTCCCGAATCTTGCTAGATACTTCTTGATCGACTCATTGCGTTCCTGCTTCAAGCTTGATAGATGAGCAAGCGACTTTCTTCTCTGCACACTCCCCATGAATTGCCTTATAAATGCTTTGCTGAGGTTCAAGAAACCGCTTATACTTCCGGATGGAAGTCTTCCAAACCACCTGGAGGTGAGGTCGCCAAATGTTTGCGGGAAGGTGAGACATTGCAGTCCGTCATTGGATGAATACTGGGCTATAATGTTGCGGAATCGGTGAACATGCTCCTTCGGATCCCTGTTCTCCTTATACTGCTCAATTGTTGGCATTCTAAATCTGTCCGGAAATTGGGTGCGGGCAATGTTTTCAACGAATGGGCTATCCGACTCATCATTCGAAGATACGTTGCGACCATACCTTCGTGCCATCGCTGAAACCTTCCTTGATAGCTCTTGTAAGGTGACATCTCGCTGGCCAGTTGGTTCCCCTGCTGGATCGAGTCTGCTTTTGACTGTCATTCTCCCATAATTGCCTCTATCATCCGGGCTCCTTCTATCTTCTGTGCTTTTGGATCTTCTCCGTCGTGCTCTTTTGGATCGTAATTCCCTTCGTGGACGAGGACTTTTATCTTCGGACGAGATAGAACGGTGTCTCCGCTGGTTCCTTTGGTATGTGTCACTAGAATTGATCCCATGTGTTCTTATCTGGTCCCGTTCCTCCCTAGATTCTTCATTCATCACGTCTTTTCCCTTCCTTTGTTTCCTACCCTCGAAATCCCCTGGGTGACCCTGGGGAGTCTCTTCAGTGGATTGTCTCGCTTGAGCATCAGGGGTTGCGATGTGAACTTCCGACCGTAGTCTTCCGGGCGGTGGGATTCCCGGAGTAGTTAACTCATAGGGAGACGAAACTCCCAATCCTATAGGAAGCGAAAGCCCTATTTTGCTTGCCTAGTTGATTAAGTTTACCAATGCAGTTTGGAAGTGCTGCAGAACCCCGGGGTCGGCTGCTCCAGGACCTGGCGTTGCTGCTGACTGTTCCCCGATCGTCACCGCCCTATCTCCTGTCGGCGCGGTTGGCTCAACGATTAGATTTCCGCTAGAGTTACCATCTTTGTCACTGTCGTTGTTCATGTTTCTCAATTCGCAAGGGTTCCTCGAAGTTTTTGTTCAAGTGAAGATCCCCTCCTTCTAGCGCCAATTGTTGACGGTGAAATTTGGATTACCACACAACCAACAATTAAATCAAAAGTATCGTCAATTAAGAAAGAAATTCAATGCATGCAAGAGACCAATTTACGTGGAAAACCCTTGAATGGGAAAAAACCACGGCGTCCCGGAGGACAAGAAAATATCACTATAGTTTATTTGTTTCGATTACACACTAAAATCTCCAGAATTATTACTTTTCTCTCTATTGGTTCTTTTTTTGACCCCCTCCTCGTGGGATAGGTGGTTCTATTTATACATGATAATCTAGGGTTACTACGTGATCCTGTCCTGTTGGAGGTAGGATTTCCTTTTTGATTTGTACTCGGATTCCCATGTTGTAACAGATACGGATCTGTGCTTTCGGCCCCTTCCTTTTTTGCGGCTCCTTGTTCCTATGGGTCTTCTGGGAGTTAGGATTTATTTTCACGCTTCAGTCGAGTCGGTTAGTGCCCAGCATACAGATGTGGCGAACATCTCCCCTCCTGGGTTTTACCCTTTGGCGACTATGCTTCTATCTTTGGCGAGTACATATCTAGCTCTGGCGAACACATCTTTGATTCATTTGACTTGATATGCTGATCGGTCCACGTTTTCTTCTTTGACCTGGTCAATGAGTGACGTGGCAACCTGTTCCTCGGCATTTATTGACTCCTTTGATGACGTGGCTGCTTGGCGAAATTATATATACAACAATTGCAAATCACAAATATATGAGTTTTATTTTTTTATAAACAAAATCACATGTAAGTACGTTTATATATATATATATATATACGAGTTTTACAAAAAAAAATAATAATAAATAAATAAATAAATAATTCATAGGTACTTGAGTTTAAACAAAAAATCTATCATAGATACAAGGAGTTTAAAAAAAATATCACAGATACATGAGGGTTTTTTTTTAAAATAAAAATATCACATGTACATAAATTAAAAAAATCACAAATATATGAGTTTTAAAAAATAAAAATCACAAATACATGAGTTTTAAAAAACAAAAATTACAGACACATGAGTTTATATGTATATATATATATATATATATAAAACAAATCACATGTAAATGAGTTTTAAGAAAATCACAATAAAAATATATATCACAAATACACAAGTACAGGTATATGATTTTATTTTATTTTAAATCCCAAGTACATGAGTTTTTTTTTTTTTTTTTTAAACATCTATATAACTTCATAACAATAAACAGTAAACATACATATATATTATTGTTTATGATTATAAAAAAAAATTAAAAGTGTTGATTTGAACTTACAGGTGATAGATGAAAACTTGTTGTTTGAATGTCAATGAAGATGAGGAGACATAAATGATGTTAGATAAGTATTCAAATATAATAGGGTTGTGTAATAGAAGGGTATTCGATGGAATATTTAAAATTCAAAGAGGAGTATTGACAATGCAACTGTATTAAAAAATATCAAAAGGAGCTTCTTAGGAGAAGCCAACAGACACAAAATGACGTTTTTTAGATTAAAAAAAGTTTTTTTTTTTTTTTTAAAAATTTGCCAAACAACAAAATAAAACCTTAAACCAACTTCTGACATTAAAAAAAGTGCTTTTAACCTCTACAAAAGCCATACAAAACATACACTTATAAAATTAACATTGACGTTGCTATTTAGAATAGGCATCATTTAATTGGTGTTGGTGTGATTATTTGTGATTCGAATTGCTGCTTGATATTCGCCTCCTGTCATGGAAGCAATGGATATTTTGAGTGGTCTACGGTTTACGGTTGATTCCAAATTTCCAACTTACTTCATGATATGCTTGAGAGTGATGTGAAGTGGGTTGTGGACCTTATTAATTCGGATGGTGACTCTTGTGCTGATATTGGCACTATTATTAGCGTTATCTAAGCATTTTGCTATTTCTATTTCTTTTGTTCGTAGGGCTAATAAGACATCCAATGCCTTGGTTAAGATGTAGTGTCCACTGAAGATTGCTTTTGGATGGAGACTTTTCCTCCATGGTTGGAATTTGTAATCGTGGAAGACTGCCTTTCATAGTTTTTTTCTTTTACAGTAATACTACACATCCCACCTAAAATCCCACCTTTTTCATACCGCTATATGTGGCACGTGAGGTGTCAAATTGTGAGTGGATACATAAGGTAGGTGAGATAAATCATAATTAATGTGTATCCACTCACAATTTGACATCTCACGTGCCACATGTAGTGGGATGAAAAATGTGGGATGTTTAGTATTATTGTTTCTTTTAATGAAGTTTGTCTCCTTTTTAAAAAAAAAGAATATATTTTTTATACGGCATAAATTATATGCTTGACTATGTATAAGAACATATTTTATAATGATGTAAGATATTTCAGCACTTTACTATGTACTGAAATACCATAGCCAATAAATTATTTAAATTATTTTTTTTTATATTTTTATTGTTTTCAATTTAAGTTTATTGGATAAAAAATAAAATAAATAAATATTGGAAAGAAGACAAAATCATATTCTACCAAAATATATATATATATATACACTAGACTCAAAATTTGATAAATCGATTAACATGGTGGTAAATGGTAATAGTGATACTACCAAACACGGGACAGTATTAAATATATTTTTTTTCTTCATAATATTAAATATAATCCAATTTAATATAGTATGATACAATATAATCCAATCCTATGTTGTATAGTGAAGTACAATATGGCATGTAGGCTACCTCGTGATGTAGCCCGGCTTAGAATTTAGAATTTCTTTTTATGATGTGGGCAAAGCGGTTTTTGATATGGGTCAATTAAAAGCTCTGGAGCTCTGTTTTTTCAAAAAAATTGAGGTACGGTGGGTCAAGACGTGATTGATGCCTGTTTAAAATGTCTGAATGAGGGTACCTCATTACATGATATGAATGATACTTTAATAACTCTGATTCTGAAGGTGAAGACTGCTGAGAAAATTTCGGATTTTAGGCCAATTAGTTTTTGCAATATGCTATATAAGATCATTGTAAAGGCATTGGCTAATAGGTTACGTCGGGCTATGGATGGAGTTATCTCGATTTCTCAGAGTGCTTTCATACCAGGTAGACTCATTACTGATAATTCTATTATTGGTTTTGAATGTTTGCATAGGCTTAAGAGGCGGAATCGTAAGAATGGGTCTATGGCTATTAAGTTGGATATGTCTAAAACCTATGACCGGGTGGAATGGAGTTTTATCGAAAAGATGATGCTGAAATTGGGTTTTTCTGGGCAGTGGGTGAACCGAATTATCATGTGTATATCTTCTGTTTCTTACTCTTTTGTGCTGAATGGGGAGGTTTGTGGATTTGTCAAGCCCTCTCGGGGTTTAAGGTAGGGAGACCCGCTCTCTCCTTACCTTTTTCTTTTGTGTGCGGAAGGTTTTTCATGTTTGGTTAACCATGCTATGAATATTAGGGATATCACAGGTTTTAAGTGCAGTAGAGCAGGCCCAACCATTTCCCACCTATTTTTCGTAGATGATAGTCTGCTGTTTGCGAAGGCTTCTGCCTCTAGTTGCTTGGCAGTCTGGTGCATCCTTGACTGCTACGCGAAGGCTTCGGGGCAGATGATTAATTTCCTCAAATCTGCAGTTTGTTTTAGCCTGTCTTTATCTAGTCAGGTTTGTGTTCAGTTGGCTGGTATCTTGGAGGTGGGTATTGTAGAGTGCCATGAGAGATATTTGGGACTACCTTGTTTTACGGGAAGATACAAACGGAAAATCTTTGATGATATTTTGTGTAGGGTCTGGGACAAGATCAAAGGATGGAGGGACAAGTTTTTATCTACAGGTGGGAAGGAAATTCTAATAAATGTGGTTTTACAATCGATCCCTTCTTATGCAATGAACATTTTCAGGCTGCCGAAATGTCTTATTAAAGAAATTTATAGGCTTTGTGCTCGATTTTGGTGGGAGAGCAGCAAAGACAAGAATAAAATCCACTGGTGCAAGTGGTCGAAATTGTGTATTGCCAAAGAGTGTGGTGGTCTAGGGTTCCAAGATTTGGAAACTTTTAATCAAGCACTTCTAGCAAAACAGTGCTGGAGGATTCAGAAAAATGAGAATTCCCTTGTTGCTCAAGTTTTGAAGGGATGTTATTTCCCTGATAATAGCCTCATGGATGCTGAAATAAAAGGATCCGCTTCCTTTATATGGAGAAGCTTGGGGTGGGGGAGGGTAATTGTTGCTGCTGGTACACGCTGGAGAGTTGGTAATGGGGCCAAAATACGTATCTATAAGGATCGTTGGATCCCCCGTCCAATTACTTTTAAACCCCTTTCTCCTCCTTTAATGGATGGTAATTCTGTGGTTTTTGACTTGTTATCTCCTTCGGGAGCCTGGGATGTGGTGAGAATTAAGGGAAGTTTTATGGAGGATGATGTTATTGCCATTCTTAGTATACCTCTTGGGAAGAGCATGCAAGAGGATTCTCTTTTGTGGCATTTTGATAAAAAAGGGATATACACAGTTAATAGTGGGTATTGGGTGGGGAGGTCGCTATTGTCGGATCCTAGTATATCTGGTGAAGGGGGGGTTTATAGTACAATGGCTGCTTTCTAGAAAGGTATGTGGAAGTTTCCAATTCCAGCGAAAGTTAAATTATTCATTTGGAGGGCCTGTCATAATTTCCTCCCAACAAATGAATGTTTGGCGATTCGGAAAGTTCCGATTGATCCGAGTTGTCCCTTCTGCAAGTCCAAGAAAGAGTCGACATTCCATGCCCTGTGGGGGTGTCGTCGTCTTCAATCTGATCGGCTGTTATGGTCTGATATTCAGGTACACTGTTTTAGGAAGAATTCCCATTTCTTCGAATTTATTCTTGATTGCTTCTACTTGCTTAATTCTGAGAGAATGGATCTGCTTTGTGTGGTTTTTTGGAGAATATGGTTTATAAGAAATACTGGTATTCATAATTCTTCTGTGGATACTGATTTGGATAATTTTGAATGGGCAACAAATTATATTAAAAATTACTCTGCTGCTTCTCCTCTGCTGTCTTTTGCTGCTGCTGCTAGTTCCCTGTGTTCCTCGGCTGATGTTGCTTCTACTCTGGTCTCCTCTGTTGCTGGGCAGTTTGCGAAGCTTGGGAAAATTTGGAAGGCCCCGATACAATATTTGTATAAAGTTAATTGTGATGCGGCGATAGATATGGCTAGGTGTCGGGTGGGCTGTGGTGCGGTGATTCGGAATGCTGAGGGACTGGTTATGGCTGCGAGCTCCCAATTTTTGGTGGCCTTTTTTCCTCCTCGTATTGCTGAAGCATATGCGATTCGTGGGGGCATTCAGCTTGCTATTGACACAGGTCTGAATCCAAAAACGGTAGAATCGGACGTGACGGTAGTGGTAGATTGGATTAATGGTGAAATAGATTTGCTCTCAGAGGTTGGTATGATTATTACAGACATCAAATATCTGTTACATCAGATTCAGTGTGTTGTAGTGACCTTCGTCCCTAGATTGGCGAACAAGGTGGCTCATTGCTTAGCAAAATTTGCCCTCTTTTGTGATGAGGATAGATTTTGGTTGGAGGAAGATCCTCCCTGTGTTAGTGCTATTGTCCTGGCTGAAGCCAGGTTGTGTATGTAGTTTGGTTGTGTAGTGATGTTCTTTCTCAAAAAAAAAAAAAAAAAAAAAAAAACTTATTAGTTAGTTCACTTAAAATGCATTTTGGTCGAACCACACAGTTTCACTTGTTTGCTGTGATGTCTCGTTTCTCGATTGTACTCTTATTTTCATTACACTTCCTTCGATTTTATTTCAGTATAGTATAAATCTCTTATACAAACAAAACAAATAAAACTCTCTTGCTTTCACCTCGCTTCGGGCTTTTAGAAAAAAAAAATCCAAATAGAATTCTCATTTTGATTTTGAATTTTGAAATTTTTAATATTCGAATTTGAAATTCAATCAATTTTCGAGTCTATTTTCTATATACATTTTGTTTTTTGTTTATGAAAAGATCTTCGTTTTTCAAACGTGGAGTAATTCTTTTTTTTTTTTTTTTTAAATCACATTTAAGATTAATTTGTACATTATAACCTAACTAATTTTTTTTTTTAATTATAATTACAGCATGTAAGTCCACTCCACCATACATTCTAAAAAAAGAAAAAAGAAAAAAATGTCCACCCTGCCATACGATAGAATAATTCAATAATTCAAATCTAACATTTTCCAATACAATTGTTTAAACTTGTTGATCACTCGTCCTATTAACACATCTCTTGGAAAACTTTTTTTTCTTTTTTTCTTTTTAAGTGTACATTTAAGATTTGATGAGAGGATATGACTTGAATTCACAATGTGTGAGGGGTTTAGCATTGAGCCCATCATAATTTTTGTAAAAAAAATAAATTATATATATATATATATATATATATATATTCTACTGTCAGTTCATCATAATATAAAATATATCAAGATGAAGAATGTGAACCATAGATTATAGAGAAGTTTTGACAAGTGTATACACTTTGAGTCAAAATATGTAAATCTAATGAATTCACATTCTTCGTCCTGATATATTTTATATCAGGACGAATAGACAATAGAAAAACTATATATATATATATATATATATATATATATATATATATATATATATGTGTGTGTGTGTGTGTGTGTGTGTGTGTGTAATATTAGACTTCTAAATTTTTTTCCTAAATTCTTTCTCAAATTGATGTGGTACATGAGTTGTCAACACTTAACATCCTATAAATCATGAAATTATGTGGTGAGTAATGTGATGCTGACAACTCATGTGCCACATCAATTTGGAAAAGATTTTGGAAAAAAATTTAGGAAGCCTAGCATTACTCTAGAATAGTTATCTCAAAAGAGATCTCTTATCTTAATTTTGGTAAGGATCTTGATGAAATCACGTCGATTTCTATGAATTATAATCTGAATTTTTTTGTGGTTAATAAGTTCAATGAAATCTACCTATCAATAAAATTTAAGAATCCAAGCACTACAACTATTTATCCCAATTTTGTTAAATATGAAGGCATCAGAAAATGGGCAAAATATAGGAAAATTCAAGAAAAAAAGTTGTAGTGCTCGAAAAATTCTCAAATTTTATTCATACGTAGATTTCATTAAACATATCATCTAGACAAAAATTCAAATCAAAATTCATAAAAATGGATGTGATTTCATCAAAGTCCTCACCGAAATTAAAATAAGAGAACTACTTATATATATATATATTGCTAGTAATTTCATATTATTGTATATGTAATAATTTTTAATATATTATATATAATAATTTATATAATATTATAATATATATATTATAATATTATATATACATATGAGGGGTACTTTGGTCATTTGAACCTTTCGTTCCGTCCTGTCCCAGCCATACCAAATGCATAATAGTACGGTAACAGTTCTGTCCCAGACATTCCAAACATAATACGGAACAACTGTCCCATCCAATCCCGTCCTATCCCATCCCATCTCCGTGCCAAACGCACCATAAATGTGTTATTTTATATATATATATATATAGTCTTTCTATTATCAGTTCGAACTGACAATAAATATATCAGGACGAAAAATGTGGACCACGGATTTTGGAGAAGTTTTAACAAGTGCATACACTTTGAATCAAAGTATGTAAATCTAGTGGTCCACATTCTTCGTCCTGATATATTTATTGTCAGTTCGAACTGATAATAGAAAATCTGTATATATATATCAGTCATTCTATTATAAGTTCGAACTGATATAAAATATATCAGTTCCTTGTATGTGGACCATTGGATTTAAAAGATGCTTTGACAAGTGCATGCAGCCAAGTCAAAGTATTTAAATCTTGTGGTTCACTTGTAAGGAACTGATATATTTTATATAAATTCGAACTGACAATAGAAAAACTGTATATATATATATATATACACCTTCCGGAGTTATACCATATGGAGCTGGCGACGCGGACTCCACCACTGATTCATATTGAGTTGTGGGTATTGAATGTGGTATTAGAAAATTTCTTATGCAAAATTAGGTAGATAAGACCATGCAATTATTTGTTAAATAATATTATTAATTAAGAGGAGGAGGCAGAAAACATATCCAATTAATATGAAAACTTTTCTAACAATTCACTGATATATGAACACTGAAAATCAGAATATAGAAATTCATTCAACTAAAGACAAAAAAATTGTCCGATCACTAAAAAATCAAAACTTAAGAAGACGATTTGATTATCATTAATTGTTTTTAATTTCATGAAGAGTGAAGACAAATGGCTCTTCAAACCATCAAGTGGCTTTACAATGATCAATCCAAACAACTCAACCACCACAAGACAAGCTCAGGCCTATCTCACTCAACAATTGCATCCTCAGATTATCTCACAGTCGCCGGCGCCGGCGCCACGTCAGAAGAATCTCTCCGCTTCACCGATGGCTTCGCAATATTCAGGTCTTGTGCGATTGAGAGCTCTGATTCGGGCATGTGTAGATTGTGTATTCAACTAACCGATCAATACTGGGAGTTTTGACAAGTCAGTCGGATATGGAGTGGTCGTGCCAACACAAGAGCATAGAGACGCAGCGACCGAGGATGTAGAAGCGAGTTTTCTGTTGCTTGGCCATCAACAAACACCGTTTTCGAAACCCTGATTTCTTCTGACTCTTGCGGCGACTTTGGGATGATGAAATCATGAAAGGAATACACATGGTGGATCGGCGCTACTGGCGGTGGTTGCCGGAGTTCTAATCTTTGATGAACACACAAAAAACAAAAGGTAGGCAAATTTGATTGGGAGACCGAGAGTAGTCGTTTGTTTGTTTGGTTGGTTGTTTATATAGGCCTCAATTGCTACAAGAACAGTGTGGTCCCACCTCTTAAATCCATGTCATTTCATCGAAACTTACTATTTGGATTGTATGACAATATTGCCCCCACGATTTCAATGCCCTTCCTTTTTCTGTTGTAAAATTATTATTATTATTTTTTGTTGAAAAGTGTTGCAAAATTAATTTTAACAAACAATACAATTCTTAAAAATATCATTAATGATGTGTAACTATCATCTCAATCTCAATATGGTTTGATGTGATGATTTTCGTTGGAGAACTATCATATCAATCTCAAATTTCAATATGGTTTTGATGAGATGAACTTAAAACCATCTCTAATGTATATGTGATATGTTAATGTCAATGTCAAATTTGACACGAAATATAGTGAAATATTATATTTAACAGTTGGCACATCATTTTAACACTGCACTTTAATGTAAAATTTTATTTAATATTCTATTTTTTATTTTTTAATTATTTAAAATTATAAAAGTCAACAAATACAACCAATGCGTTCAATGAATGCATTGAATATTTTTTTAAATTGTTTCAATTTTAATTTTTCCTACCAAATTTGTTAAATTTTTATTATTTAAAATAAAAAAGTCAACAAATACGATTATATTTATTGATGTGCTAAATTTAACAGTTTTTAACATTGCATTGGATCATACTTTTTTTACTTTGTACTAAATTATAGCATTGGTATAATAATTTAGCATTGCAAGTCCTTAATCCCAAGCCTTGGACCACCAAATCAACCACATTGTGGTTAATACACTTTAAATCTTAATAAAGTGCTTACAGTAATACTAAGCAAATACCAGATTATATATTCATTTCACATCAGAACCCACGATTTGTTTTTTTTAACCCACAATTTTCTCTCATGCTAAAAAGGAAAAAAATTAAACCGACAAAAATAAATACATCTGAGGCTATTTTGGTCATTACAGAAAATACAATTTATGTTGGTCAAAATACGTGTGGCTCGTTCAAACATGAAAAAGACATGGGGACGAAAGAGCCGTGTAGCAACAAATACAGCCCCCACCAACTTCAGTACCTCCACCCATCTGACGTGGCATCTTTGTCCTTATTTAATATATATTTTCTCTTATTTACATCACGTTTTCCTTTTTGGCCTTCCTAGGTCGGCTATCCAAATTCAATTTATCTCACCTCTCAGCTCTCACTCTCTCAATAAAAAATTGCGGTTGGATTTAATTTGGATACTTCTTTATAAATTCTAGAAAGTTATTTTTAAATAATTTTTACTTAATAATGTTTGATTAAATAACTATATAATATCAACCGTATTCTTTTTCTATCATTTTTATTGATGAAGTCAAAATAACTGAAAGTGAGTGTCCAAGTGGTTATAATAATAAGAGAGAGGCTGACCAGTGCCACATTGACACGTGTTACTTTTAATTTTTTCTTTTTTAATAAATAAAAGAGAAGGTATTCGTATTCCTGAAGAAAACAATATTCTTATCCACACAGCACACAGCAAGAAAAGATTTGTTCTCATCTACTGATCTACTGGCTGACTTCACAGCAGATAATTTGTAAAAAAGACATTCATGTCGTCATATTTGGGACCCACTTATCGTCTGCGGCGCTCACAAGATTTGAACCTTCCATTTATTTATTTAATAGAAAAAGAAGTAGAGCCGTAGAGGTTCGACGGTGTAACTTAAAAGACGAATATAAGTTGAGCTCTTGCTGGTCCCCCTATTAGGCTACTATAGTAGTATAGTACTATCACTAAAAAAAAAAAATGTTTATAGAGAACAAATTTAAATACCAAATGGGGAATAAATTTAATAAATTTTTATTATAGTACTATTGTAAAAATACAGATTTTCTATTATCAGTTCGTCCTGACAATAAATATACCAGGGCGAAGAATATGGACCACTAGATTTACATACTTTGACTTAAAGTGTATACATTTATCCAAACTTCTCCATAATCTGTGGTCCACATTCTTCGTCCTGATATATTTATTGTTAGAACGAACTGACAATAGAAAGACTGTGTAAAAATAATATTATAATAAATAAATTTAAGTTTCTTATATTAAAAAAAAAACTTTAAAAAAAAATAGTGGGCTAGCCTGTTAAGGCTCGTTAAGCCGGTTCGGCATGCTAGCACAGCCTATAGGGGCCGTGTTGTGCCACCCGTTTCCGTAACGGGCCATGTTTGGCACGGCATGGCATGCTAAGGCGTCAAGGGCCTGACGGGCCAAGGCTTAGGGGGCCTTGCCGGCACGTTTTTACAGCTTCACTTCCATTTATTTATTTAATAAAAAAAGAAGTTGAGATTCAACAATGTGGCCGATCGGCCGTGTCTAGCACGGCATGGCACACTAAGGCGTCAAGGGCCGGGGCTTAAGGGGCCGTGCCAGCACGTTTTTACAGCTTTACTTCCATTTATTTATTTAATAAAAAAAGAAGTTGAGATTTAACGATGTCAACTTAAAAGATGAATGTAAGTTGAGCTCTTGCTGAGTTGCTGGTCCCTACTAGGCTACTATGACTAGAAAAAAAAAATGTTTATGGAGAATTTACATCATCTCTTATGCTTTGAGATGGTAATATTTGTCCAGAAGCTTTTCTGAGTATTCCCCAAATGTAAGAACACCATTTGATGGTATCACCTGTAACACAGAACACAGATTCATTACAATTACATTACCATTCATCATTTTTTATCATAACAAATTTCATATTAAGAATCTGAAATTGAAAGTTCCTATATATATATATATATATATATATATATATATATATATATATATATATATATATATGTTTTCTGTCGAGTCGTAAATGGATAATATTTTGATGGTATCACTGTGATAGACAATAGTTAAATATGGAAAAAGAACATGATCATGGCTAGACATTTGAACAAAGTTTTCTTACAAATTATACTGTAACTGAAATGCATGTCTCAAGTTTAATTAAACTGAAATGAAGATATTACCTACAAAAGAAAAGGCTAATTGGCACTGATGCCCCCTAAACTCTTCAAAAATTTGCATTATACCCCTTGTATTTGTTTTTTCAGCACTAAATCCCTCCAACTCCCGTTTATTGGCAAAACACTTGGGTTTATTGCTCCCTGTGAGGGGGCATCTACAGTCGGCTTTTGCCAATTTATAAGAGTTCAAGGGGTTTAGTGCCGAAAAAAAAGTACAGGAGGCATAGTGTAAATTTTTGAAGAGTTTAGGGGGCATCAATGCCAATTAGCCAAAAGAAAAAAAGCAGATATCTTTAAACTTCTAATCAGTATAAAATTTATATTTTATTAACCATAACCATAACCATAACCCACCACTAAAGTTAAAGTTTTTAATCTTGCTTTTAGCACAGAAGAACCGGTATCAATCCAGTCCAATAAATACAAAGTCTTTTGGAGAGGAAATAGATAGATGCCTAAGGCATACTCTAATGGACGTGGAACCTCAATTTCATCTTGAGTTTTTAGGATATAAAATGTAGACAGGGAACATTATTAACATAAATAAGACAAGGTATATCTACTGTATAAGTGTTCAAAGGTTGTTTAACTGTGTACCGAAAAGGTAAAAAATTAAAAGTTTGTTTAACTAGATTAAAATAGCCTAGGTTTTAATTTAAACAGTGTTCTATCAAAGTTCCTACTTCGTACTATGTCTTTTAATATATTCCTGATTTCAACAAAGATTGAGCTTCACAAGTAGACTATGAAGCAAACATCCAAAACATATCCTTATCTTGACAGGCTTCTACTACTAGTAATTACCACAAAGAATGCCGGTGTACGTTTTCAAACTACGTTCAAAAATATTGCATGCAAATCATAAAGATATCGGGTTTTCAGACACAAACCTCTCTATGCATATGTACCTCCTTCGGAAAATTTAGCTTTTCGTCCCTGCAAAACAAAAATAAATGCCAAAACTTATATCAAAGCCTTACAGCTGAAGCTAAAAGAATTTCTGAGGTGGATCTATCAAAGAACTTTCTCGATGGTTAGATAGAGTTATTGCAGTTTTCTGCATAAATGTGGCTAATAAACATAGATTATGTTATAGTTTGCTAAGAAGCATACCAGTCAGGTTGCATAAATAATGCAAACGTTGATCGCTCAACACCAGAAGCCTCCTCTCCATTTGGTGCCTAAGGGGCCATAAACAAGATATTGTTATCGCAGAATTTTGCGATGAAAATAGTAGAATATTATCATAAAATAGACAGGAAAGCCCAAGTTTTCACAAGTTGCAATTTGCTACACCAGGGTACAAAAATTTAGTGTCAATGATTAACTGAAAAAGAATGGCCCAAATTGAAAAAGCACCCAAGCTTTCTTGATGGTTGGATATCACAATCTTCCCTACAATGTCTCTCACTAACTGCAATGCTATACAATGGCACAAATGATGTCAGAAAGTACAATTGCATCCCGCCAAAAGAAAGGAGCAGCCTCCCACTAATTCTAAGTTGCAACAAAGGTTTAAGTTATTTTTTGGAAAGTAAAAATATATCAAAAGACACCAAGTATAACCCCTTCTACATAGAGGGTGTATGAGAAACACCTCTGCTTGAAATTTATAATTTACAAGAAAAGGAGTTGTCAGTGTACGAGTTAATAAAAGTTAAGCACCGGCAAAGCTTAAAATAAGCTGCAACACTACATAAATATTTAAAGTCTCTTATTGATGTCTTTTTGGAGAATACTCACTGAACTGAGAATGACACAAACTGTGTTATCTTGAAAACTCAATTCTGTCATAAACTGCTTTATGCTTTTGAAGCCAAAGCTCCATGCCATAGCAGAGAATTCATTAGTATAAGCTTCATTGTCTTAATTAAAAAATAGAAAGGAGTCCAAGAAACATCTAAAATTCGCAATGACACCCTTTCTTCAAAAAAATAATTGATGACCTTGGCTTGCTATATAGAGATCAAATTCAAGATCTAAACGGGCCTTAAAATATGAGAAAACAATACACTGTTTGAGTCAAATTTGGGATTAATAATATGCATCACATATTAAATGAAAATTATTAACACATTTTTCCCGGAACATAAAAAGATGAATTATAGAAAGTACCCGAACACAATGAGGTGTTGCACAAAGAAAACCTCTTGACAGTATTTCTGTTGTCTCACCGATTTGGTATGCTATCTCATTTTCTCCAAAAACAACCTTGTATGCCAAAAAAAAAAAAAAAAAAAAAAAAAAAAAAAAAAAAAACTCAAGTTACAATGGGATAACAAATTTATCTTTGTAAGCATGTAATGATAAGTTATGTGAATTCAATAACTGAAAAAACAGCTGGCCATCTTATTATGAAGTGTCCATAATGAAAGTATATGCAATGAAGAACACTTTGTAACAAGCTGGTATGACATTTAATTATCACTGATTATGTTTATGCATTACTGGAATATCATGATCAAGAATGTATACTTTGACAATTTGATCATTCCGTGTTCTTATATAAAGGCCAGCAGCACTATCAGGGCAAGGTATTACTGTACCATCTCTTGTAAAAATGCCACAAGTCAGACCTGCATGTTGGATTGATGTGAAAGTTAGGTATTAATTGTAAGAAAGAAAACAACAATATTGATATTTACAGACAAAATAAAACTTTTTAATCAATATGGAGGTCTATTTCATCAATAAATTAAAAGGCTTGAATTATCAATAAATTAAAGGCTTAATTCATCAATAAAATAAGTCTTGAGATGGAAAGCAAAAAGCTTTCCTTAAAGAACTGCATATAATTAACCTCACAGAAATGCTGACACCAATTACGTCAAGATAAATTGCTAGGCAATGTATAAAGCTAAATGTCAACACATCATTATATTTATGCAATGGAAATTATTAAATTTCAGCATCATTGTTAATCTACCAAATTATTTTGAAACATTGAGGGTGCACTTAAAATATATGGTTGATAAAAATGATCAGTAGTTGTACAGAGTTAAGAGTGCAAAACTGCAAGAGTTACTTATAAAATGTTATAAAAGAGAGAATCCCTTGAATTATATTTTAGAGAGCAAAAATTTTAAAAACAAAAAATCCAATGTTCATGATATGCCAAATTTGACAAATGAAGTTTCTATTAGCAGTTGGGGACTCTTTCTGTGAAATGAGGTCGCAATATTCATTTGGTAGACTCAACATCTTCAAAGTGCACTCCAGTCATCTTTTCCTCAGAAGTGACCACTATGCAACAACATATACCAATTGTATATACCCTAGCTCATGCACCCATATCACATCAAAGCATATCACACTACAGCATATCCTCCAAAGCCAGAAGATCGACATTGGTACTATTTGCTAAAACTGGGCAAGTCTACCATCAACTATAGTTGTTCTAAAGTTGAAGACTACATTAACCTCAAAAGCTTCCAGCATTTGGTTATTTTTTTGATAGTATTCACTTTGGTTATAAATACAATTATATACATTAATGCCTTTGTTTTACATATTTCTCCAGTATGAGCTCAACAATTACATGTGCACTCTTAACAATTTTGTCCCCTAAAGAGAAAAGGCATTATAGGTCTCCAATTGTATTCATTAATTATGGAGATGTTAAAACATCTGTAGACTATAGGAAATCATACATTCATACCATCATACTTGTAATAGACAGTTACTATTTCCTTAGGTAAGAGACTAGGTACAGTTTGGTTAAATCTATAAGGTCAATTTTGTCTTCAAAAGTCATCACAAGCAAAGTTAAACCAGCTCAATTCCCTGTGGTTGTTAGTAACCAACATACCCAAAAACTTAAGCTGATGGCAAATAGCCCAAAAACAGTTAGTATACCCCCTAAATCTCCAACATCTAAATTCACAAGACATGCACACAGTTGTTATACACTTGATAGACTGATAGCTTGCACCAATGAAAAACAAGAAAGTTCTTTAAATTGTTGATCAAGATATTAAGTAGACACAAACACAAGGACTATATATTATTAAAGATACTGAGCAGGTGTACTGTTGCAGGCCTTATCTATATCAATCATTGGTAAAAGGAAAAGGAATTGGACTAAAATCATTCAAGAAATGGTAATCATTGGTAGCTCACAATTTGTTTTTTTTTTTTTGTTTTTTTTTGAGACGAGCTCATTCGCTCATTCTCTAGCAAGAGAGAACAATGTAATTAGGTAAAGATTATCACCTGTCAGTGAGCCATGGTCTGTATGCCATCCACACCAAGACGACATGGAGTCACCATCTTGCATATGGTTGCTGCAAGTCATAGCCTATTTGTTATATAATTGTCTCTAGAAGCCTAAACCAATTACTCTACAACTCAGAAACAAATACACACATTCTCCGCTATTTACAGTTATATACCCTCTTTATCTATTGGTGAATTTAAATCAAAAGAGTATTCTTAATTTATTCAACAATTTTATCTGGCACAATATATAGCTAGGAAAGTAGAAACAGTATAAATCTACATGATTGCTAACTAGGCCCAAAAATCATGAATGGAGTAAAAAAAAAAGGGAAGAACTGCCATTCCATGTTACCTAACAATGATTGCTTATTCATCAAATTCCCAAAAATAGAACAGAAAAGAAAACCCTAAATTCTTTGGTAGCCATGGAACCACCTAATTATTGTTTACATCTCACCCTTGCTCAAATCAATCACTAAAAATACCATTGCTTAAGCTAGATAACAAAATAATCACCTTACCATTGCCTTGGGATGCCAATGATCATCAAGAAACTGACATTCGATTCATTCGCAGGAACATGTATATCATCTTACACAATACCGACATAATTGATCATCATAACTTCATAAAAACCGAGTATCTATCACTTGGCTCCCCTATTTGATACAATGATAAAAGCCTAATTTAAAATTTCATGCATACATTTTGTAGAATTATTTATCATGTATTCTAATCAAACCACATATCCATCACAGAAGTTAACAAAAGCATCTAAATTATGTGAATTTACTTCTGATAAAATTCAAGTTAACCACATAAATGATCTAATATTAACATGTCTTAAAGTTTGTCACAACTTGGAAAGGAAAACTGTATTTTACAAACAGTACAATTCTTTGTGGCTATGGAAACCAGGTTATGAGGAAAAGAAATAGAATTACCTCTTTTGTGGTGGAAAGTAATAGAGCAAGCGGCCTTTGTGACACCGAGAGCGAAGAAGTATTTGTTCAAGGCCTTCATCCACATGCACTTTCATCCCTTTTGACACTGCTCAAGCGCTCATAAAAAATTGACAGTCACTAAAGGACAAAACAACGATGAAAATAAGAATACTAAGTCTTCTTGCTAAGAGAATATAATCGAAGGACCATAGAAGCAAAAGTAACCAGAAGGCTTTAACTGGCATTTTGTTCAGCTACAACTAAACCTACCACTGTTTATACATGGTTCAGGCCTGAGATAAGCATGGCCCAAACTTGAAAATTTGATATGTGATCCCTCCTGGAATTTTAAAACCCAATAGCAGCTTTAGACCATCTCTAATGCATATGTCAATGTCAATGCCAAATTTGGCACGAAATATGGTAAAATGTTATATTTGGCATATCATTTTAGCATTGTACTCCAATGCAAAATTCTATTTGATATGCTATTTTTTATTTTTTTATTATTTAAAATTATAAAAGTCAACAAATACAACCAATGCATTCAATGAATGCATTGAATATTTTTTTAGAATTATTTTAATCTCTATTTTTTCTACCAAGTTTGTTAAATTTTTATTATTTAAAATTAAAAAGTCAACAAATACGGCTGCATTTATTGTTGTGCCAAATTTGGCATATGCTATACACAGTTTATAGCATATGCCAAATTTAGCACAGCTTTTAGCATTGCATTGGAGCATGCTTTTTTTACTTTGTGCTAAATTATAGCATTGGCACAGTGATTTAACATTGCATTGGAGATGCTCTTATGGAGCCATATAAGCATGTATGATATCCTTTTATAACAGTACATAAAAGTGTAAGGGAGTTGAAAACTATTTACTTGTAATGTATGGAGCATTTACAAATAAGAAATTTATATCACATTTTAATTAAAAGGCAAAGAAGAAAAAACATAAGAAGGTCACAGTAAGCAATTTGTTATCTGCAGCTGAACCTAGCACTGGTTTGAGGCCAGAGACAAGCATGGCCAAAACTTCATATCTAAACTAAGACCACTTTAGAATTTCTAAAGCTCATCAGGAGTCCTGTTTAGCCTTAAACACAAGTAATATCATTTATTGGAAGTGAAAAATAATTGAATTATGCACTTTTGAGGTATGAAGCATATATCACCAGAATATAGTTGCAGGAATTTCTCATGAATCTTGTTCTACATTCAATGGGAAAATTTCCATGATATTCATATGTCATTTCGGTTCTAAAAATATCTTTCAAATAACCACTTTATAATGATAACAATTTTTCACCACAAGAAATTTGTATGTAAAATAGAGCTAAAAAAACAACAGTCATTTCACTCCCTTTATGTAAAAGCCATATTTCATGCATAGAAATTTACCATATTGATCGCAGTGAAATGCCACCATCAACCCAACATCTAGAATCAGCTTTCCAAGGCCTTTGAAAGCTAGACAAAATAATTAAATTTTAGTAAATATGTAAAATAATTGAAACATGAAGCAAACTCAATAACCAACATAAACCAAGACTCTGAAAAAAAATATATAACACCAGAAAACTAGTATAGCAACAAACATGAAATTTACTCCCTCTATAACTTCTTGTTCATAAAATTTGGCAGAGACTCTGACTCATACCAAAAGATTATTCTACACATATGCTCACATAAAGAAAATAATAATAAAACCAGCATCTGCTACAAATATCTCTGAAACACAGGTTAGTTTAAAACAATGATGCTAACAAAGGATAGATGTAGCAGCATCATGAAGTATTGACCACATACAAAAACATTATTGCCCAGTGTACAAGTAGGTGTGCATGCACACAAACATAAATAAAAAGATGCCATAAATTAATTTAGATAACTTATTGAAAGCTAACTAACAGCCGGATCACAAGCACAGAAACCAATAGACAACGCAGAAAAATATCATAATCATTTACACAAACAATCATATGACACATGACACATTAAGTATGTTCATTCATCTCAAGAACCTTCAAATGGTTGTTGCATCATGGCCATTATAGTGTACAATATAATTTTAGATTGGTGCAGATGGTTAGTAATTGGTAACATGGCTTGCAAGGCTGTAGCTCAAACACTAAAGTAAAATTTTTCTAATGCTAAATCCTAGATAACCATATATGCAATGTCAAACAAATATCTAAAAAAAATAATCTTCAGCAAGAAGAACTATTTAGTATCAGTATTTTAAGCCAAGAAAATCTTATAGTAATCTTTTGTGAACATACCCACTTCAAGTTCCGGTAATGCAGTATCAGGCCATATATTTGAACCACAATATGATGGATACCTAAAAGACAGAATATGGATGATAAATAGAGCAATAAAGTGGTCATATATCATATATTCAATCTGTAACATCATAATTCTTCATCATAAATAAAAAGTGGCCCAATCAAATTTAAAAAATTGTACAAATAATTTATCATGCTAAAAATAAATACAACACATTTTTATTGCTTACTTTAACCCCACATTAGCAATCTTTTTTTCTCAGTCAATAAAAAGTCTACAGTAACACTTCGAAGAATTAGTAAATGCTAGAAGCACTTGAAATATGTTCTTAATGACTTTTACCGTTCGATTAAATATGTCTCAGCTGTAGGCACATCTAATACAGGATTTGCATAGAAGGAGCCCTTCAACATATCTGCACAATAAAACAAACTATAATATTTTCCCATAAACTAACATCACGTGAAAAAGATACTGATAAGGCATAAAGGAAACAAGCATCTGTGCTTTTACTAGTAACAGTAATGTTGAGGTTATGTCAGTAAGATTGCAATTACATCCAATTGTCCTGATATCAAATGCATTTTCTGTTTCAAAATTCCATGAAACTTCAAATGGCTAGACCCTTTCTATGACAAAACCTTTGAACTCTGACTTTATTTGATCACTTACAGAAATACAAAGGGTTTCCAATCCTCCAAGAAATAGTCTGCTCACACCTTGATTAACACTATTCATGTTTCACAATAGGTAATTTGGGTACTCAATGTTGAAATTGGCTTGGCCTCGCCTTGGTTAAGAGGGCCATAACAAAGTTTCCATGAGATATGGCGGTGCTTCAGCATAAGGTTAGATTTGAAACCTTGATGAGACTGTTTAAGAAATCATCTTCCTTCTCATCCCCAAGGACCCCAAAACACCCCATAGTTATGTAATAATTTGTTTCACTATTGTGGTAATTCTACTAAAGACACCTCCTTTAACAATTAAGCATATATTGTCATCTTAATATATTTTAAGGAGCTCTACCTGAATTGGCAGCAGGTTGTCAAATACTTTCTTTTAAAATGGTTTTGTTTCTATATTGAGTCCTTCACCACCAAGGGACACATGAGATAGAACAGTTTTATTTTTATTTTTATAAAGGGACCATAAGTGTAAGTTTCAAATTTTGGCCACCAGACCTCTCATGGTTTTAAGCCCTTTTTTTTCCAAAAGAAGCAGAGTCATGGTTTTAAGTCTTGATCACAACAATGTTGGGGGCCCTTATACAAATTGAATGTCATGTAGGCAATACTATCGTGTGAGTGCCATCATCTATATATTAAGGAAGACAGTAGTAGGAGTGTTTACTCTATGTCTTGCAAGCGTGATAGTAAATACCTAGAAGATGTTGGGGTTATGTTGGAAGCCATCTTAACAATGGGATAATAGTTGATTGACAGGGTTCCTGAGTAAGGTGCCATGGTTTTAAATTGAAAGGATAAACACATTTTGCAACATCATCTTGAAACCACCATCAAAAAGTTCCTATATTTCTTAACATACATACTGATAATAATAATAGAGCCATGGAGGAAATCTATATTATGGGTGTTCCAAGAAAGAAAAAGTTCATCGTATTCAATTCAAGTTGTTTGCATATTTTATAAAATTTATAATATGAAATAGTACCAGGTTTCCCAGATTCAAGCTTCTCTTTGCCATGACTCCATCCAAAGTTGTACCTACATATAGAGGTGGATAGGGGAAGTAGGGAACAAAAGAGTCAAGGCACTTAGCAAATACTATCAGTTTATAAAGTAAGAACCATAATTCAATCCTGATGCAATAATATTATTTATCTCCCAAGAAATTTAGGGGTGAGTCTAATGCCACCCAAAAGAATACTCTCACACCCATTTTCTAATTAAAATTATTACTAACATATCAATAAGTAAAATTACTTAAAAGTCAAACTAATTTAATTAAATGAAAGAAAATCACTCTTTACACCCACACCCACCCATTAAAGATACTACAGCACTCATTCATTAAATCGTTTTCAACTCATTCATTCATTAAAGACACAACATTAATAAAAAGAATTCATGCAAGGTTTAAAGCATCCATACCTAAAGTGAACAGATTCACAACAATAGTTTGCTTCTCACATCATTCTCAAGAGATAAAAAAATAATTCATGAGATGAAATTTTATATTTTCATAGAAGACTATGGAATCCACATCCAACAAAAGGAATATGGGTCAACAATAACCTCCTTGTCCACATATGTATGTACTGAGTGGATATAGATGCCAAAAGTAATCCACGGCAATCAAATTGAGATACAAATCAAGAAATGGAAATTCAGAGACAAATGGGATCAGTTACCTACTATGATGATCTTCAAGATCCTTCTTCACCTCTTCGGGCAGGCTCGCTAATCTGATAAAACAGAATCTTGTGAGAAATTTTATAAAAATTAATTCAATTCTTCTTAATTTTATATATAATATATATTTTGAAAATTATACCGAGGTGCAAGATGTAGAAGATTTTCACGTAAGGAAGAATATCCTGGAACCTATAATGACAAAGTGTCAAATTCAAACAGGTAACAATAAACATAAAGGAAACTACAAACTGACCAATTCCAAATAAAAAATCACAAAATTTTGCATGCAGAATAAAATGCTAGATGCATAAAATGAAAAGGTAATGCAGTAAATTACAGAGCAAAACATCAATTTAAAGCATTTATGGTATTTGGTCAGCGCAGAGGGAGGGCAATCATCTTTACTATTATAGGATGGGAATCAGACTTCATCAAACTAGCTTCAATCAAAGTTTCTTCCCATGTGCTTCAATTTGTATCACATAGTTTCACCATATCCCACAATAATATGAATTATACCATGCATTTTATATAAACGCAATAAACATCTATCTTCCAATTACTACTTAAGACCACAAATCAATCCAAGCAATCAAAATTTCATCAACACTGGGTTGATCTTCTAACCTTCTCTTTACACAATTCACTTGGATAGCTGAATGTTGGTTCTAAAATTATGAGGTGCTTTTGAATATCTTCTAAAGCATTAAGAAAACATTATGCCAAACGGATTGACCCATACTTATCCAATATATCCACAAAATAACCATCACATCAGCTTATGTATTTATTCAAAATAGTGCACGAGGTTCGTAATCCACAAAATGGCTAACCAACGGAATTCCATAATATACTTCACTAAGCTTCCAAAATCATACAACAAATAAAAAACAGTGGACAAAAATTAAATGATACTGAAACTTATCAACGGAACAAACTAGTTGAGTAGTATTTATATACGAAATAACAACAAACAGACAAGTTGAGAGCAAAATTCAATGCGTACATCTGTTACTGATAGAATTCCGAGGCCGTTAGGTCCAAAGCCTTGTTCAATCTTCATCGACAAGTCAGCATTCGTGTCCTGTTTCAGTCAATTTTAAAAAACAAACAACAATTTCCAAACGAAGTGTTATTTTCACTAACACAACACACACAACAGAGGACGGAAGAGCAACTCCCAACTTACCTTGAGTTCGGAGTACGAAATAGTAACGGTTCTGAGAGTAGGGAAGACGGAGGAGCAAGACATCTTCAGACACGTAATCCGGCGATTCGACGGTGACGGAGAGAGTGAACCGGCGGGAACGTGAAGGAATTGAGCGCAGTTATGAGTTTTATAGACTGGTGATTTTGAGAGAACGGAATTCATTCGTCGCTGTCAATTCAAATGGAAACAATAAACAAACAAAGAATAGAATATTAGCATCAGTTTTGGCACTTTGCGTTTGCCCGCATTTATTTTCAAAAGTGTACACGTTTGGCTTCCGTTGCAGAATGTGAAAAAAAAAACATAAATATAATATTATAGGTGTGAAAATGGTTAAAAAAATCACAAATTACATGACGTTTGTTTTGGATATTATTATTTTTCTCTCCTGACGTAAGCAAAATCCCGCTCCAGTTCTATTAAGACCATCTCCAATGCATATGCTAATACCAAATTTGGCACAAAATATAGTGAAATGTTATATTTGGTATATCATTTTAGCATTGTACTCCAATGCAAAATTCTATTTAATATACTATTTTTTATTTTTTAATTATTTAAAATTATAAAAGTCAACAAATACAACTAATGCATTCAATGAATGCATTGAATATTTTGTTAGAATTGTTTCAATCTCAATTTTTTCCCACCATTAAAAAATACCTAAAATACCCTCAACTGTTAACTTTTCCGTTACAAATTTAAAATAGGTAAGAATAAAAAGGTAAATAAACAAAATCTTAAATTTAAAAATATTTAACAAATTAAATGTATATATAATTAAACAAATTAAAAATTAAAAACTAAAAACTCGATACGAGCATTAGAGCATCCCCAATAAGTAAAAAATACTTTGACTATCAATAGGGAGGATGATCGGAAATTGCAAAAAAAACAACCTCTCTACTTCCCTCAAATTTTTTTCCAATCAAAGCCTTCTTAATTCTAAGGAGACAAGGTATCCTCCATACTTATTCTTTCTCACTCTTCAATTAAAATGAGCGGTCAAGAGGAGTTCACCTCATTAATATTCAATGGTCCAAATTCAACGGCTTTTTTTTTTTTTTAACCCAAATTCAATAGCTCTTTCCAAATTCATTTTTAACCCAATTTTAAATTTATTTAAAAATAATAATATTTCTTTTTAATTAAAATAATTAAATAATAATAAGGAGTTTTTTTTTTTTTTTTGAAAAATGAAAATTCATTAACCCAAAGAATTACAATGCCATAGTGGAATCGTTTCTAACAGGAGAAGCCACACAGGCGGGACTTCCTCCATCCAAAAATGATCACTAACAGTAAATAAACTGAATTTAGCTAAGCAATGAGCAGCCAAATTGGCTAACTTGGGAACAAAACTAAAAGAGCACTCACGATAACAACCCAAAAACATATTGATATCATTAATAACAAGACCAACCTCAGACAGAGGAGCATCATCTGTGTTAATGAGGTTCACAATAACTTGAGCATTAGACTCCACATCATAAGGAAGAAGTCCCGAATCACGAGCAAACACAAAACCCCTATAGATAGCCATGGCCTCAACAATTTGAGGAGAAAAGCCAGCCATAACGAACTGGGCACTGGATGCCATAACATCACCCACATGGTTACGAATAATGATTCCAAAACCCACTTTGCCTGTAGCAACATCCAGCGCAGCATCCGTATTCATCTTCAACTTGCTCATTACAAGAGGTCTCCACACCATATTTTTAACACCACCTATACTAGGTCCATCTTTAATCGAGGAGTTAGCCTTCTTGAGTTAGCCCAGGGAACCAGATCTTTGTCAACACATAGGTTTGACTTATGAATTTTCACATTTCGGTGGTACCAAATCTTCCACAAAATTAGACACAAGCTCTAGATCATCAGGATTCAAACAATTTATGCAAGCAGTCATAAAATTGATAAAAACGCATCTTGTCCCTAACTTTGAAATCTTTCATAAACTGACACATAGCACGAATCGGTTTAAGCATGGGACAACACCACAAAGCATGCATAGTAATTTTCTGCCTACATTTGCAGATAGGGCACTTCTTATCCATCAAGATACCTCTACTAGAAACATTATTGAAAGCAGGCACCCAATCACGACAAGCTCGCCAAACTAGCAACTTAACCTTAGCTAGGACTCGGATTCTCCAAAGGTACTTCCATCAAGAATCAGACCCACTTAAGCCCGACGAACTGGGTTTGAAGCAAGGGAAGAGCCAATATGGTAATCAGACTTAACCGAATAAGAGCCCCATTTGTCATAATGCCACATCAATAAGTCCGGGACTAGATGATCAGGGTAGGGATATTCAAAATCAAAGAAGCACCGTCCATAGAAAATGAGGACCAAACAAGCTCCTTATTCCAACCCCTAGACGAAGATCTTAAGATATTGACTGTGGCTGATTCATTCAAGGCGCGGGGGAAGGACGAGGTAGCCACCGATCCTTATAGATTTGGACCGAGAGGCCATCATCAACTCTCCAACGAGACCCAACCTCAAGAAGCTAACGTCCCCATAGGAAACTTTTCTAGAGAAACGAGCTGGAACCGGAGCAAGCAACCTGCAAGACAGAAAAATCATAAAAATAACAATGTTTCAGCACCTTGGCTGCTAGGGTGTTAGGGAAATGGATTAGGCACCAACATTGTTTGGCAATGAGGGCTTTATTAAAGATGGAAAGGTCCCTGAATCCTAGACCACCGTCATCCTTATTGGCACATAATTTCTGCCAAGTTCCCCAGTGTAGTTTCATCTTGTCATCATCCGAGCCCCACCAAAAACGGGCACTTAGCCTATGAAAATCATGAATAAGAGATTGAGGAAGTTTGAATAATGACATGGAGTATGTCGGGAAAATCTAAATAACTGCTTTGAGAAGAACTTCTTTACCCCCCGCCGAAAACAACTTGCTTTGCCACCCTTTCAATCTGCTTTAGACCTAGTCTTTAATGTTAGCAAAATTCTACTTCTTATTTCTTCCACCAAAACTAGGTAAGCTCAAGTATCTTTCATGGCAATCCACAAGTCTCACCCTAATGATTCTCGCTAAATTTTCTGCTCGTTGCCTAGAGACCCTCCGACTAACACACAAAGCGAACTTGTGGAAATTCACAACTTGACTAGACGTCGTAGCATAAACATCCATAATCCGTCTTATATTCTGACAATCCCATTCAGAAGCTCTAGGAGCCATTTTTAGGTAGTCTTCTTAGAGTGTTAACTCATTATATAGCTCCTCATTTGTAAAAAAGTACATCAAACTCCTTACATATAAGGAAAATATAAGGAGCCTTGTTAGGGATGCTCTTAATAAAACTAGAGGAAGATTTTGACTAGTATAAAAAACGTTAGGGTGAAAAAGATAATACTGTATCCCAATTTTTTTCACATACTTCACATTTCACGTTTCATATTTTTTTCACATGTGGGAGAGAGGAGAGGAGAGAGTGTTTAAGGATTGTTTTTATATGGAGTATTTCGGTAATTGTACAAAAAATGTGATTATAAATCGTTAAATTTTTATACATGGTTAAAAACAAATTCGTAATATTTCTAGGGGCTAATTTTGATTTTTGATTTTTTTTTTCACACTACAAACGATTAAATTCATCTATGATTAAAAACAAATTTACAATGTTTCATAAGGTAGGATTATTATTAAAAACCACCATGTAGTTTGGTTTATTGGTAACCACCCTCTATTTTCATTTTTGGCCAAAATCCACCCTGCTTTTTAATTTATTATCCAAAATCCACTTTGCCGTTAGTTTTCCATTAATTTTATGTTAAATCGTTAAGGGTATAATGGTAAAATAGGTAGTAAGTAAATTTAAAATATTATTAAATGTAATACAGAAAATTCTTTTAAAAAACCTAATATTAAATATTACCTAAAAAATAAGAACTTTCTCCAAAAGCACATTGTTTTATCTCCTCATCTCATATCTCTCTCTCTCTCTCACATCTGTTTCTTTCATCTCTCTCTCACCTCTTCATCTCATTTGTTTGTTGAGAAAAGCGATGAGAGGGATCCTTCCCTTTTCAAGTCGTTCGTAGCCGCCTTGCTGCGAACAGAGGAGGCTCTAACTCCCCCTCCAAACGTGTTATATCTAGAGCTACAGTAGTCGTTAAGAGGTTTAAATAGTTCCCCTAACATGCAAAACACGGTGTTTTACCCTATCGTAGGACTTAAACATAGCGTTTTGTTTTAATTGTTGTATTTTCCATTCAATCAATACAACATCGTTTTGGTAGCTTGATAGAGTTCATTGTTAGCTTGGTGAGCTAACTGTAAGGAACCTTCAACAGTTCTCACATGATTCTTTAACAAATTATTTAGATGTTGTTTTCAATTACAAAGAATTTTATTAAAAATTTACAACAAACTTTTTGTCATATTTGATAAGTCCATTTATACGTTTTGCGTATCCCCTCTTTACCTATGTTTTGAGTTCGTTTTCCTTGCGAATACCATGTTTTAATGTTTAAATAAGTGTTTGCAGGTCCATTTTGATATATGAGGAGTCTAAGCGCAAGAACAGAGTTTTTCCGGGCCAAAACAAGACTTTCGAAGGTTAAAGAGCATTTTTGCAATATGTCCATCAAACCGAACAGCGGAACGTACCACGTAAGCCAGCAAAAGGCGTCCGTTAGTGGCTGCGTCGAAGAGAACCCTGCCAGGCGAATGGTGTAGCTAGGTAGATGATTTCCGCGGTATGCATTGTCAAAGCGTATCGCACCCGTTAAAGTTGGAAACCGCGTAAGACAACAACTGATTCCCGCTGTTAGCTTCGTCGAAGTGAACCGTGCCTAGAAGAGCGAAAGTCCCCATAAGTATTCTGTGGTACGCATCGTCAAAGCGTACCGCGTCAGACCAAACAGTAAACAGTGGAGCAAATTATAAGCATTTCCGCGGTTCGTCCGTCAGACTGAACCGCAGAACATACTGCGAACTAGAAAGTCAGCACATGAAAACCACTTTTTGAGCCCCATTTTTGACCTACCTATAAATATCACTTTTCCCCCTTTTCAAAGGAGGCTGTTTTGAGTTAAGGACCTAAAATCCCTCCAATTTCGCCATCTCCACAAATCATTCACTAACTCACTATATCCACCTATTAATCACCATCATTCACCATAGATCCATCATCTTCACTACAAAACCTTCCCCTTTACACCATACCCATCATCAATCGTCACTTTGGAGCAGCTCGGAGTCTTGGAAAGAAGAAGTCATTGGAGCCAAGCATTTACAAAGAAGAAGTTCTTCACTTTAGTTTACTTCTTACAACTTTATCTCTTACATTCTTGTATTTGCTATGGCTTGTTCTTATTTATTATCTCATATGACTTGGGTGTATAATATGAACTAAATACTTTTATGCTAGAGTTATGATGAAACCAAACCCTTATTCTTTTCTTCAAGACTGCCTAATTTCTCTAAAGTGCTTGTGTTGTAATATGGATATTTTGTAAGCTTAATGCCTTTGCTTGACTAGCCATCTTGTAAATGATGTATTGGTTGTGTGAATAAACTGAAAGGTGACGCGCTAAACATGCTCGTCACAATATCCATTATATATGTTCAGTAAGGTAGAGATACGCGAGACTGGCGTATAGGGATCGTGTGTGTGTGTCCCAAAGCGCTTAAGAAACCCATATATATTTGGTATGTATGGGTGTGATTTCTATTGCTCGAAAGAGATTAGAAATTAGTTTATGGGGCACGAACCTATAACGTATTCTTGCATAATCGGGAGGTTAGGCGGGTCTAATACTTAATTAAAAGGGGGAGGTAGATTCTAATTCTAGCATTCTTTCATTAGATTATCACAACTGTTCTTATTGTGTGTGTTCCATCGCATCGTTTGATTATACATTGCTTAGAGTTAACCTTAGATTAATTTAGTGACAAGTTTGGAAATCATTTTATTAAACTGTTCAAATAGTACGCGTGCCAATCAAAGCCAGTAATCATTGAAAACCTCAGTCTCTATGGAACGATTCCCTACTTTATCATTGCACTACACTTCGACCTCCCGACGTCACATTGTGTAGCAATCAATATTCTCTCTCCCTCTCTCTTATATGTTTCTTCTTCTTTCTCGAATCTCAATTGTTCTACTAATCCAATTTTCTATCACCTACAAAAGTAAAGCAAATTAATCAGTTAAAATCCAAGTAAAGACCAGAGCATAACAAATTGGTATCAAAGCACTCCTTGTACCAGCTTCCATGGCAGAGGGAACTAGACATTATTAGTATCTAGAAGGATGCTTTGCTGAAATGGAGACTATAAACTTGGAAAGAGATGGAAGGATCCAAAGATTTAAAGAGGGATTTGAGGCTTTCAAGTTGGAGATTGCTAACCAACTTTCCAGAATGCATAATATGTTGGCTGTCAAACTGAGTAAGGCAGATCAAGAAGACTCTAATTTAAGTTTGCAGTATATTTTATAACATAAAAAAGTTGAATTGCGGGTTCGGGTGAGGATTTTATTTCAAACCCACACCCGAATCCAAACCCGCTTCGGGTTTGATTTGTAGGATACAAACCCATCCACCGTGGGTCGGGTTCGGGCGAGCTCCCGTGGGTGCGGGTCAAATTTCTATCTCTAAGTCTGATAAGAGTCCTTTGTGCCTATAGGATATCCTTAACAGTTTTCACCTGGTTCTTTAACAAACTATTTAGAGTCTGTTTTCAATTATAAAGAATTTTATGAAAATATTTACAACAAACTTCTTGTCCTATTCTCTCTCTCTCTCTCTCTCTCTCATTTGTTTCTTCTTCTTTCTCAAATCTCTTTTGTTCTACTAATCCAATTTTCTATCACTTGCAAAAGTAAAACAAATTAATCAGTTAAAATCCAAGTAAAGACCTCTCATAACACAACGGTTGAGAGGTTTTTGTGTGGTGGGATTTTGATATGGAGGTTATATGCGATTTTTGTGGGATCAATGGAGTTTTTTTTTGTTTTTTTTGTTTTTTTTTTTGTTTTTTTTTTTGTGTTTGGAGATGGAGATCTAGAGATTGAATGGATTTCCATCTCCATAGAGATCGACATTTATGGCAAACGGTGCCACCACGGATAGGAGGATTCCTTCTTCCATGGAGATCCAGAGATAGATCTAGTTCTCCATGGTGTGATGGGATCTCCACCGGATCATCCATCACTTTTTTTTCTAGTTTTTAAATTAGTTTTTTTTTTATTATTTATTTACTTGTTTTATTTCTGTTTATTTATATATTTTAATAGAAGGGTAAAATGGTATTTTGATTCAAAATATTAATAGAAGTTAACATAGGGGATTTTAGCCAAAAATGAAACTAGAGGGCGGTTTTTGGTCAATAATGCAAACTACATGGTAGTTTTTAATAATACCCTATTAGGTACTTTTGATTTTCTTTGTTATTTAGGGTCTGTCATGTAACTGGTTTTCAACCTGTTTTCGTTTTTCTTTTTCGAAAAATAATTTCGAATTCGCGTTTGTTAACTGTTTTTCATTTTGTTTTCAAAATACAAAAACAAAATGAGTGTTAGAATTGAAAAACATGGAAAACACATATAACATGTTTTCCATTTTGTTTTTCAAAAAATAAAAACTTTTTTTTTTCCTTATTCTTCATTAAATCGATCTCTTTTTTTTTTTCTTCCTCTTCTTCTTATACTCCATGACAGAAATGGAGGAGCAGCCGATTTGGCCCGCCGATCTGCTCCTCCAAGCGGCCTGCCAATTTGCTCCTCCAAGCGCAAATCGGCCCGCCGATCTCTCCTCCTCCTCCACTTCTTTGAATTTGAGCAATATAATGCTATACAATTTAGTAAAAATATATAACAAAATATTTTATAAAAAAATGAATAAAACTGCCTATTTGGGTTATTACAAAGTATTGATATTTAGCTCAAAATCAAGGTATATTCAAGATTGGTTTTTATTAAGTTTTTTATCTGGGTTTGATATTTAATCACCAACAACTATTTATAGGGTTTGTTGTTGTCTATACCAATTGTTTTTGTTCTCTCTACTAAGAATTAGTTCTTGCAATTAGATTATTGAAATGCCAATTTGTAGGGAATCATTTCTGTGGAAATATGTTGGCTTTGTCTATTTCTGATGATGATGAACATTATATGATTTATTTTTTAGGGGTTTTGGAATTGGAGAATCAGAGTTCAAATTGTCAAAAAGTGATGGTCTTGTGATATGATATCCAGGTTTTGTTGTGATTAATGCAAGGATTGCTTGTTTGGTGTATTTTATTTATTTATTATTATTGTGATTAATGTAATGATTGCTTGTGTGGTGTACTTTGTTGTGATAAGTTGTAGTTGTGGAAATGATTTGGAAAGCTTTTAGAATTTGAGATTGGGGAGTTTTGCATGTACAATTAGTATATTTCGAAGAATTGGAAATTAATGGATTGTGTAATTATCATAGGGATGAAAAGATTATGAATGCTATAGGAGAAATGTGAAAGGAATAAAGAAGAAATGAAATTGTTTTGGTTAACTAATTACAAATCAAATTTCAAAGTTTTTTTATGATAAACAAAATGCCGAAATTGATATTTCAATTTTGATATTTTCATTTTTAGAATACAACTTCCAAAATTTGCTACCAAACATGTTTTCAGAATTTAAAACTGAAACTAAAAATATTGTTTTCACTTTTATTTTTATTTTCATTTTCGAAAAACAGCAAATGAAAAACGCTTACGGAACACGTCCAACGCTTAATATTTTATTTGTTCTAGAAATTGGCGCATGAGACAGAGAAAATCTTTGGTGCACTGGGTGCATGAGCTAAGTGTTGCTCTTGACCACTCAGATGTTGACACCTCGGCATGTGTCAACTAAAATAATAATAATAAATTTGATTAGATGAAAGATAAAGGAATAAAAATATAAAATAATGATGAAAAAAATATTAAAACAAAAAAAAGCTGACACATACCGAGGTGTCATCATCCGAGTGGTTGGGTGCAACACTCAGCTCATGCACCCGGTGCACCGAAGATTTGGTGTTATCAATTAGACCTAAAACATTCCACATCATTGCCAACGCCTTTTTCTGGTATACATTCACAGCTTTCTACAATGGCCTGCAACACTTATCATGTCGCACATAAGATTCGACAACCATTAACGTCTCTCTATAACTCCAAAGCTTCTCGCTCTTTTATAGCCACATTTCCGGTACGCACCGGCTCTTCTCGTCCTTTATCAGCCGCTACTGTCAGCTGTAGTAGCTTCACTTGGGACGACGTCGTTCGAGTTTCTCAACCAGATTATCTTCCGGACGATTCCTCCGATCTTCATGGCTACTTCGAGAAAATCAAAATCTGCAATCGCGGCACAGTAAGTCCACTGTCAAATTAAGTAATTAAACCACTCGTGTCTTTAATTTTCCTACTATTATTATTTTTTTAATTTTTTTCATTTGTGATTGAAATATTTGCAGCAAAATCAGTCCGACTTCTTTCCATTTATTATCGAGGACCAAATTGTTGGTTATGTGCATAATTGGTAAAATTTTCTCCTCAGTTCGTCCTGATTTTACATTTTATTTTTTTTAACAAGGAAGTTCCTGTCAGGATTATATATATATATACATTTATTTATTTTTATTTAATGGATTTTGAGCAGTTTTGCAAACCAGTTAAGGAGATTTCATGACGTGTTTGTACACTCTGAAAATAATGGAGGCGGATATGGTAGTTACGTGAGCTTAAATTCAAAGCTGAGAACACCCGAGGAGAGGACCAGAGCTGTTGGAGAAGTAATTAAATGCTTGGGTGAAGAACAATTGATTCCAGGTATTCGAAATGAGGTACTGCTTTTGATAATTAGGTATAAATTCTATTGTTTTCCTTTTCACTGTTGTTCTCATGTTAGATTCTTTGTTGGGTGATTGTTGGTTTTAATTGTGGTTTTAAGCAGCTGTACCCTGTCTCATCTTCCTTTGGAGCTCCAATCCTTTTTTCGCTGGAACGTGCTGCTGCTCCTTATTTTGGAATAAAGGTGTGTGCATTTGCCTTTTGCTTATTAATATTGGACTTTGTATTGCTTGGTAGAAGAATTTTACTATTGGAAAATATCAAAATATTGACTGACATAGTGGGGTCAGTCTCGGAGATATCATAAGAATGTGATATAATTTTGTGTTTTTATTAACTGGTTTTTGAAAAACTCGCCTCGCCGAGTTGACTCGGCCGCTTCAGACCATCTGAGGCGACTCGGAGGCGGGTCAAACATTTTTTTTTAATAACATTAAAACAATAAAGAAAAAGAAAAAGAAAATGCTCTGTTTTTGCGTGTGTGGTATAATAACATAACAAAAAAGTAGGATAATAAAACTAGAACAAAAGTCAGAAGAGTGTACAAATGGCATGCATGCATTAATCTCTCTCTCCACCATCATTGTCTCTCCTTGCTTGCATGCTCTTTTTTGTTTTCACATTTATGTAAAATAATACCTTTTGTTTCTTGATTGAAGCAGTTTCCAAGTTCCAACACATGTCTAAACCAATATTGGTTTGGTTTTGGAAAAATGTTTGAGACTTTTTGTTTTCGGTCAAAAAAAAGAAAGAAAGAAAGCATGCAACACACTTGACAGGTCTCCCAATTGTTAAAAAAAAAAAAAAGAAGGAAAACCCCGATAAAATCTGGGTATGGATACCCAGATATTCGGGCAAGTTATATTTGTTTTGTTATATTTCATTTGTTTGGAATATTTATGATAGTATTGTTTTTTTTTTTTTTTTTTGAGCAATTTATGTTAGTATTATTGAATATGACTTATTTATTGAATGTTATGAATTATTTTCTTTATTATTATTATTTTTAATTTTTTTTTTATCATTTTCGAGCTGAGGCTGTCGCCTCACCTCGTGAGGGCATGACCGCCTTGCCTCATCTTTCGATTTTTAAAACTTTAAATGATAGAATATATGAATCATCTATAAGTAGATTACTATATTAGTGATGTTTACACAACTGAAAATAAAATGGTTCAACTGAAGTTCCACCCATCCAAAAAATGAAGAAATTAGGGTTACAGCACTGCAGCAGGTACAGTGCTAGACCCTATGAGTGGGAACAATGATTTATTTAAATATCCGAGTCTTCGAAAAATAATATCTCTGTATTTCTTGAGTTTCTGTTTGAACAGGTATTATCATTACGTTGCCTTATTAAGTTATTATTCTCAATCTTTTGTTGTCTATTATTTAAAGTTCATGATACATTTCCTGATGCTATTGATTCTGAAATACTTGCTTCACTCTATCATAGATATCAGATAATGCATAACACATCTACTGATCTGCTGACAAGTATAAATCGAGTCATAAGTCTGATTTCTCACTTGTCTTGATGATCTTTGTAGTCGTTATGAAATTTTGTCTACTTTACCTTAATCTATTCTTCCATTTTCAATACATGCATACATGAATTTATTAGATCGCATCCCCTGGCTTTTAATGTCTCATCAAAGACTTGATGATAATTTTCACTAAAGCTTTTGCTTGTAGTAATGGCACTTGATAAATAATTCTGAGCATTTTACAGTTGTATTGCTGCTTAATGTGCCTTCTGGTCTTTCCGAATTGCCTCTTTTGACAATAGGCTTATGGAGTTCACATGAATGGCTATGTTGAAAGAAACGGGAAGAAGTTTCTATGGATTGGAAAAAGAAGTGAAGTTAAACCTACTTATCCAGGAATGCTTGATCATCTAGTTGCTGGAGGACTGGTTTGTAATGGCCACCTTTTATTTGCTTTCGTTTGTTTTATATAAATCTTTGTTATGACTTGTATAGAGTTAAACGTTCTCTTGATGATGCAGAAGTCATAATTGATTCTGCTAACTTGGTTAGTCCTTTTTCATGCAATAGACAGAACCCTAAAAATAATGCCTTAGCAAGGGTTTATTAGGGATTCTCCAATATTTGAAATCCACTAATATGACTAAGGCCTTAATTTCAAATTTGAACTATTTGCTCCCAGTAAAATCAATCGATAAGGTGATTGTGACACAACCGAGGATTATATAATATATGCATTTGATCTCTGTAACAGGATAGACTTTCTCTGGTGCTGCTAAGGTCTTAGCCAGAACTGATTCTAACAAATTCTTAGAAAGCTAGAAAAAAGGGATTACAAATTTACATTATGCAGATGACTGTTTATCATCTTTGATCCGGTTTTACCTTCATTTATCTCTTCCAGAACAGGAGGGTAGAAAGCGGCAATATATATATATATATATATATATATATATATGAAAACTGCTTCTTCTATAATTCCACCTGTAAAGGTGCATGCATGAGCTTTAAGCAGCCAGAGAAACTTTGACATTAAATAACACAATTATTGTCTGGCTGAACAGATACTGCTCCTTATGCCAGCCAAATGTATGCTTGAAAACAGTTAGCTCTGAGCAGTGAGACATACCACGATTTCATCAGTTCTAATGTTAAATGATCTCAAAAAGTCTTTGATGAACAATGGGAACTTGAGCTCAGAGCAGAATATCTTATGATGAAAAATCTGATTCATACCGAAAATCTTGGCAATACTGGGAGGTCCAAATACTTCAGTTGCTGCAGCTGGATAGAGTTAGAGTTGATAAGAATAAAAACCATTAAATTGTATCACATAAAAGCCTTTTTCTCTTTATTCTCCTTTTTAAAAGCCAATTCTTTATTTACTATTTAGTGTAACTGTGATGGTAATTTCAGCCTCATGGTATTGCTTGTGGGGAGAATCTTATAAAGGAATGTGAAGAGGAAGCTGGAATACCCAGATCCTTATCCAGTAGGTATGTTTTCCTCGTCCTTGCATTATCATTTCAATGGTAAATGTATTCGGCATGCTTTGTGATAGCTACAAAATTAATATAGGTCCGGGAGTCCCTCCTCTCAAAATTCTGATACAAGGATCTCATGGGTGGATTGATTTTACTGATGAGTTCATAAATGATTCCTTTGCAGAGCTGTACCGGTAGGTGCTGTTTCCTATATGGACATTAATGGGTATGGATACAAAAGAGATGTTCTATTTTGTTATGATTTGAAGCTACCTGAAGATTTTGTACCTAAGAATCAAGGTAAACATAAATGCCTGATACCATCTCAGTGTTAAATATTTGTTTTAACATTTCAATCTAATATCTACAGCTGCTGCTATTTTCAGAGAGAATTATATATCTAATGTAATAATGCCTTATTAAACATGTTGCAGATGGGGAGGTGGAGGGCTTCCAATTGATCCCTGTGACACAGGCTGCAAATGTCATACGGAGGACGGAGTTTTACAAACCAAATTGCTCCCTTGTCATTATTGATTTCTTGTTTCGACATGGGTTAAGTGTTTCTCCTTTAATGCTTCCTCCCTTTTTCTTCTTTCTCTTTTAACTTTAAGTTATTAGTGAGGAAAACAAAACAAGAGATAAAATTAAAGCAAACTCAGTTAAAAAATAGAAAGAAAGAAAAAAAAAAAAAAAAAAACCTACTCCTACATATATATTCTTTCTTCATTGGACAATCCAGAGATCCACATACCACCATCTACAACACAACCTTAAATAGGGTGGTTATTAGTATAACATCAAAATTATAGATATTAAAACAGAATACAAGGAGAAATTTAAATTCTATGGCAAAAGGAGATTTCCTAATTCCACCTTTACTATTGGAAATTCAGTTACATTATAACAATGTATCCCCCATTAGATTCTAAGCCTAATTTATAATGTTGCAGGTACATTTGTCCTGAATATTATGGCTACTTGGATCTACTACAAAGTTTGAGGAGTGGAGACTGCTCCTAATTATACATTTCTTCCCATTTTCTCTGTTTTTTTTTTCTCTCCCTAATTTCTCAAGTGATTGAAGCAAAGATTATTTATGGGAACCTGTTTTATTGGTGAAAAGGATAGTTTGAACATTGCAAGCATTGGGTTTTAACCCTGATGATGCAATTGTAAGTTTGTAACTAAATTCATTTCAGCCAGCTGACTAGAGAAGGGAAATGAAAGGCGTGAGATATAAAGAAGGCGTGAGATATAGTTGTCATATAAATGGTTTTTGGATCGAATTTCACTGGTGTAGGGTTGTGGTTATGATACAATTGAATAAGAAAGAGAAGCAATAAAACGTCTATGGTTTTAAACCGGATGACTTTAGGAAAGATTCTATGAATTTAGGCCATGTTTGTTGGTATATATTGTATTATGGGTTTAAATGGTATTAGACTAATACAATATAATATTTGGTTTGTTTTGCAATGTTCACTATATTGTATTGGCTAATACATTTTAGAGTAATTGGCACAAATCCCCCCTCGAGTGTATGTGAATTTGCATATTGCCCCCTAAACTTTTTTTTAGACATTAAACCCCTTGAACTATCGCTTATTGGCGAAAAACTAAATGATTGCCAATAAGCGATAGTTCAAGGGGTTTAATGCTTAAAAAAAAAGTTTAGAGGGCAACATGCAATTTTACATACACTCGAGGGGAGATTTATGCCAATTACTCTACATTTTAATTGATCTAATACTGTGGATTTGTTGTATTAGTTAATACAGAGCAAAGAGGTAGGGTTGTATTAGTTAATACAACCTAATACAGAATATCAGGTAAAGATGTAAAGATCGAAGATTGTGCAATTCAATACAATACAATGTGCCAAAGGAGCTCTTAAAGATTGTGCATATTCGTAAAAATATGTAAAAATAAAATTTAGGGACAATACCCTGGCTATTTTTTCTTTTCTATTTTTAGCTGTACTTAATTTTTTTTTTTCGCAACAAATAGCTTCTTCCACTCAACGAAAAAGATAGCAAGAAAATCTACGAAACTATAACTCTAAATATTTTCGATCTTGAACCTCGAAGAATGAAGAGTAATTTGTTTCCCCAACAACAAAAGCTTGGTAATTTTTTTTTTTTCTGTTCAAAACAAAAGTTTATTAATATATCCTCATTTTCTCTCCTACAACATACCAGTATGTATGAAATTTCAAGAGAGTTGGATATCTACAAAAACATAGTACCGCGTTTCCATTTTTTCTATTAAAAAGATAGTACAGCATTTTTTATTTTTTTTATTTTTTTCATTTTTCTTCTCCCACCTTATTTTTACCTCACTTTCTATACCAACCATGATGGAAAGTAAACTCCCTATTTCCTCTGTATTTTATTCAAAATAGAGTATGGTCGTCCAACATATACCTCCCAGGTTACGACCTAGATGATCAGATGATAAATTCAGAGTCCTATCCAGAAAACCACAACACAGAAACATGTAACAATGCCAAACTGGAATGGAGTTGTGCATAATTAGTTTATATCCTGAAGTTAGCTGGGAATTGTACTTCAGTAGTATCAATGCTCCACTTGCTTTGTTGACAAAGGGAAGATAAGCATACGTTCGACAAGTTCCATATTTGAGTCTCAAACACTCAATTCTTCAACTCCAGGTCCCAATGGTTCAAATACAGCTTCCACTTCATTTTGGTCAACTTCCTCCAAGCTTGAGGGCTTCCACTTAGGGTTCTGCAAATACATGATCATGAATGAACACTACTGAGAAACATACATCGAAATACATACCATAACGTTAGTAACAAAATGGAAAATAAATACAAAGGGGAACCTGTCTGAATAAATACTCCACTGATTAATACAATAACCATAACATATTGTTTTAAAATATTATATAAATTCCACTCATGAAAATCTGCTAATATCAGCAGAAATAACAAATAAACACTAATTAATGTTTTTGTGGTGTTTGTCAAGCTTTAGAAGAGTAGTAGAATCTAAAGGGTAAAAATGGTTAAGAAAATCAACTACTGTCCTTTTTAATTCATCAATCAAACAATCAGACACCTAATGCAAAAAACGAATTTATGATTATATATAATTAATAATTAGAGAACCTGATCCTTGTCCACCAAGACTGCTCGGACACCTTCAGCAAAATCACTTCGCAGAGAAGATCGTAAAGCAATTCGATATTCTGTTTTCATCACACCGTTTAGCTGAGTGCAAACAAGGGCAGAAGACAAAGATGTTATTTTTAACCGTGGAAATTACAAACATGCAAAAATATACAACTCCAAACTTACAGTTGATAATGCATTGTTCGCCTTTCCATGCGCTGATGCAACTCTAGAGAAATACTTTTGTGTTAAGCTAAGAGAAAATGGTGCACCTTTTGCAAGACCTTGAATAGCCTCATTGGCCCACTGTGCCACTGTAAAAAAAACAGCAGGAATAAGAACTTGGATGAACATCTACACAAACTGAAGCATTCTACTTATCAATACCACTCAACTTAAACAAAAAGACAAACAGTTCTGAGTGGGCAAGAGTCTGAGGTATGTAATTTGAAGAATTAATTGAAAGAGATAATCATTCTTCTTAATTTATTTCTTTTGATCACACTACATTAAATAATAGATTCCATCTCTAACTCCCTCTCCCTTAGAGATTGAGATAGACTAGGAGTCTAAACAAAGAGAAACACCTAGAGATAAGAAACACCCTAGAGATAAGAGATAAGGGCTGGTAACAGATATACACAGCCCATTTATTTTAATTACTAATAAAACATAAAACATAACTCACAAATAACAACACCCCCCCTCAAGCTGGGATGTAAATATTAATTATTCCCAGCTTGTAACACATGTTTTCGAAATCAGTCCTAGGGAGAGCCTTTGTTAGGATATCGGCAGTTTGTAACTTTGTTGGAGTGTAGATTAGATTGACAGTCCCTTCATCTAATTTTTCCTTGATAAAATGCCTATCAATTTCAACATGTTTTGTTCTATCATGGTGAACCGGGTTCTTAGCTATAAGTATAGCTGCCTGGTTATCGCAGAACAACTTCATTGGTCCATCAATAGGTACTTTCAGCTCCATTAGCAATCTTCTCAGCCACATACCTTCACAAATGCCAAGAGACATTGATCTAAACTCTGCCTCTGCACTACTTCTAGAGACAACCGATTGTTTCTTACTTCTCCAGGTTACTAAATTTCCCCACACGTAAGTGCAGTAACTAGAAGTGGATCTTTGGTCCACAGTTGACCCAGCCCAGTCTGAGTCTGTAAATATCTCCACATCCTGTCTCACCCCCTTTTTGAAAAATAAACCTTTGCCAGGTGCCATCTTCAAGTATCTTAGTATCCGATAGACAGCCGTCATATGCTCTTCAGTTGGGCAATTCATGAACTGACTTACACAGCTCACTGCGAAGCTGATATCGGGTCTAGTGTGAGAGAGGTAAATTAATTTACCAACCAGTCTTTGATATCTGCCTTTGTCGACTGGTGTACTGTTTTCAGCTGATCCCAACTTAGTGGTGTAATCCATTGGTGTGTCAGCTGGTTTGCAGCCCATCATCCTGGTCTCTTTCAACAAATCCAATGTGTATTTCCTATGAAACACCGACAGTCCCTTTCGTGACCTAGCAATTTCCATGCCTAGGAAATATTTAAGTCCTCCAAGATCCTTGATTTCGAACTCTAGAGCTAGGAACTTCTTCAATTTTTGTATTTCCTCATCATTCCCTGTGAGAATGATGTCATCCACATAAACTATCAACACAGTTAAGCCTCCATTTCCTAACTCCTTAACAAACAAAGTATGGTATGTTTGACACTGGAAATACCCACATGTTTTCACCACTTTTGTGAATCGTTCGAACCAAGCTCTCGGGGACTGTTTAAGTCCATACAAAGATTTCCTGAGCTTGCACACACTGTTTTGGCTGTTGTTTGTGTCAAAGTCGGGAGGCACCTCCATATACACCTCCTCCTCGAGTTCACCATTGAGAAAAGCGTTTTTCACATCCAATTGATGTAACGCCCGGTCCAAACTTGCTGCTAGTGATAATAGGACCCTAACTATGTTCAATTTTGCCACCAGAGCAAACGTCTCCTGGTAATCGATGCCATATGATTGTGTAAAGCCTTTGGCAACAAGTCGGGCTTTATATCGCTCAACACTGCCATCAGCTTTGTGCTTCACAATGAAGATCCACTTGCAGCCCACAGTTCTTTTTCCACTAGGCAGTGCCGACATTTCCCATGTTTTGTTCTTTTCTAGGGCTTTCATCTCATCATATACCGCCTTCTTCCACTCGGGACTTCTTAGGGCTTCGTGTATGTCTTTAGGAACCTGAATTTCAAAAACATTAGCAATGAAAGAGTAAAAATCTGATGACAGTCCCTCATAAGACACATAGTTGCTGATAGGGTATAGAGGATGATTTCTGCATTCCCTCATCCCTTTCCTTAGAGCAATCGGCAATTCCAATTCTGACTTCTCTTCCTCATCCGAAATGGGTTGTGGGCTGATTCTACTTGATACTTCGGTGGCTGCCACAATTTCATCCTCATTGTTAGAATTCTGGACTGGTTGAGAAGGTTCCGAGTCTTGGTCAGTGCTGTGATAAATTTGGGGCTCTGTCACCTTATTAGGTTTATTCCTCCTAGTGTAAACAATGGATTTACGGGTGTCTATTGGTTGGGAGTGTGTTGTGTTTAGGTTAGGACATTCGGTTGAGGTGAGATTTTCTTTTTGTTGTGGGCAATGTGAGTGAGGATCGGGTAAGGCTTGGAGAATTTCAACATTTGAATCCGACTCATGTTGATTAGGTTGTTTGGTTTGATTAGGTGATGGATGTTGACTTGATTCTAGAGTTTGAGATGGAATATGACTTGACTCTAGTGTTTGTGATGGACTAGGACTCAACTCTAGAGATTTGAAAAATTCAAATTCATAACTCCTATCACTTTGACTCTTATCCCCCTTTGAATTTGATTTTTCAGATAAAAAGGCTGATTTTCATGAAAAGTCACATCAATTGAGATAAACGTTTGCCTATTGCTTTGATAGAAGCACTTATACCCTTTTTGTGTTAGTGAGTATCCAATAAATACACACTTCACAGATTTTGGGTCAAGTTTGCTTTTATTTAACTGATGATTGTGAACAAATACAGAACACCCAAAAATCCTAGCAGGAAGATGAGCGATAAGATGCGTGTTTGGATAGGATTTCAGAAGAAGTTGACATGGAGTTTGAAACCTAAGAGTTCTAGATGGTAATCTGTTGATGAGGTAGGCGGCAGTTAATACTGCCTCACCCCAGAACTGATTTGGCATGTGTGGAAAACAGAAGTGAGCGGGCTACCTCTAGAAGGTGTCTATTTTTCCGCTCAGACACTCCATTTTGCTGGGGAGTGTTGACACAAGAGCTTTGATGAATGATTCCTTCACCTAACAATTAATTTCCTAGGATAGAATTAAAAAATTCTTTACCATTGTTAGTGCGGAGAACTTGAATTTTGGTTTGAAATTGAGTTTGTATCATTCTATTGAAGTTCTAGAATAGTTGACACACCTCAGATTTTTCTTTCATAAGAAAGATCCATGAAACCCGAGTGTGGTCGTCTATAAAGGAGACAAACCATTGAGCTCCAGTGATGTTGTTGACCCGAGAAGGGCCCCAAACATCACTATGAATCATGGAGAAAGGTTGAGAGGTTTTATAGTGATGATTAGGTAAAGATTGACAACTATGTTTAGCAAATTGACAAATATCACATTGAAAAGAACTAGGATTTTTATTGCTAAACAAAGATGGAAATATCTTTCCAAGATACATAAAATTTGGATGCCCAAGGCGGTAGTGCCACATCATTATTTCATTATCTTTATTTGACCTAGACTCATGACTGGATTGACTCTTAAGGGACACATGTTCGGTTTGGTATGGGACACCTTTGTTGGCAAAGTTTTGTCTATTTGGGTTATAGTCTGCTTCCAAGATGTAGAGCCCCGAACATACCTTAGCACTGCCAATCATCATCCTCGAAACCGAGTCCTGAAAAACACAACACTTAGGGAGAAATTTATCAATACTATTTTGTTCCTGTGTAAACTTACTTATAGACTGTAAATTGCAGTCCAAGTTAGGAACTAATAATACAGAATTGAGGGTTATTTTTTCTGAGATCACTACAGAGCCAGTTCCAGTTACTTTTGAGAGAGAACCATCTGCTATATGTACTGTATAGTTACCCATGCAAGGTTGAAATTCATGGAACAATTGTCTGTTACCTGTCATGTGATCTGATGCACCTGAATCCACAATCCAACAATGATTCGGATTCTCCTTCCTCACATTAAGGGCTGTTAGGAAATTACCTTTTTGTGCTAAAGATCCACTTCCAATAGTGGTTTGGTTCGGCTGCTGGAACAATTTCTGTAGTATCTCCATCTGTTCCTTGTTGAATGGGCTTGATTCGAGTTTTATGTCTGTGTCAACCATGTTCCCTCGGCTTTCATGTGCAGGTTTCCAGTCAGCTGGTTTGCCATGAATCTTCCAACATTTTTCCTTGATGTGACCAGGTTTTTTACAATGATCACACCAAGGCCTTCCTCTTCTTAATCGGTTGTCACCAAACTGACCAGCTGCTGTTCTGATGGCAAGAGCAGACCCTTCATTGGATGAAGGTCCAATCTCGGTTTTCACCTTGGTTCCCATCATGATCTTCTTCCGACTTTCCTCTCTTCTCACTTCAGAGATCACTTCACGGATCTTGGGTAATGGTTTGGTACCTAGAACCCTTCCTCTTACTTCATCAAGATTTTGGTTCAAACCTAATAGGAACTTGAATACCCTTTTCTGTTCAATTATTTCCCTATGTAACGTGCCATCTTTGGTGCAGGCCCATGTGTACTTCTCCAACATATCTAGTTGTTGCCAATGTCGAGTTAGGTTGTTGTAGTATTGGGTGACTGTGCAATCTCCTTGACGAAGGTCATGGAGTATGCTTTCGATACCAAATAATTCTGCCATATTGTCACTACTGGAATATGTATCTCTAGCTGCATCCCAGATTTCTTTGGCTGTCCCATACAATAGGAAATTCTCTCCGATGTCATTGGTCATTGAATTAATGAGCCAAGACATGACCATATTGTTCTCCGTCTTCCACTGCTTGTAGGTTGGTGACTCAACTCCCGGTGACTCAGCAACGCCGGTGATGAAGTCATTTTTCCCTTTTCCGCAGATGAACATCATCACTGATTGGGACCAAGGTAAGTAATTGTGTCCATTTAGTTTATGACTAGTAATGGACATATGGGTAGGATGGGAATGCTCGGAACTTCCATTCCCAGAACCTCCATTGTTGATTGAGGTAGAAGATTCGGAGTTTGAAGAAATAGAAGATGATGAGTTGGTAGCCATCCCGGAAATAATTTTCATAGGATGGAGGATTCAGAACAGTGCTTTGATACCATGAAGAATTAATTGAAAGAGATAATCATTCTTCTTAATTTATTTCTTTTGATCACACTACATTAAATAATAGATTCCATCTCTAACTCCCTCTCCCTTAGAGATTGAGATAGACTAGGAGTCTAAACAAAGAGAAACACCTAGAGATAAAAAACACCCTAGAGATAAGAGATAAGGGCTGGTAATAGATATACACAGCCCATTTATTTTAATTACTAATAAAACTGAAAACATAACTCACAAATAACAACATAATTTCATTTTTTCTTTCAATAGTCAAAGCATCTTTAGTTAGCTTACCTGAAGCGTCAGTACTCAATTGATGTGTTTTTAGCACTTCAATCATCTCCTTAACTGACTTGTCTGCACCAAAAGCTGAAATTATTTGAGGTAAAAGCACCTTCAACTGGGCCTCAGACTCAGGGTCCTTGCTGTAATTTGCCAGAAGTGCGCTAATTTCATTATGTGGATCCTCGGAACTGTATCAGCAAAGGATAATGACTTATCATTGACAGAACAGGAATTTAATTTACTATGGGAATATGGGATTACTACAGATTCCTCTAAACCACAACAACAAAACATGAAGTTATATCCTAAAACCACAAAGTATACTGTATATGAATTAAACACTATTTCTATTGAACTGAGATTTATACATTAGTGCAACAAAGAGGTTGTAGCCTCTGCTGCAAAGATGTAATGCAACAACAATCCCAAAATAAATCCCCAAGATATGAATTTCTCATCTCAGCATCCTTGAAGGAATGTGCAAAGCTTTTAAAATGACATATTGATACGTAACTATAGTTTATTGTAGTTTCAAGCAACTGAAATAAGAACGTACTAAAACTTGATCAGATCACAACAGACAAGTGCTTGATGCAAACAAAAGAGAGAGAAAATGGGAGATATACAAGGTAGTTGCCAAAAGAGCCTCCTTTAGTGAGCTTAGATTTCCACATGGCACATAATGCGTTCCAAGTCCTACAAATAGTGCATCTGAGGGCGTGGAAATCCTCTTTCCAGTCATTCCAAGATAAGAACCTGCATTACTTTAGAAATTGTTAAACAGCTAGAACAGAGGTACATCATAAAATAAAGAAAGAACACAAACAGATACTTATCTGTCCACATGACATAAGTAATTAACTTTTAAAGAAATAAAACCATAATAGAACTGTCAAAAATGCCAATAAAATAGCTTGACTTTCTAAGACCAGATGATTAGATTAATCTATTGGCTGGATGTAACTGAACATCCAACTTCAAAGCATCAACCAGAGCCACAGGACTATCAGTACACAAGGATTAAGAAAAGAAAGAGATTCTGGCATTAGATGAATGCTTTGAATCAGAATTCACGCAGGTCAAGGGTTTTCACTACACAAGTGATTCTAATGACAAGAAAAGATATAAGGATTATTATATTCATTAAATATCAATCTCAACGTTAATGACTAGTAAATATTCCATATAAGCATATTCAACACCTGGTGACCAGCCAGTTCTTTCTGCTGCTTCACATAACAAAAACATACCTACAGACCCATGAGGGGTTAGCAAAATGATCAAACCAGTGGTTTGCTCCCACAAGGCCTGGGGTTCGAATCCCCTCATAACTCTGGCATTAGATGAATGCTTTGAATTAGAATTCACACAGGTCAAGGGTTCCACTACACAAGTGATTCCAATGACAAGAAAAGATACAAGGATTATTATATTCATTAAACATCAGTCCCAAGTTCAACGTTGATGACCAAGTAAATATTCTATATAAGCATATTCAACACCTAGGAACAAGCGAGTTCTTTCTGCTGCTTCACATAACAAAAACATACCAACAGACCCATTAGGGGTTAGCAGAATGGTCAGACCTGTGGTTTGCTCCCACAAGGTCTGGAGTTGAATCCCCTTATGGGTACGGTACCTACATGACCAAAGGCCTAAGTTTCTTGTTTCCCAAAAATTGTAGGGTTCGGTGGGGGTCCAAATTTCAAACTCAGGTTCACTAAGTGGGGGGTTGGGGGATTTCTGGGTTATATACATAAATAAATAACAAAAACATACCAACAGATCCTCCTCCTGGACTTTGTGCTGCTATATATGAAAATCCAACATCTGGGAACAATCCAATTCCATTTTCTGGCATAGCAAGAAGAGTCCTCTGAAGTGGAATTATAAAAATAAATGAGAAAGTCATATTGCCATTTCGATTCGAAGTACGGAACCAAATGGCCTCTTCGTGATGAGTCAATTATTAATACCTCTGTTATAATTCTGTAGCGCCCGTGACCTGATAGGCCAATTCCAAAACCCATTGTTACACCATCCATGAAACTCATATATGGCTTCTTGTACTCAGAAATTTTGCATATTAGAGAATATTCTGCACTGAATACCTAACAGAAAATACAGAACAAAATAAGCACGCAAACTTGAAGCGACAAAATGGTATGAAATGCACAAACCTGGAAAGAAAATTAATGCACAATCACACACAATATAAATTGAAACTTAATAAATAATGAAACAAAACTAAGTAATTGAAAAGAAACACATGGATCCAAGAATAAATCAGTAAAACTGGTGTGCACAAGCACTGCCTAAAAGAGGTCAATGACAAGCTCCCAGAAGCGCATATATAGATGTATTAAAAGAGTATATTCAACAATCCAACGAATAACACAAATGCAAAACATGTTTGTGGGTGTTTATGGTTACATAAATGCCTGTCGAAACTCATGTTTTAGCTACTCTGTCAATATTTAACAATATCTAAACTATTTTCTGCAACAACCTATCAAGGAGAACTATTTTCTGCAACAACCTATCAAGGAGAAACATTTTAATCACAATGTTTAATTTACAAAACACCCAAAACATTTAAAAATTAAATCGTGAGTCTTCTCCAGCTAGTAGAGAGAAAAACCCAATTTCATCTGGGAGCCTAAAAGCTTGTTTGGAAGCAAAATCATGTCTCACAAGTCTATTTATCAAAAGATGATGTTAACTAAAAAATTCTTTTTAGATTGAAATTTGAACAAACCATTTTAGGATGATCAAAAAATATATTTGAAAAGCATATTTATTTCTTATTCTACAACAGTGCAAAAAGATGGGCTTCAAAGCGGTGAGAGTAACGGTGAGTGAAATGGTAAGTGGTTATGGGGGATATCCATCACTGATGATGGTGTTACTCTGTAAGACACAAAATACTGGCCAGTGAAGTAAATATGACAGACAAGTTGGTTATCTTGACTTGACTTGATTTTAAGTGCATGTGGTTATGAGTTTGATATTTATAGTTATAAAGACATAACAAGACCTCAATCATATCTGACAATTGATTTTTGGATGTAATCTGCTTCACATCACCACCTGCAGATAAACTGAGATCTGGATTATCAACTAGAATAAGCACTTAGCAAGTCAGATTACGACAAAAACAGCATAGAATAAACAACAATACAACAATTAAAAGCAATTAAAAAGAAAAACGGCTTGCAGCAGTGCCAATAAAGTAATCAATAAACAAAATCAAGCAAGCATGCATGCATGGTAAATATACAACATAAAACATGCATTATAAAGAAACCTTCTGCACGAGAGGTGTGTTTTTGTCTTTCTGAATTTCAGCAACAACCCCCTTAATATCCATTCCTGCATTTTCCATGAAGGGTCACCTTCAAAACCTGTCCTAGCACTGAAAAGAATATAACCCCAAAATCTACATACATATCGATGTGTTTGATTGTATATATATGTAATTCTAAAATATCATTTAGCTAAGTGGAATTCAGAAAGTCTTTCAATAGAAGAAAAGGAGATAAATGTCTGAAAGAAGTTATCAAGTACCGTCAAAGAAACTCTTTATTTATTCAATTACCTGCACAAAAGGCACGAGGTGAGCTGCCTTCAACTAGAACACATCTGACCCTTGGGTCTGATTCCCATTCATCAAGAAAACTTTTATATTTTATGTCCATATCTGTGCCATAAAACCTAAAAGTTAATAAAAGCAGAACCTAACAGCTACAGAGATTTTATTTATTTACAAACCAGACTGATTCGATCCAGGCTAGCTACAGAGAAGTATCACAAAATCCATAATAACCAACATAAAATCAATTATATAAGCAATTAACCTACTGTTCTGGCTAGTTTAGAGGAGATGATTTTGATACATTTGCATAAATTGTAATTTTTCCACTTTCTGCTCCATCTTGCAATATAGGACAATTTTTATTTTAAATAAGAAAATAGGATTTCATTTTCTACAATTCCATAATCAGCAAAAAATTGTCAATGGGCTCAATTTGAAATTTAGTTTCACTCTTGAATTCCAATAAGAACAATCTGTACATGACAAGAGAGAGAGAGATAGAGAGAGAGAGAATGCGAAAAAGAAAAGGAAGAAAAGAGTTATAACCTAGATACATGGCGTTGAGAGCTTTGGGGCGATCGAGAGTGATGACAGCGACGCCGTTTGGATGAACATTTCCTTTGACGAAATCGTCAGCGCTACTCGAAGCCATGATCGACAAGCTTCTAGAACTGTGATTAAAGAGAAAGAATCTAACGAAACCACAACTGAATTGGTGGCTCTGGGGGAGAGTGTTGAGGACTAGTGTTGACGATAATTTGGTCAGGAGCTGGGAAGCTGAGACTATGCCTCGCATTTTTTATTTGGAAAAATTTAGAAATGTGAAATTCGCTATCACTCAGGTAACTCGAAGGATATTTTTTGTGCGATTGACTGTTTTGCCCTCCAGATTTAGTTCTAATTAGGTAGAGCTACATGCCTACACGTATGTTGTACACCTTGTTTGTTTTTATTTATATAAATTTAGAATTTGGGAAATATATATAACTTTAATCCATAAACAAAATGTGAGGTGTGTCTCTTAATGGGATTTCAGTATAAATATCTCTAAAGTTTAGACATAACATTATGGCAAAAATACTCATCATTTTGTAATATAGAGCTGACATAATATGACATGACATTTAGGAAATAAAATGTTTACTCTAAATATTTAGATAATTACACATCGACCTCAAACACCATTTCTACTTCTTGCTTCTTTGTCACCGTCGGTGCTGCAACAATGACAAAACTATTTGGAGGAGTCTAATTGTAACAAATCAAGTTTTCATATGCAGTATCTATTTTTTTATTTATTAAAAAAAAACAAGGTATTTATTTTGACTTTTTAATATATATATATACAGTCTTTCTATTATCAGTTCGAACTGACAAAAGTTATATCAGTTCCTTGTATGTGGGCCACTGGATTTAAATACTTTGACTGACAAGTGCATACAGCCAAGTCAAAGTATTTAAATCCAGTGGCCCACATGCAAGGAACTGATATAACTTTTGTCAGTTCGAACTGATAATATAATTTTCGTATATATATATATATATATATATATATATATATATATATTAAGTAAAAAACTAAAATATTCATAAGTTTTTTTTTTCTTTAACTATTAATAAGAGATTGATCAATAAAGTATGGAGATTGGATTTTTTTTTGTTGGAAAAATGGGGAGAGAGTGTTTAATACGGTCATAAAAGATTTAGGAGAGAGAGTTTAATAGGTAATATTTAATCTAATGATTTAGAAAAGATGATTTCTTTTTTTAATAATTTAATTAATTTGGAGTGTCTTTAGAATTTTTTTGTCTTGTTTAATAATTTTAATTCAGGTTAAAATTATCATTAATAAAAAAATAAAAAATTGAAGTGTAAATAGATAAGTTGTAGATCGTAAGGAGAAGACCTCTTTTAATATATTTTTGAAAAGTTGATGATAAAAAAGATAAAACAAAAAAGTAAAGATTCTTGGAAATATGTCCAATTACCTCTATTTAAAATAATGAAAATCAAACAAAATAATTTATTTAGCGGTGGAATATTTAATCACAGAAAATATACCAATCCATAGTACATTCCAAACATATTTGTAGTCAATTGGATCTACAATTGATTTTGATCATCGAGGTGGGCATTGACAATCTGTAAATCAGCAAAGAAAATAGAGCGATGGCGAACCATGGGAGTGGGTGTTCCCTTTGGGGGACTTTCCGACGCTCAAATTAGTATTTTATTCGATATATATATAGAGAGTAAGGAAAATAGAATAGCAAACCGTAATTGTTCAATATTGTCGAATCATGCAATTGGTCGATCAGGGATTTGGTCGATGTTGATTGTCAAACAATTTGATAGCTTGAATGCTTTAATGAACTTTGTTCAACCTGGGTCGATTTGAGGATTGGATTAGTCTTTGTTCGAAGGTGATAGTATCGAATCGACCAGGCAATGGACCTGCAATTAATGCTGGATGAGAACACCGCAATAAATGCTAAGAGAGTTGAATTGGACGGAGAAGATTTTTAGAGAGATTGAGAGCTTTCGCGTAAGTAGTGGAAAATCAAGACCTCCTTATTTGAGAAGGGGCTTCTTATTTATAGTGAACACCGGGGGTCTTCAACATCTCGATCATTCAAGCGAGAGCGTGGATCAATGGCCTTTATTTGTCCGTTTTGATTCAATTGAACCTGACAATAAGGTCTTCGCCAGACGTTTTGGGATTTGTGCAACGTCTGACTTAAATATAATTCAAATTATATTTGACCACATGTTTTGACTTTTATCCAATGGGCCAGGATTGGGCCTGTGTTGGATTCGTTTGTTGAGATGTTTGATCGTGGGCTTGTTTTAATGGGCCAGTGGTCCATTTTTAGACCACTACAATATTCAAATCATTAGTATTTATGAACTTAAAAAGATCACAAAATCCTAGCTACTTAATCCTAACCATTTGACGAGACGAGATTGTTCACTACTTCACTTACACTACTGAGAGGGTGGGTGTGGGCGTGGGTTGGTTTTGATTATACCCAAACCAAAACATTATTTAATTGGGTTAGCTTTTTACAACTCAAATCAAATCAATTATAAGGTAAAACCAAACCAAACCATAACATCGGTTTGGTTTGACGGTTTATAAAAAATAATTACTATAATACTGTATTTAACTCAAATGCAAAATAATAATCATTAAAAAGAAAACTCAAGTAACCGTTACCATTATCAAATACATGTAGGAAACAAAATAAAAACAATTACTATAATTTCACTAACATAGTTTGGTAGAGCCGAATCATACAATATAAAGGATGAACATAATCATACAATTATACAATGCATTTGTGCATGAAACATTAAAAACTAAGTATAAAGGAATAATTACCTACCCTAAAAAAAGATTAGATTAGTGCCAACAACCGAAAAGAAATAGTGGAGTTAGAACTTGATAAATTTATTTTTTTTATTATTTTATTTGATAAATTTATATATATATATATATATATATATATATATATATATATAGTCTTTCTATTATTAATTCCTTGCATATGGACCATTGGATTTAAAAGATTCTTTAACAAGTGCATGCAACCAAGTCAAAGTATTTAAATCCAACGACCCACATGCAAGGAACTAATATATTTTTTGTCAGTTCGAACTGAAAATAGAAAAACTGTATATATATATATATATATATATATATATATATATATATATATATATATATATATATATATGGGTACAGATAGCGCACCCATATTTATAAGTACACCCATGTCTAAAATTTAAAATTAAAACATTACTATAAACACCTATCTTAATGCCAATAGTACCCTTATTTAAATCAATGTTTTCATTTTAATACAATTTATTTATAAATCCTCATAAGTTATTAACACACCCAATTTTTTTTCTTTCTAATTTGATCTCATGCAGCAAATTTGGGGACATATTTGATGAAGATTTTTTCATACATGCACTTCGAAATAATGTGAATGTTGTTAAAAAACTTCCAAGGGATATACTTGAACGATTTGATAACAATATAAGTAGCATTGTGAATATGAGAGTTAAAGCTTGGTCTAGCCCTACGCCCCTACCTATTATCTCCAAAAGGTCCTGCCAAAGCTAGTGCAGATGAGGTATGAACTATCAGCTTCATTAATTTATATGGATAGTCTTCAAGGAAATGCCAAAATTTAAAAGAATTTTCTTTGAACATGCCTTATAATTTTTAGGATCAAATCTTCTTTGAATCGGAATTGAAATATTGGATTTTGGATACTTTTGAATATTTATTAAACAAGAAAAACAAAAGGAACTGTGTGTGGAATATGTTTATTTCGTACTCAAATCATATATATGAAGAATTTTTTTTTTTTTTGAGTTCATGCAATTAATGGTACTCTTTGGAATTAATCCTTAAGTCACGATCTTGTGGCATAGTTATTCGAGAACTATACTATATATTTGTTCTCATGATGCAGGCCTGTATGCATTGCACTTTTCTCTAACAAACTGGCTCACGGAGTTCCTTCATATATTCAAGGACTTTGATGCTTCGTCAATTTTGAAACAATGAGGTTTTCTGAACCCATAAGAACTTTTGCAAAGAAAATGGTTGAACGGATGGTTAAGAACAGCTCTCAAACTAAGGGGGTATATGTTTCAGTGCATCTTCGCTTTGAGACGGTACCAGTTTGTTTACTTTTGTGGTTTCTCTTTTTGTAGCCATTATCTTTATTCTCCAAGTGTTAGTTATCTCTTTTCTAAAGAATATGGTTGCATTTTCATGCTGTGAATATGATGGCGAGGAGGAAGAGAGACGTGAAATGGATATTGCTCGAGAAAGAAATTGGAAAGAAATACGTACATCTGTACGATCGGAGTCCTTTGAAAATTCTTGTTCCATTACTTTGTTATATGATAATGAGAGATTTTGGCTCCGTTGGGCTTCTATTCTTCTCGTTCTTAATTATATATATATATAATTAAGGTTGAGTTAGGGTTTTTATTTTTATTTTTTATTTTTAATAAAGTTATATAGTTGAATATATGGGTGTAATCACTACAAAAAAAGTGTCTATTAGCGACCAACTATTTTCGACGGCCATAATTACCGTCGATGATTCAGCCTTTTTCGACGGGCATTTCAACACCGTCGAAAATGATGAAAAAAATACACCACATTTTCGATGGCAAAAGGCCGTTGAAAATAGTCGAATAACCGTCGAAAATGACCCACATTTCCGACGGCACATATACCGTCAAAAATGATGAAAGAAGTAATATCACAATTCCAACGGCCAAATGGCCATAAAAAATAGTCGAATAATTTGGTACTATTTTTTATATTATTTGTTACAGTATTGTCATGAAAAATATAATTAGTTAAATATTATAATATTAATTAATAAATTATAATGGAATATATTTATGTATGTGATAATTTATAAACTAAAATATGTATATATATATATATATATATGATCACTTATAGGTCAATATTTTAAATGCATCACAATAGGTACTAATTTTTTTATTTTTTTTGTCACTATATTTTTTATCGAAATCACTCTATGAATTTTTTCACCAAGTATTTTGGTTCAATTTTAAAATATCAATTAGTTAAAAAAAAAACCTTATAATTTGTGACGATCACTAATAAGAAGTCTACTCTAAAGATACATCGGGCTAAATTAATCGAGTATGAAATATAGCAAAAGTATTAGTAATTACAAGAATATTTAGTTATTTTTAATTATGTTTACTAAATACGACTATATTAAATGCTTTAAAAAACTTTTTTAGAAATTATATCTATTTGTATATTTTACAAAATAATTAGAAATTTTTTGTTGGAATAAGTTTAAATTATTAATTAATAAAAATTATTAATTTTTCACTAAAATGTTGATTATAAAAAAAAATCAATATGGATATAATATGCATTACCTATTAAAATATGTAGATGTAGTAAAATTGTAAAAACAAGTCATACTTTTCTATCAGATAAGAGAATATTTTAATAAAATATTAAATTGAAAAACGATATCAAAACATATTATATGATATGCAATATATAGATTCAATTGAATAATGTATAAAATATATCAATAGTTTATATATAAATAGTATGCAAAATATATCAGATATAAAGTTATAGCAAAATGATAAAAGCAACACTTACCATCTTCAAGTCCAGGGTTCGAACCATGTAAGTTGCATGAATTATTTGGGATTTAACAAAGAATCTGGTTGATGTGGGGTGTACCTAGTTGATCTTGGGGTTCCCTAAGAAGGGCCTAAGAGGTGGTGGAGCGTCAAAAATACAACTAATTTTGACCATTTTTTATTACTATTATCGACGGTAAATGACTGTCGAAAAAAGTGGTATTTTTGACGGCTCATCGCCAATTTTTAATACTATTACCGACGATTATTTTCATTTTTTTCAACGGCAATCGAAAAAAGTGATATTTTCAACGGCCCGTCAATAAAAGTTTATTTCCGATGAGCGTATTTCCGACGGCATTTGACAGCCTTTTCCCATCGAAAAAGCGTATTTTCGACGGCAAACCACCTTTTTTGATGGCATTTAGCCCTCGTTGATGACCATTTTTTTTGTAGTGAATTAATGGGTGTAAATAGTATTTTGTTTATTTTTAATTAAACTAATTTGTCCTTATTGGTAAATTTCTATTGGGATATTTTTGTAATTAAATTTTTTATTAAAATATGGGTGTGCTTATCATATTTATGGGTGTCAATATCGGCTTCCTATATATATATATATATATATAATTTTTGTTGAGCATTCCCTCATTGTTTACTCTGCATCTTTTAATGAAAGCCTTTGAATTAATCAAATGATCGTTATTAAAAAGAATGACCCTTTTCTTTTCAATTTGAGTCAAAGGTCTCGTTTGGTATTGCATTTAAGAAATTAAAATTTGATTAATTAATAATTTTGGTATAAAAAAAATGTTTGGTAAAATTTCCAAAAGTGATTATTTGAGAATATGAGTTGATTTGGTATAATTTTAAGAAGTAGGTAGAGATTACTTTTACAAAGTGATTTTGAAAGAATCTGCTATGAGATTTAATGAATCTTTTTAAAGACTAAATTATCCTTATTGATTTAATATAAAGACAATTATAACTCAGGTTTTGGCTTAGTTTGGCATTGTTTTGTTATAGGGGGAATTGCTTTTGGTTTTACTGTGGGGGGAATTGCTTTTATATTTGCTGTGAGAAGAATCAATCGAGTGTTTGGTAAATTGAGTTTTAAAAGTGCTGTAAGAACAAAAAACAATTTCAATGTTTTTTGGTAAACTGTAAGTAAAAGTGATTGATTGTGCAAAATTACTAAAAATGACATAAATGAATATTGAATATGTTTTGAAAATAAATAATTTGTTTTATTTTTATGTGACTATAACACATTATTACTTTTTTTTTTAATCTATTATTATATATATTGCGCATATATCAATAATTTATTGCCTTTTCATTACTGCTCTCTAGGAAACAGTTTTCTAAAAGCTACAAAAAATAGCTTCTCAAAATTGTTGTTGATGAAGCCAAAAGTGACCAAACCAAACACCATAGGCCCAGTTTGAAATCACTTTTGGCCCCAAAAACAGTTTAGGAAGCATTCTCAAACTGAGCCTTAATTTCATATATTACAAGCACGTTCATCATTGATTGTCTCCGTTAACAACATAAACCGTTAATTATTATTGCCTTCCGATCATTGCCGCCGATTGCTCTTTCTATCACCGTTATCGGTAATGCTTTTCTTGTAATTTATTTGTCTTTATTATATATGTTTTTCAAAATAGATTTGTTTTGAAATTTTAATAGACTCGAAGAATTTTTTTTTTAAAGAATATTGTTAGGTTTCGATTGAGAAATTTTACTAGGATCGCATGAATCCCTATTACTTTTTTTATACGTTTTAAAGCAACAAAAAAAAAAAAAAAAAAAATACTGCATGAAAATAATCAATCTTATTGCGTTATATGAAATAAAGAAAAAAAACAGTAAAACTGTATGAGTATTTATTTGTTAATTTGTTAGGTAATACTCGATCATATGTCTTTATTTATTTATTTATTTTTATAAACATCTTGTGTTTACTTGTTTTTGCGTAACTTTGTTCTTTGACATGACTTGATTTTGGGATTGTAATATCTAGCTACATTTTCTTGTATTTTAATTCTGTATTTGCTTTTGTTAAAAGCATATTATCTTGTATCTAATATATGTATATTTTTGAAGTATTCTTATATCTAATATTACATTTTAAATATTTGAATGAGATATTACTTTGATTTGAAAACCAAGTAAAATATAACAAAATTTCATTTCATGTTTGTTTTAGTCATTATATAAAATCACTACAATCAATAGTTAAATTTATCAAATGTATGAATACTGTTTTTGAGTCCACAACAATTTCAACATCAGCATTAACCAAATAGTTGTCTGATTAACTTCATAACTGATTATTTCTCCAGCACAGCTAACAATGATTATTTCAAAAGCTACCGCAATTCCAAACTGGCACAAAATCAATCATCATATTTCTCTAGTTCGTAGGAGATTTTGAGACTAGATTTGCGTTATTTCTCCGCCATAAATTTTAACAAAAAAAAGCCAAGTACTCTTTATTTAGTTTTTTAAAAAGAAAAAACTCATATAAACCAATAATTATTGTTGGAAGAGTGAAAATTGAGCAAACAAGGTATTAACATTTGAGCATCGAATTCAAGTTTTCTACACTTGAATTTTCGGCATATTTGAATTAGATTTTTTTATTAAAAAAAAGAAGTAAATATGAAAGTAATATTTTTATAAACACCCAAATGATCAATTGAGAGAAAAAATTTATTATTATTTAATGTATATCAATACTTGCAATTCAAGGACATTAACCAAATATATATATATATGAGTTTTATTTATTTATTGGTTTTGAAAAGATGTAAAAGCTATAAAGATTATAATAATGGATGTTTAGAACATGTTGAAATTATAATTCAAAAGAAAAAAAAATGTTTGAAATGGATAAAGTAACAAGCATGCTTTGTGAGTGGTGACAGATTTTCAAGATATTTATTTGACATCAAACATTTAGTCTCATTAGAGAGGTACGAAAGAGGGAGGAAGATAGAGAAGAAAAACGTGAGAGCATCTCCTATCCATTCTCTATTTCTATCTCTAAAACAGAGAATCAAAAGGGAATATTCCTCTCAGATTCCATCTTTAAATTTTTTTCACTCCCCACCACACTCTCTATCTTTATCTCTATCTCTATCCCTATTTCTATTTATATCTTAAAATAACTTATATTTTCATTATTATTTTTTAGTTTGTTTAATAAATTATTGTTCAACTAAATTTTAACAAATATTATTTATAATAACATTTGTATTTTTTTTTTATATACTTTTTGTAAAAATATAATGTTTTATTAATGCATGAATTTAAAAATCATGAAAGGGAGAAAAAAGAAGAGTCGGAAAAGTATGGTCAACTCCAAGTGTTACAAGCTCAAAATGAGGCAACAAAATTAGAGATTTTACGTGAACGTGAAGAGAAAAAAATTATAATGATAGATTTGGATTCCATTAAAAATCCCAACAAACGTGAATTTTTTCGAAGGAAAAAGATGCAAATTTTAGAAAAAAACACTCATAATTCCCAAATACAAGGTGGATCATTTTCGGGTGGATATGGAAATCATTTGGATGGCTTTCCAAAATTTTAATGTATCTCGACATTATCATATGTTATGTTGTTATTATTTAAGTTTTTTTTTTTTTCTATCCTTATTTTAATGTTTTTATGTTATTGTAATTTTTAATATTAATATTTATTATTTTAATACTATGTTTCGGTTTTTATTTTATTACTAACTTATAATTATCAATTTGTAATAAGGGATTGCCCAAATGATAAAGTATGGTAAATAAAAAATTATTAATTAATATTCAATATTGGACTCATTTTAAAGATCTAATTGAGACATTTCTAATGGTGTAATTTTTATGTTAATAAAATGTATAAATTAAATTTTATTATACATTAATTGAATTTAATGAAAAAGTTAAAATGATATAATTGGAATAAAAAAAGTTAAAAAGTGGTTTTAGAGGATGGGAAATGGTTCCCTAAATTTAGAGAATGGAGTGGAGGTTCTAAAAAAAAATTTCTTGGAGAATGGAGACAACAATTTAGAGGGTGGGTGGGAGCAACCAATCCTCCAAAATCCTCTAAATTGTCTTGGAAACATGAATTTAGAGGATGGGTGGGAGATGCTCTGATGGTTGAAGATAGAGAAGAGAAACGTGATGGTTTGATCCAGCTGTGTACCCTTTTTTTTTATTTTTAATCTCTTATGATTTCTTTGATTGATTCTAACTTGCTATGAAATGTTTTTTTTAACTTGCTATGAAATGTTTTTTTTTTTCATTACTGCTATTGAGAGCTATACATGAGAGATGACTTCCTATAACTCTTGTTTTTTGTTTTTTAGACAGTTAGTGCCGTATTATTATTATTTTTTTGGTAAATTAAGGAAATAAAGAATAATCTTTTTTTTTTTCTTTTGTAAAATAAAGATAATTCTTTTAATAACAATCCTTGGATTAATCCAATGGTTTTCAATAATAGGTGTTGATTGTAATACAATGAGAGGGTGCTGAACAGAAAATAGATTTATCACCACTTAGATAATTGTCGGCTATTATCTTTTTATGTTATTATCTTCTCTTTAATTGTAGAGATAATTCTCCCTATGCCTATATATAGGCTCATTGTATAAGCATTCAATATATAGATAAATAAATTCATTGAATTGATTTCCTTCCATTCTTCTCTCATGATTAGTATTATTATATTTTATAAGCTTTTATGTTTTATTTTATAACAATATATAATTATATACTAAGGGGTCGTTTGTTTTTTCCACTTAAGACTTAATGGGTCTGAATTGAACTCATTAAGTTGTTTTGTTTGTTTTTTTAAGTGGTCAAACAACTTAAAAATGTCAAAAAACAACTTAAAAAAAAAAGTAAGAAATCCTCACTTTTAACTTAATTCCAAATCACTGAATTATAATTAAAATATTTTCTTCCAAGTCTATCCTCCAAAAAAAGATATATTTCTAAATTTATCATAATTTGATATGGTGTAAAATTCTTTCTTTTAACGTATTTCTTATTTTAAAAGGCTTTTAGAAAGAAAGAAAAAAAAAAAAAAAAAAAAAAAAAAAACCCTAATCACTTCATATTGAAATCTTCCTGGGATTAAACAATTGAATTTCTCTTCTACAAAATCCTGATAAGAACTCTTTAATTTTTTTTTTTTTATCTACGTATAGTGGTGAATAAACTTGTCTATCATATTATGGTGTTTGTTATCGTTATTTTATTATGATATTATGATCATGATGTTATGATATATTGTTTTCTTCAGTAATCCAATTGTTTTTCCTGCTTATCTTGATATATATATATATATATGTATGTATGTATCGGTGTATATAATTTAGGGACCTATTTCAAAAAAAAAAAAAAAAAAAAAAAAAAAAAAAAAAAAGGAAGGGTATCTAGGAACCTTTAAAAAAAATAAAAAATTGCAAAATTATATTCCTGGATGAATTTTTTGTTTTGTTAAATTAAACTTTGTTTGCGGAAGAATGTATAAAATCTTATAAAGAGTATTGCATGTTAAATTACTTCTTTTAATTAGTATGGGTATAGATGTAAAATTACTTCTTTTCAGATAATTTTATTTTAAAAAAAACAAACATGTTGACAGTATATTCAGACGTGAGAAAAAAAAAAACAAACATGTAATTCAGATTCAGATTTCAGTCACTATTTAGTCAGTAACATTCAGGACTATTCAGTCTTCAGACAAAAAAACATACGACCCCTAAGTATGTAATTGTAATGGTTTGGGTTGGGTTATGCGGTTTGATAAAATACAACCCAATCGGTTTGATAAATTGGTTTGGTTTGGACGGATTAATCGGTTTGACGGTTTGGATGCTCACCCCTAGCTGAGGTCTTCGGTTCAATTGTTCAAAGTGTCTCCTCGTTTAAATCCTAAATTAATTGTATTATATAATTAAATAATAATAATAATAATAATTTACGGACAAACACTTTCAAATAATACATTTTTTTTTATATATAAAATCAATTTAAACAATATAATAAACCTTAAATAATACATTAATTTAATATCCCAATTAACAAAAACAAAACAAAGCAAAGCTAAAACTAACGACTCGAAATTTTCATGACACAGTACCATCTATATGTTTTTAAATAGATAATTTTGTCTTTCAGTCATTCTTACGTACATAAGAATTACTAAAAGATAAAATAAAAGTCTGTATTTTACAACATAGTGACACAACTGATAAGAAAACCACTTACAGACATATTGTAACTACATGATCATCTGATGATCTTAATTACTTATTTTCAATGATCGAACCTAATACTCCAGCAAGAACATCAACAAACTGCTGATGAGCAGTGAGCTGCGGGAAATGTCCACTAGTCTCTATCATCTCCACCGTTGATTTCCCCTTGATCTTCTCTTGCATGTAGTAAGCAACCGAGTTTGGTACTACAATGTCTCGGCTAGGCTGGACGATGGTGCATGGGATCATAACCTTCTCCAGAATCTCCCTTTCATCACTGTAAAACACAGTTTTCGCCAAGGGGAGTGCAGCTTCAGGTCTCATTCGTTTCAGACATTTCTCAAACATTTCGACTGAGAGAGGATCGTCTTTGTCCACAACAAGAGAAGCGAACCCCACAGCCCAGTCATGATAGTTGGTTTCTATGCTTTTCATGATCTGTTCAATGTCTGATGTCTGAAACCCGCCTTCATATTCATCAGTGTTTATGTACCTGCATGAGAAGAAATTGATAAGAATCTTGGCAACAAATTAAAGCAAGTGGATTTCGATTATTAATATTATACAAACGCTGAAACGCTAATAAAAATTAATGGCTTAATTAAATAATTAATGTTAGAGATCATGTTAATAAACGTAGAGGACAAACCACTACATGTTTAGTGGTAAAAGAAGTTCATTCCGTCTGCAAATGTTCAATGGAATTTAGTGGTATAAGGCGCTGATCATTCGGTCTTTATTATATATATATATATATATATATATACGGTCTTGTTCTAGTCAGTGTGCATTGATGTAACTAAATTAGTACCAATGCATGTGGACTATTGATTATGGAGAAGTTTTGACAAATGCATACACTTTGAGTCAAAGTATGTAAATCTAATGGTCCACATCCAATACACTATCAATGCGATGAAGTTATATCAATGCGCACTGACTTGAACTTTTATATATATATATATATGTATTATATATAAAGTAGAGGAAAACAAAAAGAGACGCCATTAAAGAAGTGGACCAGTGGTTATTGATTTTCCATGTCTTTTGGCCGGCTACAATGGTTAAGTTATGAATCCGAAATGGGTTTGGCTAACCAGTAACCACATGAGAAGTTAATGAAGTTTCTTTAATTTTAAGAATAAATTACTGACAACACAAGATACATCCTCCACACAATTCAAGTAGAGGAGATAGAGAATCCTGCAGTATCTTAACCAGTCTATTGTGTCCACATGTTTGAGAATTCAAGAGATCAAAAGAAATAGAGTACAACAATTCACAGTTTAATTCACAGGTTTATTTTGGTCATGAAAGACCAGTACATATATATATATATATATGCCAACCATCCAAAGATAAATAATAATTAAAAAAAAAACATACAAACAAAAAAAAATGTCTTGGTTCCGGTCTCCACCACTGCAGGTGGTATACAAAAAAACCAAAACAAAAAAAAAAAGAGAGAGAAGAATTTGAGAACAAAAATTGAATCAACTCAAATACATGACTGAATAATATTTAAACAAAAAGAATTCACACAAAAATAAAAGAAAAAAAATTGGTTAATTTTAGCTAGAGAGAAGATATATACCTTGGAGAAGCTCCGACGAGTACGAGCCTCTTAAAGAGTTCAGGTTTTTTAACAGAAGCTATGCATCCGATCATACCAGACATGGAGTGACCAACGAACACTGATGACTTGACATCGTTCTCATCTAAAAGGGTAATCAAATCGTTTGCAAAGGCTTCGTATGAGGAGTACTTAGCAGGATCAAAGAGGTCAGGATCTTTTACAGCTCCTGAGAAGGACCAGTCAAAAAGAAAAAGCTTGTAATGTTGAGAAAAGAAGGGTATGATTTTGTCCCAGATAGACTGGTCTCCTCCAAACCCATGTGCAAGAACCATGGCTTCGCTGCCGGAGCCTATGATGCTCACGTTCATGGCGGTTGAGAGAGACAGACTCTGCTCTGGCATCACCATGTCTTGTGTGGAAAATTATCAAGCAGAAAGAGAGGTAGCTATAGAGCTTTGTTGATCAATATGGCTTCCTTTTGTTGCTTTGGCTGACCTCTGTTATATAGCAAGCAAGATGAGTTTGTGCTCATCAATAAATACTAAAAACAGGAGGGCTTTATTGTTAATTTACTTTTGACCGTAAATACATACATTAGCAAGCTGAATTGAATGAGTGCATTTTACACAAGGTAGGATTTTAGCCTGATACTTTTCAGAGTTAGGATCCTTTCATAGTCTTATTTTTTCCTAACTTTTTCTCAAGTGCAAGTGAAACAAATACTTGCATAAGAGAGAGAAAAAAAAAAAAAAATCTTACTGAATTATAAAAAGTCTAGTAAGAAAAAATGCAATTAGAAAATTATATCCTACTTTTTTTTTTTTTTTTGGTTATTAAATTTTATATCTGTCTATCCATCTATCTAGTGCAAATGAAACAAATATTTACATAAAGTGAGAAAAAAAGTGAAGTGTCATATGAAAAGTCAAAGGAAAAAAAATCAAAGAATTAAGTCCTACTTTTGAGTTTGACATGCTTTTCCGATAACTTTTTCATTCGTTGATTTTTTCTCTTTCTTTTTTGCTACCGTTAATATATTAATTTCTAAATAAATTCCTTTTTTTTAATTCAACCAACCATCAACTGCTTTTGTTCTTTTGTGCTTTTGGTTACGATATAAATACTGCTAGAAAAACATTACTATATTTATCATGAGTATTGAGTACACTAACTTGTCCCTAGATAAAACAAATTTGATAAAAAAAAAAAAAAATTCATATTTATTCTTTTGATATTATATTAATGAACATTTTTCCTTATCTTAAAAAATTGACTATAAATTTTATTTTTATTTTTAAAGCATATATTAACACCATTTTTTCTCTGGTAAGCACATAACTATATATGCATACTTAAAGCACACTAATCCAAATCATCACTTTTTGTCATGTAAGTATTATTTGACCCAATTGCACTGCTTTGCTTTTTCTGATAAAAAATGATGATATGGATAAGTGTGCTATAAGTATGTTCATAGTTATATGCTTACCGGAGAAAAACTCATAGTAACACAATCCATGTATATCATTAGTTTGTGTTCATCACTAAAGTTAGGACATTGTTAGGTTGAATTAACGCTATTTATTATCAAATTAAACCATATTGGGTGGTGACCACCTGCGGATATATATATATATATATATATGTGTGTGTGTGTGTGTGTGTGTGTGTGTGTGTTTGTGTTTGTGTGTGGAAATGGTGGGTTTTGTCACTTTTTTAAGTTGGTGTTTCAAGACTATCACCACTTTAATAACTTAATTTTAAATGGAACCAAAGTAAGTGACTTCCAAAAATGCTCTTACTGTACACATTTTTAAATTATTTTTTTGACTTTAACTTTTGGAAGATACTTTGAAGTTGTCCGAGATCTACTTCTCTCTCTAACTGTCTTAAAGTGGAAAGCTCTGTAAACTGAAATCCAAGTTCATTTTCTTCTCCAACGAGTTCGACATTCATATAGTTATATAAAATCACTCATCTTCTCAGGTTATGAATATCAAAATTCATACAATGAAAGGCAAAATGGAAACAAAGATAGGAAACCAACGAAACTCTAGGCCATCAACGAAACTCTAGGCCTTTGTAAATAGTTTCATAGCCTTTTTAATCAATTCCCGAGTTTTTTCATAAACTGCTCGAGCCTTTTCCGAACCTTTTTAACAATAATTTTTGTTGTTGTTAATTTTGTATCTCCGAGACTTTCTATATAAAACCCAAGCCTTTTAATGAACTGCCGAAGCCTTTTACACAACTTCACAAAGGCTCGGACAGTGTTTAGAAAGTCTCGGACAGAGCTTAGAAAGTCTTGACCCCCGAGTGCGTCAGCGTAGCGCTACTCCGTCGCCGTTCAAGTGATCGCCTGGGTTTCAACTAGACTTTCTCTCTCTACTTCACAACTTTGTCACCGTAAACTGAATGAAAGAAAGCTAACGTGGAAGTACTATGGGAGTATTTTTGTCCGTTCACCATAATATGTGTTTTTTTAAACTTAATTTATTAAAACGGTGATAGTCTTGAAAACCCACCTCCAAAAAGTGACATTTAATTTTTGAACCCATATATATATATGAATCAATGCAGAGTATAGTTAATGATGTACATAATATAAATCCCATGTATATGATGCATGGATCCTTGGACGTTATTAATTGTTATTGTATTTTTGTAATTATGTTATATAAAATATGAATTTAGAATATACACATCAAGAACGTACAAATTACTGGAAAAAAAAGTTAAATCTCATTATCTTGGAAATAGTCAAATGTGAATCATTGTATAGTATTCCATGCAAATTATATACAGAAGAAACCTAAATTTCTATTTAAAAGAAATCCTACTCTTGAACTGGTAGCTGACATAGACGAAAAGTTTAGCAATTAATTTACATTTAGAGAAGTTAGAGGAGTCAATTTCGGCACCATATGAGCAGTTGATTATGTAAATTGCCGGCTGAATAGTGGTTTCATACTTTCATGTAGCTGATGGAGCAGATGAAATTTATTGTGGGCGTTGGGTTCATTTAGTGAGTTTGGTTTTTGAGTTATAAAGATGGAGGTCCACACTACACCACATCATATCATGTAGGCTCCCTCAACGATAACAACGATTTAGGTAATCTATAATCATCATAGTCTCTTTTAATTAACCAATACTCATGCATTTACATAAACTTTTTGCATAATGAAGCCCCGTTTTCACATTCCTGAAGGAGGGATGTGAAAATATTTACCTTTTGTGTTGTGAGAGTAGATTTTTGAATTGATCTCAGTAGAGTTGAGATAAATCTTGGAGGTCTACTCTAGAGGTCTACTCTAGAGGGACCAATTTTTTAAAAATTCGATAAACTTATAACAGAAAAATATAAATAATAAATATTAATATATATTTTTTTTAAACCCCATATATCCATAACAAAGGTCAGACTTTTGATCCCATAGTAAAAGTTGTTTTTCTCGATAGACAGAAAAGATAGAACTCAATTTATTAGGGTTAGGGAGTAGAGGGTGAGAGTGGATGAGCGTGCCGCCTTTGTGGGTAAATATAGGAAGACAGCGCAACCACGAGGAAAAAGGATGGTGGAGGCGAAGAAGACACAAGTGTTCAGACTTCAGACTCAAAAGGGTCCTTTTGTCTGTTTCTGCCTTTGTTCGAGATAAGTCCAAGCCCAACCTTTTTCTCTCTTTAATGCTCTCTTGCCCTACCACGTTTCTTCCCCATCACTCATTTTCTTTGATATATTTTTTTTTCACTTCTATTTTTTGTGATCCTGAATTTTCATATTTTACACACTTTTTTTTTTCTTTTCTTTTCTTTTAACGTTAGGTTGATGGGTCATACTATTTCTTATGAATTGAAAATTTCATAATTAATATTGTAAAAATGTTCTTAATTTGAAAAGATAAATATAATTCGTTTTTCTTCATTATCTCAATTGAAGAATATGAGTATGAAAATTGACCATCAACTGACTGTTCAGATATGGTTATCAAATTAGTTGACACCATATAACGTTAATTTCACAAGAAAAAATAGTTGTAAGGTTTTATCTACCATAGACTTGGCAAAACTTTACCCACTCCTTAATACAACAATCTAAATCCATTTGAAGATTTTGGTTGACGAGTTTAGTTGTTTTTTTTTTTTTCAAAGACTATCTAATCCATCTATTTAGATTAGGTTTTTTTTTTTTTTTTTTTTTGAAGTTTTTTGTCATTGGTAGGATTCGAACAGCTGACTTGGAAGCCATTTGTACAAGTTCTAAGCTCGTCCATCTATCAGCTGAGCTACACCCCTGGGGGCACCGTGAATTGAGTTGTTAACGGGTGAGATGTTAACACTCGTAATGTAATATAATGGATCAGTTTTGAATTGAACTTAAAAAAAAAAAAAAAAACCCTTGATTCCTCATTATATACTATTATTTTTATTAGAGAAGCTTCTTGTTTGGAGCAAGCAGGGAATAGTCAAATTAGGAATTCATTATTCATATTCAAAGGCAGGGACCATCAATAGTACGTGTGGGACACAATTCAACGAGAGGCTCACGATCACGACTCACGAGTCTCGATCACTGGTGAGCCCAGAGCATGGTTTTGTGAATCATGAGCCAAAATGCCAAATCCAAGCCTGAGCTTAACCATTGTAATAAGTATAGCTATAAGCTATGTCATGATGATGTAATAAATATTTATCAGAAATAAGAAGCTTACAAATCTAGTCCATGAGAAAATCTGGCATGGACCGAACAATGGATGCATGCCATGTGGTAAGGTGAACCAATCAAATGTGTTTTCTTTGCCACATGGCAAGCACCCATTGGTTAGGATAGTTTAGAACATTGTTAAAAGTTGTTGGATTTTTATTTAAAAAGAAAACAAATAAGATTATTATGATGGGGGCCATGGTCCTCAACATTTGAAAAGGTTATATCTGTCCTTTTCTTTGGCCACTACTATTAGCACAAGATTCTTTATTCAAAAAGTAAATTTTTTTTTTTTTTTTTGGAAAGAACAGCATACAAAGAACAAAAGGCAAAAACAGAGCAGGAAGAAGAACCTTATACAGGCCTATCCAACTGAACCGCGCGCCTTACACAGGGAGGAAAATCCTTCATCCTGTGTAAGGAAAATCCTCCATCCAATAAAGATCTTCGACAATCGTTAATGCTTTCTTCGTCAGGCCATGAGCAACACTGTTGGCCACTCTAGGAACATGAGACACTGAAATAACATTAAGACGTACTAGAGATAAGACTCAAAATCTCCGCAAGGACATTACCGCTGGGAGAGACAAGGTGACTACCCTCGACAATCTATTTCACCACAATGGCAGCATCCGATTCAAGCATACACGGTGCTAGGCCACAATCCCTGCTAAAAATTAAGCTACAAGTACAAGATGGAACCATTTATTATTGTATTGAATTTCACTGATCTCAAGAGAATATGCAATGGCATCACTATTTAAATTTAAAAGCATATACATCAAAAATAAATAAATGTATAAGTATTGTAAAATTCCAATAATAATTCTCTCTGTCTCTCTGATTTTATTTATTTCAAACAAATAATTTAAGGGCAAATTGCACTGCACCCCTTGAGGTTTGGACAAGTTGCATATAGATGGAAAAGTTTTGTTATTATACACTAACACCCCCAAGACTTAAATTTGACTTTTAAAATGTCTAAAATGCCCCTAGTTGTATTATTTTATACTTTATTTTTTTAACCTTTTAACCAAAAAATTTATAAAATTTAATAAAAAAAATTAAATAAAAGATATGATTCATTAAATAAATAAATAGTTAAAAAAATAAAATAAATAAATAGTTTAAAAAAAATAAATAAATAAATACTTTAAGTTCATTTTTTTTTACCTTTTAACCAAAGACTTTATAAACTTTAATAAAATAAAAAGAATTAAATAAAAGATATGGTTCATTAAATAAATAAATAGTTTAAAAAAATAAATAAGAAAATAGTTTAAACAAATTAAATAAATAAGAAAATAGTTTAAACAAATTAAATAAATAAATAGTTAAAAAAATCAAATAAATAAGTAGTTTTAAAAAATCAAATAAAATAAATAGTTTTAAAAAGTTAAATAAATAAATAGTTTTAATATATATATATATATATATTTTTTATTTAATTTTTAAATTACCAAATTTATTTATTTAATTTTTAAACTATTTATAAAATAATACAACTAGGGGCATTTTAGGTATTTTTAAAGTTAAATTTAAGTCTTGGGGGTGTTAATGTATAATAACAAAACTTTTCCAACTAAGTGCAACTTGCCCAAACCTCAAGGGTGTGCAGTGCAATTTGCCCATAATTTAATTTGAAAACTCTCTAACATTCAAACGACCTTATACATTGATTATTTTAGGTCATTACTATTATTAAAATCTTGTATGGCTAATAGATGTAGAAAGTTTATCTGATCTTTAATAATTTTAATAGTCATCACATCAATGTCTCCATCGTATTCAAGAATTACCTCATTATTTTGGTATAAAAATAAGATTTTCAAAGCAAGTTATTAGAATTTGAAATTGACAAAACCTACATATTGAATAAGATACGTTTTGAAATATAAATCTTGAAAAGGGAAGAATTTGAAAAAAAATAAAAAAAATCTTTAAATTCAATCAAAATTATAAAATAACATATAGTTTTAGAATTAGATAAAAACTCTCTCCGACCTAAAACCCCACTTTTTTTTTGTTGGTTGTTTTTTATTTTTTTGAAAGTTTTTTGTTGGTTGTTAAGCAAAAGATCTAAGTTATTATTTTATTTTTTTTCCCTCCTCCCTCCCTCCTCGGTCAAACAAACTTTTTAAGTTTGACAAAATTTAGGAGGATTTTTGTGATTCTCCCAAAAGACAAATGAATTTCTTCGGTTTGACAATTGAAAAATGAATAATGTTTGGGTACTGATCAATCAGTACCTAAAATACTAACTCTACCAATAGGAATGTAGCACGCGATCCAATTAGTGAGATAAATATAAAAAGTAAAAGAAAAGCATACCACGTACTATACTCATACTGACCGGTCAGTACCCAAGAATTATATTATTCTTGAAAAATTAGGAGTCAAGTTGCATTATATTTGCAATAAATTGACAATTATCTGATGCCAACTGTAGACATTAGTGATTAGACAACTAAAAATTTGAGTATTTATATATAAACATCGCACTCAATTACCTTACAAAATGACAAGCACAAGAAAAAGATGCGTCCTTGTCTACCATGATATATCAACATGAATGAGTGGCCTCGATTTAATGTATATATAATTATATATATACTATTAGTACATGAGAATGACACCACCAAAAGTAAATTTTTGGCGTATTCGTATATTACTTTATAGAGCTAAAATCAATTTACATTTCTTTGCTTACGGCACTTGTGATTCTTTGGAGAATATGTCAAACAAACAATTTTTTATTTTTTTTTTCTTTTATATTACTTTGCTTATTCCGTCACAACGACACTCACTTGAATAAAACAACCCAAAAGGGATGGAATTTCAACTCACTCCTTTGATTAAGTTTTATCTTCCAACAAATTTTTTAATTATAACAAACAATTTTTAATGGATCTAATATTAATAATTTTTACTTTTTGATCATGAAAGATATGAATGTACAAAGTTTCTAAGGTGCGGACCAATGGATAATTTTTTTTTTTTTTTTTTTTTTTTTTTTTTTTTTTTTGTATAGATTAGGTCATGAGCAACCAATTGTCCGATCACATGATCAAACTGTCTTTGTCTCATAACACAACATCTAAGTTACAACCACTATAAGAAATTTAGTCTTTCCAGACAAAATTTTAGGAGACAAAGCAAGATTTGTAGGCACAGTTAACTTTTCCTCACAAAACGAGTTTCGTCGGGAAAGGTACGAAACGTTATCTTTCCCCACAAAACTCAAAATTAGTCAGCTAAGAGAACAAAATTTTTCCTAACCTTTCCCCACAAACGAATTTCGTCGAGAAATGTAATCTTTCCCCACAAAACTCAAAATTCGTCGGCTAAAGGTACAAATTTTTTCCCAATCTTTCCCCACAAACGAGTTTCGTCGGGAAAGGTAACATTTCTCCACAAAACTCAAAATTCGTCGGCTAAGGGTACAAAATTTTTCCCAACCTTTCCCCACAAAATGATTTTCGTCAGTTAAGGGTACAAAACTTTTACATACAAATGAGTTCGTCGGGAAAGGTAACCTTTCCCCACAAAACTCAAAATTTGTAGGGAAAAGTTAACGAAATTTTTTCCCAACAAACATTGTATTTGAAGGGAAAAGTTAATTAAAATTAAAAATATATATATACTAAAATTAATTAATTAATTAAAAAATACATATGCTAAAAAAATATTAAAATTAAAATTTTTGGATAAATCCACCACCACCAAACTAATCAGTAGTGGACACCCGGTACATAAAACTTTGATTAAATAAAATATATACTATATTGAAATGGGGATGGGGTCCCATTTCCCCATTTTTCCTAAAACATATATAAATATAATTATATATAAATAATTATATTAATATGTTATGTATATATATATTAATATATGGAATGTTTGTTTTTTTATTGTTAATTTATAATTTTTAGTTAAATGAGGAAATGGGGGAACGGGGGAAACGGGGAAAAACAGGGAAAATAGGGAACTAGGGTTGGGGATAGAGATACCTACCCCCAAAATTCCCCATTCCCATTTTCCCAAAATGGGGAGATGGACCTTATGATGAGAGGGGGCCACTGCCCCCCTGAAGTTTTGTAATTTTATAAAATTTTCCACTAAGTTTTATAACTTTTATATTTTTACCCTCATTTCATATATATATTTTCTATTTTTTTATTTATATAAATTACACTATTAATAATTTTCTCTTAATCATGTGGACAATATATTAGATTCTAAATATACTATTAGAATAGTTTTTGGATATTAGAAAAATATTAAGAGTATAGTTTAAATTTTAATTTTTTTTTTTTAACTCTTAAGCACTATTATTGAATCTTGAATTAATAGATATAAATTTTAGTCTATATTATTTTTAGAGTAATGCAACTATGTGTGTCGATTGACAAATGGATATATACATATTAATTATGATTTATTTCACTCGTCACATTTATATGAATGAAATTGTCTAAGTTACAAGTTGAGATATGAGTTTAAATATCTAGCATTTTTCTTATTTTTATTATGTTTTCATCATATTCAAAGATCATTTTAAATGGACAAGATAAGCTTGGTCTGGTGGTATACTTCTCACACCTACACTATAAGGTCATGAGTTCGAGTCCTTCCCATCGCCCAAAAAACACTGAATTTATGGAATTTTTTTTTTTTTTTTAAAGGAACATTTTAAATGTTTTTCATAATTGTAAAAATTAAGATAATTTATATCAATAAAAAAACTATTATTCGTTTTAAATAATTCATACAAAAATTAATGTTTTAAAATATAAACAACAATATTTTTCAATTAATGTTTTGTTTAACACAACTTCTAAGATATATGTCGATTTAACTCATTATTTCACAGTGTCCCCCCTAGAACATAATCCTAGCTCCGTCCCTAAGGGGGAATTGGGGATGGGGGATGGGGGATGGGGGAAGGGTTTGGGAAGTGGGGATGGGGATGGGGATGGGGGGACCTATATCTATCCCTATTTCCCTAATATGCAACCTTAAATCTGTCATTAATTGTTAATTAATTAACTTTTATCACATTCTCGATTAGCACAATCTCAATTGATTACCACTTTAAGGTATTGATCATTTAATTAAATAATAGAAATATAAAAAAATAAAAATAAATAAAAATAAAAATAAAAACATTATCACCAAACCCGATTTGCAATCCAATAAATATTTTTCAATATATGTTTGTCATTCAAATTAGATTTTTGATTAGCTGAATAAATTTAAATTTATCTAACAAGGTTTTATTTTTTATTTTTTTATTTCTAACAACTCATATAGGTTATATATAAATATAATGCAAATGTTAACAGATCAAGTGTTGTAGTCCAGTGGTAAAGGCTTACAACTTTGATATGAGGTTGCAAGTTCTATTCCTCATAACGACAATTAATTGTCAATATTATCAAGGGTGGTCGGACGGCGGATTAATTTTTAAAGTTCCAAAATCTTTGCAGACGAATGTATACTCTTAGCCGATGAAATAAATTCGTCGGCTAATACCTTGCCCAACCATGATGTCCCCAAGAAATTGCCGACGAAATTTTTTCGTCGTGTAAAACCTTTCTAGATGAATTTTGACATTTCCCCACGAAATTGGTTTGTCTGGAAAGACTAAATTTCTTGTAGTGAACATGACATTCAAATAGTGTGTTTAACTGTTTGAGTAAAAGTTAGATCAATATATAAGTTTCTAAGGTGCGGACCTAGCTAGATCTCGTGACACAGTTTCTATGAGCATCTCTAATGGTATCCTATAAAAGTAATCAAATTTTGATTAATTATTCCAAGAACACCGTTCAACAGAGTCACTAAAATTAAATTGCCTCTTCAGCCCTTCTTTGGCTTATCTTACGAAGCGTGTTGTGTCTACGAATGGTCTTTGTCTTCGTGGCTACAACAAGGTTGAGTCTATGTTTCATGTGCTTTAAGGCTGCCATCGTCTGTCTAAGGTGAAAGATAATTGTCCATTTTCTAAGAATCTGCTGTCTTCTGTTGTTGACCCTATTTTTTTCGATTTTATGCGGAGCTGTGCCCGGAGCCTTGTTATGGATAACCTTGAGTTATTCTGTATCATTCTTTGGAGAATTTGGTTTGATAGGAATCAAGTGGTTCATCGTCTGGTTGGATTGGATTTGAGTGATGTGGTTAGATGGTCTACTGACTATTTGGAGGAGTGGAGAGGGGCTCATCTTCTGGAGATTAATGGCTTTGTTCCGAGGGAGGTGCAGGTTCATAGTTGGAGGCCTCCTGATAGGGACGGACCTTGGGCTGGGCTAGGGTGGGCTTGAGCCCACCCTAACCTTTTTTTTTTTTTTTTTAATTTAAAAAAAGTGACTATCAATGAAACCTACACCGTGTAGGACTATGATTGTCTAGAACAGCCAACAGCTATATGCCTATATATACCGTGCAACTGTGTAAGACTTTTACCTATCACTTCACAAGTCTCGAGGTGGCATAAAGGCAACAATCAGGTTTCAATTTTTTATTTTACTTTTTCTTTAATAATTATTTATCTCTCATCTTTTTCTAAATTTTAGTCCAACATCTTTATCAACATCTACAATTCATCTTCGAATTAGGTATATTTTTATGAATATTATAAATTTAAATTTTTTGTTTTGTAATTAAATTTTAGGATTAATCTAATTATTAGTTATTCTAATTTTAATTTATAAATTAATATTAATATTTAATAAATTTCTTTTTGTTTTAGTTGAAATTTAAATACATGCTTGTTAATTTTTTTTTTAATTATTCTTTTGTTTTTAAATTTGTTAGTAAATAGTAATATAAGTGAATATTTATTTTTCTATATGACGTGAATACTCCATCATAACTAAACTAAACTAATAATTAAATAAATTATATATATATTTTAGAAAGTAATGAATTAGATTTCCTTTAATATTGTATTTGTATATTTCGAATAAATCAACTTAATATTATATATGTAAATAATTTCTTATTTCTTGAAGTATATAGAAGTAATAAAATAAGAATTAATTTAATGTCTTTTTTTTGTGTCTTTTTTTTTTTTTTGATATATAGGTCGTAATGCAAAAAAGAAATTTATTCCATTATTTAGATAAAAAAGATGACAGTGAATCATCAAGTAGGCCAAATGCCCCATGTTCACACTTCAAATTCAATATCCCTCCCAGACTAAAAGATCCCAATCTCTAAATGATGATACTCAAACTCTATCTCACGTCAATACTTCTCATTATGAACGTGATCCCGGAAAGCGTATTCCAATATGGCAATATCCAGTTGACAAACAAGTTGAGATTAGAAGAGCCTATGTCGACATGGGACCATTTCAACCTACTTATGACTATCCACTCAATCCATGTGAGAGTCAAAGTCGTCGGTTTCAACAATCTTGGTTAATAAAATTTCCATGGATTGAGTACTCGATGGAAAATAATAGTGCATTCTGTTTTCCATGCTATCTTTTTGATAGTCCTACATCAAGATATCACACATTTATTGTTGAAGGCTTTCAAAATTGGAAAAGAGTTGGTGGAGACCAATACCCCCTTGTAAAACATGCAAAAGAAGATCACAATTCACTACATCATATTGCTATGCAAAAGTGGGATCACTTGAAGAACCCGTCACTATATATTGACAAAATGATCAATAAACAATCTTCACAAGTAGTTATGCAGAATCGATTGTTACTCAAGACATCAATAGAATCTGTGAAGTGGCTAGCAATACAAAGGTGTGCCTGTAGAGGTAATGATGAATCTATCAATTCTGCAAACCGTGGAAACTTTATTGAAATGGTGATGTTGCAGACAAGAGTAAACAAAGATATTGCTGAAGTTGTCCTACATAATGCTGTTCAAAATGCCAAATATACATCACCAAAGATCCAACAAGAGCTGTTAAAAATTCTAGCTGATAGTGTGCGTGATAAAATCCGTGTAGAAATTGGAGATACCAAATTTCGTATTCTTGTTGATGAAGCGGTTGATGAATCTAACAAGGAACAAATGGCTATCATTTTAAGATATGTCGATGACAATGGGTTTATTCGGGAACGGTTTTTTGAAGTTGTGTGTGTTGATGACACGAGTGCCTTAACTTTGAAAAGAGAGATATGTATTGTTCTTAGTCGATACAACCTCTTGATTGAAAATTTACGAGGTCAAGGTTATGATGGGGCTAGTAATATGCGAGGCGAATGGAATGGATTACAAGCTTTATTCCTTAAATATTGTCCATATGCGTACTATATTCATTGTTTTGCTCACCGACTTCAACTTGCTTTAGTTGCAGCATCTAAAAAAGTACATGATGTATGGTTATTTTTTTCTAAATTGAGTTCTATTGTCAACTTTGTTAGTGCTTCTGCTAAGCGTTGTTCTGAATTAAAATCAATTCGAGAAGATGAAATTGTAGATATGATATCTTCAGGAGAACTTGAGACAGGTACATGAGCAAATCAAATTCATACTTTGCAACGACTTGGACCTACTCGTTGGAGTTCACATTTTACTTCTGTTAGTAGGTTGATTGACATGTTTGGTTCAACTTGTACCCTTCTTGAAAAACTTATCGATAATGGGTTGAATAGTAATATACGTGGGGAGGCTAAAAGTGCGTATAAGGATATGAAAACCTTTGAATTTGTTTTTATTCTATTGTTACTGTACAAATTATTGGGAGTCTCTGATATGTGATGTCAAGCATTGCAAATAAAATCTCAAGAATCTTAAATGCTCTAAATTTAGTTTAAAGTACAAAACTACTACTTCAAGAGTTGCGAGATTGACGGAATGACTTTTTTTGGAAGTGTGGCATCTTTTTATAGAAAGCATGACATCCATATGCCTAATATGAGTGACCGCTACATGGAAGGTACAAGACGTTCTTGTCAACAAAAGAATAATATTACAGTTGAGTATTATTATCACTTTAATATATTTAATGCTGTAATAGATTTTCAATTGGTGGAGTTGGATAGTAGGTTTAAAGAGGAAACAATGGAACTCCTTGTTCTTAGCGAGGCTTTGAATCCTATGAACGGGCTCAAATCATTCAAAATATATTCTATTTGTACTTTTGTTGAGAAATTTTATCTTAAAGACTTTGTCAAAGATGAGTTGAAAGCACTAAAGAGGCAATTGGAACATTACAAGTTTGATGTACTTCGTCAGCTACAATTTCAGAATATTTCTTCTCTCCCTGAATTATGTCAATTATTAGTTAAAACAAAAAAATCACAACATTTTTTTTTTTGATTGACAGGTAATATTACTTATATATATATACAGAAATTCTATTATCAGTTCGAACTGACAAAAGTTATATCAGTTCATTGCATGTGGGCCACTGGATTTAAATACTTTGACTTAGCTGTATGCACTTGTCAGTCAAAGTATTTAAATCCAGTGGCCCACATACAAGGAACTGATATAACTTCTCTCAGTTCAAATTGATAATAGAAAGACTGTATATATATATATATACAGTCTTTCTATTATCAGTTCGAACTGACAAAAGTTATATCAGTTCCTTGTATGTGGGCCACTGGATTTAAATACTTTGACTGACAAGTGCATACAGCCAAGTCAAAGTATTTAAATCCAGTGGCCCACATGCAAGGAACTGATATAACTTTTGTCAGTTCGAACTGATAATAGAATTTCTGTATATATATATATATATAATTATGTCGATTGTTAATTGAAACAAAAAAGTCACTACTTTTTTTTTTATTATTGACAGATTGATTCGTCTAGTTTTGACTCTCCCTGTTTCCACAGCAATAACAGAACGAGCTTTTTCAGCAATGAAGCTTATCAAGACATCACTTCACAATAAGATGGAAAATGAATTTTTAACAAATTTCATGGTTGTCTACATTGAAAGAGAAATTGATGGTGCTATTGATCCTGATTTCATAATTGATAAGTTTGATCTTTTGAAAAACCGTAGGATACAACTTAATTAGTATTTGATTGTATTTGCATTTCATGTTTATTTTATAATTTGTTTTGACTTTTTTTTATTAATTTTTTTAATGTATTTATTTAGAATATACATTTATAGAGTAATCCCCGCTTTGCCTTCTTAACTGGATGTATCTTTATTTTTAATTAATACAATTTTCTCATAATGTTAATGATCAGAAAAAAAATAATATATTCTAGCCCACCCTAGTGTTTAATCTTGGTTACGTCCCTGCCTCCTGAGCAAGGGTGTTGGAAGGTTAACTCTGATGCAGCTACCTGTTTGAAGAAGAATCGTTCTATTGGTTTTGGGTATTATTATTCGTATTGCGGATGGGTCAGTGTGTGCTACTGCGGCTTACAACTCTAAAGCCACCTTCTTACCTATGGTGGCAGAAGCAATGGCGGTTCGGCGTGGTATCTCTTTGGCGATTGAGCTAGGGTTGGTGCCTTTTTTGGTCGAATCTGACTGCTTTCAAGTTGTTCAAATGATCCGTAATGGCGATTCGTTTAATGGCGATGCTGGGCCTATTATCAGTGATATTGTTGATTCTCTGAAGTCGATCCCAAGCTGTTCTATTGATTTTGTTCCTCGAATTGGGAATGACGTTGCCCACTTGTTGGCTAAATTAGTTATTTCTATTGATGTTGATCACTGTTGGTTGGACAGTTTCCCTCCCATGCCTATTTTTTATGGTGAGATTGGTTGTATTTGTGCATGGGAGTGGGGAAATTGGAGAATTTTAAAACTAGAGGGGGGAGACTGGAGAATACGGTAAACTACAGGGGAGAGAATAATAATTTCCCTATATTTTTATTAACTTTTTACTTCTTTGAACTTGCTAAAATACACACACATACATGCATACATATATATATATATATATATATATATATATATATATATATATATAAACTCTAGTGTGCGTGTCTCACATTCACAGAGTTCTTTCTCTCTAGTGCCATGTGAACGGAGCCCTCACTGCCCAGCAGATGTTCAACAAAAACATGCAAGTGAAGTGAAGTTGCAGCAGTTTGTCACCTTAAAAGGCCAACACTAGAAAAAGACATTCTTTTGATCCACAAACACAATCCTCGTCTAAGATTTTGTTGACCTCTTATCTCAAACCATGCATCCCATCACCATAAATATCTGCAGGAATGCTCATCCCCCTGGCCTCATATTTTTAGCTAATCAAATAGAAATTTTCATTCAAAATGTTACAATTTTGGGTAACAAAATAAACTCTTTTTACTTTGTCAAGCATGCGCAATTGCGCATATCTAAAAGTTGTTGAAATCTTGTTTATATAAAGTTGATTACTTTTTCTCGGTCTTAATTTCAAGTCAATCGAAACAGGTGAAAAGATAGACACTTACTCTTCTATGTTTGTGGTGGAGAGTTTAAATCCAATTGAATATGTATTTTAAAATCATGTGTGGGCATATCCCCCGATTATAGGATTAGATAACTAAACTCACATATAATATACTTGATCTTTGTGGATGTTAGCCGATTCTTGAACCCTTTTTTTTTTTTTTTTTTCTTTTTAATTTTTTTAATTTTTTTTTTTTTTACAGTATCTATTTATACATCTATTTAGACTATATATTTTTTTGAAGTTTTTTGTCATTAGTAGGATTCGAGTCGTTAACTTAATAGTCATTTGTCTAAGCCCAAACTCGTCCATCTACCCGCTGAACTATGCCCCTGGGGGCCGATTCCTGAACCATTTCATGTCAAATTAAATAAAATAAAAATAGTTGAAAAGATACATAACAACCAGACTTGAATATGTATTATATAATATATGATGTATGGATCAGAGTCAAACACACGTGAAACAGTGAAAGCAATTTTAAGGCTATTTGTCCTCGTTTATGCATCTATTATTTTTGGTGTTTTTCTTTGATTAGAGTCTAACTAAATCAAATAAAGGACTTAAAAGTTAAAAAGGCAATTTACTCAGCTGTTTAACTAGTTGCATTGAATTTCTAAAGTAGGATTCAAATCAAATCATGGCTCATAATTAATCACTGCATTTCAATATATACTTTTGTTACTGGGGCAATATAAGAAAAGCAAATAAAAGTTGCCTAAAAGATGTTGCATTGCATCATATTGCAGAGTACTGTCACCAAAAGCCTGCTATAACTTTAGAAATTTATCGTCAACGTACTTCTATTGAATTGACCACAAACCACCGTGATTATGACTTCACACATGAAATTTTCTTTATATTTCTGGCATCTTCATCTTTCATGATAATAAAAGCACATAGTAATACGTACCATTTTTGTTTTGATTGGTTGGAGGAGAGAAAGAGTGGGGAGTTGGTCGGTACTGATTACATATTTACATCCATTCCTTCATTGTTTGTATAAAGTTTGGGACCACCATCCCCATCTCCATCTCCATCTCCATCTCCATCTCCATTTCCATCTTCTAACTTTTAGTTCAACATCAACATATCTAACTAATTGTATGATATTATTATCTTTGAATTACGTGAAACTTGTGTAAATTTAAATAATTAAAGAGAAAAAGATCTATATACCTGAGACAGAAACGCTATTTACATGCTAGTAATACTAGATATCTCACGTTTGTATCTTCCTAGCTTGGTATATCTCATATATCATCGGAAGCAGTTGGCGATTGATTATTAAGCCGAAAGAGACATGACAATATCAGGCAAATGATATACTTGGGATTAGAGAATCCCTAGCTTTAATTTGGTTGCCATAACTTCACAAGTAAATTAATTGCAAAGGGATTCAATGAACCTAATCAAATATATCGGATGTGGGATCAATAAATATGGTAGTTCAAAAAGCCCTGCATTCAATTATAATAGATCAGGACGATGAGTTGGTTTCAAGTATTTAAAGCTAAAAGGTTCAACGAGATAGATGCCTAATACCATCCATCATATATCATGGACTAGATGTAAGAGGTCCCCTCCACATCCATCCAAACTCTCTCTAAAAAAAAAAAACCAAAGAAAATATCTTTTTATTATTTATGGTCATTATAATCCGAGATCTGGATAGGAAAACATGACTCGAACCCACGACTTCAATGGTGTATGTGCAAGGGACATACCATTGTCAGAGCAGAAGCCGTCTCTAGGATTTTAAGGAACCAATTTAAAAAACTATTAAAATTGTAAAAGAAAATGTAAATAATTTTTTTTTTAAAACTTGTGGGCTTGAGGGGGTCATGGCCTCCATTCAACAGTATGGCTTCGCCACTAACCACAGACCAACCTTATGTCGTTGCTCATTCTCTACAGAAGCTTTGTAAAGTTTATAAAGAAATTATTTCTCCTAAAAATAATTTAGGAGAAAGCTATAAGTATCTGTCATGACTCATGATAGTTATACGTCAATCGTCACTTATTGCGGATCTGGTTCACATACGGAACTTGCGAAATCTTATAATTGTAAACGTGAGAATTATATGTGTAACCAAATTTCGGTTTCTCTTAATAAAGGTCGGTTCCTAACGTTATTAATATCGATAGGAACCAGCAGACTTATTTTTTCAGGCCACTACAATGACAAGTTTTTAAAGCATCCCTGCACATAATTTACTGCAGATCGAAACTATCATGGAGTTTTAAAGTCTTCAATAACTGCAAGCATTAACCTAAAATGTTCAGTTGGTGTGCTTGATAATTGTTTCATTTATATGATGGTGTTGATGATTCTCTGTTTTTCTTAATTTGTAAAATTTATATGTTAGTGTTATATCACTATTCAAGCAAATGAACCTTAGTGATAGTTGTAAGTTGTAACCCTACACACCCACCAAATAGATGTTATCTGTTTTGAACTTCATTTCACGCAAACATTATTCACTTATGAACAAAACGGGATTACTTTAATGATCTGGAGCTTAAGATATATATCGAAATCCCACTCGATAACAGTGTGGGGTATGATAATAGCAATTTTTCTCTCATAGGCACACAATATAGGTTTATTTATACCATAATAATATACATTATTACACTTTTTCCATGTGTATTATTAAGATTGAAATTATATTGCTTACATGGAAAAAGTGTGGTGATATTTATTAGTATGCTAGGAATATGCCTATATTGTGTGCTTACAGAGAAAAATTGATGATAATAGTATTGCAGAAGTTTTATTATAATTAGTTAATTACAACTGGTTCAGCTTAGTCAGAGATTAAACTCAAATATATATGGGGACCATTACCTTGTTGGATATGGCTCGAATTTCCAATGGTTACCAAATGAGATATAACCAATGCAAAGACTAGCTGGAGATGTTAGAACGTTTGGAAATATAGGATCATGTTTCGTGAAGACCTTGAAGAACTAAAGAAACAAAGAACAGTGAAAACCGTTGTCGGTAACGCTGTGCAAGTGACAGCGGTTCCCACAGCGGTGGTCAGCACCGTGCAATTTTCACAACGGCATGGACAGCGGTCCACAGTCCAATTCTAGTGAATCACGCTGTGGAAAGCGTTGTGGCTTTGACAATGGTTTGGGTGATGCAGTGCGTGGATCGCGGTTTTGAGCGGTCAATTCCAGTGACATTAATACGGTTTTGGAAGCGGGTGGCCAACCGCAACTCGAACTGTAGTCAATCACAAGCATGCGTTGAATCAGGAAATATTCATGTAAAAAGGAAGTATGTTTCTTCTGAAAGTTCTTATGTTTAAAAGAAAGGATTTCTTCTTACAAGAAGACTTGTCATAAATAGGAAATATTATTTATGTGAAACAAGGAAATCTTGTACGTATGAGAGATGGATTTTCCTTGTAGGTTTAAACTCCCTGTAATTTATATAAATAGACCATAATAACCTAGCTATTATGTGATGGAGCAAATAGCAAATACTAGAGAGATCTCAAAGAGTGGGCATTGGGTGTAATCAGGTTTGGGGTATTTTTTAGAAAGAGAATCCTAAGTGTGGTTATAACAATTTACTACATATTGAAACTTTCTCTTGTTGTCCTAACGGCCGTGGTTTTTTCCCTGATTTGGGTTTCCATGTAAAATTCTTGTGTTGTGTGTGATTGGATTTGATTATTTCTTTCTTCTTATTTTTTCTTTTGCTATTGTTTGTGTTCTATCCGACAACGCTTCCGTGTAGTGATTTGTTCGCTAACATACCTGAGTTTCAATTCTTTGCTAATGCACCACCGTCAATGCGGCTTGATGTTAAAGAGCGACCATACAAGTTACAATGTCTCGGGTTCGAGTCGTCGCCAAAGTCTATGCTGATGCTAGGCTAGGCTATGTTAGATTGTAAATAATCTGTAGTGCAAATTGTTCTATATGATTGATAGGTTTCCAAATTTTGTGCCTGTGATATTAAATTAATGAGCAAGCAAGCAATCTGACTACAAAAAAAAAAATAGTAAATGAATGACAATGCATTGGGTAAAAAATGTTACATTCTTTCGTAAAATTTGTACGAAAGGAAATCTTATACATAAACGTTCCAAGATAGGCAAAAAAAAAAGGGAAGAACAAAAATTCTACTCTATTTTCTTACAATTTAGAAAGCTGTTTTAATATTCTGTCACACTTTAACAATCATCTAATGCCCTCAGGCCAGTAGTAGAGCGAAAATATATAAGAACATCAAAACATATCCGTTGAGGCAGTGACACTATCCAAGGGATGATTAACTGAAATAACAATGATATCATGCCTGCACAGGAGTTATTTGAGGGACATCAACCAACCGCTCCATTGTTTGCAGCTGATCGTAAGGTGCTATCTGTACAACAACAAACGAACGAACCATATAATATAGAAAACGAATTCGAAAAGTGGGTTGGCTATCATTTGATACTCACCTCGTTATCTTTAATTTATTTATATTTTTCATTCAAGTTATCTAGTCATTTGATCATTTTTTTTTCTTCTAATGAATAGATACAGCCAAATGCAATTTACTTAAAAGCCAGATACAGATACGAGTAATTAACCCACACCACAAGGCTAGCTATCTGTACAACAACAAAGGAACGAACCATATAATATAGAAAATGAATTTGAAAAGTGGATTGGCTATCATTTGATACTACACCTCGTTATCTTTAATTTATTTATATTTTTCATTCAAGTTATCTAGTCATTTGATCATTCGGATGATGAATAGATACAGCCAAATGCAATTTACTTAAAAGCCAGACACAGATCCGAGTAATTAACCTACACCACAGGCTAGAATTAATATTTCACTATATTACGTTTTATATTTGGTCAGTGGTTTAGTACCAGCGGATAGAGTTAGCATAGCATAGGTTTATCATGCTCTGCATTTGGTCAAGACAGATGTTTAATTTTATAATTGAAACTTGACCACTCTCATGGCATAATAATATAGACCCTCTAAGAAATTTCACTGTATAGAACTTTCTACCCCTTTCAGTACAAAACATAATAAGATTAAGCACCTGGCTGAATCCATCTGGCCACGTAATTGACACGGCATAGTTTCCCATAGGCCGGATTTCTTCAGGTTCTACATTTTCTGGAATATCGGTGTACTGCAGCTTTTGCTCTCCAGTCCATTCATCCTAATTTATAATAACAATTCAATAAAAATATAATATAATAAGTTAGAACATACAAGAAACTCAGGGAAGGTTCCTATGTAGGATGTGGACATGCTATAGATTAGTTGAAGTTGGAAAATTACAGTCAAACTTGTGGCAAATCAAAGCTTATTTCAACAATGATTAAAAAACCCAATACAGCGAAGAATTTGTCAAGGCATTTCATTATTCCTAGATGGTAACATTTTGTTTGCTTTATCATTAGTCAAGGCAGCTAGAGAAGATTTCGGTTACGTTTGTTATCTATTCCATCAACTACTTTATCAGAAGGGTCTAAAATTATACGTCTTTTAGCTTCAATTCAATCCATTGACTTTATTGATAGGTGCATAATATAAGGAGTCCATGAGGTCTGAAAACCCTTATTGAGTGCAGCAAGACATCAACTCTGGCAGCACTTATACTTGGCTTGTTGTCTAAGTGCCCGTTTGAAAGAGCTTCTCTACCGGTTAAAAGAGCTTTTTTAATTTAAAAAGCTCTTCTTAAATATATTTTGTGTTGTTTGGTTGTCACTCAGTAGAGCTTTTGGATGATTCAAAAAGTTGTTTTATGTCTACTTGGAGAAGCTCAAATTTTAGGCTATCCCAACTTCCAAGTAGATCTTTTTGAGCATTTTTAATAACATAAAATGTCTAATATAACCCAATCATTTAAAATAGTTTTTGAATATTTTGGTAATCCTACCATTTAAAAAAGTTTTTTCTAATTGACAACCAAACGACCAACATCTTCTCATTAAAAGCTCTACTCGTAAAAGGCCTACTTTAAAAGATCTACTCCTAAAAGATCTACTTGAAGAAGCTCTTCCAAACGGACTCTAAAGTTTGTTGTATCACATCTTTATTTTGAAATCTATTAACCGGTTTTGAGCAGAATGGTAAAACCATACCACTGAGCTATGTCTTTTCAGTAAGTCTCAGACCACAATAAAAATTCAGGTATTACAAATTATTCCAGACATTGGATGAAAAATTCAACTATAAATATGTGTACTACATACCACACTTTGGGCCGAGCGATCATTCCTTCTAACAGTTGCAGGATGCAGAAAGAATTCTTCGTCTGATTGCGGTACCTTGACCCTGATTGCCTTCATTGATTTGTCATAGGTGACGGCTGTTGACACTAGAAGGAAAGAAGATAACAAAAGCCACAACTCATATCAACCACAAGTAATTTGAAGATTTTACATCAAAATTCCAGATACATATCCATACTTTCTATTTCAATCTCAAAAAGTTCATAAATTTAAACAATTTGTAAGAAGAAAAAAAAAATTAGTACTTGCTTGAAAATTCTGAATTTGATTTAAACTAATAGGATTAAATTCCTATTTTAAGCAGCCCCAAAGCCAAAGGTGATTTCTAATTCTAGGTTATTTAATCACTAAGGCCCCGTTTGTTTGATGGGATAGGATAGGAATCGGCTTAATTTTAGTCCCAATCCCACGTTTGGCTGCATGATAGGATAGGTTAAATTAATCCCATAAAAAAAAAAATTATCCCAATCTAACAGGATAAAATAATCCCAACTAAAATGATGGGATTCAAATGAATCCCATCTTCTTCATCATCGATCGATGTCTCACTCTTTTCAGCTTGACTTCTTGAGAGCTAAGGTTTCTATTTCACTCAAAATCCCTTTCTCAAAATCCCCACTCTGCCACCTAAACCGCCAGTGGAGAGCTGCCGGCGAGAGGACAAACTAGTAGAGGAGGCACAGATCTCCTCCACCAGCTTTGATGAGACAACGGATCTGCTCCACCAGTGTGGAGATCCAGTTCCTCCACGCTCGGCGGCGAGCATAGATGCACTGATTTGGCCGATGAAGGTCGTCACTGGGTGATGCAGCAGCAGCTAAGGCAATGGAATACATGGAGCGGGTGGCGAATTCATATTTGGGTCGCGTGGACCAATCAAATCCGGGCTGAACTTCGTGGACCTCTACAGAGGGCATATGGGGTCGGATTGTCTATTATAATATGTTTCCGGAAAGCCCAAGAGGAGCCCTACAGATGTTATGAAGACTCCGTCCTCCATAACAGATCACAACAGGCTCAACTTCGGCCATCTATCTTGTTGCGCGAAGACGTGAGCTGGACGAGCTGGGCGAGCTGAATTTCGTGGACCTCTATAGAGAGCATATGGGGTCGGATTGTCTATTATAATATGTTTCCGAAAAGCCCAAGACGAGCCCTACAGATGTTATGAAGACCCCGTCTTCTGTTACAGATCACAACAGGCCCGAATTCGGCCATCTATTTTGTTGCGCAAAGACTTGAGCTGGAAGTTTGAATTAGATGACATTGAGTCTAAGTCAGATTAGGATTTGTTCTCTTTTTCGTAGTCTTTGTTTGATTAGGATTTGTTCTCTTTTCCTAGATAGGATTTCTTTTCAGTTTTAGTTTTAGTTAATTTTAGAAGTCGATTCCTTGTGGAAGTCGACTTATTGCTTTTCCTATTTAAGTTGTTTGAATCCAATTTGTTTCTTAGCTTTTGATTAATAAAAAATACAGAGAATGTTTTCTCAATTATCCATTTACAACATCCTTCGTGCGCGAAGTCGATTATTGTATTTGAAGCCTAATATTCCGGTATTCGTGCGCGAATCAACGGAATGTTAGTAGGTTGTTCTCAATTTGTTTCTTGCAGGTTTTTCTCGACAGAGCTTCCGCTACATCAGTTTGGTATCAGTTTGATTAATAAAAGTTGTTTTGGGGATTCATCAGTTTGGAATGATGTAGCAGCAGCTAAGGTAATGGAATACATGGAGCGGGTGGCGAATTCATATTTGGGTCGCGTGGACCAACCAAATCCGGGCTGAACTTCGTGGACCTCTACAAAGGGCATATGGGGTCGGATCGTCTATTATAATATGTTTCCGAAAGCCCAAGACGAGCCCTACAAATGTTATGAAGACTCCCATCTTCTATAACGGGCTCCAGCATATTAGAATTTGGCCATTAAGTTTCATGCGCACCCAGACAGCAGTTTCTTGTTTTATGGTTTTTAATTGTTGTCATGATTCCTTTTAGTCTATATGTAATTAGGTTATTAATTATTTTATGATTTGATTTTATTAAATCAAATCCAATTTCCTTTTTAGATAGGTTTTTAATGTTTTAGGATTCTTTTGATTTGAGGAGATTTGATATCTTTTCCATTTAGGATTCTTTCCCGTTTGTTTAGAATTTTCTTGTTAGTCAAGTTTTGCAATTCTATTTAAGTAGATTGTATTAGGGTTTGAAAGACAACTTTTGATTAATAAAAAATACAGAGAATGTTTCTCAACTATCCATTTACAATATCTTTGCGAAGATAGTCGTATTTGAAGCCTGTTAACAATCCTTCGGGCGCGAAGTTGAATGTTATCAATAGCCTAGTATTCTGGCATCCGTGCACGGATCAACAGAATATTGGTAGGTTGTTTGTAATTGTTTCTTGCAGATTTTTCTCGTAGAGCTTCCGCTACATCAGTTTGGTATCAAAGCCGTGTTCGCTTGGGATGACATCGACATGGTGCAATTGAGAAGTCCAATCCCTGTAGATGAAGCCAACGAATGTTACCGCTTGGCACAATTGGAGCAGCAGGTTGCGCAATTAACGGAGTGGCTAACAGAGCAGCTGGCGACGTTGATGGCAAACCAAAACCCGTTTCAAGGTCTAAACCCTAATTCGGGTGGTGATGGTGAATTTGAAGAAAGTGACGAGGAGGAATCCGAACTCTCGTTGTTCTACGATGATACATATGTATCAGAGGAAGCTTTTGCTGATCTTGATCTACCACCAATCTTTGATGAAGAGATATTTGACAAGGAGTCCATGAGTGCTGATTTTGATCTACCACCGGTCTTTGTTGAAGAGATATTTGAAAAAGAGTGTGAGTAATTTGGGATTTATGGATTATTTTTGTGAATCACACGTTTCTCACCATAAAGATTCATCAGTTTATCTTTTGTTGTCAAAAGTGATGATTAATGAGTTTGTTTCATTCTATTGGAGCGATTGGATGGACATCATGACAAGAATCGAAGGATTTAGAGTTAGTCGTATACGATCTTGGCTATTAGCACAAAATTTTTTTATGCAGGTTTCTAGTATGAAAGCAGTCAAAATTCGAGGACGAATTTTCTCCAACCTGAAGAGAATGATACAGCAGCAGTAGCTAAGGCAATGGAATACATGGAGTGGGTGGCGAATTCATATTTGGGTCACGTGAACCAACCAAATCCGGACTGAACTTTGTGGACCTCTACAGAGGGCATATGGGGTTGGATCGTCTATTATAATATGTTTTCAGAAAGCCCAAGACGAGCCCTACAGATGTTATGAAGAATACGTCCTCCGTAACAGATCACAACAGGCCTAAATTCGGCCATCTATCTTGTTGCGCGAAGACATGAGCTGGACGAGCTGGGCGAGCTGAATTTCGTGGACCTCTATAGAGAGCATATGGGGTCGGATTGTCTATTATAATATGTTTCCGAAAAGCCCAAGACGAGCCCTACAGATGTTATGAAGACCCTGTCCTCTGTTACAGATCATAACAGGCCTGAATTCGGTCATCTATTTTGTTGCGCGAAGACTTGAGCTGGAAGTTTGAATTAGATGACATTAAGTCTAAGTCAGATTAGGATTTGTTCTCTTTTTCGTAGTCTTTGTTTGATTAGGATTTCTTTTCAGTTTTAGTTTTAGTTAATTTTAGAAGTCGATTCCTTGTGGAAGTCGACTTATTGCTCTTCCTATCTAAGTTGTTTGAATCCAATTTGTTTCTTAGCTTTTGATTAATAAAAAATACAGAGAATGTTTCTCAACTATCCATTTACAACATCCTTCGTGTGCGAAGCCGATTATTGTATTTGAAGCCTAATATTCCGGTATTCGTGCGCGAATCAACGGAACGTTAGTAGGTTGTTTTCAATTTGTTTCTTGCAGTTTTTCTCGACAGAGCTTCCGTTACATCACTGGGTTTGATGAATATCGATTATTGAATTTGTGTTTTGGTGCACTGATGCTCTTCGTTTGGTGTTGAATTTGGGTTTGATACACTGATGCACTAATGCTTCACGTTTGGTGTTGAATTTGTGTTTTGTTTTGGGTTTGATGAATATAGATTCATGGGTTGTGTTTTGTGTTTATTGAATCCGTGTTTTGGTTTGTGTTATAAATCTGGGTTTGCTTTATGTTTGTTGATTTTTTCCGACTCTCCTTCCTTTTGTTTTATTTAACTTGGTTGGTTAATTTTTTTAATCCTATCCTATGTTGAACCAAACACAGGATTACTTTATTTTTAATCATATCCTATGTTGCACCAAACACATGATAACATTAAAATTAATCCAATCCTATCCAATTCTATCCTATAAAAATAATCCTATCCTACCCCACGCACCAAACGGGGCCTAAGAGAGGTAGCTTTCTTTTCATTTTCCCAATAGCTTACATGAAATAAGTTCATAAGATTATGGTGCGGAGGTAGTACCTTGTTGTCGAATCTTGGCACACTGCTGTACAATACAAACTCCAAGGTTCTGAAATGTCTTGGCAACTTCACCTTGAGGATCAGCTGCCACTTCAGGCATTCCACTATCTCCAGAAGCCGATAGCTACCATAGCAAATTTGATTAAAAAAAAATTAAAGTGAGAACGCATTCCAGCACATACATTATAATTTGTCGTGTTTTAGTAATTTACTAAATCATAACAGTAAGAACTCTTTATTAAGGATACACAGACATGCATAATACTTGTCTTACAATAAAAAAACCAAGCTACATAATTCGCATATGAAGTTACATTTTATGCCAGCCTGATAAGGGGGATACTAGTGCACTATATAAAAGAGTATTTTAAACCCTAAATCATTTTATGAAAAAGTGAGAAAGAGAGGTGGCAGCCAGCAACTTTAGAAAAGAATTGGAGTAGCCGTTTTCGCATTAGTCAGTGATATAGTGGAAGATAGTGGCATAACGCTATCCTGTGGATATAGTCGTTAAGCGAAACCATATTGAATCTTGGTGTATTTTATTTTTCAGTCAGATTATCGTTGCAAAGATTTATTCTTTTATTTTGGTTGTGGCTTATTTTATATTGTAATGATCCTCTTCATAGTTGCTTTGTGAGTTTCACTGACAACCATAATCTTGAATTGTTATCCATGAAAAACCTGTTATCAACTATAATCATTCATAGTATTCAATCTAAGTTCCAATAAATTTTTTCACCCAAATGGTTTCAAAGGATAACCACTGATAAGAACTTATCAGAGGACTTACTGTTGGCCTGATGGGAAGATCAAAAAGATGAGGAATTCCAAACTGCTGAACAACCTGCAAAAATATGTACCGCAATATCAAAATAGCTTTTTGTAAGCAAATAGTAACTAATGCTGAAATTACCAGCATTAACGTGTTACATATCTCTTCAAAACAAAAAATTGACTGATGGATAATGTGCATGCCTGAGAACCAGAACCTCTACCAAATGGATAATAACGTTTCCCATCAGCATCAAAGTGGCACATATTCTCAACTACAGCAACACATGGCACCTATATGCAAATACAGAAAGCAGGAAAAACGTAAATATGAAAAATCATATGGTTAACATAAGCTCAAAAATATGGACTTGTTTCACAAATTCAAAAAGTTAATTGCGTTTTTTGTCCATATATTAGATGAGTCATTTTGTTAAGTATAGATGACCATGCAGTAGAAAGTCACACCTTAAGCTTTGAAAACATGCGAACTCCTTTTGCAACATCAATAAATGCTAGCTTTTGAGGGGTGGTAACAATAACAGCAGCTGTTAACGGGACAACCTGAAATATTCATTGTATCCAACTCATAATCTAAAGATATTGCGGTTAAAATGTTTTGGGCACAACTGAAGCTATGCAAAAAGTAACTGGGAATATAACTGTTCTAGTTACATTAGCATGCTTCTAATAAAGAAAAAATGTGAATAATAAATATGGAACGAAAGACCAAGGAAACCGAATGAAATAAAATTTAGAAAAATGGATATATCAGAATTCAGACATGGAAAACAAGTGCACTTAAAAGCAGAACCTGACATAAAGTGAGTTGGATGTCACCAGTTCCAGGAGGCATGTCAATAACAAGGTAGTCCAGTTCTCCCCTGCATAACAGGATGATATTATGTGGCTATGAAATTTCATACGCAGCCTTTGAAGTTAAGTTTCAACTTCAATCACACAGACAGATACCCAGGTGTATAAACAAAATGTAGATTACTTGGAACCTTAACTCTTACAAAAATCTGTTGTAAAGAAATATCACTCTACTTACTTTTTCCTTGTAAACAAGCAATAATTCATATTCAGAAACACACATACCATTCAGTAGTTGTTAGAAGTTGGTCGATGACCCCAGAAACCATTGGACCTCGCATTATTGCTCGACCTTGTCCGGCAAATCCAAAAGATACCAACTTGACTCCCAGGTATTCTGTTGGTATAATAGTTCTCTTCTCTGGATTCTGTAGGAAGTTTTTACACGAGTCAAAATTGCATCACTTCACTACTCTACAGATAAAAATATGTTAAAGTTTTCAAATTCTACCATCACTAGCAGTCGGTTTTCTGGGGAGACCATTGTTGGTAAACTTGGACCATAAACATCAGCATCAAAGATACCAACCCTAGCACCCATACCAGCTAAAGTATAAGCAAGATTTACAGCTACTGTAGATTTCCCTACACCTCCCTGCATGGTTTTTCCATGAATAGCATTGGTTAAAGAAGAAATAAAAAGAAGAAATTGCGAAGTACAATGATGACTGATTAGTATGTTCCCCTTAAAAAACTTCATTCCCTTTTTAAATGTGAAACAAGCTGAAGTAGTATTTTCAGAAAAATAGTTTCTAAGGAGTGTGAAATGTACCTTATAAAAGAAAAAGAAAATTAAAATTCAGAAGATTGACAAACACTTTTCTTTTTTACTTTCACAGTTAAGGCCATGAGAATAACGAGTTCCATGGCCTTCAAATCCCAGGATATATTAGAATTTTTAAGATATTTTCTTGTCAATGTTACTTAACTTTCAGATTGCAACAAGATGAATCTAGTTCAGAAAAATCAATTGTCCAAAAATAACAAAACATGATATGCTGAAACATGTTCAAGGCATAATTGAACCTTGAATATTTAATCAAGGATAAGAAAAAAAAAAAATTACAGTCTACCTTGCAACTTGAAACCGCCACAATATTTGAAATTTTTTGTAACCCTGCCGGAAGTTGCTCTGAGAAAATAGGTCTGGCTGGTTGTGCTGACATAGTCACATTGACCTTCTTGACCCAAGGAAGTGCAACCACCACCTCATTTGCACTCTGCTCAAACTGTCATGCAATCAAATCTAGTTACATGCTTTACACTATACTGGATCAACACAATCAACATGGTCACAAAAACAAAACATAAAGTTCAATCCCTTATGGGCTACAAAAACCAAAACAAATTATAAACAATATCCATGTAAATGATCCACAAGATGGATGAGGAACAAAAGAATAAAATGTGAACATAGATTCTTAAAGTCATCCCCACAGTTTCAAAACTTATTACTCATCAATGAATTAATAAAACAAATAGTCTACCATTCCAAAAATACGTCACTTCTTGATCAAACAATGATGGTTGTGTCATTTACCATGTCCTTGACTGGACATGCTGGAGTTGTAAGCTCTAAGCGAAACGAAACCTGACACACATCATCAAAATGTTAAGTGAGGACAATGTCCTTTTAATGTATATTACGGAATATTTCTCATTTATGCTATAATTGACCTCCCCCAAAGCTTCATCAATCTGTAGATCTTTCACAAAACCGCATGAGACAATATCTGTTCCAAAGTCTGGATCAATAATTTGAGACAAGGCTTTCAGTACATCACGTTCAGCTGTTCCAGTTGAAACTATAGAACCACCAGTTAAAGAGAACAAAAAAGAGGTAAGAACATACAAAGAAAAGAAAAGGAAGTCAGTGCATACAAAATAATTTAACTTTAACATGTTCAAAACATAGCGATTTTGTAAGCACAATTCCTCATTAGATAAATATATATATTTTAAAGTATAGGGCCAATATGCAATAGTCTTTGCATGTAGATATCATTTGAACATATCTAAAGTTTATGTCCACTGCATTCCTACAAATAGAGAGAGACCATGATATCATAATTCCCAATTGCTATGAATGAGTTTTATAATAATATAATCAGAATTTAACTTTGCTTCTAATGCATATTTATGATTCTGACAAATATCATTAGTACATGCCTCAAAATGATTCATCACAAGAACATCTATCCTGTCATTGTCATTTTCATATTTTAACATCATTAAATTCACTAAAATTCAATTCCTTACGAAGAAAAACCAAAAATTCTAGCACACACAATGTCAACCACCTATACTGCATATCAACAAGAGCCTTCAAAGTTTATGACTGCATTCAACGAACTAAGTAATACTCAATAAACACACATGAAACTAGCTTATCATATAAGGTAAGAAAATTTCTGGGTTTTTCCGTGGATAAGATTCAAAAAAATTACCTTCAACAGAAGCAGACTTAGTTGAGCCACAGCTTAACATGGACGGTTTATGTGATACCCACATAGACCTTTCTAATTTAGTGGGATGAAAAGAGCCGTTGACAGCTGATAATTGAAGGCATTTTTCTGGTGAAAGGAACGCTGAAAATACACACAAGTTTCAAGCAAAAGAAAGAAAGAACAAATTAGTTTGGTATATTCAATCAAGACGAGACAAAAGCAGAGTAAGAAATTACCAGGGGTTGGTGGTGATTTGGAGCTATTAAGTGAGAACTGTGACCAACATGGAGCATGAAGAAGTTGCATTTTGAGAGAGAGAGAGAATTGGTAGCTGCAAAGCAAGCGAACTCAAGAACTATGTGAGCCTCATGTTTCAGTTTACGAGTGAGATGATAACCATTCAAACTCCCATTCCATTTAACCAGAAACAAAACGTTAAGACTTGTCTGCTTTCACTTTTAGTAAGGGCGAAAATCATTTTAGTCCCTCGTGATTTGAAATTATCAAATTTTGATCGTTATTTTCATTTTTGGTTCGTGTAGTCCCTAAACTATCTAAAGGAAGGTTAGGCTTAATTACACACACGAGTGTGTAAATTTGTAGCTGCTGTTTGGTATGTGTGGTTTAACATAAATCAAACACTTTTTGGTAATAAGGTGGTTAGCAATGATTGTCGTTCGGATAAGGATGTGAATTTTGTTTTTGCTTTGTATCCTCGGTTGAGCAGATTGAAAAGATAAGAAGTTTCTCCGTCGATTTTGATGCTGCTTTTATAGCAGGGGTTGTTGGTAAATATGGGGTGTTATTGTTTCTTCGGCTGCCTTGGTGTTTCAATAGGTTGAAGCAAAGGAGGAATTGTGCCTCTTTTTTTTAGGGAGGCCGTCGTCTCTGTTCATCTTACCAATATTGTGCCTCCAATATAAAATATTACCAAAATACTACTAACTTAAGTGTTGTAGGATGTACCCCTAAGGGTTAAGAACCAGATACATCAACACATGTCAATGCGTATGCTACTTCAAAGCTAAACAAAATGTGGAAATAAGCAAAGTAAAATTGAATCTGCAAAACAAATCGGAACACACTAAATATCTAATGAATTCACCTACCCTTCTCGAATTAAATAAGGCAATAAAAATAGTATCAATACAATTTAAATTTGGAACTCACGTTCACTTCTGTAAAATGTTAAATGTAATAATTTGATTAGGATGTATAGCATCAAAAACAGACATGGAATGTTAATAAATTATGCTAGTACTAAAGCTCCTTCATTCCAATGCTGTCAATTTCCATTGCTCAAAATAATAGTCCACTGCTCCTGTGTGATTTTGATAACTTAGGAAATGAAAAATGTCTACAGAACATTAAACTTGCCAAAGGGGACGTCCCCCCTTCGAGAAAAATTAGGAATTCTCTGCAATCAGCAGCCCGAATCATTTAGCTGGACATACTTGTCCACGACATAAATCATCACTTCTGGAAGTGATTATGAAAAAATTGCCTGTACAACGAACAGTGAAACAATCAGAGGTAATCTATTTCTTTGCAAGGAAAGAATAATCATGAAGCAAATAGCAATCCTGTATATTAGAATCCCCCGCCCTAATCTAATGCCACAGCTTACTACAGAATCCATTCCGTGGCCTCTTGTTTGATACGATATCTGAAAATGAGTCAACCAACTGTCCTGCTAAGCTACTTGGATCATCAATCAATGTTTGAATAAAAGTATTGACCACCCTACGTTCCTGCTCAGTCGATCTCAAGCTAAACCATGTTAACAATTTCAACCTAAAATCCTGGTTAATATGACCCTCACATTCCAGCCATCGAATTATTTTCACAGAGTACTCGAAATTCTCATCTAAGCAGCCTGAATTATTGGAAATGTGGAATGGTGACCCATTTATCAAAGTGCTATCACAGTCATGTGCCTCTTCAATCGAGTGTGCTGTCCTTTTCCTGCACAACTCTGCCCGGGAGTCAACTGCAGGCACTTCTGCAACTGCCCCATTTGCCCATGTCTGGGAATCACCACTCCCGTGTGATATTGCTAAACGGTTCTTCTCTACGTCATGGGAAGCAGCATCATCGTCTGCCTCAACAGCCTGCTCAAAAGTGCATCCATTATCTTCATCTCTTGATGACTCAAATGGAGGTGTTAATTCTTCGTTCAAATCAGGAACTGAAACAACATTTAAGTCAAGCCCGCGTGAAACAGGTGGCAACTGATCTTCTGGATTTTCAGGTTTGACTATTTTGTTTGTTCCACAACACTTCTCTACATCAGCACTGCAAAACCCTTCAAGGCAGCCTTTTTCCTGAGCCCAGGCCAGACGCAAGATCTTTCCAAGGTCCCGAACCTTGAATCCAGAAGAGTTAGCTTCCGTTGTAATTTTGGATTCCCTCTCAGCACTAGAAGAACTTCCTTCAACAGGAGAATTTACTTTCTTACAATTCACATCAGCCGTTGAATTAGGATTCTTGTGAACTATCTCTACACTCTTGGTGAAACACTTAGCTTCAGAGTGACCCAAGTCACCATTCTCTGTGGAAGAAACAATCCGAAAACTGTACTCTGTACATGGCTGCAGATTGGATATCAAAATCCTTCTCTGAGACCTTGGAAACACAGAAACAGGCTCTATTGTATACGGTTCTTCTCTACTCTTGCAATACCAAAGCTTATAGCATTTGATATCATTAGATGATGCAGGAGATAGTTCCATCAAAATAATTACAACAGAGGAAGATGTCACTTCTTCAAATAGGAACCTGCAAGCAGCAGGAAGTGAATCCTCTGCGGAGGAAACAAAGAAATTTAATAATCATGTAGATAAATTTATATTTCTCATCTGTAGAAATTGGGTGAAAAAAGAGCTATCACGGATTCTACCTCTACGATTAGGATTCACATTAGAAATGGTTGCCAGCCATTCATCTGCCTTCTCGATAGCAAGAGAGCAAAGTTTCTGCACATTGGCAGCGACAGCAAGTCTACTGACAATGCCGCGTGCCATCCTTGCTGATACCCCATTCAATGGACCTACCTCTGTTTCAAGCTTGGACTTTGCATCTTTTATAATATCATGCAATTCTTTGAACCTTGAAGTTCCATCCAGGAGCCTAAAGCTTATGTAAATCCTATGACAAAGTACATCCACACGACGAGCATCCTTAGCTACAATCAGCTGCTTCTTCCAACATCTGAAAATATCAATTAGACACATCCATCAGTAGAAGGTTGGAAAAACCTATTACTGGAAAAAATAACCTATATACTGTTCTCTACTTCACTTTATAAGTGGCGTACCCACAAGGACTAAACAAGAACAGTTCATATTCACCAGCCACTTAGTTCTCTGCCCATGCTTAAATTGTCTCAGTTTATGGTGATGCAAATGCAATATTCACACTAAAATAAACAGTGAATGAGATTCGTCTTAATATGCAACAAAAAATCTTTAAACATAATCATGCAAGTAGAGCATTATTTTCCTATCAAGAAGAAAACAATACATTTTATCAAATAGACAACCAATGTAAAAAAATTCCCAGCTGGGAATCATAAATTCAATTGTAGCATAATTTATGAAGCACCTGACTTAAACTGGAATCAACCAGAAAACAGAACACCAATAAGAGAGAAACAGAGGAAGCAAAAAGTGCAGCTTGTCAAAGTGATACCTACATTGTACCCTTAGCTCATAGGGTGCATTAATGACTTACCCAAGTATCCCAGAAACTTTACCACAAGAAGCACAACAATAACTTCCATCTAGCTGCATCAATTGCCCAAGATCAACAACCCCCACCTTTTCACGTTGAAGAGCACACTCAATGTGACAGGATAACCCACAGGAGTCCTCCTGATCAGAATCAGATGTGCAAACCAACCAGAGGCTAGGGTCTTTATTGTCATCGAATAAATGACAGATACAACAAGAGCACCTCCTGCAAAATGTGTCATCTATGGATAGAACAGCTCTACAAGCAGAATTCTTACAGATCCAAGAGTTCAAACATCCAAAATCTGGAGACTGCTCTGAAGCAAGTGGAAGTCGCATGGGGTTTTCCCCCTTCCTCTGTTGCTTCCTGGAAGGCTGATTACTGGGACTCGAAGAAACTTTTTTTTCCTGCTTCTTAATTGTCTTGTTAGCCTTTGGAATTTCTGTCATTTTGCTTTTTGATGAAGCTGAGTTTCTCTTTTCCTTGTCAAAACAACTTCGAAGAAGTTCCTTCTTTGGGCCAGATTTCAGAAACTCCTGGAGGAGTTCAGGACTTCTGGAGGCATCATCTGAATGCCCAACTTTCTCTGGGGTGCTTTGCACACTGGAAGAGAGGCTTTGAACACCAGAAACTGCACAGCAAAAACAAACCAACTGAAGAGATTCTACGGAAGAGACAGGTGATAAGAGAAAATAGAAATGAAAACAACTTTACTTTAAAGTCTGAAGCACACAAGTTAGCGATTCTAAAGGAAGAAAATAACTGACAGAATAGAAATGTACAATACCAATCACTAAAATAAACCCTAAGGTTTCCATGTAAGTTGTCCATTTTTTTTCAAGAAAGATCACATATATGTATATACAAAGCAACTTCATCTATAGAATCAGTATACCAGTATCCTACAAATATCATTCCAGCCACCTAGCAATAGCTATAACAGAAACGTCCACATCAATTTAGCTGTACTCAATACTCTTGAGAAAGAAGGCAAGGAAAGTAAGAGTTTTATATGGCCCCAAGTTGATATCAAGACAAAAAAGGAAAAATGATTGTGTGGGTGTTGAATATACATGCAACCCTTCCATAGATACTAAATATTCACAAGCATGTTTCACACATTTCATGAATGGCTTACTTCCAATTAGACTCCCAAAAATCTTTTTAGCAATCTGTAACACATGCAAACATCAACTCAACAGGTTTCCAATTAAATTAAACTCTGAATTGCATTTCACATTTTCTTCATTACATATCATCTTCAACTTTCAATTTTAACTTTTTATCAAAAAAAATGTAATGTCCTGTTATTGCTTATTCAATTTTAGACTGTATTATGTCATCTTCAACTTTCAATTTTAACTTTTTATCAAAAAAAAATGTAATGTCCTGTTATTGCTTATTCAATTTTAGACTGTATTATGTCATCTTCAACTTTCAATTTTAACTTTTTATCAAAAAAAATGTAATGTCCTGTTATTGCTTATTCAATTTTAGACTGTATTATGTCATCTTCAACTTTCAATTTTAACTTTTTATCAAAAAAAAAAAAAAAAAAAAATCTGTTATTGCTTATTCAACATTAGACAGTATTTGCATAATTATGGTATTATAATTGCTTGACTTTTTTTTTTGTATATACATGAGTGATACGGTGCGAAGCCAAGTGGCATCATTCCAAATAAAACTGAAAAAAAAAATAGGAGGCAATTTGGTAAAATAAAGGGAAAGAAGGGGATAATGAGAAGAAGAAAGTGAGACTAAATAAAGTAGCCAAGGAAAAAAGAGAAGAGGAAGTAATATGCAAGATCGAGAATGGATTTCTGAGCAAAAGTCAATAAGTAAATCAATATCAAGATCACATTGAATGTATACCAATTAATCAACTATGTCACCATGTGACATATTGGTTAGAACAAAAGCAAATAAACTTACTCAAATTTGGTGATCACATGTTCATTTTCCTCATAATATAACATAATGTTCTCCTAAGCTACATATGGTATGGCTTCTCTAAGTAGACCTTTTACAAATATAGTTTTTGACAAAAAGTTAATGATCATTTGGTTGTCAACCAAAACACTCATTTAAGCTAGTAGTTTGTTTGGCTGTATAATTATAGAAGTGTTTTGATATCATTAAATTACTAAAAAGAGTTTAATAGAGTTTTATGTTATAGAGAGTATAGTGAAATTAGAGTTTTATGAATATGGTTGTTTTTTGATATTTAAAATTTTTAAAAAGTTCAAAATCTGCTTCTTGGAGAAGTCCAAAATTTAAGCTTCTCCTAGTAGATATAAAACAGTTTTTTAAAACCTTCCAAAAGCTCTTCTATCGTTGCAACTACGCAACACAAAAAACATAGAAAAAATTCTTTTGACCAATAGAGAAGCCAATCCAAACGAACACTTTGTAATAAATGTATTTGCAAACCCACAGTTTACAACAGTAAAAGCACATAACATCACTGCTTAAGCATTACAAATTTTAAAGCAAATATAACATGACACTCCAAAGAAATTGACAGTTTGACACCCAATGCAGATTATATGTATAAGAAGAAACTATTCAACATTCATGCGGTACACTTGATCACAAGTGATCAAAGTATATATAAGGAAGAAGAGTTTGCATATGCCATGGGAGAAGGAAACAAAGAACTTATATCCAATCAATAACAAAAAGCCTCTAAATGAAAATAATTAGTAAATATACTCAGTGGCAACTCTGAGCATTTATGCAAGGCCTTTAAAACATCTTTTGTAAAATTCAAAATCCAATACATCATTGCTCGCAATGAAATACCAAAAACGAATGTCATAAGCAGTATACCGATCACTGCATTTAGAAATAGTCTTTCTTCTTTTCCTTCTCTTTTGCAAACTACCAGTCATCAACACATGCTATGCTTTTTTTCGTTTGCTTTAGAACAAAGTACAGGTTAGAAGTGATCTATGCAATGTAATAGCTTCTAACAAAAGAAAGAAAAAGAAAGAGTCACAGGATTCCCCTATAACATAGGGAAGCCAAAGGGACATGGGAGAATAACCTTAACACATGGGATATAGAAAAGGTATATTGGTAAGTTATAATTATCACTTCTTATTTTTCAGCTTTCTTTTGGTGTATAAGGTTAATTTGTTCATTTTATGATCACAAAGAGAGACCAATTTGTGGCTTAGGGAAGGCTTATTTAGAGCGTTGCTTAAAATATTAGAGTAGATTATGCAACTAAACATCTCAAGCAAATAAAAGAACACTAAAGCAAACAAGAATAAATAGCTGAAAAGATGAAGATGATACCTTTAGCAAGGAATTTATCTTCTAAATCCATTGTTTATAACTTCAATATAATGTGTTAGCACGCCTCCCTATGAAAATGAACCAATATTGAAGCCTTAGCATGGTCTTACTGTTAAAAAGCCAATAGCTACTGCAATTGATTAAGTAAAGAAATGATAATACCAATTACATAATACACTAGTTGTCGCCTAGGCAGTTGAAAACTTCATTACTTGTTATATACATCATTTTCAATCTTTACATAAAAAGTAACAGAAGGATTCCACATAAAACAGAATCCAATTTGGCTTCTTCAGTTAAAGTTTCTTCCCCTCTTTCTGGACAACCTAAAGTAAGAAATAAAAAATCTCTCTCTTCTCTGTCTTCCTATGAATTAAACATTGATTGATCACAAAGTTTGAACTGTTTTCCCCTATGTGTATATGTAAAAGAATTCATCATTTGTTTTTCTTCTTCGTTTTATATTTTTCTTTTACTTTGGCCACAATGCAGCTCGTGAATGTGACAGAGCAAGCAAAAACAGCACCAAATAACAATGTAGAACCATAGAATTGACAACTGACACTTCACAACCCAAACATAATCATGCTTTCCTGAGACATCACATTAGTCCATCTAACAAATAAAACTACTTCCACTTTCCAAACAAACCACTAAGTCACACACAACAAATAAATACAAACAACACAATTACATAAATAATAAAACTATATCACCACATTTTTCACAACTGCATTAAAGCATCAAAATTGCTCATTTACACAATTTCAAAAAATATATATATTCATAAACATGTAAAAAAAACTTTAAAACAGCAGAATGCAAAGCAACACGATACAGCGTTTCTCAGCAGTATTTTGCAATCGAATGATCACACATTGCTTAAATTTCAACAGTAAATTAATCAAAAACGTTCCACGGATACAAAACAAAAAACACGTATAAGAAAAGAAAAACAAATGTCAAAAAAAGCACATAAATTTGCAAATCTATAGCAGAGAAAAGTAACGTAATTTGATGGAACAAAAGCATAATGAGACCGAAACTGAAACAAAAACGGATCTGAGCATATAAGGAGAATAAAAATATAAATAAATAAATAAATTTATTTCCGAAAAAAACAGCAAAAACAAATCTGAGAGAAGCAGTGAAGGCTCACCTGTTAATAATGGGAGGAATCTAGGGTTTTTAATGGGGTAAAACCCAGAGAATTTGGCTTTGAGAAGTCGAATCCACAGAGAGAAAAAATCAACACTTCTTCGTTGTTGTTAGTTGGTGTTTTGTGAGAGAGAGAGAGAGAGAGAATGGAGGCTCGCTTGTACGAGTTGTTCAGGTTTTCAAGTTAGACATGTATGGAGGGGAGGCTCACGCGCTGATGTGACGCGTGTGGACGATTGAGTTAACGCAAAAGCAGGGTTGGCTCTGCAGGAACAGAAAAAGTGCATGTACTAATGTCTTGATATTCAGTTGGTACGTGGTAACCACGCGCAGTAATAGCGTTAAATCCTTTGTTTTAACTTTTAATTTAAGCGATAAATATATATTTTATTATATTATGCAAATCAATGATCCATATATATAGTAATTTGTAATTTGTAAATGCATGGGAATATGAATATGCATCTGCTTCCGGAGAAAATCTTTAAAGGGATGGTTTCATTACCACTTGATGAGACCGTCCAATGAGATTGTATTAAATTATAATTTAATAATATATATTTATATTCTCGAGATAAATACTGCAATCTCATTGGGTTTCTCCTGATTCTGATAATCTGATCTCAACCAACGGATCTCAACCAACGGATCTCATCGGTTGATTTTGATGGAAAAATATAGTTTTATTGTTGGTAACTATTGACTAATAACTAATAAGAAGACTTTTGATTAATTGATTAATAGATTAATGAATAATGATTCTTTTTTTTTTTTTTTGAAACTGATTAATGAATAATGATTCGTTAAATAAAAGATTTAATAAGGGGTGGTCAGTGGTGGTATTCACATTCACATAATAATAGAAAAAGCGACGAGAGTGAGTGGAATCTTCAAAGTAATGGTTTGAAAGAATCAAAAAGAAAGAGTCAACTAAATTGCCATGTCAAACATGTGTTTGCTACCTTTTACGATCCATTCACATTTCACAGTATTTATGCCGCCGGTTTTACATTTGGTGTCCTCTAACAGACAGCCATGCACATATTGTTGGCTAGTTTTCTGTAAATTGACCGAAGTAGTACTAAAGTAATCGAGATTCATGAGCGAAGAATTCTTGCTTTAGTTGACTAGGGCTAAAACTTGGTGTCACGTCAGGTGCTGGCGTTTCAGGGTGGGCGATGCATCGTGCATCATGCTGCCGTTTTAGGGTGGGCGATGCACCGTGCATCATGCTGCACCCAAGACTTTCTCGTTGACTAGGGGTCCATTTGGAAAAATTTCTCAAGTAGATCTTTTAAAGGAAAGTTGTAGGTTGTTTGGTTGTCGATTAAAAAAAAAAAAAAAACTCTTTGATTTTAGTGTTATTAAAAAACTTTAAAAGATCTATTTGGAAAAGTTTTAAATTTGGCCTTCTTCCGTAAAAAAAAAAAAAAAAAACTTTTTTAATCGTCCAAAAGCTCTAACGAGTGATAACCAAACAACTGAAAAGAGCTTTTTTAATTCGCAAACAGAAAAGCTCTCCCAAACGAACACTAACACAAACAATTCAACAAGTTCTTTTGATTCCACCGATTTGTTACTTTAGAGTTAAAAAATAATAAATAAATAAAAACAAAACAGGGAGTTGATCAAATAAAATAAAAATAAAATTCTTAATTTTGTATTCCTTAATTTAACAGTGGTGGTTAAATGACAAATAATCAATGGCAATGTTGTGCCTCATTTATGATTTGGATTCGTATATGTTTGATTCGTTGAAACAACTAGCACTAAGCTGGCAAGATAAAGCCATTAATGTTATATGTGACCTTATACAGTTACACACTTGTACTTCCAACACAATTTTGCCAACCTAATTGCACATAGCCAAGGGGAAATTTTCAGACCTGAGTGTGGACTCCAACTTTATACTAAGAACAAACTTTATAATAAATTAGTTAAGAACTTCATATCAGGCTTTTGCTATTGGTAGTATTCGAGCCACTAACTTGACTTGGAAGTCATTTGTTCAAACCTCAAGCTCGTCTATCTACTAGTTGAGTTATGCCCCTAGAAGCAGTGTTGAACCATTAAATATAACTGTTGAGCGTGTAAAAAGCTAAAAAGATCACATTAGTGTTAGCTCATTTCTTTACTTTTACAAAATGGTAATTATCATAACTTTGTATTTCAATTTGTGTCCAAAATTATGATGAGATGGTAAATAGATACGGTACACAGTAATAATAATGATTTATATAAATTATATTATATATCGTAGGAATTAAATGTTACGTTAAAAGATGAGATGAGGTTGGTCCGGTAATAAACCCCTACACCTCCCTACACCTGTATCATGGGGTTACGGGTTCGAGTCATCTCCCTTTTCTGAAAACCCCACATTAAAATGTCAAGTCAAAAATTATCTAACATTTGTTTAATGGTTTTGTTCCAAACATCAGTAGAAACCATTAGATCGCATTTAATTGTATTAATACAATCCAATGGCTGATCACTAATTTACTTTGCACAAAAATGGATGGCAATGGGTGGGAAAGAGCCAAATGATTATGAAAATCAACATAATGATAAAAAGCTACAACTTTTATGGATAAAATATATACAAAATGAAATTTATTGCTTCTTCAGCAATCCATCAATCTATGTATTACTATTACATCACCAAGACCAAATAAATCTAATTAATTGTCTTATATGAATTGAATTGAAACTGCTTAAAATAAAGGATAATAATTGGGTGTTGACCGATCAGCATCTAAAATACTGACCCGGTGATGTGATTCAATTAAACTGTAACACATGTCCTTTTTTCTTTCGGTTATTCCAAGACTTCTTATTCTTCAAGACTTTTAATGCATGAGAACATAAAATCCCATCAAAACCGAATTTTATACATGTGTTACAATTCAATTGGACCATATCACTGTATCAGTATTTTGGACGCTGGCCGGTCAGCACCCAAGTATTATCCTAAAATAAATGCTCTCTTATTCACTTTATGACTTCAATTTACTTCAAAGTTCAAACTGTCAATTAATATGAAACCTTCTTCATCGTCTAACTTCTTCACCTGCAAAGCCGCAGCTTTCTGTGCATAATTTTGTTAGTTTGAACTTTTAAGTGCCGCAGAGAAGTACATTTTTTTATGCATATATATTTATATATTTTTTAATGTGTATAAAATATTAAAATATAAATGATGATGAACACATGCGTCTATTTGCCTTTAGAGGGATATATCATATATGATTATGGAGTTGAGCACTTTAACCATTCACGAGAACAACTTTGTTCAATGCAATTGCAACGTTCCACCTAACTCATGTTTTTCCAATAAATTAAAAAACAACTCTTATCAAAACCTAACCAACCGGAAAACAGATAGAAAAGAATCAATCTCGTTTGATGTTAGACAACATTTATTGCTAATAATATTCACTTTTCTTTTTCCCTTTGCACTCTATATTTTACCAAGGGTGGTGTTAACATGTGCCCTGCTCTTGGGGCACAGGTTAACAACCACTTTGTTACTATAAATGGAAAATAGTCACTGTATTTATTGGAACAAGATAATAAATACAGTCATTGATATGCGTTTTTATTTCTATTTATGGAAATTAATTGGTTGTTAATATGTGATCCAAGGGCATAGGTTAACACTACTATTTTATCAATATAAATAGTGTAGTATTAACATGGTTAAAAACATAAAAATTTGTCTCCAGGAATGTAACTCATCCGGTAGATGAACGAACATAGCTCATCCGGTAGATGGACGAACTTGGGGTTTAGGTAAATAACTCATAAATCAATTGTTCAAACCCTACCAATGGCAAAAGGTTTTAAAAAAATACTTGGTCTAGATAGGTCTATAGATAGATAATGTTACCAAAAAACATAAAAACATAAAAATGTCTTTTTATAGAAAACTCAATTAATACATTTGAAGTTTAAAAATATAGATTAATATTTTCACAAGCATGTGTGATGAGTTTTCTTCCCGGATTGTGGGAGTAGTTATCTCCCGTTATGAGTAGATATCGGGGCCGCATATGTATTGTTTGATCTCGGCAGATCACGACAATCCTATTGTAATAGTTCTTGTAATACTTCAAAAAAAGTTTTAAAATATAGATTAATCTCCCATTGCAAAATAGTATATATATCATAATGGATGTCATGATTTATAAGATGTCAACCCTTATTTGCCACATCATTTGAAAAAGAATTTGGAATAAACATAATGGATATCATGATTTATAAGATGTCGACCCTTATGTGCCACGTCATTTGAGAAAGAATTTGAAAAAATAAAAATCTATGACTTCTAACATTACTCATATTATAATGGATGTCACAATATATACCCTATTCCTCATAAAACAAAAAATATATATATATATATCAAAATGTGGAAATCTGGGATTAGTATTAGGATCTGAGTTTTTTGTCTGCTGATCTTTTAAGATCACCATACATGTGGCTATTAACGAAATAAATGGTCAAGATTTATTTTACATTATTTTTTTTAAATAGATTTATTTTGCATTTCTTTTTTTCTACCGAAAAAAAAAATTGTAGGTAGTGTTGCTTTCATTACCCTTGCATATGCTTTTGCCTGTGAAGAAAAGCAAATTTCAAATTGAAGTTATTTTCAATCCTTTTTTTTTTCTTAGTGTAAAGCCATCAGAATCACTACAAATTTTAAGTTCAACTTTAATGAACAGATGGGATGTGGTCCCTCTTGTAAAGAAAGAAAGAAATGTCACAAATATCAATTTTCTCAGAATTGACGAAGGAGGAAGAAGAATCACAGTCCTCCAAGTCACCCCAAGACATTCTTCAAATTCACATAACATAAGGTTACATCACAAATTATATATATATATATATAGTGTTTCTACTGTCAGTTCATCGTGATATAAAATATATCAGGACGAAGAAGGTGAACCATTAGATTTATAGAGGTTTTTACAATTTGGTCCCAACTTAATTGGAAAACATCACTTGTGTACTCCTTAATTCAAATTTCATCAATTTGGTCCTTATATAATTGAAAATCAATTAAATTAGTTCTACCGTTAGTCAAAGTGATTTGTTGTAAGGGTGTTTGGGTATTTCAAGAAAAATAGAGTAGGGTATTATGGGGAAAGTGAATTGTTGGAAGGGTGTTTTCGGATGTTTGAGAAAAGCAGTGGAGGGTATTATCAAATTTTCTCCGGTGAGCACACAACTTATAGCACAAGTGCCATATTATCCACTTTTTAAATTATCAACCACAACTAGTTGTATGCACGTGACAAAAGTGATAACGTGACACTTGTGCTATAAGTATACTATAAATTGTGTGCCTGCCAGAGAAAAATTGAAAGTATTATGGGGAAGTGATTTGTTTGAAGGGATATAAACAAGTTTTAAAAAAAGATAAAATTTTGTCTAAATGTGTAAAGTGCCACCACAAGCAACTTGTCTTGTGAAGTGTTTTTAGATTATAAAAAACAATTGATAAATCAAGATTTTAATGCTTATAGTAAAGTGTATATATACTACCATCCAACGTGGCTGAGTGCTAAGCATGACTGAGAGTGTGAGATCAGCCTCATTAAATTTGGAGGGTTTAGGGCCAATTTGATAAACTTTTAATAGAAAATATAAATAACAAAAAAAAAAATATGGTCAAATGTAAATAAATTTTTTATAAATTTTGTGAGCTTATGGGGTCCACTGGTAAGTATGCTCATTCAACCGGACAATATTCAAGTTAGAGTCGCCGCAAATTGTATATATAAAAAGAAAATGTTTATAATGAAGTGAAAGAGCTATTGGGTGTATTGCTCATATGTTAAATTATGGTGTTAGTTGATGTATTTTCATGGTAAATTCAATTACAAAAATATTTTTGATGTACCATTTTCAAGAATACCTTATTTGATTGTTTTAATCTAAATTTATTGAATTTTATAAGTATTGATAAGTTAAAAGAATTAAAATATGTAGTTTAATGTATATGATGAAGTTGAGACAGACTTATTTGATTGATAGATTGGATACATCTATAAATTATTGTAGCAATTAAATAAATATTGAATTGAAATGAATTTTGATAAAATTATATTGGTTTAAAGCAGACAAGACTCTTGTTTTGGTAAACAATATTTTATTTTTGAATTATTACAGGATATTCGGGATTTAGAAAGATGAACACAACTCAAACCTATAATCTCAAAACGTAGGTATGGAGGGCTAGGCGGACGATCGGAAGTTGGGATTTAAAAAGACGAACACAACTTGGGGACTAGGCGGATGGTTGAAAGTCGGCCAACCAGCCGGTTGGAAAATATTTTTATAGCTATTTTTTTGTTGTTGTAACTTGTAATTGAGTAAATATCCATAGTTCATACTACTTCATATATTTTCATATATTGAACCTCAAATTGCAAAAATCCTAAAAAACGTTTTTAGTATTGAGACGTTTCTTATTATATATTAAAAAACGTTTTCTATATACATATACATATATATATATGTAACGCACATAAAAACATTAGTAATTCCTTTATAGTTTTAAAGTAGTATTCTTTTAAGGTATTATAGGAATTGAAGGACCCATTTGGCCCAAAACCCATATTAGTTTTTTAATTTGAGAATTTGTTGGGTTTGTAAGTGTTTTAAAGCCTAATTGACTGGCCCATTTGGCCCAAAATCCATATTAGTTTTTTAATTTGTTGGGTTTTTAACTGTTTTAAAGCCCATCAATTAAAAAATAAAAAAAACAAATGCCAGGTTTGCCTCTTTCTTCTTCCTCTTCGTCTTTTTTTTTTTTAAAGGGCTCGACAGTCAAAGTCGACTAGAGCCGACGTTGACCACCGCGCCGACTAGGCGGCGCCGAGGTACGACTAGGACCGACTTTGACGGAAACCGCCTACTTCAGCCGATTACCTCGAATCGCGGCGGCGGACCACCGCCGCACGACTAGTCGGCCCTAGTCGCCGACTTCTGCAACAGTGATCTAACATTTATATATGGATTCTCAAGTTGAAGCTCTTGAAGAGAAAGTGAAGTCTCTATTGGACCAGCTTCAAGCAGAGTGTGCCATCTTTGAAAGACTTGTTTACAAGAACAAGAACCAGCACAGGAGATCCTCTTATTTTCAGTATCTTCTCAAGGTTGGTCGTTTCATTTTTTTTTTTTTTTTTTGGTAATCATAAGCTTTCTGGGGTATGCTTGGTTTCCAAGAAATTTGGTGTTTTATGAGCTTAGTTTGCTTATAATGATCTGTTGAACATTGGAATTTTGATTTTCCCAGATACCAAACAGTAAATAAGTTTATATATGTGTGTAGTTTTGGTTGGACAACATGTTTATGTAAATTTGGATGTTAGGTGAGGACTGGGGAGGGATTTGAGAGTTTTCCTTTCCGGGGTATGTTTGGTTTCCACTTTCCAAGGAAATTTGGTGTTTTATGAGCTTAGTTTGTTTATAATGATCCGTTGAACATTGGAATTTTGATTTTCCCAGATACCAAACAGATAAATAAGTTTATATATGTGTGTATTTTTGGTTGGACAACATGTTTATGTGAATTTGGATGTTAGGTGAGGAGGGATTTGAGACTTTTGAAATCAGCTAAATTGGGGGAGTTATTAGATTCTTGTTTTCAAGTGATCACAGGAAACAGACCTAAGCAAAAGGTGCATCTTTTGGAAAGGTACTATTTTTCTTCTCCTTAAGATATGTAGTTGGTCTTTGTTAGATTATACAAACTATCCTATGCGAATTTACGGTTTACCTAAATCACAAGCTTGCATGCTAAGAATCGAACGAAAAATGGAGAATGCTATCATGCTTTAGTTGATTGTAGTTGTTTAGGTAGTGTTATTCCATTCAAAGGGAAGGGTAATGACTATTTTCGTAAATTTTGTTCCTGTGGTATTCTTTACTTGACTGCTCAATGTTATCATGGTGATGCTCACCTTACTGAAATTCATCGAAAACAATTAATTTTATACCCACCATCTTGAAATTAAATTTTATACTTTGCTATTGGAACATGTCTATATGAGAGTCCTAATGGATTATATAAGTTTAGGAATTAGGAGTTTACTTTCTATTTATCTGTTTTAGTTTGAAGAGGAGAAAATGTGATGGTGGAAAGCATAATTTTATGGAGCGATTGATGGGAACTGCACGCTTACTGTCACAGGTATGGATGCCTCTTGTATTTATTATTTATCTTCCTTCCATATCAAACATTTTATTTTCCTCCAAGGTACTGTCTTGCCTGTCCATACGTGTTATAAGTTATGGAAAAGGAACTCTAATTTGATTTTAGTCGATGTAAAGATGGGGTTTCTGTGGAAAAGTTTATTGAATGGCAGGACTAACTACGAGGTTAATATGTCATCAATTTCTATTTCAATTTTGAGTCGTATATGCTCTGTTTATGTTGCAGATGGTTGAGCCAATGTTGAGGGCAGCTACGTATCCTTCATTTGAAATTTCGTAATGTGCGACTACTTTTTCATGTCTTTGTTAAGAATGATTAAATTAAAAAATAAATTGGAAGTTGTTGCTTACATTCATCTGGACACCGTGCAAGGTTCATGTTTCAGTCGCTGGGCAAATCTGTCTAGTTCAGCTATTTATTAGTCAATGTTACCATTTCTCTTGTTTTGTTCTCTTAGTTGCAATTAATGATTTTCTTATTATGATAGGGTTTCTGTTTATTTTAGTCAAAATCATTATATCGAAGCACATTGTGCACCCAACCATATGCTGCCATACTTAATTTTCTTAATATAAATTTAAAAAAAAAAAAAAAAAAAAAAAAACGATGGGTTTCTGTCCAGTTTTACTTAATTTGTCGGTTCATTGTTGTTTTGTCTCAAGAGCTTAATTGGTAATGGAACCATAAATTGAAGAAATTGTATATGTACAATTTTTTTTATCATCCTTGACTATTCTACAGAGAGGTCTCCACTTTGCTTGCTCGTTCATTCTTTATGGGATTTTCTCTGACAATTTTGGCTTTGCTTGCGCGCCTTCGTGTTCTAGTTCAACAAGTAAGTCCAGTTTTTATTTTATTTTTATTTTTATTTTTATTTTATTTTATATTTTTAAATGTTTGGTAAGATTACAAATTTGCAAAGCAGTACTAAGCCATGTTAATGTAGTTTGTATCATTTGGGCGCGTTGATTGTATTGGTCTAGCTGGTTATTTTACTCATATACCTTATTCCTAGAAGTTGATGGTCGGATATCAAATAAATTTGGATAGATGTAGATCTTGACAGTTGACAATGATACGGAGAGTATGTATACACTGCATTTAGAGAATGAAAACAGCTTATTCTATGGATATAAAGAAGTGGGAATTCATTCAAGAGAATGATGCAAGACTATAATTGATCTCATCACATAGTACATAGATATAATATTTATTAGAGGAAATACCCCTTTTTAACCAAAAAATTAAGGGTTTTATTGTTTTTAGCCAGAATTAGTAAATTGATTGTTTTTGTTAAACAATCCACTATAGAGACTTAAATGCCCCTCGTTATTTTCTTTAACTCTTCTCTCTCCTTTTCTCTCCAGGACATTTTCTTTTCTTCTTTCACTCTCTTCCTTCTTTCTCTCTTCAATCTCTCTCTCTCTCTCCACCAGATCTCACGCCTCTCTCCTCTCTCCACCATAATTTTTTTTTACAACCCAAATCTCCTCTCTCACCCCTCTCTCCTCTTTAATCCAAGCTTCTTTTTTTTTTTTGTTCCTTGAGTATTAGTTGTTTAATTTAAGGGTGGTTGTGGTTGTATTTAAGTTTGGGTATTGTTTGTTTAAAAAAATGAAATTTTGTTTTATGAAATCCCCCCCCTCTGGGGGTGTTGTAAATATAACAAATAACATATGAAATAAAATATGAGAAAGATGAAGAGTATCTGATAGAGAGAGATGAGAGAGTGAGACGAGAGAGAGAGTGAGAGAACAAATATAATTTGTTTTGATTTTTGGAACTCACCAACCTTTACAATTGAAAGCCCAAGCCATATATATAGGTAAATATGAGGGGTTGATATGGTTATATTCCAACTAATATAACTTAGTCATGAAGCTAACCAAGTGCAAATGGGTGGGAGATAAGCAAGAGAAGCGGTGGAACATCCAATTACAACACCCCCCCTTGGATTTCTACCGCTTGAATAATAATTCTCTAAGCACACCCAAAAATCATTTGATCCACAAAATCATCATAAATATTACATTTATTCAGTAGATCATCGTATATATGTTATCTTGATCAAAATATCATTGTAAATATTACTTTGATCTTGCTAATCATCGTATATATGTTTCCTTGATCTAGAAGATCATCATAAATTTTACTTTGATCCGACAAATCAATGAATATCTTTGCTCAAGTTTTTATCCCACTGGGTTTTCCTAATAAGGTTTTTAACGAGATAGTTTGGAGAACATCCAACATCACAAGATCTAGAAGATCATTTATATATTTTTTGACTACGTTTTGTCCCATTGGGTTTTTCTTAGAGAATTATTATTCAAGCGGTGGAAATCCAAGGGGGAGTGTTATAATTGGATGTTCCACCGCCTTCTCTTGCTTATCTTCTTGGGTATCTCCCACCCACTTGCACTTGGTTAGCTTCATGACTAAGTTATATTAGTTGGAATATTACCATATCAACCCCTCTCATATTTACCTATATATATGGCTTGGGCTTTCAATTGTAAAGGTTGGTGAGTTCCAAAAATCAATACAAATTATATTTGTTCTCTCTCTCTCTCTCTCACATCTCTCTTTATCAGATACTCTTCATCTTTCTCATATTGTTTTTCATATGTTTTTTGTTATATTTACAACAACGCCCCTCCCCCCCCCCCCCCCCCCCCCCCCCCGGGAATGACCTATTGTGATATAACCGTCTCAGTGAATATCTAAAAAAATAATGGTATAATAATTTTATTATATACCCAAGTGTCTTTGTAAAGAAATTAGAATCCAAATTTTCTATATTCACAACATATATTGATGATCTCAGTGAATATCTAAAAAAATAATGGTATAATAATTTTATTATATACCCAAGTGTCTTTGTAAAGAAATTAGAATCCAAATTTTCTATATTCACAACATATATTGATGATATGAATTTAATTGGAGCTCCTGGAGGGCTCTTGAATTTTTGGTAAATAAGTTTTAAAATGAAAGACATAGGAAATGAAATATTGTCTCAATCTGAAGGTCGAGCATAAATCAAATGGAATGTTTGTACATTAATCAGAATATGTTAAAAAAGATTCTGAAAAGATTTCATATGGATATTACTCCATAAAGCAAGTCTTTGCTTATATAAGTTGCCATCTCATAGACCCCGGCCGGGTGATTGTTCTTAAAGAATGATCATAGTAAATGATAATAAATAAATCATCTGATGTATATCATAAGCTTATGAACCATTTTTGAAAGGTATTGTTATCAGGATCCTAATGTAAACAAAACTCGAGTTATAAATAAATCCACTTTCTCTAAATCAACTCTGTAAGAGTCTAATATATCTAATGAGACACAAGTCTATGAAATGACTATATCCAGTGAAATGGAAGAAATCTCAACAGAGATACAAGTATATTGAAATTGAGAAAATTTCTATACGAGTTCATGAAATGACTAAATCCATTGAAATGGAAAGAAATCGCAACAGAGATACAATTGTATTGAAATTAAGAAAATTTCCATAAAGTCCATATAGTGGCCAAATCCATTAAAATTGAAGAAATCTCAACAAAGATTCAAGTATATTGAAATTGAGAAAATTTCTATAAATCATATAAGAGAAATGTGGAATCATAAAGAAACAATCATTAATGATGTATTTTTATACAAAGTAGTGCTGTTGAAATTATAAAAGATAATTATGATATTCATAATATCAATGACTGTATACAAAAAGCATGATTGGCCTAAGTGAATGTGTATATTTACAATGATATTTTGATCAAGATAACATATATACGATGATTTACTGAAAAAATGTAATATTTATGATGATTTTGTGGATTAAATGATTTTTGGGTGTGCTTAGAGAATTGCCTCATTAAAACCTTATCAGGAAAATCCAATGGGACAAAAACCTAATTAGAAGGAAAAATAGTACAATGCACATATGCCCCAATATAATTAGTATACTTCATTTGATATGCTCCCCCTGATGACACGCTCCCCTTAATAAAAGTTCTTTTAAAGCAATTTTCTAGATTGCTAAACTGGGGTATACAGATGTTTATTTTATGAAATGAAATAACATCATAAATGATTGAAGGGAGTATAAGCAAAGACTTGCTTTATGGAGTAATATCCATATGGAATCTTTTCAGAATCTTTTTCAACATATTCTGATTGATGTATAAACATTTTATTTGATCTATGCTCGACCTTCAAGTAGAGACAATATTTCATTTCCCATGTTTTTCATTTTTAAACTTATTTACCAAAAATTCAAGAGTTTTCAAGAGCTCTCTAGGAGCTTTAATTAAATTCATATCATCAACATATGTTGTGAATATATAAAATTCGGATTTTAATTTCTTTGCGAAGACACTTGGGTATATAATAAAATTATTATACCCTTATTTTATCAGATATTCACTGAGACTTCTAGATCAAGGTAATATATATACGATGATTAGCAAGATCAAAGTAATATTTACAATGATATTTTGATCAAGATAACATATATACGATGATCTACTGAATAAATGTAATATTTATGATGATTTTGTGGATCAAATGATTTTTGGGTGTGTTTAGAGAATTATTATTCAAGCGGTGGAAATCCAAGAGGGAGTGTTGTAATCTGGAATTTTTTTCAAAATAAAAAAAAACCTGAATTTTTTTTAAAAAATCTGGAAAAAATTTTAAACAAAACAAAATCTGAAAAAAAAAAATTTTAACAAACAATACCCAAACTAGAGATGCACAGTTTGGGTATTGTTTGTTTAAATTTTTATTTTTATTTTTTTCAGATTTTGTTTTGTTTAAATTTTTTTCTAGATTTTTAAAAAAAAAATTCAGGTTTTTTTTTTTTTTATTTTGAAAAAATTCCAGATTATGTTTGTTAATTTTTTTTTCCAGATTATTATTATTATTATTATTATTATTATTATTTCCAGATTTTCTTCAATTTACTATAGATCCATTGTTTCAAAGATTTTTATTTATTTATTTATTATTATTTTTTTTTTTGTATGAGGAAATCTGGAAAATTTCCAAATCTGTAAATTTTTTCTAGATTTTTTTAAACACACCAAGATTGACCAATTAAACACAACAGGTGTAAACTAATTAAACACATTAGGGCTGACCAATTAAACACACTAGGTGTAAATCAATTAAATACACCAGACTAATTAAACACACCAGGTGTAAATCAATTAAACACACCAACCCAATTAAACATACCAGGCGTAACCCAATTAAACACACCATGACAACCCAATTAAACACATCATGGAAAATCAATTAAACACACAAGGGCAAGACCAAATTAAACACACCAGGACTGACTAATTAAACACACTAGGTGTAAACCAATTAAACACACCAGGTAATTAAACACACCAGGTGTAAATCAATTAAACACACCAGACTAATTAAACACACTCGGTGCAACCTAATTAAACACACCATGACAACCCAATTAAACACACCAGGGTAGACCAATTAAACACTAGGGCAACTTAATTAAACACACCATGAAAAATCAATTAAACACACTAGGGCAAGACCAAATTAAACACACCGAGACTGACCAATTAAACACACCAGGTGTAAATCAATTAAATATACCATACTAATTAAACACACCAGAGCAACTCAATTAAACACACCATGGAAAATCAATTAAACACACCAGGTCTAACACAATTAAACATATCCGGGGAGAAGAAGAAGAAGATAGAGGTTTGGGAAGAAGAAGAAGAAGAAAAAAAAAAAGAAAAAAAAAAGAGAAAAAAATCAACTTTTTTATGGGAAGAAGAAGAAGAAAAAGAAAAAAAATATAGAGATTTTTTTTTTTTTTTTTTTTTTTTATAAAGAAGGGTAATTTTGTCCAAAAAGTGGATATTTTTATAGAAACAATAAAAATACGGCAAAATTTTACATAAGTCCCACTTTTTTAGCGATTTGTCACATTTATAAATGACTTTCCATATTTATCACTTTAGTTCCTCTTTTTTCCAAAACTCATCACTTTAGTTCATTTGACCAAATATTTGAAAGTCAACTATTTTAAAACCTGTGAAAATACACTTTTGCCCTTATTCTATTTAATTTAGCTAAAATGATTATCTTAGTTTTAAATTAAAATGAAAAACAATAAAATTCTCAATAATAAATTATTAAATAAATAGATTACAAAAAAAAAAAAAAAAAATTCTTAAATAAATAATTAAAAAATCCATTAATTTTTTCTTATTTTTTATTTTTATTTTTTTATAATGGATTTTTATTTAGCTAAAATGATTATCTTGGCTTTAAATTAAAATGAAAAACAATAAAATTCTCAATAATAAAATCTTAAATAAATATATTACAAAAAAAAAAAATATTTGTATTTTTTTTTCATAATGGATATTTATTTAGCTAAAATGATTATCGTAGCTTTAAATGACTATTTTTCATATTATTATTTTTTGTAATATATTTATTTAAGATTTTATTATTGAGAATTTTATTGTTTTTCATTTTAATTTAAAGTTAAGATAATCATTTTAGCTAAATTAAATAGTAATAAGGGTAAAATCGTACTTTCACAGGTTTTAAAATAGTTGACTTTTAAATATTTAGTTAAATGGACTAAAGTGATGAGTTTTGAAAAAAATAGGGACTAAGGTGATAATTATGGAAAGACATTTATAAAGGTGACAAATCGCCAAAAAAGTGGGACTTATGTGAAATTCCGTCTAAAAATACTAATTCCGGCTAAAAACAATAAAACCCCTAATTTTTTAGCTGTTTTTCAATTTTACCCTATTTATTATCATTTTTTTTTCCTAATATTTACACTTTTAAGACCATCAGCATAAAATGTGCTGTTGTTAATTACAAAGTTGAGTATATCTTCTTTATGTCCGTGTCTAGTATGAAATTAAGCTTCCTCTTACAATTATAGAATATAGATCTGACTGTTTACTCTTGCAGATATTACTTGATGTCTTGTCTGTATTCAATATGGTTTCTTCTCTCTCCCAAAAGAAGCAATCTGTAAAAATAACTCAAGAAGGGATTGAGGTTGGTCTCCTTCCCTTTGTATCTGCAAATCCTTTTAGTCAAAATCTTTCTGATAACATTTTGCTTATATATTGGTCCTTACCAGGTTTTCCTCTATGTTGACACAGGTATATAGGGAGTTCTATCCGACAAATGAAGAATATGTCACCCTAGAATGTGTTTGGAATACAGACAAGTTCATATTACACGAGAGGTCTCATAAGAGTGAGACTGGAAGTCAAGGAGGTGAAGGTGAAAACAATTTTCCTATAGGTGATTATGCTGTTCGGTACCAGAGTATCGAATCTTTTCTCGGGGGTAAGAATATTCATGATCTCAACTCTTCCTATTCCTTTTATTTATTTATTTATTTTTCTTGTCCTCTTTTCCCCACAGAAGTTAGTCTAAGTCTTCCGAAAAATATGCACACTTCTTCCCTTTGCTTCCGTTAGATAATAATACAAGTAGTAATCAGCCTGGCAGGCATAATTTTGATAGGAGCAACTTCCTTGTGAAATCAATAATAAAAGTCGACAATATCCAGGAAATGTTTATTTAATGATTACTAATACTAATTACTATCTTGATTATCTGGTTTTGTATTCTTGCATGTTTAGCAATCAGTTGTTGTCACCAACTCACCATCCAAGTTCAACTGCCCTCCTATTTTCTGCTTTTAGTGTCTGGTTTTCTGCTGATGTATGTGATTTTGGTGTTATTACTTTTCGCTAATTTGTTCTGTCTGGTTGATTTTGTCTATTGTAGATGATGAACCTGCTTTTAGTGTCTGCTTTTCTGCTGATGTATGCGATTTTGGTGTTATTACTTTTCACTAATTTGTTTTGTCTGGTTGATTTTGTCTATTGTAGATGATGAACTACAATTCTGAGAAGGCAGATGCTGACCATATGACCACAGGAAGTCCAACTTCCATCATCAAGGACAAGACCGATTTGTTTGCAGACCCTTCCATTGAGAGTGATGATGGGAAGCAGAAGCAAGCTGAGAGTTGTGGAAAAACAGTTGATGTTTCAGGCACATCATCAGGAACCCCTGGCCCAAAACTCACCCCGAAAGATGGTTTATTTGCAACTTCAACCTCTTCTCTGATCTCGAATCCTTCAAAAGTAACATCCGGTCCTAGGAAAGTGGCATTTGTCTCGGTGAAAAGACCAGCACCATCGACATCAAATTCATCGGAACTTAATTGCAAGGAAAGTGAAAAGAAAAGTGATGAGAAGGAAGATAAATTCTACAATTTGCTCACTGGTGGAAACCTCAAAGATAGTAGTCTCTTCTGATTATAAATCTTCCAAACAAGCAATTCTTTCAATTCAAAAGATGTCGTCAAATTACTATCTTTTATCTATTTTTCTCTGGGTATCACAAAATTTTGCTCTTGTTACCATTCCCAGAAATTCATGGACATTAGAGGATATTTAATTGTACATATGAGATTACTTACGAGTTGGATGAGTAAATTTATTTCATTCTGCAGTTGTTTTGGCCAAAATTCTAGTAGATATCTTTCTTATAATTCTATCCTTTGAATCCTTTGATGAAGATCAGAATAAAGCTCATATATATATATATATATATAGATCAAGAAATCATATATTTTAAATCTTCGCTTCTCAAAATTTTTATCCATTCTTTTATTGTGCACTTCCCCTTTCACTTATGTGAAAGCGAGTCTCACATTTGTCAATTAAATCTCAAAATGTGGGTAGACTTCTTTCTTGCGTTGAGAGTAGTATTTTAGACCATATTTGTACCAGTTGATATCGTCGCATTCAGGTTTCGACAAACCCTTGACCCAATTAGTATCGTGTTTCGATAAAAAAATAAATAAATCTAAATACTAGTTAATTTTGAAAGGTATTAATTGTAGACAAAAAATGGAGGCAACAAACAGGCACCCCTGTTCACCTGTAGTGGAGAAACGACGTCGTTGAAAATGATATATATATATATATATTGACAAAATGATATTTTATTATTGTCAACAAACAGGCACCCTGTATCTCTCTCAATCACAGTTACTAACTTACTACTACATTCTTCCAAAAAGGGATGGTTGAGAGCAAGAACGTAACCAAGATTCAAAATTAGGATGGGAAAGAATAAAATTAAGTGAACCCCAACGATACGAGGAAATTTTATTGATTGAAAAACAAAAATACACCTAGTATAGGGTCTTACCATGTAAAATACATATTCTAAAAAATAAGTTATTTTTTTTATATACAAATTATAGTGGACGAGACTTAAACTTGAGATATTGACAGACATTAAGCTCTTACCACTGAATCACATTGAGCGGGGTAAAAATACATTATTATTGATAAAAAAAAAAAAAAGGTTAAATTTTTTTTTCAATCAAACACTAATTAAGTTGTATCCTGTGATTTTTTTTAAAAAGATTTAATTTTATCAATTATAATAAATGGATCAATAGTATCATCAATTTCTATTTCAATTTAGATAACCATAGACTTTGTTAAAAATTCATTCTCTATGATGTCTTGATCATTTTCATTGTTCAAAAACCTTGTGTTGCGGAAACACGAAAAGATTGAATCAATTCTAATAATATAAAAATTACAAACTAAAATTAGACTACCTTTAAAATTTTAAAACAAAATAAAATAATTAAACACAGAATTCCTAAAAACATACCCCGATTGAAGACATAATTTTTTTAAATTGAGAAAGAGGTTGAATCATATTTGGGAATGAGAGAGAAGGTTTGTATAAAAGTCTGCATTATTTAGTGGAAATTGTTTGGATACTGACCGGTCAGTATCTAAGGTGTAAGGTACTGATCCCACCAATAGTGTGTTACCACGTGGCTTTTTTTCTTTCACTTCTTACATTTATCTCCTTGCATTCAAATAAGACAAAAAAAAAACCACGTGGCAACACCTTATTGGTGGGATCAATACATTGGGTATATATAAATTTATAGATAAGTATTTTCTTAATATTTTAATTTTAATTTTTTTTAAAGAGTTAGGGTGGGCTTGAGCCCACCCTAGCCCTGTTAAGGGACGTACCTGGACTTGAGAGAGTTCAAGAACCAGCTCTGAAGAGACAAATGAAGAGATAGAAAGAAAAGTGAAGTTTGGAGATTTTGTAGAGAAAAGCCAAAAAATGGTAAATGTTATACATCAATTCTCATCTGGGTTTGTTCATTGTTGTGCTTCTTCTTCATCTCCTTCTCATCCTCCCAGGTACCAACAATAGGCCTTACACTCTCATCTCCTTATTTAAATGGATTCTTTCTCTGCATTTGATGGGGTATTGATGATTGAATTGTTTGTCTAGTGGATGAGAAATTGCAGCAAATTTTTTTTTTTTTTTTTAAATAAATCATATTTTGTTGTGTATTAATCATTAGAATTAATAGTTTTGAATCATAAAGATTTAGCATTTTAGCTGAAATTGTGTGATACAAAGAGATTCATGGGTAATTGACTTAAAGTTGTTGATCACTGAACTTGGGATAAATGGAAGGTTTTCTTTTTTGGTTGTTTTGATGATTGAATTGTTTGTCTAGTGGATGAGAAATCATGGGAAATTATAAAATCATATTTTTGTGTAATAATCATTAGAATTAATAGTTTTGAATGATAAAGATTTAGCATTTTAGCTAAAATTGTGTGATTCAGAAGGGATTCATGGGTAATTGTTGTTGATCACTCAACTTGGGATAACACATATGGAAAGGTTTTCTTTTTTGGTTGTTTTAGGCTCTTTTCCACGTGAATTGCTGTTCAATGAAATTTAATGGCTTCAACAATGATTTTTCCAGCTTCAATCTCTGGTGATATATAGATCTGCAAACTGCTTCTGTAGGGAAACAAGTGAAAAAATAAAAGTCTAGAATGGAAAATAATCTCTTTTTATTATGTACTTGTTAATTAATAATGTTTCATTGTTGCGGCTGTCTAGGGGGATTCCTGGGAAAATGATGTCAAAATGCTCCTTTGACAACCCTTTTTCGAGTAAGGTTGCTACAAGTCAAGCAAGGCAAGTAATTTCCAGTCTTGCCGCCTCCATAATATTTCTTTCTCAAACAAACCAGGTTAGTATTTGGTTTTACTAGTAAGTACCATAGGTTCTCAGCATTGGATTATTATATAGAATTTTCACTCGAGACAGAACTTAAGATCCCCATCGATCGATTTGCACTGGATGTTGCATTAAGGAGTCTTAAACCAACTTCATGCTTTATTCACAGAACATGAAGATAGTCTAGTATTCGGTGGGCTTGCATGAGCTTATACACTAATAATCGAACCTTTTATATTGAATAATTCTATTTTGTTGTTAAGTATGTCAAAACATCCATGTCTTCAACTGCTGAGAATTTTATTACTAAACAGAGTTGGAGTACTATATTGTTACCATAGTGAAATATAGTGGACGACTTTATGTGTCTTTGGATTGCAACCGTTATTTTGATTTGATGAGCCTGAGTTATTTATAAGAATTTCCACAATTTCCTTGGAAGGTTGGTGCAGCAGATTTATCTCGTCCCCACAATATATGTCAGCTTGCAAGTGCTGCAGATGATACACCAACTCTTCCATTTGACCAAGGGTCTGATGGTAAGCTGATGATGATGAGAGGTATGACAGCGAAGAATTTTGACCCCGTCAGATATTCTGGAAGATGGTTTGAAGTAGCTTCACTCAAACGTGGATTTGCAGGACAAGGCCAAGAAGACTGCCACTGCACTCAGGTAAAACAATGCTACGGGTGGCTATGCGCAATTGCCTTGTGCTGTTACTAACATGTTCTAGCAAAAAAAAAAAATGAATCGCAAAATCTCCTTCATATAACATCTATATGTAATTTAATCTCCACAAGATATGTAAAGATTGTTCTCAGTTCATGTTCGAGTATTTTGATTATCCTACACAATTACGGGTTGGTCTGATTTGCCATGAATCGCGGAGGAAAAAGTCATTCTGTCATATGTTACCTATGTTGGTACTCCTCATGTTCATTGATCAATTCAGGCATCTTCATGCCTAAACTTTATATCCTCGAATGTCTGAATGCTAACATATTTCAATTTATCAATTTGCAGGGTGTGTATACATTTGATATGGAGGTACCCTCTATCCAAGTTGATACCTTTTGTGTCCATGGAGGTCCTGATGGATATATTACCGGAATAAGGGGAAAGGTTCAGTGCCTTCCTGAAGAAGATTTGGAGAAAAATGTGACCGACCTAGAAAGGCAAGAGATGATTAGAGAGAAGTGTTACCTTCGATTCCCGACATTGCCTTTTATTCCCAAAGAACCTTACGATGTGATTGCCACCGACTATGACAATTTTGCTCTTGTTTCAGGAGCGAAAGACAAAAGTTTTATTCAGGTAAGTACATGTCAGATGTTGTATGCAAAACACGATTCTTGTTGTTCAATAATATGATTTAGAACTTTCAAAATATATAATTCTTTGGCAATGTTTCAGATATACTCGAGGAAACCTGTCCCGGGACCTGAATTCATAGAGAAGTACAAATCTTACTTGGCGAATTTCGGATATGATCCAAGCAAAATCAAGGACACTCCACAAGACTGTGAAGTGATGTCTAATAGTAAGCTGGCAGCAATGATGTCCATGCCTGGGATGCAACAGGCTCTAACTAACCAATTTCCTGATCTAGGATTGAAGTCCTCTGTTGAATTTAATCCATTCACAAGTGTATTTGACACATTGAAGAAGCTTCTTGAGCTTTACTTCAAGTAGTAATACCGAGCTAACCGCACCTCGTCGTATGTAATTTGTTTTTCTCTGCAATTCCACCCTAACTTGATGGAAATGTCTTGATAAGATAATGTACAGCTGATGATCATATTCATATCTTGTTTGATTCAGCTCAGTATTGCTACAAAGTAAAGGGCTTATGATCATATTCATATCCTGTTTGATTCAGCTCAGTGTCGTCACAAAGTCGAATATATATATTTTATCGTTAAGTTATATTATGAGCCATGTATTGTAACAACATTTAATAAATGTGAAGAGAGTTTTGAAGTAAAAAAAAAAAAAAAAATGTTGATTTTCATGTTTTGCTTTCTATCCAAATTATTGATCCTGTAAACCTCAATTTATAGAAAGAAGATGGGATGTCCTCCACCATTAGGGTGCGTTTGGTACGTGGCACGGGACAGGACAAGGTAGGACACTTTTTGTTCTCCCAGACTCTCACGTTTGGTGTGTCCTTAACATGGAACAGAACGGGACAAGTTGGGACAAAAAATACAAAAAATTGTCTCACCCAAAACCCTCGGTCAGACTTGTCCCATATATGGGACAAGTTTCAAAAAGTCTTTTGTACCCTTCAACATTTCCAAAAATTACAACCACGTCCAATACTTCATCTGAATCCCTCTCTCTCTCTCCTTCGTTCATCTCAGGATCACCATCATCATCAACCTTCAGCCTTCAACCTTCCATCATCATTAACCTTCAGCCTTCAACAACCTTCAACCTTCCATTCCCAAACCCCCCCCACCCCCCCCCCCCCCCCCCCCCCCCCCCCCCCCCAAAAAAAAAAAAACATAGAAATTTAAAAAAAGAAAAGAGAAAAAGATAAGAAACTGGATCAAATCACCACCAATATATTTTACTCGGTTTTTTATTTTACACAAAGCAACAAAAATCATCAATTAACAATTAACAATCCCAAACAACAAACTTTTTATGAGTGCATACCCAAAAACAAAACCATTTCTATTAACATGACAAATAGAAGCAGCTCTAGCAAACTCCATTTAAGATTCATCTGATAGAATTTAGATGAAACTTCCATCTGATAGAGCTTGAAGAGATCTGAAGAGAAGCAAAATAAAAACTTTTTTTTTTTTTTTTAATCTTCAAAAGCTTTTTAATTATTTATTTTTAAATAAAATACTAATTTTGTAGTTTTTTTTTTTTTCATTTCATTTCATTTTCATTTTAAAAAAATTCAGATTTTGATTAATATATTTTTACCATTTTCTTTTCTTTTATTATTTTATTTTTGTTAAATATGATACATAAATATATTTATTTAATAAAATCAAATAAATATTGATTTGTTCTATCCCATTTGCCATCTATCCCATTTGTCACGTAACAAACATTAGACAAGACAATAGGGGCAATCTGGTCATTTGAACCACTTATCCCGTTTTATCCTAATCATACCAAACACATAATAGTACATATAATAGTTCAATTCTGTTCCAGACATTCCAAACACAATACGAAACAACTGTCCCGTCCCCATACCAAACGCACCCTTACTCCTTTGGAATTCCCCCTCAAAACGACGAAACAAAAACTTTCTAACATTACCACTGCCCAATATGGCTCGATAATAAAAGTACTCATTCAATCTGACAATATCCTAATCCGATTAGTTGTTGCTACCGCAAATGGTATATAAGCATAAATTATAAAAATAAAAAAAAATAAAAAACTTCTAACATTGTCTGATTATCATTATAAAATGGGGAACACCATCGTACCCCAAAAGTAAGAGAAGAGACTATCAGAGCATAATTCAGTAGCACATTTATACAAATTCATACAAGAAAGTGAGGCTGTAATCCTCATAGTTCAGATCACATAAACAGTCTAATAATTCATTGCCCATTACATATATATATATTTTTAATGAAAATATTCTGAGGCCATAACTTGCCACTTTGTGAGAAGACTGAATGTAATCTATGCGACAGATAAAATTCCTGCAAAGAAAGATGATATGAATTTATTATTATACCAATAAATATACATTGCAAGTTTGATAATATAATTAGTTATCCTAACATGTGCATTAGGAGTATAAATTAATAATCCAAAAACTATATTAAATAAATAAATAAATAACAAAAGTTCATTCTCACTCTTTTCACTATAATTTTTTGAATATGCTCCTATAAAATCCATCTAATCACCAACATCATTAAAAAATGACACCCACATATAAAATTTAAGATAATACAAAAATGGAGACAAGTTCATTGTAGAAATCTACAAACAGAATAAAACCATACACAAAGAGGACAAATGAATCATAGAAGTTGGCAAGGCATTGTACCAAATAAAATTAAATAATATGGAGACAACAACGTCGTAGAAGTTGGCAAGACATTGTACCAAATAAAATTAAACAATATGGAGATAAAAGCTTCATATTTTAACACAAAGATGCACGAAAGGTATGGCGTTTATAGTTCGCTCAACCCAAACCATACTTTCTCCAGAACACAATTGTACTAAATCTTAAACAATATTTTCTTTTTAACAAGATGTATTAAACCCTAAATAATCTTACTTAAAGGTAGAAACAATAGCTCTCCACGTGGAGGAAGTTTACGATCAATATCCTCCCGGGGCTCCCGGCCAAAAGTAAGATGATATTGAGTTTCCAACTCTGATATCACAAAAACAAGACTTGCTAAATCTTGAAACTTAAGTCAATAGTAAGGTGAAAATCAATTTATTGTTTTCAATTAAAAATTGATAAAACATAAAACGAATATAGAAAACATTACAAATGTGCCATAAGTTTTTGGATTTCTCAAAGAGACCATTTTTCAGAAAGGATTAGAACACCTCTCTAATCTAGTAATCTCCATTACCAACTATAAGGTAGTGTAATGAAAAATGTCCCAACCGACAGCCTCGTGTTATAAGATTCAACAATAGTTCAATTTCTGACCTTTGACTGTGTTTTGATGCTATTTTTAGTATCAAATTTACAATATAATGTTACTGTATTTCCTTCATCAAAGAACACAACCCTTGATTTTCATCATCCCATATAAGCTACACCCGTTTACACCGATAGCTACGAAATATAAACCAGAGAAAGGAAAACAAATAAATCCAGTTGATGAGAGCTGATACACAATACTTTTCTCTATCTTTATACCTAGAACTCCCCAGATTTTGCTGGAAGAGTTGACACACAATACTCAAACACAAGAGCACCAACAACAAAAATAAAATGATAATAACATAAACCCGAACCAGGAGTAAAAAAACTAGTATGATCACAAAACACATAGTTAAGAGACAAAACTTAAATTATCAACAAATAAACAATTACATAATCCAGATTGAAAACCAATTAAAATGCCTAGAAAGCAAAAAGTAGACAATCGAGCAACTTTTAGTTACCCATTATCATATCCGATAATTATCTCAAAGCAGCATATCACAATATCTAACTTTAGCTACCCATTATAATATCTAACAATTACAAAACAAAACCAGAAAATTTTAATGTTGAAAGTGAAAGAAAACATTAAAAAAAAAAAAAAAAAAAAAAATTATATCCTACTCAATAGTATTTTACTTTGTAATAAAATTAATAACTTCAGGTTCCAGTTTCACTAAGAAAGAATCAATTCGCTAAATTTAAAAAACCAAAATTAAAATTTTTTTTTTCCAGAAAAAGCAAACCTGAATCAAGACGAAGATCTCTGGCCCTCACACGCGGGGCTGTCATTGAAATTTTTAGTTGGAAACTTAGCGGTGACCATTCCAACTTCAAAAACCAAGTTATCACCACTGGAGCGGATACCGGTAATGGACCACCACTGGAAGAAAGCCCGGACCCGAATCCCCTGGAGGTCAGCGATACGACCCTTATCGATCTTCCCGGTGATTTTTTTGGAGTAAGTGGCGACGTAGTTGTCGGGAGGGAGAGTCAATTTGCAGGAGTCACCGAGATGGACGGAGAAGTGACCTGAGGTCTGGTTGAGATTGTAGGCTTGAACGGAGGAAGGGAGGAGACCGATTGGGAAGCCGTAGTTGGTGAGCTGCGCATGGGCCACGGACGGCGGATTCGGGTCGGAATAGGAGATGGTTGCGCAGAGAGAGAAGAGGAAGAGGAAGAGGAGGGTTTTGTTGTCCATTGTTGATTTTGATTTTGAAGAATGTGGTGAATGAATCAATTTGAATTCTCAAGGACGAGGAAGGGATTGACTTTTTTGACGTGTTATTGTAGCGTGGAAGAACCAATGCCACGCATTCTAAATTTTTTATATAGGTATGCAGCGTCATCATGTGCAGGCATTGGTGTTGAGTTTTCAACGTAAGAGATAAGATTTTAACAAACACATTGAATTCAACACACACATGACACATATGATCTGGATATTCAATTCAAATCAAAATCCAAAGTCAATTTGGGGAACTATCTAATATCTATTGGGCTGAATATACCTTCCTTCTGGCCCACTTTTTTTATGGGCCTATGTCAACCAAACCCCTCTCCTCCTTTAGTACAAGCAATATATGAATTCAATATACAGTATAACAATTTATTATTATTATTTTATTGGAACTATTGCAATATTTACGGGGGTGCATGAATGTACGTGCGAAAGAATTACCATTAATAGCTATTACTCCACGTTAGACTTGGCACGATTCCGGTTGGAACCGTCGGAACCGGAAAAATCGGAATCGAAACCGGAACCGGAATCGGAATCAGAATCGGAACCGGAACCGGAACCGGAACCGGAACCGAAACCTGAACCGGAGTAGGCCGGTTCCGGTTCCGATTCCGGTTCTATGGTTCGGTTGAACCGCCGGTTCGAACCGGATTGGAACCGGCGGTTCGACGAATTAAAAAAAAAAAATTTTTTTTTTTTTTTTTTTTTGTTGGGCTGCCGTTGGAGCCCAACGGTCGGCTGATGTCAGCCGACCGTTTGGCCCAACGGTCTGCTGACGTCAGCAGGCCGTTGGGGTCCAACGGCTACCCCTTTTTAAAATTTTTTTTTTTTTTTTTCTTTTCTATAAATACCCCACCCCACCCCCTTCATTTTTCCTCACACCAATTTCTTCTCAATTCTCTCTAATTTCTCTCCAACACTCTCAACTCTCAAGTGATAAGTCTCTCAATCTCCAAGTTTCCAAAGTTTTTAATATTTATTTCATTTTTTAATTATTTTATTTGAAATTAATTTTATTTCCAATTTATTTTATTCCCAATATATTTTATTTTCAATTAATTTTATATCCAATTTATTTTGTTTGTTAAAAAAAAAAAAAAAAAAAAAAAATCCCGGTTCAAAACCGCCGGTTCCACTAAACCTTGGAACCGGAACCGGACCGGAACCATGCCACCACTACTCCACGTAAACTTCAATTTATCAAACTATAGAAATTTTATTTTAAAGGGACAAATAAACATTTTTCAGATGATATGAGGTTGATCCGATGGTAAATCCATCACACATGCACCACCAATCCACAAGGTTGCGAGTTCAGTCCTCCCCATTTAAAAAAAAAAAAACACAAATTTATGTAATAATGTAATACTTCAAAAAAAAAATAATAATAATAATAATAATAAAATTTAAAAAATGTTTGCCGGGGGTGGGCCTGGCCCAGACCTCCTCATAACTTCGTGCCTGTAGAAGAGTGTAGACTGTTTCAAAAATACAGTATAGAGAGATTTTTCAGGAGATCTTGTTGAACAATATATGAGAAACTTTGAAGAGATTTTCCAACAAAATTTGAAACCATTCCAATTCACTATATTTTATCTGAAACCAGAGAAGATAACAAAATTCAATTGATATTTGATAGTGATCACTTTATATTGGCAGCTGGGTCCCCAACGAATGGACAAATCAGATACCAAATTGAAAGTTGTAACTTGTAAGTAACAGGAAAGGACCAAATACCAATTGCATTGCATTGGATCATAATCTACAGGATTTGGATTGGCAAGAGGAGAGGGATTGACGTGACAAGTTGACAGCTGTCTTGTCTATAATTTTATATCCTGAATCCTGATAATGTGAAGATCATGAGACTTGCCAGCAAAATTCTGCACAAGTGGAGAATATGACGGGAGCTAAGCCCGTCATGTACATTATTGAAAGTAGGATTACTTCAAGCCAAGCCCCGATTGTTGAATAAGATTATTTACTAAAAGATTTTTCATAAATTTACAATGAAAAATTAATCTTATACTATCTGAAAACATGTCTGATAGTTTTCTTTTCCTATATATATATATAACAGTTTTCTAATAAAAGAAGAAAGAATGATCAATTAACAATAATTTTAGATTTTTTTTTTTTTTTGGAAAAGTCTGAAATGTCTTGTGCAAATATTATTTATATATCGTAATATATATATACAGATTTTCTATTATCAGTTCGTCCTGATATATACGAAGAATGTGGACCACTAGATTTACATATTTTGACTCAAAGTGTATGTAATTGTCAAAACTTCTCTATAATCTGTAGTCCACATTTTTCGTCCTGATATATTTATTGTCAGGACGAACCGACAATAGAAAGACTATATATATATATATAATTTATATGATATATTTCCAAAGATGAATACAGTTTCCAGAAATATGATAAGCAGCCCTAATTTATTTATTTATTTTTTAAAAAAATCTAGTATATTAATTTTGTAGATCGATGAGAATGATATTATCAACATGAGATCGAGTGGGAGACAACCCGTATAATTTGTGGAATTAGATATGAGAGACGATATATGTCCTACCTAATAAGGGGAAAGTATGAACAAATCACATGGCAAACACAGTGTATATATAATATATAGAGTGGATGTACAGTATATCATGTCCCAAGTGATATGATGATTATAAGAGAAAATGTGAACCATATCAATCTGGCAAGCACATATACATATAATTCACATATTTTGTTTTATCGATCTGCAGATAGAATATCATATGGGAATAACATGACATGTACAGTAGTGTATAATGATATATAATTAATTAGAAGTCCATAGCTCAGCATTTTTCATGACCTTGGAGACACTCTCCAGCACTTCAATAGGAATTATGTCCCCTATCACCACTACCCTCTTGCTTTCCAGGTCTACTTTGTATGAGCTCACTCCTGATCATTTCCAAGTTTCAGAAAAAAAAAAAAATTAAAAAGAGAATTACATCAAGGTAAATAACCATATATGAAAACTCTCATAGTCAAAAGAAGAAGCAGATGATGACTATTCTTTTAATATGTTAGAGAAAAAAACTTCATCAATATGGGTATATATATATAACATGTCATGCATCTTTAATTAGGTTTGTTCATGTGTTATTTTTGAAAAACTATATAATCAATAGCAATGGTGATTGAGATAATTAAAAATTAAATAAATTTAATAGTTCATACAGCATGATTTGATTTTATTGGATAATTGTACAAATGACATGGTACGGACATAATAGATAATTTTTTCAACCCATCCCATACATTACACCAAACACAAATTAAATTGATAGCCTTTAAGATTGGTGTGATAGCAATAAGATTTGATTCCTAAACCCTCTTAATTAACACATTCAAGATCTTAAATTCTTAATTGGGCAAATATTTTGAGATGCAAATTAAAAAGGGTAATTAATTCCATGAAGATTGAAGAGTACCTTCCAACTTTGAAATATGTTTCTCAACCTTTCTTGCACAGCCATTGCAGTGCATGGACACCCTTAACACCACCATCTACACACATTATTATTATTTAACACAAGTACAGAACATCAAATATTATAGTACCATCACATGTATATTTGAAAATGATCACAAGATCGATGGAATTAAAATATATAAAAGTTGGTTACCTTGGGCTTCAACTGAAATGCCAAGGTCTGCTTAGTGGCAACGACATCCTTCAATCTGAGCAACTTGCCTTCACTGGCTATGAGTGGTTTTTTCTCAAAATCATCGTCATCTTGAACACTTTCTAAAGTGTTAAGGCAGAAACAAGAACATGATGAGCCTGGAGACAGACAAAAACTGTCTAATAACTTGCCAAAACTCAGTTTCCCCATATCACCCACCCTACAACAGCAAGATCTAAATAAAATATATATATTCACTTAGCAAACCACAACGTACATGCCCATACAAACTGTTATGGGAACAAATTAAAGCTAGAAACCCATTACCAGTATGGATGATGATGCATTAAAAAATAGGAGAGAGAGAGAGCGAGAGAAAGCTAAATGTCAACTTTTATTGGGAGATACGAAAGCATATACAGAACCCAATGAAACTTATGATGAAGAAGAAAAGAAGACAAGAAGCCCTATATAGATCAAGCTAAGTGGTCAACAAATTTGGTAAGGGGCACAGTAATAAGAAAAGATTGCTAACTGTAATCACGAAAACATGTGATGAACTTGAACTAATATGGTAGTATGGTACTATTGCCAATCAGTGAGTCAGTGACCACCTTAAATTCTCTGTTTAAAGGATTGAAAGAAAGGAATTTCATGTGAGATACTATGGTTGTTGAGCGACTGAGGGAGAGTACTGAGAGTGAGCATATCATGTGACTGTGAGTATATAATAATTCTGATCAAGACGAAGTTGACTTAGTAGTTTATCCTTTACTTACACCTTGAGGTTGTGGGTTCGAGTCCGTTACATTCTCCCAGCTCCTGAATTATTATAATATTAAACAAAGAAAAAAAATAAAGAATAAAAGGGAGCCGGCTAAAGTAAAGAAAGCAAGAAATTAAAACATGGAGGAAGTGGAAGCATCGACAAACTTTTATTGACTTGTGATCATGCCTGATCAGCTGAGACTTACATGAGGATTATAGAAATATATTTATATATTGTGCCATATTTTATATATATATATTTATACAGTCTTTCTATTATCAGTTCGAACTGACAATAAATATATCAGGACGAAGAATGTGGACCACAGATTATGGAGAAGTTTTGACAAGTGCATACACTTTGAGTAAAAGTATGTAAATCTAGTGGTCAACATTCTTCGTCCTGATATATTTATTGTCAGTTCGAACTGATAATAGAAAATCCATATATCAGTCTTTCTATTATCAGTTCGAACTGACAATAAATATATCAGGACGAAGAATGTGGACCACAGATTATGGAGAAGTTTTGACAAGTGCATACACTTTGAGTCAAAGTATGTAAATCTAGTGGTCCACATTCTTCGTCCTGATATATTTATTGTCAGTTCGAACTGATAATAGAAAATCCATATATCAGTCTTTCTATTATCAGTTCGAACTGACAATAAATATATCAGGACGAAGAATGTGGACCACAGATTATGGAGAAGTTTTGACAAGTGCATACAACTGAATGTGGACCACAGATTATGGAGAATGTGGATCACAGATTATGGAGACATATATGCTAAATTATGTTCAAAGTTGTTTCTGTACAATCCAAGTGGATAATCAAAATGTAATTAAATTAATCAGAATATATATATAACTGATGTAACTACATCAGTACCGGTGCATGTGGACTATTGATTATGGAGAAGTTTGATTATAGAGAAGTTTTGACAAGTGCATACACTTTGAGTCAAAGTATGTAAATTTAATAGTCCACATCCGATGCATTAATGAAGTTATATCAGTGCACACTAAACTTGAACATTTTTGTATATATATTTCGATATACATATTTATGTTAGCAAAGGAATATAATGAAAAAAGAAAGTATCGATTTAGAATGAAATTATAACAGTATATCTAAATCTCTCACAAACTCAAACTTCTAATACATTTAAAATCAATCTTAATTTGTATTAGTTGAGAGAAAGTTAATTGTCTTATGTTTATTATTTATTAGTGATTTTTGTTTGTACTGTGTCAAGATTTGTGAGCCTTATGTGTACCAAAAGTTATGTAATTTAATAAAATGAATATGTATATAGTGATGTACTCTACTACTCTTTACTGGCCACTTAGCTTTATCCATAATTAACTTTAGGGTTATTTGCACTAGCCTCCCCTAGACTTTACATGAATTTACATTTTATCCCCTAAACATTTTTTTAGTCCTTAAACCCCTTGAATTCTCATTAATTGGCAAACAGTTTGGTTTATTGCCCCATAAACGCCTATTTTAATGGACATCTACAGTCAGATTTTATCAATTAATGAGAGTTCAAAACTCCCATAAAATTCAGGGGTGACTATTGCCAATAACCTTTAACTTATAAAAAACAAAAAAAAAAAAAAAAAAAAACGCATCAGTAGTCATTTGGCATGATGTCTTAAAGCATGCGATTATGGTCAAATTATCGTGAATTAGAAGGTAGAGATGTGACGAGAGTGGAAGCTGCGACTAATTTGTCTTGGCCTTTATTATTATTATTGTGGAAATGTATGTGACAGACGGCCTCAAATTATTGGTGGCCATGAGCTCGGTCTCAGTGTACAGTTGTGAATTATTGGATGATTGAATTAATTTATTTAGAATTTCAAAGTTTTTCTACACACAGGTTGGTCCATGTGATGATGGTTCCTTTTGAAACCAAGAAAGGGACCAATTTTAGAAAAGTTAGTAAAAATATCATGTTAGGCACGTGTAGGTCACATGACTTTTACTGTGCAACAACAACCAAAGCTAGCTAGGCTTATTGTTCCTCTATTCTTGCCAAAAAGAATTTGGGTTTACACTATCCATGTTTAACAGAGCAGTTGGAATTTGGACAGCACACTAATGACTAAACAGGCATCAAGTTTTATAATGCTTTGGGGTTTTTCCAGCGAGCATTTTTATATATGTCTAGCACTCTAGCTTTGTTGCCATTCAACTCTTTAAGAAAAAAGAAAGTGCATGCCCTCAAACGCAAAGGACTATGGAGTAGGTCCACCGCCCACCACCGACAGATTGCTTAAAAAATAACAAAATTTATAAACTAAACTTCATTATGTTATTCCTAGTCTGTCAAACAGAGATTAATTTATAGACATAACATAATTCTAACAGCCAAAAACCATGCATCACATTAGCTTCCCCCACTTTACATTAGATTAATACTAATTCTGAGATCAGCGAGGAACTAAGCTTATGCAAAGGTTATTAATAATCATCCTAATGTTGATGTAGATGTAAATTCTATTCTATTCTATTCTAAGCAAAATTTGTATTGAAGAATGAAGAGCATGAGCGGCGGGAGGAGGACCACTTGTTATGCGCACGTATATCCGCCATTAAAATTTCTAATCGGACAAGCATTTAATTTCTTGTGTGGAAGTCCTGATCAGATACCAAATAAATTGCCTATATCGAGGACGCACTTGAACAAAAAAAAAAATCGATAAAGACTACTCTGCTATTGGAAGTTAGAGCTAATGCAGTTTATCATTTCAGCTACTTTTAGAAGGCAATGCATGCCTAAACATTGGTTACTATTTAGAGCCAATCAAACCAGGAGGAACAAAAAGTGAAAGAAGAACATATGAGATTAATTAAGTCAAAGCCTACGACAATATCAGTTCAATAAGCAGCTGTATAGATTGTTGATTTTTCTTCTTTTCCTATACCTTTTTTTATCATTCTTAAAGGATTGATTATATTTGTAACAAGCTATAAAAGATGACTGTAAGTGTGTATTAAAGGAAAACCTAAAAAAAAAAAAAAAAAAAGAGTAAGCACAAGAGAATTTGACCATATTTATGCCAAATCTGAAGCTTTAAGGGAATTTCCAGGTTTCTGTTCCATATCTATACTGCAAAGTCTACTTCAATCAGGAGTTACAGCTTCTCAAAGCGAAAAGCTCCTCTTATACGATATCGGTATGGATGGGTTATAGGGCTGTAATGGAAAAAATCAGAGAAGTGTGCTTTAAAATTAAAAATAATAATAATAATAACAATAATAAATTAAAAATAAACTCAAAATAAATTGACAAATAATTGACTCCAGGAGGCAACTACGTCTACTATGAGGAGAAAACTCATTATGGGTTAAAAAAAGTCAATATATATAACTTACCAAGTGTAGATGGTGTATGCTACATATCATTGAGGCATGAACATTCCTGCATAAGCCAATTTTTTCTTTTCTTAAATATTACAAGAAAATCAACAAATTTTATATTTGAAAATTTGTGCAATGTTTTGACTTGCAAAGTCATGCCAAAAGTATAGTCAAAACTCAGAAGAATAAATACTAAAGAAAGATGATGCTCTTAAAATACTTTACTTACCTTTCGCGGTTAAATTTATATACCTATCCAATCTTGAAAGTAATTATACCAATCTTATCTTGAAATTATATGCCTCTTGCATACGTAAAATAAATTGAATAACAAAATCAGTACTTCTGTGACAGACCATGAAGTTTTGAGCCTTCACATCTCTCAATAATTTCTAAAGTAATTATTAATCTCAATTTTTTTGTTTGGAATTATTTTACAAAGGACAAAGATAATAAGAACTTGTAAATTAAAATGCCACAAGATCAATGTATTCCAAAGGATATATATATAAAGCATTGACAGTTCTTAAAATTTAGTAAACTTCTAAACTATCATAAAGAAGGCAATCCATCGCAGAAAAAAAAAAGTAACAATGGAAATGCTGAACTAGGAAAAGTTACCAACCAGTGACCAGTCATGCCAGCATTTTACCAAGAACAACTATATATGCAAAAGATTCTTTTCAAAGAACTCTATAATTTAGTAGACGTATCCATTGATGGTGGAATATCAAACAATGAACCTATGAAAAAAAAGGCCCTCAACTATTGCATCTTGAAATATACTGCAGCATGTGACAACTGTAAAAAAACACTAGATATAGAATAATAGAAGATTTGAAAAACAGAAATTACAAGAACTTAAAGCTTTACAACATTTAAGTAATCCAAAAGTATAGTTGTCAGAACCACAAAATTACTGACCTGCTGAATTAAAACCAATTTGATCAATTCAAATCACTGGTCAGTATTCATCCTTGAATATCTGCATAAGAGAAATAGACATGAGGAAAAGACTCATATATATGTAAGTGAAGACAAAAAAGTTAACTATGTTAAGGCTTGCTCTGCCATTGCTCAAATCCATTATTCACAAGCTCTACAGTTGAGAACTATTATCTTCACAACCAAATCTTCTGTCTAAAATTACACAAATCAGTTGCCTTAAGACTCTTAACCTGTGTCTCAAAATAGACCAAAATGTAATAATAAGTTAATAACCCCCATCAAATTGACATATGAACATTCCTTCTTCTCTTCTTTATGAACTTTATAAACTCAATTGTGAGTTCACCATTTCAAAAAGAAGTTGTTCATAATTAGCGAGATTGCTGATGTAAGTATCTTCATTATATTATAGAGAATGCCGCCAACTAAAATCCAATTTAGCAAAAAAGGACTTGCTCTCCAATTAACATACTGTGAAGATGCCGAAGCACGAAAGAAAGGAATGGGATGATAAAATAGAAAAACTTGTAAGGAAATAGTTAGAGAATCTTCAATGCTACAGACCTATTGACACCTAGAGAAGATGATTGTCCTGTTGAATGGGCATGATAATCACCACTGGTTGAAGCATTGGGAGAACAATGTGCAGCTCCAGCAGCTGCAGGGAAGACTGGCCACCTGGAGATATCACACTCCCTTCATAGGACACATGGATACACAAAAAAGACTTGGATATAAAAATCAATACGACTTAATTCAGATTTATAAAGCATTATGCCAATCATTTCAATTCAAATCAGAAATCAATTATTAACAAATTATAACTTCATATAGGGGCTTAAAATGACATCTTAAAGCATTATGCTCTTGAAGATGAATCTAGATTTTAAATTTTTAACAAATGTTGACTATTATAAGGACATGGCAACAGAAATTGAAAGACACGGGCCCTGATGCATCTGAGAAGAATAAGATTAAGTTATGAAAGAAACTCATACAATAAAATAATTGTTAACATACCATGTCATCTCAGGATTTACAAAACTCTGTAATTGAGGAACATATCCAGCAACAGGCATATTAACAGCAGGATTGCCATGGCCACCATTGTGCTGGCTCCCATTTTTCATGACTGCATGTCCAAACATCAAAACTCTAACTGAATGGAAATTCTCCAGTAATATTATACAAAACATGCCCCAAGAATTTACCTATACTAGAAGTAGGTAGAAACGGTAGAGCTTAAGTATCTTTGTTTTGTGATTTTAGGGATATTATGTATCTAGTATCTGGGATTGTTTTGTTAGGGTTATTATTTTCATTTTTTTAGGTTTCTTTTATAACCGAGCCCATCTAATGAAGATATATTCCATTTAGGTTTGAGACTCGAATGGTTTTGAAATAATTCTATGCTAGAGAAGCACAATGGGGCATCTGACAAGTCCAAGAACTCTTGCACTAGCAATGTCAGACTCGGTGGATCAAAATAATCCACAGTGAATTTTCACAATGTTATAACTACTAGCATCACCTACCACAAAATTGTTATAGAAGTTATAGCAGTAAAAGGCTATGAAGCACAAATGATAGTAACCAGAGATGCTGCTAAAATAAGTAGCCTAATAGCAACCCTGAGAGCATACGGTTAAATAAGTGATATACCTGGAAAACGTGCTCCAGTGGCATTAAAGTTCTGAACACCTTGTGCCCCTGCAGATAGAAAGGAGCATCTTCCCCTTCCTTGAAGAGTGTTGATTCCTTCTCGACTCACTGCAACTTTTGATCTGGTTTGAGTTTTCGATGTTTCTGGTTCATATGAATTTGGTAAAAAAGCTTCAGATGAAGCTTGAGATTCACTCCCACAGCATGGACCGAACAGCTGGGTAGAAACTAGTAAAGGAGGTTGAATAATGCTTTCAAGATACATTTGTTGAGCGAAAGAATGTGCCAGTGGATATACATTGTTTACATGGCTGTAGGGTGGGGTCAATGGATGACTTAGCGTAGTTGGGAAAAATAAACCCCTCTGACCCATCATCTGGGATTCTATCATGTTGGTTGGCCAGCTCACAGAAGACTGAAATGGTGGATTGGTCAGATAATTTTCAGAAACTGGATGAATGAACTTCTTTGCATAAAGCATGTCTCGTCCCACAGGATTAGCTGCAGTGTCCACATGAAGCAATTCATTGGATTTTGGCTCATTATTGTTTGGTACTGCAGAAGTTGGAACATATCCAAATGGTTATTTAGGCTGTACATCCTTTTTCTGCGTCAAAGAATTAAAATGATTTGGACTTGAAGAATTAAACATTTGCGAAGCAGAACTCATGTTCGTTGTGAAGACATGCTTCTCAGAGGCAAGTGGATCAGACTCTACATCTGAAATGTGTGAGAATGCTCTCCCTGAATTGGTATTTGAAGTCATACTCATGTCCACAAACTTTCCATATCTGAAAGGTCTGTGAACAAGGAAGGTCATGTCAAAACTGTTTTTCAATTAAAAGAACTATGAAAAGAATTTTATACACAAAATGTTTAACTTACTTCTTGTCCTCAGTTGAGAATATTCTTGCCGATTCAGAACTAGAGGTCATTTCCCGGGGATTTGAATATCTTCAAAAACGGTAAACAATAAATGTCAATCCAATATAAATTTCATAAAAATGTGATTTTGAAAATAACTTCTGTACACAAATTTTACTTACTGCTTGTTTCTTGTTGAGAATACTCTTTCCATATTGGTGTTCAAAGTCTGGCCCTGGGGGTTCTTCGATCTTAAATGTCTGCAAAAAAAATATCAATCTCAAGATATATTATATGAAAAGAGGACTCTGAAAGGGTTGTTATATCCACAATGTTAACTTACTGCTTGTTTTTTGTTGATAGGTTCACACTGCTGCTTCTCATAGTAGGCTTATACTTTATAGGCCCTCTCCCTTCAACGATTCTCGACGAGTAGATTTGATTGTTAATGTTATCATGGGGTTTAGACCAGTTTGCTGTTACGTAACCACAACCTCTGCTTTTATTCTTGTGATGCCCTGGATGATAATCTTCAGGAGTCCTCCTAACCTGATAATTAATATGAATAAAAATATCATGCTGATGCTTTCATAATGGCACTTCAGTTTTTTTAACAAATGCAGCATATTAATGTGTTGTCCCGCTACCGCCTATAAAAAGCACGAGGAAATGGAAAAACAATATTCAACATGTGGACAGAACTTCAATAAACTTCTTATCATAAGTTACCTGCAAATTCATCTCTTCAAACTTGTCATGCATCCATTTTTCTTCATGCTTTGGTTTTCTTTCATCAATAGTATGCCTGAAAGACACATATCTGTATCAAGCACATATAAAGCAGGCAATAAAAGATCATAGGAAATAAAAGACAAATAGAAACTAATATGCCGCTTTTAGAAAAATTAACCAAAATTGTTTTAAAATAATAAACAGAACTACTCTTTATAAGGCATGATAATTCATGTTAATCCTCTGTATTACAAATCACTGTCATTATAAGTAGAAATTACATTAACAGTCAAAAGGAAATTCTACAACTCCTAGAATTTTTTTACAAGGGAACAAGGTGACAAATTTTAGACTGTTAAGGTGAAAAAAATTAATGTATGAAATATGATTAACAAGTGTACGAGTAACAAGACTTACTTCTCAATAGAATGTTGAACAGTAATTTGTCTCAAGTATCAATGCTAACCACAAAAGTTCACCAAGATATTCTTCAAAAGCAACAGAATATAACAGCCAATGCCAAATGCCATTTACTTTGTTCCCCCATGATGATGCCACATCCAATCATTTCAATTCCACTGTAGGTCTTTCAATCACTTGGGTTTAATCATAAAAAAATAAACGAAAAATTAAATAAAGTAAATACAAACTTAACAGATACTCGTAGGTATTATACTATTATCTATCTGTTTGTCATTATAGTTTGTAAAGACAACTTATTACACTGTAGAATAGTTGGTGTCACATTGTATTTTATAGCTCCTTAGATGATTAGATCATGAAATTAGTTAGCTGATTAACCACCAATTCACTTGAAATTCTCTCCACTCTAAAACAATCTAGCATGAGCTTACGTGCACACTACAAAAAAAAAAATTCATCTTGTTAATTTTCTCTCGTTTTCTATTAGTTTCCTGAAGATTCCTAGAGCTTCAAGTCTAACATTCCATAGCTGAAATTTCACATAGTTCAAGAAATTAAAGGCAATAAAAACTATGAAAATCCAAGTCAAACAGAAGCATTTAACATCTACAAATATAAATATTAAAAAAAAAAAAAAACCTTAGAAAAGAAATGATTAGGATATGTACAAAGCGAGTAGTAGTACCTGCGTCGACCGCGACCATAGCTACGGCCTCCAAAGCGATCATCATGCATGTAAAACGCTCCAAATTTTGGATCCACGAGAAGCTCATTTTCTTCCTCTTCAATTATCTGCTTCACCTCCTCTGTAACCTCTCCTTCTCCATTTTTTCGTTCACGCTCTTGTTGTTGTTCATCTTCTAACGCTTCCACTTCTGCGTCTCCAAGCTCCTCACTCTCATTCACAGACGACACCTCATGATCGTCATCATATCCTCCTAGACCGTCCAGTTCATCTCCGCGACAAACACCGAACCTCCGATTACTCCATATAAGCCTCTTTCTCGCCTCTGCTTCACCGTCGTTGTTAGCGTCCTCGTCGTCGCTCGCTTCTCTTCTTCGCATTGTCAATCTAAACAGCGACTCCACCGAATCGCTCTCGTACTCCGCTTCTTCTACTCTGTTCTCTTCTCCGGAATTCGCCATTGATTTCGCTCAAAACCTGAAACGAACTTGAGTATAGCTATGTGAGTAGAGTTAGGGTTTTGATTTTGAGCGAGTTTTTAACTTCACAATTTTTTTCTGTATATAAAATGTACATTTTGCTGAAAATGGAGTTGATTGTCGTTGTTTTTTTGTACTCAGAACTCGGCGCTGAAAAGAAAACCGGAAGCACTCTCTCCCGTACCGTTTCCGTTAGACGTTTGCCAGCTCAGCAATAAGTTGTCTCATTTCACGAAGGAAGTGGGTCCCATAAGGCTGGCGGCGGTGGCTTAAAGTAACATGGACCTACTTTATTTAACTACGAGTTGGGCCCAACACGAGCCCACCAGAATCCGGATGCATTTCTTTATTCAGATTTTTTTTTTTTTTGAAAAGATTTCTTTATTCTAGATTATTCTTTTTTTTGCTTTTTTTCTTTCTTTAAATAGTCGTTCAAATACTTTTAATAATAAATAAGAATATTATAACTTGAAGAAATAGGAGGAGAGAGTTAATATGTGTATTAACAGCGAAAAGGAATTTCTTTATAAATAATAATAATTTTTGCTTTAATTATAGAAAACAAAAAGGATTGGCTTTTTACTTTTCGAAAGCATTGTTTTAATAGGAATATTATATTACTTTTTTTTTTTTTTTAAATAAAAATGGCTTTTGATTCACTTCTTCATTGGAAGAGACGATATCGATTTGGTAGTATGTTTCACACATCTACATATTGAGGTAGGTAGTAGGATCGTGTTGTTTCCCCTCCCCAAACAAAAAAAAATCATTTTGTTCTTATGTTTTTTTTTTATTCTATTAACCACCGAGTAATTCAAATAGGGCGGGAGGGTAGTGCAGTCTTTGAGAAGGAATAAGACAATAGTGTCGGTTCCATAAAACAGAGGGAACGTGTCAAATTTAATTAATAGAAACCAACAACCATTTAATCATTCGTGTAATGCTATGTAATTCAAATAATTAACCTAAATGATGTAGTAAATAAGTTATCATCACCACACATAACATGGAATGATGTACGGGATAAGTGATAACCCAAATATGTGTGGTAATAACAACTCATTTACCACATCATTTAAGTTGAATTTTGGACTAAATTTTTAGATTATCTAACATTAATGTAATCATTTATATATTGTGTTCGATAGAAAAATCAATAAATTATGGGAGCTTTCTTATATATATATATATGTGTGACGACTGAAGAGATGAGATTGGTTCGATAGTAAACCTCTCACACATGCATCAAGTGGTTACGGGTTCGAGTTCTCTCTCTAAAATCCCGAATTTATAATGTAATATATATATATATATATATATATATATATATTGACAATAATAATGTAAGAGTAATGCTACTTTGCCCAAATTTGGTGCCCAAATCTGGTGCCCAAATGACGTGGCAACATTTTCATCCATTCATTTAAATCAAGCAAATCTAATACAATCTAAATGAATGGACGAGAGTGTTGCCACGTCATTTGGGCACCAGATTTGGGCACCTAATTTGGGTAAAGTAGCATTACTCATAATGTAATACTTCAAACCGCAGACTCCTCTTGAGATAAGGGAACTATTGATTAATACATAATGACATAATGAAGAGTGCATTTTTGCTCACCCACACTAACTATGGTGAACCCTTACTCCCCACCCCAAGTGTTGACACGTGTCAATACTTGGGGTGGGAGATAATGGTTACCTCTAGTTAGTGTGGGTGAGCAAAGTTGCACTCCATAATGAAGGCTTCCCTGTTCCCACCGAGCAAAATCTGAACAATTTAGATCCCTCATTAACAAGAAAAGCACGTGACATTCTATTTTTGGCTTTTATGTAATACATTTGAAAGTTTTCTTTCTTTCTTTTGATTTTTCTTTTGATTTTAAGTATTCAAGATAGTTCAAGAATTTCAACCGAAATTCAACGTTCAAATGATGTAATATGCTATTTGTAGCCATTTTATATCATATTATATATTATAAATGTTTAATATAATATAATATAATATAATATATATATAGAGTAATGCTACATTGCCCAAATCTGGTGCTCAAATAATGTGGCAACACTCTGGGCCATTCATTTAAAACATGCAAATCTAATACAATTTAAATTAATGGCCCACGGTGTTGCCACATCATTTGGGCACCAGATTTGGGTACCAAATTTGGGCAATGTAGCATTATTGATATATATATAGTAGTTCTCTAGTCAGGTCACCTTGAAATAAATATATTTATTTCGAGACCTTCTCCCGCAATCACATGTTCACATATGGAGCTCATTTTTTTGTAACAATCATGAGCCCCACAAGTTCACTGTGAGAGGAGGTCCTGAAATAAATATTTTTCAGGGTGGATCTGACTAAAGAATTTTCATATATATAAAATATTGTTAATTATAATTTATGCTATGTATCATGCGGAGGAGAAGAGGGGCCCATAGGGGCCATGGCCCCCCAACCAATGAAATATCTTTTTTTTTTTTTTTTTTTTTTTTTGTTGTTGAAGGAAAACAAACAAAAAGCCAAAAAAAACAAAACTAGCTTGGGCAATCACCCAGGACCAACATCTCCACGCAGGGAGGCACAGATTCTAACCAAAACATGTCTTCATCAATGGTCAAAGCCATCTTCGCAAGACTATGAGCAACCAAATTAACACTCCTGGAGGCAAAAGAAATAGAAGGATTGGAGCAAAGCTTCAGCAAGGCTAGGATCTCTTCGATGATATACCTATGTCAGCATCAGGAGGGTGGCCAGACTGAATAATGTTAACCACATTAAGAGCATCAGACTCAATCACAAAAGGCAGAAGACCAGACTCTATAGCAAAACGGATACCACATAGCACTGCCAAGTTTTCTGCGATATCGGGGGAGAGCGAGGAATGAACACACTGAGAACTAGAACCCATCACCAAACCACTTGCATTTCTAACCACAATGCGTAGACCAACTTTCTCACCACTGATGGGGACAACCGCATCAATATTAATCTTAAAGAAACCCACCTCAGACGCTTTCCACTTGCACTTAACAGTTAGAGGCACCACATTAACCACAGGAGATGCAGTATTGGCAGCCAAAAACTCAGAGAAATACTCCTAAGCCCAGGAAGAGGAACTAGATATCTCAAGAGGATCAGAAGAGTGCACCACCTGATTGTGATGGAACCAAATTCTCCAAAGCAAGATACAAAGAATTTTGAAATCCTTCTGCTGAAGATGCTATTGAAAGGAAGCAAAAAAGTCCAAAAAATGGTTTGATACCTAAAGATGTGTTCCTTTCATGAACGGGACAGGAGCACGAACACCTTTTAAGCCAATGCAGGTCCATAAAGTGTGAATCGTAGTTTTTGGATGGCAGAGACAATGGGACACAAACCATCCACAGGCACCTTACGATTCGCCAAGTTCACCTGGGTAGGAATCCAATGGTGGCAAGCTCTCCAAATGAAAAGTTTTATTTTTGACGGGATACTAATCCACCACAGATACTTCCACCACGAGTTCTCAACACACAGGCCAGAAGTGCTGGGATTTGGCACCATCGAGCACCCCACCTGATACCCACTCATGACAGAGTAAATGCCAAACCTGTCAAATGCCAAAGCAAAGTATCTTCATGCACATAAGAGCTGGTAGGAATAGATAAAATAAGATCGGCATCTTTTTGAAAGAAAGACGTCGTAATTAAAGGCGTATTCCACTCTTCAGACGCTAGCTTTAGCTGGTTAACAGAAGCCAAAGTAGGAAAAATCGGAGGAGAGAATATCTTAAAAGAAGAGGGTCTTGGAATCCAACGATCACCATAAATACGAATTGAGTTTCCATTCCCAACCCTCCACCTAGTTCCAGCTTCCAGGATACCACGGCCCCAAATAAGACCTTTCCAGATGAGAGATCTATTAGAACAGTGCCTTGCTTCAAGAAAAGAAGAGTCAGGGAAGTAATGTCCCTTCAAAACTCGACTAGCTAAAAAGGTCGGATGTTTGAGGAGTCTCCATCCCTGTTTTACCAAGAGGGCACAGTTAAAGATGCCAAGATCCCTAAAGCCAAGACCTCCGTTCTCCTTCCTTTTACAGAGATGTTGCCATTTGCTCCAGTGAATTTTCCTGTCAGCCTCCGTACTACCCCACCAGAAACGTGCACACAACTTATGAAGATCATAAATAAGACCTTTTAGGAGTTGGAAGAGATTCATAACATAAGTTGAATATAGCTTGGATCACTGCCTTAATAAGAACCTCTTTTCCACCCACCGAAAGAACCTTACTTCTCCTCCCTTTAATTTTAGCCTGCACCCTATCCTTTATATCACAAAACAGTTTCCGTTTGTTTCTACCATAAGTACTCAGGAGACCCAAGTATCTTTCGTGGCAAGGAACAAGCTTCACCCCAATAACATAACCAATGAAATATCTTTTAATATTTGATGTATATAATTTAAGATTTTAGTTAATTTTATTTATTACCATACCCCAGCCAATTTTATTTATTTTTTCCATCCCTAATAAAATTATATATATTTTTGTTAAAATTTGTTGGTTGCTATTATAAGTTAATTCTACTTGATAATTGTGATGATAAATTTAAATTATAAGAAAAACATATGAATAATTGTTATTTGACTTTATCAATGGTATAATGACATTTATTTGTTTTTGTTTATTATTGTTAATTGTATTTTTTTTTTTTTTAACCATTACATTTATTATTTTGATTAAATGGTATATATTACATTTGTTTTTTTCTTAATGAAAAATAATTTTTAATATTTAATAATTTTTTTTGTTAACTAGATAACTTTTTTTTTTTTGTTTGGAAAACTTTATTTACAAAACTAGAAGAAAATAACATTTTTTTTTATGGGGGATAAAAAATCAGTAATGCTACATATCCCACCTAAAATCCCATATTTTTCATCCCACTACATGTGGCATATGAGGTGTTAAATTGTGAGTGGATACATGAGGTATGTGAGATAAATGTGTATCCACTCACAATTTGACACCTCACATGCCACATGTAGTGGGATGAAAAATGTGGGATTTTAGATGGGATGTTTAGCATTATTGATAAAAAATACAAGAGAGGGCTAATGTAAACAACCAAAAAGTATAAACATAAAATCGGCTAATAAAATTGATAACTTGGTCATTCATAAATATTATAACCATTGTAGCTGATAATTTCAACTTCTTGATATTGCTTCATCAACATATATTATTACACCCAAAAAGATTGGTATATAAGGGTGAAACTTATGCTCAACCGCAAAACAACCGATGAGAAACTTAATAATTATTTTCATTGGCTCACTATAGCTCAAATCCTGGCTTCGCCCTTGTGTATCATACTATTTAAGCATGACTTTTGAGCTGAACCATTCTTCCAAGAAGCTTCTTTTTTAATAGAGTAATTGGCACAAATCCCCCCTGGACTGTATGTGAATTTGCATATTGCCCCCTAAACTTTTTTTTTTAAGCATTAAACTCTCTCAACTATCGCTTATTGGCAATCCTTTGGTTTTTCCCTCCTGAGGGGGCATTTTTACTCTTGTTCTGCCAATAAGCGATAGTTCAGGGGGTTTAATGCCTAAAAAAAAAGTTTAGGGGGCAACATGCAAATTCACATACAGTCGATGGGAGATTTGTGCCAATTACTCTTTTTAATATATATATATATATTTTCAAATGAGGACATCCGCATATAACTTCATGAGGATATTAAATGTGAGCCACTGGTTTTATGTGATTTGACTCAACTCAAGTGTGTATACACTTATCAAAACTAGTGGCTCACATTCAATATCCTCATAAAGTTATATGCGGACGTCCGTATGAGAACGGGACTGTATATATATATATATATAAAAATATATATATTTCAAATATTACAATTATTTAGGATTTGAGGGACAAACTCGAACCCAAAACCTACGTGTAAGGGTCAAACCACGGGACGGATCTCATAATCTCATATCACTTAAACACAAGATAGTGATATGGATTAAAATCAGAAACACCATATTCAACAACAAATTGGGCGTATGGTGCAACTAACCAGACCCTTTAGTTAACTAATAAACCACAACTTGTATGTGACATGGGTTATGTCTTCTTTAAAAAAAAAAAAAAAATTTATTGTGAATTATTTTATTTAAAATTAAGAAACATAAAATAATTTATAAAATTAATTCCAAAAATATTAATAATTTTACTTTATTTATAAGTGATTATAATTTTATTTTGAAAAATATATTTTTAATAACTTTATTTTTGCCCATCAACAAACTGTAAAATCAAATGGGGGGTTTAGTTACTATACAATTTATGCATAGTTACAGTTTAACCGATTATCATTAGATTTTAATCTAATGGTCTACAAAAATTAAAGATTTAAACTTAAAAATTAAAAGAAAAAAAGTTATCTCTCATAACTTTCATCGCAAGTTGCAACTTGCAACTATACAGGTTCTATCTGGTAGCTAAGTTGAGATGTTTTTTTTTTTTTTTTTTTTTGGAAGTTTACAAGTAAGAAGAGGTATGTAAAGATTTGTTCCACTTTTTTTATTGATATTTTTGTGGAATTTGATTGCATAAGATTTGTTTAAGGTTGGATCTAAAAATATTATTCATATTTTTGTGGAATTTGATTGACGAAGATCTTTTTTTTTAGATTGAAGAAAAAAACGGACGAGACGAGATGAGATTCGTATGGTGACGAGATGAGATTGATCCAATGGTAAACCCCTCACAGTCTCACACCTGCACCACGAGGTTATGAGTTCGAGTTCTCCCCTCTCCAAAAGACCCCGAATTATTGTAATCCTTTAAAAAAAAAAATGGATTGGTGAAAACTCTCCAAAATAAAAAATATGGATTGATTTTGTAATTAAAGAAATAAAATAACTAAAAATATAAAATGAATATAAAATATATACTAGAGATATTTTGGAATTTTTACATAAATAGACGCACAAAAGCTAAAGGTATGTTTAGTGCATAGGATGAAACAGGTTAGGACTAATTTTAGGGGCTGTTTGTTTTTTCCACTATAAGATTTATTGTCTCTTATATCTAAAATTAAGATAAATCAGTTTGTTTGTTTTTCCAACTTATATCTTATTTTAAGATATATATATATATATATATATATATCTAATAGAAAAAGTAAAAAAAAATTGACTTTTATCTTATTGAAAAAGTGATATGATAAGAGTCTTTTAGTAAATTTCCATAAATGTCCTATTACACTTCATATATTTACAATTTTATCCACACATAATAAAATCTTAAAAATAAATTTTCCAAAAATTCTCAATTTTGAATAAACCCTAACGCAACATAACCAACTCAAGGAGGGTGACAGTTGTCTAAAAAATGAAAAAAATAAACATATCATAATATCTTAATTTGTGAGACTTATCCATATGTCTAACAAATTAAGGTCTTATAAGATTTTAGATAAAAAAAAAAAAAAAAACAGCCCCTTAGTCTCATCTCCCATGTTTGTTGGTTGCATGGGATGAAATTAAAATAAACTCATGCAACCAACTTATCCTAGAGTGGTGGGACTAAAATTAGTTCGAACTTATCAACAAATGGGAGTCATTTGCCCCACTTTATCTAGATTATATATTTTTGGGTTAACAACACCAGTTTCCCCTGAACTCTTAGCGAATTTGCAAGTTGCCCCTAACCTTTTTTTCTGGACAATTTACCCCATGAACTCTCTTTAATTGGCAAAACAGTTAGTTTTATTGCCCCCTGAACGTCTATTTGAAGGGGCATCCACAGTCATATTTTGCCAATTAAAGAGAGTTCAGGGGGTAAATTGTCTAGAAAAAAAAGGTTAGGGGTAACTTGCAAATTCGCTAAGAGTTCAGGGGGCACTAATACTGTTAACCCTATATTTTTTTTTTTGAAGCTTTTTTGTCATTAGTAGGATTCGAGCCGTTGACTTGGGAGTCATTTGCCCAAGCTCCAAGCTCGTCCATCTACCAGTAGAGCTAAATATAAATATATATATTCTAATAATTAATAAAATATTTTATTTTAAACCTTTTAAAAATAATAATTTTCAATATTAACAAATAAAAATAAATATTATTTTATTTAAAATTGGTTTTAAATATTTAAATTATTTTTAAATAAATAATTTAAATATTTTTTTTCAAAATTTAATTTCAATAATTATTTTAACCTGTCCAATTCTATACAACTATTTTATTTAGGTGAGATGGGGTTATTAATCCCATGTTTATTATAAAAAACTTCTTCTTCTTTTATTTTTTAAATTTAATTATTAAATTTTATATTTATTTAATATATCTTATTAAAATATTTGAAAAAAAAATTAAACTATTAAATATTAATTAAAAAAATGTTATTTTCTTTAATATTAATTTTAAATATTTTATTTATTTTTTAAAAATTAAAAAATTTATTTATTTAATTTTATATTAATCAATTTCACACTGTATTAAATATATGATAAAATTAATTTTTTTATCCAATCTCATATCAAACCAAACAAGAGACGAGATTATTTTAATCCAATCACATACAACATCACAACACTAAATTTAGTTCAGTCATATCTAATCCAATCCAATCCAAAACAATCTCATGAAAAATAATCCTTTCATATCCCGTGCATAAAACGAGCCCTAGCTGTGGAAGTTGTTTGTAGAAATCCAAAGAAAAATGAAAAAAAAAAATGGTTTAATATAAAAATTATTGCACATCAGTTCTTTTGTTGTGTTTGATTTTTTGTCTGAACACTAAATAGTGCTGAATTGTACTGAAGACTGAATGATGATTGAAAACTGAAAACTGAGAAACATGTTTGTTTATTTTTTTTCCATTGAAAACTGAATATAAATAATAAGTTGTTTGTTTATTTAAGTTACAAATATCTGAAAATAATTTTTTTACATATATATCCTTTCAACTTCTATATATTATATATTTACATTTTAATATATAAACATCGACTAATTTCTTTATTTTCATTTGTTCTTTAACCTATTTATTATCCTGTTTGTCCTACTGAAGCTTGAGAGACTATGGTAATAAACTAATAATAAATGGAGAAGAAGGTGTGGGGAATTGCAAAGATATGTTGACGTTGTGATGTTGTCTTTGCTTTTATTAACAAAGTGCTTTCCTTTTTCTATTGTTTTCCTCTTTTACTAGAGAAAAACTAAAGATAACATAAGTTTAAATTGTTCCCGGTTGCAATTGCAGTAGATGAATTTATATTCTTTTGGTAGAAAAGTAATTTTGTTATAGGTTATTTAAGTAATAATTTGCTTAAGAAAAAATGGGTGTGGGGAGACATTTCATGGGTGGCAATATAGTCATCAAAAAAATTAATATGGTTAGGGTTATGGTTGTGGGAGAAGACAAAACTGGAAATTTATTAGATTTGTGAGAATAGTTTTGGAAGTATAAAATTGATATTAATTCATTTATTTTTTAGTTAAGTGAAAAGTGAAAAATTTTAACTTTTATAAATAAGTGATTTTAAGAGGTTTTTTTAAATGATTTTGTCACATAAAAAATTAAACAAATCAACTTAATGAAACACATTAAATGTTAAGTGAGAAGTTCAAATAGGTGTACTGTTTTTTTTTTTTTTTTTTTTTTAGCATAAAATTTATTTAAAATCTTTTATATGATTATACGAAACATAGCTAATATTAAAACAAAAATCTCCTTGATCTTCATTTATAGGAATTCAATCTCTTAACATCTTAATAAACTATAAAAATTGACCGTCTAAATTTTACGAGATAAGTGTTGTATATAAAATTGGGTTGAATTTCATATAAATTATTAAAACATTAAAAATTTTATTAAAAAAAAAAAAAACTATATATAAATTATTAAAACTATATATTCTCATTTCTCAATTTCGGATGCAAATAAATTCCATATAAATGAAGGATCCTTTTAAGTTTAACACGTAAGGACAAATGAAATTTAATAAAATAATTCAGAATTATATTTTATAATAATTCAAAATTTTATTTACCTTTTTAATCTTCACATATTAATACAGTGTAAATAAAAAGGATAAAATGTAAGTATAATGTTCCAAAAATAAGAATAATAATGATACTTTGTCTAAATTTGATGTCCAAATCTGGTGCCCAAATAATGTGGCATCACTATAGCCCATTCATTTAATTTAAATGAATGGATTATAGTGATACCACATCATTTTGACACTAAATTTGAGCAACTCATATTAAAATTGTGCACATTACCTATTAGTAGAGATGATAGTGCACCTCCCTCCCATACTTGGTGGTCAGGGGTTCGAGTTCCACCATTCGTATTGTAAAATGACTCCTAAGTCAACAGCTTGAATTAGAGATGCACGTTTGGGGAATGAGGATGGATATAGGTCCCCCCATCCCCATCCCCATCCCCATCCCCATCCTCACTTCCCCCATCCCTCCGCCCGCCCGCCCGCGCCCCCCCCAATTTGGGGAAAATGGGGATGGGGAATTTTGGGGGGACCTATATCCATCCTCATCCCCAATTCCCCAATTTCCCCGTTTTTCCCTATTTCCCCATTTCCCCCGTTTCCCCCATTCCCCAATTTCCCCATTTGACTAAAAATTATAAATTAAACTAAAAAAAAAAAAACATTTCAATAAAAATAAATAAATTAAAGAGTAAATGTGTATATACACTTAGGGAGTTAGAGTTTTCAAAGAATAAAAAATATATATTAAAAAAATATATTACAATTATATATATATATATATATATATATATATATATATATATATATATATTTGGGGAAATGGGGAAATGGGGATGAGGGACCTCTCCCCCATCCCCATCCCCATCCCCATTTCAATATAATTGTGAGGAAAATGGGGAAATGGGGATGGGGAGGGGTCCCCCCATCCCCATCCCCATCCCATTTCAATTTGGGGATGATTTTCATCCCCATCCCCATCCCCATCCCTCCCCATTTCCCCATTTCCCCATTTTTTCCAAAAAAAAATTCCCCAAATGGGGATGGGGATGGGGACGCGGGGAATTGGGGCCCTTGGGAAAAATGTGCATCTCTAACTTGAATCCTACCATATATATATATGCCCCCAACTGGACTAGTATAGGGTTTGGATAAATGACTCCTAAGTCAACAGCTTAAATCCTACCAATATTAAAAAGCTTAATTTTTTTTTTTACTTGATATTTATATCTTTAAATAGATATATATTAAAATTGTAAATATAAAAAAGTGGCATAATTAGCGATAGTATCACAATCGTCCAAACCAAACAAGGAAATGAGGAATGAATAAAATCATAAATAGTCGGCTTATAAGACCGTGGACCGTCCTGACCGAGACTACTGATTACTGAACACACGCAGTCAAGCCACTGTAAATAGGATGCGCTACAGTTCCTGACGTGACTGTTGCCCCAAAAACACTGTCAAAAATCTTACCCATTTTTATCTCTCTCTTTCTCTTTCATTCTTTAATACAATTCTCTCTCTCTCTCTCTCTTCATTGTTTGGAACAACAAAGTTCTTAGCTGTACTGAAGAGAAAAAGAAAAAAAAAAAAAAGAAGAAGAGAGAAGCCTTGAACGATCTGCAAATCTGTTGTTCCTCGTCTCTTCTTCTCTACATATATTTTCTAGTTGAGGGCTGGAATTGGATCTCAATCGAGCATAATCCATCAGCAGCTAAAAAGAAAGAAAAAAGGCTGCTGTGGTTGTATATTAGACAAGGTCTCTTTACTTTTGCGGCGGTCGATTCAGGTCAGTTTTGTTCGATTCTCATCGACTTTGTCCTTTCACTTTGAGTTGGTCAACTTTGATTTCTCAGATCCGTTGCTTTGGAGTGTTCAATTCTCTGATTATTTATGTCGTTTGATTTGTACTATGTTTGGTTGCTGAGAAAGTTTGGCAGGGAATTTTAATTTTAGAATTTTCTGGGAAGGTATTCTGTAAAGCGTTTACAAACTGTGTGGTTTTGGTGTGGTGTGGAGATGAAAAGAGTATAAAGTATTGTTTATTTGGTTATGCTTTTGAGCAATCAAACGAAAGAAATATTCTTTAATTTGTGTGGTGATTTATGATTGGTATCATTTGGGAGAAAAAACTTAAGCAGATTGACGGTTATTTGTTTTTTTTTTTTTTTTTGAAAAATAAAAAATAAAATTCAACTCGATCATTCATAGATTTGTTTTAAATTTTATACAGAAAGTGGCAATGGCAAATCGATTGAAAGAAGACGAGAAAAATGAGCGAATAATTCGGGGGCTTTGCAAACTTGCTGATAATCGCAGATGTATGAACTGTAACAGCATGGTATGTCTTTTATTACCTTTCTTGTTTTTTGCTTTATATTGAAAGAAATTAAGTGCTGAAGTTGTACATACGAGACTGCATTGCGTATCTCATAGCATATTTATGGAATCAAATGGTGTGCAAATTATTAATGAAGTAGAATCGGTGCAAGGTTTAACTCTAGTTCCATTCGGTTAAGATTTGATAAACTGTTGATGGAGTAAGTTAAATAAATCAATGCAGTAAAGTGATGCCGAATAATTTGCTCCAAACTTATGGGAGAATTACAAGACTAAGCAATAAAATATCACGAGTAGAATTATTTGCAGATAATGATGCTACTAAAATGGATTAATGTGTTAATTCATTCTCATTAAAATTATATTGTTGTGTGTGTACACTTGACATTAGTGCACTTATCTATATGTAGGAGGAAATGAACCTTAGAACTTGCATATGTTGAATCTTTCTAATTGTTGAAATTCTTCTGAAGTTAACCTTCTAATGATTTTTTTCCATAAAATTTTTGTATATATAATGAAGGGGCCTTGTAAACTAAACTTTACTTGAGATTGTTAATTACCTGGAGCAATACCGCAGAAGCTGCTCTTAATATTACAAATTTGAAATGATACTTTCACTATAATATTTATGTTTCAGTATTTGAGATACTTTCATTATAATACTTATGTTTCAGTATTTGAAGCACATATACAATCATTCTTCCTGCCTGTAAAAACAAAACAAGTGATCTATTATATTACTCCTAACTTGTTTTCTGCCAAGCAGGGACCACAATATGTTTGCACAAATTTCTGGACATTTGTTTGCACCACCTGCAGTGGGATACAGTAAGTTTGGATTTGTTGTTTTGGGAATATTTTCTTTAAATTTCCTATTCTGCTACCTGTTTTTCCTCCTCTCCGAGGCTTTAAGTTTAGTTAATGACAGGTTTCCTTATGTGTGTATGTGTGTGTTAGTGTGTATGTTTGGGTTGAGAGAGAGATAAATAAGTAGCTTTCCTTGGCTTAACTATTTTCAAAATTTCCAGTCGGGAGTTCACACACCGAGTAAAGTCAATATCAATGGCAAAATTTACTTCACAGGAAGTTAGTGCTCTTCAAGAAGGGGGAAATCAGGTATAAATAAGCTCTTCTTCCCATTTAATTTGTAAAATTTCCTCAGGTATCTATGTAATGTTCTTTTCATTTGTCGCTGACCTTTTTTTTTCCTCCTTCTCTTGGATTCATCTGCCTCGTTCATGCAGCGTGCAAAGGAAATTTACTTAAAAGAATGGGATCCACAGCGTCAATCTGTCCCTGACAGCAGGTTATTACTCATTTATGCTATGTTTAGTCATGCATTCTAATAATTACTCAGTTCTGATTCAATTGTTTTTTTGCCAGTAATGTTGAGAGGCTTCGTGATTTTATCAAGCATGTTTATGTGGATAAAAGATATACTGGTGAAAGGAACCATGATAAGCCTCCAAGAGTGAAGATGGTAAGATGCCCTTGCCTTATTAATTTCTCTCAAGATATTTACTTGGATAATGTGATGCAATAACGGTGAAAGACTTGGGCATGCTTAGTTTGTAGCAATGGATTTATCTCCAGTTTTTTTTTTTTTTTTTTTTCTGTCAATAATACATGTTATGCAGGGTGACAAGGAAGATTCATATCAGGGAGGGCCTCGAAGCCCACCATATGAAGATACATACGATCGTCGTTACAGTGAAAGGTCTAGTCCTGGTGGAAGAAGTGATGATAAGAATTACAAATATGGTTATGATGAAAGAAGAAGTCCTGGGTATGAGCAAGAAAGTCGACAACATGGTGATTACAGGAGAAGTAGTCCTGCTCGTCCTGAGATTGTCAATGATTGGCGTAGAGATGAGAGATTTGGAAATGGCCGCAAAGTTGAAGATCGAAGGATATCTGATGGAGATTCGAAGCTTGAAGGCAGGTCACCTGAGCGAATGAGAGATGTGGAGTCGTCCAGTCCCCCAATGGTTCGCCCCGTAAGGGAAATTTTGGGGGAGAATGTGATGCCTCTTCGTATAAGTGAACCTCCAAAAGCCAATGGCGGCAGGGTTGCTGATGGCTCTGTACATACTCAGGTAGGGCTTTTGCTAATTTAGCTGCATACTTTTTCGTGTTTGTAAATATGAGCAAGTCCTTAAATATACTTCTTATTTCTCTATCTATAACTTGGTTGTAATATGCTCCATGATCCACCTGTGATGAGAAGTTGGTTATATGATCATCAGTGATCCACAAGTTATTAGTAAGTCTTATGGACTTTATCTTTTAGTAGTTTTTGAGTTGAGATGAGAAGTTAGAAGTCTATTCTGTTTTTGTCATTTATTTTTCTCTATCTCTTAGACCTTTTGGGAAATTCCTAACTTGAAAGGTATCATGGCACTGGAAAGGAACTTGGGAGTTTTGAAGTAAACAGATGTTGTTCGATATGAATTATTTGTTTGCTTAGTTTCTTTGATATATTTAAATTTCATATTCCTCTTAATCTATAAATGTTCTCAATTTTTTTAGAGAATCTTTACCTTTGCAAATGAAAACAGTATCTTAAAATGTTCTCATTTTTTTCTTGTAGTATTACTTCTGTGGTAGTCTTCGTAAAATCATGACCTTTAGTTGGCAATTTAGTAGAGCATACACTTTAGATGTTTCCATTTTCATAGCATTAATTGCATAGTGGTCAATTTGTGTTTTGACCATATGATGATTATTCATGTTCCAGCCACTATCTATGGCAGCATATATTATAATTTGAATCATTTTGTGTCTTGAGCAATATTTATTGTGATTCCCATATAATTTGTTTCGCTCAAGCTTAGAAGCATTGACTTTGCCGTGTGGGCCTTATCGGCATTGTCTCTCTTATTGATTTATTTGGAGCATTTGAGATGTAGATGATCCTGTATGCCTCTCTCTCTCTCTCTCTCTGTCTCAGTTAATTTTATACAACTTAATGCTTATTACTTTTGTTCATTTCCATGTGTGAATACTCACATGCTCTATTTTAATATTTTCTGTTCAAACATTGTCGATCTTGAGATTTAAACAAGCAATTATTTGGAGATAATTATTTTATTTTCTTTATCTTCTCTTCTTTTTTCTGTTTTCACTTCCATATTTTTCTAAAATTATGAAGAGAAAGAAAGATATGGATTTACCATATTTTTATATCTAATTGCAGAGAACTGCATCTTCCAGTAGCTTGGGATCCACCAATGAGAATCAAGCAGAAGTCAAATTGGAGAGTACCAGAAGTTTAATTGATTTTGACGCTGATCCTGAACCTCCTCATACTGCAGCAGTCACACAAACACAACAGACAACCATTGTTCAATCTTTAGTGCAGCCAACAACTTCTACCATTGACAACAATTGGGCCTCTTTTGATTTTGCTCCTGAGGTGAAAGCATCTCAAGCACCTTCAAGTTTTGATACACTGGAATCTGTTTTCTCTCAGTTGTCTGTTCCAGCATCTGTTCCTGGTCAAGTATCAGGAATGCCCAGTGGTACAGGTGCTTCAGTAGCATCTGTGGCAAATGCTAGTGCTTTTCCAGTCGGTGGTAATTCACCTGTTGCATCAGTGGGGGGCACACCATATTCACCCTTCAGTACTGCTGCACCTGCAGCTGCACCAGTTAGCAGCTTTGCAACATTTCCCCCTGCTAATGCTTTGGCAGCTGCCCCGGGGTGGACACAAGTGTTCCCTGCCAACGGTGGTAACTCCTTTACTATGCAGCATCAACAACCTAACTTATTTTCTGCTGGTAGTCAGTCTAATGCACCACAATTTACACCACCAGTTGATGGAGCTTCAAGAAATCAGGTGTGCTTTATAATGTAGTTTCTTCAAAACCTATATGATCTTTTTTTATAGATTAGAGATTGTTTAAGCTGTTTCTTCCCGGGCCATCTTGGCAGCCATGGAATTTGTCACTAGCTCAAAATGCACAAGGGCCTTTGAGTACACCAGCTGCACAAGCCCCTACACCTTTCCCAAAACCTGCTGTGGAGGTCCCTCATGGCACTGTATCACAACCTCCCCCAGCGGAGGTAAAATCAAGTGGAAGAACAGAACTGCCTCAGGTGATTTTTACTTTTTTTATTTCACCTAGAATGCATTTATTTTATGTGCATTCATATAATTGTGATATATTCTGGTTTGCCTGCAGGATCTATTTGCTGCAACTTATTCACCCTATCCTGCACCAGTTCCAGGGTGGCATCATGGCCCACCTCGTGGCATGGGGTTCATGCAATATAACGCTGCAGTGGTACCTTGACATACCATAGATGATTATATGTATAATTTCATGACCAGTTATTTATGATTGTGTATATTTTGTTGCAGCCTATGCCAACTCTTGTGCAGTCACAGTCAACAAACCCATTTGATTTCAACAGTGAATCACCTCCAGTTCAAGCCCAAACTGTATGCTATTAATTTATTTCAACTGATCTTGCTCATTGCCATTGACTTCTCCATTCTTAATTCAATGAAGTGTTCAGTAATAAAATTATGCTAAATGGAAGTTAAAAACGTCACTTATCTATCTTGCATATTTTGCAGTTAACTCAAGTACTCTTTAGTTTTTAACCAATCCATCAATAATGGAAAAAGTTACTGTTAGATGGTTCTTGAAAGGTTCACTGCATAGGGTAAACTAGTGTGAAAGTTGAGAACGTGAGCTTGTCATGTATTTATTACTAAATTGAGTTTAGACTGGGACAATTCAACTGTCTACATTTTATTTATTATCATCACGATTTTTGGTGATAGCCAACAACACGAGAAGTGCTTGGTTGGACTACTTAGTTTTGTTTACCTGGTCAATTCTAATTTGCTGTTCAATAAATTATAAGAATTTGTTCTGTGCTCCTCTTGGTGCAGTTTCCTTCCATGGTATCCTTACAAGGTGCTTTACCAAATGCATCACCTCCTTCAGGCTTCATGCGCACTTCAAGCCTTGGTACTCCAACACCGGCATGGATCCCACCCCAGCCATCATCTTATCCATCAGCAATGCCATTGCAGACATCAATTTATCCATCAACATTGCCTCCGAGTAAAACCTTTTTTCTTGTTTGGGTGTACTTTTCTCAATTTCCTTGTTACTATGCAATCCACTGTATTTGTCCTTTTATCGTGCTAATTTCTGCTTAAAAAATTACAGGGGCATATATGGGGCCGCAAGTACCTAGTAACATGCCACCTTCTGGGTAAGTATTCGATTGACAAATTCCAATATATAATTATGTATTTTCTGATATATTTTACTACATAAAGGATCACATTGAATGTATTTAAAAATACAAATAAATAAAAAAGGTGCAGTTGGTTGAGCTGTTCTTTGTAAAGTGGTTATTTTTAATGTGTGGTTAGTTGTTCCTGGGTTCTTCATGTTCTCTGCATGTCTATTTCTTTATTTTCTTTGTTTTTTCATCTTTTGAATCCCATTATTCATGATTTACTGCACAATAGCATATAACAAGCTTGCATTCATCTGCCTCACTACTCTATTAGAGTTTTGACCTCCTGTATTATGGTCGTATCGTACCGGGATCTGGTCACAGTGGCCAACTTATTCCTCATATGAGATAAAAAGTTAAAACGATTTGATAAATATGACAAATATCTTACATAGTTTTGCATTTGTATTCTATGAATTTTTTTTTTTTTTTCTGAAGTATATTGTTTTGATGATTTATTGGTAGATTAGGATCACCTATTTACATTATGTATTAAGAATTTTAACATTCCTATGCAGGTATCAAGGAGTAGGGGGGCCTGCTTTTGGCTTTATGAATCCGGATCAACAGCTGGCTGGTAGATTTTCCGCTCCAGCTACACCACATCCTTCAGTTGGAGGGAATCCGTTTGGGTAAAAACAAAGAACAGAGCACCTATAAACCCATTTTTAATACGCATCATCTTGTTGCTACCTGTCAAATTGCTAGGTTGAAGTTTTGGTTCCTTAATTGTAGTTAGATGATCCAACCATATGCAAGATTTGTCATGTTCAACCCTGTGGTGAGGGCCAAATGTACGTAGTCTCCATGGAAAAAACTAAATTGATGCTATATATATATATATTAAAAAAAAAAAAAAAAAAAAAAAAAAAAACAGTTAAGGAGAGAGACGGGGCGATAGAGAATTTAAAAGGGGGTAGAGAAACCTCATGGGAATTTAGGTTATTTGTTTAAGCAGAATGTCGTCTATTGGGATTTTCAATGTTCAATTGAGTGATCTGTGTGCCGTCTGCTGGCCCCTAGAAGTTGTAACATTTCTTGTTTTTGATAATTTGTATGATTTTTCCATCTGTTCATTATTGTGGTGAGCTATTTAAGTCTGTGAAAAGTTTGTAGAACAAATTATTACAGTCAGGTATAGTTTGTATGTTAATATTATTGAAAGATTGATTTTTTTCTTCTTCTTTCAGATACTGTATGTTTTTAAGTTCATTTATGCTCTATATCTACATTTGTCTAACACTCCAACTAAAGTGCTTTCAGGCTGATTTGCGTTCAAGTATTTGAACTGCGATGTAATGACCAAGCTTTGTGTTTTTTATTTTTATTTTTCTTTGAGTCATACTATATCAATTTAAAATTTTAACTTAAATTTATGACTTCAATATCCATTCATTTATTTTCAACCACGTATATTTTTCACAAATAGCAAAACATGTATAGACATTGGATGTTAAATTTAGTACATGAACAATCAATCACATTAAAATATTTGTGACATTAATTTTAATATATTTTACATTAATCGTTGGAGGTCCTTTTCTAATTTTTTGACATTAAGTTACGTGATTTTGACATTAGCAATAATTCTATCAATTGGAGTTGTTAACTTGTTATTACGTGTATTTCCTGCTATGCAATAGCAAATATAATTAACAGCCTTGTTGAAACAGTTAAAATTGCAAATTAAATCAAATGGGCAACTAATTGTTATAGTCACAGAATAGTTATAGTACATAGTCATGTCATGTAACAAAATTCTGCAAAAAAAATAAAAGGAACGAGGCCTTTTAAGGGCAGAAAATCCTATTTCGAAAAGTATAATATTATTCCTCAAACTGCATATTTACAGATAAATTTGCAGTGGAATAATTTGTATTCCTTCCAATAATTCTCTCTATGAGTTGAGCCAGAGATTGAGTACACCCACTTGACCTAAAAAACCTTCGAGCTTCTTCTTATACAATAGATCCAGATGCATGTCTGTGCTTCAAGATGATTGGAGCTACCAGCATCCAGACTAGCAAAGTAGCAACAAAGATAAGATTCCACAAAATATATGGTCAAAGTTTGTGCATTGAATTCATGTTAAATTTGGGTCACTTACTATATACACAGACTGCGAGCCATTCGTTTACTATCCTGACCCAAGTACTAGTCCAACCCACATCAATTGTCCACCTGCACAACAGTAACAATAATCACTTCCGTTTATCTGGTGGCATCATCTAGAATCATTGTAGTTTATTTGTGCATTAACATCTGAATATGTGAAATTTGTATGAACTGGGAGATCGACATACTTTTTTATGGCGTGATGAGTATTCCAACCAATCAGTAGCATTGCAAAGTACATTGCTCCAGTGGCAAAAACAAAATGGAAGAAGCCATAGCCATACGGAACATCATCTTCCGCGGGTGTGTCATCCTTCCTGAGCTGCAGCTGTATGTCGTCAGACAAAATTTCGAAGAAAATGATGACAACCAAATTGAAAGATAATGTAGAGTACTACGGGACATACCTGAAAGCATTTGGAATCAATGCCTGTTGAAAATGTTGCGATAACCATTGCAAGTAGCGCAACAATAAAGCTCTGTCGTCATAAAATAACCACCATTGTATCAAAGGAAATAATTGATATAACAAAAGCTGTGAAAACTAGAGCTTTTTTCAAGGGGAATTTAGAATTACTCTCCAAAATATTTTTTAGATTATACATGAATCAATAAAAATATATTTTGAAAGATTAAAAATATTACTATGATGGTAAGCCAATCTGTTTTGTGTGAAGCCTCAGCCTTCCTGTTGCAACTTTCACCTGCCGGTTCACTGTAAAAACAAAAACTTGATAAATATTTAAAGTTTCATATACCAGAAAATGAGTCACACCAGCAAATTAAAGCTCCAAAACCAGTATACCTTCGAATGGCACACCAGCAAATAAACACCACATAAAGCCCCATGATCCCTGGAGTCAGGAAGCCAGCATTGACCTGTTTTAGTGGAAATGAGAAACTTGATTATAAATATCCACACTTTCAATTTAAAATGAAGAGGAAGTGAAAGAAGGTGGTAAATTGGACATACTTTTGGGTGAAGAGAGACACTGGTCATGAGTTGGAGAAGCACCAATGTCCATGTAATGAAAAAAATATTGAGGAGACAAGAAGGTTCTGGTGTATACCAAATGTACATCATAATGATCCCCACTATGCTTATAAAATATGCAACTGTTGCAATCAGCATCACATGGATGCGGCTGCACTCCAAATCTTAGTTTCAGTCAGCATATATATATTCCAACTAATCAACATTAGCTAATCTATGTGTTAGCACACTTGAGAATATTATAAAGGGTTATTGGCACTAGTCGCCTCTGAACTTTACACGAGTTTGCATTTTACCTTCATAACTTTTTTTTTTAGATGTTATACCCTTTGAACTCTCATTAATTGACAAACAGTTTAGTTTATTGCCCCCCAAACGCCTGTTTGAGAGGGTATCTACAGTCAAATTTTGCCAATAAATGAAAGTTTAGGGGGTTTAACGTCTAAAAAAACGTTTAGGGGGGATTGGTGCCAATAACCCAATTATAAAATAAGGTAGTTTCAGAGTGAGGAAAGACATACCATCTTTCTGAATTTTTTTCGGAATGACAACAATCGTTCAACCAAGTAATGAAACTGATTACACTTATCAGCTGGATTAACAGAAAGACCCTGAAAAAGATTAGCAGAAGTTCAATAAACAAAATGCACTTAACAAAATTATAGTGACAAAATCAAGACAGGAATCAATTTGATACCCGGCGCCGAAATGTGCAATCTCCCCTGCAAAAAAAAATCAAAGAAAAAAAAAACAAATGTAAAACCAAAACTGATCGATAAGATCATGATAGAACTGAAAGAATATAGAGTTGTTATACGAACCGTAAAGCTGAATGAAGGAAGAAGGAATCAAGAAGGGTATAACTGTCAATGCAATCCACAAGACAATTTTTGCAGACCACCGCCCAGAATGCCAAGAATCTCTGGACCCATAGACCTTTGAGGTTCCAGCAGTTGAAAGAAACATTAAGAAATAAAACACCTGATCGCGATGTGCCATTAAGGAACAAACCAATATGTACGTGTAGAAAAAGAAAGACTAGATTACTAGTAAAATTCTGAAGATAATGATTGAAAGGATACAAAGCATCCCAAGCTAACACGCAGAACTCCTTCGGCTCCTAAACAGTCATGGCCACCTTTGCAGTTTTTCAGCCCTGCAACACTTGTCAACTTCAGTCCCAAAACCCTTACAAAGATGATCTATAGAGCTAGTTACGAACTAGATTTTAAACAAACAAACAAGCAAGCAAGCAAGAAAATCTTACTTTCCATTTCTGTCAAGGCTCCGCGGCCATAGTCTCGAACAGCCCATGCTAGCAGATTTGCAGCAAGAAAAATCAAGCCGTAGACATATCTTGCCATCCATGGATTGGAGCCATTGCGAAACTGGCTAAACCAAGAATCTTCCTTCGACACTACTGCTTGTCTCTCATTGCTGCTTCCTCCTGCACCCCTCTCCATTTCCACCTTAGAACTATAAAGTATAACAACTCTTCATTACATAAGAGCATCATCAATGGAGCAAATAAACAACTGATGATTTCATTGCTTTATATTAATTTGCCTGCAGTTCAACAAAATCCACTTTTTAAGAATGCAACTCTAAGCAGAAGAACTTATTAGATTGATTTCAAAAAGCTACAAAACATATATAATCAATGCCTTTTTACCAGAATTGGTGTTGTTTATTGAATACGAGTAAAAGTGTAAAAACTTTCCTAAATAAGACTAAAAAGAAAAGTGAATACAATTTCCTTCCAACATTAGATTGATATGAACAGTACCCTTCAAGAATTGTTGTGAAAAATTAAACAATTCTCAATTGAACCAAAAAACCCAATCAATGATGACTATCAAAGCTGGCATCCTTGAAGAACAACAACGTACAAGAATCTACACACACCTGTACGAGCTGTCAATCAGACTTTTTATTTTTTATTTTTTTATAGATTCACTTTTGAAAATGCAAATACCAACTAGCTGCAACAATATTGTGAAAGCATTTCTCTCTCATGAAATAAAACACAGACCACCAACTGCTGATAACTATTCGAGGCATCACTTCAACATTTTAGACCCACTCATTTTATTTTATTTTTCAAAATTCCCTTTTCTAAGGAAAAAAAAAAACCAGTCACGTCCCCATCAATCCAAAAAATAAAAAATAAAATAATAATGATAATAATCACAGCCTCAAGCTCAACGCAATGTCCAAAGTTTAATGTTTTGGTGGAGATTCTTTAATCTTCCATGTCGAAAAATATCGTGTTTGTGTCTGTGTGAGAGTGAGAGTGAGACAGACGACATGACTGGTAAGTGGTAAGAAATGAGAATATATACGTCGTATGGCACTTGGGGTGAGGTGAGAGAGATCCAATTAACCACAAGCGTTGGATCTTGATTCGGTGGTGTGCCTGAAAGAATCATATAGCACTCAGCTACTTGTCAAATGGTTCGGTTAACATTTGATGAACAGTAGTTTTTAGAAAATCCAAATTTTCCATCAATCGTTATATATACACTGTGAGTTTGGGATGCGTGTCCAGCATTAGATGAGTAAAGAGAATCTCTGCCTTCGCTTGCAAGTCCTCCAATCTCCATTCTCCATTCACATTCCACAATCCACACCAAAACCACAAACTAATATTATTAATTTTTTGACCATTATAACCTTCCATTCTATCAACTTTTCATAACTAAGATGTTGTAAAAATGGTTTTCTTACAAAGGGGCAAATCTGGTCATTCAAACTTTGCTCTGAAGACAAACCAGAGAAGGTGCTAATCATTGTCTCCACATAGGGATATGTGAATTAAATTTAAAAAATATATATATATAGAACAATAATAAGTCAATAAAGAATGAAGAAAACCGAACTCTCGTTTTACTCTTTTTGCTTGTTTATAAAGAAAACGAAATATTTGTTAAAAAAGAAGAGTGATTTACGGTGATTAGATTGCTTTTAATATATAAAAAAGGAAAAAGAAAAATAGTACTATCATTGCAATAGTTAACAAAATGAAAGAGAAATGAAAACAACAGAAGAAACTGCATTTGATGTGATCATGATGTGTTAGCTATATCGAATCTGTATAACAGCTAGAACCGATGACCACAATACAATCTAATCCATTTCCAGCTAATTAAATAAAAGCTTTGTGTGTAAACGACAATGCATCGAAAAGCGAAACAAGAAACGATAAATGAACATGGAGGAGAAAGAGAATGCATATAAGTTGAGAAAGCAAGCACCTGGAAAATGTGACCGATATACCAAGGAAAGGACAATGCTTGCTCCAGAAGCTCCTCACAAACTTTGCACTAAAATCTCTGAGACGTTGGACAATAAACAGAGAACAGAGAACAGAGAACAGAGAGAGATTGATTATATGTTTTCTTTTTTATTTTGTGGTTCCTTTTAAATAATTGTGAGAGATTGCTTTTGAAGGCTTTTCTTTTCTTTTTCCTTTTTCTTTTTTTCCCGCCGTAACCTTCCTGTGTCCGCCACACACCGTGTCTTGAAAGATATAACTTCATATAATTTTATTTTTTTACTTCATAGAATTCTTGAAACTTAAATATATATATATATATATACAGAAATTCTATTATCAGTTCGAACTGACAAAAGTTATATCAGTTCCTTGTATGTCGGCAACTGGATTTAAATACTTTGACTTGACTGTATGCTCACATGCAAGGAACTGATATACCTTTTGTCAGTTCGAACTGATAATAGAAAGACTGTATATATATATATGAATAAATAAATTGTATATATATATATATGAATAAATAAATTTCATACTCTGGTTTTTTTTAAACGAATTTTTTTAATAAAAAATTTCTGCTAAGAACATCTCCGATATTCAGAGCATCTCCAATGGTAATGTGGCTTGCATTTGAGAAAATGGTGATATGTCAACATTGTCAAGCCAATTACTTCATATGTGGCATGTAACTAAACTTGATATCCAAATAAAAAAGCGGTCTCCAATGCTTAACTTGTAAGTTGTAACATATATGTTTTTAATGACGTGTCAATTTATTATTAGTCTTCTTAAATATATTTTAGAATTGTTGAATAAAATAAGGTAAAAGACAAGAGTGGTTGCTGACTGGGCCAACAAGACGGCCGTCCAACAGACCGTCTGAAATCATAAAGTCATGTTGACAGCCTCTAAAAAAAAGTTGCCACCTCATCTTGAAGTTGTACTAGAGATGTTGCATTGAAGATAGATTTTTTAACAAAATGGATGTCCATCCTACGTGGCAACTAATTTTTTCACAACCCACATTAGCATTGGAGATGCTCTCATATGTATTTTTGAGTTTCTAAACATTGATATATATATATAGTCTTTCTATTGTCAGTTCGTCCTGATAATAAATATATCAAGACGAAGAATGTGAACCAAAGATTATAGAGAAGTTTTGATAAGTGCATACACTTTGAGTCAAAGTATGTAAATCTAATGGTCCACATCTTTCGTCATGATATATTTATTGTCATGACAAACTGACAATAGAAAGTATATATATATAAATACATATTCCTATCTCTACAATTTTTCTATTATCAGTTCGAACTGACAAAAAATATATCAGTTCCTTGTATGTGGGTCATTGGATTTAAATATTTTGACTTTGCTGCATGCACTTGTCAAAGCATCTTTTAAATCCAATGGCCCACATGCAAAGAACTGATATATTTTATATCAGTTCGAACTAATAATAGAAAGACTGTCTATCTCTAATGCATCTAAAATCAAATATGCATTAATTTTTTATTACCGATCATTATAAAACATTTATTTCACTTTCTCTCTTATTTTATTTTACAATTAAATGTGCTGAATATTATTAATGGAAATAGTTAAAAATCATAGTTAGTATTTCTAGAAGAGTTTCTTAAAATCGCTTTATTCTAAAAAAAATAATAATAAATAAATAAATTTGCACTTTCATCTTAATATTAAAGTTAGATAATTGAATCGGGATGTTTTTCCTACCTCGTCATCTATCTATCTATCCTATGTGATATTAAATTTTCTCTACGTACGTACGATAATAATAGTATGCTCTAATAATAAGTGAAAAAAGGTTGGGCATGATTTATAATTTATATGATGATGTTTTTAATAATTATGGCGACAGTATGCTGTTATTGTAGTGATTTTTCCCCCATTTTGTTGGTATATGTAATAATTTGGACGTGACGTGAGCCTTAAAAATGAAGCATGCTGCTTTTGCTTAAATCTCATGATTTTGTTCTGTTGCCGTACACACAATCTATAGTAAAGTAAAGTTTATATAGTGTTTTGATTTAATTTTATGCATTACCTAAATTACGAATCCCGATTTCAGGATTTATAGAACTCTTATAGTAAATTTTATGATGAATAGTACTATAGATATAATGTTTGACTTCATAGTGACAATTATTTTGGAACTTTGTAAATTTTGCTATAAATAAGGGTAGAATTAAGAGTGGGGAGCCAAATGATAAAAACCTAATACTAAAATGTAAAGTATAAAATTCATTATATATATATTTACCTTTAAAATGTTAATTTCTTTTAACGATGACTTAGAGAATTTAGTAGTAATTGTCGTTTTTTGTTTTTCTTATTTGTAATGTCGTTCATCTTAGTTTGACTATTTAGCTTTACTTTTGTTATTTGAGTAATCATTATTTGTTTATTATTTTGTTATGTCTTTTAGGCTTTTGTATTGGACTTGTAAGAGGGCTGGAAATAACCCTTTTTAGCTTTTGTAAAAGGACTTGTATTTTTTTTCTTTTTCTTTTTCTTTTTCGATATACTGATAGAGATTTAAGTTTCTTCTCTCCTATTTTAGGGTTTATTTTCGTTAGTTATGGATTTAGCTTGATCTATCCATATCAGCTACATCACTCAGTCTCATAGATATCAATTGATTTGAATTCATTAGAGCATCTTGAATGCAAATATTTATTTAGAGAAAATTGACTGCTATATATGATAGATAGTTAAAAAGTTAGAAAAACCATCTCCGATGCAATTATCTAACTTCAATATGGAGATGATGTAGCAAAAAAAAAAAAAAAAAAGTTAGAAAATATGGAGTTGGGTTTCTAATTCTAAAAACTCTCCTAGAAATATTGACTAGGATTTCTAACTCTTTCCAACAATAATATTAAAACTCATTTACTTGTAAAATAAAAGAGAAGAGAGGGTAGAATTATTGTTTTATTATGATTGGTCATAAAATAAATACATATTTGACTTTAGATAACTGTATTGGAGATGTGAATATATATTTCTTAAAAAAAAAAAATTCAAAAGTTGGCCCATAATGAATAAAAATGATGATATGACACTATTTAGAAACTTAAAAATGTATATTTATATTGGAGATGCTTTTATAGTAACGATACCTTTTCTAGTTTTCTATCAATTAAAATTAATAAAATTAAATTGAAATAAAGAAGGCAAAAAGAAATTTGCTTAATAAAAAAAGAAGAAGAAGAAGAAAAAAGATATGAAATGTTTATACAAAGAATATTCTGATCTATCATCTATCAACAAGGAGAATGGAAATGCCACTAACAATCAATCTTATAATTTATAAAGACCAAATGGTAGTATATATGTGGGGGAGATCGAAAGTTGTTTAGAGACGAAAAGAAAAGATGGGTACTGCTTTACTCTTTAAGTCTACGTTAATATTGATACCTTCTTTTTCAGCTTTTGGGTTAATAATTAAAGCAGCAAAAGACAAAAACTACTACTTGTCTTACGAATCTTGTTCGAACAAGTTTTTGACCATCACGCTCCCCTCCCTTCTTCAGAGTTCAGATTACTCTCCACTTACTTGTACGTAACAATATTGTTGTCAAAAGTTTGGCATCTGCTTCATTCTCATCTCATTTCTTTTATTTCTCACCACTCACCACGTAATAGCTTTTCCTTACGTGTGTTCGTTCGTACACACTCATAACATGTCACGTGATATATATTATCATATAATCGATTGACTATCGATAGTGCCGGCTCAACAATATTGAAAGCCCTAGGTGAAAACTTTAAATGAGGCCTTATTTAATATTTATCATAAAATCATTTTTTTCAGAAAAAAAATTTACTAAAGATTTATTTTTCTTCCTTTATGTGATACAAAAATATTAGTTATAGAACCCTGAACATACCAAAGTGGAAAAAGAATGATCCTCATAAACAAATTGTCTTCAAAGAACTCAAAATATTAAGATTTGATTTTCAAGAAAGTTATTGAAACAACTTGGAGCTAATTTAAGGAGAAAATAGAGTTACAAATGTAAGACAAAATTGTTAACCTAATGACGTGTTTTTCAAAAAAATATATTTCAAAAGCATGTGTTCTAAGGAAGTATTACTGTATTAGGATATCATTAAATGAATAATTTTTTTCTTGATTACTATGTTATACAGGAACGTTTAAAATTAAGAAAGTAATAAGAGTTCTTTTGGAACCAGGAAATAATTAAATTCTAAATAAAGAGTTTTTTATAAAAAAAAATATAAATAAAGAGTTGTTTTGGAATTAGAAAACAATTAAATTCTAAATATATAATAATTTTTTCTGAGAGAAAAAAAAAATACGTATAATAAATTGTTATATAAAAGATGTTAATATATATTTAAAAGGAATTTTGATCCTTAACTTTAGGAGATATTTATATTTTCATGGCTAATATATTAGAGCATCCACAATGGTGCCACAACTATTCAAAACTCATTTATTGTCACATCATCAAAAATGGCTCTTGAATAGTAAAAAATGGGTCTTTTCATTTGGATCCTATTTATTTGGGTCTCATTTTCCCACAATGGTGTTCAATTGAAAAAGTAAAAATGGATCCACTTTTTTAACTTTTTTCCAAACAATCATTATTTTTCTTTAAAATATTATATATATATATTCAATAATTATGTAACAAATTATGATTAATTTAAAATATTTTTTTCACAACCGAATTACATCAACAATAAAAATAAATATTTAAAACAAAATATTGTATAAGATTAGACATGGCACCGGTTTCAATTCAGTTCAGTTCGGTTGGGTTCCGGTCCGGTTTCGGTTTCGGTTCCGATGGTTCGGTTTTGGATTTGATGGTTCGGTTTCGGTTTCGGTTTCGGTTTCGGTTTCCATTTGGATTTTGATTCCGGTTCCGGTTTCCGTTTCGATTCCGGCTTCGGCTTCAAATTTCGATTTCGATTTCGATTTCGATTTCGATTTCGGTTTCGGCTTCGGCTTCGGCTTCGGCTTCGGTTTCAGTTTCAGTTTCGATGGTTCGGTTTCGGTTTCGGTTTCGGTTTCGGTTTCGATGGTGGTTTCAGTTTGGGTTTGGGTTTCGGTTTCGGTTTCGGTTTCGGTTTCGGTTTCGATTTCGGTTTCGGTTCCAAACCTTAAAAAAATTAATGTTGTCATTTAAATTATTTTAATTTCATTGAACTAAAATTTTATAATTGAAATTAAATTTATTTATATTTTTTTCATTATATATATAATTATTGAAGTTAATAATAATATATTTAAATTTAAATAATTGAAATATATATATATATATATATATTAAATTTATTTATATTTTTTCATTATATATAATTATTAAAATTAATAGTTATATATTTTAATTTAAATTATATAAATATATATATATATATATTTAGGGGCCCAACCCAATGATTGGGAAGTGTTGGGAACCCAACCCAATCATTGGGCAAGACCCAAATTGAGTTCCAAATGTGGAACCCAATTTGAGTCTACTTGGGTGGGCCCCACATTTGGCTCTCTTTTTTTGGGTCTCATTTTGCACTATTGTGGAAGAATGTATGGGTTCCAAAGTGGGTCTTGACAAAGTGGGTCTCATTTTGGCACCATTGTGAATGCTCTTAGAGTCTTAGGAGGTCTTTTAATTTAATATTATCTATAAGAAAAAATTTAAAAATAAAATAAAATGAGACCCTTAAATTTTGAAGAAATTTAGGAGGGTGCTTCAGTCAGCTCTGACTATCGATATGACATACTACCGAATGACCATACTATACCATTTCTCATACCACATGACATGCGCAGTACGATCTTTTTATTTATTTATTTATTTATTGGAATACAACAACATGATTACAATAATCGGAATACAGATCCAGGACATGATTACATGATTACATGATTATATGATTACAACAATAATTGGGACCCATTGAGAATCGACTTCTAAACGCAGCTCAGACTAAAGTTTCCACGGACGGGGAGAAAGAACCCACACGAAGGAGGGACAACCACCCACACAAAGTGGGACAACACCCATGTTTTTAAATGGGCCAAGGAAAATTTGTATAATTCTATGCACACACTGAGTCTTGAATCTTGGTGGTAGGGGGTTCCCAAAGGAAGGCCCACCACTATAGCAAGGGACCATGTGTGTGACATGTGCAGTACTATCAGTCAACCACAGGAAAAAAAAAAAAAAAAAAAAAAAAAAAAAAAGGTTTGATCTTACCCCAATAACGTCAATCAAGGTGCCGTTGGAGCCCGCAAAAAATGAAAGGTTAATAACACTTTGTCGTGAAAGACACACCACCACTGATGAATCATTATTGTTAATTGTTGTTTACATTGAAATCATCAAGGCCTCGTCAAGGGGTAAAAACGTAAAAAATTAAAAAAAGTATTAAAGACGTAAAAGCTTCTCCTAAAGCGAATTTTGCAACCTAATGTTATCATTCATGAATCATGGTTGTGATTTGTGATGATAAAAACTGGAGAAAATTGGAGCGTCCAACTTTAAAGTACAAATGGACCCAGTGGTTGAATGTTTCTAAATGAACCCCACATATGTAGTAAAAGTGCATCTACTTAGGAAGATTGGACGGTATTTAGAAATTGGGTGGGGGTGTTTTAACAACATTCAATGGATTTCAGACTTTAAGTTGAATTATATTTTCACAACGTTAAAGGCTTCAATGTGAGGCCCAAAGACCTAAAAATGTTCACTTTTTTTTGTGTTGTAATCCAGAGAAGGGACCTTTGACACAATCAAGTGCATATTATATTACGAAGATTGTAGTAGTATTTCACAAAAAGAGTATTAAATAGATGAGTCATCATTACAAATAAGCTTACATGCTTTTGTATTAATTACACTTTTTCTCTCTTGATCGGATATTCACTTCGACCACAATCGGTAAACCTAACCTCTTTTCTTTTTTTCTTATACTGGTGCAAAGTCACACAAGGGCTCCTTTGGACCAACGTAAGTCCTAACAAATCCATACATTGCAAAAACACTAACTGTTAAACCGTATTTTGTTTGACTAGTCAACCCTCATTCTCATGTGTCGCGTTTACAATTCGACTCTTTGAGATGGCTAATTTTGCTCTTTACGTTGTATTTGTTGGAAAATTTTCAAATAAATTGAATTGGAATGGAAATGACACAACTTTCTGGAAGTTATTGACGAAAAGTCACAATTTGAAGACTTTTCAAAATGATGATATATATGTCTTATTAAATGAAAGACACAACTTTATACTTAAAGGTTGCATCATTTTATGAACGGATGCAAATCAATAAAAGTTGCCCAAACCGAGTTCATGTTTACTCACCCCCATTGAAAGTGGTCTCCTCACATTTTGACATGTGTCCATTTGTTAATTATTAATTTACCTGTTTATCTTTGTGAAATAGAATGCATATTGCATGTGTAGGATGTGCGAAACATTGTAATTGTTGTTGATTGAAACAATATATTCATTGAGATTATTATTTTAAGGAATCTAGATATATTATTTTATTAAACTAGATTCATTGCAATGTATAAATTATAATCATGATATATACAATTGTGAGATAAATTACAATCTCAAGTTAGATTCACTCACCTATGAGGAGTTAATAAGTCATTATTTGAGATGAATTTTGAATTCATGAATCTGTCAAATGTATGAATATATATCACGAATTCTATACTAATATATAAATATAGTCTTTTATGTGAATGATATGTTATATTAGAATTAGTGAGAAGTAAGAACTCACTAAATTATTATTGTCATATGAAAGACATTTGGTGGAAGAGCTATTTTTTGAATTCAAAGAAGCAGGCATGCATAGCAGATCCACCATGACCGTTAAAAAAAAATAAAATCATATTGTCATCATGAAAAGACAATGGTTAAGGAATTTTTAATAAATTCCTTGGTGACCAAAATCGATGTCTCATTAATTATCATTTGTGATGATGATACAACTCAGTAAAGAACATGCTGCCAAATATAAAACAGCAAGTGTAGGCATATTAGCCTAAGAGACAATTATGTGATACAATTGCTTATAAATGGTGCATCTCCAATGCAATGCAATATCATTGTGTCAATGCTATAATTTGGCACAAAGTAAAAAAAGCATGTTCCAATACAATGCTAAAAGTTGTGTCAAATTTGACATATGCTATAAAATGTATTAAATTTGGCACAGTATATAGCATATGCCAGATTTGGCACAGCAATAAATGCAGTCTTATTTGTTGTCTTTTTAATTTTAAATAATAAAAATTTAACAAATTTGGTAGGGAAAATTGAGATTGAAACAATTCTAACAAAATATTAAATGCATTCATTGAATGCATTGATTGTATTTGTTGACTTTTATAATTTTAAATAATTAAAAAATAAAAAATAGCATATCAAATAGAATTTTACATTGGAGTACAATGCTAAAATGATGTGTCAAATATAACATTTCACTATATTTTGTGCCAAATTTAGCATTGGCATTGGCATATGCATTGGAGATGGTCTTACTATAGATTTTGTGAAATATTGCCAAAAATCCGGTAAATCCTCTTAACGAAAGACTTGCAAGCAATCTAATACTTACAACTTCAAGAGGAATGGGACTGAAGCCAGCATTTAAATATCACCAAGAATGGAACCTCAACCCAACACTTGAAACGTCAAGATCTTGGGTTCAATGAGCAAAGTACATCATAAGTTGTGATTGCAAGCACTATAATATTTTATATATGCGTCCCAAAGGTGAAAGTGTTTGGTACCTGTATGTACTGGAAATGTTAAGCTCTTTAGCTTTTAATAGATTTATAACAGATTTTATGTTGGAATATTTTTACAGGAACATTTCTGATAACGTCTACCTATGTGAGTGTCGAGGATGGTGTCATCCTCTATGTAACTTGGCTGGTTACTAAAGCTCTCATGAAAAACCAAGATATAGATGCAAAGCCAATCCACGCGTCAAAGAATATGAACACTTAGTGTTTTCACTAAGTGAAGGTTCAAGTACAAAAGACACCTTCATTTATTCATAAGATTTCCAGGCCCGTGCAAGACATTTTTAAATTGCATTTATTTTGAAAATGGTGGGGATTGTTGGAAAATTTTCAAATAAATTGAATTAGAATGGAAAGGGCACAACTTTCCAGAGGTTGTTGACGAAAAGTCACAACTTTTTAAAATGGTGTATATGTGTCATATTGAGTGAAAAGACACAACTTTATGCTTAAAGGTTGCATCATTTCATGAATAGGTGCAAAGCAACAAAGGTTGCATTGTTTCACGAATGGGTGCAAACCACTCTATAAAATGTTCATTCCTACACCATTTGACAGAGACCAGAATTTGGCTAACTTGGAGAGTTAAGCCAGTGAAATTCTCTCCTACACATTTTCTCTTATTTAATAAAACCATATTGTTACATTGTTTTCTTGCATTTAATTGCTGATATTGATGTAGAACATCAAGAAAAAGAAGAAGCCTCCTACGAAAGTGGCGACATCTATTATAATTAAAAGTCTCCTATTTTTTTTCGGTCTACCTTATTTTTATTGAATTCCTATTTTCTTGGCGATTCCTAAGTTAATTAGATTTCCTGTTTTGCTGACAATTCTATTTTGTTGTTGAATCTGTCCACCTTTATTCTATATAAAGGGGTCGACCCATATTGTTTACACATCTGATTCTTGAATAACATTGATTTATTTATTTCTCTTACTGTTCTTCTCTTCTTCTTAAACAAAACTTCTTCTATTCTCTTTCAATTTTCTTCTGTTTCTTAATCTTTGTGAAGGACCTCTAAATCCTTTTTTTCTCAACACGATTGTGTTGCATTAAGTTATATCAGAGCAGGTTCAACTTGATTCTCATCAAGTTAACGATCTTATCCGAACTAGTTATACGATGACGCAAGAATTTATCACAAGAAAAGAAGTGGAGGAGATGCTTGCAACTCAACTAGCACAACAAAATACAAGGATAGATGCGTTAGATACTAAGCTTGATGCTTAATTTGTGGCATTGAAATTGTTGATTCAAGAGCAAACCAAAGGAAAACAAGTTGGTGAAGAATCCTCAAACCAAACCCTTCCTCTCAACTCATAAAACATTGACGCTTCCGCTCATAAAAACCCCAATTCTAATCCCACCATTGTATCCACATCAAAATTCTCCGTTATCCCCAATGATATTGCCCAAAATTTCAATCAACACCCACATCGTCCTGTCTAATATCTCAATCAATCCCATCAAACTGTCTACAATACCCCACAACAAGTTCCCCACAATCATGATGTTGAACAATTTATTTTTGATGATGAACCAGAACACCAACAAACTTTGAGAAATCTCCAGGATCAAGAGCGTCTCTATCAAACTTATAATAAAGCACCTTATGACTCTTTTCCGGAATTCAAGTTAAAGACCGACATCCCTTCGTTCTCAGGTAATTTTAATATTGAAGAATATTTAGATTGGGAATATGAGGTTGAACATTTTTTTGAATTCATGAATATCCCAGAATTCAAACGAACGAAGTTGGTAGAATATAAGTTTAGAGGGGCTACTGCTGCATGGTGGCTTACATACTTAGAACATCGCAAAAATACCAATCGTACTACTGTTGTTTTATGGAGTAAGATGCAACACAAATTGCGTGATAAATACCTTCCTAAAGATTGGGAACAACGATTGTTTACAAAGTTTCAAAATTGTAGACAATGAGCTAGATCTATTGAAGAGTATGTTACTGATTTCTATAATTTGTTTGCTCGAGCTAAAGTCAAATATTTCGAGGCACAACAAATTTCAACTTTTATTAGTGGTCTTAATCGTTTGGTTAAGCAGCATATGATTGTTGCAACACATACCATGGCTGAAACAGTGCAGATGGCTAATAAAATTGAGAGTTCTTTTGATCATATTCCTCCACGTCCTCGCCAAATTTTCAATAACAATTCCCGTCCTTATTACAATTCATCTAAACAATCTTATAACCCTCCCCAATACTATACCTACACCTGTTCCTACCAATTTTTCCTCATCCACCCCGTCATCCAAAACTTCCACTCCACCACCTAGTAGTCCAAATTATCCACAACCTCGTTACAATACTCGTTTTACCCAAAATCAACAACAAACACCCAAAACCCAGAACCCTTACCAAAAATTTAGAGGAGATAAATGCAATAAATGTGGTATTCATGGTCATTCTTTTGACACTTGTCGCAGGCAGCCACAACAACAACAATAATAATAACTCCTTGGTTATGTTGTTCATGATAATGATGTGATTGATGATGGTGCGAATGTTGATGATGCTATTGATGATAATGGTGAACATGAAGATTTTAATGTTTGTGATGAAGAGATTGGTAATTCTTTTCTAGGTATATGTTGTCCTTTGCTACTTACTCAACGGAATAGAATTTTTCGTTCCAAGTGCAGATTAACGGGTTAGTATATAACATAATCATTGATGGTGGTAATGGGGAGAATTATGTTTCTTCAAACTTGGTTGAAAAGATGGGTTTGAAGGTTACTTCACATTCTTCTCCTTATACTGTTGGTTGGATTATAGATGATTGCACTTTTTAGATTCATAAGCAATATATGGTTGATTTCACACTTGGGGCTTATTCTGATTCCCTCCTTTGTGACGTGGTTCCTATGCATGTTATACATTTGTTGCTTGGCAGACCATGGTAGTATGATGTTCGTGCAGTTCATAATTATTTTGACAACACTTTTACTTTCTACAAGAATGGTAAAAAGTTTGTGTTGATGCCTTTAAGGATTTCTACTTCTGCGGGCAGTACTTGTGATCATAAAACCTTAATGCTTGTGGATTCTACAGTTGCTCTTTACACTCTCCAATAAAGCATGCCCTAAGTTCTCATGAAGATTCTAAGCCAGAAGTTGATATTACTCCTTTGATGCAACCATTATTGAATGAGTATAGTTTTTTACATCCGGTTGAGTTACCTAATGCCTTGCCACCTATGAGAAATGTTCAACATAACATTGATTTAATTCCGGGAGCTTCTCTTCCTAATATTCCACATTATAGGTTGAGCCCTAATGAGCATGCTATTCTTCAAGGACGAATTGAAGATTTACTACAAAAGGGTTTGATTCGTCCTAGCAAAAGTCCTTGTGCTTGCCCAGCATTCTTAGTTTCAAAGAAAGATAGTGGTTAGCGTATGTGTATTGATTGTCATGCTCTTAACAAGATTACCATTCCATATCGTTTTCCTATCCCACACCTTGATGATATGCTTGATTTGTTGTCTAGCTCAATCTTCTTTACTAAGCTTGATCTTCGTAGTGGATATCATCAAATTCGTATTAGGCAGGGTGATGAATGGAAATCAGCTTTTAAGACGAAAAATGGTATTTATGAATGGCTCGTCATGCCCTTTGGCTTATCCAATGCTCTTAGCACGTTCATGCGACTTATGAATGAGGTTTTGTGTCCCTTCCTCAATTTATTTGTTATTCTTTATTTTGAAGACATCTTGATTTTTAGTCACAGCCTGGAGGAACATCTTTCTCATGTGCAACAAGTTTTTCAAGTTCTTCATGCTAATATGCTTTACTTGAATCTCAAGAAGTGCACTTTTATGACCAATCACATTTTGTTTTTGGGTTATGTTATTTCTGACAAGGGCATTCATGTTGATGAATCTAAAGTGAAAGCTATTAGAGATTGGCTTATTCCTACTTCTATTTCAGATGTTTGTTGTTTTCATGGATTGGCTACCTTCTATCAGCATTTTGTACGAAATTTTAGTTCTATTGTTGCTGGACTTACTGATTGTTTGAAACACGAAAAGCTTTTATGGACTGAAGATGCTAATAAAAGTTTCAACTTACTTAAAGATAAGTTGTCTTCTGCACCTGTTCTTGCTTTACCTGACTTTGGCAAGATGTTTGAAGTTGATTGTGATGCTTCCATTGTGGGTATTGGTGTTGTTCTTTCTTAAGAGGGTCATCCTATTGCTTATTACAGTGAGAAAAATTTTGATGTTCGTCGCAAGTGGTTTACTTATGAGTTAGAATTGATTGCAGTTGTTCAGGCTCTTAAGAATTGGCATCCTTACTTGATTTAAAAGGAGTTCGTTCTAAATACAAATCACCAAGCTTTAAAGTTTCTTCAAACTTCTGCAAAGGTGAATCGTATGCATGACCGTTGGCTCTCTACTATTAGCAAGTACACCTTCTCTATCCGACATAAAAGTGGTCACTTAAATAAAGTTGCTGATGTTTTAAGCAGACGTTCTCATCTTCTTGTGACAGTTTGTAATGATCTCATTGCTTTTGATTATCTCAAAGATTTGTATGTTGATGATGATGATTTCAAGTCTATGTGGTCCAAGTGCTCCAACATGCAATCTGGCACAGATGATTTCTTGGTACAAGATGGTTTTCTCTTCAAAGGTAATCGTCTATGTATTCCTCAAGGTTCTTTACGTGAGCATATTTTTCGTGAGTTACATGCAGGGGGCCTTGGTGGACATTTTGGCCGTTATAAAACTATTACTTTAGTTGATGACCGTTACTTTTGGCTTTCTTTGAAGAGAGATGTTGACAAGTTTGTTTGTAAGTGCTTTATTTGCTAACAAGCTAAGGGTACTACTCAAAACACGGCTCTTTATACTCCTTTGCCCATTCCTGATGCTCCATGGGTTGATGTTTCAATGGATTTTGTGTTGGGTCCCTCATACTCAACGTGGTGTTGATTCTGTTATGGTGGTTGTAGATAGATATTCTAAGATGGCTCACTTTATTCCTTGCAAAAAGACATCTGATGCTTCTCATGTTGCTTTCTTGTTCTTTAAAGAAATTGTTCGACTTCATGATGTACTAAAGTCTATCACTTCTGATAGGGATTCTAAGTTTTTAAGTTACTTTTGGAAGACTTTATGGATGCATTTGAATACTTCTTTGAAATTCAGTAGTACTTCTCATCCTCAGACAGATGGTCAAATTGAGGTTGTGAATCGTTCTTTGGGTAATATGATTTGTGCTCTATGTGGTGAAAAGCTGAAACAATGAGATCTTCTTTTACCTCATATGGAGTTTGCTTTTAACACTTCAGTAAACCGTTCCACCAGAAAATCTCCTTTTGAAATTGTTTATTTCAAGATTCCTAATCATGTTCTTGATCTGGTGGTCTTACCCAAAATTCCAGGAACTAATATTTCTGCAGATCATATGCTAGATAAAGCTTCTTAGGTTCATGATGATGTTAAAAAAAAAAACTTGAAGCCTCTAATGCCAAGTACAAAGCTGATGCGGACAAAAATTGCCGTTTCAAAAGTTTTGATGAAGGAGATTTTGTTATGGTTTTCTTTCGTCGTGATAGATTTCCAGCTGGTACATACAACAAGACAAAGATGAAGAAATATGGTCCTTTCAAAATCTTGCACGAGATCATTAATAATGCTTTTGTGATTGATCTTCCGGCTACGTTCAACATCTCTAATATCTTCAATGTGCAAGATATCTCTCCCTTCTATGGTGATGATGATTTTTCATTTTTGAAGGACAATTCGAGGACGTGTTTTTTTCAAGAATGAGGGCCTAATGTAGAACATCAAGAAGAAGAAGAAGAAGCCTCCTACGAAAATGGCGATTTCTATTATAATTAAAAGTCTCCTATTTTTCGGTCCACCTTAGTTTTATTGAATTCTTATTTTCTTGGTGATTCCTAGGTTAATTAGATTTCCTATTTTGCTGACAATTCTATTTTGTTATTGAATCTGTCCACCCTTATTCTATATAAAGGGGTTGACCCATATTGTTTAGGCATCTGATTCTTGAATAACATAGATTTATCTATTTCTCTTACTGTTCTTCTCTTCTTCTTAAACAAAACTTCTTCTATTCTCTTTCAATTTTCTTCTGTTTCTTAATCTTTGTGAGGGACCTTTGAATCATTTTCTTCTCAACACGATTGTGTTGCATTAGATATTCTATCAGCTACGCAATGATAGAATTTTGTATCTTGGCAAGCTTGCAAATTGTTAGCACTCGATGTAGAATACTATGCACGTGGAAGGGTTGCCGGATAGCACAAACAAACAATGATATCAATAAAGAAAGAAAGAAATAAGATGAAAGAAATAAAATACGAATCCAAACACACAAACGCAAGATTTTACGTGGAAACTCAAATCGGGAAAAAACAACGGGACGTTAGGACAATAAGAGATCAATCCACTATGAAGAAAATTGTTACAACTTCACTCAAGATTCTCTCTCTAATACCCTAAACCCAATTACAACACAATGCCTACTCTGAGAGATCTCACAAGTGTTTGCACCACTCAACACACATAATAACATAGTTATTATGATATATTTATACTAGTTACAGAGAGTTTAAACTTACAAGGAAATCTATCTTCTATACGTACAAGACTTTCGTATTCCACATAAATACTATTTTCTTTTATGCACAAGTCTTCTTGTAAAAAGAACTCGTTTTCCTTCAAGCACAAAGACCTACTCCTTTATGCACAAGAATTTCTCAGAAAAAAACCTTTCCTTTATCCGTGCAACTTTCAAGACCTGTGCAAAATACGTTGTTATCTCGGTCTGGGCTGCGGTTTGCAACCCGCACCCTACACCGCAGAAAGCCACTAGAGATGACCGCTCAGAATACCGTAGTCTATGTCTTTGCCTCCGTCGCGGTCTACTCCGCGTGTACCCACTGGAATTGTTCATGGTCCATGCCACTGTCTGTGCACTGCGCCTTCACCACGGTTCCTTCCGGAATCCTATTATTCAGTTCTTCTTCGGTCTTCAAGCCTCCCTCAAATACGATCTCATACTTCCAAACGTTTTAACGTCTCCAGGAAGTTTCTGCATTGGTTGAATCATTGTTTGGTAACCATTAGGAATATGAGTCATATCCAACACAAACGTCAAAGGTGTTCAAGGTCTAATATCGTTAGTGCATAATGATGCTAGACACCGATGTTTCATTGTATCTTAGAGACATATTTGTAGAACCCGGTGCAACATCCGATTGGTGGGGGCAAATAGTGTCTTAAGAAAAGCGTCATTAATGACGTGCCTTGAAGCACACAATTTCTACTTTTTGCAACAATATTCATTTCGACAACTATCGATGTAAGTTACACAAATTTTAAATTTTCTCCGACAATATTTTGACTATGTTGTCTGGAAAACCAAATAGAACAATCTTTTCATATCAAATTTAGCAATCTTTTCACAATAATTATGTCTTTCTCTTATTTACAGTCAGGAATCAAGATGAAATACAATGTATTGTTTATGATCAAGTATAGAAAAAAAGCACATGGATTAGTTGAATTGGCCAACATCAACAAGAAGTCTCCAAATGTTCAAACCTCCCTTAAACACGATCTCATACTTCCAAATGTTCTCACGTCTCCAAGAGGTCTCCGCATTGGTTGAATCATTGTTCAGTAACCATTGGGAATACAAGCCATATCCAACAATCCTCCCTTATAGCGATAATTCCCAAAACTTGTCCACAGCCACAATTCTCATCATCGAGAATCAACATACCCACCATAAGGTATAACCACTCAGGAACACTCATCCTAAGATTTCATCGACACATGTCGCAAAATTACCCTGCTGAAATTATGGTTCAACTCCTCACGTAAGGTTTCCAGGTAGTTCTTCAGCCATCGAATTTCTCCACATCAAACTTCATTCTAGTCATAAGTTTGTTGAAATCGCTGCTGGCAACCGGGGCTCTGATACCAGTTGTTAGCATTCGATGTAGAATATTATGCACGCGGAAGCCTTGTCGAGTAGCATAAACAAACAACAATATCAATGAAGAAAGAAATAAATAAGATGAAAGAAATAAAACATGAATCCAAACTCACAAACGCAAGATTTTACGTGGAAACCCAAACGGGAATAAACAACGGACCGTCAGGATGATAAGAGATCAATCCACTATGAAGAAAATTGTTACAACTTCACTCAAGATTCTCTCTCTAATACCTCAAACCCAATTACAATCCAATGCCCACTCTTAGAGATCTCACAGATGTTTGCTCCACTCAACACACATAATAATCTAGTTATTATGATATATTTATACTAGTTACAGGGAGTTTAAACCTACAAGGAAATTTATCTCTTAAATGTACACGACTTTTTTATTCCACATAAATACTATTTTCTTTTTTGCACAAGTCTTCTTGTAAATATAAAATCATTTTCCTTCAAGCACAAAGACCTACTCTTTTATTCACAAGAATTTCCCAGAAGAAAACCTTTCCTTTTTCCGAGTAACTTTCCAGACCTGTGCGAAATACATCGTTACCGAGGTCTGGGCCGTGGTTTGTAACCCACGCCCTACACCGCGAAAAGCCACTAGAGATGACCGCTCAGAATACCACGGTCTGCATCTTTGCCTCCGCCACTGTCTACACCGCATATACCCATTGGAATTGTTCGTGGTCCGTGCCGCTGTCTGTGCACTATGCATACGCTGTGGTTCCTTCCGGAATCCGATTCTTTATTTCTTCTTCGGTCTTCAAGCCTCCTTTAACCACGATCTCATACTTCCAAACGTTCCCACATCTCCAGGAAGTCTCCACATTGGTTGAATCATGGTTCGGTAACTATTGGGAATACGAGCCATATCCAACACAAACGTCAAAGGTGTTCAAGGTCTAATATCGTTAGTGCACAACGACGTTAGACACCAATGTTTCATTGTATCTTAGAGACATATTTGTATAACCTTGTGCAACATCCAATTGGTTGGGGCAAATATTGTCTTAAGAAAAGCGTCATTAATGACGTGTCTTGAAGCACACAATTTCTTCTTTTTGCGGCAATATTCATTTCGATGCAAGTTATTCTTCGAAGCAGTTTTTGATTTAATTCAACAACTATTGATGTAAGTTACACAAATTTTAAATTTTCTCCAACAATATTTTGACTAGGTTGTCTGGAAAACCAAACAGAACATTCTTTTCATATCAAATTTAGCAATCTTTTCACAATAATTATGTCTTTATTTTATTTTCAGTCAGGAATCAAGGTGAAATACAATGTATTGTTTATGATCAAATATAGAAAAAAACACATGGATTAGTTGAATTGGCCAACATCAAAATTGGCCGTCCTACTTTTTGCTCTTTTAGTGCAGCATTTCATGTGGCATCCATCTGTGTATTTGTAAGGATATGTGTGTCTTTATCAATTGACAATTGCTATTTGTCTTCATCATTTTTGCTTAAGAAAAGAGTTAGAAGATTTCAAATGATGATGAAAATTTTATAAAATTGTTTTTTTTTTATAAAAAAAGTAACAACATTTTTGTTTCTTATGGCGATGGGGTCACTCAGTATCATGAGTAGCATCACTTTATGATATTATTAATATATTTGACCTAATCACAGCCTGTATGTAGAGCCCTAATTAATTGAATTTGTGGGTAATGGGAAACAAGTCAACCAGCTTAAATTATATGGCATTTAATTACATTTTTAATAGATGATGTGAATAATCCCCTAACATCCCATGTGAGTTTTCATCCAAGTAGGGCCTTCTTTTGTTACATCAATATCAATATGGTGAGATGTCTTTGCATCTTTTCCATTAATTTGAGAAAAATGAATAGGACAGATACATGCCTCATACCCTTCAAAATTTCAGGTAAAAAAAAAAAAGGGAAAATATTAATAAATCTGTCGATATGATGCAAAAGTTAAATGGTATTAGCTAAATTTCTAAGCTGCGAAAACGACCCTCGTTGCTTTTGTTACGTAAATTCCTTTTACTTGTCTAGAATCTAAACATAAACGGGTAAGCAAACCTGTGGCACATAATAGGACCAAAAAGTGTTCAAATCATTGGAATTCGTCTATATTTTACTTGAAAGAGTAAGAATAAATTTCTTTAAAAATTGATATAATGAGATAATTAATAGTAATGGTAATGTTGATCAAGAAAGCAATGTTTGAATAGGTTGGCTTTGAAAACGAACAAATGTCATTCAAATAACGATTTAGTAATTAAATGGAACACTAACAACATGTGTTAGTTGATTGAAAACAACTATACAATTTGGAAAGAATAGTGTTGAAAATGAAAAGAGAAGATCGAATGGAATGAGATATATTATGCTTAATTGGTGCAAAAAGCGACCTCCTCTCTTTCTTTTTGTTAAAGAAAATGAGATAAACAAATCGGAAAATATTTAGGTACTGACCAGTCAGTACCCAAGATACTGACCCATCAATGGGGTATTGGCACGTGGTATTTTTTTCTTCACTTTTTACATCTATCTCCTTACATTCTTTCAAAATGGGCCACATGCTAACACCTCATTGGTGGGGTCAGGGGCGAATTCAGGATTTTCCATCCGACGAAGCTGAACCAAATACTAGTTATACTTTTTTTTAAAAACAACCTTAGTAGAAAGTTTAATTATTAAACCATTAATGGTGCACACAAAACGGCAAAAGTCAAGGGCCATCATATTGTCTACGAATTTGGATCATCTACTGCTCTAATCTTTTTCCTGACCTCACATAATCTTATGACGCATAAGCATTAGAATGAATGTGCGGTTAAGATGTGACAATCACATGCTTTAAAAAGGTCAGGAAAAAGATCAAATCAGTAGATGATCCAAATCCATTGTCTACATGCCTATATGGATATATAATAATATATTAATATTGTGTTGAGCACTACTTGTTTTGTATAAATTTAATAACATATTAAAAACTTAATTTTTTTTTTAAAAAAAATTCAGACGGCAACAATGATTCACCCCTAGATGGGGTCAGTACCCAAGCATTGTCCAAACAAATCCTGTAAAAAGCAATGCTATGGAGATTGCACTTGCTACTTATATTGCCAGACAAGATTATGGAACCAACTTTTTTTATTTTTCCCAATTTTTGTAAAGAAAAGAAAACTTGTGAGGAATAGAAACAGAGAGCAAAGCACCCAAGAAAATCCTATTCTTGCCTCTTGATTGCACAACAATCTATAATTTATATACTTTCTGGCCGGAAAAAGACCTGTGGTTATGGAATTCACATGCAAAGTATGCCCTCTACCAGGACTTTCACTCGCCTCGAATAGAGGGCTTTTCACTCCATTCCAACAAAGTCATGTAGCTTATATCGTGCTCACTTATTTATTTATTTATTTATCGGAGGAATGGAAATTCAAACTTAGAACCTCAACTTTATTGAGAGATGTAACGTTTATTTATTTTCTCAGTTGGTAACTTTCCGATTCACATAGATAGTGTTCATTCCTGCCGACAGTGTATGAGGTTCGAATCAAAGTAATTGTCGGTTAATAGGATGGTCCACTAACTGTAACGACTTTCTTGACGAGTTTAGGGTTTTGCTATGATACGGAGCATCAGTAATTGTTGGTGGACCAAGTGGTATGGCATTCACATACTATCTGGAAACTGTCAGATTATTTATCCATTGATTGTCTCTCCATGCTCTAGGGTTTACACTCAAAAGAAGGTGCAAATTACAAAAGTGTAAAGGCACAGTAAGCCCACAACCCTGACAAAGCACTCAAAGACTATATATATGCTATGCAACTTTGAGATCTTAAAGGATTCAAATAGGAAATGGTCTGAAATAAATCTGTTTTGTGGGGAAAACTGACCCGGTTTCAAAGACTTTTGAAAAGATTACTGTAGATGAAGAAGAAGAAGAAGATGAACAGCAGTCAACAAAGAGCACTACCCTACCCAACTGGGTTTTTCACAATGATTCAAAATCACAAAAGGAGCAATCTGAAAGAGATTTCTAAACTGAGTGAGACTACTTTTTAAGCTTTTGATGGGGGGGTTTGCAAGATCAACATCCCACAGAATTTGAAAATGAAATCAAACTCAGTATTTGTGGGAGGGAGCACATGATAGCAATCCCAACAAATTATATTAATCAAAAGAAGAATTTGAATCTATCACACCATTCACGGAGAGGGACTTTGAGTGGCCATTTCAGGTCCCACCCAACATCCCAATTCGAAACCTGAGGCGCCTCGACAGAAAATTCAGGATTTCATCAACCACAGACACCACAAGATCGATCAAATTCACAGGCAAGAATACAAATAATAAGCTAGAAATTAATTGTTCAATGTTAAAATCCTCAATGCACATGGATTACTGATAAAGAAAAGATGAAAACACAAATGGGGTTCACAGAGGAGACATTAGTGTATCAGTCAATCAATCTCACAACAGAAAGGAACAATGTCAGTGACAGAAGAACAACTTTTAGAAAGGAATAAGATGAATTCTGAATCAAATACAAGTAAAATGATGTTCATGATTATAACTATAAAATGAAGAGCAAAAGAAACAAAAGTATGATAGTTAAAAAGAAAAGGATAATAACAATAAAAAACCATAAACCAAAACCATCAGCGGCAGTCTGTAAGCAGTGATGATCATGGTCTTGAATTCATCCCTATACATACACTTTCTCTGCAACCTAAAAATCTCTTTCTCTGCCATTTTTATTTCACAACTCAAATATCCATAACAATTCAAATAAATATGGAGAGACTTTCTCCTCTAAACTCTCTCTCTCACTTCTCCAAGAGACCATTGCCAATGCCAAGGATGCTAATTACTTTCAACTTTCACAGACTATTTAACTTTCAATTCAATCTCTTTATTCTTCTTTCACCAAGAGCGACGAGAATTGCCCAACCCGAAAGAAGTGAAAAAGACAAATTTGCTAATTTGTTTGATGAGGTTAGAGGAGGAAAATTCTCAAAAGAATCAATAATAGGGTGGTGGCGGAGGTGAAGCATATGAGACTCCAATTACTGGTGGCAATGGCCCCTCATACACTGGGGCCGGAGGTGGAGGACTTTGATAAACTACAGGCGGTGGAGGTGATGGAGAGGGTGGTGGTGGTGGAGGCTCTTCACATGGAATTGGAGGTGGTGGTGATGGCGTGGGTGGGGGTGGAGAATGGTAATGAACTGGTGCCGGTGGTGGCGAATGGTGATAAACTGGTGGCGGTGGGGGTGAAGCATACGTTATGGGTGGTGGCGGTGGGGGCGATGGTGATGGTGGTGGCTTGTAAGGAGTTTGTGGTGGTGGTGGTGACGGGGATGGTGGCGGTGGTGAATACTCTATACATGGTGGTGGGGGAGGTGGAGGTGGTTCTATACATGGTGGAGGGGATGGTGGTGGTGGAGAATGGACAGGTGGTGGAGGCGGTGGTGACAGGTAAGGATAAATTGGAGGTGGGGGTGAATGTGGTGGTGGAGGTGGCGAGTGATGTGGCGGAGGTGGCGATGGTGATGGTGGTGGTGGTGAGCTATAAACGTAAGGACTTGGTGGTGGCGGAGAGAACAATGGAGCTGGGGGTGGTGGTGAATTTGGCGGTGGCGGAGGTGGAGGGCGTACACAATATGGTGGCGAAGGCAGAGGTGATGGTGGTGGAGGAGATGGTGGTGGTGGAGAGTAAACCGGCGGGGGTGGCGGTGAAGGTGAAGGTGGAGGAGGTGGTGGTGAGTAAACTGGTGGTGGTGGTGGTGGTGGTGAAGGTGGTGGAGGTGGTGGAGGTGGTGGTGAGTAAACTGGTGGCGGTGGTGAAGGTGGAGGAGGCGGCGACGAGTAAACTGGTGGTGGGGGTGAAGGTGGAGGAGGTGGTGGTGAGTAAACTGGGGGCGGTGGTGACGGAGGCGGAGGGGGTGGAGAGTAAACTGGTGGAGGAGGCGGTGACGAGTATACTGGTGGTGGGGGTGAAGGAGGGGGTGGTGGCGGTGAGTAAACTGGAGGTGGAGGTGAAGGTGGTGAGTAAACTGGCAGAGGAGGAGAAGGTGGTGGTGGTGGTGGTGATTGTGGTATTACAACTGGTGGTGAAGGAGGAGGTGGAGAGGGCAAAGAAGGTACAAATGGAGAACATTTAAAGGCAGAACAATGCACACGCTTAGACAACATAGACTTACACTGCATTTCCGGCCTCTGTGACGGCCTTGCCGGCAAGCAATTCTTCTCATCATCAAAAGATTGCAAATTCAAGCAAACTGGTGGCTCTCCCGTGAAGAAATTGTACGAGTATGTGAAGTTCTGCAAATTTGGAAGCTGACAAATGCTTGCAGGAATGCTCCCAGTAAGCATGTTATGAGCCACATTAAGCTGTTCCAGACTAACCATTTTTCCAATTGTGTCCGGCAATGGACCCATCAACTGATTAAAGCTCACATCAAACACTGTCAAATTCTTCAGCATACCTATCTCCGGTGGCAAGCAAGATCTCAACCCATTATTCATCAAAATAATCTCGTTCAATCTCGACATGTTTCCAAGGCTTGACGGAACACAGCCGTGGAATTTGTTGTTGGCGAGGACGATGACTGATACTGGAGAGTTGCCGAAATTGTCTGGAATTTGGAATCTGAAGCGGTTGTGGTTGATAAAGATAGCATCTAAATCTTTATCAAAAAGTTGTTTTGGTACAGTCCCTTCAAATTCGTTGAATCTAAGATCCAAAAACTTGAGTTTAGGCAGCTTAAGAACCACAGTAGGGAACAAACCAGCAAAGCGATTGTTGCTAAGATCGAGTTCGTATAGTATCTTGAGCTTCTCGAACTTGTGAGGAAGAGTACCGCAAAATCGATTGGAGTTGATGTGAAACAATGCAAGATCAACAAGCAAACCAAGCTCTTCAGGCAAATACCCAGCAATATCACCATGGTTAAGATCAATGCCGGCGACTGTACGGATCTTCTTGTTATCAGGAGCACGAGCACAGTAAACCCCAGTGTAGTGACAGACATCAGATCCAACCCAATTTCCAGTTAAATTGAATGGATCAGAGAGAATGGCTTGTTTCCAAGCTTGCAATGCTATATAAGCATCTCTGATTCTAGGGTTTTCAAAGACAAGAGAAGGGTCAACAGTGACTGACTCTCCTCTGTCTCCAAACTCGTCTCTGTAGTAGAGAAGCTGGCGATGCTTGATGTACTGAGTCTCAGCAACAGTGAGACCTCCATGGCTGGTAATAGGGACTTGCTTAGCTGAAGAAAAACACACTAGTGAGCTAAGAACAACGACGACGACGAAGAGGGAGAGAAGTGAAGAAGAAGAAGAAAGGAGGCTGCTGGAGTGGGTCTTCTTCTTCATCTCACATATCAGACATCTGATTTCCCAAATGCCACTTTGTTTCCTCTTCTTTTTTCTACTACACTTTTCAAAACTGAGAATTCAAATGGGTGTTGTTGTTGCAGAAACACGTCCACTTTGAGATCTGAGGCCAAATGTGTGATTTGGTTTTGAGAAGAGAGAGAGATGGAGTTGCAGATGAGGAGGGGTTTTTTTCTAGGGATTTTGGAGATACGTGTGTGATAAAGAAGAACAGAGAGAGAAATAATGCACAATCAAAGAGACAGCTAAATCACAGCTCAAAGCCCACCAGATTCTCTCTCTGTCTCTCCTCGCTCTTTCCTCGTTAAGTAATGTTAGATTGTTAGGTGGTCTAAAATATTTATCTAAATCATAAATATCTTATAAATCACCGCATATTATGAGATTATAGTGTGAATATTATATATATATTTTAATAGATACGTTAGTATGATATTGACAACTCATATACCATATCATAATCATTAAATTATAGTGTGAATATGAATTTATTTATTTTTATTTGTAGAGACGTGAATACATGACAGCTCACATACCGTATCATGATTATTAGATTACAGTGTGAATATGATTTTTTTGATAGAGATGTTAATACAATCTTAACAACTAACATACTATATCTTGATCACTGGATTATAGTGTAAATGTGTAATTATGATTTTTTACATACCATATTATTTGGACAAATATTTTAGACCGACTATATTACTCTTTTTTATATACAATTTTTTTTTTTTTAATTTCTCTATCATAAGAAGCTGAACTTTATTCTGTTGAATTCTATTACCAATCAAGTTGAAGTTAAGAATAAACCATTTATTAAAATAATAATAATAATAATAATAATAATAATAAAATAGAAAAAAGCATTTCACATGAATTATTGTTTATATATTTTTATATATATACTTTTCAATTATGAGTTGTTAGTTAGAAACTTATAATACAAAGTTGTTAAAGATGCTTGTTGCCGCGATGCTTGGTTTGTTTTTTTTTTTTTTGATAATTCGTTTTAATATGTGAGGAAATAATGAAAAATAAATAAATAAGTCACGAGAAAACAGTAGTTTGGTGGGTGGACCTGAGGGCACAGACAATGTTTTTAAATCCGGGTGGTGGTGGAATTGTTATTGTTGTCAAATCAGATGACTTTTTTAGTAAATTAACTGCCAGTAACGTTCTCTTCTTTGTCAATTTACATTATTAACCCTAAACCTTTTCGTTTCTTTATATTTCTATCGAGGTAGAGTTAAGGGGTCAAGTTCGGGACTCGAGTATCGAGACTTCATTCCACGCGGCCCGCTCGTTTAAACTTTTGTCGATTAATTATATATAACATTAGGTTACGCTACCATACATTGTATATAATTATACAGGTGGGGTCTGGTTACTGTACCCACAGAGGTATGGTAACACCAAAAATTAAGTACCGCTTTTTATTGATTTTGACGGGAGAATTGTTTTCAAAAATCTAAATGATTATTTTTAAATTTAATTTTGAATGGTTGCTAGATTTTAGTGCTATCAACCTACTATACCTATATGAGTATAGTACCTAAGCTTATACCGTGTGATTTGATTGTAAGAAGTTCATTCAGCTTTAGTAATGTCTTATATTTGAGTCGCCGTCACCGCAACTGAGCTAAATCCTATAAAAAAAAAAAAAAAAAAAAAAAGCTATTTATTAGATACAAGACATATATAGTTCCAATATGTATATCAGGAAAACCCTTGTAAAATTTGTTTTAAATGTTTTGTTTATAAATGAGTTTGAAGCTTAGAGAGTTCATTTAAGAAAGTTACAAAACCATAAAGTCTCTTCCATTCAATAATGAAAACCTTAAGTTGATTCATTATAATTTTGTTTTTGTTTTTGTTTTCCATCTTCAATTATGAATAGGCATGTATTATTAATTGTCACATTTTGTAAGTAATTGTAAAAATTATACACCATTCATGTGATGTAGCATTTTTTACAAGGTTAAAAATATTTCTACAATACACCAAAAAAAAAACAAAAAATGGCAATTACCAATTAGGTCCTGGATTTTTTTTAAAAAAAAATTCCAAGTTGTTTGTGACTTTTACAAAAGTAACCAAATTAGTTCTTACATTTTTCCCAAATGCCAAATTAGTCCCTCTAATTAAGTTCCGTCAATCAACTTTAATTGTATAGGGGTAAAATTATACTTTACTTCTAAAAAATATAAAATGACACATGCACAGTTTTTTTTTAACACATGTATATTTTTGTTTATTTTATTTGTGGGTTGATTTTCAAATAATTTTGAAAACAGTGATCGTATAATATTAACAAAAAAATAATAATTATATAGAAATGATAAAAGACTAAATTGAGAATGAATGGTAACCTTGTTTATAAAACAAGGGTATAATTGACATTGTTTTATTTAAAAAAAATAGATAATTTTAATTAAAAAATGTACAAATAGTGTTTCATTAATAATATTTTTTGATTTTGTTGTAATTATAATAGTGAAGTTAATACACAAAAGACAAAACAACTTTGCTCTAATACGACAAATAAATGGTATTTACGTATTTTAACTAAAATTGTTAAAGTCGACTGTTATATTTAATACCGTTAAATCGTTAGAGGGATCAATTTGGTCACTTCTAAAAAGAGAGAGACTAATTTGGTAATTGAAAAAAATGTAAAAATCAATTTGGTCACTTTTGTAAAAGTTACAAACAACTTGAATTTTTAAAAAAAAGTCCATAACCTAATTCGTAATTGCATTATTAATCTTTGTTTGTACAACCATTTTCAAATTGACAAATCAATAATTTAAAGATATTTTGACATCCAATTATAAATAATAGCAAGGGTTGAAATGCTGTTGCCGTGTGCGGTGTGCCAAACATCAAATTCAACGGTCTACTTCTTAATCTTTCTATATAAATTTCTAATTTGTCTTATATTTGTGTTTTTCATTTTTGAGTTTTGATTTTTTGGCTTGCTCGAATGTAAGTATGCAACTACAAGTCTACAGAGCTAATTTTATTTATTTATTTATTTATTTTTAAAAAAGAAGTACAAGCTGGATAATAAAACAAGTAACGGAAAAGACATTTACGTAATCTACGAATTAAGACAAGTCACAAGCGTTGCATCGATGTAATAACGAAAACGGCATTATCTCACGGTAACAGTTAGAGATAACAGCAATGCATGCATGTTAGGCGTCCACATCACTGACCGCTATAATCTGCCGTTTAGAAACGAGCAGGGGAAGTGGGGCCAAAGAAAATGACATCAAAGCAAAAATGTTTTTGGCTTTGGGGCCCACGTGTCACGTCCTGCACGGCTGGATCGTCGGCGCTAAAAAATGGGACCCGCTCTCCTCATTAGAGGTGCACCGCGTACGCGTACGCGTCCATCAGTCCATGGCTCCATGCTCAACCACATCGTCCTTCCTTTCCTACTCCAACAACTTAGATATTTTTACTAAAATGCCCCCCCTTCCCCGATTAAAGCCACTGTGATCCACCACCATAACCATTAACGCGCTTTCGCTGATGGTTGAATACACACACAATAGTTGATCACTGCTGTTATATACCTTAGAGGCTTGGATTTGATATGGACTTTTATTAATTTAATACACTTGAATTTTTATTTATTTTTTATTAAAAAAAAAAATGTTGGAGTTTGAATAGAAATAATTGATTACAGTAGACAATATCTGTATATTTTGAAAAATCCATCTTCGGGAAACTCCTGTACAATTTCTATGCAACCTTAATAATCAAGGCGTCCAAAATAATCACTTGATTTAGAAACTTCCAAAAATTGTAATATATATATATATATATATATATATATTTTCTATTATCAGTTCTTCCTGACAATAAATATATCAGGACAAAAAATATAGACTACTAAATTTACATACTTTGACTCAACGTGTATACACTTATCAAAACTTCTCCATAATTTGTGGTCCACATTTTTCATCATGATATATTTATTGTCAGGACGAACTGATAATAGAAAGACTATATATATATGATGAAAAATTTTCAAGTCAGTGCATCCTGATATAACTTCCTGTGGATATTGAATGTGAGTCACTCGTTTTACATACTTTGACTCAAGTGTGTATACACTTGTCAAAACTAGTGGCTCACATTCAATATCCTGATAAAATTATATCAGGATGCACTGTATATATGATAGTTCTCCTATCATAATTTCATGACGACTAACCACATCCATATGTTTTAATAAGTTCAAATGTTTATTTAAAAAAAAAATCAACATTTTATTTAAATATATGGCTATGGTTGGTTGTCCTAAAATTATAATTTCTGAACACCCTGATAGGAGAACTATCATATATATATATATATTCAAAGCATTTTTCATTTTTTTTTAAAAATATTACAACTATTATAATAGAACTATCAAACCTGTTAAGATCAGATAATACATGTACGGTTCGGTTATTTATTTCCACAAATCGAGAGAAAACTTTTTATGTTTCTAAAATCCGTATGGTGGGGCTTTCAATCTCATAGACAATGCTTTAATTTAAGAATATTGGGGAGATCTTTGGCTGAATTCAGTTGCATGTAGAGTTAAGATAACTACTACCATAATATCGAAAAGAAATAATTTTTATAACATATTAGTCAATATGTATGCATGAATCATGATGAACTTCTTCCACACCGCAAAACTATAAATACCGAAGGAAAAATATATACCATTGAACTTTTAAGAGTTGATTTGTCATCAAATAATTTTGGATTTGGTTACAATACAGTAACTGTATTGTTGTTGGAATGAAAACTAAACGTTAGATTTTAATCTAAAGGCTCACAAAATTTAAAGGTTTTAAAAAATAAAAATAAATGAAAAAATCTAAATTAAAGAAAATGTTTGTTTGATAACTACTCATTAAGAAAATGTTTGTTTGATAACTACTCATTAATAATACAGTTCATGTATTGTAACTAAATTTAAGTATTTTTATAGTTTGAACATACTTATTTTGAAAACATATGATGAAAGAGGATTTTATATTAATATCGTCTAATGTTGTCGGTGATAAAAATATTATTTCAGCTTGACAATATTTTAGTTTGAGGCATCGGCACCTATTAAATATATATATTTAAATTTAATCAAGACAATTAGGTAGGAGGTAGTTATCCAATATATACCCCATCTTTGGCTTGATAACATCACTAAATTTATTAATTTTTTGGTGAGTGGGATATGGTTATAAGATTCTTCAATTTTTGGTCAAAAAGTGATATCTTTTCATATGATTATTTAATCGATTGTATTTTTTTTCTTAATATTTAAACTTGAAATATTGTAAGACCCGAGTGAACTTATTTACCATCAAGACTCATTGGACAGTAATTATGGGAAAAAAGTATTTCATTTTCATTTTACAATTTAGGTTTAAAAAGTTAAAATCGATTTCTAGGTTCTGACATTCAAAATAAAGTCATTAGTGAGATCAAAAGACTGGAAGCTTGTTTTAGAGTGGGATAATGCGTGTTCAAATATTGTATTTATATGGACGCGTTTAAGGTTTGGGTAAATGACTCTCAGATAAACGGTTCGAATTCTACTAATGTGAAAGGTTTCAAAAAAATGCCTAATCCCAAATTAATAAATATTGTCAATTTTTATTTATTTATTTTTTAGCAAATTTGTTCTTGAGATAAAACAAATTACAAATATGAACTCCTACACAACACACAACACAACCCCATTACCTTTTCCCCGTGAACAATTTTGAGATTCAATTATCTCCATTTTCCGATTTTTGTGTAATTAGTATTAGTTTTCATCAATTTGAACTATTTTTTATTATATCATAATGTTTTAATTTTGTTAATTATTTGTGTGAAATTTTAATTCAAATGTTACTGAACCCTAACATTTAGTTATAGGTATTTGAATTTTTTTTTGTAACCAATTGCAGCAAAAGTTAAACATAATTGTGATGTATACGAGGAAGGTTTACAATTTTATTGATAGATAGATTTGTATGATTTAGAAAAAGAAAAAAAAAAATCATTAATTTTGCATTAATATATAGAAAATAAGAAGATAACAAAGGGAATTTAGAATGACCGACGATAATGGTTTTAGGGTGGGGTAACCTGAAGACTTCGGGTCAAGGGCAATTCTTGATACTTTTATTGATATTGATATGTACATCATTTTTTATAGGTCTTGATTACAACAATTTATGCAAAAATAAAATAAAAATTGAAATTGATCTATTTTTATTAAAACCTGAATTTCAAAGGTAGTATTATTTTTCTTAATTTTTTTTTTTCCGATAATAAACTCTATACTCTATAGAGCTATTTTAATAATATGAATAATAATAAAAAACAAATAAATAAAAAAAGGAAAAGAAAAACGAAAGCAAATGGGCAAGTAGACCCCAAAACACATTAAGCTAAAAAGGCACACAAACTTTAATAGAATATGAAAAAATAAAATAAAAAAAATGAACCTAATTAAACAAACCAGCAGAATTATTCCTTTCTGCCTTAACCAGTGCGGCCCAATTAGTGACAAGGCTTAATTCTGCTTAGGCCATTGAAGTCATTGAATCAGTACGAATTTTAATCTCAACTACAAGGAGGCGTTTAGAACTTTCCTTACTCATTTAAGACTTGAAACTAGATAAAATCTTAATAGTTGGCTTAACTTTTCTTTTTGATTTAATCACCACAGGAATCCAATTATTGTCAAACACGGGATCTTCTAGACCATGATTAGAATTTGAAGCAAGAATATCTTGATCTTCTAAATATCATAATCACAATCGACAATCAAGCATTACAGCCAATAAATAGTAAGGATTATATATGCAGCAATACGACATCATTCTCCACAACCCATTGAAAACGAGTCACTTAATTTGTTGCAATGTTTGGAAATTAAATGATAAAAAAAAAAAATGAAAAATCCTCAAAATTGGCAAGAAACTTGTATAATTGTAGTAAAAATAACAAAATGAAGATTATTCATTAAGGTTGAAGATAAAAACAAATTAAAACCAAGCACGATATAAAGCTAATTACACTTGTACATCATTCTTACAATAATTCAAAATTATTGGAATAATTCTATTAAATTCTAGTTGTTGTCTTCGTACTTGTCGAAATAAAAGCATCTTAAAACCATGGTAGCTACTTTCCATTAATTTCGTCTATAATTTACACAGATTTTGGGTTTTTTTTTTTTTTTTTTTTTTTCCTAAAAAAAAATGAATATAATATTGTTCCACGAGATCATTGTAAATTTGTAATACATAAGTAGTGTTATTTGATAATAAATGTGTATTACACTGAATTTACACTCTTATTATCAAACCATATTGGACAGTTATCCTCACCGATATAAAAGAGAATATCAATTGATTTTAATAAAGAGAGGGAGAGATCTTTAAAAAAAACTTTATGATTTAAAAAAAATAAAGGCGTGAGATCTTCGCGCTCTATGATTTTATAAAAAATGATATTCGAAACCTCATGGATGCTAAAGAGAATATCAATTTATTTTTTTACCATAAGATATTATTTAACCGAAAGATTATAAATTTGTCTCACAAAAAGAGAAAAAAAAAAAAAGCACTAGTGTTAATGACCGGTGGCTATTGTAGAGTAGGTGTGGGACCTCTGAGCCACGTAGGAGAGATGAAGCAAAAGTAAACTCGTGAAGCAAACCCGAGAAACGGTAGGCGGCAAAGCCAGCTGTGTCGCTGAGACATGCCACGTGGCATACATGGTCATAGTACATCCATATGGTCAACATTATTTAATATTTAATATTTATTAATTGTTGTATGGACCCCACGTGGGTTCGTTCATGGCCTCAAGTGTTGATAACCAATTCAAAGTAATTCACTGGCAATTACCTGTCTTACAATTTTCAAGTCAAAACATTTAACTTGTTGTCATCTGGATTTATCTAAATTATCACTTATATTTGGTTTACATATTCCTGCAAGACAAGACAACCAAAACCATTATACTATTTTTAATATTTTTAAATTAATAAACACCACAGTTTGATCAATTAAGAAGGTATATATACAGTTTTTCTATCATCTTCTATTATCAATTAGAACTGATAAAAGATATATCAGTTCCTTGTATGTGGGCCATTAGATTTTAAAGATACTTTGACAAATACATGCAGTTAAGTCAAAGTATTTAAATCCAATGGCCCACATGCAAGGAACTGATATATCTTTGGTCAGTTCGAACTGATAATAAAAAAATTGTATATATATAAATATAAATTAGAAAAAGAAGAATAAACAAAAACAGAATAAAAAAAATAAAGTTATGAGAACTATTACATAAACCTCCCCCACGTTCTCTTCAAATTTCGTTTTCACATTTCAATCTTTTTGTTCTTCTAGTTAGTTCGTTTGACCTTTTGATATATATATATATATATATATATATATATATATATTTGCGTATTTCTTTATTTTTAGTCCTTCATCCAATAATCACTATGCATCATTAATTTGTTTTTATTTAACCTCAATAAAATAGGATACCATAAAAAAAAATGTTTAAAAATAAATATAAAAGAGATAACAATGTCAACTTATGGAATGATATATATATATAATATGCACATTATATAACTTATGGAATAATTAGAATATACAAGGACATATATAACTAATTGAACTATTTGATATACCACCTTAAGTTATGGCAACTCGAACTAGAGACAATTTTAGAATGAATTTACATAATTTATCATAGATTCGTGCTGTCATCACATATGTAAAACATAAAAATATATGAACTTTTTAAAATCAAGTGAAAAACTTATTTATATCAAGATCATTAAAACACACTACATCTATACTATGAGATTGTGTGTTCGAGTTTGTCTTCCTCACCCAAATCTCAAATTATTGTAATATTTTTTTTTTTATAAAAAAAAATTAAAATACACAGATTTTATAAATGAACAAAATAAACAATACCAAATTCACAATTTACATGAATCTAATCATCGTAAAATGTAACTTTGTGGTAAATAACGTTCATCTATCCTAAAAACATCATAAATTTAAGATGTTGCAAAATGTAATTCAAGATGAGGTGGTATAAATAGACGAGTTGAGGTGGATATGTTGGTATACTCTTCACACCTACACCATGAGATTTTGGGTTCAAGTCACCACTTCCGTAGAAAAACCCCGAATTTGATAAATAAATAAAAAACAGGTGGTATAAATATGAAAAAATAAAATAAAATAAAATAAAAATTACACGCATCTACATACTTGCCCATTTCATCTGCCTAAAATCAGGTCCATTTATGTGAGATCCAGTAGAACTCATTGACGAATGAAATGAAATAATGACAAAGTCAACCGAAAGTGTAAATGTATAATGAAGAATAAGAAAACAAACAGCAAAAAGAGAAACGTAAAACAGTGGAAAAGTGAAGCCCAGAAAAAAAGAAAGAAGAGCGCAAATTACGGATTCAAAATACCCGTAAATTAAGAGTCGTTGCACGGTTTTCTCGTTACAATTCGTCGGCAGCGATAGTATTTTTTATATTTTTTATTTTAAATATTTTGGAGAGGTGATTTTAATAGGGTGGGTCCCAAAATCCACGCGGATCAAGAACAGTTCATATGACTTCGCCAAATGGACCCCACAACAATTTTATGGGTCCATCGCAAATTCACAGGGACGCTCTGTTGCTGTGACGTCTGCATTTTCGGTGAGAATGCTCCAGGCTTACACCTAATCCAATTATATTGCGTCACGTGATATTCACACTCATATGATTTAAATAAATATTTTAGATTAATATAACTCAACTCTTTAATTAAATTGATATTACTATTTTTATTTCAAATTACATTAATAATAAATCTCTCTCGAAATTAAGTTTTTTTACATAAAAATATTTTCGAAGCCTTCATATAATAATAATATCTTTTCCTATTAGATATTGGTGTTGAATATCTGCTGATTTTTTTTTTTTTTTTTTTTACACTTGAACAGTTTATTTTATAGAATAGAATAGAAGAAACAACGATTACATCAACTGGAAATCTGAACCAGACATAAACTATAACTGGGACTGACCCCATCAATGGGGTGTTGATATGTGACCAATTTTAAAAGAATGCAAGGAGATAAATATAAAAAGTGAAATAAAAAATACTACATACCAACACCCCAACGGTGGGTCAGTATTTTGAGTACTGACCAGTATTATCCTTGTTTTTATTTAATTTTGCTATATCTTTTATGATGTTAAATACTTAAATGAAATAATTTTATTATACAAATGACAAGGAATCTCACAAACACAAGTTGTGATAAAAAGAATATATTAATTTGTCTTGTACCTAAATTCAATACATTATCTAAATCTATGTCACCAATATCAACAATGGAGAATGATTTGGAACTTAAATATCATTAGGTGTAGTTACTATAATTGATAACATCTCTTTGTCTACTACTTTACGTGAGGTTTTGACTTTTAAGTTTAAAATCTATTCACAGCACAGTAGAGGAAAAAAATTTGATTTATATTTGTTGTAATAAGAAATATAAATATTAGATTGATTGAAAATTGTTTTTGGAATTTTAATCTATAGAGTAAAATTTAAGCTGAAAACCTCAACCGGATTATCCTATTGTTAATTCTAAATTAATAACTAATCAAATCAACTAATATATATACATATATTGAAATGTAACACAGAACTAGGTCAAAGGTTTATCAAAAATTGTCCAGATCAAACACTATATGTAATACCACCAGCATGACTCATTTTTTTTTTTTTTTGAAACTATTTATTCCCCTGTCTAAGCCAGATATTTTTTTGAAGCTTTTTACCATATTTGAACCGTTGACTTAAGAGTCATTTGCCTAAACCCAAACTCGTCCATTTATCAGCTAAGTTAAGCCCCTAGGGGCGCGTTACTCCTTGTTATAACTAGAAATAAAAATAGAATTAGAAACAAAACAGAGTAGGGAATGATGAGTTGAGATAAGAAAGGGACTAAGGGAGTGGTCCCTAAATACAAGTGTTATTTTAAAGTAAGGCATGTGGTTGTTTCTCATCTTATCAAAAAGATTTGTTGAAGATAAGATGCCTCTCCCTCTAAACTCTGATTCTCTACTCTCTACTTTATTGTGTAAAACCACCACTAACCCTAAAGTATTCATTTGAGTCTCATGCCTCTACATCTATATTCTATAAAACCATTTTATTTCACTCCAATTGGGCCTTTTCCTCTTCTTGACATTGACATTACAAACTACTTTTCACCACAAACACAAACTAAACCCCAAAATTCCACTATTTTCCTTTCTTTAAAATAAAAAATAAATAAATAAAAAATTAAATAAAGAAACCCTTCTGCCTTCTCCATTTGTACATATCTAAAAGAAGAGCTAATGTCCATAATCCATTTGGGCAACTTGCACAAATGATAACAATGGTCAACTTCATTTTTTATTTATTTATAAAAACTGAAGATTATTTACAAGTAAAACTTGAATTAATAATCTGATAATACAAAATAATTATATATATATATAATAAAAAAAAAAGTTTAGTTCTAAAATGTAATTGAAATGCATATCAAACAACAAATAATTAAAGTATTTCACCCATAAAAAATCTAACTTTCAGGTAGAAAATGAATGTGAGCAGGGTTTGTTGTTATCACATGTGAATTTTGGTAGGAAGATATATTTATTTTGTATTTGGCTGTGTCGGCAAGTGAGAACAAAAAAAAAAAAAAAAAAAAAAAAAAAAACCCCTTCATGTCAATTGAACCTACCATGATAAAGTTAGATTCGCCATAAACGCGTATTTAGCTAACCTTTGTAAGTTGTAACCAACCCACCATATACTACATTCAAATTCTCCAACTCACTCCTCCTAGGCTCCTATAACTATTAACTAACCCCAAAAGACTTGTGAGTGAGCTTTCTTTTTTGTTTTTTAAATATCAACTAGCTGTAAATTATGTTTATTGGAGAGGGAATCTCAAATGATTAGGCATGGCTGGTTCATTATTTAACAATGATAACCAATAACAAGCATCAAATCATTGAAAAAAAAAAAATGCATAAACATACCAGTTTTTCACAAACTACAAATGTAAAGCTGAAACAGAACATAATATTTACACATCAACAGGAAATTGAGAAAAAAATTGATGTCAATCTATCGTTATATGTACAACTGATTCCTCACTTTCGGAATATGTACAATCATCTATATGCAACACATTTGAAATTCCCTCTCCAATTAACCCTACTACATGCATTTGAATTTGGTGTGAATTTGATTTACCCTACACTACAATCATAAGTTAGGAATTAATAACTCGCCTTTCCATTCATCTTTTAATAAAGGCCGCCTATTGAGATTTTCCTTTTTGCATCTTCAATTGTAAAGTATCACAAGAATAACTAGCCTTACCGTGGAGCAATAAGACACTTTAAACAGTGTACAAAGTACAAACATACGTAAAAGAATCGATACAGGTCACCCTGCAAAAAAGAAAAGAAAAATTCCGTGTCAAAATCTGTAATGGAAAAGGAAAGATACTAAATTATCAACCGGTGCAATGCATTATAGGTCCCACTCAGGCAAAGATACAGGTAAACAACTTCATAAAGGGAGAGGGAAATGAGCTGTTTAACAATGGAACCCACTCACTAAATTATGTGCCACCCTGAATATTATAGACCATTCATTAAAATTGAAGTCTTTACCATACAAGGTAATAATATCAGCGAATCTTGAAGTGGCTCCACTCACAAGGACTAACCAAAAGATCAGCCCTCTAACAAACAAAATATCAATAGAAAATGGATAGTAAAACTTTTGAAGATGACAATTCATAAATAAACATTGTACAATTCAATTTTCATAACTTTGTTTAATTTAAATTTATAAGACTATTCAGAAAAGGGGAAACAAGCAAACATAATTAGAACCCCATAGAATTTCCAGGAAAAATACCTAGATATGATTGCATAGATTGTATTGAAAACGAAATATTTGTCAAGGCAAACAGCCAACTAAGTACAGACTATAAAACACAAGTCCTAAGGATTATGAAAAAATTAGTGTATGACAGCTAGAACAAGCTGTCTTGATGGGAACAGTTGAGATGGCACAGCAATTACTTTCTCAACCAAAAGAAAGAAGAAACAAAATTCAGATTCCTCCCTCTCTCCAATACTACCAAATTAAACTGTAAATCATATATATCTGAAAATACAATAGCATCATGCGTCTATGATACTCAAACCAGCACCAAATTCAACATGAACATGAGAGACAACAATGAGAAGAACAAGCATGTTGCTCTAGTGTCACAAATAGAGAGAAATTTTATTGTTAGGAAAAAGATACATTAAAAGACTAGTAAAACATGTTTGAAGGATAATAAACATAACGAGACTAACATTGTATCAAAACCACAGGTGATGCATATTCTTCATCTAAAGGAACAAAAACTTCTTATAATTGGATTTGGAGCAATGGATTACTGACACATGCAACTGGACATGGGATTATAACGGTAGCATCTTTTGACAACATTATTTTTAGACCACAAAAGACATATTCTGTTTTGTTTTGTGTAGTAAAAAAAGAGAAAAAAAAGAGAGACAGAGGGTGACGCATAACAAATTTTTACATGTCACAATCAAACTCATCTTTGTCATGAGGCAAGAACCTCAGATGATGACGGACCATATATCTATTGGGGCATGTACTCAATGAATTGCCTTTTTGTAATTATGAACTCAAAAGTATAATGAAAAGATAACGAAATCAAATGTTAAAGTTCTGATTATAGATAGAGCTCATATGAGATTATTGAAGTGGCCACAATTAGGTATATGTACGCAACTGATAATTTACAAATCTTTGCTTATCTTTAAGCACAAAGTTAGCATCAGACTCAGGTAATATGTACTTTCAATCAGGTACAAGACAATATAGTACCATGAGAACAGGGAAATAATCATGGAAAATATCATGAATGGAAGAAATAAGCAAAATTAAATTTTTGCCACATCACAGCTTTTCTATAGAATTGGTCACCTGCCCTTAACCTGGATTGCATCAACCTATTCATCCCATGCATGTTGTATTTCAATCTTGATGTAAAGGCTTATAGTTGGAGTTAACTGTAACTTCAACTAGGGCTGGTCCTGAGTTTTTTGATGCCCGGGGCGAAAACCTAAAACAGACCCCTTTATTCAGTTTTTTCCGATATATTTATATCATCTTTGGTGAACTTTAATGATATTTATTGAATTTTGAAGTGATTATATCATCTTTGCAATGCAGTTTCGAAAAAAGAATTGAAAATTTTTCAGGTTCAAAAACAATTTTTTTCCGACTTTATTAAAGATAAAACATAGCAAAATATTGGAAAAAAATAATTCTTGAATCCGAAAAATTCTCAAATTTTTACTATGCATATATTTTAATTGATATGTCAAATGAGGAGTTGGGTTTTGTGAACATGTATTGTATGATGCATAAAACCCTAAATCGATCAATTGAATCACCAAAGAACCGAAATAGAGCTAAGAAACTAAGAAAGTGTGTGAATAGACTAGAGAGTTGTGAGCCTAGGGAGTTGAGAGAGATTGAAAGAAATCGAATTTGGGCATTGGTGGCTTGACAGAAAAACAAAAAAACCCTAAATCATTTAGCCATTTAGGTGATATATTGATATGTTTGAAAAAAAAAAAAAAAAAAATCAAATTTGGGCTTTAACAAACATTTCTCTTTGGACCTTTGTTTGTCCAAGCTGGGCTCTATTTTATTTTATTTTTATTTTATTTTAACTTTTAGGCTTTTTTTGATATGTGCCTTTTTTGATCTAAAACATTTGGACTAATACTCAAAAAATATTTGGGCCTTTTATAATCCGAACTAAAACAAAAATGATACTAAATATGATCCCTTTAAAAAGGGGGCAGGGGCAGCCACCCCTCCTGCCAAACAGCAGGGCTGGCCCTGAGTCTTCAACTTCAGCAATCTATTGACATAATAGATTAAAGTGCTATTCTTTTTTTTATCAGAAAAAAATATAAAAAAAATAAGCTACCACTCATCCTTTAATCTTGGCTGCTACATGAGAATTTCATCAGCATGTATTTTAAATCATTTTAATATTTATGGAACCTTAGGCCTAAGAAAAAAAAAAAAAAATTTTAAGATACATGTCCAGAGATGCAGCTTCCAACATTCCTGTTAATTTTCAATGTGATTTGTTTTCATGAACTTAAGGACCGGCAAAACACATATTTGATTTTCAAATGTGAAGTTTTTAACTAAATCATGGTTACAGACATATAACTCTTTGTTTATGGGTTTTGCAGCATCAGTAGTGATAGGTTATGAAAACTTGAGAAAAAATTGAGACAGGAATAACAATCTCACAAATTACAAAACACAGTTGCACTGATTCAGAAAGCAAGGTGTAAATAAAGCAAAATCAATGTTAACATCTTAAAGTTGGCAACATGTACAAGCAGTAAACAAAATCTAGGGATAAGTGCAGTAGTCTAAAGAAGCTTGGTGCTAGTCGAGGAGTTTCAGAAGATAGATTAGTAGTAAAGAACATGTATTGTGAATCAAGTGTGTACCACACTGAGTGAGTCCTATGATACTAAATGCAGGGTGAAAAGTATACCATTATACTCTATCAGAATTGCAAAGTAATTTGCTTCTTAACATGTAACAAAGCTTTTAACCAATTAAACAAAGAAGTTTTTAGTAATAAATAATAGTTAGGTAATTCTACTACTAGACCGAAGAACTTAACCTAGCAGGTAAACTCTAAAACATCTCTTCGAATGCAAAACCAATGAGCTTGTCATATGAAGTAAGCCCAAATATAAATACAGATTCAAATTTAGAACAACAAAGGTAAAGATCCAATGAATGGTATCAGGCTTTAATAGTTCAAATTTCTAGTTATCAAAAGAAGAGGAAAATGCACACTTTGCAACATGAGCCTTGACATCAGTATAGGAAAGGAATATTGAACGGTTGGATTGAAAGAACTTCAAATTTGAAGTGAATTATGAAAATTTTGTTCTATTCGCACCCCACACCCACCCCCCCTCCCCCTTCATAATTATGTTGTTGGTACATTCCCTTTTTAATTTTGTTCTATACACCATGATTTTTGTTTTTAATTAATTAATTAATTTTCTTTTAATAAAAAACTAACTAGTAAAACCATTTAAATGCATTTACAACAGTATTACTGCTTATTACCACACCTCCACCTCACACTATGCACCGAGCACAAATTAAATTGATCCCCTTACAGGTTTGGTGTGAGGGGAATTTGATCCCTAGTCCTCTTGCTCCAATGAATGAGACAAACTAGGCTATCCCTATCCCTTTGGGACCATTGGGAATACTACAATTAATACTGATATTGTCCGGATGATACAAAAGCTTCATATTTAGTGAACAATGTTGTATTGATTTTTTAATTGCTTCAGATTTGACTAACCTTCCTCCAGAAATAAAGGAATTCAAACATTTTAAACAGGAAAGCATAAAAGAAACTTTGAATCGGCCCAAACATGTTGGCATTTAGAAATTTCAGTAATGTCTCACACTCTCACTAGGTACTTTTGGTTTACCTAGTGGTGATATTATGCACTTGCATGTAGATTTCTGAACTACAGGTCGAGAAGTAAAGCAGTATCTATGTAGCTAACAACAGAAACAACTTCCACTCTTTCTTTGCTTCTTTGGCCTTCAAGCAGATTTTTTTTTTCTTTAAAATTTAACCACAAGTATCTTTTCGAGCATACACAGTTTCATAATTACAGCTAATGGAGGCTAAGAATCTATCTATGGCACAGAGATGTCAAACTACCAGTATTTTGGAATATTAATAGGCAAATGCTAAAAGTACACAATCAGATTAACCAAGACTAGATAACTTCAACAAAGAAAGCATGAAATCCCAAGTGACAAGTTGACTGAAACCACACAGAGGATACATTTTCTCTGCAAATTTACAATGTATGTCAAACCAATCAAGGTACTAGTTTGGATCTGTAATTGATTCTTCAGCTTTTTTCATTAGGCCATAAGATACCAAGTACCTCAAACAAGGATTCAAATAGGTGAAGACGGAAAAGTATTAACTTGGTTACCAATTACATCAGTAGGGATGGAAAACTTATTCATTCAATTTTTCTTCCAACATTGATATATGATCAAAGAAGGCTAGGGCATTTCTCAAATTGCTCCAATCTCTAAACAGTCTGCTTAAAAAAGGTAAGATAATGTGATTAAAGCAGCTTCAGATATACCAGTTTATTGCAAATGGAAAATGCCAAAATGCAACCATTCAAAACCACATAATGCTTTTGACCATTTTGAGAGAAACTGTCAAAAAATAACCTAAAACTTAGATCATCTCATCCTCTCATCTTCCACAATGTTCACTAAACCAAATGAATTGATAAACAATGAGCGATTAACTTAAATTGCAAGCATCGTTGTCATTTGACCACTAGATTAGTCTCACAAATAGTTCCACGAAAACAGATAAGATTTCAGGATTCAAACTTGAAGACACAAAAACAATCTGGCACCTTCAAATAATATCAAAGATATCGATTGGCAACAAAACATCAATTTTCAAGTTAAAACTAAGCTAAATCAAAAATTTGAAATACTTACCAGTTACCAGTATCGAAATTGAAGGTTGATGCGAGCGTCAAATGGAAAGACGAAGTTTAGCATTCTCCCAACCAACTGAAACACTGAGCTCTAATTCTACTCTGTACACTCCTAAAAATGGATCTGAACCGTACACCTCATATACAAAGAAAATATACGGGTAAGATTGTACCAACACTAAGAAGATTTGTACCTGTCATGAATCATGATCTCCCCTTTTTGGTTCCAATGAGAATAAACAGGACCGTGTATTAGGGCCCACCGCCCGGAAAATGATACGTGGAATTTTGGAGTTTGGAAAAAAGAATAAGGTTTTAAAATATGTCAATTTACCCCTGAGGTTCCAGTATTTCTCATTGTCCCCCTAACGTTACAAAATCAAAACTAACCACTTGAAACATTAAACTTTTGTTAATAACCACTTTTGAAATTTTAATTATTAATAACCACTTTTTTTAAAAACTTTCAGTGTATGTCCGTAAATTACCAAAGTATCCCTGAAAATAGTTTTTTTTTTTAATCTCGAAGCAAACTTGAAATCACGACTAAATTGAAAATGTCCAAATTTAAAATCATGATTAAATTGAAATGTCAAAACTTGAAATCATGCCTAATTTGAAATATCCAAACTTGTAATGTGGACTATATTGAAATTTTCCCCTCCTTCTTCCTCTTCTTCTTCCTCTCCTCAAATTAGGTTTAGGTTTAGGTTTTTTTGTTTTTCTTTTTTTGTTGCAGACCATATCGCCGGCGGAGGGGGGATTGATTCCGTCGCCCATTGCCATCCCGTCGTCGGCGAAGCAGCAGCGCACGTCACCAGCCTACCCGGTTGCACTACGCACGTCGGCTGGGTGTGAAGGACGCGTCGCTCGGGGTTCGCGAAGCCCAGATCCTCTGCCACGAAGCCTAGAAGGTCGCCGGCGCTCGGCGACACCTTCGTCGGTGCTCGGCGACCCTCAAAGCGCGCCGGCAAGAGGGAGATCGGGGGGAGAGAGAGAGAGAGAAATCAGGGAGAGAGAGCAGAGGAGGGAGAAAAGAAATGAGAGAAAAAAGAGAGAGAAAGCTGATTTGGGATATTTTATATGGGGGTATTCAAGTAATTTTATAAAAACATGGTTATTAACAAATAAAAATTCGTTTGGGGTTAAAAACAAATTTCCCATAATATATGTGGTCATTTTTGTCAATTTCAACTTAAAAAAAAGTTGGTTTCTAAGAAATACAAAAAGGAGAAATATTAACACGTCTGGACAGTCTGGTATGAATTTTAAAATGATGTTTTTGAAAACTATTTAAAAGAATGAAAATCACATTGTAAAAATACAAACATGTTTGGTAATGTTTTCAAAAACAGAAAAAGATATAAATATGTTTGATAATGTTTTTAAAATGAGTAAAATAGTTGTTTAGAGGGAAAAGTTGGAAAAAGTTGTGGTTTGTTTTGAAAATGGTAAAAAATAATAAAAAATTGTTTTTAACTTCTTAATTATAGCTTTTAAAAAGTTGTTTTTGATATCAAAAACAGTTTTGCAAAATGATTAACCAAAACAACTTTATGTTTTTGAAAACGGAAAATTGTTTCCAATAATGAAACCAAACTGTACCTAAATTACCCTTGCTGCACATGTTGAAAAAAGAAAAAGTCAGTTATACCCTTAAAAATATGACAGTTATGATTTAAACGGCATTAAAATAAGTTAATTTACCCTGAATTACCTTTGCTGCACATGCTGAAAAAAAATAAAAAGTCAGTTATCCCTTAAAAAGGATGACAGTTATGATTTAAACAATCATCTTTATTTTTTCTTACAAAATCCCCTCTCTTACCATTGTTTCATGCAGAGGCTTTGTTCACTTAGAAGGGTAGTGTGTCGGAGTTCAACAACCTAAAAATAAAATAAAATTGAAGCATCAGTAAGTTCATCAAGTTCAACAAGCAACGACAGTGGAGAAATAATCGAGTTAAAAAACAGGAAATGCTATTACAGAAAGAAGGCAATTGTACTTCACATGTGATAATAGGCGGTGTAGTTTCTACTCATTTTTGGTTCCAAATTGTGTATAATTCAACTCACAACAAATTTAGATGCAAATGCATGCTGCAAATTTCAGAAGCTCATGTGTTGAAGATGAAATCAAAGCTCTAAATGCAAATGTGCATAATATAAAAGTCTAAAATACTAAAGTGCAGAACCTGAAGAGACTATATGGTAGAATGCAAAACTTGAAATCTATACAAGGAGGTTTAAAGCTTATGATGTTGGTGAATATGATGGCTTTTTTTTTTTTTTTTGGGCATTTTCATTACTGGCAGTGTTTGTACTATATGTAATGAAAAAGCTAAATCATTTCGTTTCGTATTCAAATCCATACAAATCATGCACCATATCATTTCATTTCAGTTCATAAAATGCATGAAAAACCATTGGATTAATATATAACCAAGCAGGGCGGCCGTGGGCCTTTTCTGGAGGGGCGGCTATAAAGGGGTCCAAAGTTACTTGTTTTGAATTAAATGAAAGACTCATTTTTTAATTTCAGACCAAAAAAAGGCCCAATCGTTTGTTAAAAAAAAAAACCTAAAAACTTAGTAAAACAGAAAAATTAAAATTGGGTCCAAACAAACAAAGGTCCAAAGGGCATAGTGCCATAGTCAAAACATTCTTTTTATTTTTTGAAGCTCAATTAGATTTTTGTTTTTTATTCAGACAAATTACCTAAAATTTAGGGTTTCACCTTTTTCTAATTTTATCTACAACCACCAAACGTCCAAACACATCTCTTTCACTTTTTCTCTCAGCGACTCAGTGTTCTACACATTCTCATTTCTCATTTTTTTATACATCCTCATTTCTCATTTTACTTGAGTTATATGAGAAATTTCTATGTCTATATAATAAATGTATTTATCATATGATATTATCTTGCCTTTAATGAAATTATCATTCTCGGATTATATATATATATATTTAAAAAAAACTATTAATATAAACAATAGGCCCATTTTAAAATTTTGTCCTAGGCCTCTAAATTGACAGGGTCGGCTCTGTAACCAAGGGTTGTTAATTGTTAGTCACAAAAAAAATGCAACCATTAAATTACTATATCATTATATTCATGATAATTGTGGTAGGTTAAGAATATCATTCTATCATAAGATTCATAACCTACCTCAATCATGCTAGCTCAAAAAGAATTTTTTGCTACATCAATATTGGATCAATGGTGTATTTAACAGTTTTAGTACTTATCATTAAGAAAGTGTAATTTTACAAGGACACAAATAAACTATTTCAAAACTATAGGGGCTAAATTGTAATTTTCTTTGACATGCAATAGTTGTCCGCCATAAAGCTAGACTCTCTGTATTTTTAGTGGATGAGCATGGCTATTCGATCGAGCGTCAGAATAGTTCCCGACTAGTTAATGCATAGCTTTTTTTTCTCCCTATAAATATAAGCATTTATAACTCGTACAAAACATTTCCAAGATCCTTGAAAATATATCTAAAATATTCTAAGTCTTTATGAATGAAAATCTTCGTTCATACTTCATACACATCACACACTAATTTGTGCTTGATTTCACATTTCCTCTTTAATAGGGATATCATATTTTACTTAAAACTTTCATAATTCGTATTTGAGTATGAGATACACTTTGTGTATGCAAGGTTAATCATTTACTTGAAAGTAGAGTTCCCTTACACTATGTTTGGTTTGATGGAATAGGAGAGAAAGAAAAAGGAAAGGATTTGGATAGATTTCTAATATCTTGTTTGGATTGTTAAATGAGAGAGAAATGAAAGGAAAATGAAGGAAATGGAAGGAAAATGAAGGAATAATTTCTTCTTGTTTCACCCAATTTAGTTTCCACCCAAATTTAGGAGGAAAATGTGGGAAAGGAAGCTAGAATTAATGATTTTTTCAATATCTCAAAACTAACCCTATTAATATTGGGTATTCATATCGTTGAAAGAATGATATTTTCGTAAATAGAATAAAATGAATCAATTTATTTTCTCCTCTCCAAATAAGATTGGTTTCCTTTCCTTTCTTTTATATTTATAACCATCCAAACAACAATTATTAAAAACATTTATTTTCCTTTCTTTTCATTTCCTTTCCTCATTTACCTTTCTTTTCATTTCTCTCATGTTCCACCAATCCAAACCAAGTGTTAAAGAGTTTGGTGTAGAAAAACACCAATTGTACAATATAGAATTCTTTATTACACCAGTTGTACTCTTATATACTTCAATTGTTTATGTATATACTTGCATGTTTGTAAGACCATCTCTAATGTATATGTCAATGCCAATGCTAAATTTGGCACAAAAAATAGTAAATGTTATATTTGGCACATTATTTTAGTATTGTACTCCAATGTAAAATTCTATTTGATATGCTATTTTTTATTATTATTTAAAATTATAAAAGTCAACAAATACAACCAATGCATTGAATATCTTTTTAGAATTGTTTCAATCTCAATTTTCCCTACCAAATTTGTTAAATTTTTATTATTTCAAATTAAAAAAGTCAACAAATACGGCTATATTTATTATTATACCAAATTTGACATATGCTATACACTGTATTGAAGCATGCTTTTTTTACTTTATGCTAAATTATAGCATTGACACAATGATTTAACATTATATTGAATATGCTCCGAGCATTTTAAAAGTGTGTTTTAATGGTTAAAAAAGCATTTAAATTTGGTGTAAACCCAATTCAATATTCCCATCTGGAGTTGCTTTTTAGTCCAACAAATTTGGTGTTAACCCAATTCATCCCCATGCCTTTTGGCCCAACAAAGGGAAAAAAAATTATATTTTCAGTTTCAAACAAATTAAATGGGTCTAGAATTGGAATTGGAACAACTATTCACATATCTCAAGCCATTCTTATATATAAAGACAAAAAGTTCACCCACTGCAATATCCAGAAAGCATGCATCCTGAATAAACAAAGAGGGCTACTCTTTACAATTTACATTAGCATGGCTGGATCCTACCAACTGAAACAAATTAAACACTAGTACTGTCTTAAATCTTAATTAAGAAGCATCATCATCTTGTTTGGCTGTTTCAAGTGAAAACTGACATGCCTCAACTGCCTCATCAATGGACAAATACACTGAGTCCTTGCCGATTATGTCTACGAAATGTGCCAATGTCAATTTATCCAAAACTTCAATCCTCGGATTTACTATTCCAAACTTGATGTCCCTTGCTGTCAGGATTCTACGAATTTCCATCAATGTCTCGATGCCTGTCATGTCAATGGCTGTAGCTCCTGACAAATCTAGTAAAACATGTTCCACTGTATTTGACTTTGAATTTGATAACGATTCTTCGTCCCGGATCCACCTCAAAGTCCTGCCAAACATTTCACAAAGAACAAATTAAGAAACCGATCCCCTCCAGTCCACAAAACCTGCCATTAATTTACATGGAATTAACTGCTTAATTAATTACCTCTCTCTGATGTAATTGCTGTTTGCAAAGTAAATAGGGGATCCGATTTGTAGAGCCAAGATTCCTGAAACCCCGGTTGCATCTGGATACTGTTCCATATCTCTGTATAATTCTGAATTTGGTATTTTACCAAGCTTGCAAGTTGCAGGCCTGGCCACATATAGAAGTCCCCTCAGTATTGCAAGCCCCACCTGGAAGGAATTGAAAAGAAAATTAAGCTGTTAATTAGTAATAGAGATACAGATTGCAGAATACAGAAACCGATGCATGTGATCCAGGAGTAGAGCCGGCCTTGGGCTAGGTGCACCCGCCCTGGGCCCATGAAAAAATAGCAAAAAATGTTATTAAATTTTAGCTTAAAAGGACCCAAAAGCTAGTTATTTTTTTTAAAACTAAGCCTAATAAAAATAAAATAGATATTTTAGCCCTAGACCCCTGAGATGTCAGGGCCGGCCCTGTCCAGGAGTCCTAGATCAAATATGGTTCTAATATCATATTAGCAACCATCGGACACAAAAGTAGGAAATGGGTATCTAAGAGCAACTCTAATATTGGACACCAAACTCTACTCCAATTTGGAGTTAAAATGAAATCTTTTAGGAATATGCTTACATCAAATTTTACAACAAAAAAACAAATATATTGTTAAGTATATAATTGATAAGTATATTAAAGAACGATCTAAATATATATTGTTATAATTAAGTATATGATGGTTAAATTAGAGATTTAAAAAAAAGTAAAGTAATGATTTAACTATTAAACAACTTCAATAAAAAAATGTTTGTGTAGTGAACAGTTTAGTGGTAACTGTTCACCAACACAATTTTTTTCTTGAATGTTGTAATATTTGGAGTTTGGTGTTTTGCATGGTGTCGGTTGGAGATGCTCTACGCACTCTAATATAAGTCGACTTGTATTTTAAGTAAACTCATACCGATAAAATGAGACCCGTCTCCATAGTAAGGAAGGAAACACCGAGGCAGGCAGCCATGCAAATGCAGAAATCAAACTTGTCAACTTTGAAGAGGTGAATAATCTCATTATAGTTGATAAGACCAATCATTGCAGACATGATAATAGCAGATAGAACAACAAGAGGCGTGTATTTAAAGATTGGGGCCAAGAACAGGAGCACAAGCATCATGCATATCGCCATCACGAAATTTGACATCTGTGATTTGCAACCCGAATTGAAATTCACAGCCGTCTTAGAAAATGGTCCTGTAGTCAGGTAGCATGAAGTGAAAGATCCCAAAATGTTCATGAAACCAAAAGCTACCATCTCCTTGTTCCCATCAATTTGTTCATTTTTCATTATCGCAAAGCTCCTTGCTATTGCTATTCCTTCCTGATGATCAGAGGAATATTTATGAATATTAATTTTTTTACCACTTAATTAATTAACAAAAATAAATGAAGAAAAATTAAATTGATTGGTAAGAATAATAGTTTTCTTACAGCCATAGCTACAAGGCCTGTGACAACCCCAGCTTTGATAGTAGCCGGTAGATATTCAGGATCAAAGTTCAAGTGCTTCAGGGAAAGAGGATTAATTCCTCTCTTCAACTCACCCACCTGACATGCAGGATCAAAACAAATTAGATTTACATTTACACATTAATTAATTTAGTTTATACATGAATATCGTTTTTCAACTACGAAATTTCTCATGTTTTTTCGTGCGTGATTACAGTTTATCACATTTGACAATCAACTTATTATAAACTATGATCCCACTAAAAAGGAACATGCAGTATTCCATACATGATAATTTATGTTATATGAAAGTACGTATTTAAGAATATGATTTTTTTTTTATTTTTTTATTTTTAAAGAAAAAAATCACAATTATGAGAAGAAATGATCGATAGCAAGTAAAATAAGAAGCCTTACAATTTGGATTCCATGTTTCTCTACAGGGGCAAAAAAAGCGAAAATACAGCCGACTGCAACACTGACCATAGGAGCCACTGCTGATACCCAAAATAGCTTTGGTTTTCTGTTCCTCTTAAAATTTCCAAAAAATAATAATAATGAAAATGAGAATTAGATATGAGACAACTTATGGAGAAAAAAATAATTAGTGCATCTAGTGTAAATGGACACCGGCTAATCCCATTATATTAATAATTTAATTTTAAAATAAATTAATAATTTATAAAGAAAAAAAGGATACTGACATGCTTTATTGGAAAATAATTATTCAATATACTATATACGTACTAAAAATTTATTATTCAACTAAAAAAATATTCTTGAATTTTTGGGGAGATATCTATATGTTAAACTAATTAGGGTAAAATAAAGAATTTAAATTATTATTATAAATTATTTTATAATCACTTTGGAGGAAAAACTTCTAACATGTTTCATAAAATCTGTTGTAAAGAAGTTGAAATTATTTAATAATCACTTTTAAAGTAAAATTTCAAAAATAAAAAATAAAATATAAAAAAACTAAAATTTGTCGTCCAAAAACAATCTCAAACTTGCCTTTATATCTCAATTTTGGTAATAGAGGGAGAAGAACTCACCAAGAATCTGGTGAATTGAAGGAAAATGAGGAAGGCCATGCCGACCAAAAAGCACTCCCATTTCCACTGCACAAACAAGTCAAAAAGATTATTGATTTCAAATGGATACTCTATTATTTTAAGTTGAAAGATGAATTTTGGTCATTATTATATATATGTTCCACAACTTCCACAGAGTAACGAGTAAATGACAAATTTACCACTTTGAAACACATTTATTAAATTAATGAATATAACATTTACAATTGTCTTTTAATAAGAATTAAAAACGTTTACGATACTTAATAATCAATTCTTAGTTTAACATAATGACGTGGTTTACTAATTGGTAATGAAATGAAATGAAAGGGAATCAAATTCCGTAAAGAAAGAGAACTAGAAAAGGGAACCATATTCTTTAGGTGAGAGGAGAGAAATCGAGTTCCCTTTCCAACAGAAACTTAATTCTTAATTTGTATGTGAGACTCGATTTGATACGGGGTGGCTCTATTGCCACCACAAAATATCTTAAATACTCAATAAACCCTAATAATATTTACCCCAACACCAATAAGGAAATATAATATATTTTTTCCACATATAGTCAGGGATTGATGGACAAAGAATTGATTTCATGGATTATGAATGCATTCAGATATATTTACTTTCATTTTTATTATTGTTTTGTGATTGAATAAAAATTTGTTGTAATTGTAGTCTTGTAGAACTTTTTTTTTAAGCAATCAGAACTCAATCAAGTCTATACATTTCTCAAACACAATTCACTTACTTTACTTTAATTCAACTATAAATTCTTATTAATTTAATTGGTTTGTAACCCAGAAAACTTGGTGGATGGATTTTTAAAAAACCAAATTTTTGAATGAAAAAAATTGATTTGGTTGGTGATTAAAAAAATAGTTTTTTATTTTTATTTTTTATTTTTTTTTATTTTTTTATTTTTTAAAGACAAAAAGGCGGCATATTGTTTGTTTAATTATTATTTTTGTTGTTTCTATGATGATGATCAAGTGATAAACCATTATGATTTTATAGTTTTTTAGATAATTCAAAACACCGATTACGCAAGTAACAAGAAAAAAAATTATAATTAGGTTTAGAGTTGAATTTGTATTTTATTTTTACCTAACTAAAATGATTTTATTTTTTCTTCAGTGGTGGATGCAAATGAAGACAAAATGGGTGTAATAAGAAAAATATATGTTTAAAATTAAAAAAATAAAATACTTAAAGGATAGTTTTTGTATTTTAAAAGGTGTAGGGAGTAAAATTAATAATTTTAATTTTTTAATATGGATATAGTAAGATATTTTGTGGGTGGCAATGAAGCCACCCTTTGGTGCGGGATCTCTTATAATTTTTTTATACAGGATCGTGTTTATCATATGCGACTAGATGCAGAGTCACTTTATCAAATAAAAAATACCCCTCTAGCCTCACCGTGGATTCACCAATAAACAGTTTTGTAATGCTACAAAATCGTGGTAGTTGTCGTTTAATTTACTATATATTATTACGATGCGTATAGATGACAGAAATAGGGGAGCAGAGAGTGATGAAGACCTCTTTTCTGTTGTGTAAAATAGCTTTGAGGACATGTACGACGTCGGTTTTGGAAGTAAAATGTTTCAATCCAAGCATGCCCTTCATTTGTTGTAAGCATATAATCACTGCAGTTCCAGTCATGAACCCAGTGATTGTGGAATGTGATAAGAAATCCACCAGAATTCCCAGCCTGCACCAATATTAATTTCTTTTCTGAAAAATATATAACAATATTCATCTATATAAATAATATTATAATATATGTGATCTGACCTTAGAAAACCTAAACCTGTCTCAAAAATGCCGGTGAAGAAGGTGGCAGTAAAAATCAGGTGCAGATACAAATCTGGATTTTCTTTCACGTTTACTTTTTCTCCAATTGATTCAGCTAAAAGCAGTGAACATGCCGCCACCGTTCCCACCGCAAGATGTTTCGAGCTTCCGAACACCGCGTAAATAATTGGCGGAATAAAACTCGAATCTGCAAAAATATAAAAAAAATAAAAAAATCACCATCTCTCAATCAAAACATGATAACCCTACAAGGAATTGTCTGTTTTGGCCCATTGAGCCTCACAGTTTTGTCCTGCTAGCATTTTCTTATTTATACGTAAGACAGACAAGAGTATAAACGAAAATTGGAGGAAGCTTACAAAGGCCGATAATGGGAGGAAGATTGGCGAGTTTTGCATAGCTGATGCCTTGAGGAATGGCAAGGCTGGTAATGGTGATACCGGCGAGAAGATCAAACTTGAACTTACTGAAATTGTATTTCGGAAACCATTCAAAGACAGGAACAAAATACTGCAAAGTTTTGAAGGATTTTCTTGCAGGTTTTTCATTCCTGAATCCTCCAAATGGATCATCAGGAAAAAGTGTCTCCTTGAACTTTGATTTAAAAGTCTTTGCAAACCCTCTCGGTGCAGCGAAATTCACCCTAGGGCCTGACCTTGTCACCGCCATTTTTTGTTTTTTTTAGGATAATGGAAGAAATTTCGGGTATGATTTGCCGATCAAGAGCACCTGCCTGCCAATTTATATAGAAGGAGCTTAGTGGATGATGACAAAGAATGGTAACGATTGGGTAAAACCGTAAAAGGAAATTGACGTGTCACGTGCATTATTATTATTAGAATACTCAAAACTCAAACCTTTCCTTTTTATTCTCCACCAAGAGTCAAGAGTCAAGACTTTGTTTTGTTTTTAGAATGACTATTTATATAAATTTCCTGTGTATGGAATTATGGATTGATTAATTCACTGATATGTTTCCATATATCTTTTTTGTTTTTTTTTTTGTTGAAAATAAATATGTTTCCATATATATATGACTAAATATTTAACACTGACTTTCAAAAATAAAATAAAATTTAATACTGGATAAAATCTTATAAATGTAAATACAAATCATTAATGGTTGACAAAATTGTAGGGTAATTAAGTGAATTCTATAAGGATCTTATATTGTGCTGATCTTTTTCATGACTTAAAGCACTTGAGAATAAGACAAACATTTAAAGATAATGAAAATGAAATAAATAAAAGAAATAAGTTTCAATCATTAATTACATATGTCAACAAATCATTGATTAAATAACACCAAAGTATGGTGATGGTAGGGATGAGCTTTTTCCCATGGGGCCCCACCCCCACGGTCTCCCATGGGGTTTTAGGGTAGGGGTGGGGGCAAACTTAGCCCCCATTTTATAAATGAGGCCGGTGGTGGGGTGACTCCCTCATTCCCCCATTTTCTCCAATTACACACACACACACACACATATGTATATATATATAGTCTTTCTATTATCAGTTCGAACTGATATAAAATATATCAGTTCCTTGCATGTTGACCATTAGATTTAAAAAATGCTTTGACAAGTGCATGCAGCCAAGTCAAAGTATTTAAATTCAATGGCCCATATGCAAGGAACTGATATATTTTTTGTCAGTTCGAACTGACAATAGAAAAATTGTATATATATATATTATTTTTATTTTATATCTAAAGTCTAATTTTTTTTCTTAAAAAAAATAACTAGTTGAGATTTGAGGTTGTCTAGATTTTGTGTGCATCCTTGTATTGTATTTTGGATTGATTGAAGATGTAAACTTTAAATTTGTTTTGACTTTTATTGTGTAATACTCTATTAGCATTATTTGTATTTATTTTTGGATTTTTTTTTTAAACAAATTATATATTTTAGAATGAATATTTTGATTACTTCTTAGATTGGATATTTTAACAGGGTCAAACTAAAGATTGAGATAGTTAGATTCCAAATTATGATTTTCGGATTGAGAATTGAAAATTTGGGATTAAAAATTAAAAGAAATTAGGGAAATGAGGTTTGGGGGTGGGGGAACCTTCCCCAAACGCCCCCACCTCCTGTTCATCTCCACTTATATTTGTGATTTCAAAATTCATCCATTCAACTTAAAATTTTGATTTAAATTTATAACTTAACATCCATCATTCATTTTCATTCAAAAGATGGAAAAAATTAAAGATTTAGTGATAGATGGCAACCCTTGTCACAATTTTACATTGACAACCCTTCTTACCTTTTTATTATTTATTTTTATATACCACAGTGCGCGGGGTATGAGTAAATGATTACTCAAACCTAAGATGAGATATTGTCACATTGAATGAATGTTTTTTACTACCAAATTAAACCACATTAGACAGTAGTGTTGATAATCCTACTTTCAAGGTGGCATTTTTTTTTTATCTACATATATCACAATTATTAAGTTTAGGCAAAATCAATGCTGGTTGTCACTGCCAACAGTTTCAAGGCCATCATATCTTTTGACGTATATATAATGGGGGATGAAATGGATATGGAATTTAATCACAGCCATTGATCTAACAAAACATAATTTTCTTAATATCAAATGCTTTTAATTAGTGATTAATCTACGAAGTATCATTTAATACAACCACTAAATAAGATGCGGAACATGCATTTGGCTTCTTTGTGCTTTTTATTTGTAGTGGGGTGGTTTTAAAAATAACAATAATTACATCGTGCGCTTTATAATTTAAAGGAGTATCTTAATCGATCCGTGCACCACATTCACATGTTAAATCATACCCTATAAATTTAATTAGATAAACATAAATAATACACTCACTTTTAATTATGTCTTAATTAAGAATATTAAATTTTAATTTTTTTTTAGATTGATACCTCCTTAACTTGTGTATGTGATGCACAAATTAAACAGATCCGTAATTTAATTAATTTTCTGAGTCTTTCTGCCATCATCTACTTAAAGAAAGAAGACCTCAAGCAAGATGTCTAAATCGCATCCACAAGATTATTTGAGTACATTATTCTAGAGTTAGCGACTCACAGTAGGAAGAATTTTAACTTATATTCAAGAATAATTTTAATATAATTATTTGGAAATAAATAAAAATATTTCTATATTATATTCTTATATATAATGTTTAATTAAAATTGATAATAATATTTATTGATAAAGAAATTATGAATAGGATAGTTTTATAGGGCAGTGTTAACCTGTGCCCTAAATACATAAAATAACAACTAATTTATTTCTAAAAATAGAAATAAAATACAACATTTATCACTGAATTTATTGTCTTATTATAATAAATACTTTTTTTTTTTAAAATTTTTTTTATAAAAATAAATTAGTTGTTATCATATGCCCTAAAGACATGGGTTAACACTATCGTAATATAAATTGACCGACAAATTAAGATATTATTATTATTATTATTATTATTAAGAAAGGGACGACATAATTGACATTGTGATTATTCACTTTTAAGAATATTTTCAAGTTATGTTAAAGAGCTAAAAGAATTTCGTTAGTTAGACTTAAAGAAGACAAATGTACGTTTACCCTATCACCAGCTGGTCTCATTGATTAATTGTTATGGCAACTTGTTGATTTGATAGTGAATATACTACCTGAAACTTTTTACACTAGATAGATAAGAATTCGATCTCAACTAGACAAAAAACATGATTTGATGTTTAGCCAACTTTGTTTGCAGGCAAATTGATAAGTTAATGAAATTGACAACGCAAGAGTATTGAGAAATCGATAGAAAGGGAAAGGCTTGGATATTAAAAACGTCTAGGGGGCTATAGCAGCTGTTTAGTTTGATATCCCACTACGCAGACAGACAAATTAAAAAAAAAAAAAAAAAATTAGTCTTGGCGTAAAGATGTTTGCTTCCTCAAAACCTCCAAAAATATATAGATTCAAATCATTCAGTTGTGTCTGCTGCATTGACTGCACCAAATAAGCCTTCCTCAGTAGGCCATGCATGGAAGGAAAAGAAGAGAGTTTTTTGCTATTATTATTTGTATAGGTTTATATAGATATCGGTCGATGGTGGATTGGTGGTGGTGTGCTGCACATCATCAAAAATGAGAGGAGAGAAATCAATCTTTTCAAGTTTGAAACGCAATTATTTGGTGAAGGTTGGTAGTCGATATATGATTCAAATCGTCTGTCAAAAAATGGTGCTCCAATTTGTGTTTAACCAACCAAATTCAACCGTGTCAAGTTGTCAACTATTATCATTTACATTTAATTATTTAAAAAAAAAATGTTTACATTTATTAATACATGATAATGGTTGACATGGCTTGATCAATTTGGTTGATTAGACACAAATTGGAACACCATTTTTAAATGGGTGTATATCCCTTTAATCATAGACTACATTTTCTCATTCATTTCAACAGCCTTAATCATTGCAAGCCTGCTAATAATGAGAGAAAGTGTAAATAGAATAAATTAATTAATTGGGTGCTCATGCATGGTTATAAGCTACTTGGTTCAGTCCATACCATCCTACATTATAATATTTCCCGGTATGTTCCTGAAGAGTTTCTTCGAAATTGGACACGCCACTAGGTTTTTATTTTTAATTTTTTTAATAATTGTCCCATGGGACCTACTATCGGAAGAAATCGGCTCCCAACGTCGAGAGAAGTCTCTTTACACTCATTGCAGTTTTATGGGTAACAATGGGACAATATATACAAAGTGTCAGTTAATAGAGAGTGTAAGTGTTCGGCCATCAATGCAATGGACCTTTAACAATAGCAGTGTTTTATTTTTTATTTTTGAATAATTGTCTACCAAGATCAAACAAATTGTTTATTGGAACTTATCAAGAAGAAACACTAAAAACACGGTTTGGATGTCTACTTCCATAATCGGAAGAAGCCGTTTCCCTACACTCATTGCAGTTTTATAGGCAATGGTGAGATAAATATACAATATATCAATGTTTGAACATCCATGGGTTGACGAAGAGCTCGTAAATTTTCATCCATCGAGGTAATGGGGCTCTCAAAATAGCAGTGTTTTATTGTTATAAAGATTTATAGGTTGATTATTTACAGATATAATGACATAAGACGATACGTCGTTATCTAGTTGATGGGATTTATAATCAACTGGTTAGAATTTTATGGTGGAGACTGGAGTATGATGGGACCAAAAATCCCACTCACACCGATTTTAGAGGAGATTCATTTAATTTGTACTTGTATAGAGGGGGGATAGGTTCAACTTCAAATAAAAATTAAAATAAAAACTTAGGAGTTAAAATTTAGATGAGCATTTGATTTTGACTTGTATAAGAGTTAGGATTCAATTTGGATATATAAGAGATTACTACAAAATCGTGAAAAATTGATGGAAGAGCTTGACCAACAAAAAAAATTACGTAAACGGCATTATCGTAATTGTTTTTTAGAGTATTTAGTTATTATTATTTTTTGGGAAAATATCATTTTCGTCCCTATGGTTTACCATATTATCCATTTTGGTCCCTATCGTTCCAGCATTGGTTATACAGGTCCAAATGTTTTCAATTAATCCCTATTTTGATCCTTACCGTCCAATTCCGTTAGGGATTTAGAAATTTCTGTTAATAGAGCAAGGGTAAAATGGTAAAATCGTCATGTATTCTTCTAGAATCTTATTTTAAGAAGGGTACAACGGTAACTTCAGTTAAATAATAAAGAATGTGTGGTCCCAAATCCACCATCATTTAATAATAATAGTAATAATATCATCATCTTCTTCAATTATTTTTCTTCAGAACAAAAAAATAAAATTCCCTAACTACATGTTTAAATTTTTAAAAATAACAAAAGTTAAAAAATTAAAAAAAAATTGAAATTTTAAAATGGATCAGGGATCTAGTGTTCCTAAAAAAAATAAAAAAAATAAAAAAAATATGGGCTGCTGGGAGATCGACAACCAAATCCACACCACCCCCTCCTCCAATCCCTCAAACTCCACACCTCCGCCGTCGAAACCCAGACCGAACCTAGCAAACACTAAACAGCCCAAAAAACCGAAACAGAACCTAAACTCCAAAATCAAACCCAGTTCCACCAAACCCTCACCATCCACAAAATCAAACCCCAGCGCCACTAACACCAAAATCAAACCCAGCCACCAGACCACAAACCCAAACCACCACAAAAACCCACCCACAAACCTCGGATATCCAGCCACCACCCCCAAATCAACCATAAGCCACAGCAAACTCCATCTCCAAGAGATCGAGAGGTCGAAAGGGAGAGAGAGGGAGAGAATGATAGAGAGAGAGATTAAGAGATCGAGAGTGAGATGGAGAAAGATAGGAAGAGAGAGTGACAAATTCAAAGATATTGGTTTTTATTTTTTGAAAAAGAGAGATGTGAAGTGAGAGAATTGAAGAGTATTTTTTTTTTTTTGGTTAATCTCCATCAAAGATTCTACCATTTTTATTTTTTATTTTTTATTTTTTGCTTTTTTGCTTTATTCTTTTTGCTTTTTGGTTTTGTTGGATAACTGATGATGATTGAGCCTTTTGTTTTCTTTATTAGAAATATTAATTCGGTGATGATGATTGATGATTATTGGATTGGTGTTTGAGGTTTTTTTTTCAGTTAATTTTATTAAGTTACCTATTTATCCCTATATCATTTTGGCAATAGGAGGGCAAAATTGTCCTTGCAAGCCCCTCAGACATTTTAAGGGGCATAAAAGTCATTTTGGCTTCTGAACATGTCATGGTCTGTTTTTAACGAAATACCTAACGGAAGGACTAAACGGGTTTATACTGGAACGACATGGACCAAAATGGATAATATGGTAAACCATAGGGACGAAAACGATATTTTCCCTTTTTTTTTTTGAAGTATACAATGTTACATAAATTCAAGGTTTCTTTTGAAGGAGGGTGATGACTCGAACCCGCAATCTCATGGTACAGGTGTGAGAGGTTTATCATCGGACCGATCTCATCTTTTTTTTTTTTTTTTAAAGTTATTATATCAAAACTATTATTAATACATGATAGTTAATAGAGAATCCACTAATATTTATGAAGTTATTGTTATTATTATTATTAAAATTGTTTGTTTCTTAATTTCAAATTTTTTTTTTGTTTGTTTCTTAAAACCATTAAATTGAAATCTACTTTTATGTATTTTACAACAAATTGTAAAGGATAACTCAGTTTAATTAGTTTTGTATCTTTGTATTTATCTTTAGTTTGAATCTTTCTTATCTGGAAGATACACAAGTTCACTTGAACTAGACTTTTACAAGACATCTCCTGTATATGTACTTCAACAAAACTAATAATCTATATACTAGAATTTATTCATCTTCTATATGGTATCAGAGCTCCAATAATTCAAAAGAGTCCACGATCCAACAATGGTTAACACCACTTCTTTTTCCTCAAACTCAGTGACCGTCATCTCCTCTTCCTCCTCTTATCATAAGGTCTTTTCATCCTCAAACACTATCATCTCTATTAATGTTACAACTCAAGCACCTTTGAAACTCACAGCAACCAACTACCATTCCTGAAAACTCCAGTTTCACACCATTTTTGTTGGGTTTGATCTTATGGGTTTCATTGATGGCCAACACCAATGTCCACCCGAAACCATCACAACAGGTGACGCCACCATAACAAATCTGGCCTACAGTATCTGGACCAGACAAGACTAGCTGCTGCTCAATGCAATCATTGGATCTATATCTCTATCCATCATTTCGTTTATCACTTCCGCTAGAACTGCTCATGATGCATGGATTGCACTAGCCAACACTTATGCAAAGCCTTCTAGAGGACACATCATGCATCTTAAAGGAGTACTTACCAACATCTCGAAAGGTACTCAATCCATTACTGAATATATGCAACATGCAAAAAGTGTTGCTGATGAACTGGCTATGCTTGATGCTCTGGAAAATCCTAAAGACTTGACTATAAAAATCCTAAATGGATTGGGCGATGAATTCAAAAACATATCATTAGTTGTCCGTGCCCGTGACTCACCAATCTCATTCGAGAAACTTTATGAAAAACTTCTCAATTTTGAGGCCGTCCTAAAACAAGAAGTCACAAAAAATCAGAAACTTCCCATTACCGCCAACTACGTTGCAAAACCATTCTCTGGTAGTCATCAAACCAACTACCACCGAAACAACAACAATAACAACAATAGAGTCTTCACGCCCAAACCTCTCCAACAAACATGCCGATCCTTCCTCCATAAATTCGAGACACTCCACTGCTCAGAATCAATCAAACAGGTCCAAACCTTATCATGATTTCTGTCAACTGTGTAGTGAACAAGGCCACACCGCCAAACGCTGTCCAACTTTCAGCTTCACACCGACCAACTCCTAGTCTAACGTGAATTAACCAACACGACAATGGCCGCCACGTGTGAATTATGTTGTATGCTCCAATGTCCACCACGCCTGAATGGCTTCTTAACTCAGATGTATCTCACTATGTCACCGTCGATCTACAAAACCTATCTCTGCACTCTCCGTATGACGGCTCCGATGATATTATGATTGGTGATGGCTCAAGTTTGCATATTACACATACCGGTTCCATTCACTTACCTTCTAAATCCTCATCTTTTTTATTATCCAATGTTTTATGTGTGCCTAATATGAAACAAAATATGATATCTGTTTCAAAATTTTGTGTCTCAAATCAAGTTGCTATTGACTTTTCACCCTTTTCATTTGTTGTGAAGGACCTTCGTACGGGGGCACAGCTCATGCAAGGACGGACTAGGAATGGAGTTTACGAGTGGCCGTCTCATGATCGACCGGAAACACCTCCTATCATCACCTTCCCTAGTGTCAAAACCTCAATCCCTGACTGGCATCACCGTTTAGGTCATCCGTCGTTAAAAATTATTTCTACGTTAGTGTCCTCTCAAGCATTGCATATTGCTTCGTCAAACAATTCTAGCAATCCATGTAGTGCGTGTCAAATTAATAAAACTCACAAATTGCCCTTTTCAGTTTCAACTGTTCTCAGTTTTAAACCACTTGAAGTAATCTATTCGGATGTTTGGAGTACTCTAATTATCTCTAAAGATGGCTTTAAATATTATGTGCTATTTTTTTGATCATTTTACAAAATACATGTGGATGTATCATTTAAAAAATAAATCTGCATCCTTTAAAAAATAAATCTGCATGCAGTTTTTATTCGTTTTAAATCCCTGGTTGAATTTTTTTTTAATCACTCAATCATTTCATTCTATAGTGACAATGGTGGCGAATACATTGCCTTGAGGCATACCCTTACAAGTCATGGCATCTCCCATTTCACTACACCACCTCACACGCCGGAACACAATGGTATCTTTGAGCGTCATCACAGACACATTGTCGAGACATGATTATCACTTCTCACTCACGCCTCACTACCCCTTACATTCTGGTCACGGGCATTCACCACCGCTGTGTACTTGATTAATAGGATGCCCATGCCCCTATTACACATGCTATCACCTTTTGAAAAAAAAATTAGTGTGCGTTCGTCGTATGCCAAATTGCATGTCTTTGGGTGTCTCTGTTATCCATGGATTAAATCATACAATAATCATAAGCTAGAACCTCGGTCTAGAGCATGTATCTTCATAGGGTACTCGTTATCACAAAGTGCATACCATTGTCTAGACCTTGAAACCGATCGTGTGTTTGTGTCTCGACATGTTAACTTCGTTGAGTCGGTTTTTCCATACCACACACTCCACAATAGCCTTCCTCAACCCAATCCCACCACATGCACACCTTGGTTGTCTCTTGTCTCTCCTACTGTAACCATCCCAGTCTCTTATGCTCACTCTTTAATAAGACCAGCTGTGCATGAGACACCTCGTCAGATTGCTCTCCATGAATCCCGATCTCAAGTTGCTGCTCCAACTCCTTCAGCCTCCTACTGTCGCAACTTCTCCTACTACCGTAACCTCAGTTGACACCAGTTATGCTTCCACCATAAAACCTGACATTGAACCAACCATGGTTCCGCCACCATTTATGCCCACACAAGCTCTCACAACAATCACCAGCCATCCCATGGTAACTAGATCAAAGAACAACATCCACAAGCTTCTCACAAAATTGTCTCTCACTAGTGTTCTTTCACTTGCTCAAACTGAGTCCACATGTGTTTCTCAAGCTCTAAAATTTTCAAAATGGAGACTAGCCATGTCTGATGAATTTGATGCTCTCATTCGAAATAAAACGTGGGACTCGGTTCCTTCACACTCATCTTATAACACAATGGGGTGCAAGTAGGTATTTCGTATAAAACGATCTCCGGATGGCTCTATTTCCAAATACAAAGCTCGCTTGGTGGCCAAGGGGTTTCACCGGCGGTTGGGTGTTAATTATATTGACACTTTTAGCCTCGTAGTCAAAACCACTACAATTCGAGTTTTGTTTTCGCCAATTGGATGTGAATAACGCATTCCTTTAGGGTCATTTAGCTGAGAATGTATTTATGGCACAACCGTCAGGGTTCACAGATCCTGCATTTCTATTGCATGTATGTTGTCTTAAAAATGCCATATATGGTCTCAAACAAGTACCTCGAGCGTGGTATAACGAACTTCGACAGTTTCTCCTCTAAAATGGGTTTGTTAATTCTCACTCTGATAGCTCATTATTCATCTTCAATACTAATGGTTGTTTGATTTTTTTGTTGGTATATGTTGATGACATCATTGTCACCAGTAGTGATGGTACACTTGTTGATAAGTTCATTACGAAGCTTGCTCGGTGTTTCTCCATCAAGGACCTTGGCGTGCTATCATATTTTCTTGGGGTTAAAGTTCTCTCATGCTCGGCTAGCTTGTTTCTCTCTCATCAGAAATACATAACTGATCTTCTCACTTGCACTAAAATGATTGACTCTAAACCGGTGTCTACTCTATTCCCTACAGATCATACTCTTACACTCATTGATGGTACTTTATCACGGATGCCAATGAGTTTTGTCAGGTAATTGGTGCCTTATAATATATGTCGTTTACTCGGCCTAACATTGCGTTTGCTGTGAAAAAGCTTGCTCAATTCATGCATCGCCCAACAATAGGAAACTGGTCCCTCGCAAAGCGTCTCATGCATTACTTGTGTGGCACAATTGGCCATAGTTTGTTGCTGCGTCACAACTCACCGGTCTCGTTGCATGCCTTTTCCGACATGGATTGGGTCGACAATCAAGATGACCGCACCTCCATAAGTGCGTATATCATCTTTTTTTGGGTCAAATGCTATCTTCTGGTGCTCTCGCAAGCAATGATTTGTCGTCATGTCTTTAACTGAAGCTAAATATATGGCCGTTGCCACCACTGCCTTTGAAGTGATTTGGCTCTCCTCATTCTTGCGTGAGTTGCAAATTTCTACATCCAATCCACCAACAATCTACTGTGATAATATTGGTGCCACCTACCTATGCTTTAATCCCGTCTTTCACTCACGGATGAAACATATAGCCATTGATTTCCATTTTGTTTGAGAAAAAGTGCAAAGCAATCAGCTTCGGATATCACATGTTTCTTCCTCTGGTTGACTCTCTTACTAAGCCGCTATCCAGGACAAGATTCTTCCTATTACGGTCCAAGATTAGTTTCTCTGAAATGCCCCTTATCTTGTGGGGGTGTGTAAAGGATAACTCAGTTTAATTAGTTATGTATCTTTGTATTTATCTTTAGTTTGAATCCTTTGTATTTATCTTTATTTTGAATCCTTCTTGTGGATTTATTAGTCCATCTTTAGTTCATCTGGAGGCCCAAATTAGAGTCCATTCAGAAGCCAAAGTTGAGCCCAAATGGAGACCAAATGAAATTCAAGTCCACAGCATCAGTCAATCTAAGTCAATACATTGAAACGGTGCACTTTTGGATATTATCTGAAGAAATCAGATAAGGCAGCTGATTCATGGATTGCATTCTGAGGTGGCTTGATTTTATTGGCTTTAATAGATTACACTCACACGTGCCTGATAAGAGTATATAATAGAAAGGATGGAGAGAGACCCGGTTACTTTTCTCATTTGTTCAAAATTAGGTTTTCAGAGTCTCTCTCTCGAAAACAAAAAAGCTCTCTTATGTTCTTGAGTGATCTCTTTGATTTCTTGTAAGATCATTGCAACTGTGAATGAAATCTGTGTGTAGATTGTATTATCAGTTGAGAGAGTGTGTTGATTTGCTGTTTGTGCTCTTTGAAAGTGAGTGGTTAGGGTTTGATTGTTGTGGTTGTAACCGATTAGATTTCTTTGAGATTTCTAGGGATATTTGGGTAGAGTTTGGCTTGTATATAACTCTCATATAGTAAAGTGAGCCTCTCCGGTTGACTCAACGTGGATGTAAGCCGATTTGGCTAAACCATGATAAAATCTTGGGTGTTCTTTACTTTCTCCTTTGCCTTCTAATTTTCACTTCAGATTTGTCTATATTTCTTGATCTTCTACTATGGTATTTTTATTTGTTTGTTCTTGTTATAAGTATTGCTTGCAGGAAATAAGAACAGATGTTTAGATCTCTGTGTATTGAGTTCACAGAGGTTACAACAGTGGCATCAGAGCCAGAACAGTACCAACGGCGAACAACAAGGATTAAGATCCTCTAATGGACGAGCCTTCAGTCTCTGAAGACTCATCTGGAAAGGAAGAGAGCAGTGAATCTGCTAGCAGTTGCAAGGAGGTAACCAAATCTGACTTTGGTGATTTTAATTTTAATTGCATGAATATGAAATTTGATATAGAAAAGTGTTAACCGCCATAATTGGCAGGGATCAAAAAAGAATTTTCCACTAGCTTATAGGAGAAAGTCGGGATCCGAAGTAGAAGTGAAAAGAGGTCTGGGTACCCCGCCTGCTAGCTGATAGGCTAGAACCTCTGCCGACCCAGGTCAGGTCTAGAATTCCCGGAGACACGTTCATCACCAGATCCTGGCGCCCAATTACCCCGGATACCCTGATACTCGAGTATCCTGGTACCCCACTACTTGAAGCGTGAGAGACGCAGGGTACCCGGGGTACCCCAACCAGTGAAACACGTGACGTACGCATGGCAAGACATGTACCAGGACCCCAGTAGACTGACCCCACTGAAGCAGGAGGGGGGTACCCCGCAGAGTAGACTACATATAAAAGCAGATATTAAACGTCACCGTTCGAGATAAAAACTCAAGCTACAACGCGGCATTCATCCCCGCCAAGTTAGAATCCTATTTTTAATAGGAGTCAACTTATTTGGAACCGAGAAAGAAGGAATCACATGATCTTTCGGGATTAGTGTCCCAACGAATTTGTTAGACTCCAAAAAGAAGACCCATGCATCAAGGAAACCCTAGACCGAAGTTCTAGGAGTGCTGAGCAAAAAAGCGGGCCTATATATTGATCATATGTTAACAGGAAAAGGTATCAAAACCCTAATTGACTTTTTCTACTTATCGACAGACACAAAAAGCTCCATTTCCATCGTTCTCCTTCAAGCCTGATTTCTTTTCTATATTGCAATACTGATAGTTAAAATACCGGGTTGTAAGGAATCATATTTCAGATCCACATATATATTCGTATAAACTGCTTTTCAGCTTTGATATATCCACCATATGAGAAACTTGTCCATCCGATTACTTGAATTCATTGTAATATCAGATTCACGATACCCAGCGGGATACCAGGGTATAGAGTATCCTGCTAGCCCAAGTCTAATTTGATCCGGGTCCATCACATATCGTTAATTCTGAATTACACCTCGGTGACAATTTTGGGTTAACAAAAAGTTTGATGGCTCTGGGGATTTTGGCATATGGAGAAGAAAGGTGAAAGCCCTTCTCTTCCAGCAGAAAATTCTTGAAGCCATTGAAGACCTAGAAAAATTGCCTGATAGTTTAATTGGAGAATAGAAATCTGATATGCTTGAAATGGCCCTAGGAACTATTATATTAAATCTGTCTGATAATATGCTTAGAGAACTTAATGATGAAAAGACTGCCTGTGATGTTTGGAAGAAGCTTGAAAGCTTGTATCTTACTAAATCCTTAACTAATAAAATTTATCTTAAAGAAAGACTGTTTAGCTTTAAGATGGATGCTAGTAAATGCCTAGGTCAAAACTTAGATGAGTTTAAGAAAATGATAATAGAATTGGCTAATGCTGGGGTATATGAGAAGTTAAGTGATGAAAATGAGGCTATTATCCTCCTTAACTCATTGCCTGAATCATTTGGGGATGTAAAGGCAGCCATCAAGTATGGCAGAACTTCCCTAAGTTTAGAAGAATGTGTTTCAGCCTTTAAGTCTAAGGAACTAGAGCTTAAGACTGAAAAGAAAGACAGCGGTGAGAACCTATTTGCTAGGGGTAGACAACCTGTGAAGAGTTACAATAATAACTCATCCCATAAGAACAAAAACAAGAGTAAAACACCTAGCAATAATAGGTCTTAGTCTAGGAATAGGAATGGCACTAGAAAGTGCTATTATTGTGGGAAAAAGGGTCACATTAGGAAGTACTGTTATGAGCTTAAAAAGAAAAACCAAGAGAGAACCCAAAGTGATGGTGATGCATCTATTGCGTCCAAATCCTATGAACCTAGTGATGTACTCTCTGTGAGTACTGAAGACATTAAAACTAAGTGGATCATTGACTCAGGGTGTTCCTTTCATATGAGTCCAATTAGGGACTGGTTCACAGAGTTCAAAGAACTCAGTGGTTGTAGTGTGTTGATGGGAAATAATCAACCATGTCTAGTGGAAGGGATAGGTTCAGTTTCTATTAGGATGTATGATGGGATAGTGAGAGTATTCAATGATGTTAGGTATGCGCCTAACTTAAAAAGAAACCTTATTTCTCTTGGTACCTTAGATGAGGAAGGATACTGTTATAAAGCTAAAAAAAAATGGGTCTTAAGAGTTTCGAGAGGCTCTCTAGTCATCCTTAAAGGTGACAAGAGAAATGGCATCTATATTTAGAGAGGTGAAATTGTCACTGAAAGTGTTGCTAGTGTGGCAGCCAAAAATAGTGACAAAGCAGTTTTATGGCACTTAAGATTAGACCATATGAGTGAGAGAGGTTTGCTAGAGTTAAGCAAGAATGGTCTCCTAGGTGGGGATCAAGTTGCTAAGCTAGAATTCTATGAGAATTGTTTCTTAGGCAAACAACATAGGCTTAGTTTCACCTCAGCCCAGCACACCACCAAACAAGTCCTTGAGTATATCCACTCGGACTTGTGGGGACCATCCAAGATTCCCACTCATGGTGGAAATCGCTATTTTCTGTCCTTGGTTGATGATCAATCTAGAAAGGTGTAGATCTACCTTTTGAAGACCAATGACCAAGCCTTTGACAGTTTTAAGGCTTGGAAAAAGTTGGTTGAAAACCAAACTTCTAAGAAAGTCAAAACACTTAGAACCGACAATGGTTTAGAGTTTTGTAATGCAGAATTTAATAAGTTTTGTAGTGATGAAGAGATTTAAAGGCATAGGACAGTTAGATATACCCCACATCAAAATGGAATTGCTGAAAGGATGAATAAAACCATTTTAGACAAGGTTAGGTGTCTTTTGATTGGCTCGGGTTTGAGCCAAAGCTTTTGGGGAGAGGCTGTCTCAACAGCAACCTATTTGATAAATAGGTCTCCCTTCACAGTAATCAGCCTAAAAACTTCTGAAGAAATGTGGACTGGGAGGCCTCCCAGTCTTAAACACTTAAGAGTGTTTAGATGTGTTTGTTATGCATATCAATCCGAAGGAAAATTAGAGCCTAGGTCTGTTATAGGAGTTTTCTTAGGGTATCCCTTAGGTGTTAAGGGTTATAGGCTGTGGGTTAGAGATCAAAATGGGTATAAGGTCATTATTAGTAGAGATGTCATTTTTGATGAGTCCAAAATGCCTTGTAAGGAATTGGACTAGCCCACTGAATCCCCTTCGGATCCTTTAAAGGATGATGGAAATATGATTCAGGTGGAAGTTGGCAACCCACCGCATGGTCCATTTTAGATTCCAACTGATCCCATTGAGGATGAGAGGGCTACCCATTTTGATGGTTTACATCAGGTGGAAGAGAGTCAGAATCAGCTAGAGACTAATGAGTGTCTAGCTGATTACGAGCTGGTTAGGGATAGAGTTAGAAGAGTCATTAAACCTAACAAAAAGTATGCCTACATATATGTGATTTCTTTTGCGTTATGCACTGGCCAAGAGATAAAAAATACTGAGCCTAGAACCTTTAGTGAAGCTGTCAACTGTTTTGACAAGCAAAAATGGCTTCAAGTCATGACAGAATAGATGGACTCTTTTGATAAGAACAAGACATGGTCTCTTGTTGTAAAACCTGAAAATCAGAAGGTTGTGGCTTGTGGATGGCTATATAAAATCAAAGACAGCCTAGAGCAGAATGTTCCTCCTAGATACAAGGCTATGTTGGTGATTGCGCTCCAAATATTCACATTTAGTGCTCCTTTTACTTGGTTTTTGTAACCGTTTTACGAGCATTTTAGGTATTTAACGTTGTAAATAAGTGTTTTTACATAACTTAGGCGTTTCAAAGGCATTTGGGTCCGAAATGACGAAAAGAGGGCAAAGAAGGCAAAAAAGACATGCCGCGCGGATTCACACACAAAATGCCGCGAGAATTAACCAGCTACAGGAAACTACGGGCCATTCAATTGTCAATTCGGCGAGTTTAGTTCATATGCCTCGCGGGAAAGTAGCCACGGAAGTAAGTCGCATGAACTCCACGTATGAAGCCAACGAGTTCATTCTCTTTGCCCCGCGGGAATAAAGCCGCCGTGCAAACCCACGGGACAAGCTAGCGAGTTCAAACCGACCTTCCAGAGAGAAAGTATTCACAGAAAGAATCCGTAAAGAAAGGGAAAGATCACCCCGCGGCTTCATACCGTAGGAAAGAAGCCGCAGAACATACCCACGGAGGAGTCTGACGAGCTTCAAGTGGATCAATTCCAATCCAAAACCAAAAAAAAAAAATCAATCCCTTTTTGATCCACCTTTCATTATTAGCCTTAGACATAGACAAAAAGACCCTTCCTTGCTCTTGAAAGGCCTCCTCGTTTTGCACAAACCATCATACTTACTTCTCTATTAATGACCTCAACCACCACTTAGTGAGATAGAGCTACTATTACATTTTAGAGTAAGTTAGATATTAATTAGAAACTCTTTTAGAAAGGAAAGGCCAAGTTAGTTTTCTTGGGACTTTCTAAGCAACCAAACGCCCACTTTGGTACCGTAGTTTAGCTAATTTCAAGTTTGCATAGAAGAAGTTGTTGCTTGGATTACAAGGAGGATCACATCTTCATCACAAGAGTTACTTATCGGTGATGTTTTCTTCATTTGCAATCCCTTGTTACTTTGATTCTATGTGTAACTAAATCCCTCTTGTTAGGGGATAAATGTAATTCTTGTACATGACCTTGCTATATAATCAATCATATTATTTCACTTCTCAAGTTGTGTGTGTTTATTATTTCATTTATGAATGATGGTTGTTGCAACCATTCATCCTTTATTTAATGCACCACATGCTTGAAGTTTCAATATGCTTTAAAGACCATTATTGCATGTGACACTTATGCCATCTATGTGGTAGAGATTCACTTATCTTGTGAATTCTTACCAACACCTTTGAGTAAACCTCTTTTAAATCACTTCTCTACTCTTAGGTTGTGATTAAAGTGAAGGATTTAGTGCCTTATAATTGATATGGATAGATGTATGCTTAAGGTCCTTGTGAATGAGCTTAATGAATGATTGATTAGCTAATAGGTTGTTACTTGAATGAATCTTTCCCCTAGCAATCTTTTAATCTAGTGTTGAAATCAAGAAATTGTAGTTCTTAATCTTAATCAATTCTCATCTAACATAGTTAATGTTTTGATCACTTTAGTTAATTAATTTGGCATTTTAGTAGAGTTAGTTTCAAGTGTTATTACTTTCTATCTATGTTAATGTAAATCTACGCTTCTTGTGGGAACGATAACCCGTACTCGTGCACCCTATACGAGTTGAACGACTCGTGCACTTGCGAAGGGTGAAACACTTGCGCGTCCCTTTAGTATAAACAAGGTAGAATAGCGTAGGCATTAGCAATCCTTGTAGAACCAGTTCGGGTGCATCAGTTGGTAGCTAAGGGCTTTACACAAAGGGAAGGAATTGATTACAATAAGATTTTCTCCCCTGTTGTGAAATATAAAGCCATTAGGATTGTTTTGGCCCTAGTAAGCTATTTTGACATGGAATTAGAACAATTAGATGTCAAAATAGCCTTTTTGCATGGGGACTTAAATGAGACAATCTATATGTCCCAACCGGAGGGTTTTGAATCTAATTCCAAACCCTCACATGTGTGTCTTCTTAGAAAGTCTCTATATGGGCTAAAGCAAGCCCCTAGACAATTGAATAAGAAATTTGATAGTTTCATTACTAGCATGGGTTTTAATTAAAGCAAATTCGATGCATGTTTCTATTTCAGTTGTGAAAATGTTAATATTGATGTCTATTTGATTTTATATGTTGATGATATGTTAATTGCTAGTAAGGACATGTCTAGGATTGTAGATTTAAAGAAGAAGTTAAAATCTGAATTTGATATGAAGGATTTAGGCAATGCAAAAATGATCTTGGGTATGGAAATTGCTAGGATAAGAAAAGAAAATAGGCTATGTTTAAAACAGTCCAAGTATTTGAACAAGCTGGTAGACAGATTTGTAATGAGAAATTGCAAGCCTGTCAATGTCCTTCTATATGCTAATTTTGTGTTATCAACAGCCCTATCACCTAGGTCTTTAGAGGAAAGTAGATAAATGGAAGAATATACCTTATTCTAGTGCAGTTGGGTCTATTATGTATTCTATGATAAGCACTAGGCATGATTTAGCACATGCCTGATTTAGCACAGGCCATTAGTATATTGTTTAGGTATATGGCCAATCCAGGGAAAGACCATTGGAATGCCATGAAGTGGCTTCTAAGGTATATCAGCTCTACCACAGCTGTGGGGCTGAATTATGACTGCTATAATACTGTATTAGATTTAGTTGGATATGTAGATTCTAACTATGCAAGTGATAGAGATAAAAGGAGGTCCACATCCTCCTATTTTTTTCACTATTGCTGGCTGTTATGTTAGTTGGAAAAGCAACTACAATCAATTGTGGCATTGTCAACAACTCAGACAGAATATATAGCTGTCACAGAAACTATTAAGGAAGCCATTTGGCTTCAAGATCTTCTAGGTGAGATAGGGTTATTTTGAGGTAAGACTGTTTTCTTTACGGATAGTCAAAGTGTATTGCACTTGTGTAAAAACCTTGTTTTTCACGAAAGGACAAGCACATAGAGGTAAAATACCATTTTATTAGAGATAAAATCTCTGAAGGTATTATTGAGGTGGAAAATGTGTCCACTGAAGAAAACCCAGCTGATATGGGAACGAAAGTGGTTCCCTATAGCAAGCTCAAGCCTGCTGAAAATTGGTGATTGTGGTTAACTGTTTTGTGTTTTTTGAGCTAGGTTTGGAGAAGCTTACTTTGCTATATGAACTAAGGTGGAATTTGTGGATTTATTAGTCCATCTTTAGTTCATCTGGAGGCCCAAATTAGAGTCCATTCAGAAGCCAAACTTGAGCCCAGATTACAGCCCAGATGGAGACCAAATGAAATTCAAGTCCACAGCATCAGTCAACCCAAGTTAACACATTGAAACGGTACACTTTTGGATATTATCTGAAGAAATCAGATAAGGCAGCTGATTCATGGATTGCATTCTGAGGTGGCTTTATTTTATTGGCTTTAACAGATTCCACTCTCACGTGGCTGATAAGAGTATATAATAGAAAGGATGGAGAGAGACTCTGTTACTTTTCTCATTTGTTCAAAATTAGGTTTTCAGAGTCTCTCTCTCTCTCTCGATCTAAAAAAGCTCTCTTGTGTTCTTGAGTGATCTCTTTGATTTCTTGTAAGATCATTGTAACTATGAGTGAAATATCTGTGTAGATTGTATTATCAGTTGAGAGAGTGTGTTGATTTGCTATTTGTGCTCTCTGAAAGTGAGTGGTTAGAGTTTGATTGTTGTAGTTGTAACCGATTAGATTTCTTTAGGATTTCTGGGGATATCTAGGTAGAGTTTGGCTTGTATATAACTCTCATATAGTGAAGTGAGCCTCTCCGGTTGGCTCAACGTGGATGTAGGCCGATTTGGTTGAACCATGATAAAATCTTGGGTGTTCTTTACTTTTTGCTCTGCCTTCTAATTTTCGCTTCAGATTTGTCTATATTTCTTGATCTTCTATTGTGGTATTTTTATTTGTTTGTTCTTGTTGTAAGTATTGCTTGGAGGAAATAAGAACAGGTGTTTGGATCTCTGTGTATTGAGTTCACAGAGGTTACAACACTTCTTATCTGTAAGATACACAAGTTCACTTAAACTAGATTTCTACAAGTCATCTCCTGTATACATACTTCAACAAAACTGATAATCTATATACTAGAATTTATTCATCTTCTATACAAATTGTTATTATATATTAGTCTTTCACAAGCCACACAATATGGATATATACTTGGTTCCTTTACTCACCATTGATTTTTTTTTTTTTTAGTATTAAAAAAGTTCTTATACTTCTATCTAGAGAAGCTCGAATTTTGGATGTCATCGAAAAGATCTTTGGAGTTTTGTTTTTTTGTAAATAAAATAAATTGTGTATAATACACTCCATTATATCTCTTTTGAATATAAAATTTAAATTTATTTCTCAACTACCTTTTTGAAATTTATTACTACCAAAATTACTTGTATAGATGTATCATCATATCGGTTAAGTCTTTTCTCCTCTTTTTCTCTCTCTCTTTCCGATAGAAAAACAGGTGTAAAAGTAGAAGAATCCTTTAGGGCTAGAGTCTTCGTTTCTGAAGCAGATTTTCAAAATTGAAAGAGGGGTTCTGGAATTAACAGATAGTAGAGATGGTAGAGTCAGAAATTGAAAAGTTATATGAAAAGCTCTCGTTAGCTGATGAAGATGGAGCAGTTCATGAGATGGTGGAAGAAGATCAACGGGATGAAGAGGTTGAGGTGGAACTCTGTCTAGTTGGGAAGGTACTTTCGGGTAAGAAAGTAAATAGGGATGCTTTTAAAAATCTGATTGAACAGCTTTGGAGTCCGTTTGGGAGAGTTGAGGTAAAATCAGTGGGGGTAAATATTTTCATGTTCCATTTTAGGAAACATGAGGAATGGAGTAAGATTTGGCAACGAGGACCGTGGTATTTTGATAAGAGTTTACTGGTATTAGAGAAACCGGAAGGGATGGGTAATATCTCCCAGCTGAGATTTGATAAAGTAGAGCTGTGGATCCAGATTCATGATGTTCCAATTATATGTATGAATAGAAGAACTGCAAAGTGGATGGCAGAGCAGTTAGGAAGGGTAATTGATCTACTGTCTGAAACAAATGAGTGTTGGGGAATTTTTTTTGAAGGTTAAGGTACAAATTGATATATCTAAACCTTTAAAAAGATGGCTTCGTTTGAAATTGGATAAATCAGATAATATTGTGATGGTAGGGCTTAAGTATGAGAGGCTTCCTGAATTTTGTTATGTTTGTGGAAGAATTGGGCATGCTAGCAAGGATTGTTCTGATGTTGAGGCAAAGTCGGAGGATTTAAAGAGTGATTTCACTAAGTATGGATCGTGGATGAGAGCTTCGATCCCTGAGAGACAGAAATTGAGGTTGGATCAGCAAATTGAAGGTAATTCGAAGGTTCCGAGTGGAGTAATGGTGGAGAGAAGTGGGCAAAAGGAAGTCGGTTTAGGAAAAAATGGAAATGGTGATTTGAGTTTGCAGGCGGTAGAACAGACTGACATAGCTAAGGAGAAGAAGGAAGCTGACAGTGGTTCTCAGAAAAAAAAAAACCTAACTACTGATAGTGGACTCGGGTCATCTCAGGGTAATGGGCTGAGTTTGAAAGGCCCGTCAGAAGAGGCCCAACTAAATAACAAGAAGAATGTGGTAGAAGGGAATGAAAGTTCCGGGTCTGGGTTGAAAGAAATAGAAGCACCTGTGAGTAAGTTGGGTCCAGTGATTAAACTTAATGGCCCAATGGAAGCAAATGAATATATAAAAGATATGGCTATGGTGTGTTCTTCTCAGTCAGCGTGTCCAGTGTTCCCAAAGCAGTCTATTCCCAGAAATTGGAAAAGAATGGCGAGAGAAAAGAAGAATGAGCTCAACCCGATTCAACAGCCTAGTTTATTTCGCAAGTTGCAAACGGTGAATACAAAGGGAAAGAAGAATTCAAAGGGAAATGCGTACTCATCGACAAGTAAGTCGAATTTTAATATTGTTGGGAAAAGGTGAAGTCTTGGGAAGTTTCATAATTCAGTTTCGAATTCTTCAAGAGACAGGGGTACTCTGGCCAGCTCATTAAAACATTGGGATGTGAAATTTGGTAAAAGGAAGTTGGTAATTGGTTCTGGTGTTGAGAATTGTGAGAATATAAAAAGTAGAGTTGTGGATTTGGTTCAAGAGTTCAATAATTTGGCGGAGTCTAGTTCCCAGGCCCGCCTGGAATTATGATAGGAATAAGTTGGAACGTCCGGGGTTTGGGGAATCCTCGGGCGTTCTCGGCCTTGAAGAGGTTGATGAGGAACCATTCTCCGGATTTTATTTTCCTGTCGGAAACAAAAATGGCAGGAAGTAAGGCAGTAAAATTTAGGGATTCCATTGGTAATTATGAAGTTTTGTGGGTGGATAGTATAGGTAATAGTGGTGGGCTGATGTTAATGTGGAAAAAAGGAATGCAGGTGTCAGTTATTTCCTTCTCAGTAGGGCATATAGATGCTAGATTCAAAATGGAGGATGGGTTTTTATGGAGGTTTTCCGGGGTGTATGGAGATCCTTTACCTAGTAAGAGAGTGAGCTCCTGGGCTTTTTTACATAGGTTGAGAGAGGTGGATAATTTGCCGTGGGTTTGTGGGGGAGATTTTAATGAAGTTCTTTGTATGATTGAAAAAATGGGAGGATCAGAGAAGTCTATTTCTGGGATGATCAGATTTAAGCAGGTTATAGATGAGTGTGATTTGGTAGATTTGGGTTATTCATGTCCTAATTTTACGTGGAACAATAAAAGAGAGGGTAAGAGCAATATACAAGAAAGAATAGATAGATTATGTTAACCCAAAATTGTCACCGGTGTGCAATTTAGAATTAACGGTATGTGATGGACCCGGATCTAATTAGGCCTAGGCTAGCGGGATACTATATACCCCGATATTTTGCTGGTTCACTGGAATCTGCTACGCGAGATATTGCATGTATGTGACGGACCCGGATTGGGATTGACTGGGGCCAGCGAGATACTTAGTAGCCTGGTATCCCGCTGGGTATCATGAATCCGATATTATGATGAATACAAGTAATGGGATGGATGAGTTTCTTATACGATGGATGTATGAAAGCTGAAAGGCAGTTTTTATATATATATATATATATATATATATATATATATATATATATATATATATATATATATATATATGGATTTGAAATACGATTTTTACAACTCGGTATTTGATCTATCAATATTACAGCATGGAAGAAAATAAAGCCTAAAGGAGAACGATGGAGATGGAGCTTTTCGTGCCTGTCGATAAGTAGAAAAAGTGAATTAGGGTTTCGATCCCCTTAAACTGTGAACATATGATTAATATATAGGCCCGCTTTCTTGCTGAGCACTCCTAGAACCTTGGTCTAGGGTTTTAGTGATACACGGGTCTTCTTGTGGAGTCCGACAAATTCGTCAGGAAATTGATCCCAAAAGACCTGGTGATTCCTTCTTTTTCGGTTCCCAAATGAGTTGACTCCTATTTAAAATAGGACACTAAATTGGCGGGAATGAATGCCGCGTTGTAGCTTGAGTTTTTATCTTGAACGGTGATGTTTAGTATCCGCTTTAATATGTAGTCTGTTCTTCGGGGTGCCCGACTCTTGTTTCAGCGAAGGTCGGTCTGTTGGGATCCTGGTATATATCTTGCCATGTGTATGTCACGTGTTTTGCTGGTCGGGGTACCCTGGGCACCCCGCGTCTCTCATGCTCTTCTAAAAACGATGCTTACAGATATCGAGGTTTCAAGCAGCGGGGTACCGGGATATTCGGGTATCGGGGTACTCGGGGTAGCTGGGTACCAGGATCTCGTGATGGTTGTGTCTTCTAGGCCCTCCTTATCCTTTGGCTTCCTAGTCCTTTTCCTGGTCCTGGGGATTCTGGACCTGGCCGGAGTGGGTAGGGGCTCCTTCTTTAGCCCATCAGCTAGCAGGTGGGGTGCCCGAACATCTTTCCACTTCTACTTTGGATTCCGACTTTCTTCTCAAGGCTTATGGAAAATTCTTTTTTGATCTCCGCTATTTTTGGCGGTTAACAGATTCTTTGCTAGTAATTTATGGAGAGACAATTTTGAGTATGTTATGGTAGATCATTTAGGTTTTCATACTTCGGATCATCGCCCCATTCTTCTGAAGTTTGATAAGTTTAGCAGGCAATTGAAGAGCAGATATTCTGGTTTTAGATTCGAACCTTTCTGGTTAAAAGAAGAAGATATTGGTAGAGTGGTTATGGATTTCTGGAAGGGAAAGAGTCTCTTAAACTCAACTCAGGAGTTTCTTTGTAAATTAAATCAGTGTGCTACAAGTTTAGTAGGATGGAGTAGGGATAGATTCAAAAATCTCAGCAATCAAATAGAAGTGAAGAATAGAGAGATAGAATGTCTGTATAAGAATAGTGAGAAAGATGGTGTTATGACAGTTATCAGGGAGCTTGAAAAATCAGTGGAAGAATTACTTGATAGTGAAGAAATATTTTGGAAGCAGCGTTCTAGGGTGGAATGGTTAGAAGCAGGAGATAGAAATTCCAAGTTTTTACATGCCAGGGCAACAGCAAGAAAGAAGAAAAATACGATTCAGAGGTTATTAAACAGTGAAGGTCGGTATGAAGACACAGCTGAAGGTATGGCTTGGGTGATTCAAAAATATTTTCATGATCTGTTCAAGACTTCAACTCCCACCCCAACAGATATCAGTAAAGCTTCAGATGCTATTAGTTCGAGTTTGAGTATAACTCAGAGCGAGGTGTTGAATTCGGAATTTTCTGCAAAGGAGGTCAGGTTAGCTTTATTTGATTTAAGTCTTACTAAAGCTCCTAGCTCGGATGGGTATCATGTAATTTTTTTTCAGAAATTCTGGAATATTTTGAGTGCTGATTTTACAAGAGTATGTTTAAGTATTTTGAATGGTGATGCTTCTGTTAGGGCTTTTAATAATACTGCAGTAGTTTTAATTCCAAAAATTAAAAATCCCTCCTCCCCTAAGGATTTTCGGCCTATCTCTTTGTGTAGTGTGGTTTATAAGACTATTTCAAAGATTATTGCCTCTAGAATTAAACCTTTCCTTCAAGGTATTATCTCCCCTAATCAATCGGCTTTTGTCCCTGGTAGGCAAATTTTTGATAATGTTTTAGTTGCCTTTGAAACCCTTCATTCGATAGCCCGGAAGAAGTCTGGAAAAAAAGGGTTGATGGCTCTTAAATTGGACATGAGTAAGGCGTATGATAGGGTTGAGTGGAAATTCTTAGAAGCGGTATTGATTAAGCTGAATTTCCCATCTAGGTTGATAGTGATTATTATGGATTGCATTACTACTACTTCTCTCAGTTTTCTGCTGAATGGCAATCATGTGTGTAATGTAATGCCTACTAAAGGGCTTAGACAGGGGTGTCCCCTTTCCCCATATCTTTTTATTTTGTGTGCTGAGGCTTTATCTTGTTTGATTACGAAAGCGGAGAATAATGAAAGGGGTCTTGGTGTTAGATGTGGTAAGGGAGGGCCGCTTATTAGTCATATGTTTTTTGCGGATGATAGTATTTTGTTTAGTAGGGCTTCGAGGGATTGTAGTTCTAGTATTCGGGAGATCCTGAAAGTGTATGCAAGTGGGTCCGATCAGCAAATTAATTTCCAAAAAAGTAAGGTGACGTATAGTTCAAATGTTGTGGATAGTACTAAAGAAGAGATTCATAATTTGCTTGGCATAGAGGATCAGAATTATCAGGATCAATATCTTGGGCTTCTAACAATGGTGGGTAGAAATAAGAGATTATTATTCAATGATATTATGGAAAGAGTTTGGAAGAAACTTAGAGGTTGGAAAGATAATTTCTTTTCTTTTGGGGGCAAGGAAGTTTTGATTAGGGCTGTGGCTCAAGCTATTCCGAATTACGCAATGAGTATATTCCAACTTCCGGTTGGGCTTTGTAAGGAGTTAAGTTCTATGTATTCCAAATTTTGGTGGGGCTTCAAAGAGGGTAAAAGAAATATTAGTTGGGTTAAATGGGTTACTCTATGCAAACCTAAAAATCAAGGTGGGTTGAATTTTAAAGATCTCATTTCCTTTAATCAAACTCTCTTAGCTAAGCAAGCTTGGAGAATTATGGAAAACCCGGGCTCTTTGATAGCGCAGTTGCTGAAGGCAAAATATTACAAGAATGAGGATTTTATGCAAGTTTCTGTGAAGAATGGCAGTTCTCATGTATGGAGAAGTATCTTGTGGGGGAGGGCTTTACTTTCAAAAGGTCTGAAATGGGTGATAGGCGATGGAAAAAAGGTTAGAGTGTTTAAAGATAGGTGGATTCCTCGTCCGTTTTCTTTTATGACTATTTCGCCTGATCCTGGGATTGATATTAAAGTGGCGGATCTGTTTGATAGTAATCATCGTTGATGGGATTTAGATAAGCTGAATAGACTTCTACTAGCAGGGGATAGAGATATTGTGATGTCCATTCCGATTAGTTGGACAAGAGGAAAAGATTATCTTGCTTGGCATTTTGAAAAGAATGGGGAGTATTCAGTCAAAAGTGGGTATCAGCTGGCTTTGTCTCAAAAAAGTAGTGATTCTGGGTCAAGTTCTGATATGATGCAGCAATGGTGGAAGAAGATGTGGAGTTTGAATTTGCCACCAAAAGTAAAAATTTTTGTTTGGAGAGCCTGCTGGAATGCTTTCCCGTCTTTACAAAACCTTTGGAAAAGAAGGGTGGTGGATTCTCCAAGGTGTAATAGATGCTCAAATCCTGTGGAAACAGTAGCCCATGCTATTTTCTGGTGTAAAGAGGCTAAAAAATGCTGGCGGATAACTGAAGTTGATTGGCCTTTTGATGAAGTGTATCAGCTCCCTGCAATAGATGTTTTTGTGTACATTTCTTCTCTTTTTTCTATGGAGGATTTGTGCAGGTTTTGTATGACAGTCTGGTCTATATGGAATAATAGAAATTTTATCTGTTATAATGGGAAAGGTAAGCCTCCAGAGCTGGTCAAGTCAGGTGCTATGGATTTTTTGGCAGAATTTCAACAATCAAAGAATGCTTTCTCTTCTCAGTGTGGTCCTATTGGTTCCAGGGGTAGCATGGATTGGTTAGCTCCTCCTCCTAGCAGGCTAAAGTTAAATACAGCTATGGTGAAGCGAAAAACTGGTATGATTATTAGTGTAGGAGCTGCTATTAGAAATGATAAGGGATTGGTGGTAGTTGCAAGATCAAATCAGCATCCAGGTATGTTCAATGCAGTTAATGGTGAGTTGATTGCCCTTAGGGAAGGTCTTCTTCTAGCCTATTTCTACAATCTGAATGTTGATTTTGTTGAGGTGAATTCTCCCTCTGTGGCTTCTATGTTGGATTCAATGTTAAACGATTCGATACCTCTAGTAGGTGAATCTAAGTTCTTGGTGAACGATATTAAAGCGCTGTTCTTAGATGTAGGCATTATTAAGTGTTGTGCAATTTCTAATTCTGGAAATTCCTTAGCATTTAAGCTAGCATGTTCAGCTTTTAATTCAAGTAGAGAGCAACTTTGGCTGGACAGAGTTCTCCCATTGATGTATCTATTCTGTAATATTCTTTGTGTTTATATCTATAAAAAAAAAAAAAAAAAAAAAAAGATGTATCATCAAATCATGTAACAATTTAAAAGTATTTCATTATTTGACTATAAACAACATTAGACTTTTTGTTTAAAGCTATATTTCAAAAAATATATATTAAACTCTACTTGACAAGCCAACCCAAACTCACCCTCATTTCATTAGAGTAGCTAGCTAAGTTTGGCCCAGGCCTTGGTTCATGGTAATCGACAAAAGCTGACTGGGCGCCACTAGTACCAACATTATCTTAAATTAAAGTTTGGCAGCATTGATTAGTATATAAACTTTTTTCTTTTGTCAATATTGTTTTTTTTTTCTTTTCAAATCATTATATATCCATCACTTCAGAATTTGCTTTTGATTGCTTATGGTTCTCCATAACTTTGGAATCAAACAAAACCGATAACGTTACTTTATCCAAATTTCGTATTTAAATGAAGTGACATCACTATAATCTACATCATTGGACACCAAATTTAGGTAAAGTAGTATTACTCTTTTTAAAAATTAGTCTATAGTAAATATATATATATATATATATATATATATTTTTTTGTCTTCTTTAGTAATGTTAATTAAGGTTAAAATTATCATTAATATAAAAAATTAAAATAATTTAAAATAGACGCGTTTACTAATTAGGAATTTTAATTAGGGAAATAGAGTTTAATTTCCGATTTGTGATTACCCTTTACTACAAATATATTTGCAACTTAAAAAAATCATATCCATTTCCAAATATTATACTATATTTTCCAAAATCTGAGATCTTGTAGCCACCTTCCTGTTTACTGTACCAATTTTCTCTAATAAAGCTAAAGACAGAAAACTTGACTTCAATTCTCCTTCTCCATTATAAGAAGGAACAGTATCAATTAGTTTTCTACATTGTATTATAAAATGTAGAAAAGCATTGTGGTCCTTTTGTTTTGGTGGTGAAATATAATACGGTTTTTTTTTCCCCACAAAGATTTTCTCTTCTTCTAAAAAAAACAAGAAGAAGATTTCTTTTAGTCAAACCACTCTTTTGATTAGGTATATATCCACAGTCTAATTATATTTCTATATATATATGATACTTTTTTTTTCCAACAAATGGTTGCTCTTGTACTGTATAAAATGTCAACAAACAGATCAAATTAGTTGAGACTTGAGACCAAAAGAGGACTCGAATTTCACCAGTTGGTCGTCCTGAGATCGATCTCATAGTTGTTCTGTAAATGGAAATACACGTGGTCTCCATTACCTTTATTAATTTCACAATCTTATGACGTTAATTTGCTGACTTGGAAGATTTTGTTGCCACCGTTTTCACCAACTACCATTCCTGTTCATATATACATGAATCTACACGGCTACAATCCGTATATGTATTAATTGAATGAGAAAGGATTTAAGCATGATGAAGAAGCGGGTCATGCTACTATATATTGAGAACGGATTTAAGCATGCATAATGAAGAAGAAGCGGGTCCTTTTAAGCTTCTAAAAGCTTCAGTCTGGTTCTGTAACATTACAAAACTAAGATCTTGATTTTTTTTTTTCTAAACCGTCATGACCAGAGAGCCTCCCTTGCTGCAATTTTTTTTTTTTTCGAACACAGCCATGTGAATAGCTGACCTTTGGTAGGATTTCTAAGACCTTGGCCTTTGATACTTGGAAAAGTCAAATTTTGTGTAACATATATGGGTTCTGTATTAAGTGGATGAGAAGCTGAGAGCAACTCAATAGATATTTGAGAACGACCCTCACTTCAATTCGTTGATGATCATCATAGAAATTTAAACATGCATGTGCACTTAACATTTAGTTGTGGGAATAAGTGGAAACATCTGAAAAGGGCATTCTTCTTGCAGTATTAAGAATTGGTTTTTAAAGGAGCTAGCAGTAGATAACACTATCCACCAAACTATTTTTTGTTTTACACTAAACGGGTCAGGGGTTAATCAAGACTTGTCAAGATCATACGCTATACATAAGATATATACAACTCCAAATATTTACTCTTATACTGGGAGATATTTACTCCCACAATAATAGATCGAGAGAAATCCCTCATACATACTTATAATATGCATATAATGATATTCGAACCTCGAAATGATATATATATATATATATTAATATTGATTGCGAATATATATGATGTCATCAGAACATTTTGAATCATCACACATTGAATGTGTTTATTAAATCTTGGAATACTTTATCCGACTTGAATAATTAAAGTGGTGAGTTACTCATTGAAGTTACAGAAAGTTTTCAGTGAAACACAAGTATCACGAGTCCATTTTTGCTCACCCCCTTTAAGGGGGTAAGCATTACCCCCCTCCCAAATACATGATATGTATCTATGGAGGGGTAAAATTATCTAAAAATTTACCCTCTATGGACACATGTCATCTATTTAAGAGGGGGATAATGGTTACCTCCCTTGAAGGAGGGTGAGCAAAAGTGTTCTCAAGTATCATGTTACAAGTAAAACTGTGCATCAATTCATTTTTAGATATTTTCCAACAAACATATAAAATTGTAAGAAACTAGTCAAATTACCATGATGGGTGGTTAGATGATAATTATGAGATAAGATTGTGAAATGTGCAACATAGTTTTATTGAATGTAACCACATAAATAATATTGTGGTATGACGGTCTCATTTACAAATGTTTTCCAAGTTATATATATGTAATTAGGACATTCCTACAATTTTTCGTATGAGATCCCTATAGTGCAAAATGAAAGAAAAAAAAAAAAGTATTTTACACCGGTTGCCATCGGAATTTGACAGGAAAAATATGGGACCGTCTTAATCAGAGAAAAGGACCTTGTTAAACAATATCATTTTGTTTCTAGAAAATGTTGAAGGAGCTGGAACATTATCTTGTTAGGTTTTGGTTTGTATTCTCAAGTGAACCTAATGAGAACCAAACGAGACTCAACTGATGTGAAACTTCCTAGAGACGTGGGATACATTTGGAAGTTGGAGATGGTGTTTGAGGGATGTTTGAAGACCATGAAGAATTGAAGAAGTAATTCGTTTTAGTGTATGGATCGTGGTTTTTTTAGCGATGTAATTTCAGGTAATTTGTAACGGTTTAGGAAGCGGGTGCACAACCGTGTTGGATATGGCTTGAATTCTCCAATGGTTACCAAACACGATTTACCAATGCGGAGACTTCCTGGAGACGTGAGAGCGTTTGGGAGTATGAGGTTATGTTTGAGGGAGGTTTGGAAGACATGACGAACAGTAGAAGCGAAGAACAATGCTTACCGCTGTCACTGCCGCTGTGGCTTTAACAGCGGTAATGGCAGCGGTTGTCAAGCGCTGTGAATTTGCGCAGCGGCAGCGGTCCAATTCCAGTGGAGAGTGCTGTGGCTTCCACAACGGTACCGACAGCGGTCGACAGGGATGAGGCGTATGGATCACGGTTTTCTGAGTGGTCAAGTTCAACACGGTTTAGGAAGCGGGTGGCCAACTGCAACTTGAATCGTAGTTAATCACAAGTATGCGTTGAATCAGGAAATATTCATGGAAGAGGAAATATGTTGCTTCTAAAAGTTCTAATAGGAAAAGGATTTCTCCTTAAAAGAAGACTTGTCATAAATAGGAAATAGTATTTATGTGGAACAAGTAATTCTTATACGTATAGGAGTGAGATTTCCTTTTAGTTTAAACTCCCTGTAATACATATAAATAGACTATAATAACTAGGTTATTAAGTGTGTGAAAAACACCTGAGAGTGGTAGAGCAAAATAGCAAATACTAGAGAGATCTCAAAGTGAGCATTAGGTGTAATTGGGTTTGGGGTATTATTTAGAGAGAGATCATGAGTGTGTGGTTGTAACAATTTACTACATATTGAAACTTTCTCTTGTCATCCTGACGGCCGTGGTTTTTTCCCTGATTTTGGTTTCCACGTAAATTATTGTGTTGTGTGTGATTGGATTTAATTACTTCTTTTCATCTTATCTTTTCTTTGTTATTGTGTTTGTTTGTGTTCTATCCGGCAACGCTTCTGCACGTATAGTGACGTTTGTTCGCTAACAAACCGTGACCCGAATCGTAGTCAATCATAAGCATGCATGGAACGAGAAATCTTCAGCGGAAAAGGAAGTAGTTTGTTTCTAGAAATTCTTGTGCTTGAAGGAAAATGATTTCTCTTTACAAGAAGATTTGTCATAAAAGGAAATAGTATTTATGTGGAACAAGTTTAGGGGTCGTTTGTTTTTTTGTCTGAAGACTGAATAGTCCTGAATTTTTCTAAAGACTGAATAGGGACTGAAATCTGAACTTGAATGACATATATATATTTTTTTTTCTCACATCTGAATGTATTGTCAAAACGTTTATTTTTTAAAAGTAAAATTGTTTGAAAATAAGTAATTTTACATTTATACTCATATTAAACAATTATACATATAATATGGAATAAAAACAATCCAAAAATAATAATTATATATGAACACATATGATCATGATCTTTCTCTTCCATTACAAACAAACTTCATTTTTAGGGTTCTTTTTTATTTTTAAAGCTATTTAAAATAAGGAATATATTAAAATAAAGATTTTTATATCATATATAATTATGATGAAATTGGAAATATGTTATATATGGAGAATAGTATTGGAAGAAAAGATTTTAGATTGCATTTAATACAATTAAGTGATTTGCAATTAAGTGAAAAGTCAGGATTTTTTACTTTTTATTTTAAGTTGTTTTTTGGTATTTTTAAGTTGTTTGACCACTTAAAAAAAACAAACAAAACAACTTAATAATTATGATTCAGACCCATTAAGTTTTAAGTGAAAAAAACAAACGACCCCTAAGTCTTGTATGTATATGAGATGGATTTCCTTGTTGGTCCAAAGCTCCCTGTGACTAGTATAAATAGAACCTTGTAAGTAGGTTATTTGTGTGGAGTAAAATAAACACATGTGTAACATTAGAGAGTGGTTAGATCCGGGGGAGATTTGTGGATGATATTCAGGGGAGACCTAGGGGATACTGGGGGGTTCTTGGTGAGAATCTTGTGAGCCTTGTGAGCTGAGAGTCATGATGTAAAGCTCGGTTGTGAGCTTGAGGACTTGGTAAGGCTCTTTGGTTTGGGATTGAGGTGAGAGAGAGAATCTTGGAGTATATGGTTGTAACAATTTATCATATAGTGGAGCTTTCCCGGTCGTCCTGACGGCTCGTGGTTTTTTTCCCCGATTTAGGGTTTTCCATGTATATCTTGTGCTATGTAATTGTTTATTTTCTCTCATCTTATTTTTTTTATTACAGACATTAATTACTATGAATTATAGGCAAATATTAGGCATGCCGTTTCCGCATTCAAATTCCCATCACATCCCTTAATAACAAGAGATAAGAATGTGTTTTGAAAGTATATATGAAATAAGACTAAATTTTGAAAGGAATTCAACAACTTTTTGATGAGGATATCTACGTAACCTTGCTTAGTTTTCTAACAATGTTTATCACAAAAAAAAACGTGAAACCGTCTCAGCATGTGTATCAAATGACTCAGAAAGCAAAACATTTACAGACACAGTGTTTCCCCCACTACGCTAATTATCTATCTGGTTTCAAAATTATCCTCATCTGGACTGTAATTTGATTTGTAATTGAAGCCGGCTTTTTGAGAAAATTGCAGCGTAAGTGGAGGTACGAAGATGACAATTTCAAAGGGTAAATTCATTTGCGCCAAATAGGATGATCATAGATTTATAGGTTGAGAAAATCTTCGACTAGTGCACCGGATGCATTGCTGAATGATGTTTTTGGCAGCTAAAATGTTATTTTTTCTCTTTTACTTTTATTTCAGGTATACATCCGCTACTTTTCTAATAATGTTTATGACAAACAACATGAAACTGTGTGATCAGGATCTTGTGTCTAATGACGACTCAAAAATTAGCTAGCTAGCACTACGTATACTTACAGTTCTCCCCATTATTCTGCGATAATCTGAAGGATAATTATTTTCTTGTTGACTCTAATTGATCATTTTGCTGAACTTTAAAGTGACAAATCGAGCGCTGTTTTCTCCGGTTGTATAAATGGAGGTACCACAACGTCAATGTGACTAGACTTGCTGCAGTTGCTGGGAGTTGACGGTTGGAAAAGGTGTATACTGTATACCATGAATTCAAAAAGTTCACTGAAAAGGTCAACAATGCATCATCATGCATACATATTATCCATTCAATTTATATTATATAGTATTGGTAAGATTAACTAATAATTTTATTACTGCATTTCAACGTCTTTTTGATGAAAAAAAAACGTTCATTTCATTTAGTCTAATAAAATCTAAACTTCGAATCATCAATGTCTTGAGTTCAAATCACCATACTGCTTCGAATCATCAATGTCTTGAGTTTAAATCACCATACTGCATGCAAGATCACTGATGGCCAAACATTTTTATTTTTTATTTTTTTAATTTGTTAAGGATTTGTGTTTGTTTGGTGCAGATTGTACTGAGTTTTGTGTTGATATAGGTGGATTTTGTGTTGATATATATGGATGAGTTTTATTTTGATGCTTATTGGTGTTGGTTGTGATGCGTTGATGAAATTGTAACTAAAGTTACGTGATTGACAAGAAAAAGATTGTTGCTTACTGGTTTTGTTGTGATGCATCGGTGAAACAAGATGGAGTCATGGAGATGGGTATTGAATAGGGATGGCAATTTATCCTCGGGGATCCAAATCCCTACTCCCCTATCCCCATTTGGGGGATTTTATTTCCCCATTTTCCTCATAAATTTATGGAAATGGTCTCATTTCCCCCAAATCTTATAATATATATATTGTTTTTCATAATATTTTTATTCTTTTTATTTTACTAAGTATGTAATTTTTACTCAAACATGGGAAATGGAGAAACGGGGAAGACGGGGGAACGGGGCAAAATGGGGAAAACAGGGAAATGGGGATGGGAATGGGGGACCTCCCTCCAAAATTACCCAATCCCCTTTTTCCCCAAATGGAGAAATAGTATGTAATTTTTACTTAAACATGGGAAATGGAGAAACGGGGAAGACGGGGAAAACAGGGAAATGGGGATGGGAATGGGGGACCTCCCTCCAAAATTACCCAATCCCCATTTTCCCCAAATGGAGAAATTGTGTGTGTGTGCGCGCGTGTGTGTGGTGGGGGGTGCGAGATGATTGAGTTAACTTTCAAAACCAGGCTAAAACCTATCGAAGATTATATTGTAAATTGATATTTAATAATTATTAATTAAGATATGAGGACAATATAAAGTTGACTTAGTGATAAGTCTCTCACATCTATATTTATAAAATCGGAAGTTTGAGTTATGTCCAAAATCTCGAAGTATTATAATAGTTAAGAAAAAAATATTAGAAGTATTATAACAGTTAAGAAAAAAATATTAAGACATGAGCAATGCATGGGTGTTTGCATATATTGTGCAGGGCAAATTGCACTGAACCCTTTGAGGTTTGGGTAAGTTACACTTAGCTGGGAAAGTTTCTTTATTATAAGACTTAAATTTGACTTTAAAAATACCTAAAATGCCCCTAGTTATATTATTTTATACTCTTTTTTGTTTTACCTTTTAACCAAAAACTTTATAAAGTTTAATAAAATAAAAAATATGATTCATTAAATAAAAAATAGTTTTAAAAAATCAAATAAATAAATAGTTTTAAAAAATCAAATAAATAAATAGTTTAAAATAAATAAAAAGTAAATAGTTTAAAAGAATTAAATAAATAAATAGTTTTTAAAAATAAAATAAATAAATAGTTTTAAAAAATAAAATAAATAAATAGTTTTAAAAATCAAATAAATAAATAGTTTAAAATAAATAAATAAATAAATAGTTTAAATAAATAAATAAATAAATGAAAAAATTAAAAACATTAATTGTTTTTAAGGATATCTATTAATAGGGACAAGAAAAGCTCTAAATATCCAAGGAGTGTTGGGAACATTGAAACTTCTCTCACCATCATCCTTACCATAAAAGTTTGGATATTTAGAGCTTTTCTTGTCCCTATTAATGGATATCCTTAAAAAAATTAATGTTTTTATTTTTTTTTCATTTATTTATTTAAACTATTTATTTATTTAATTTTTTAAACTATTTGTTTATTTGATTAAAACTATTTATTTATTTAATTTTTTAAAACTATTTATTTGTTTTTTAAAAATATTTATTTATTTTTTAAAACTATTTATTTATTTGATTTTTTAAAACTATTTATTTATTTGATTTTTTAAAACTATTTTTTATTTAATTTTTTAAAAATTATTTATTTATTTATTTATTTTAAAACTATTTATTAATTTAAGGAATCATAGTTTTTATTTAAATTTTTTATTTTATTAAAGTTTATAAAATTTTGGTTAAAAGGTAAAAAAAAAAAAATTAGAAAAGGTATAAAATAATTTAACTAGGGGCATTTTAGGTATTTTTAAAGTCAAATTTAAGTCTTGAGGGTGTTAGTGTATAATAACAAAACTTTTCCAGTTAAATGTAACTTGCCCAAACCGCCAGTGGTTTAGTGTAATTTTCCCTATTGTACATGATAAGTATCCTGCACGAATGCACAGTAGATCTAATTATGAACATCTTGTTTTTACAACTATGATGAAGGTGTTAGGATTTTTCATCGGGATAGTTTTAGCTAAGGATGGACCTTGGGCTGGGCTAGGATGGGCTTAGCCTTTTATTGATAAGTTAAAAAAAAAAAAAAATTAATTAATATTTTTTCTAATCTAAACAGAACAATGTATGAGTGAGATATTAGGATTACAGTGTTTATTTTAGCACATATCGTAACTACTCTTTTTACATGTTAATCTTGATAGTGTGATGAATTCATATTTACAAGTTAATTTACTTTGAGAGTTCGACGAGTAAAATTAAATATGATCAATATCCTCGATTATTTGGGTGACTAATTTCATAAGTATTGGGAACAGCTCTCGATAGAATCCGTGGGCTTTAACATAGATGATGGATATCACTTCGAGCCTAGGAAGAGCAATGGTAATAGCATCCCTTAAAAATTGTATGTATACCCATTTCGTAGTCACATCCATCAAATTTTTAAAAAAATTTATAATTTGTAAATAAACCCCACTTAATACCAAAAAATCTTTTTTAAAATTATATTGTATTAATTTTTGTAAGTACCCACCTATTATTATGTTATTTAATCAATTTTATTATTATTTAAAATTTTATTATTATCTTTAATTATATCATTTTTCTTTCTCTTCCCTCACTTTTTCTCTTCTATGTTTTCATTCTATAAAATCAGACTCTATTTTTCTTTTTTCTTTTGTCTATTCATGTCAAACAACTCTCTCCATATTTTATTGATTGTTTTCTACCAAAAAAAATCACTACAATTTAAGGTTTTCTGGTTGAAGATTCATTTTCTGTTTGTGAAAGTGGTAGAGATGCAAGGTTTATGCCATGACCCAATTGATTTGCAAGTAGAATTTTTTTTTGATGAAATTGAAAAACAACTAATATTGATAACAAAAAAAAAAAAAAAAAAATCTAAAGAGATTTTGATTTTGAAACGAATAATAATTAATTTAAAACTTTCACAATCAATTTTGGAAGATTTTGATTCATTCTCATCCATATTTAACAATCAATTTGTATTTTCTTAAAAGAATTTGAAATTGGTATTTAACAAAGAATCTAGGGTTTAAGAAAATGGAAAGAGTTTTTAATGAAATATGTTAATATTTAATCATTAATAGGAAACTTCTTTTTTTTTTTTTTTCACAAAAGATTAAAATAGGAAACTAATTAATAATTATTAGTGGGTGTACTTATAAACTATTTAATCTTCTTGGTAATTTTACTTAAGGGTATTATTGGATTTAAAAAAAAATTAATTTGGAGTGTACATACAGTTTCTGAGAGGTGCAAATATCACCACTTACCTTGGAAATGAAAGTTGGACCTTTGCTATTGTACAGACAATATCAATAACTTTATTTTCAATGCTTTTTTTTTTTTTTTGGCCTTTGTATGGTTTATGATACATTTCTGTTTTCTAATGGTGTAGTTGTGGGTCCAAAAATTAGATGGCATTTTTTCAGGGCATAATTTTAAGAGTATCCTATTTTAATAACTTAAATTTAAATAGAACATAAAGTGTGAATCTAATAAAAATACCCTTCAAACACACTTATAAAAATAAATCTTGCGTTTTTTTTTTTGTGTTTCCGAGACTTTTGGTAGTTTCTAAAACTTTTTGATAATGTTCGAGACTTTTGTGTAGTTTTTGAGACTTTTTTGTAGTTTCTGAGACATTTTACAATTTTCGAGACTTTCTAGGCAAAAATAAAATTTTCCATTTTTTTTTTTGGTCTTCTTCTTCTTCTTCTTTGAAACCTCCATTGGAGGTCGAATTGACCTCTATGGAGTATGGAGGAGGTCGATTAGACCTCCAATGAGGGTCTTTCATCTCAATTGATGGAGGACCTCCATTGGTCCTTCATCAATAGAGGTTTTAGAAAGAAAAAAAATTAGAGAATTCGTTTTCAGAGGTTGAAGAAACAAGGGCTTTTTTTGGAAATCACTTAATTTAGTGTCATTTAAACTTAAATTATTAAACTAGTAATACTCTTAAAATTCAAACAAAAAAGAGTGATATTTCTCACCATTTCCACTGTAGTTGTTCGATATACATTTATGTGTAGAAATGATCCAACAATAGTATTTAAACCTTCTAACACACTCCCTCACATACAAGACCAAATGGCTTGGTACGTGGTCAAAGTCCAAATACATATTCAAAAAAATTCAAATAACAAATAACATATTAGTAACCAACAGACTCAAAAACTTAAACTAGTAGTAAATGATCCAACAATAGTATTTAAACCTTATAACATATATAAATGTTTTTTTTTTTTTTGAATATATACAAAACAAGATGCATATATGAGAGTATTTCTTAAAAAATTAATTTTTATATATACAATTAATTAATATATCGTAAAGTGCGGGAGACATCTCTCTTCTCGAGTGTGAGTTGTATTGCGGACGGTGGACCCCTTGGTGTTACATTTCAAATAATAATAAATGGGGGAATTGCACAAACATCCCTTGAGATTTGATGAAATTGCACAGATATGGCAGTTTTGGCTATATACACACAAACTTCCCTCAACATTTGAAAATTGTTGCACAAACATCCTCTGCCGTTAAATAATTCCGTTAGTCAATGGTCAACAGTGTAAAAAGTCTAAAATACCCTTTATTTTTATTTTAAATAAACTAAAAAAATTAAAAAATAAGATAAAAAATATTTTTTTAAAAAAATTGATAACATGAATGTATTTTAAATCTGAAACCTGGAAAAAAAATCATCTTTACAAATAAAAAAATAGTTTTTTAAACAATTTAATAATAAATAATTTTTAAATTTTTAATTTATTTAAAATCAAGGGAGAATTGCACAAACAAATTTTTTTTTTTTTTTGAAGATGAATTTTTTTTCCAACTTTCTGATTTAAGATATATTTATATTTTCTAAAAGATTTTTTAATATTTTTTTATCTTATTTTTGAATTTTAAATAATGTTTAAAATAAAAATATAGGGTATTTTGGACTTTTTACACATTTGACTATTGACTAACAGATCCATCTAACGGTAGGAGATATTTGTGCAATAATTTTCAAATGTTCATATATGGTCAAAACTGCCATATTCGTGCAATTTTATCAAACCTCAGGGGATGTTTGTTCAATTCCCCCATAATAAATAAATAAATAAACTACCTTATTCCAGGCTTCCAGCAGTAACTAAACCCTTTTAAGAATAGGCGATTGAATGATTAGACAAACTTATATCACACAAAAATAAATATTTGAATCAACAATAATTAAATAATATTTGATAGAGCGTGGAAATTTCTTCAAGTGGATGATTCATAATAAGCCGTGAACCTCCCTCCTCCCAAGCATAACTGTCACTACCATCTCTCTCCAAATTTGAACCAAGTCTTTGACTTCTTTCCATAAAACACAAAACCAAATATGGCATCCTCAACATTTGCAGCCTAAAATCAGCAACACCTCCGAGCAACTAGTACATACAAGTAGAAGAAGAAGAAGAAGAAGAAGATTTTCTCGGACGATTAATAATTCATTTATGACAATCTCCAGAGACTCAAGTCCTCCTCATTCTCCTCTTGAGGTTCACCAAGTTTGTTTGCCACCTGAGGCCACCACCTTTCACAAACTCAAGCACAGACTCCGTGAGATTTTCTTCCCAGACGATCCCTTCTACATTTTCAAGAATCAAAATTTTCGTACAAAATTGGTTCTAGGTTTTCAATATTTCTTCCCTATATTACAATGGGCCCCAAGTTACACTCTTAGACTATTTACATCTGATATCATCTCTGGACTCACCATTGCAAGCTTGGCCATCCCTCAGGTGTTGATCATATATTTTTTTGTTTTTCATGCCAGGAAAAAATGTTGTTCGATTTTTTTAAAACTATATTCGATTTTTGCATTGCAGGGAATCAGTTATGCTAAACTTGCACATTTGCCTCCTATAATTGGACTATGTATGTGCAAAAACATTCTCTTAATGATAAAACTGATAAAAAAAAATAGTTGTTTTTGCTTTTGTTTTTAATTAAATCTAGTATTCTATGTTTTTTTTCTTCAGATTCAAGCTTTGTGCCACCATTGATATACTCTGTTCTTGGGAGTTCTAGGCATATGGGCATTGGTCCAGTCTCGATTGCATCTTTGGTCATGGGAACTATGTTAAACGAAGAGGTTTCTTTTGACAAAGACAGAGATCTCTACCTCCAACTTGCTTTCACTTCTACTCTTTTTGCTGGCTTATTTCAAGCTTCATTGGGGCTTTTCAGGTCAATTATCATTGCTTTTTGATTCAACTCTGCTCCAACTTTATTAGAAATCTTGTTAGTAAGATAAGAAAGGGTCCTATTTAAGCATTCTAATGCACCCTCTCACGTGTCAATCAAACCAATGGGTTTGGCACATGGACCAAGTCTAAATACATATGCTGATCGCAAAACAAATACAAAACCAATTCCTGGAATAACGATTAACTTTCTAATTCAACTCTTTTCCAATTTTCATCGAAATTTTGTCGGACCTAAAATTTTAAAATAATAGGAAATGACCTAGCAATATTATTTAAGCACACTAACAAATCTGATTATGAATTCAAATTTTCTTGTAATTTCAATGTGGAAAAAATTTGACCGAAGTGTTGCATGTTTTAACTGATTTTAGCTGGACCTTGATAGGTTAGGATTCATAATAGATTTTTTGTCAAAGGCAACTTTGATTGGGTTCATGGCTGGAGCAGCAGTGGTTGTAGCTCTACAGCAACTCAAAGGATTACTTGGGATTACTCATTTTACAGGGAAGATGCAAATTATTCCTGTCATGGAATCTGTTTTCAATCAAAAAAAGGAGGTAAAAAAAAAACACACAACATAAACTTCAACTTATGCACACAAATCAAAAAGAAAACATGCATTGATTCTGCTTCTCTGATGAGCAGTGGAGTTCGGAAACTGTTGTAATAGGCTCGAGTTTCCTAATTCTTCTACTTGCAGCCAGGCAAATAGTGAGTTCAGTTTTATCACTTTTGAATTCAGATTATTTTTATCTATGAAATTGAATGGTGACGTTGGATTAAAAAAATTTCAGAGCTTGAAGAAACCGAAGCTCTTCTGGGTTTCAGCTGCAGCTCCATTAGTATCCGTGATTCTGTCAACTCTTTTGGTGTTTCTTCTTAAATCCAGATTTCGACATGTTACAACAGTAATGAAATAAAAGTTTCGTTTTTATTCGAATTTTGAAATGTCACACAAAAACTTCATTAACTTGTGAATTTAGTTTAGATGATTCGTTTTTATACAACAGATTGGACATTTGCCAAAGGGTGTGAATCCACCTTCAATAAACAAGCTACATTTTCATGGCTCTCATCTAAGCCTTGCTATCAAAATAGGCCTCATAACAGGCGTCTTATCTCTGACTGTAAGTACTCTGAAACCTAAATGAGTAAATGGCAATGAATATATGCAATCGTCAATAATAATTTTTGTTTTTCCGATATCATAGGAAGGAATCGCGGTGGGACGAACATTTGCTTCGATGGAAGATTATCAAATTGATGGAAACAAAGAAATGCTGGCAATCGGACTTATGAATATAGTTGGTTGTTGCTTTTCATGCTATGTTACTACAGGCAATTAATTAATTATCTCTGGAGATTTTTTTTTTCTTTGTTCTTGTACCATTATTTGATATTTGCAAAACTCCTTATGGTCACCCTTGTTCATTCACTCAAATTTTAGGCTCATTCTCTCGTTCCGCTGTAAATTACAATGCTGGAGCGAAGACAATCGTTTCAAATATAGTTATGGCAGCAATGGTGCTTGTAACACTGCTTTTTCTCTTGCCATTGTTCTATTATACACCAAACTTGATCTTAGCAGCAATTATCGTCACAGCTGTTATTGGACTGATAGACTATAGAGGTGCATTTCATTTGTGGAAGCTTGACAAACTTGATTTCTTGGTCTTTTTATGCTCCTTCGTCGGTGTTCTATTCTTCTCTGTGCAACTAGGACTCGGCATAGCTGTTAAGTGATTTCAATATCTTGAAGTTTATGTGCAAAACTGTATTATCAGGTGGAATCTGACCCTTTTTTTTTTCCTGGAAAGTCAGGTTGGAGTGTCAGTACTCAAGATTATTCTCCACGTAACACGTCCGAATACAACGGTGTTGGGAAATATTCCGGGGACTAAAATATACCGAAGCATCAATTGCTACGAGAATGCATTAAGGGAACCATGTTTCCTTATTCTTAGCATTGAATCTCCAATCCTTTTTGCAAATTCAACTTATCTCCAAGAAAGGTAAACACTATTCAGCAAGATCAATGCCTTATTGAGTTTTGATGTCATGCATGATTTGCTGATGTTGTTCTTATTAGAATGTTTAAATACTATTGTTGGGTGGTTTCCTATCGGCTTGACCTTTTAGATTTGATATGGCTACTAACCGTTCTCACTATAGGGTTTTAAGATGGGTCCGAGAGGAGGAAGAGAGAATCCAAGAAAAAGACGAGAGTGCCCTGAAATGTGTAATTTTGGACATGACTGGTATGTATGCAATAATCACAAAGCTGTTCTGCATGGTTTACTACTGCTTTCAAACTAAAGTTGCTGAAGCAGAGAAAGTCTAATTAATTCAATTTCATTTAACGAATTTCAGCAGTGACAGCAATAGACACCAGCGGTATCGATGCCATTTTTGAACTTAGAAAGAGGCTGGAAAGAAGATCACTTCATGTAATGAAATCTTTGTAATTCTGCTAAGATATTTATTATTTCCCTGGAAAAAGGTCAAAAACTTAAAGTTTTTTTTTTTGTTAATTCTATTTCTTGTAGCTTGTACTAGTAAATTTGGGAGGAACTGTAATGGAGAAACTACATCGGTCAAAATTACTTGATCTATTCAGATCAAATGGACTTTATTTGACAGTTGGAGAAGCAGTTGCAGACTTTTCATCATCTTCTTCGTGGAACGTCCAGGGACCTTAAATGAATATCCTAGTTTGTAAGTAGCAAAGATCTTATAATTGTCTTAGAATTTCATGAGAGGATGATTGTGATGGTTTGTAAATTAGTCCTTTTGAAGGTTTTCCGTCTGAAATGTACAAAGTTGATAAATGTATTGCCATTTTTTGGTTACTATTAAATATATATTTTCATGCAAGAAGCTCTGGTACGTACCTGTTACGATAATAAATGGCTAAATATACCTTTTGTTTTATGAGAACAGTTTTTTTAACTTCATTTAGCAGTCTGAGATCAAGGGAACATTAGCAATTAGCAGAGTTCACTTACACAATTATTCTAAACAAGCAATTGAAAAGCAACCAGATCAATATAACACTGGAAATAGTGTAGATGTTGAGGTCTTGCGTTATTACAATTATAGATTAATTTCATTTCTACTTCCTGGTTTTAGACACCAATTGTGCCTGCACCACCACCACTACCACCACCAAACCCACTGCCACCACCAATACCACCTCCAAACCCTCCTCCTCCTCCTCCTCCTCCTCCACCACCACCACCACCACCAATGCCTCCACCAGTGCCACCACCAGCCCCAAAGCCTCCTCCTACCCCCTTTCCAAAACCTCCTCCAACACCCCCACCGCCGCCACCGCCGCCACCTCCACCTCCACCTATTCCACCACCAACTCCTTTGCCTATACCTCCACCAAATCCACTACCAGCACCACCACCTATACCTTCTCCAATTCCTCCGCCTGCACCACCACCGCCACCACCTCCTATTCCACCGCCACCACCTTTTCCAATACCTCCCCCTAATCCACCGCCAGCGCCAGCACCACCACCAGCTCCTTTTCCGATACCACCCCCAAATCCACCACCAGCACCTCCACCACCTCCTATTCCACCACCAACTCCTTTCCCAACACCTCCCCCAGCACCTCCACCAATGCCTCCACCTACACCACCCCCACCACCAACTCCTCCTCCTGCACCACCACCTGCGCCACCTCCACCACCTATTCCTCCTCCGCCTCCCTTTCCAATTCCTCCACCAGCACCACCTCCACCACCTATTCCTCCTCTGCCTCCCTTTCCAATTCCTCCACTAGCACCACCGCCACCACCTATTCCTCCACCAGCACCACCTCCTCCTCCAGCACCACCACCACCACCTTTGCCAATACCACCACCCCCACCAGTTCCTCCTCCAACTCCCTTTCCTACTCCTCCACCTCCCCCACCAATTCCTCCACCATGGTGGTGCTTTTTATCCCTTATCTTGTGGTGCTTTCCAATGCTACCTCCCACACCACCACCACCTTTTCTAACGCAATCAGTCTTGCTTTCGATGCCTGGGTTTCCAGTACCATAACTGAAACCAATTCCCTTGCCAAAACTAAAAGAATGGCCAAAGCCAAGTCCTTTTCCTCCACCAAAGGCACCGCCAAAACCTCCTCCAACTCCACCACCACCACCACCGCCGCCGCCACCAAACCAGCCTGGGTTACCATCGAAGAACCACTCCGGTTTCTTCATTTGGCCATCTTTCTTCTCCTCAAGTGGCCTACCCTCAACACAGACAGAGCTCACCACCACAGCTACCCAGAAAACCATCCGAACAAGCTTTCCCGCCATTAGAAATCCCATTACACTCATTATGCACGCAATGCAATGCAACACGTACTGCCTGTGAGACAAAAAGATCTCTTCAATATATAGAAGACCTAGTACTTATGTTATGCTACACATTCCCACCAAAATGTGGTTGGATGTTGCCTGTTGGGACACAACATTAATTTGGAATTGCTTTGGCGCCGCTAGCTTTACAACAGTCATCCAGCTCGACTACATGTCCATCTACGTGATTGCTTCATTGACATTCAATGATTCAAACACATCGTACGTGATCTTTATCACATCTTTACTCTCTCTATCTCTTTTCTTTAACCAGCATTTAAGTTTAACATTTAGCAGAGCACATCCCCGCTTGCAACTCATGTAAATCGGCATTTCTTGAAGCATATAGATTATAGACCAATGTATCTTGCGAGCTTTTGATGGGAATTTTCAATCAAATTCAATACTCAATGCGTAGTTATTTCAATCATTTTCGTAAGTCCAATTATGGTCGATATGGGATTTTGCATTGCACCACCCCATATATACATTTGGATTAATTGGTCAGAAATTCCACCAGCAAAGTTGCAGATAATAAAAATGATATCTCTGAAAGAATTCCACAACCAATATGGATTCAACACCCTGTCTCTTGCTCTCTGTCACGATTTCTTCATGTTTTTTTTTTCTTTCTCTATATCTCTTTATTAATTACACACTAACTAACTTGGGTAATAAATTCCAATAACTTAATTAGAAGAATAACACGCTGGGCCACTGAATAACTAGGCTCGGAGAGGAGATGATGAAAATCTCTAACATCATATTTTAGCCTCTTTTATTTTTGAGCGGTGATAACTGATAATGGCACCCCACAATTGAATAATAAATACTATATTTTTCTCCAGAACCATCACTAAATATTTAAAATCTATCAGTTGCGGTTGCGGTGGGACACGCCTTCTAAAATTCAGCATTTTTTTTTTTTTTTTAATTTTATATTTCATAAACCTTGTGTGTAGCCGTAGCTGTGAGAGACATGACTAATTTGTTAAACTTTTTTCTTTTTTATTTTATTTTATTTATTTATTTATTTATTTTTTAATTTTGTATATTGACACCCATAAATATAATAAGCACACCCATATTTATAAGTACATTTATGTCTAAAATTTAAAATTAAAACATTACTCTAAACATCCATCTTAATGCCAATAGTACCCTTATTTAAATGAATGTTTTCATTTTAATACAATTTATTTATAAATCCTCTTAAGTTATTAACACAATCAATTTCATAAATGATAAATTCATAAGTTCTCCAGGTTCGAAAACACAATCTGGAGAATTCTTAAATTTCGAGAAACTCTACTTCAGGAAATGAAAACAGAGAGAACTTAACTCTGTTAAGTTGCCAATATCTATTACAAGTTCTGTTTTTGTAGATGGATATGTTTCATGTTGACGAAAGATCGTTTTATGTGAGACTGGTGTGCAACAAAGGAGCAGGGGTTGCTGCATCACTATACAAGGTTCTTGAGTCCCTCACCAGCTTCAATCTTCAAAACTCCAATTTGACTACAATGTTCGAGGGACTAGTATTAACATTTACTTTGAATGTAAGCTATCAACTTCATGTTGTTCTATGAGAACTTCTTCCTTTTTTTATGAGTAATATTAATTGATCAATCTTCAAAACAAGTGAGAGATTCTGAGCCAGGCATGAAATTGCCAAATTTGAAGCTATGGGTGGCTGGGCCTCTAATCAACCAAGGATTTGAAGTTTCAACACTTTTATCTGATTGAAATATAACAAAATCACATATGTAGTCAATTCCATGCACATGAGGAACATATTTTTTGGTGTCAATATCTGTACCTTTTTTTTTTTTTTTTCTACAAACTTCAAGGAACATCAATTTTAAACACGTTACAATGATATTATTTTTTTTAAAAACCCACAATATTATATAAATATATGTTTTATGTTCACTTATAATGGAAATGGTGAAAAATATCACTCTTTATGGTTTGAATTTTAAAATGGCAGAATTTCACATAAGTCTCACTTTTTTGACGATTTATCACCTTTATAAATGTCTTTTCATATACATTATTATTTTTTTCCTATTTTTTTTTTACCAAAATTCATCACTTTAGTCCATTTGATTAAATATTTGAAAGTCAACTATTTTAAAACCTGTGAAAGTACACTTTTGCCCTTATTACTATTTAATTTAGTTAAAATAATTATCTTAGCTTTAAATTAAAATGAAAAACAATAAAATTCTCAATAATAAAATCTTAAATAAATAGATAACAAAAAAAAAAAAAAATCTTAAATAAATAATAAAAAAAATCCATTCATTTTTTCTTATTTTGTATATTTTTTTTTCATAATGGATTTTTATTTAGCTAAAATGATTATCTTAGCATTAAATTAAAATGAAAAACAATAAAATTCTCAATAATAAAATCTTAAATAAATATATTACAAAACAAAATTATGAAAAATAATCATTTAAAGTTAAGATAATCATTTTAGCTAAATAAATATCCATTATGAAAAACAATACAAAATAAGAAAAAATTAATGGATTTTTTTATTATTTATTTAAGATTTTTGTTTGTAATCTATTTATTTAAGATTTTATTATTAAGAATTTTATTGTTTTTCATTTTAATTTAAAGTTAAGATAATCATTTTAGCTAAATAACACTAAATTAAGTGACACTAAATTAGTTTAATAATTCAAGTTTAAATGACACTAAATTAAGTGATTTTCAGAAAAAACTCTTGTTTCTTCAACCTCTGAAAACGAATTCTCTAGGTTTTTTTTTTTTTTTTTTCTTCAGAAACCTCCCAATTGATGGAGGAGGACCAATGGATGTCATCCTTCAAGGAAGAAGATGACCAAAAAAAAAAAAAAAATAAATGGAAAAGTTCATTTTACCTAGAAAAGTCTCAAAAATTATAAAAGTCTCGAAAACTACAAAAAAAAAAAAAAAAGTCTCGAAAAAGTCTTAAAAACTACCTAAAAGTTTCAAAAATTACCAAAAAGTCTCAGAAACTATTTGAAATGTCTCAAAAATTACCTAATAAGTCTCGGAAACACAAAAAACGCGAGACTTATTTTTTTGAGTGTGTTTTAAAGGTATTTTTGTTATATCCACACTTTAGGTGGTATTTAAACTTAGAGAAATGCTATTGACAATCCATTAATGATCTCTTTACACTCCATTTTAATTTTTTTATTAATGACAATTTTAACCTGAATTAAAATTACTAAACAAGATAAGAAAGTTCTAAAGACATTCCAAACAATTTTTATTTTTAAAAAAAAAAGAAGATTTTTTTTCTTCCTTATTTAGTGTTTTTTTTTCCTAATTTACAAACTCTAAAGTATCTTCTTCTTTTTTTCAAAATAATTTTTTTTCTCACACACCATCAAACCCTTCATCATTATTATAACTAGTTCTATATATATTTATATATATATAATTTCAAGTTTTCCGGTTCAACAAAATTTGAAATCAGATTTTTTTTCCTTAAATACCACACATGTTCAATCATCACCATCAATAGAATATATATATATATATATATAGAGAGAGAGAGAGAGAGAGAGAGAGAGAGAGAGAGAGAGAGAGAGAGTAAAACCTCTCTATAGTCATAATGGTGTGACCAAACTAATTTTATTACTATAAGGAAGTTATAATTTAATAGATGTGTAGTTACAAAAATTATTGTTTTGACTTAGTTATCCTTCATGCAAGTGGTATATAGGTAAAGTATGCAATATATTAATAATTAATTAATGAAGCATGTCAAATTCAAGGTATAGACATAGATAAAAGAAATAAACATAGTTTCAAAAAACTAGTACATGTATCTATGTAGTGTTGGGAATATGCAAAGTCATCTTAAAAGTCTAAAATTTTGTATTCTCTTTAATGTTTTTCTCTCAATGCGGTAACAACTCTAAAGAATAAATCATTGTCCCAAACAACTTTAGATAAATATTTTATTTCATCTTAAACCTTTAATATAACATAACATATATTTTTTACAATAAATAGATAATTATTACTATGTGAAGGCAAGTTCCTTAAGATGGGATCTAGAAAAATTATAACTTTTTACTATGTGGAGTTTATTCTTATTTATAACTGACCCAAGTTAGAACCAAAATTTGTAATGACTACATGAAGTTATTCTTATATAGACTATCACTATAGAGGTCTCTCTCTCTCTATACATACATATATATATATATATATAATCTTTTTTCCATTAAAAATATATTTAAAATTATTTTTTACTCAACTTAAAATCCAGAAGAGAAAAACAAATATTGTTTTCCTATTTTCACAGTTTGATCTCCAAAACAATTTTTTTTATTTTCCTCACTTTTGTTTAGTTTTATTCTCTGTTTTATTTTCATTTGATTACTTCATATATCTTTTCCATTTCCCGTTTCAAATTTTTTGAAGAGATATTTAAATAAAATGGAGTGTCTTTAAATTTTTATTTTTATTTTTTTTTTAATTGAGTGTCTTTATAATAGGAATGCCAAAATATAAAAGGGATAATTTTAGGAATAATGATTGGGTACATACTAGTCGGTATCCAAAATACTAACCCCACCAATAGGAGTGTAGGACGTGACCTTTTTTCTTTTACTTTTTACATTTATCTCACAAATTGGACTACGTGCTACACTCTCATTGGTAGGGTCAGTATTTTGGGTACTGACTGGTCAGTATCCAAACATTATTCTAATTTTAGAAAAAAAAGAAGTGTCATTAGATATTATTTTTAAAAAAAATTTAAATTTTCAGAATGAAGTGTAATAAGAAAAACATTGGATTGTAATGAGAAACTCTCTTAATCTTAAATTATTAAAACAATGATACTCTTAAAATTACACATTTCATATGAAAATTTTCAATATATTTTAAGGAAAATATATTGAGTGACGGTATTTACACCCCTTAAATACTGTATATACACCCCTTTCGTAAGCACACCCCATTAAAATTTTTTAAAAACTCTATTTTGTTAATAGACCCCACTTAATGACAAAAATACCCTTTTTATTTACATAGTATTGTATTTTTGTAACTACACCTCACCTACACCTATTTTATTATCTAATCAACTTTATTATTATTTAAAATTTTATTATTTTATTTCTTGTTTTTCAAAAAAAAAAAATTAACTCTTAAATACAGAAATTATAACAAAATGAGTTTGGTTTTGAATTAATTTTATTTACAAGTGTTTTTTAGTTACAAAAATTTTCCTTCTAAAAAAAGTTACAGAAATTCATCATTACGGTATATATAATGAAGAGGAAAAGGAAAAAAAAATCCCTTTTGATAAAGCTTATTAACAGCCATCTAGTAAAAAAAATAAAAAAAATAATAATAAAAATAATAATAATAATAAATGAGCAATTGCCTAGAAAACAAGCAACGCAGTGAACACACAGACTAAGCAAACAAAGATGTTTTGTTTGCTATGTATGTGTTTTGCCAGTGTAATATACAGGCACAAAGAATACAGATGGGTATAAAGGTTAGAAAAACCAATACATTTTTTTTTCTCTCTATTCTTTATCTAATAGTGTGGGTTTTTTCGGTACGAATTGAGAAAATTTTTTAAGTTCGTGATTGTTTTCTGATTGGTTTTACAATCCACACACGATTTCAATTTGTATTTGAAAACGGTATTTAAAAGATAAATTAGGGTTTGAGAAAATAGAAAGGGATATAGAAAACTGATTAATAATTTTTTGGTATATTTATAAACTATTTAGTCGTTTTGGTCATTTTAATCAAGGGTAATATTGAAATTTTGAAAATATATTAATTTGGGGTGTACATACGGTTTTTGAGGGGTGCAAATATTGTCGCTCTTTACGTATAGTGGAAATTCTTGATGTGTCAAATATTGCTTGTACAGCCTTGTACCAACCAAATTTCGGGGTCTGAAAACTCCCAAATTCAATCCATTTCCTTCAAATTCCATCCTTTTCATTTCAATTAGAACCCTAATTGGATTTCCTCATTAATAAACCAATTAGCGTTTTGCCTCATAGAAACAAACAATTTCCAAACAACAACCCCAAATTTTCCATCTTTATCAATTAGGGTTTTCAATCAGACCGCTTTTTCTGTACATTTGAAGATAAAAATGAATGATACTGAAGACGATTCGAGGTACCCACGAAAACCCTACTCTCTGAATCGCCAGAAACTTCCTTTGTATTCTCGCTCAACTAAAAATCGCTACCAATACGATGAAGAAGAAGACGAAGACGAAGAAGTCGACGATTATATTGAAGAAGAAGAAGAAGAAAAGGATGATGACTATGACCCAGATGGGTATCACTACAATTTCAAAGGAAATGAGAACTTTGAGAGGTATCCAAAGCGACATAAGCCGAGAGAAGCAGTTTCGAATTACCAGTTTGCACCAAGAAGCGTCAAGTTATCTCATGATTGGACCGAGCACGAGGCATTTGTGTTGCTAGAAGTTTGGGGAGAGAGGTTTTTGCAATTTGGGAGAAGGAGCTTGAGAAGTGAAGATTGGGTTGAGGTTTCGGAGAAAGTAACAGAGGCAATAAAGTTCGAAAAAACAGAAGAGCAATGTAGGCGAATGATGGATTACTTGAAGAGGAAGTACAAGAAAGAGAAGGTTAAAGTTGAACAAATGGGAGTAAATGCCAGTAAATGGGTTTTCTTTAAGAAGATGGATATGTTAATGGATATGGGAAGAGAATGCCGGGGTTTGGCTTGTGGGGTCGATTCGGGGGAGTTTGTGTTTATGGACACTAGGGTTTATTTGGATAAATCTAATGGATTTGATGAGATGAGGGATAGTCCAAATGAGTCAGAGATTGATGAGGAGGAGGAGGAAGTGGAGGATAACAATGAACGATCTTCTGCTTCGATGAGGATGTTGGCTGATTCGGTCACTAAGTTTGGGGAGATATATGAGAAGATAGAGAGTAGTAAGAGGGAACAGATGATGGAGTTGGAGAGGATGAGGGTCGATTTCCATAGGGAGTTGGAGTTGCAGAAGAAGGAAATGTTGGAGAGGACACAGGTGGAGATTGCTAAAATTAGGGAAGGGGATGACAATGAAAACAACGAGGAAACTGATGATGATGGTGGTGATGGTGATTCTATGGAGACTCTTAGTGATTAATGCCAGTAGGTGTCTATTTGGTTGTTATGTATTTTTGTTTTTTTTGTTTTTGAAATGATATCAGTTGGTGTATTGAGTTGCTTACTATATAGCTGCTTGACATACTAGTATTAGAGATCTCTTATTTCTTTTAATGTTGTGTACTGAATTATATTATGTTTGCTAGAATATATAATAGCTGGACAGGTAATATTATTGCATTTATTTCATTCCTTGTTTATCAAATTTCTACTAATTATGCCCTGTTTTACTTAATTGTAACATTACTTCCTATCTGTTGCACTGTGCTTATCTAATGTCCACTTGCTGAATCAATGTCTTTCTTTTATGAGATGGTATATGAATGTTTGAATTGTCTATGACTAATACTTTTTGATATATTGGACTTGTTAGGGCATATGGTTTTATTAGTAAATTTTTTTTGGGGGGCATTTTTGTTTGGAATATTACTATTGTCAGAAGCAGGAGTTATCCATAGGAGGATGACTTTAGAACTTGCTAGAATATTTTTGACAAAGGACCTTCTGCTCTCAGCTAGATGAGAGTGTTGCTAATAGTGCAAATCCTCTGGAGTTCAATGTTTTCTGTGATGTGATTGGTTGTGGATTCTGATATTCTCTTTGTTTTTCTTTTGTGTTTATTAGTTAGTACTAAGAGGAGACCTCCTTCACGTTAGGGAGAAAAACTTGCATGGGACGGTCTCACTGCCATGTGGTGAGACCGTCCAATGAAAGTGTGTCATTTACATTGGGAACATAAAAGTATTTTTTTTACGGTCACACTTTCATTGGACGGTCTCATTGCCATGTCAATGAGACTGTCTGGTGCAGGACAAACACAGAAAGGGGGGAAACTAGAGAAGAATATGAGGTTGGAAAACAATAGTAATAATTCAATTCAATTCATCATTCAAGTCCGATTACAATAGGCTCTGAAGGGGCGTATTTATAGCTAACAATATTAAATAGATAAACACCTAACTCATTACCACGTGCAGTTTCCGGCAGCGGCGTGTCGGCGCGTGAGAGGCGGTGTGTGGACGTCAGAAACAGGAACTTGGCTGGTTGAGGTATTTAAACGTGGTTGAAACAGTTTTGGGAATGACAAGTTTTACTGAATTTGTGAGTAGGGTTGCGGAAGTGTGTATGGAAAGAGATTTGGCTCCGATACCAAACTGGTGCAGGACAAACACAGAAAGGGGAGAAACTAGAGAAGAATATGAGGTTGGAAAACAATACTAATAATTCAATTCAATTCAATTCATCATCCAAGTCTGATTGCAATAGGATCTAGAGGGGCCTATTTATAGCTAACAATATAAAATAGATAAACACCTAACTCCTGATAAAGATAAACAACCCTAAACTAATCTCTTAAGGAGATAATTATTCATAACTAATATTAATTAGATAACTATTCCCTATTCCCCATCACCGTCTCTTGTAAGTTTTTCTCCACTTTAGGTGTCAAGACAAAAGTGTTTCTTAACGATGGTTTGTGGTCATATGAAAATAATAATGCTCTTTGTATCTTAAAGTAAGGATAGGAGTTACGATAATTGATTTATTAGCAATGATTAACTCTTTCCTTCTCAATAAGAAAATTCAGTTTATTGGTGATGTGCACTTTCTCTCTTGGTCAATTGCTGGTATTTGATGCAGTATTGTGGTAAACTTGCCTTTTATTTTGATGAAATTGGTGTAGTAGCAGGTATTCTGGTTTCTGCATTGTTTAATGTTAGGTAGCGAGGTTCAAGGCCCTATTTTTCTACCATTGTTTAGCACATCAAACTTGTTGCATGAGTTTGAGATAATATTGTAAATTATTAATGGTAAAGAATTTATGGTAAACTTGCCTGTTATTTCGATGAACTTTGTGTAGTATATGGTATTCTGGTTTCTGCGTGGTTTAATGCTAGGTAGCAAGGTCCAATGACTGACTTCGAGATAATATAGTATATTTATTAGTTGTAAACCATTTATGGATATCATTGATAAATTTCTGAATTGCCAGTGAGACAATTTTTCATGTTCCTGTTTTAGGCTGATTAAGATTCCAGAAATACTTGTGAAGTTGGGATTGTTATTCATCTAATAAAAAGTAAAACAGTTGGTATTTTCTGTAACTTTTGTTCTGTTTTGAATCTTATCATTCTCAGAAACTGAAATTTCGAAGATGTCTGAACTTGTTCGCTACAAGTGTTCTGGAGAGACGACCTCAGTCTGCTGCTGATGAGAGTAACTAATAGCTCAAATTCTTTTAAAATTGTAAGATTTTATCCAATGTGATAGGCAGGAATATTCTGTATTGATTGTCCAATATTATCTTCTAGTTATAAACCTGACTTCCATTAGCTAATTATAGGGTTTGGTCTTAGAATGTTATCTAGGAAAGCAGATCTGTAGATCATGTAGGTTTGTAGTGTCATTAGTGAGTAGAACTTTTCTCTGGAAGCACTTAAATTGAATTGCTTACTGATATGTGGTGGAACTGTGAATAATATAATGGCATTGGAACAGGTAACGTAGTTCAAGATTTACATGCATAATAGAAAACAACATTCATGACAGTCTCAAAAACAAGCACAGAAGAATACATGGAAACCAACAAAGGACCTTCCCACACACTAATGCCTTTGTCCATCCTAAACTCAAACAAGCACTCAACTAATCTTAAACTTGTATTACTCAACAATGCCATTACCAAGGCTGTTTGTCTCCTTCCTTCCATGAGATTATTGGCCTTGAATAGTGACTCAAGTCCGTAACACTCACTCTCCAACACGGATGACACCTTTGCTAGGTTTCCCACAACCATTATGTGTGCAAATGCCACACAAAAGGGTATCCCTAAAAACCCTACAATAACCAAGAAACCAATTGTAGTACCACCTGAAAACAATATCTTTGGCAATGTTGCCAAACCAGTGATCAGAGCTCCGAAAAGGCTAAGTACAATGAGGAATTCCCAGAAACTTGTATGGAGAAGTTTATTCCAAGCAATCCCACTTCTCATCAGTAGCCTTTTGCCATCAAGGTTAATTCTATTGTAATTGTCTGAAACTGCTTGAATAGTTGCCGCTCGCCCCATGAGCGAAAAAGTGATGGAGAAAGGGAAGCAAATGATGAGATGAAATATGGTTTTGGAGAGTGTTTTGGGCAAGGGATATCCGAGTAAATGATTTGTAATGTCAATCGTGAACGAGGTTATTTGGGGAAAATGATGAATGAGAAAGTGAGAGATGAAGAGAGAGATTGAGAGAGGGGAAAAAAGAAAGATAGAGATGGAATTGAAATGAGTGGAATGGAGGAGTATAACTCTGATGGATTCCCTGAAAATCTGGGTTGTGTTCATCAAATAGATTGACTCAAAGACCTGTGATGTTCTTCTTGACATTGTTGCTGAACAGTGATGATAACAAAGAAGGTAGAGAGATTCAAATTCTGTAGTTGTGAGTGTGTGGGGATTCATTATCAAGTTTAACTATAATCCTGGTTGCTTGCGTGCTAATATATCATGATTAAACAGTTTAGTTTAATAGAGTCTATGAAAATACGTTTTGGCTCTTTGGGATTTTTTTTTTTTTTTTTTTTTTAAGCTTTTAATCATTAGAATATGGAACACAACTCCTAATACTTTAATAAACCTTGAAGGGGTTCAATTTGGTACATCCAGGACCATTCATTAATCTTGTTGCAACCGGGCTAAAAATGATAGTCAGGCAATATCTATTAATCCGGGACCAGGTATTTTTTAAAAGATTTCGCCATTGGTAAGATTCAAGCCGTTGACCTAGGAGTAATTTACTCAAGTCCAAAGTTCGTCCATCTACCGGTTGAGTTACGCCCTTGTTGGCTTTGATTGATCTGCTTATTTATATTAAATTATCTGTCAATTGCATATGAGCCCATTGCCTGTTTGGTGGGTAGTTGACTAATGTTTTGAGCAAAAAAGAATATAATGGTGGGTGATTACAAAGGTTTCATGATATTCTTCAATTAGATATCATGATGTTGCCTTCACTAATGCGCAATTTTTGTGTGGATGAAATCATGGTAGTTTCTCTGTCTCTGTCTCTGTCACTGTGTGTGTGAGACAAAAATAAATAAATAAATAAATAAAAGATTTATTTATGAAAAGCTACAATATTACAACACATGAGCAGCCGGAGGTGGGGTATCCACATTGAATTATTATACCATTTTACATGTTCTGAAAAGCCAAAAAGGAAAAAAAAAATGTCTGCAATTTCCTAGGAAAAAATACAGGGAGAAGAAGACACTGCTGCCTCACTACTACATGTTTGATATATCCACAACAGTAAAAAAAAAATCCAAAAATATGCCCTTCTGATTTTGTTTGTTTTTTAGAATTCTTCAGGAAAAAGCTCTTCCTTGAGTGAAGGAGCTATCCATTGTATCTGAATGTTGGTGATATCCCATAAATCATCGTCTTCTCTCTGCACTAAAACTTCCATTTCCTGCATCTTTGTTATCATCTTTCTCAACAATTCTGGGATAAATTCTTGTAATTTCGTCTCGCCGTAGGGTCCTAGATCAGCCTTCATGCATGTGTCCATCCTTCTCAACACTCCTAACCAGAATGTCCTAAACTCTTGCGTCTCGGCAATCTGTTTTAAGAAATGCAAGTACACATCTGTTAAAAGCTCCATTGCAATCTTCAATGTCCCTTCCATACTTCTCATCTCCCTCTCTGCATTCTCTCGCCTTGAATACTCTATCATCTTTTCGTGTAAATCATCGACCATTGAAAATATAACAAGGTTAAAACAGTTTATACAGTTGATTGATGAGAAATCCAACTCTTCTGCCAATTTAAAGCTTTTATGAAGCGATGAAACTGCATGATTTCTTATTTCTTCTCGCCGTGCTAAGCTGGTTTTTCTTAGTGCTTCACCTAGTTTGACAAATAAATTCATGGGCAAGTTTATAGAATTTAGACCTTTGTTGTCGTCCATTGAAGAGGTGCTTATATTGCTTGCAATACTGTAATTGATCCCTGGTTCTGAGCATGCATTTTGATACCACTGTATCAGTGAACTAACAGAATCTGACATCAAATCCAGTAGCTTCAAGTTTTTCTCTAATGGACTGTTCTTGAGCGAAACAAAACCAAATGCACAATCAATACAGTAGGCGTAATTTATCCGCGAAACATGTGTACCATCAGACAACAACATGATTAAAGTCTCAACTGCTTGATTGTATGTTTCGGGGTGCCGACCAGTAACTGATAACAAATGGAGAACAGTCTTCCAACCGAGTTGGGATTGCAAATTGGCTGGGTATTCGATGATAATTGTGCTCACCGACTGTGTTATGTACTGGCAACATGTGTCGAGAACTTCTTTATCGAGCTTCCACATCAAATTTATGGACTTGAAAATGAGCTCCTCAGGGAATCTATCTGCTTGGTATGAACCAAGGAGCTTGAGACAGACCTTGAAAAGGCCTACAATTGCAAGCTCTGCAAACGGTATAGGTGAAAATAAAGGAAACTGAGCAACTCCTAGAAGATAATCATGGAAGGAAGGCCAAAATATATGGAACCTGTTAATGTTGGCCATAGCAATGGCAATGATCAAATCCCAACAGAAACCGACTGTTTCTTCTTCTTCGACTGGGGTGCTAAACTTTTGGCCTTTTCCCGCGGCTGCAAATATTAGAGAACGCCCAAGATTCAACAAAGCATCGTAAGGTAACTTTGAGGTATTGCTAAAGATGTTTCCAATTTGGCACTGCTTGATAACCTTGAGATTTTGTTCGAATTCGTTCATGCCAAGGGATAATGACTCTTCTGGGTTTTCTAGGGACAAGAAATGAGTAAACTTACTAATGATGCCAGAATTCTGGTGTTTTCTGAAGTTGGGATCATGAGTGGGGAGAAGTGCGCCTGATTCATTTGTCGAATCTGACTGAACATCAGAGGCAGGATCGAATTCAATGACAGATTGGGGTAGTAGCTTAAGCCTTTTGAGTTTCAACAAGCAATCCACAATGTTCCTCCAACCTGCTCGAATCGAATCTCCAAAGTTGTTTGCCAGAGTGAAAACCGCAAGAGTAGCCATTCTCGGCTTCATATCATGGCTAAATGCAAAAAGTGTTTCTTCTGTTGAGGCATAAGGGTTTAACAATGTAGTGAATTTGCAGAATGAGGCAAGAAGCTCATCAAGCGTGTCTTCTAGACCATACTGAGCTATTCTAGCGATGGAGATCAACCCTTCAATGCATTCATGGAGTAGCTCATCTTCATCAGCATGTTCAAAGAATGCTGAAACAGCTGCGACTGATGGTCCTGCTATGCAAGCAAACATATCTCTCCCCAGACGTCGATCAAAATCACTCAAAATGAAAGGTTCCGCTGCTTTGGATCGGTTAATTAGTTCAATCCATCTGCTTGGGTTCATTTCAATTGGCTGGCCAGATTGACCAAAAAGCGTGATGGCGTTGGTTGCTATCGAATGAAAAAGCTCTGAGAGGTACTCTCTAGGAAGATCTTTCCCTCCATTGATTGCTCTATTGTTCCTGATGAACTCATCCTCTGTCATCTTTTTCTTGACTTGTGGGTTGTGCTGATCAGTATTGAGCATAATGAGGGAGTAGCAAAGTATGAACACCGCGTCCTTGGTTACAAAAATGTCCGAGGATTGTTCATCGTAAAATCTCTCCGAGAATGCTTCAAGAATCCGCTGAATCTTTTGGGACTCTCCTGGCAACCTGAATGTCTCTAGATAAGTTCGGAGAGCATTGTCAAGGATCATGCCCACGAATTCAAAGGTTCTTGTGAATTCTTTAAGAACTTGAATTTGGAACTCATCAGGATCACCAAGATAATCCCCAATCATGCTTTTGTCTAGTCCAGGCGTGTAGCGAAAGAAGAAAGCCAAGGCTTTTGGATCTGGGGGATCCGAGACCAATTGACAAAATTTGAGGTACTCCAAACCCTTTTTTTCATCTCGATTAAAATGGTTTGCCGCGATCAATATTTTCCTTTTCTGTACTTTCCTTATCCTTGCATATTCCACCCAGGTATCCAAATCTTCTTTTGGTTTCTCTTCCCAAAATGGTCTATATTCTGTGATTTCAACTGGGTACGGTCCAGAAGGGCTTGAATCTTCTTCTTTATCTATGTTATCGGCTATGTTTTGAATCATGATTACTAATCCTTCGAAAGCTTGAATTTGTGAACTTGTCAAGGGACCACCCCCAGGAAATGACTGCTTGCAAAGCAACTTTCCTATCTCTTCCATCACATTTCGGCTAAGGGGATCACAGTCATAGTTCACGTAGATTTCGATCAGGAATGTTGGTTGTCTGCAGAAATTTATAATTCCTTCAAGCGCAACTTCTTGGAGTTGGAGAGAGCTTTGTAAAGTCGAAACTCTCAAGAGCACAAATGAAAAGAAAGCTTCTAGTTGAAGACGAACGAACCTAAGAAAATAGAATAGTCATTTGATTCCCATTTGGATTACTCGAAATAAAGAAAAAACAAGGGAAATTCATGCATATTAATCCACATCCTAACCTTCGAAGAAAGTGATAAATGTTCAACACAGTACTGCAAATCATGGATAGAACAAGGGGGCTTGAACCATCACCGTAGTGAATCAAATGATGAAATAAATCATCTTGGATCATCCGTAAGAGCTTCGAATGCTTCCCAATTGCATCGCCACTCAATTCGATAGCAGTGTTGATCAAGACCAACGCGAAAAGCTGAACATCTTCATCAGCAGTCTGAAATGTAGACCCTTCTGTCTCCACAATTTCCACTACATTTAACAAAGAACACAAGAAATGAAAGATATCTACAGCAGAACGAACTCCATACCCTGAATCCAAATTGCTGTCAACATCAACATCTTCGGTATCAGATTCCGATGCCTCTCCAGATTTAACCTCAATATCAGGCAACCGTGAATATATAATCTGTATCAACTCATGCATAGTGTATCTCGCGCTACGTTGAAGCAAATCTCCTCTGCTTGCAGATTGCTGAACAACCTGAAAACAGGTATTGACAATTGTACAAACAGCTTGATCAGAGAGCAGAACCGAAGCAGGATGCTTCATGATTGATGTCAAAACCTGTAAAATCCTCATCATCACCGCGTCTTCAGAGATGGGGTCTGTTTTTTCTAGTTGACAACTTGTAATTCCTGTCACGGCAGAATTTATAGCATCTCTTGCACCTGGAGTCTTCTCATCGAAAATTTCAAGCTTGAGAATCTTCAAAACGGCTGAGAGGGCAATACCTGTGGCTGTAGGGGGAATATCATCGCTCTGTATCACGTCAAGGAATGGAGAGAGGTAAAGGGACGGATCAAGGAGACGCCATTCTTGTTGAGGACTGAAAATGAGAGAACGCAAGGATTTTAAAGATTGCATGATTGAAGAATCGAAGGTGTCTTCTTGGATGTATTGGGTTCCAGAATCAAGTGGTCGCCGCATCACAGCAAGAACAGCTCCCACTTCGGTGTTTAACATGCAAGAGAGACCGAGACCAAGCTCTTTCTTCCTGGTTGTGGCGGTGTGTCTCTTCTTGTCGCGGCAGGATGAGCAGTTATTGTCATCTCCTTCTTCTTCTCCATGGAGATTTGCCATTTGAGTACACAGAGAAAACAAAACAAAACAAAATGGTTGAAGAAATTTCAAAAAACGGTTGGGAATTAGGAAATGACCATTTTGTCATCAGGGATTCTTGTGAGTTATGACTCTCCACACTTATATCAGACTGTTAAATTTTTGTGTTAGAAATGGCCGGATAGTTAGCTAAACAAGTGGTTTAATTATTGGTGAATTTGTATGGTTAAGGACCAATATTTGAAAATTTCTACCTTTAATATCTCCTAATTTTAATCCAATTCACTTGTGTCTGTTGTCAACCAATATGGCTACAGAAAAGCGTTGACTTCGGCAACCTTGAAACTCTTGTCAAAACTGTTTTATATTGTAATAATCCGAAAATTGTATTATATAAGTCATTACAAACACACACTTCTTTTTACATTATATATTTTAGTAGTTCTCTTCTCTATCTCTAAATGATATCTCACATTTCAAAGCTACTCATAATTGATTATTACTTGTCACTCAATAGCTCTTATTAGATGTTTGGTATGCTCTTAGATATTTGGTATAAGCTTAGCATAGTCAACACTTTCAAGGTTAGTTTTCTTAATTTTATTTTGCTTAAATATTCTTCTCTAAATTAAGATTTATTAAGTAGTACTTAACATATACTCATATAGTTTTTTAGATATATGTGACTTATTTATATTAATGTAATTAGTAATTAATATGACAAACAAAATTGTTTCTAATGTGACTACTCTGTTAAATTCCTTAATGGATGAACATAAATTTGAATAATTTTGTTCAAAATGAGAGCTGAATACTTTTATCTACTTTAATAATTAAAAATTCATGGTAATTCAATTTAGTTTGTAATTTTTGTTATCCATTTTCTACAATTCTACTTGGATACATCTTAACAGGTTCATATTCTTTTTGAAATGAGAGAGTAAAATACTTTATCTACTTTTAAATATATATATATATATATATTTCCTTTTTTATTTGAGAACTACCTAATGTAGCAGATCAAAGATATATGTCTGCCTTTTCCTTGATAAAATATAACATTAATCATTTTAAACTACCATCTTTAGACTCAAGAAAGGAGAAAAGCTAAATACAATAATAGCAACTGCTGCGGTTGCCAGTTTCCTTTTTAATTGGGCAAGCGATGCGAGCTCTTTATCTCATGCCACAAACAAAACAATGTATCATAAGCATCATCATCATCATCATCATCGCCAAAATTACTACAACTAATCTGTGAGAAATTTACTACACTCTTCAACCACTCTTCATGGAGTGATGAGAACTCCGATCTCCCTTCACTTGACTTAAAACTTTCTCCAATTGATTTTTTCATTACTACGCCAGCATGTGAAGCTGCTTGAACTACCTTTTCTGGGATCCCAGCCATGATTGCCACTTGCAAACCATAGCTCTCTGGACATGCTCCCGAGGCAAGGCGATAAAGGAAAACCAACTCCTGATCACCTTCAGAATAGTTCTCTGAGTTTGACTTGAATGCACATGCCATATGTTGCAGTTTAACATGTGGATGAGAAGCAAATTCCTTTGTGAGCGGGTGATAGTGTGTTGCGAACAGCAATCGGCAATTAACCTTTTCAATAAGATGGCGAAATACCTGGAAAAAATAAAATAAAATAAGCAAACGGTTTACTTGCACATCAAATCAAGGTTTATTTTGTACTGAAAATGGAAAGCAAATCTTACATCAGGCACAGAAACATCATCACTATTTCACCATAATGCTATAATGCATTAATGGAAATCGTTACACCAAGTTAAATGTTACGAATTGATATACACATTACATGTCTAACTCAAGCACATAATCTTGAAAAGCATAACATTATGACTAGAACAAGGATGCGCAAGTACAAAGGCGATGACAGATTAACCCATGTTTCAAGAGTTTTAAGAATAAAAAATATAATTAAATCTAATCTTTGGGAAAGCAAAGTTACTCACAGCATATGCGATGGCATATCCATCAAAAGTGCTCGTTCCACGACCTAGTTCATCAAGAATAACCAAAGAATCTTTAGTGGCATTTTGAAGAACTGATGCTGTTTCTGTGCACTCAACAAGAAATGTACCTGCAAATCCAAGGTTGGCTCCACAATCAAAATTCATAACTTGAAGAGTCACATGCCTCTATATCTAATTGTGTGCATATATTTGCTTCTGAATTAGCCTACATCATATCAATTTTTCTAAACCAAAAGCCTTCAAGAAGAGAGAGTACATGGAGATGGATGGGGCAATCACTGAAAAGTCCAGCCTTTGATTGCTGCTATAGTTCAAGAAGTAAAATGAATGTACAAACCAAGATACATTTTCATACAATCATATAAAACAAGAAGCTCAGCTCGTCTTACTTCTTAACCAATATAGTATACCCCGCGTGAAAGTAATTTTATATATTTAGTTCTTAGAAGTGAACTTACTCTCGCCTGTCATGATTCTATCAGTGGCACCTAGCCGTGTGAAAATGATATCCACAAGTGAGAGAACACACATCTCACCAGGAACAAAACAGCCCAGCTGCAGGTAATCAGAAATATTAGTAACCAAGGGGAAAAAGACTGGGCAAAAGATCTTAATGATCCAACACCTAAAAAATGATGATCACAGTCTTCTAAATTCAAAACAACAGAACAAACCTGCGCCAGTATAATAGATAAACATGTGGCACGCAGAAGTGTAGATTTTCCACCCATATTAGGTCCAGTCAATAGCAAAGTATGGGGATGATAACCATCTGAATCCTCACCAAGCAGCATGTCATTTGGGACAGGCAGTCCTCCACTCTCTCCAAGAGCAAATGGATGCCATAGCCCCTTAATTTTAAGTACAGGACCTCTGGTGGTCTCTTGGCCCAAAGCAGTAGTTATTGATTGAGGCAAAATTAAAGGTCTGGACATAGGTCCGCATGACATGCTTGCAGTAACAGCAAAAGATCTCAATACATCGATACAACTAATAGCGTGAACAACTTCAGACCATTGCTTAGCTTTCTCAATAAACAGCTCAATCAGAATAGATAGTGTTTCAGCATCCGAATCTGTGACATCATGATTCTGGTAACCACATATTAAGTTAGCAATCTGCCCAAACTTAGATAAATAATAAAATAGAAATTACAACCATCAAATATAGGTAAGCTATGCATTAAACATGCATTCCTGCAAATCTGAATTATGAAACATGGAGTTTTGGCTTAGCTTTTTAAATAGTCAAAAATCAAGCCGAATAACATTAATAGCAAAGTTAAAAAATCAGAGAGAAGTTCAGAAAGAGAGAGAATGTAAATGCCATAAAAGGGTGTCTATTTCCAAAAGTTTAAATAAAGAAAAAAAAAAACAAGAGTCCAGCATGCAGAACAGAAGTCAAGAATATATGCAAAACGAAATATCATTAATCATTACTAGCCCACAACAAGAAAGCTGAACGGCTGAACCCTATGAAAGAATATCCCAACATAAAAGATGCAATCAAGATACAAAGGAAAATTTATTATGAACAACAGATACCATAATAAAAAGTGGAAAGAAGCAGACCTGGTAATTGGGGAAGTCACTAGCTACTGCTGCTTCAAATTGGGTGAGGAATTTATCAAGCCCATCACTACCATTTAGCATTGGAAATTTGAAGATTTTTGACAACAAAGCTATGTACCCTTCCTTCTGCAATAGCATTAACAAATCAATTCCAATCCGGATGCCTTTCACAAGAGACCCGAATACTTTCACCTGTACAACACGATATGCGTTATATGTTAGATTTACCGGAAAGATATGGTAAAAAAAAATTCTATAAATGAACAAACAAGAAGAAAGGGCAAAGACAAAATACATTAAAGAATTGGCATTTGTGACATCTTGATCAATTGCATGGCTAGTTTAAAGTAACAGTTCCTCCTTTGCCTACAGATTTATTTTCATGACATCTTGTAAATCAACAAGAAACTAATATCCTTGGCTGCATCTAAATTCCTCAATACAGGGAGTATGTAAAAGCTAAGATCCATCAACGCATCTTAAACCCTTACCACATCTTAAAACATCCAGTAGCACTTTAACAAGAGGTTATATACTAAGATAGCTGACAAAAACCAGTAAAATATCATCTTTGTATAATTGTTTTGCCTCACTCATATAAGTTACAATTCTTTCTATGGCTATGGATATATTTCATGGGATCTTCCAGATCAACAAAAAGCTATGCTAATGCAAAGACTTATTGACACATTTTAAACCCTAAAAACATCGTAAAACATTCACATATCACAGAAGGTCATTTACTTAAGGATCTGTCAAGATACCAATTAACTACAATCTTGTTTAACTGTTGCACTTCACTCATCCAAAAAACGAAAACAATCTATTTGCTGTAGGAGAAAGAAGAAAAAAAGTAGAGAGAAGGAAAGCTGATCAGACTACACTAATTCATGTAAACTGTAAAGTATCTTGAAGGTTAGAAAAGGTATTGCAGAGACTGTGCTAAACAATACAAGATCAAACAAATCATGGACAGTGAAACATGGAGAGCATATCTTCCCCAAATGCATTCAGAAGGCACAGACCCCATCTTTGGGAAAACTTACTTGCTGCTTCAATATTTTCTTGCCTATTAAGGGCAGTGCAAGGGAAGCTGATGCCTGAACTTTGGCCTTCACCCTTCCAAGCAACCTCTCTAAGTCTGGAAGTTTACGCAGATATTGAGCAATAACTAAAATTATTTCTGAATGTGCCATTAGATCTTCAACCACATTGAGCCTATGATTAATGTTTTCAACATCTTTCAGTGGATGGCAGATCCAGCTCCTCAAGAGTCGCTTACCAAATGATGTTACACAGCTATCAAGATATTTGAACAATGTACCTGAAAATCACATGCAGTAGAACTTCAAAAAATTACACAACTTGGAACCTAAGACATAAGGATGCAGTCCACTCTAATTTAGCATCCAAGTTGAAGCAAAGGGATACAAACCCTTACCTGATGGACCACCATCAGCATTATTGCTAAATATTTCAAGATTTACCAATGTCTGTCCATCCATTTTCAGGCAATCCCTATAGACTTGGTATGGTAAAATATCTCCATTACGTAAAACATCATCTAACTGTATGAAAACTGAAAAACATCAAAATCTATATACAACACAAATCTTAAGGTACTCTACAAAATTACAAAAGATAAACAGGAAGAAAAAAGGGAAAACAGGGAAAAAAGGGCATAGAAGAAAGCATACCATCAACCTTGATAGATGACTAATTAGTCCACCTAAAGCACATAAGGCAACATCATGTAGCATTACCCCGTCAAGAGCATTATTCCACGCACTAGAAGAGCTGTTGAAGTAACCCTTCAACTGAATCAAACGTTTAACTTCAGAAGAATCCACAAAATCGGTGGCTGGGACAGCTGGAGTCAGCTGCAGAGCTGCAGAACCTGAAGAATGAGTAAAAGTGAATCAGTTCTGCTAACAATGATTACAATGAACTCTCTTAAAGTTTTTGGTTCACCTAATGGGAAATTTTTATGCAGTAAATCAGAATAAACATGGCTGATCTATAAAAAATCCAGATACCTAAAGGTAGACTTCTCAAGACCAACCCAAACATAAATTGACTGTCATAACGATAAATATGTTGATGGCTAATTCAATAGAAAAATAATGTGAAAGTGTGTCAAAAGCTAAGAAGCCCCAAAATGCTTAGTTAGGAGCATAAATGAAAGAAACTTACACTGAGTAGCCACCAGGTAAGGAAGATGGCTTACCTGATGGTTACAGCAAAGCCTAGGAGCTAATACAGGCACATGACTCAAATGGACTTTTAAGCCGTGAAATCATGATACCATGACATTACTTGTCATCATTTTTTAGTGCATAGAATATGCATGAAAACGTAATGTAGAAAAAGCCAATAGGATATCTACTTCACAAGTGCAACACTGCACACAAAGGTTGTCATTCGTTAGCTTAAGTAGTGAGCGATAATGCACCTAACCACCAAAAATTATGTGAATTATTTTCATGCATGCCATGAATTTCTAGTGCGTCAGATAGATACATAAGCTTGTCAGCTCAAACCACCCCTAGTGTAGAGCAAGGTGACACCAAATTCCATCGCTACTTTCCAAATAAAGATCAAGTATCCACAATTCAGAAGAGAGTTAGAGAAGTTAAAATGGAGGAAAAATAGAGCTGCCACACAATGTAAATCACCTCAAATATCCAGCATAACTCTTGCTAACAAAGAGTTATTTACCGATTGAAATGCACAAGGGAATGCATTTTTCTAGTTAAATTAATAAATTGAAGGCATAAATATCCTAGTGAAATGGAAACAAGATACTTTAGATGTCTGTATGAATTGTGTATCATGAAATGACACATATATTGACATACTTTTGTTAGATACTGGATAAAAAAAAAAATTCCATATAAACCTCACCTAACGAATACTTTCTGAGTGCTTTCTGAGCTTCTTTGCAAATCCCTGAAATATTAAAATAATATTTCAAATAATTAAGTTGCAATGGAAGAAACAATTTTCATTTGTAACTTCAGAATGGGCACTGTTTAAATGAAAAACAGGAAAGAGCAAACTTCACCTCTACTTTCATATATTACTTCTTTGGGTGAAACCTAAAATCAACCCCAGCATGAGAATCAGAATTTTAATCCAATCAAATCAGACTACATAGCGAAAACCATTGCACTAAGATAACAAAATAGAAGAGCATACTTGCAACAATAAAGCCCCCATAGCAGCACATGAAGCATCGTCGTTGATGGAGCCAACCCAAAATCTTAAAGCAGCACAATCAACAAAAGCAAACCCATAGACTACTGAGCCGTTATTCAGCTCAAAGTTTCCCTGATAACAAAATACAAAGTAACATACTTACAACGTAACCCAGCAAATTGTCATGCCATGCATAAAAAAGAAATACTATCTGAAACAGAGGAAAAGCAGAGAAAATAATGATATACTATTCTTGCAATAGATTTAACTTCAAGCAAGGAAAAAGTTGTTGGTGAAGGTATGCAGAACTACTATAAAGATAGCTACTATATTGAAAATGATTCAAAGAAGAGTAACAAATTGATTGTTTCTCTGTTCTTATTAAATTAGTCACTATGAATGAAATTTATTTCATGACGAGCCCAGAATTCAGTTGGGTGCTCTCTCTCTAACCTCACATAGTAAGGGACAGATCAGGATGTTTTACTATCTATCATATTGTGCCATTTTCTAAAACATTGGTGAGACCATAACTACTGTTTGAACTACGTAATGACATCACACTATGAAATGGCATCTACAAAAACAAAAAAGAATATACATCGTGAAAAAGAATAAAACCAAAATTTGAGGAAGAAGAAAGGATCCAAAAATCATTAGACACGTATGCAGATGCAGATGGATAATATGAAACAAGCACAGGAAGGGTATAATAATAAAATAGTGAGAAGGTAATTCAGCATGTACAGAGCACAAAAATTCTACATTCAGGAATTATATATAAGATAATGGCCACAATAAAACATTACAGACCTCTTTTATAGAAAGAAGATGAACAGCATCAGGTCCAATATTACCATCAACTGCGGTAGATGGTGTGACTACATGTACTAATTTTCTTGGAATTATCTAAAATTCAAGATTAAAGTCAAATCAAGAAATTTACATTGTTAGGTAAGTAGTCAAATAATATGGACACAAAGAACGCTAAATTATAAAAATACATTAATGGTCCTTCTCAGTGTAGCATGGTAAACTTACAGAATTTCCACGTTTGGCTTTTGCTTGCTCAGATGTCTCCAATTGCTCAATTCGTCCAACTTTATATCTTCAGAAGAACAAAGCAACCAAAAAGTAAACTATGAGACGCCAGCATTAGGAAGAACATAAATAAACAAGTACTCAACTCGATTAAGTTTCACTCCATATACCATGAGTTAGATAATTGAATAACATTTCATCTCTCCACTCAATATTGGTATGCATAAAAGGATTCTAAGTGGAACTCATAGATACTCTTTTATGCATTTCCTCTCAAAAATTCAAGGAAGAATTTCTGACGGAAAAATATCATTCTAGTCATGCAAAAATCTTACAATCTCCAAAAAGCTATACAAAACTTCGTTGTATATCAGATTGCCATTCATAAAAGTATAATTGTAACTATGTAATGTATACAATCTCTTTGATCTTCTAAAGAGCACAGCTCAAAAGAAGACACATATCTATAATTAGGCTGAGCAGTCAAACATTCTTACCCACGAGCAACTAGTTTTTCAACAGCATCATCAATTCCACTTTCAGGTAAACCAACCTGACAGAAGGAAATAAATTATTGCATACAAAGAGATGAAAAAAAAAAAAGCTGCAGATAACTGGGAAATAAAACCAAAAACATCAAGTCACCTGTCGACATTTCCCTACACCGCTTAATGTAATTTTCCAATCAAGCTCATTGTGGCCAATTTCAGCATCAATTTCATAAAGCTCGTAGAATTTTCCCTATAATAGATAATAAGTTACAGTGAAAGGCAAGTTTAATTCCAAAGAAAAAAGAATGCAGTAGTCTACATTCCAAAGATGCTAAACAGTTCAATAGGTATAAACCTCTCTTTAAAGAAATTCATACAGGGAGGGCTTTCTAAAATCCCCTGTAGTACATAACTAGAGCATAATACACCAATGGTGTTGCTTATCTTTTCAGCCTTTAGAATAGCACAATTTCTCTTCTCTACATTTTCTTTTCCATGTAGTTTTTTTGCTGAAGATACACCAGGAATTAATTGAAGCTATGGTGCAGCCCTCAAAAAGAGGGTAGATGAAATATATATATATATAAAGAGAAGTAGATGAAGAATATATAAATGACATGTGACATTAACTAACCACTTTAAAGAATATCAAAACATCCATATATTGACATTTGACAGTCCAATATTGTTTTTGAGAAGCTGACATTTTCTTCAAAACATCCGGTGGTATGTAAAGTGTTTTCTTGTCATAAAGAGGATCTCCTGGCCTTCTTTTATTTGCATCCCTAATTTGAGAAGGGTCAAGCCATTCAAACTTGCTTGTTGTATCAGTTACTTCCCCATGGCTCTTAACACCAGTTATAGAGTCCTGAAGAAGTTTCACTCTTTTGCTAGAATTCAGCAAAAAACAGTCTTTCTTATCACCAACCTTAGGACTATCCTCTTGAATCCGCTTTAAACGAGGGACAACAGGAAGCATACCCGGAGTCTCCGGACTGGGAATGTCATCAACATTTTCAATTTGTAAGAGAGGTCCTTGATTAGCTATACCATTAGAATTGGAAACAATGTCCTTTTCAGAACATTGACTAGCTGCTCCCAGTTTAGAGAATGTTTCAGAGTCTCCAATTTTGCCAGATATTGAGAGAACGTTGGAACAATCACCATGCACCTCATTCCTGCAGATTTACACAAATCATCAATAAAAAGCTCATCATTGACACGAGGCAAATTGATTGACAAATACAAAAGAAATATTTGTTATATTGGCAATTTGGCATATAGACAAACCATAAACACATTGCATCAAATATTTGAAGACTTTCCACACAGAAATGAGAAAACCATGGAATTAACTGTCTCAAATTCGGATACGAGTCATAACTTTGAAACATAAATTTTAATATAAGCCTGTTAATAGAACTTCAAGAGGCATATATCAGTGTAAGCCGTTAATAAACATTTGGAATTGTAACATGAAAGTAATAGACCCAAAAATTGACACTCACACTAACATTTAACAGTTAATAATTATCCTCTCATTATATCAGGAACAATACGCATGAATTTAACAAATGTACGCTAAAAATCATGGACAAACAGAAAATGTGAACATAGTTACAAATAATTGCATCATCAAACTGTTACCGAAAAAAGCCCTAAGCATTTTAAAAAGGAAAGTACCTCCTGTTAACATCTTGTCCGTTATCAACCTTCACAAACTTATGCATAATACTCGAGAACAATGAAGAATCTCCTCCTCTCGTCTCCTCATTCGCCTTGAAGTTTGCCGGAAAAATCTGACGTGGCACCTTCTCCGGCGGAGTATCAGTTCCCCTAATTTCCACAGACGAGTCTACTGCGGCATTAACCGCCGGTTGATTCAAATCGGTAGCGCCAGAGTTATGCTTCTTCGAAAGAAAATGTGAGTCTCTCCGGTCGCCACCGGAGTTGTTATCCGCCTTCGACGGCTTCTGAAAGAACGAGAGTATAGTTTTTTGGCGCTGCATTTTCAGATTCCAATAGAGAGAGAGAGACGCGAAGGCCGTAGTCTAAAAACTAAAAAAGTAAAGTAGATAGTGGAAATAATTGGCGCCAATATTTGCCCCTTCGAGTCCTTGAAACCTCAAAAATGGCAGACTAATTTGTATCTGAACCGTTGATTTTCTAACACATTTTATACTCGTTCGATTGAGCGGCAGGCCCACTCTGGAGAGAGGGGTCATGGGTAGGGTAGGGTAGGGCAGGGCCGGGCTTAAACCTAAAAAAGATTCGACCCGAACTAGGCCCCAAACAATGTTAATAGTGAATATCTTGATAGCTTGACGTCCACGCATAACGCTTGTTAATCACGTCCACGTCAGCAAAGGTAACCAATAACAAGTAGCCACGACAGAATCTAATTTTTCCATCGCTTTCATAAAGAAATTGTACACCAGAAAGTTGCAGAAGTTTCCAGACACTGGCTTTCTATATAAACGGCAGCACTCGAGTCCGATACAACAAACACAAAATCAAATTTCTCATCATTTTTTTTTTCTCTCGATCTCGAAATCTCTCTAATCGATGCCGAGTAGATATCCAGGAGCAATCAGTCAGGACTGGGAGCCTGTGGTGCTCAACAAGTCCAAGGCCAAGGCTCAACAGTTGCGAGATCCAAAGGCGGTGAACCAGGCCCTCCGCTCCGGCGCCCCGGTCCAGACCGTCAAAAAGTTCGACGGCGGCTCAAACAAGAAGGTGGCGCCGGTTCTGAACACCAAGAAACTGGAAGAAGGGACGGAACCGGGGAGTCTGGAGCGCGTCCCCGGTGAGGTGAGGCAGGTGATCCAGAAGGCGCGGCTGGAGAAGAAGATGAGCCAAGCGGAGCTGGCTAAGCTGATAAATGAACGGCCTCAAGTGGTTCAGGAGTACGAGAACGGAAAAGCTGTTCCTAATCAAGCTGTCTTGGCGAAGATGGAGAAGGTCCTCGGCGTGAAGCTTAGGGGTAAAATTGGCAAGCGATGATCATCGTAGACGTAGTTAAATACGACGTATTCGTACTGTTTGTTGTTTTTGAATTTTGAACATATGTGTATTTGTGTTGTTTCTCGTTGTCTCGTAATTTCCTCGTGGTTTTTCAGTTTCAGGTTGTATGAAGATCGTTTAAGGATGTGTAAAAATGCTAATCAAATGTAGATCATGAATAATTTGCTGCTTTCTGTAATATCTAATTACCTTTTTTAGGCAATTAAAACTGTTGATAATTTTTTTTTTTTTTCGCATTACACAGTTACGTTAAATTTGAGGTTTTTTGTACAGAGAGTAGGAGCATTCGAAACATACAACCTCGCACCTCATCTCGCCAAAGTAAAAAAGCCCCAGAAAAAATGAAAAAAAAATCGAACTATAACAGCTATGCTATGAGATGGTATATATTAAAATTGTTGATACTTGATTTTATCTCCAACTAATGGAATTTAAGGTTACGATATGTATAAATAAATAAAATATCTTGAAAGATAAGATTCCTTAAAATGTGACAATATCCATGGAAGAAATAGAATAAGAGGAACTATCATTTTAGCCCCTGTATGTTTTTAATTAACTGTTTATCTATTTTTTATTAGCGTGGTCTCTATATTTTTAAAAATCTATTAATTTGATCCATTTGTGAGTCTGACAGTTTTAAAGGGTATTTTTATCTTTAAGTAATAAACATTAAATAATTTTTTTTTAATTTTTACATAATTCAAAAAGTAATACAAAAAGAAAAACAAAAAAAAACAAAAACAAAAACAAAAAAAAGTAGAACTCCACCATTCCGATCCAATATAAAAAATTTGAAAATTTTGAAAAACAAAAAATATTAAAAAAAGAAGAACATTTGTCTGAATCTCCACCTCCATGGAGATCTATCTGATCTCTAAATCAATGGAGAAACAGATGGAACTCTATCAAAATCGGCAAAAAATATATATATAGGGACCCCGATGATAATTCCTCATTGCATAATGAAAAGGTGAGTGGCCGAGTGGAGGTGTATTTGTAAAGGAAGGAACCACAAAAATCTCGTACCTGCTTTCCTTTTCTTTTCTTTTTTAGGGATAATTACCCCGGTGGCCATCGAATTGATGATACACTATCAAAATGACCGCTAGATTGGAAAGTTGTTCCAAAATGGCCATTTTTGACGAACTTTGTGACACTAATAGTCATTCCATATAATTCCATCCAATGAGTAGCATTTTGGTAAATAAGGGGATGACATTAATCAGTCTTTCTATTATAACTGATATAAAATATATCAGTTCCTTGTATATAGGCCATTGGATTTAAAAGATGCTTTGACAAGTGCATGCAGCCAAGTCAAAGTATTTAAATCCAATGGTCCACATACAAGGAACTGATATTTCTTTTGTCAGTTCGAATTGATAATAGAAAAATTGGACATTAATTTATTTTAGATTTTTTTTTGGAAATCAATTTTTTCTTTTGTTTTTTGAAACAAATAATTATATTTAGTGTTTATATATGTATAGCATATCTCAAAAATATATATATATATATCTTTAAAAAAAAAAAAAAAAAAACACGCACACATGTATATATATATATATATATATATATATACAGTCTTTCTATTATCAGTTCGAACTGACAAAAGTTATATCAGTTCCTTGTATGTGGGCCACTAGATTTAAATACTTTGACTGACAAGTGCATACAGCCAAGTCAAAGTATTTAAATCCAGTGGCCCACATGTAAGGAACTGATATAACTTTTGTCAGTTCGAACTGATAATAGAATTTCTGTATATATATATATTTAAGAAGATTAAGGCTACAAAATCTAAAAAATCTAAAAAGCAAAGAGGAGACACGTGTATTGATATAAACCATTTCTTTTGTTTTTGAAAAGAATAATTATATTTAGTATGTGTATATTTATATATATATAATATATATATATATATATATATATATTTAAATGGATATATATATATATATACACACACTAAATACAATTAATCTTTTCAAAAAAAGAAAAAATTGAATTCCAAAAAACATCTAAAATAAATTAATGTCATCTACTTATTTATCAAAATGTCACTCATTGAAAAAATTGATTTCCAAAAAATATCTAAAATAAATTAATGGTATCCCCTTATTTACCAAAATACCACTAATTGGATGGAATTAGATGGAATTATATAGAATTGGATGGAGTGGAAATGGTGGGAAATGTCACATTTTAAAAGTGGTTTTGTAAGAAAGTCACCATTTTAATAATTTAAGTTTAAAATGCACCTATTATGGTGAACGGACAATAATGCCCTTACTTTACATACATTCTCTTACTTTGAGGTTTTTTTTATTATTATTCTTTCATCTTCTTCATAGAGGTCTGTTTAACAGACCTCCAATGGAGGTTGAACATCATTGGATAATTAGTTTAGTGGCGCTACGCATACGCATTCGAGGGTCGAGCTCAAACTGGGTTCCATAAATGATTGTTTTTTGAGTCTTTTATAAACCTTAAGCTGTTTGTGTGAATTTTGAATGTAATTGAAAAGGCTCGAAGACTATTTATAAAGTCTTGGAGCCAGTGTTAAAAGGCTCGGAGACTATTTACAAAGTCTCAGACAATGTATGAAAAGTCTCGGAAAACTGTTGAAAAGGCTCGAATACAATGTTAAAAGTCTTTGTTCGAGACTTTTTGAATCTCCGAGACTTTTAACATTGTATTCGAGCCTTTTCAACAGTTCACCGAGACTTTTCATACATTGTCCGAGACTTTGTAAATAGTCTCTGAGCCTTTTTAACCATCAGTTTTTTTTTGTTAATTTTGTATCTCCGAGACTTTGTAAATAGTCTCCGAGCCTTTTAACATTGGCTCTGAGACTTTGTAAATAGTCTTCGAGCCTTTTAACACTGGCTCCGAGACTTTGTAAATAGTCTCCGAGCATTTTCAATTTGTTTTCGAGCCTTTTCAATTAGATTCAAAATTCACACAACCAGCTTAAGGTTGTTTTGATGTGGTTTTTGTTGTTTGCTGGTGAGTTCACTGTGAAGTTTACAAGCCTATTTCTTGCAGCCAATGTTTTCTCTCTCTCTCTGTCAACTGTTTTCTCTCTAGGTTTGAAAAGACACAAACTGACAAAATAAGAGTATTTTTATCTGGTCACCTAAATAGGTGCATTTTAAACTTGAATTAGTAAAGTAGTGATATTCTTACAAGAATCGCCCCAAATAGTGACAAATTTTTTTTGAACCCATTGGATGGAATGATCATTAATGTCACAAAGTTCATAAAAATGACTATTTTAAAGCAACTTTCCAGTTTAGTGGTCATTTTGATAGTGTGTCATCAATTCGATAGTCATCGGGGTGATTATCTTTTTATTTATTTATTTATTTATTTTATTTTATTTTATTTAAGATAAAGAACGATACCACGTGGATGACTTCACATGGAAAAGGGGTAGAGAAACTTGTGCATCTTCACGAGAAGAATCCAGAAGAAGTTTTAAATTATAGCACACTGGCATACGATTTTTGTCCTCAAAAATAGATTCTGGACAACTCTTTGAATCCATTGAAGAGCTCATCCTTCAAGATAGATTGAAGTCGATTGAATTTATTGTTCTATAAAAATTAAAAATTAATCTGCTCTATAAATCCACCCATGTGTGAATGATCAACATGGATTGTACTCGTTTGCACGCACTTGACCATATTGACCATTCAAGTGATCATACTTTGCACCCCAAATTGTATAGCTTATTGAGAATTTGGTGATTGTTTGGCCATGTTTGTTCAAAGCCAAGGAGAATTGTAAATGGGGGTGACAATAGACTTGACTTGGAGATACTTATGGAGAGCTTCCATTCCCATGTCCCTTCCAAACCCACTCATCTTGTACCCTCCATAAGGGCAATCCTTATCAAAAGCAAAATAGCAATTGATCCATATAGTGCCTGCACGAATCGATCTTGACACCGTGTTAGCCACGTCCAAGTTCTTCGTTACAATGCCTGCTGCTAGCCCGTATCTGGTATTGTTCGCGCACTTAATTGCCTCCTCCATTGTCCTGCAATCGCGATCAAACAATGATTATCTTAATTTTACACATTTGTTTAGTCTTGAAATACTGGAGAATATTGATTGTACTTACTTGAACTTCATCAATGACATAACAGGACCAAATATTTCATCTTTTGCTATCAACATATCCTCCTGTTCAAGTTGTAATTAGATTGATTACTTCAATCATGACTTCATTTAATCAAGATCAATCCCAGATACATTGCTTGTTAGTTAGAAAGTTTTACCTTAACATCAGCGAATATTGTAGGCTCGATGTAGTATCCCTTATCGCCGGAAGGCTTGCCCCCTGTTAACAAGCTGGCTCCTTCTCTTTTTCCATGCTCAATGTAAGATAGAATTTTCTCAAACTGCTTCTTGTCAACCTGTTTCATTTGGTGAGTCAATTAATTCTATTTGTATGGATTAAGAGTATTGTTTGCAGACCCTGGAACTCTTATCAGTTTGAATTAAAGTACCTGTGGTCCTTGACGAACTGTAGGATCAAAAGGGTCTCCAACTTTCCAAGCTTTAGCCTTTTCCACTAACTTCCTTACAAGTTCATCGTAAATCCCTTCTTGAACGTAAACACGAGAGCTTGCCACACAAATTTCTCCCTTAGAATTTGAATACAAAGGAAAAAAAAAAAAGTTAGTACAGCTACATTTCTTTAACAATTAATCATTTGACATTTTAACAGGAAAACAGGAAGGGTATTTTTACATACCTTGTTATAGAGAATCCCAATAATGGCAAGTTCGGCAGCTTTGTCTATATCAGCATCATCAAAGATGATGAGAGGTGATTTGCCTCCTAATTCCAGAGAAACTGCTTTCAAATTGCTTGTTGCTGCAGCCTGCATCACTACTCGTCCAACTTCCGTAGAACCTGTAAAACTCACCTGAAAAACACCAACGCCGCGAAACTGAAAATCCGATATCACTTGAATAGTTTAGATATAGTACTTGTAAAATATTTTCCCATTTGATCATCTCACTTTATCAATGTCCATATGTGAGGCCACAGCAGCGCCTGCAGTTGGTCCAAATCCAGTTACAACATTGAGGACTCCATCAGGTATGCCTGCTAGCTTAGCAAGATGAGCATAATAAAGAGCCGAGAGAGGGGTCTGCTCGGCAGGCTTGAGGACCATGGTGCACCCAACGGCTAAGGATGGAGCAACCTTCATGGAAAACATGCTGCTAGGGAAATTCCAGGGAATTATGTGTCCAACAACACCAATAGGCTCACGCAATGTGTAGCCGTGCAGCTCACGTGACATCTTCAAGACCTCACCGTGAATTTTATCTGCGGCACCAGCGTAGTAACGGAAATCGTGGGCTGCATGAGGAATGTCCACAGCTTTCCCAGAGCTGAACAACTTCCCAGCGTTAATGGTGTCAAGTGCTGCTAATTCCTCTACATGTTCGTCGATTAAATCCGCGAATTTCATCATTATCCTCCCTCTCTCCTGATTATCATTAAGCCACAAATAATTTTTTTCAAAATTAATACTAAGCTAATACCATAAAACTATAAAAGTAACAGCTTGTGACAATTTTGAGAGGTTGTTTCAACTTTTATACCTTAGAAAACACATGTTTTTCCTAGTAGTACTATGAATAATTGTTGTATAACGTATGACTTACAAGCTTGACGTTGATTTATTTCACTTATGTGCTTAAGTATAGACTTTTCTAAAATATCGCAGGTGGTGGCGGCGACTCGAACCTGAGACATTGTCAGGTTGAATGAGCGCTTTTATCACCAAGCCACATTGGGCGGTGTGCTTAAGTAAAGACAGTTTAGACTTTAAAACCATTGTGACACCACTTATATGCCACAACTCACAAGCATGAAGGAATTGCTTAGGGGCAGAACCAAAAATTCAAACTTTGACCATCAAATTTCAGGAATTCAAACATTAAGGGGGCTTAAACGTAAAGAAGAAGATGTTTCCAATCAAATATTTATCTTTAGATTATATAGATTTTGGATTTTGTATTATATTTTTATTACCTTTTGGATTGAATATTTTAACAGTGTCAAATTAAAGATTGGAATGTTCGGATTCCAAATTTTGAATTCCGATTTTCAGATTGAAATTTAGAATTGAAATTGAAAAGAAATTGGGGAAATGAGTTTTTTTTTTGCAATAAATAAAAATAAAATTATTAGTTTTTTTTTTTTTTTTTTGCAATAAATTGATTTTTTTTTTAATTTTTTTGAAATAGCGATAAATTAATTGTTTTTGAGCTGTGAGAATATATTCTAAAACGGTGCGTAATACTCATAGGCTCTGAATGTTGCAAAATCAGTAAAATTCTAAAATATAAATACTTAAATATTCTACGAACTAAATTCTATAATAAACCATAGATACAATAATTTAAGAATAAAAACAAAATACGTAGAATAAAGAAGAAGATGCGTACAAAACCAGAGAGACGAGGCCATGGACCGTCGTCGAAGGCATGACGAGCAGCCTTGACTGCGAGATCGACATCTTCCTTGTCTCCTTCTGCAACCCTCGCAATCAACTCCCCTGTTCTCGGATCTATTGTCTCAAAAGTCTTCCCTGTCCATTTTTCATATTTTCACTATTTACTTCATTGTTTTTCCCACCCAATATTTCAATTATTTGCTCAGAAAACAAAACAAAAAAAAAAGTTCGATTGTCTGAATCGAAGGGACCAAATGTAATTACATCATCGAATAACATTGCTTTTATAAATTGAAAAGTAAAGACAAGATGATAAACAATAGTCAATACATTTGTGGTAGAGGGCCAGAGGCTGAATGACTGAGCTTGAAATTTTGATTTGAAGAGAATCATAAATCATAATAATAAAATACGACAATTTTAGGGGTCAAAATGAAAAAGAATGAAACTTTAATGATAATTTAATAATTTTAAAAAAGAATATTCCAAAAAAAAAATAAAAAAAAATTGAGGGAACGGGGTCCAAGGCGGCAGGGACTCGCTACCATACGCAATAAAATGGACAGGTATCATACCATACCATCCATCAATTAATTATAACCATTGGATAAAGGAAACAATTAATCCAACGGTTGGAAAAATTAATATATTAAAACTATTACAATAGGCAACCCATATAACCAGTCCAGTGGTTCCCAGAAACAACAACAACGTTGTTAGAACGTTGAAGTGGTTTCTATCACTGTTGAAGTTGTTTCAAACGAGTAATTATTCCCAGGAATAAATTTGACATTGATTTCAACGTTAAAGCGGTTTCCATAACATAAAAGTTGTTCCCTTTGTTAAAGTTGAGTGGTCTGGAAACAACTACAACGTTGGTTAGAACGTTAAAGTGGTTTCTATCAACGTTAAAGTTATTTCAAACGAGTAATTGTTCTTGGGAACAAATTTGACGTTGATTTCAACGTTGATTTCAACGTTAACGTGGTTTCCACAACGTAAAAGTTGTTCCCTTTGTTAAAGTTGAGTGGTTCTCGGAAACAACTACAACATTGGTTAGAACGTTGAAGTGGTTTCCATTAACGGTGAAGTTGTTTCAAACGAGTAATTGTTCTCAGAAACAAATTTGACAATGATTTCAACGTTAAAGTTGTTTCCATGATGTAAAAAAGTTGAGTGGTTCCCAGAAACAACTTTAACGTTGGTATCCCGAAACAACTTTAACGTTGGTAAGAACGTTAAAATAGTTTCCATCAACGTTGAAATTGTTTCCAACGAATAGGTTTTTTCAGGACTAACTTTGACATTGACAACAATGTTAAAGTGGTTCCTAAAATATAAAAGTCGTTCCCTTTATTGACGTTGAGTGGTTCCCATAAACAATTTATTATATATATATATATATACTTTTCATTATTATTTTTACTTCTCAATTAAATATAAACAATTATATATATACTATAAAGATTATTCATATTTTTATACTCATATTAATATATGCATTTCCAAAATGTTTCCAATTTATTAATATATTACAAATAATTACTTATTTTCACAATTTTCATTATATTATTTATCATAAATGTAATTTTATTGCATATTACTATCATTTTAATTATATTTTCAAATTTTCAATTTTCAAATGTAATAATATTATTTATTAATATTACATGTTATTAAATATATTACTAATATATAAAATAAAACTAATATTCTAATGTTATTTAGTTTTGGTGCCGGTTGGCAGCAGAAATTAATTGGCATGATACCTATCACTTTCAAGGGAGATATACTAGCCAACTCCTTCTGGTGAACATGAAAAAAGCCAACTCTTGAATTAATGAAAAAAGCCAACTCACAACTCACAAATGTAATTACATCATCGAATAACATATTGTGAGGCTGTGAAAAGTAAGCAGAAGACAAGACAAGAGGACAACAAACAACACAATTACTTGGTCTTGGTAGAGGTGAAGCTACAAATTTTGATTTGAGGAGACATAATGACCATATACGTACTGTCCAACTCTTTAATGGAAAAGAAAAAGATAAAAATATATAAGGTGGTTCGGTGAGAATAGTTCACATGATATATATGATGCATATATGTTTTTTTTTTAATGTTTACATGTCTTCATCAACATATTGTATGCTTAAATTATTATATGTATATATATAATATCTGATTTCTTTCTCCTTCAAAGATGTTAAAGGGAGATGGGAATTAGAAAAAACCCAGAATTTTGAATGATCAAAGACAACAACACTTTTGTAAATATACGAGAACGAGAAAGAGAAAGAGAAAGAGATAAGCAACTAGTGAAAACACAGAGAGAGAGAGAGAGGTAACTGTAAACCTGAAAGAGAATCAACAAATTGTCCATTGATGAACAGCTGGGTAAACTTGATGGTGGGCAACTTCAACTTGATGAGACCTGCCTCAGAGTTTCCATTGCTAGGATTAGCCATCGTTGTACTTCCACTCTCTCAATCTCTCTCTAAAACGAAAATTTTAATTTTGAAGAAGTGTTGATGTTGGGTTTTGTTAATTTGTTTTATTTAAAATAACAACACACATGGATGAATAATGATCGCTATTTATAGGGAACTTATCATTTTCCCACTATGAGGTTTATCATATTAGATAAATAGGTCCCTCTAGTTTTAATAATGACCAGACAACCCCTTGAAATCCTAAATATCGGTCATTTTGCCCCTTCTGTCAAGTTTTTCATCTAAAATCCCTTTGACCGTTAATTAAAAATTTAAAACACCTCCATCAGGGAATGAACCAGCTGAGCTACTCCAGCTCGTTGTTGGAAGTTTGTTGATATATATATATATATATATGTAGAGTAGCAATATTGACACCCCTCTATAATGTATGTATACCTCAAAGAGAGTTTCTCCTTACAATCTACAAATTATCTATTTATACTTCAATTTAATTTTTTTTATTAACGATAATTTTAACCTGAATTAAAATTATTAACCTAACCAAAACAAAACAATTCTAAAGACACTCCAAACTAATGAAATTAGAGTAATGCTAGACGTTCCAATTTTTTTTCCCAAATTCTGTCCCAAATGATGTGGCACGTGAGGTGTCAACATCATATCGGTGACCGATATGATGTTGACACCTCACGTGCCACATCATTTGAGACAGAATTTGGGACGTCTAGCATTACTCATTAAATTATTATAAAAAGAAATTCTCTCTCATAAATCATTAGATTAAATATTACATATTAAACTCTCTCTCTCTCTCTCTCTCTCTCTCTCTCTCTCTCTTCTAAATCTGTTATTACCATATTAAACACTCTCTCCTAATTACTATATATATATATATATATATTGGAATTGGTGAGAAATGTCACCTTTTTAAACTGATTTGGTGACAATGTCAGTGCTTTAATAAGTTAAGTTTAAAAGGCACATATTATGGTGAACGGACAAAAATACCCTTACTTTACACATTTTCTTTTCTTACTTTGAAGTTTTCTGAGATTTTAAACAAACTTCCAATGGAGGTTGAAGACCATAATATTATCAACGCATCTTCATTAAATAATTAATTTTGTGGCGCTACGCAGACGCATTGGTTTTGAATCTTCCATTGAAAAGGCTCGAAATGAATTGTTCGAGCCTTTTCATTAGTGTATGAAAATGCTCGAACACTTAATGAAAAGGCACGATTAGTGTATGAAAAGGCTCGAAATGAAGTGTTCGACCCTTTTCATATACCAATCGTGCATTTTCATTAGTGTATGAAAAGGCTCGAAATGAAGTTCGAGCCTTTTCATACACCAATCGTGCCTTTTCATTAGTGTATGAAAAGGCTCGAACACTTAATGAAAAGGCACGATTGGTGTATGAAAAGGCTCGAAATGAAGTTCGAGCCTTTTCATACACCAATCGTGCCTTTTCATTAAGTGTTCGAGCCTTTTCATACACTAATGAAAAGGCACGATTGGTGTATGAAAAGGCTCGAAATGAAGTTCGAGCCTTTTCATACACCAATCGTGCCTTTTCATTAGTGTATGAAAAGGCTCGAACACTTCATTAAAAGGCTCGAACTGTGCATTACACCGATTAACCTATGAATTTTCCTTGAAAATGCTCGATTCATAAAGGTTCAAAAATGCACGATTGCAGTACAAAAAGGCTTGATTCATGTACAAAAAGGCTTGATTCATGTACAAAAATGCTTGATTCATGTACAAAAAGACACGATTACTATACAAAAAGGCTCGATTCATGTACAAAAAGGCTCGATTCATAAAGGTTCAAAAAAGCACGATTGCAGTACAAAAAGGCTCGATTCATAAAGGTTCAAAAAGGCACGATTGCAGTACAAAAAGGCTCGATTCATGTACAAAAAGGCTCGAACACTTCATTTCGAGCCTTTTTCGAACTTTTTTTGAACCTTTTTCGAGCCTTTTTGAACCTTTTTCGAGCCTTTTCAAACCTTTTTCGAACCTTTTCAAACCTTTTTCGAGCCTTTTTCGAACCTTTTCAAACATTTTCGAGCCTTTTTAACCATCAATTTTTTTTTATTTTTTATTTTGTATCTTTGGGACTTTCTATATAGTTCATGCTTCCCGAGCCTTTTTGTTCGTTGATTGGTCAGTATCATTGATTCATCGGTTCCACTTCCATTGATAGAGGATTTTGAAAGAAAAAAAAAATGGTGAAGAAGGTTACTGTGGGGGGCAATTTTGTCCGTTCACCATAAATGGTGTCTTTTAAACTTAAGTTAGTAAGTTGGTGCATGTTCCCAAAAAAGTGCCTCAAATAGTGCTATTTAATTTTTTAACCCTATATATATATATATATATATATATATATATATATATATCTCCATTTAAAAAAAAAATCCTATCTCCATACTTTCTCAATCAACCTCTAATTAATAGTTAAAGAAAGAAAAACTTATGAATATTTTGGTTTTTTACTAAGGGTTGTTTGTTTTTTTTGTCTGAAGACTAAACAGTCCTAAATTTTTCTAAAGACTGAATAGGGACTGAAATCTGAACTTGAATGACATGTTTTTTTTTTTTTTTTCCTCACATCTGAATATTTTGTCAACACGTTTGTTTTTTAAAAATAAAATTGTCTGAAAATAAGTAATTTTATATTTATACCCATATTAAACAATTATACATATAATATGGAATAAAAATAATCCAAAAATAATAATTATATATGAACACATGATCATGATCTTCTTCTTCGAGTACAAACAAACTTCATTTTTACTAAGAAAAGAAAATGTTTTTTTTTTCAAAAAATATAAGGGGCAGCATGAAAACTCACACAAAATACTCTAAAAATAATAATATATAAATATATCACTCTAATATCATAATAAAGTATTGATATTAAACACCAATATGAGAAGTGTTAGGGTTCTTTATTATTGTTAAAGCTATTTAAAATAAGCAATATATTAAAATAAAGATTTTTATACCATATATAATTATGATGAAATTGAAAATATGTTATATATGGAGGATAGTATCGGAAGAAAAGATTTTGGATTGCATTTAATGCAATTCAGTGATTTGCAATTAAGTGAAAAGTCAAAAATTTTTACTTTTTATTTTAAGTTTTTTTAGTATTTTTAAGTTGTTTGACCACTTAAAAAAAAAAAAAAAAAAAAAAAAAAAAAACTTAATAATTATGATTCAGACCCATTAAGTTTTCAGTGGAAAAGAAAAAAAAAAAACCGACCCTTAACAGTAATAAATACATATATATTAAAAAGTCAATACAAATACCTTGTTTTGTTTTATAAATAAAAAATTAAAAAAATTAGATAAATGAAAACTTGATTTGTTGCAACTGATTCGATTAAACTCGGAATTTTTAAGACTAATGAAAGAATTAAAATTCTCTAGACAATCATATACCTACAAAAGTAACAAAAAGCATTTTCATATTTCGATTTTTTTTTTATAAAAAAAAACAAGGTACTTTTTTTTTTTTTAATATATACATATATACGGTTCCTAAAAATCAAGCTTATTCGTAAGTTTTTTTTTTCTTAACCATTGGTCTTGCTTGAGAAAGAATAGAGATAGAAAATTAGAGATATGTATTGGATGAGAGAGAGTTTAATATGGTAATTAAAAATTTAGGAGAGACTGTTTAATATATAATATTTAATCTAATGATTTAGGAGAGATAGTTTCTTTTTTTAATAATTTAATTCAAAAAAGATTATTCATCGGATAAATCCGAAGGTTACGATAGTTCATCTTAACTTTTGTTAAAATAAAATGGAGTGTCTTTAGAAATTTATTTTTTAAAATAGAGTTTCTTTAGAATAGGAGTGTCAAAAGATAAAAAAAATAATTTTGGAAAGGATAATTTTGGAACAAAAGAAAGTGTCTTTAGAATTTTTTTTAAATTTACATTTTGAGAATGGGGTGTCTTTAGATAAAAAAAAAGTGTAAAAAGAAGAAATTGAATTATCAAAAGAAGCTCTCTACCTCAAATTTAGGGATGTCAAAAATCCTCATGGGTACGGGGACCCACCCCATTTGGGGCGGGTTTGGTACATGTTAATTGGGGTATGGGGCGGGGAATGGTATTTTGGTCCCCGCCCCATTTCGCCCACTTTTAATTTTGATATGGTATTTACACAGCCGACATTCTTAATTGTAGCCAACAATTACTTTACCATTTAAAATATCTTGCTCTTTCAATCAATGCATGACTAATGCTATGTATATTTCAACCAATGCATGATAACCAATGCATGACTAATTATATTTCAATTTCATCTTTATTGAAAAAAAAAACGGTGCGATATTCATACGGTTGGTAATTTAGTTTGCGATAAACTTACTATAAATTAGAGTTTATTTATTTTTTTAACTATTTTTTTTCAATCATTTAATATTTTTAAAGATTAATTGACACTTGTAACTGTGGCTTACAATATAAGGTGTATAATTATTAATATTGTCTTAATCAAACGGGGCGGGGAAATGTGGGGCGGGTACCAGGAGCCCTCTCCCCAAATGTGGATTCCCCATCTCCGCCCCAAGTGGGGAATGGGGCGGGAACGAGAATCCTAGTTATATTTGGGTTTGGGGAATGGGGATGGTATCCCCACCCCGTACTCGCCCCATTGACATCCCTAATCAAATTAGATTTTTTTTTTTCAAAACTCCAATATTGTCCTTATATAGCATTATCTAAATATAATTAAGTAATTAACAATTATAAATATAATCGATTGTGATTAATGGCTTTCCATCGCATACCCAAAACCTTCTACACACATGTGGATTTATACTTATTATCATATTTTACTTACCCACTAAGGGGTTTTTTGTTTTTTTGTCTGAATACTGAATAGTCCTGAACTTTACTGAAGACTGAATAGTGACTAAAACCTGAATTTGAATGACATGTTTGTTTGTTTGTTTGTTTGTTTTTTTCTTTCTCACGTCTGAATGTACTATCAACATGTTTGTTTTTTAAAAAATAAAATTATCTGAAAAGAAGTAATTTTACATCTATACACATACTAATTAAAATAAGTAATTTAACATTCAACACTCTTTATAAGATTTTGCATGTTCTTCCGCAAACAAAGTTTAATTTAACAAAACAAAAAATTCATCCAGGAATATAATTTTGCATGTTATTCTACAAACGAAGTTCAAGTTCAATATTGTAAAAAAAAAAAAAAAAAGTTCAAGTTCAATTTTACATATTGTCTAAATATCCAGTATATAATTCTAGAAACCAATTTTTTTTTTTTTTTTTTTTGTTTCCTGGATCATATGCAACCAGAAACCAATTTTTTTTATTATTTTTTTAAAGGTTCCTAGATATTTTAGATTATGTTTAAAGAGTTCTATAACTGTCACTATATGTAGATAAAAAAAAAAAAAATAAATAAATAAATAAAGAGTTCTTACCAGGATTTGGTAAGAGAGAAATTCAATTGTTTAATTCTAGGAAGATTCCAATATAAGAAACGATTAGGGTTTTTCCTTTCTAAAAGCCTTTTAAAATAAAAAATACGTTAAAAAAATAATAATTTTACACCATATCAAATTAGAATAAATTTAGAATTTTTTTTTTGGAGGATAGATTTGGAAGAAAATATTTTAATTATAATTAAGTGATTTAGAATTAAGTTAAAAGTCATGATTTTTTTTTTTTTTTTTTAAAGTTGTTTTTTGATATTTCTAAGTTGTTTGACCACTTAAAAAAACAAACAAAACAACTTAATTAGTTCAATTCAGACCCATTAAGTCTTAAGTGGAAAAACAAACAACCCTTAAGTAAAGACAAATACCGCCTCTTAAGTCTTACCATCTCTTTCTATATATATTTAAAGTCTAAGTCGTGTTTGGTATGTCTTTTTAAAGGCCAAAAATGTTTTTATTTTATTTTATTTTATTATTATTATTTTTTTTAATACTAGAAGCTATTTTAAAGTTTTTGTATGTTGTTTGGCAAAAATCAAAACAGTTTTTTTTTAATGTATGAATTGTCTCAACTATCCTTTACAAAAGCTATTTTATGTCTACTAGGAGAAGCTTAAAATTTGGGTTTTTCCAAAAAGTTTTATTTGAGCTTTTTTTAAATATATGAATTGTCTTAATTACCCTTTATAAATTTTAGATATTCCATCATACAACTCTTTCGTTATAAATACATTGTCAACGCTTTTTTATAATTTATACAACCAAAAATTATTTTTAAAAATACATTGTCAACACCTTTTTTTTGTAAATTATACAACCAAAAGCTTTTATTGAGAAGTTTTTTTTTGTTAAAAGCTTTACTCAATAAAAGCTTTATTAGTAAAAGATCTACTTTAAAAGCTCTACTTAAAAAAACCATACTAAACAATGCCTTAAAAGTAGATCACTATCTCATTTGTACATATTTTAGCTGAAGTTCAATACAAAGTTAATACTCTCTCTTCTCTCTCTCTTCCTCATCTTTTTTTCTTTATTCATTATTTCATTTATTCAAAACATAAATATATTATTACAATATTCAATATTTTGAACATTAACAAATGAGTAATGCTAGACGTTCCAATTTTTTTTCCTAAATTTTGTCACAAATTATGTGACATGTGAAATGTCAGCATCACATCAGTCACCACATAATCTCAAAATTTATAAGATGCTTACATCTCACTTGCCACATCATTTGAGACATAATTTAGGAAAAAAAATTGGGATATCTAGTATTACTCTTAACAAATAGAGTATATATAATATCTTTTAATTGAGATATTATCTTAAAAAAAACATTAAGATATTATCTATTTATTGATTTAAAAGAAAATTTACTGTTTAAATTTTAAAATAACTTGTAGGTACACTCGGTTGAGAGGAAAGCATGGAGAACCGGAGGTAGAGCTCTTGTTTATTCAATATTTTAGTTTTGTTTTGCTTAAAAAACGGTTTATTGATTAAAAATTCAAATAATATTTATTTAAAATTAAAAATATTAAATAACTATTATTAAAAAATTAAAAACCGTTAAATTTAATTAAAATAACTAAACTAAATTAATATATATATAGTATTTAAACAAAAGTGAAAAGGTGAGGTTCATCCTAGATGACTAGGGATGGCAAAATAACCCGCGGGGTCCCGCACTTATGGGGTGGGATTGGGTGGGGATGGGGGTGGGGATGAAGATAGATAATAAAACCCGCAATGGGGCGGGGATGAGTTTTATAATCCCTACACCACCCCGCCCCTCTTAAAATATAATAGTTATTTATTTTATTATTTAGTTCAATATTTATGTTTTAAAATGATTGAATTTATTTGTTTAATTTTGAGATTTATATTTATGAGATGATTTTCAATAGTTTTTTGGAATTACTTTATATATTATTTCATATTCTTTGGGATATATATTTATTATTTTAATAAATATATTTTTTGACAAGATTTTATTAAATAATTTAGATAAATGGGCTAAATGGGGTAAATTGGGTGGGGATGGGGAAAACATACCCCGCCTTGCCCTACCCCGCTACTTCTGTGAGGGGTTTTATGAGGGGATGGGTTTTTAAAAACTAAATGGGGTGAGGTATGGGGAAGGCCACCCCTCCCCGAACCCGCCCCATTGCCATCCCTTGATTAGATCTGGAAGGCCGGAGCCGCACCTCCCTCATACTTTTTAGTTTGTTCCTACTTTAATTGTTTTGTAATTTTTTAAATTTTTTTTTTTTTTTTTTGTAATTTGTAATATTTTCATATATAGTATTTAATCAAAAAAATTATAGAAAGGGATATATCAGTACTGGGGTGTGCTTAGGCCATTTCCAATTCATTATTTCAATTTGGTGCCACTTTTACACCAAAATGGTATAACTTTCACACCATTTCTTTTTTCTATTTCCAATCCATTGCATCAAATATTACACTAAAAAAAAATATTTTCTTGAATATTGCACCCAAAAATAAAATAAAATAGTATACATATAAAATGAGGTAAAATCCGTCAATGCTTTGGTGAGACTTGAGAGTGAATGGGCAAAGCCAAGTCTTACCAAAAAATTCAGGGCTCGGCACGTACGGAGTCTTAAAATATATGGCGCCAACCTAACCTTTTTCTTTTGTTATGTGTCTATTCTGGTTTATTCAGACTTGAACATCCTTGATGCACAGTTATCTAGTGATTTCAGAATCGGCTTGTAAGAAAGGTGTTATCACATCACAAAGAATCGTAAGCTTAATTTCTTAGAATAAACTTGCTAAGGATAGATCCAGTTTCTTTGATTTAATAAAAAGAATTAGGACTTTTTTTTTTTTTTTTTTTTTTTTTGACAATATCTATTAATCCGGGGCCAGGTATTTTTTTGAAAGTTTTCGTCATTAGTAGGATTTGAGCCGCTGACTTGAAAGTCATTTGCCTAAACCCTAAGCTCGTCCATTGAGCTATGCCCCCGTTGGCAAAAGAATTAAGACTTAGGAGGGGCCTTTTTCCTACCGGTCAACAATTGTTAGAATATGAAAACTGTTTGCATCTCATCAAGAATCAACAAAATAACAAATATTATTGTAATTCTGATTTCAGTATATAAGAACAACAGTAAAATTACAATATTCCATCAAAATATTGACATGGTGAGGTTTATTTAGTAGGAAAGTTTTATTTGATATTTGGTGTTTGTTCAGAGCCAAGGAGAATTGTAAATGGGAGTGACAACAGACTTGACTTGGAGATACTTATGAAGAGCTTCCATTCCCAAATCCCTTCCAAACCCACTCATCTTGTACCCTCCAAAAGGGCAATCCACATCAAAAGCAAAATAGCAATTGATCCATATAGTGCCTGCACGAATCGATCTTGACACCGTGTTAGCCACGTCCAAGTTCTGTGTTACAATGCCTGCTGCTAGCCCGTATCTGGTATTGTTCGCGCACTTAATGGCCTCCTCCACTGTCCTGCAATCGCGATCAAACAATGAGTATTTCTTAATTTTACACATTTGTTTAGACCAGGGAATATTGACCGACTGCACTTACTTGAACTTCATCAATGACATGACCGGACCGAATATTTCATCTTTTGCTATCAACATATCCTCCTGTGCAAGTTGTAATTAGATTAATTACTTCAATCATGACTTCATTTAATCAAAGATCAATCCCATATACGTACATCGCTTGTTAGTTAGAAAGTTTTACCTTAACATCAGCGAATATTGTAGGCTCAATGTAGTATCCCTTATCGCCGGAAGGCTTGCCTCCTGTTAACAAGCAGGCTCCTTCTCTTTTTCCATGCTCAATGTAAGATAAAACTTTCTCAAACTGCTTCTTGTCAACCTGTTTCAGTTGGTGGGTTCACAGAAACTCTTATCAGTATTGCTTGCAGTTGCAGTCTTGCAGAGCCTGAAAGTCTAATCTGTTTGAATTATTATAGTACCTGTGGTCCATGACGAACTGTAGGATCAAAAGGGTCTCCAACTTTCCAAGCTTTAGCCTTTTCCACCAACTTCTTTACAAGTTCATCATAAATCCCTTCTTGAACGTAAACGCGAGAGCTTGCCGCACAAATTTCTCCCTTATATTTGAATACAAAAGAAAAAATAAAATAAAAAGCAAGTTCAGCAGTTGACATTTTAACAGGAAAGGTATTTTATACCTTGTTATGGAAAATCCCAATAATAGCAAGTTGGGCAGCTTTGTCTATATCAGCATCATCAAAGATGATGAGAGGTGATTTGCCTCCTAATTCCAGAGAAACTGATTTCAAATTGCTTGTTGCTGCAGCCTGCATCACTACACGTCCAACTTCCGTAGAACCTGTAAAACTGACCTGAAAAACACCAACACCAACACCGTGAAACTGAAAATCCGATGTCACTTGAATAGTGAAGATATAGTACTTGTAAAATATTTTCCCATTTGATCATCTCACTTTATCAATGTCCATATGTGAGGCCACAGCAGCGCCTGCAGTCGGTCCAAATCCAGTTACAACATTGAGGACTCCATCAGGTATGCCTGCTAGCTTAGCAAGATGAGCATAATAAAGAGCCGAGAGAGGGGTCTGCTCGGCAGGCTTGAGGACCATGGTGCACCCGGCGGCTAAGGATGGAGCAACCTTCATGGAAAACATGCTGCTAGGGTAATTCCAGGGAATTATGTGTCCAATAACACCAATAGGCTCATGCAATGTGTAGCCGTGCAACTCACGTGACATCTTCAAGACCTCACCGTGAATTTTATCTGCGGCACCAGCATAGTAACGGAAATCATGGGCTGCTTGAGGAATGTCCACAGCTTTCCCAGAGCTGAACAACTTCCCAGCGTTAATGGTGTCAAGTGCCGCTAATTCCTCTACATGTTCGTCGATTAAATCCGCAAATTTCATCATTATCCTCCCTCTCTCCTGATTATCATTCAGCCACAAGATAATTTTTTTTCAAAAATAATACTAAGCTAATACCATAAAAGTAACAGCTTGTGACAATTTGAAAGAGGTTGTTTCAACTTTTATACCTTAGAGAACACATGTTTTTCCTATTAGTACTATGAATAATTGTTGTATTACGTATGACCTATTGTTTTATTTCACTTATGTGCTTAAGTTTAGACTTTTCTGAAATACCAAATGCGGTGGTACCGGTGATTTGAACCTGAGATTGCTTTTACTACCAAACCATATTGAGCGATGTGCTTAAGTTTAGTCTTTAAAACCATTGTGACACCACTTTTATGTCACAACTCACAAGCATGTAGGAATTGTTAAGAGGCAGAACCAAAAATTCAAAGTTTGACCGTCAAATTTCAAGAATTCAAATATTAGGGGGGCTAAAACGTAAAGAAGAAAATATTTCCAATACAATATTTACTAATATATCTTTATCTTATTATCTTATAGACTTATATATATAGTGAATACCCTTCTTATTTACATCATGCATTTAATTTTCTTCTTCTTCTTCTTTGAAAGATAAAATTCTCTTCTTCCAAAAGTCAAAACTTCATATTTCAAACTTTAAATTAAATTAAAAAATAAATATTTTTTTATTATTTTAATTTAGGGACAGGGGTAATCTAGTCTTTTAAAGGTAACAGTTAATCAACAGTTAAGTTTGACCTAACGGCAGGGGGTGTGAGTATCAATTAATAATAAAGTTGTTTCTGAGTACACGAGTTCAAAGTGTCAAACCTCAAATTTATTTATATATTCAAATGTTTATGGACAACTAATGTACATATGATAATAAAAAGAAAGCCATAGTAAACACCTTGTGTCAGGCAAGTGGCAACTAAATAATATAATTGACATAAATAATTAAACATGTCAATGACTCAATTCTCATCATCAATCTCTAATAGCTTTTATTCTAGTTGGTTGATATATTTATATATATATTTTTAAAGAAATATTTTATAAGTATTTTTTATTCAAAAATTCATTCAATATAGTTTCTTCTAAAAAGTGTTTTGCTCGATAAAAACAATCAAACTATTAGAAGTTGACAAAGTTAGAGGCTACCCTAATTATATAGTTATTTATGGAATTATCCTAAAATTAATTCTAAAACAAATTAACGAAAGATAAGAATTTAAGAGAAAAAAGAAGGTACGTACAAAACCAGAGAGACGAGGCCATGGACCGTTATCGAAGGCTTGACGAGCAGCCTTGACAGCAAGGTCGACATCTTCCTTGTCTCCCTCTGTGACTCTCGCAATCAACTCTCCTGTCCTTGGATCTATCGTCTCAAAACTCTTCCCTGTTCATTTTTCACAATTTACTCCATTGTTTTTCCCACCCAATATTTAAATTCTTCATAACAGTACTATTCTTCAGGGTTCAACTCTGGATTAGTTGATAAGTTTTCAAATATTATATATATATATCATTAAATATCAATTTTTTTTTATTTTTTATTTTTTAAGTATGACATTAATTCGGGGTTTTAAGATGGGAGGATTCAAACTTACAATCTTATGGTGTAGATGTGAAAGGTTTACCATTGAATCAAACTCGTGTCGTTCATTAAATACCTACTTACCCATTACCTTAGGGCATAGGCGGTAACCTACTGTATATATTATTGAGCGTGGAATAATTTTATGAAAGTTTCAATTATTTACTAAAAAAAAAAAAAAAAAAAAAAAGTCCAATTATATGAATCTGATGGACCAAATGTAATTACATCATGGAATACCATATTGTGCGGCTGTCAAGTGTCAACCCATCTTTCTTTTAAAGATTGAAAAGTATGCAGAAGACAAGATGATAACAACACGTTTGGTTGTTAAAAAAAATAAAAAACAAATAAATAAATAAATAAAATAATAAATAAATAAAAGTCAACAACGCGTTTGTGCGAAATTAAAGTCTACAACATTTAAAAAAATCTTAAATTTTATTTATAGATAGATTTTATTAAATTTATTATCTATAAAAAATTTAAATCAAAATTTATAAAAATCGATATAATTTCATTAAGATCCTTCAACGAAATTAAAGTAAATTAAGGATGTATTAATGTATATATATAAAAAAGGTGAGTTGGTGAGAATATATAGACTGGAATATAAGGAGAATAATTCACATGGCGCATGTTTTTTTTTTTTTAATGTTAACGTGTCTTCATCAACATATTGTTTGCTTGAAGAAAATATGAAAATAATTATATGCATGTATATATAATTTCTTTCTCCTTCAAAGATGTTGAAGGAGATGGGAATTAGAGAAAACCCAGAATTTTGAATGACCAAAGACAAGCAAATATATGAGAAAGAGAAAGAGATAAGAGAGAGAGGAGATCAGTGTAAACCTGAAAGAGAATCAACAAATTCTCCATTGATGAACAACTTTGTAAACTTGATGGTGGGCAACTTGAACTTGATGAGAGCTGGCTCCGAGCTTCCATTGCTAGAATCAGCCATCGTTCTTTCTCACTCTCTCTAATGAAATTTTAATTTTGAACAAGTATTGGGGACCTGATCGATGTTGGGTTTTGTTAATTTGTTTTATTTAAAATAACAACACATATGATCGCTATTTATATTTTATAGGCAGAAGAATCACCGGGAATGCATACTATATTATTATATATTTTAATAATGTGACCAGCAAGGCAAGGTCAGCTTAACGTACTGAGTCAATTTTACAGCTTACAGCATCATCACCTTCTTAATTCTTCTGCTTGTATTAGAACAATACGCATGAATTTAACAAATGTACGACACAAAATAAAATAAAATAAAAAATCCATGGACAAACGGAAACCGTGAACATTTCTACAAATAATTGCATCTTCAAACTGTTACTGAAAAAAGCCTTAAACATTTTTAAAAAGGAAAGTACCTCCTGTTAACATCTTGTCTGCTATCGACCTTCATAAAGTACGGGCCAGTTTGGTATTATTATTTTTGAAAAGTTAAAATCAATTTATTTTATAATTTTGATATAAAATGATGTTTGGTAGAACTTTTAAAAGTGATTAATTGATAATCTGATAAGTTTTGACAGTGATTTTAAAAAGTAGGTGGGGGTTACTTTTTAAAAGTGATTATGAAATAATCTATTTTGGCATTTAATGAATATTTTAAAATATCATTATTACTCTTATGAAATCAAGTTAAAATTATTTATATACCTTATTTCATCTCAAAATTAAATATTATACTTAAATATTGATTTGATTTATAAAATCTTTTAAAAATATTTGTATTGTTCTTATGGTTTTTTTTTTCTAATTTAAATATTCTACTTAAATATTGATTTAATATATATATAATCAATGAAAAAATGAAGTAGGGTTCTAAAATCATGTATATTTTAGTCATTGTAACTGATTTCAGCACTTTTGCAATAAAATTACCAAACATATATATACTTCTTTTGAGCGATACAGTAATTTTAAAAATACAATTAACCAAACATCTGCTAATTAACTGCACAACTGATTATTCTTCCAGTACATTTAAAAGTGATTATTATAAAAGTTACAGCAATACCAAACTGGCCCTATTTATTCATAATACTCGAGAACAATGAAGAATCTCCTCCTCTGAGAGTATAGTTTTCTAGCGTTGCATTTTCATATTCCAAAAGAAAGATGCGAAGGCCGAAGTCTAAAAAAATAAAAAGTAAAGTGAATAATTGGCGCCAATATTTGCCCTTCCCAGTAGGGAAGGCCATTTGGGAAAATGGGGATGGATATAGCCTATATAGGTCCCCCATCCCCATCCCTTCCACAAATAAAATTCATTACAAATTCAAATAAAAACTAAACATAATTCATAAGTTCGAAACACTGATTTGAATGTGAAGTTAATAAAATATTTATAGTTAGGGTTTAAATTGGGAAAGTGGGAAAAATAAGAAAAATAATAATTATATGGGTGTCGAATGCCGATATTGTCACTGATAATTATAAAACTAATTAGTACAATAGTACACCCATAAAACTAATTAGTAAAGAGAGCTTCTCCTTATAATCTACAAATTATCTAGGGATAATTACCCAGTGACCATCAATTTGATGAGAAACTATCAAAATGGCTACTAGAATGGGAATTGGTTTTAAATTGGTTATTTTTGACGAAAAGTGTGACACTAATGACCATTCCATCAAATTTCATCCCGTGAGTGGTATTTTGATAAATAAAGAGATGCCATTAATTTATTTTAGATGTTTTTTGGAAATCAATTTTTTCTTTTGTTTTTTTAAACCAAATAATTATATTTAGTGTGTGTATATACGTATAGCATATCTCAAATATATATATATATATATATATATATATATATATATATATATTTATTTATTTATATTTATATTTATATTTATACATATATATGATCATTTTGATACAATTAATCAAATGGATGGCCAATAGATTAGTTCTAGTATTCTCAAATTCTCAAATTTTGTTCATAGGTAGATTTCAATGAACTCATCATCCACAAAAAAATCAAATCAAATCAAAATTCATTAAAATCGATGTATTTTCATTAAGGTCCTTACCGAAATTAAAATAAGGGATCTCTCATGAGAGACTCACTATATATATATATATATATATATAAGATATGTTATATGTATATACACACACTAAATATAATTATTCGTTTAAAAAAACAAAAGAAAAAATTGATTTCCAAAAAACATCTAAAATAAATTAATGGCATCCCCTTAATTACCAAAATGCCACTCATTGGATGGAATTTGATGGAATTGGATGGAATGGCTATTAGTGTCACACGTTTTACCAAAAATAGCCATTTTGAAACCAATTCCCAATCTAGTGGCCATTTTGATAGTGTGTCATCAAATTGATGGTCACCAGGGTAATTATCCCAATTATCTATTTACACTCAAATTTAATTTTTTTTTATCAATGACAATTTTAACCTGAATTAAAATTACTTAACAAGATAAAAAAAATTCTAAAGACACTCTAAACTAATTAAATTATTAAAAAAAAAAAAAAGAAATTCTCTCCTAAAACATTAGATGAAATATTAGTATTAAACTCTCTCCTAAATATGTTATTACCATATTAAATACTCTCTTCTAATTACTCTCTCTCTCTCTCTTTCTCTCTCTCTTTCTCTCTCTCTATTTTTCGAAGAAAAAAAAAATTCTGTCTCCATACTTTCTCAATCAATCTTTGATTAATAGTTAAAGAAAAAAAAACTTATGAATATTTTGGTTTTTAATTAACAGTAATATATATATATATATATATATGAAAACTTGATTTTTTACAACTAGATTCGATTAAACTCATAATTTCTAAGACTAATGAAAGAATTAAAGTTCTCTAGGCAATCATATACCTACAAAACTAACAAAAAAACATTTTCATATTTCGATTTTTTTTTTTTTGTTTGAAAAACAGGGTTACTTGTTTTTTTATTTTTTTATTTATAATATATACACATATTTACGGCTCCTAAAAATCAAGTTTATTCATTTTTTTTTTCTTAACCGTTAGTCTTTGCTTGAGAAAGAATGGAGATAGAAAATTAGAGATATGTATTGGAGGAGAGAGAGTTTAATATGGTAATTAAAAATTTAGGAGAGAGTGTTTAATATGTAATATTTAATCTAATGATTTAGGAGAGATAATTTCTTTTTTTAAATAATTTAATTCAAAAAAGATTACTCCTCGGATGAATCCAAAGGCTACGATGGTTCGTCCTAATTTTTATTAAAATAAAATAGAGTGTCTTCAGAAATTTATTTTTTAAAATGGAGTGTTTTTATAATAGGAGTGCCAAAAGATAAAAAAGATAAGCTTGGAACAAAAGAAAGTGTATTTAGAATTTTTTTTTAAATTTAAATTCTGAGAATTAAGTGTGATTAGAAAAAAAGTGTAAAAAGAAAAATAAAATGGATTGTCAAAAGAAGCTCTCATAGTAAACCCATATTTTATTAAAAACTTTAACTACAAAAATATCTCTATAGAAATTTACCAATTTACAACTTACTTTAATTAAAAATAAACCAAATAATATATGCACTCATTAATTATACTTATATCTTCAAATATATCTCTTTATAAATAAAATAAAATAAAATAAAATGAAATGAAAAACTTATGATAAACCCTAATTTTTATGACAAACTGACGCAATCGAAAGCAACGAAAATAGGGAAAGAACATGTCTAACCCTTCGAAACTGGAATCCTCCAAAGATGAACTCTCAAAGAGAATTTTTATTAACGGCACAATCAAAAACTGCCCTTCATTACAATATAATTTCCCTTTTATAGGCTCCATTCTCAAACCCTACTAGACTAAGAAATAAATAAGGAAAGAACAATTACCAAAACAAACAGAGTTGAAAAAAAGAACAATTGCCAAAATAAACAAAGTTCAAAAAAAAAAAAAAATCATTATTGTCTTGTGCCCGGATGTTCTATGTCAGTCCCTTCCACTTAATGAGAACTCGGCCTCGAGTTATAATCTGGATAAAGAGGCTCATCCAAAGAGTGATAATCATACAAATTAGAAACATTGAAGGTCTTGGATATTCCCATGTCTTCCGTCAAATCAATCACATATGCATTATCATTGATTTTCTTCAAGATGCGGAATGGTCCGTACTTCTTTGGCTTCAGCTTATTATAAGTTCCAACAAGAAACCTTTCTTTGTGTAGAAACACCATCACCATATCACCTTCTTAAAATACTTTGTGGCACCTATGTTTATCTACAACTGCTTTGTACTTGGCGTTCACTTCTTCAACCTTTGTTTTACCTCTTTGTACTTGGCGTTCGCTTCTTCAACCTTTGTTTTACCTCTGCATGTACAGCTTCTACCTGTTCGGCCATATGTGAGGTAGCTACACTCGAACTCGAATTTTTGGGTAATTGTACCAGGTCTAACACATGTTTTTGTGGCTTCATATAAACCAATGCAAATGGAGACTTTCCTATTGCATTATACTCATCACCATTATATGCAAACTCATCTTGAAGAAGTGCAAGGTCCCACTGTTTTGGTTTATCTCCATAAATACTTCGAATTAGATTACCCAACGTTCGATTTACTACTTCAGTTTGGCCATCCGTTTGTGGATGGGCAGTACTGCTATATTTCAAAGAGTTATCAAACATCTACTATAGAATCTAGAAGTGACTTAAAAATTTAGTATCTTGGTCGAAAGTGATGGACTGAGGAACTCCATGCAATCTAACGACTTCTCGAAAGAATAATCACACTATATGTGAAGCATCAGAAGTCTTTCGGCATGGAAGAAAGTGTGCCATTTTTGAGAACCTGTCGAGAACAACAAAAACTGAATCCACTCCTCGTTGTGTGTAAGGAAGCCCAAAATAAAGTCCATGGATAAATCCTCCCAAATTGTATTTGGGACCGGCAGAGGAATGTAAAGACCTGTATTTTGAGCCTATCCTTTTGGAAATTTGACAGATGTAGCATTTGCGAACAAAATTGCCAACATCGTGCTTCAACTGTGGCAAAAAATATTGCTCCTCGAGACTAGCCACTGTCTTATCTCTTCCTAAGTGCCCACTCAAGCCACCTCTATGTAAGTCTCATATAAGCTTTTCGCGTAAAGAAATTTGAGGAAGGCACAAACGGTTGCCATGAAATAAGTAACCATCACATATTGAATAATCACCTATAGGCTTCTTTGACACATATTTCTCCCAAATTTCTTTGAAGTCCTCATCTTCAGCATAAAGGTCTTTTAAACATTCAAACCCAACAACCTCATGGCTCACAATCACCAACAAAGTAGCTCTTTTGCATAGGGCATCGGCACGATTTTGTGAACCAGATTTATGTCGAAAGGCAAAAGTGAATTTCTGCAAAAATGTTGACCACCTAGCATGCATATTATCTATATGCTTTTGGCTATTAATAAATTTCAAGGCTTGGTGATCTGAATACAATATAAATTCCCTTTGCAACAAATAATGCTACCAAAATTTTAAAGCTCACATTACTGCATACAATTATGGATCATAAGTGCTCCACTTCTGTCTAGCGTCACTCAAATTCTCACTAAAAAATGACATCGATCATCCACACTGAGACAATACAGCCCCAATTCCTACACCAAAAGCATCACACTCTACTTCAAATAATTTTCTGAAATTTGGTAAAGTCAAAATTAGTGTTGTACTAAGTTTCTCATTGATTAGTGCAAAACTTTTTTCTGCTTGTTCACCCCAGTTAAACTTTCCTTTCTTTAAACATTCAGTGATTGGCGCCATAATGGAACTAAAATTACGGATAAATCTTCTATAGAAAGTTGCAAAGCCATGAAAGCTACGAATTTCATTCACATTTTTCAGCATAGGCCAATCTCGAATAGCTTGCACCTTATCTTCATCAACATGAATTCCCTCTAAACTAATAACATATCCTAGGAACAATAATTTGGTGGTCATGAAGCTGCACTTCTTCAAGTTGATAATTCACTTGTTTTCCTGCAATACAGTTAGTACTTCCCATAGCTAGTAAATATGCTCTTGTTCATTCTTGCTGTAAATCAGAATATCATCAAAATCCACAATTATAAATTTGCCAATGAATGGTTTTAGTACCTGGTTCATGAGCCGCATAAAGGTACTAAGCGTATTAGTCAACCCGAATGGCATGGCCATCCATTCGTACAACCTTTCTTTAGTCTTGAAAGCAGTATTCCATTCGTCCCCAGGCCTGATACGAATATGGTGATATCTGCTTCATAGATCAATTTTTGAAAACAACTTTGAGCCCTCTAATTGATCCCACATGTCTTCCAAACGAGGTATAGGAAACCTGTACTTAAGTGTGATCTTGTTTATCGCACGACTGTCAACGTACATTCGCCAACTTCCATATTTTTTTGGAACCAATAAAGCGGGTACTGCACACGGGCTCATACTTTCACGAATAAATCCTTTGCGCACTAACTCTTCAACATTTTCTTGTAAAATTCCACTTTCTTTTGGATTCATTCTATAATGTGGCAGATTCGGCAAGCTTGCTCCAGGTATCAAATCAATATGTTGTTGGATGTCACGCATTGGTGGTAGACCATCAGGTAAATCCTCTACAGTGAGTTCTTCGAAATTATCGAGTACTTGTTATAGTTGATGTGGTATCTCAGCAGCTAGTTTCTTTCCTACATCTAGAGCTTTCACAACTATAACATGTACTTCTTGTGCACCCTTAGCATATGCATAGAATTCATCTTTTGAACAAGCAAGACTAAGAAAAGAACGTCCCTCCACTTTAGAAGCTTTAGGTGGTTCTTTATATCCCTTAGAAGGAAGAATATCAATTTCATGAGCACCCCACTGGAATTTGCATATATTATTTCGTCCCCTGTAGGTAATGTCCATATCATATTGCCAAGGTCGATCCAATAATATATGACTGGTATCCATATCAACAACATCACAAGTTACTACATCGTTATAATATTTTCCAATGGAAATAGGGACACAACAAACCTCGATTACCTTTTCCTTTGGACCTTTTTTAATCTAACGAATAATATAGGGAGACGGATGCTTTGTCGTAGGTAATTTCATATGCTCAACAAGTCTTTTTGCCACAAAATTCTTCTAGTTACTAGAATCTATAATCAGGTCACATACCTTTTTGTTACACTGTGCATTGTGCTTTGAAAATGTTGTTGCGTTGAGAACAACCTTCATGCTTAGGAGAATAAAATACTCGTCGCACTACATAATTGACTCATTCACCTTCTTATGCAATTTAAACCCCCTGATAATCATCATTTTTGCTTGATTCTTCCAGGCAGTCACCATCTTCCTCCTATTGTTCCGCCAAATTCAAAAGTTTTCGTGAAGGACATGTAGGAACCCGGATTTACTTTGCACAGTGAAAAATAGGTTTTAAAATTTTTAAGCAACATGTAAACCTTATACAATATATACGAATATAATAATGGAATTAGATCATACTCTTGTAGACTAACTCCTTCGTTTCTTTAAGTTTTATTCCGTTTGAACCACCACGTCTTCCTCACTATGTCCCGTGATCCAATAACTGCGTGTGGGCACGTCACGGCCTTCAAGAGGTTGAATGGAGGTAGAAGAAAACAACACAAAACAACTCTTGCTTTGTGCATGGAGAATCCGGTCAACCTTGAATTAAATAAAATAAACAAAACTTTTTTGTTTTTCTTTTTCTTTTTGGCCGCCCACCACCTACTTTTTCTTCTTGCTTTCTTTATTGCGTCAATTGTGTTTTTAAAAAAAACATATATCATATATATATTTTTAAAAATCAACTAATCAATTAAATCTTTTTAAGATATCTTATATCTTTAAAGATATTAATTAATATTAATTTATTTGATTTGATTTGAATTTAAACTCTTTTAAATTCAAATTTAAATATTTAATTTAATGAAAATAAAATAATCAAATTATCTTATCTTCATTCAAAATTAAATATCAATCAACACCCTCCATCTAATGATTAATTACAAAATTAAATAATCTAATTATTTAATTAACATAATCATTAATATTCATTAATTAAATAATCTCATTATTCAATTAATTCCCGAATAGACACGTGTCACTTTCGTAACACAATTAATTGGACAATCCAATTAATTAACCGTGACCCTTGTTACCTTAATCAATCGGGCTAGTAAGGGGACCCAATGGACCCACAGTATTTTGAGCTCCAATAATCCTTAGAATTAATTAATTAAACTCTTTAATTAATATTTCATGATTATTAACTTCGGTGTTATTCCACTAAAAACCCGAAGCTGTACTCTCTCAACTGTAGATGTTTTTAGACAAACCAATAACATTCGGTGTCCATCGATACAGCTATTACATATGGTATGATTCTCCACAAGTAGTTCATAATTAGAGCTGGGTCATAATGTCTGTTATACCCCTCTAATTATATCTTTCCATTATGTACCATTGATTCTCTAATGAACAATAAATCCTACATTCCTTACGGAATTAGGAGAGCGCTCATATTGTTCAAGCCCCGAATCAACCCTTAAGGGAACTGCTATCTACTTCTGGTAAGAAGGGGTGGATTCCACTATTGTGTATAGACATTCCCAGTCACAAGCCAAACCGTGATTCCAACATACGAAGTTATTGACCGAGAATGCAACTCCGATCTCACTCATGGTATATCAAAAACCATGATCTAACCCGAAGGAGTCGATAAGACACTCAGTATTAAGATCACCCATATATAACCATCAATTGTCGATATATATGAATCTCATCATGTAACGGATCTTGGTGAGAGATTCATATAGATCATGGCCCAGTCCTATATGATCACATCATACAAGGTGCCTCCATTCTCATTTCACCATATGAATAATCCAAGATAAGATCACCGTACATTACAGAATGGACCGTAGCTGTAGATTAACCACAAATAAAGTATCCAGCTTTATTTGCTATCTACAGACTCTTTAGATTGCTCGTTTCAAACTGAATCCATCTGTATATGACATTCATATACTCAATTTGAAATTACATCCGTCAATCTTGGATGTTAAGTACACATGTTATATATAAATGCATGAGACAATTTGAATGAATAAACTATTTCTTTTATTTATGTTCAATTCACATTTACAAATTACAAGCTTTATAGTAAAAACCCCAACAGGACAATTGCTAGACTTGTGCCTAGATTTTCCATATCGATAACACTTAAAAGGAGCAGGTCTGGCATATGGATTTGGATTCTTAAAGACATCTTTGCTGTTAGTCAGCATTACAATTTGCCATCTAGAATTTCATTCACTAATCTGCTCATTTGTTGTGTTTATTGGAGTTGCAGATGTATTTTACGGAGCCTTTCCTTTTTGAGACGAAAAACTCACAGATTCAAGACTAAATTTTTGGGCATAATCAAACTTTCGTGGAAACTTTTCTAGCATCTCTGCTTTCAAAGCTAGATGTTCTGATTCTTCAACATTTTTAATTCTCTGTAACCCAATCTTTTCTCTAAGAGAAGACTTTAACCCATGAAGATATCTAGACACCCTCTACTACTCTGTTTCAATTAAATTATTACGAGCGACAAGTCTCAAAAATTCAAATGTATAATCGAAGATTGACTTATTGCCTTGCTTACAGTTTTGATACATCTCATAATCTGGTGGTAAAAACCTCTGTACCAACAATTGCTCCATTTTTCACCGTGTTCTCACAGTAGCCTTTCCAAGTCGTTACCTATTCATTTGTAGTTGGTCCCACCATACTGCAACTCCTCTCTTTAATCGAAAAGCAACCAATTTTACCATATTCTCTTCTGGAACTTCCATCATATCAAAAAATCGTTCTACTTCAGAAATCCAATCTAAGAAATCTTCCATGTGTAGATTTCCATTAAAACTGGGTATATCTGCCTTCAGTCGATACTTATCAAATTTGCGATTTTGTCGCACTTGCCGATAAGCCCGGTAATCACCATCATCATCGTCTGAATCCGACTCTTCCTCACGCGTAAGTGGATGTTATTGGTGTCCAAGAGGAACTCTCTCTCTTGAGCCAATCTATTGAGAACATGCCTGTCTATAGATTCGTCCCAAGCAACTCCTCTGGTATGATTCTTATTAATCGTAGGTTGCTAAAGACTTTAATATTGTGTGTAAATGATATGTTGCTTTATTTACTGATTGAATGGAGTATTTATACTCATTACAACTTGATAGACAAGTAATTAACCTAAATACATTAGAGTTTGAGTAATAACAGAATATATATATATATATATATATATATATATATATGTCAGGTGTGCTCGGTTTGGTGTAGCGGTGACTAGGTGATATCCTTTGTGTCTGTGTTGTGAATACTGCTAATATGCCCCCGCAAGATAGAGCTTCCGGGTAGGATGCCTATCTTGGATCGATGAGCGAGAAATTGCTTATGGGAAATGGACTTAGTGAGGGAGTCTGCCAACTGATCTTTGGTACCGACATGTGCTATGTGAAGTTGTTGGCGTGCCACTTGATCCCGTACAAAGTAGAAGTCAATGGCAATGTGTTTCATACAACTGTGGAAGATGGGATTGGCACAAACGTAAGTGGCGCCAACATTGTCGTAGTAGATGACAGGAACAGCGAAGACTCGAATTTGAAACTCCGTGAGAAGATGACCGAGCCAATTTAATTATGCTGCAGTTGACGCGATGGCACGATATTCTGCCTCAATTGAGGATCGTGCAACGGTCTGTTGCTTCTTGGAGCTCCAGCTGATGGGAGTGGAGCCGAGAAAGACTATGTATGCTGTAGTGGATCGTCGATCATCCGGATCACCAGCCTAGTCAGCATCGGCAAATGCATGGAGGTGAAGAGGTGATCTGCGATGAATAAGGAGGCCATGGTCTAGGGATCCCTTGAGATATCGAAGCACATGTTTAACTGCATTCTAGTGAATTATTGTTGGCCGGTGCATGAACTGAGAAAGTTTGTTGACTGCGAAGGAGACATCTGGACGAGTTAAGGAGAGATATTGGAGAGAACCGAGAACTTGCCTGTATTGTGTAGCGTTCGTGGGAGCGCTACCATCATTTAATTTCAAGGTTTCGGTGAGAGAGAGTGGAGTGGACACCGAGTTTGCTTCAAGCATGTTGGTCTTGGTGAGGAGGTCCCAAATGTATTTATGTTGAGAAAGAAACAACCCGTGTGGGAACGATAAGCCTCGACACCAAGGAAGAATGACAGTGGACCCAGGTCTTTCAATGAAAATCGTCTCGCTAGGGCTGCTGTGAAATTTTAAACATGTGGGACTGATGAGCCGGTGACTATGATGTCGTCTACGTAGACTAGTAGGTACACGGTGTGTCCTGATTGATGTTGGATGAATAGAAAAGCATCACACTGGGAGTTTACGAACCCGGCAGCTAGGAGGAAGGTCTGGAGCTTAGTGTACCACGTGTGTGGTGCCTGACGAAGGCCATAGATCACCTTTCGAAGCTTGCAGACATGTTGCGGGTTGGTGGGATGGATGAATTCAGGCGGCTGCACCATGTAGACATCATCTGTGAGAGTACCCTGTAAAAATACATTATTGACATCTAGTTGACGTAGAGACCAACCATTAGTAATAGCAAGTGTTAGAATCAGACGGACAGTAACATGCTTCACTACTAGACTGAAGGTCTCAGTAAAATCAACTCCAAGTCTTTGATGAAAACCCTTCGCTACAAGTCAAGCTTTGTAACGAGCCACATACCCATCAGGGTTGCGCTTAATCCGAAATATCCATTTACAACCCTCCACATTATGAGACGAATGAGATGGAACCAGTTACCATGTGCCATTCTTGACAAGTGCATCATACTCAGCATTTATGGCCTGTTACCATTCCAAGTGTTTACGAGCTTGGGTGAGGTTGGTCGATTCTGACTGCGGTAAGGAGTGAGTGGTGGTGTGAAGGTCAAATATTGCCTTGGGTTTGAATATGTTATGCATGGATCGGGTTTGAATGTGTCTAACGGTTGAGGGGTGGTGCGGATCAGGTGTTGGAGTATCCGGATTGGTTGTTTGGTCACATGTGGCTGTTGGGAAAGAAGTGTGTGATGCCGAGTGTGAGGTGCCTAGTAAGGTTGGGTTGCAGGACATGCTACATTGAGGAGAGGGATTTGTAGTCTGGTAGGGGATAGCTGTTTGTAGTGGAGGAATGTGTGTAAGTGTGGGCACGTGGATAGGGATAATGTCATGGATCGAAGTATCTTGAAAAGGAGAGGGATCAGTGGCTGGTTGGGACTGATTTTCATGGTCAGACCTGATAACAGAGGAAGGAGGCTGAAGCCATGCTTTGACACGTTAGGGTTGTGGTGGTGACACGGGCTAGACAGATTTTGTGAACGAAAAGTCCGTTTCAACAAACACGACATGGCGAGAGACATAGACTCGATTGGTAAGACGATCTAGACATAGGTACGCACTATGTTTAGTGGAGTACCCGACAAAGACACACGGTTTGGAATGAGGTTGTAGTTTGTGAGACGTGTATGGACGTAACCAAGGATAACATAGGCAACCGAATACACATAGCTTACAGTAATTCGGATCCTTGTCAAAAAGTAGACGGAATGGATTTTGATGACCAATGACAGCAGTGGGCATGCGGTTAACTAAGTATACTTGGCTTGGAATGCTAGGGACTAGTATTTGAGAGGCATAGATGCATGGTGAAGTAAGGTTAATGCCGTTTCCACCACATGCCTATGTTTACGTTCATCAGTGCCTACATGTTTAGGTGTGTGAGGGGGGTGGGGGGATTTTAAGTGTTGGATACCAGTATTTGACAAATCAATACCTAGAGATTGTGTCTCCCCACTACCATTTGTGTACACAGTTTTTATTTGGGAGTTAAAATAATTTTCAACAAGCGCCTTGAAACGTCTAAAAACATATGGAACATCTGACGTATATTTAAGCAGATAGAGCCACGTATATTTAGAGAAATAGTCCACAAAGATGATATAGTAACGAAAACTATCAAACGACGATACATGAGCAGGACCTCAAACATCACTGAATAAAATCTCTAAAGGTTTATTACTGGTCAATGTTGATTTACCAAATGGTAACTTATGACTTTTATTTCATAAACATGCTGAACAATGAGAAAATGGTGACTCAGACTTGTTGACTGAAAGGTTGTGAGATTGGAGAAGTTTTTAGAGAACCTGTAGGGAGAGATAACCTAGACGACGGTGCCACGCTAGAGGTGAGACGGTGGTGTTTATTGACACGGAATTGAGGTGGACTTGTGACGCAGGGTGATGCGGCTGACTGGTGGGTGGCCAAATATAAAGATTTCCTTTATTCTGGCCGCGGACCAAGGATGCCTCAGTTATCAGATCCTTCACAAGAAAACAATCAGGAAAAAATTCAATAGATGTGTTATTGTGAGAGTAGAATTTGGATACAGATACTAGGTTGTGTGAAATATTAGGAGAGCACAAGACATGTTTCAGGTGAAAAGAATTATCAGATGCATGCAGCGATTTAGAGCCAGTGTGAGTTATAGGAATAGTTTTACCGTCACCAAGCATTATGTCCTCTGGACCACCATATTCTGAATGTAGTGAGAGATTCTAAAAATCCGATGTCATGTGGTGAGAAGCACACGAGTCAAGTATCCAATTGTTGTTGTTGTTGTTGTTGTTGTTGTGGAAGCCAGGCTGATCAGATGTCATGTGGTTGGCTTGAGGCCAATGTTGAGTTGTCTGAGGTGGCCGAGATCGACAAGTGCGGGCTGTGTGCCCAATCTTGTCACAAAGTTGGCAAACAGGACAAGAGTTGGTGTGTGTGGGTTGGTGACGCCACTGATTCTAGTGTAGCGGTGTGTTGGACTGATTATGTTGGCGGTGAGTGTTGGTTTGACTATGGGTGATGCCACGATTACCATTTGGTGGAGTTGTATTGATTGTGAGAGCTGTTTTGGCCGAATGTGTGGTGTTGTCCAGTATTGGATGAATAGTTGCCATGCTGTCCTCTACCCCTTCGATTGAAAGCTCGCTGACTGAACTGAGTAGTGATTGGTGAGCCATTTTTTTTTCAATTCATCCCGACGAAGGTAAGCCTCATGGTCTAGTAATTTTTCGTACAATTCTTCAAAGGAAATTGGGGTGTCTCGGGCCTGAATGGCTGAAGCAAGAGACACGTAGGCTGACCCGAGTCCATTCAATACGTGTATGACGATTGCAGTGTCATCAACTGTATGATCAATCAATTTGAGATTGTCAATTATGGTCTTAATTCCTTGCATGTAATCTGCTACGGATTTGTCATCCAGGATGACATTTGTTAGCGAGTCAGGAAGGCCGAGCTTACGTGTATTTGACCTGTTGGCATATGCTACTTCAAGTTTGTCCCACACTTGAGCAGAGGTGGTAGATCGGGTGACGATGGACGGTGCGGCTCCCATGCATGAGACTTGAATCCCATAGAGGAGCAGTCGATCTTGACGGAGCTAGATGAGGTAGTCCGGATTGGCTGTGGTTTGGTCGGAGTCTTGACCGGCGGTGATAGTGGAGACTGGAATAGATGCAGAGGGACACGGCTTGGTACCGTCTAGATATCCCATAACATAGCCAAAGAACAGGTTTTCAAATTGGGATCTCCATGCTGACTAGCCTCTTTTAGGGCGACACTCGCAATAGGACGAGGTCGGAGAGTAGCACAATAGTGAATAAGATTCGTTCCCACAGGGATCGAGTGATCGATTACCGAAATCGATTAGCTTAGTTGCTATTCAAACAATCGAAAAAGGGTTTTCAACTAATCAATTTAAACTAAATTAAACTAAATGACTAATTCTAATGCAAGAATGAAATAGCAAGAAATTAAACCCGAATGTGATAATATAGAGAAATATGCTAGAATTTGACTCCACCCCACCCAACATTAATTTCCAATTTAGACTCAATTATTCACCTAAACATACTCATGCAAATTGTAGATTCATGCACTCTAATGTTAACCTACAATCTTGGTCAAGCAAAGTAAATTACACCCAAAATCATACACAAGCCTATCTTTCGATTACCCGGAATATATGAATAGGTTCATTAAGTTTGTTGGTGCACTAAACGAATCCTATACGCTAGCCTAAGTAGGTCTACTTTTCTAGACATGCATAGAAGGCATTTTATCGAGCACGTGGTGTGCGTCTCCGGTCAGTACATAGCACACCACAATAAATCATTCAAAATGGAGATCAATCATTTGAAGCTTTAAGCATACAAAAATACCCATACAAATCGCACTTGCATATAATAGATAAATAAGAGTCAATACATAATACAATTTATGGGTGGGGTTTCATCAAATCCTAGCACTAGATGTTTAGCTCATTTCACAAAGTGTAGCCATACAATAAATATTATGAAATGAATACATGGCTAATTATAGAAAATGAAAGAGAATAAAATATAGAGAAAACTATGTAGATCTTCTCTTCTTCCTTTGCTCCTCTCCTCTTCTAAGCTCCTTCAATTTCCTATCTCTCAAGAACAAGAAAAGATTATGGATTGATGTCAAGTGTCTTGTGGATTGTGTAGGAATTTAGGAAAGGTGGAGTCTTGGTGAATATTTTTGGGTGAGAGGGCTCTCTTTTGGTCTAAAAATATCAAAGGTTTATATAGATAAATGAATTAGATCAAGGGCAAAGTGGTAAAATCATGAATTTAACCATTTTTAAGGGCTAAACCCGAGAGGTTAGCGAACTTAAGGGGCGAGCTTGGTGAGCTCGCCTTGAGCTCGCATCTCTCTCAGGTGCAGTTTTCCAGCTTCGCGCACCGTTACGAAAATAGCCATAACTTCTTCTAGAGACCTCGGAATCGTAATCCGTAAAAAGCGCTGGAAAGTAGACTCGTGGGGCTTTCCAAAAATAGGTTATACAAAATGTAGTTCAATCGGAGGAGGGAGATATGGCCCCTGAAAGTTGAAAGCTCTGCACTAAGATTTCTAATTTCAGCCTTTTAACCTCCAAAACTCTTCAATTATGCTCAACACCTTATTTTAGAGCATACAACCTACACAATGCTCACAAAATACATTATATACAAAAACATGCTCGAGAACGAGCATAAAATCTAGGAAATGGGGACCTCAAATAGGTATGTAAATAATCCAATCACATGCTGCATAGTTCCCCCATTTTGTGAGTTTGATCGGAACTTGAGTGGAGTTGATTGCAATAAGGGATAGAGGTTGGTTGTTGTTGGTCGATCCCATGAGAGTAACTTGAGGAAGAGAGGTGGATGAGGAAGAGGTAGATACAGTTGGGTTAGGAGGAGTCATGGTTGACGGCCGGTTTAGGGTTTAGGAAGAAAGGAAAAGAAAAATTTGATGAGAGAATGTTTTTAGGGTTTTAGGATCTTAAGCTATTTCTTAGCTTTGCTCTGATACCATAAAGACTTTAATATTGTGTGTAAATGATATGTTGCTTTATTTACTAATTGAAGGGAGTATTTATACTCATTACAACTTGATAGACAAGTAATTAACCTAAATACATTAGAGTTTGAGTAATAACAGAATATATATATGCCAGGTGTGCTCGGTTTAGTGTAGTGGTGACTAGGTGATATCCTTTGTGTCTGTGCTGTGAATACTGCTAATAGTTGCTAATCCGTATTCAAAGTTCACTGTGTGAGCAGACCATGGATGTCATTCAACTGTTGTCTCATTGAATCAATGGCTGCCAAATAGCATCCTCCCCACGTTCTCCGTCGTTAGGGATCCTACCACTAACTCTGCAATTAGCCATCAAGCCAGGCGACTCCTTGCTCTGATACCAAATGACGGAGTCGAAAGCAACTAAAATAGGGAAAGAACATGTCTAACCCTTCGAAACTAGAATCCTCCAAAGATGAACTCTCAAAGAAATTTTATTTATTAACGGCACAATCAAAAACTGCCCTTCATTACAATATAATTTCCCTTTTATAGGCTCCATTCTCAAACCCTACTAGACTAAGAAATAAATAAGGAAAGAACAATTACCAAAACAAACCGAGTTGAAAAAGGAACAATTGCCAAATAAACAAAGTTCAAAAAAAAGAAATAAATCATTATTGTCTTGTGCCCGGATGTCTTACGTCACAAACCCTAATTAAACTCCAATTTTATTTCAAGTATTAAACTTTATCATCATCACATGATTATCGTATAACAAAGTGATAGAAAAAGAATTTCAGAGAACTCTGATCATACAGAGGTAGGTATTTCTTTACCTTTTATTATTATTTTTTTATTTTTATTTTATTTTTATTTTATAAAAAAGATAGCTGTATACATAAGAGAATTTGAGATTGAATATCTCTTGACCTCATATACAATTCAGTTTTATATCTTACCTTTCATAAGTCTCCTACATTTGAGACATTTTCAACAGTAAATTGGACCATCATTAGAAGAGGACTTGATTCCAAAAATAATATGATTTTTTTTTTAATAAATTGGGTGTGTTAATAATTTAAGAGGATTTATAAACAAAATGAATATATTCATTTCAATAAGAGTACTATTGGCATTAAGATGTGTGCTTATAGTAATGATTTATTTTTAAATTTTAGACACGGGTGTACTTATAAAAAAAATGAGTGTGATAATTAGTTTTATAAATAACAATATTGGCACCACACATATATATATATATATATATATATATATATATATATTTTTTGGGGAAATTGAGGAAATAGGGATGGGGGACCTCCCCCCATCCCTATCCCCAATTCAACAAAATTTCTGGGAAAATGGGGGAGGTCCCCACAATCCTCATCCCTATTTAAGTTGAGGATGATTTTCATTCTCATCCCTCCCAATTTCCTCATTTGGGGATGATTTTTTTCCCTAAATGGGGATGGAGACATGGGGATTTGGGGATTCGGGAAAAAATTCCCATCTATATCTTCGAGTTCTTTAACCTCAAAAATGTTGTGACTTCACATCATATGTGTGAAATGGGCCAAGCTGCCCGGGCCTGTCCATCAAATTGAGGGCTAAGCCCATGTTCAAGCCTATTCAATTGGTGGGTCGGACTTGACTATCAAAGCTCATGGGTTCGGAGAGTCAGTCTTTTACAGGCTTTAGGGTAAGGTCTAGGGTTTTTTTTTAAAAAAAAAATCAATAGTATATATATAACCAAGGATGAAAATATCGATATTGACGGAAATATTGGTACTGCGATTTGTTGGAAATATCGATATCGACGGATATTGACATAAAATTTATGTAAAGTATAGAAATTTGAATAAAAACATTAAAAAAAAAAAAAATTGAATGAAACTTTTTAAAAATTAAAATAATTAATAATCTAACAAAACAGTCTTTCTATTATCAGTTCGAACTGACAAAATTTATATCAGTTCCTTGCATGTGGGCCACTGGATTTAAATACTTTGACTGACAAGTGCATACAGCCAAGTCAAAGTATTTAAATCCAGTGGCCCACATGCAAGGAACTGATATAACTTTTGTCAGTTCGAACTGATAATAGAATTTCTGTCTAACAAAAAAACACATTTATTTTCAAATACATATAATATCAAGCAACTATATGGTATAAATATAAATATAAATATAATGCACATACGAGCTATATAAAAACTAAAAATCTTTCATTAAAATTTCATTTTTAATAGTTTGTATTATACAAGCCATATAAATTTTAATACCAAAACAAAGACTTAGGTGGTTCAAATATAGTGTGACTATCATCTTGATTCATATAATTGGAATAATTTTCAATATAATTGCAAACATGTCACATGTAAAATTGTGTAGAAGGATAACTAGAGATCCCAAAACCTCCATAGCCATTATCACTAGTCCCTAAACTCATGGATTCAAAACTTATTGAAAAATTATCTTCATTGGGTTTTTGACTTCAATATCTTAACCACTCATTTGCTTATTTGCTTATGTGATCTTTAATCCACTAGTTGAGAAGGTGAAGTCAAAAGATCGAGTCAGAAATTTGAGTTGATATAGTCCGACTCATCTTCGTTATACGGTGGCATGTACTTTAAAAAAGACAAAAAATAATTATTAGATTCTTGTTGAAAAAAACCAAAAAAATTATGATATATTTTTTAACAAAACAAAACAAAAAAGCATACGAGAATCGTGTTTGAAAAATAAAAGTTAATAGTGAGATTGTTGATGAAAAATAATAAAAAAGAAATTACAATTCGATTTCATAAATTATAGTCATATGGTTTGTTCAGAATCCATTAACATTAACACAAATAAAAAAGCAAAATGTGACTAATTGAGTACAAAATTTGTTTAATTTAAAATAAAAAAAAAAAAATAGATAAAAACATTAAGGAATATCATAAATTTCTTACTTTACTTTGACAAAAATATACTAGATATTTTACAGATATTTCCACAATATTATGTAAAATTACACTATAAGTTCACTGATATCGAGATTTTACGAAAAGAATATTATACCTCATATTGATATCAGTACCCTGGAGATACAAAAATATCGGCAGAAATATTGGGGATATACAGACTTGAGTGGTGCAGAAGTTATCTAGTGATTTCAGAATCCACTAATAAAAAAAGAAGTTATCATCTCACAAAGAATTGTCAGCTTAATTCCTTAGAATAAACTTGCTAGTGATAGATCATAGATCAGTTTATTTGATTTAAGAATCTATACATTAAAACAAATCTTAAGGAATCAGGAGGGGAGTTTTTCCTACCGGTCAACAATTGTTAGAATATGAAAACTGTTTGCATCTCATCAAGAATCAACAAAATAACAAATATTATTGTAATTCTGATTTCAGTGTATAAGAACAACAGTAAAATTACAATCCTCAACTGATCAAAAATATTACTCAAAATTTGAACTCTTTAGCATGACACGGTGAGGTTTATTTAGTAGGAAATTAAGTTTTATTAGATATTTGGTGATTGTTTGACCATGTTTGTTCAGAGCCAAGGAGAATTGTAAATGGGAGTGACAACAGACTTGACTTGGAGATACTTATGAAGAGCTTCCATTCCCATGTCCCTTCCAAACCCACTCATCTTATACCCTCCATAAGGGCAGTCCTTATCAAAAGCAAAATAACAATTGATCCATATAATGCCTGCACGAATCGATCTTGACACCGTGTTAGCCACATCCAAGTTCTTCGTTACAATGCCCGCTGCTAGCCCGTATTTGGTATTGTTCGCGCACTTAATTGCCTCCTCCACAGTCCTGCAATCGCGATCAAACAATGAGTATTTCTTAATTTTACTACACATTTGTTTAGACAGGAGAATATTGACTGACTGTACTTACTTGAACTTCATCAATGACAGAACAGGACCGAATATTTCATCCTTTGCTATCAACATATCCTCCTGTGCAAGTTGTAATTAGATTAATTACTTCAATCATGACTTAATTTAATCAAAGATCAATCCCATATACGTACATCGCTTGTTAGTTAGAAAGTTTTACCTTAACATCAGCGAATATTGTAGGCTCAATGTAGTATCCCTTATCGCCGGAAGGCTTGCCTCCTGTTAACAAGCTGGCTCCTTCTCTTTTTCCATGCTCAATGTAAGATAAAATTTTCTGAAACTGCTTCTTGTCAACCTGTTTCAGTTGGTGGGTTCACAGAAACTCTTATCAGTATTGCTAGCAGTTGCAGTCTTGCAGAGCCTGAAAAACTCTAATCAGTTTGAATTATTATAGTACCTGTGGTCCATGACCAACTGTAGGATCAAAAGGGTCTCCAACTTTCCAAGCTTTAGCCTTTTCCACCAACTTCTTTACAAGTTCATCATAAATCCCTTCTTGAACGTAAACACGAGAGCTTGCCACACAAATTTCTCCCTTTCAAAAAAATCAAAATAAAAGTTAGTACAAGTACATTTCTATAACAGTTATCAGTTGACATTTTAACAGGAAAACATGAGGAAGGGTGTTTTTATACCTTGTTATAGAGAATCCCAATCATGGCAAGTTCAGCAGCTTTATCTATATCAGCATCATCAAAGATGATGAGAGGTGATTTGCCTCCTAATTCCAGAGAAACTGATTTCAAATTGCTTGTTGCTGCAGCCTGCATCACTACACGTCCAACTTCCGTAGAACCTGTAAAACTCACCTGAAAAACACCAACACCAACACCGCGACACTGAAAATCAGTATCACTTGAATACTGAAGATATAGTTGTAAAATATTTTCCCATTTGATCATCTCACTTTATCAACGTCCATATGTGACGCAACAGCAGCGCCAGCGGTTGCTCCAAATCCAGTTACAACATTGAGGACTCCATCAGGTATGCCTGCTAGCTTAGCAAGATGAGCATAATAAAGAGCCGAGAGAGGGGTCTGCTCGGCAGGCTTGAGGACCATGGTGCACCCAGCGGCTAAGGATGGAGCAACCTTCATGGAAAACATGTTGCTAGGGAAATTCCAGGGAATTATGTGCCCAATAACACCAATAGGCTCACGCAATGTGTAGCCGTGCAACTCACGTGACATCTTCAAGACCTCGCCATGAATTTTATCCGCGGCACCAGCGTAGTAACGGAATCCATGGGCTGCCTGAGGAATGTCCACAGCCTTCCCAAAGCTGAACAACTTCCCAGCGTTAATGGTGTCAAGTGCTGCTAATTCCTCTACATGTTCGTCGATTAAGTCCGCAAATTTCATCATTATCCTCCCTCTCTCCTGATCATCATTCAGCCACAAAATAATTTTTTTCAAAAATAATACTAAGCTAATACCATAAAACTAACAGCTTGTGACAATTTGAGAGAGGTTGTTTCAACTTTTATACCTTAGAAAACACGTTTTTCCTAATAATTGTTGTATAGGGCGGTGTGCCCAAGTTTAGACTTTAAAACCATTATGACACCACTTTTATGTCACAACTCTCAATCTCAAGCATGTAGGAATTGCTTAGGGGCATAACCAAAAATTCAAACTTTGACCGTCAAATTTCAAAAATTCAAATATTAGGGGGGCTAAAACGTAAAGAAGAAAATGTTTCCAATAATATATATATATATATATTATAATAATACATGTGCGGTCCAGATATCTACCTCTACAAACCAAGAAAAAAACTCTCCACACATGCTTGTAAAATGTACATAGTGGAATTTGAACCCCTCACCATTAATAAGGAATGGATGTGCACTGCCACATATGCTAAAAAGTCATGTGCTCCAATAAAATATTTATTAATATATCTTTATCTTTTTTTTTTTTTTAATCTTAATATATATTTATCTTATTCTTAGAGCAACTCCAACAGACTCGTTAATTGAGGTTGTTGGAAAAGTTAGATGAGCCACATCAGCATATGTGACTCCAACAAACTCGTTAAATAGTATTCTTTAATTGAAAAATTCTTTCTCACTCTTCAGATTTTATTTTATTACTTTTTTCGTGTGTCTTAATAACTTTATCTGATTTTAAATTTAACAACTCGTTCTAATTTCAAACAATCCAATTAATACTTTCATAAAAATAATATAAGACTATTTTTATTTTAAGAGTCTTTTGGAATGAGTCTTCTTTTCTCATTCTTCAAATTGCCACATATGTAAGAAAATTAATAGTTGAAAAGTGAAATTAGAAGAGGCTTGTGGGGTTGCTCTTATATAGTGAGCACTTCTTATTTACATCATGCATTTAATTTTTATTTATTTATATAAAGATAATTTTCTTCTTCCAAAAGTCAAAACTTCATATTTAAAATTTTAAATCAAATGAAATAGATGGTTGATTGTTGATATTGTAAATTTAGTTAATGTATTCCAATATTTTATAATTTATTTATATATTTAAATGTTTACGTGCAATTGCTACAATGATGATAATATAAAGAAAGCCATAAGTAAACAATTTGTGTCCTCCGGCACCTAAATAATATAATATAATATAATAGAAGATGTGAGGTTGGTCCGGTGATAAACCCCTCACATCTACACAAGGACATCACGAGTTCAAGTACCCCATCTAAAAAAACCTTAAATTTATATAATATTGTAGTACTTTAAAAAAAAATATATATATATATATATATATATAGTTTTTCTATTATCAGTTCGAACTGACAATAAATATATCAGGACGAAGAATGTGGACCACAGATTATGAAGAAATTTTGATAAGTGCATACACTTTAAGTCAAAGTATGTAAATCTAGTGGTCCACATTCTTCGTCCTGATATATTTATTGTCAGTTCGAACTGATAATAGAAAATATATATATATATATGTGAATAATTAAGCTTGTCTATCGTCATCATCAATTTCCAATTTTATTTATTTTTTATACTGGTCGGTTGTTACGTCTAATGATAATTAATTATGCACAAAAAAATAAAAATTGATAATTAAGTTGATTGTTTGTGACTTGTGAGCTGTGGAGAATATATACAAAAACGGTGCCTCATACTAATAGGCTTTGAATGTTGAAAATTTGGTAAAATTCTAAAATATAAATATTCTACGAACTAAATTCTTTGTTTCTTTTTTCTTTTATTTGTATATTCATGGATACTGGCATACTGTCTAGGGTTTTTCAACTTATAATCTCTTGTGATGTTTTTCCCTCTTGGGTTAGTACAATTTCATCAAAAAAAAATTCTATAATAAACCATAGATACAAGAATTTAAGAAGAAAAACAAAATACGTAGAATAAAGAAGAAGATACATACAAAACCAGAGAGACGAGGCCATGGACCGTCATCGAAGGCATGACGAGCAGCCTTGACTGCGAGATCGACATCTTCCTTGTCTCCTTCTGCGACCCTCGCAATCAACTCTCCGGTCCTCGGATCTATCGTCTCAAATGTCTTCCCTGTTCATTTGTCATATTTTCACTATTTAATTACTTCATTGTTTTTCCCACCCGATAATTCAATTAAATAAAAAAAGAATTTAATAATTTTGAAAAAGAATATTCCAAAAATAATAATAAAAAAATTGAGGGAACGGGGTCCAAGGCGGCAAGGTCCCTGTGAGCCCCCTCCCTCCGCCGCTGTATACTCTCGAGTCTCTTTCTACACTAAAAACACAATTCTCTGATGAACATGAAAAAAGCCAACTCTTGAATTAATGGAAAATATATATATATATATATATATATATAAAAGGAGAGTCGTTGAGAATATACTTGAATATAAAGAGAATAGTTCGCATGACACGTTTTTTAAATTTTTTTTTTTTTTTTTTTATAGGCGCATTTTTTATTAATGTTAATATGTCTTCATCAACATATTGTTAATTTGCTTGAAGAAAAATATATGAAAATGATTATATGTATATAGATATGATTTGTTTCTCCTTCAAAGATGTTAAAGGAAAGAGAAAAACCAGAATTTTGAATGACCAAAGACAACAACACTTTTGTAAATATATGAGAAAGAGAAAGAGAAAGAGATTAGAGATAAGAGAGAGAGAGAGAGGTGAGTGTAAAACCTGAAAGAGAATCAACAAATTCTCCATTGATGAACAACTTGGTAAACTTGATGGTGGGCAACTTGAACTTGGTGAGAACTGGCTCAGAGCTTCCATTGCTAGAATCACCCATTGTTCTCTCTCTCTCTCTCTAATGAAATTTTAATTTTGAGAAGTGTTGGGGACCTGATGTTGGGTTTTGTTTGTTTTATTTAAAATAGCAACACACATGATGGCTATTTATAGGCTCGAGAGTCAACCGAAATTCGGAATGCTGATGCATACTAATATATTTTTTACACCATCAGTATAGGGCCAGTTTGGTATTATTTTTGTAAAGAGGTAATTACACCAAACTCCCCTGAGGTTTGACCTTTTACACCTAGAAATAACTTTATCAAAAATTGACACCCATTTCCCTTGTTGTTAGGGTTTGACCGTTAAGTTTAAGGGTTGACCATAAAAAAATGGTAATGACGGAAACACCCCTAAACATAAAAATTTAAAAAGGATTAAATAAATAAAATAACCTACAAAATAATGTAAACTATTAACAAATTTGAAAAAAAAAATAGAAAAAAAAAATAAAAAAACAAGAATATATATATTTTTTTAAATATGGAGATCAAACTAAAAAAAGAATTTTAAATCAATAAAAAAGAAATAGTTAATGATAAATCTTTAATCAAATTAATAACAAAGAATAAAAAAATGAATTAAAATAAAGAAGAATTTGAAAAAGAAAAGATAAGGAACCCCAACAGTGACAGTGGCCTCCAATGGAGGTTGTCTTCTTCCTCCAAATAGTCGGTGGCAATGTGTCGCCGGCAATCTGGAGAAAGCCGACAAAGTGGGCCCCACTTTGCCGGCGCATCTGTTTTGCCTCCTCTTGTTCCTTTCTCAATGATCCAAATCTTCTCCTCTCCCCTCTCTTCATTTCTCACTCCCACAAATCATCAAACATCTTGTATGCACCCATACAATCTCATCATTTCGAACATATAATACACTCTTTTCTTTACTTGTTTCAATTTATTTTCTACTGAAACTTCATTGTTTCATTGTTTGTGTTTATGTCTGCAGAATCTGCACTTCTTGAAAAGCTAATAAAAGGCTCCAGGTTTGTGTATTTATCTAATTACTAATTTTAGACCGTTCTTTAGTATTTAGATTCTGATCATACAGTCTTGATCACTAACCTGTTTTAACATTTATTAATAATGTAGGGGGAAGTGTGATATTGAAGTGCTCAATGGAGATGAATCTAAAGTTATTGAAAAGGTACTTTGAGGGTCTCCATTGATCAGAAGCTGGAAATTGTAACCAACGAGCATGTTTTGTATCAAGTGCAGATTTACTGAGGACGGTCTTAGAGAAACAGAGTAACCACATACTAATCCACCCAAATCATAAAAAACACACATAATAATCCACCAAACACACTAAACATACACACACAAACCAACCAAAAGAGAAAAAAAAAAAACATCAGAGTGAAAAAAGAAAATCGAGAACATCATAGTGATCTGAACCCATTGGCGACGATCGATGGAGACCCGGTGACCATAATGGGCGACGATCGATAGAGACTCTGCTATTTTCTTTTATTTTTTCTTTATTGGTTTTTTTTTTTTTTTTTAACAGATTTGCTAACTTTTTATGTTTGGAAAGATTTTGATTTCTGGTTTGTGTTTTGGAATTCAATTTGTGTTTGTGATTGAAAGAATCTGAAGAATTTGGGTTTGTGAAGTTGACATATTGTTTTGATTGATATATGTTGGATGTTGGAGTGGAGAATTGATGAAGATGAGTTTGTGAAGAACTGAATATTAATGATCTGGGTTTGTGAAGAATTGAAGATTGATGATCTAGGTTTGTGAAGAAATAAAGATTGATGACCTGGGTTTGTGAAGATCTGACTAAAGATTAATGATCTGGGTTCGTGAAGATCTGACTGAAGATTGATGAACATGGATTGTGAAGAATTAAGATTGATGATCTGGGTTTGTGAAGATCTGAAGATTGATGAACTTGGTTTGTGAAGAACTAAAGATTGATGATTGATGATCGATGAATCTGGTTGATGAATGATTGTGAAGAACTAAAGAAATGAAGGTTGATGAATCTAGGATTGTAGATGTTAATATTTTTTTTTAATTTTTTTTTTGTAACTGAGATCAATCTATATATTTAAGGCGGGCTTTTTAAAAAAAAAAATGCTTTTTTTATTTGAAATGTTTTTTAATAAATATTTCTCCACCGTCCATCTATGAGATGAATGGTGGAGATTTTAAAGATGTTTTAATTTCTTTTTTAAAATATTTATAAACAGTTTTTTTTTTTTCAATTAATCTTCATTTTAAATTTTTATTCAATTTTTTGAATTTCTTTTTCAAAATGCTACAAATGAGTAAAATACCCATAGTTTGGACGGTCAAAACTGGTCAACAGTTAAGTTTGACCAATTTTGACTAACGACAGGGGAGGTGGGTGTCAATTTTTGATAAAGTTATTTCTAGGTGTAAAAGGTCAAACCTCAGGGGAGTTTGGTGTAATTACCTCTTTTGTAAAGTTAAAATCATATTATTTTATAATTTTGATATAAAATGATGTTTAGTAAAACTTTTAAAAATAATTAATTGATAATCTGACAAGTTTTGACAGTTATTTTAAGACGTAGGTGGGGTTACTTTTTGAAAGTGATTATGGAATAATCTATTTCAACATTTAATGAATTTTTTTAAATATCATTATTATCCTTATGAAGTAAAGTTAAAATTATTTATATACATTATTTCATTTCAAAATTAATATTTTATTTAATTATTGATTTGATTTATAAAATCTTTTAAAAATATTTTATTATTCTTATAGATTTTTTTTTTCTAATTTAAATATTCTACTTAAATATTGATTATATATATAATTAATGAAAAAAATGAATATATTTTAGTCATCGTAACTAATATCAGCACTTTTACAATAAAATTACCAAACATATGTATACTGCTTTTGAGCTATACAGAAGTTTTAAAAATACAATTGACCAAGCATCTACTAATTAACTTCACAACTGATTATTGCTTCAGCACAACTAACAGTGATTATTATAAAAGTTACAGCAATACCAAATTGGCCATCAATAGGCTCAGACCCAAATTTTGGATTTTCATATCAAAATCCGTTGATATGTAGGGTCCGTCAAGATATAAGGTATAGTTTATACAATAATGTTATTTATCCAAATTTGATGCATAACTCTGGTGCACAAATGACGTGACAACGTTATAATCCATTCATTTAGATTGTATTAGATTTGTATAATTTAAATGAATGGATTAGAGTATTGTCATATCATTTGGACATCAGATTTAGACACCAAATTTTGGTAAAGTAGTATTACTCTAATTTATATTGGATCAATTTATTTTGTTTTGAACATCGAGTAAATTTTTGTGTACTATTGTATTTTATTATTGATATATGAAATCAAATCTCATTGTAATTAATGTAGATTTAGTCAATGATTTATTTATGGTATAGGATTAGTCATTATTATTTCCATACCTAGTTTAATTATGGTGTACATATAAATTTTTTTTTTTTTTTTTTTGAAATATTACAATAATTCAGGATTTTTGGAGAAGATGACAGACTTGAACCCATAACCTTAGGAGTGAGGGGCAAACCACTGGACCAACCTTATCTTATACACCTTCTCATCAATAACTATGTGTGCCAAATTTACACCAATTATCAAATCCTTCGGTTATATAACAAATGGTTATAGTTTTAAATTGATGTTGTTGTTGTTGTTGTTGTTTTTTTTTTTTTTGAAGAAAGAATTCATTAATAAAGCAGCAAACACTAGCCCGAGCAATTAGCCAGGACTAAGGACTCCACAGAAGGAGGACAACACTCAAACCAAAAACAATCCTCAATAGAAGACATACTAATTTAGCCAAGCTATGAGCAACCATATTCGCTCTCCTAGACACATAATAAACAGAAATCGCATTACAACGAATTAAACTTAAAATATCACTAATAATCACCCCCACATTAGCTTGATGAGCAACACCAGTCAAAACAAGATCAACTATAGCCTTGGCGTCAGATTCAATAACATCATGAACTAACCTAGAAACAATAGCAAACCTGATACCACGACGCAAAGCCACAGCTTCCGCCACCCGAGGAGAAAAGCAAGCAAAAATGTGTTGAATAGAAGAACCCATCACTAGTCCATCATGAATATGAACCATAATACCAACACCAATCCGCTTACTAATCCCATTTACAATCACATTTGTGTTAACCTTAAAGCACCCCACCATCGGTCTACGCTAGTTAACAACCTGATTTTGAGATGAACTCGACTCAACCAAAACCTGGGCGTTGGCAACACGGTACTCTTGAAGAAAGTTCGAAGCCCAACCCACAACATTCTCATCACATCGTATAGACGCATTATGAACTACTTGGTTCCTTCTCCACCAAAGACACTAGAAAATAACACACAATAACTCCATTTCTTGTTGCATTAGGATTCGAGAACAGTAGAGAACAATATCATGGAAATGAACCCCATCATCCCATCTCAAGTCCTTTATAAAGAAGCAAGAAGAGCGAAGGGATTTCAGACCTGGGCATCCCCATAGCGCGTGCATCATAGACTCTGGGTTCCTAGCACAAACAGGGCACGATCTATCAATCAACATACTACGTCTGGCAAGATTAGCAATGGTAGGAATCCAGTGGTGATAGGCTCTCCATATGAAAATTTTAATTTTCGAAGGAATCTTGAGCCTCCAAAGGAACTTCCACGAAGATTCCAGACAACTAAATCTGGATGAGGATGCCTTAACACCTAGAGTTTTGCCCATTCTATACCCACTCTGAACCGAATAGCTCCTCGAATTCTCAAAATGCCAAAGAAGTGAGTCGACATTCCGCGACGAACCCAAAGGTAAACTCAAAATTACTTCAGCATCCTCCTAGAGAGAGAAAGAGAAAAGAAAAAGAAAAAGAAAAAGAAAAGCGACACATTCCAACCACCCGAAGGCGAAACAAGGGAATTAATAATAGCCCTCTCACTAAGAAAACGCGGGGAAATAGGTTGAAAAGTTGAAGGCCTTTGGATCCAACGATCACTGTAGATAGAAACAGTCCTACCATCCCTAATTCTCCATCGCGAACTAGCCTCTATAATGTCCCGACCCCAAAGAAGGCTATTCCAGATAAAAGAGCCAGACATAAAATGCTTAGCTTTCAAGAAGGAAGTGTTAGAGAAGTAGCAGCTCTTTAGAACCATAACAGCCAGCGAGTGCGGATTAGTCACCAATCTCCATCATTGCTTAGCGATGAGTGCTCTATTAAATCACGAAATCCCAAGCATCCGCCATGAGTACCAATGGACCTTCTTGTCAGTATCTGTACTACTCCACTAGAACCGGGTACACAATCTATGGATATCCGAGATTATCGAAAAAGATTGATGTTGACAATCAACTAAATATCTTTCTACACTCTTATTTAATTGCTTATTATTATTATTATTATATGTTAATTTATCCCAATTAAAATTAACAAATAAAAAAAAAAATCAAATATAGAACAATTTCACTATACCTTGATGTTACTTTTTTTTTTTTTTTCCTTATTGGTTTTCACAAACCCTAAATATATATATATATATTTTCAATATTATTAAAGTTTTATATACTTGAGATTAGACAAGATCTATAGCAGAAATTTTTGGGAAGACTTCGGATGCGTGAGCAGAACACCCACTTGTTGAATCCAATGTGTTTGTTACATGTGATTATGTGAAGCTGCAATCTGAATACAAACAAGGAAAAAAAATAATTGTTAATTGAAGTGTACAATATTGCCACCAGACTTTTCACATTTTAAACTCCCAAACACTTTTCTCATCAGCGAATATGGCCACCAGATCTTCAATTTCGGGAATACGATGATTCCCACATTTGAAAATCACACCTCCTGGCGAAACCAAAACGCTCAAGGCCATCGATTAAGTGAGTCATTTGCATTTTGAGTAATTTTAATTTACTTAAACACTCCATTTTTACGATTAAATCGGATCGAATCGGGTTTAACTATTTTACAATTAGATTGAATCTAATAGTAATCGGATCGGATTGGATTCCGTTCTAAGAATAGATCGAATCAGATTGTAATTTTTTCGATCCAATCATATCAGATCTTGGATCATAGCAAATCCAATGAATCCGGTCTGCCGCACACCCCTAATACCGTCCAATAAGAATTGGTGGTAAAAAAAGTTCATTTGTCAAGTTTGATCTTTTGATTTTTTTCATATTGTTGTAGCCAAATAAATTAACTTTTGCAAATTGCCATTATTCTATGCCATTTAATTAGCTATTTTATATATAGAGGATAGTTCTCCTATCAGGTTGTTCTAAAATTATAATTTAAGGACGACCAACTACAGTCACATGTTTTAATAAGTTCAAATGTTTGTTAAAAAAAAAAAAATCAGCATTTAATTAAAACATGTGGTTGTAGTTGATCGTCCTGATAGGTGAACTATCATATATATATATATATATATATATATGTATATTCTATTACTTATATGTCCTCCGGTCAACTATATAATTACATTATAATACATTGGGTGGGTCATAGCTCATAGGTGGAACTGTAGGAAAAATTATTTATACACCCATTTTTTTCTAAGAAAATTTGTACACAAAAAACACCCCTATATGAAATTATGAACCAATGAAATAAAGATGAGCAAAATGCCATAAGTCCACAACTCATGACGACTAATCTACTATTAAACCCAATATATTGATACGTAACAACAGTGGTGACTAATCTACTATTCTATAACAATAATTTAAGGGTAGTATTAACAATTAAAAAAAATATTTAAAAAGAAAAATATTAATTACATCTATCATCTTAATCGATACAATAAATATATATTTGTAATAAATATTTTTCATTTCTTGTAAATTTTTAATCGTTAATCTACACATGTAACACTACCCATAATTTAATTATAAAAAAAAAAAACAAGGAAAAGTTAATGAATATGATGGGATCAAATGTTGATTAATATGAAACAAATGAAAGACATTTGTTTTGTAGATACTAAAATAAGCTACTTACCTGTATTACACGTGTAAAAGAGAATTCCTCCCTTCGAGTATGCACAAATCACAATAAATCTAGATAAAATAATCTTTTGAATTATTAATTTAATAGAGTAATTGGCACAAATCTCCCATCGACTGTATGTAAATTTGCATGTTGCCCCATAAACTTTTTTTTTAGGCATTAAACCCCCTGGACTATCGCTTATTGGCAATTCTTTGGTTTTTCCTACCCTGAGGGGGCATTTTTACTCTTGTTTTGCCAATAAGCGATAGTTCAGGGGGTTTAATGTCTAAAAAAAAAGTTTAGGGGGCAATATACAAATTCACATACAGTCGAGGGGGGATTTGTGCCAATTACTCAATTTAATAAGTAATCTGACTTGAACGTCCAAGGTTACTCTTGACCTTTATTTTGTTTGCATATTCTTTTTTCATCACCACCGCCATAGAATCATTCCCATGACCATGACTATCCTCTCCATGGAATCAACTTGATCTTGTATAGTTGTATGTGATGAATTTGATTAAAATTGGCAATTGTTAAGTCTACTTTTGGGTGTTAATTAATGATGAATTGATGCTATGTGGAGATTAAATTAGGTGATAGCTATTATTAGCATTAATTAAACTAATATTAGTAGCAGTAGTGTATTCTCTTGGTTGGGACTTTGGATAGCAATATAGCATAGGCTTTTGGGTGTAAAGTTTAAATAATTAGTAGAAATTAGTTGTGCCATGAGACGGTACAAACGTACAATATGTATTGGGTTATATCGGTACGTTCATAATCACCGGATCATGTCACAGCCTGACACGACACTATTCCATGCCGTGTCTGGCACATCCCATAACCGTATGAGACTATGAGCCTTGCAAAATAAATAAATAAATAAAAATGGCACCAATATTAACAATTTGACAATATTGTGAATACAGTTTCAAACTTGGAATTAACAATTTGACTTCAACCAATATTACACAATACACAGACGCACAGATCATACGTAACGGAAGAAATATTACAAAAATACATCACGGATGTTGAATAGGCATTCAACGGGAACCATTTATTGAAAAATTGACCGACTAGTATTAATCTTCAATCCACAGACATAACCTGCGTTTCAACCCATCCATTAGCTCGTTCCACATTGTCAAAAAACTTGAAAAATGGAAATCTAATCCAGCTATAACTTTCCAAGACAATAAACATCATCCATGACTATGGGAATTCTACATCATTTCCTTCAAATCTGACAGGCTCCTAAATATGGAAAATGAGGATTACAAAACAGAAGCCGCTATAGTTTCTTAATACTTTTATTGTGTGTATGATGAAGACTGGTACGAGGAGGGTGGCACAGCAGAGCTATAATCATATGCACCGTAGCTACTCTGCCCCCCATATGAACCACTGGCCCTAAACCCAGCAGCACCCGCATTATCCACCGGGAGCGTATAGTGTTGTTGAGAAATTGCAGCAGGGCTTTGAGTGTGAGGAACACCATAACCAGATGCGTAATGGGCAGTTGTAGAACCTTCATAGACACCCTGGTTAGGGTAGTTGTATGGGACAGAATATCTAGCTGCCGGGCTAAGCTGTGCAGGGGGGGCGGCATTCCTTCGGCCTAAAGATTGGTACGAATTTGAAAACTTGGCTACTTTAGATGGACGGAGCGGAGGTGGTCCACTGCCTCGGCTACTACTAGCACCATGGCCTCGTTTATTTTGGGGCTTGGTGTTGGTTACTGAACTCTTCTTCCTTTCGGACTTGGATTTTTCAAGCTGAGAAGCTCGCTTCTTTAAGCTATCAATGGAGAACTCTGATTCAAGCTTGTGGTCTTCTACACATTTGATGATGGCTTTAATAGAATTCAACTCCATATTGTTCGACTCATCCTGAAAGTGCAACTAACAATAATTAATATCTACAAAGAAAGCATACTAAAACATGGTTCTACTATCAGGATGTAGTGGTTAGTTAAAATACAAGGTACATGTCAACACACCGTTGCTGCATTATTGTAATTGCCATTCTTCAATGTGTTTGTAGCATTCTTTTTCGAGTTCCGGAGATGGGACTTGAGCAGAGAAACTGGAGGAAATCTTTCAGTTAGACCAGATTCAGAAGCGAAGTAGACAGCCTCTATCTCTTTACCATTCTTCACTAATTCGTCAATTATATCTGTACAATTCAGTGATTTCTTCAATCAAGATATGCACTTGATAAAAATTCTAACAAAGTTGACAGCACTGCAACTAATTACAAATACAAATCCAAGCAATTTGCACAATTTGCATTTTGTTTGTCATCATACATCTTTTCTTTTTAATAGACCATCATACATATTTTCGTAATAGTAACTTGCCTATTCTTTTCTTTATTTTATGATATTTTCTAGGTGAAATACAGGCTTTAAAATTTATGTCACTAAAATGACACATTAAAAAAAGAAAACAGAGAGAAAAAGTAAAGGCACACTAAGGCCAGCCTGCCGGCTGCCACTGAGGCTTAGTTAACTGAAATTTAGTGCAAGCAACCAATTATGAAATAAGTGAATTTTGAAAAACCAATGCCACGTGACATCGTCAATTTCCTAGTTTTTTTCCCTCAAGTATAGCATATTAACTTTGATAACAAGAGTCAATACATTCTAGAACAGATTAATTTTTCTTAATTATTTAGTATTTTCCAAGTAAGAGCAAATTTTGAAAAACCAATCCTGCATGACATCATCAGTTTCCTAATCATTTAGTATTTTCTTATGTATAAGTGTATAACATATTAACTTTGATAATATGAATCCTATATTCTAGAACAGATTTACTTTTCTGCATAGAAGTGAATTTCAAAAAACCAATCCTGCATGGCATCATCAATTAACTAATCATTTAGTATTTTTCTTAAGTGTGTATAACATATTAACTTTGATAATATGAATCCTATATTCTAGAACAGCTTAACTTTTCCTAATTATTTAGAATTTTCCTAATAGAAGTGAATTTTGAAAAAGCAATCCTGCGTGACAACATCAATTTCCTAATTATTTAGTATTTTAAGTATAACATATTAACTTTGATAATCTGAGTCCTATATTTTATAACAGCAAGTCAGCAATAGATGCTTTAAATACCATTGAGATGTTCAATATTCAAGCAAATAATTTCTACATGTAGAGGGAACACATGCAAATACCAAGAAATAGAAGAGGGTATAGACACAATGCAAATGAGATACATGTTTTATATATATTTATGCAGAACTACAGAAAATGCACCTTCCAAAAGTTGCAAATCAGAGGACAAACTTGAAGTGGCCTAATGGTAATCCCCTCACAACCACACGACACACGTCAATGTGGTTGTGAGTTCAAATCATATCCCCTTCCCTCAACTCCCAAATTTTTAGTTACATAATTAGATTGGATGGCTCCAAACTTGGACCTCTAAAAACAATTGTGCTGAGAGGACACACATGCATGGATGCATGTTTCATGAAATCATCAAGAAATCCTAGATGCAAAATAGAAAGGAACTTCTATAAGAACTGGGGCTATAGATCGCTTTTCTTCGAGATGAAACTACTGTTTCTAAATTTCATTTTGCAGTTTATGATTAATTTATTTCAGATTTATTCCAATAATATGATCTAACATTAGTATTAGTAATTACACAAAGTTTAGTAGCTTTTCTTTTTGGCTTGACTTGGTTCTGCCCATGGTTAACAGGACAAAGTAAATTAGGCTTTTCACGAATTTAGCATAAGCTCTTATATATACGAGTGATGTAACAACATAAATGCAGATTTTGAGTGAGAAATAAGTTAGAACTTAGAACTGATGATTCTTGATTTATTTGTTTCTTACGCTATAGTTCAATTTTAAGCCCCATAGCTCATGGTATTTGACCCCTTTTCCTATATTTCCTTTGATGGAATTTGCTAACTCTGATCCATATATTAAATTTTCAGCTTTAGCTTTAATTTGAGCTTCATTTGGGTCCTAAACGATGTTAATCGTTGCCATGCATCTTTAAAAATATACAAAACATGGATTAAAGTTTTTTTTCCAAGATACCCGCAAGACACAAGGATATTAGTAATATTACAATTTCAATTAAAGCAATCTATAGACTAAGTGATGCATAACTAAAGTAGTAAATCTATTAGCACCAACTTGAGTTCCAACTAGGTCAGAACTATTCTAACCTCATCCTATAGCCTTCAAATTCTAGAATACAACCCGTAGCACATATTATGTGATGTTTATCTATTCACAGCAATTCTTGAAATACAAATTGCAAAGTAGACAACAATAGTGTGAATAACTGAATAACATTTTCATACTCAACTATGGAGATCAATTGCAACGGACACAGTTGTAAACTACAATTGATGCATCTAATACTGGAACATATAGCTCAAGACAACTTAAACAAGCTAACTTTTATCAAACATCAATATCTCTCTCAACAAACTAACTAAAACATATGCTAATCCTATATTTTTTAGTCTTACAAAATTTAAATAGCTACGTAGCATTCCATCATCTAAACTACACCCTAACACAAAATTAAAGAAATGATACAAAATTTTCAACAAATGGCAGTCTATAAAAGAAAACATTTCAATTCACGAATAGAACAGATATCCTAAACTTAGAGAATACAAACCTGCCAATTTCTCACCGAACCCAAAACTAGTAGCAATCTTAGCGATATCCCTCCTGGAGGCAAAGTCCACTACCAACTTCCTAAGAAAATCTTGATCAAACCTTGAATTCAACCCGAAACCCACCACCATCTGCAAGAACATGACAGCTTCCGCAGGGCTCGATTCAGCCTCGCCCATTTGCTCCTTCCACCTCTTCAGAATCCCTGCAGCTCGCTCCACAATGCTCCTCGCATACTCCAGTCCCACCACCGCCTTTTCACGGTTGTTTCCTTCCGGAAACATTGCCTGGACCAGCATTCCACAAGCCCACCTTTTGTCCGTGACCCCAACTCCCTCTGCCTTTTGAACCAAAAACTCATCCACAGCATCAAGAACTAATCTTGGAGCGTCCACAGACTCCCGAATCGCTCGGGAAATCTCGGCGCGCAAGGTCATTGATTCCTTCCGTTTCGAGATGATAAATTTTAACAGTAGGGAAGAATCCATTCTAAGGCACAAGGACTTCAACGACTCCGATAAATCTGTAAACTTGGCGGGTTTTTGCAACTCGGCCAGAGCGACTGCTGTCTTGTCGTTGACGAGCTTTACCGCGGCGGACTCGCGATCGGAGATGGAATTCTCGCGGTGGGTGAGCGATTCGAAGGATTGGAGGGAGGTGGAACCCAAAGAGACGAATTTGGATTCTAGGGATTTGGATTTCTGATTGAGGGAATCTTGGAGGATAGTGAAATGGGAGGTTAAGGCTGTGAATAGCTGCGTGCACGAGGAAAGAATCGTCCTTTGTGCCTCAAGGTCTTCGAATAATTTCTCGACTCTCTCAGTCTTGATAGTAGATAACTCGGTCGCCATTTGTGGGAAGCTTTTTCTGAAACGTCGACGTTTGCCTGAATATTCTGGGAATATGATTGTGAATTGTGAATAAAAACCCTAAACCCTTGGATATAGGAAGGAGGAGAAGTGCATTTGTGAAGAGGAAGAATGGAGGACCACCTGAGGCTGTAGGCTGTAACCTGTTAACTGAAACGATGCCGTTTCGATTTAAATTGAAGGGTTAATTGCAATCAAATACCTCACCTTTGAAGATAAAACACAAATAATCAATTTTGTTTCTTAACTGATAGAAAGTTACCCCCACTTTTTGTTGATTTTCCGTTAAAGATAACCGATTACCATTCTTGTATTGTAAAATGTCCATATTGCCCCTAATTCAGCAATTTTACTGATTATTATAATATCATATTTTTTATTGTCAGTTCGTCATGACAATAAATATATCAGAACGAAGAATGTGGACCATTAGATTTACATACTTTGACTCAAAGTGTATGCATTTGTCAAAATTTCTCCATAATCTATGGTCCACATTCTTCGTCCTGATATATTTATTGTCAGGACGAACTGACAATAAAAAGACTGATTATAATATTATTTATTTAAATAAATATTAATAACAGTAAAAAAAATATCAAATATCAAATAAAAACAATAAAAAAAAAAAAACTAATAAATAAACAAATGTTAATACCAAATCTCATTTGTGGTTTGAACCACCAAATTACCATTGTGAGTGACATAACAAGGAAAAATCACATTTTGAGCTAATATTTTGGATTCAAAGTTCACAATTAGGTAATTTAATTTTCCATCTTGCTCTCCAATCGAGCTAAATATTTATTTTTGACACCACAAACTATTTTCCACTTAGTAATTTGTTTCAATTCTTGTAATGGTTCAACAAGTGTAGCATCATCCTTTGAAATTGTCTAAAAATGTTTATTCATCCATTCCTCTTCGTTGTTACTTGTCTTAGAATGTATCATTGTAGTTTATATGGTGTCATAAAAGTTCATTGGACAATTAATAATTCAAAACATTGAGATTGATTCGATAATTTTTCTCTCATATGAATATAATATAGACATATTTATAGCATACTAATACACATTACTACACTTTTGCCATCTAAACAACATAACTTCAATCGTAATAATACACATAGCAAAAATGTGATGATGTTTATTAATATGTTATAAATATACTTATATTGTGTGTCTATTAGAGAAAATTTGCTAAATTGATTGATTTCTAATAATTTAGAGGCCACAAAAACAAAAAAAGCAAACATTGTTTAAAAAAAAATGAAAAGCTAATCACTTAACCAAATAAAATTTTCCCATTATTTTGTTACTTAAAAAAATAAAAAATTATTACTATGAATATTAGGGTTTAAAAATCCTTTTGTACAATGATAAAGAGCTAAGCAATGGTATAAAAAAAACAAAAAAAAACAAAAAAAAAACAAAAAAACAAAAAAATTGACAAGAAAATAATTTTTTCAATCGCAAGAAAAGAGCTAAGTAGGGGTTTAAAATACTTTACTTGCCTCGTTAGAAATATATATGTTGTGAAAATCGCAAGTCAGTAGTAATATGTTGATTTTGCTTTTTACACTACTGAGGATGTATTATAATAATGTGGCTTTTTACCACATGTGTTATCCCACAAATATCACATACAAATATCCCACAAATATCCCACATAAATACCCCTAAATATCTCACCTTCATCCACCGTCCCTCTCACCTGATGCCACCCTTTTGTTCAACTTTCTTTGCCTATATATATGTCTGTCTATCATGTAAATAGTTGGTTAGAAAAATATCAAAGATCAAAAAAGTAATTCACTGCTCTCTCTCTCTCGTCCCTTTGTTTTAAATTCTTCTCTCATCTCTCTCTCAATTTTTATTAAATGTTCTTCATCTATCTATTTCTTTTATTTTATAACACGTTATCAGCACGAACGTATGTAAATAAAAAGGATCCCTGAGGGGTGATTTAATTACATCCCAATATTCTGGATCTATATATATTTCGTATACTAGATGGCTGTGCCGTCAACGAAACATATATATATATAGTTCTGGATTTATTTTTATGCACATAACATGTGAGCTCAGCCTCCTGGAATTGTTTATTATACTCTTTAATTATATTCACACTAAATCAAATTTACAATTTAATTTACAGAAAAAGAAGCCGTAAGCATGTCTAAACTTTCAAACTTGAAGTTCGATGCACTCAAAGTGTCAGGAGAAAATTATATGTCCTGGGTTATCGATGCCGGATTATACCTAAAATCCCAAGGCCTATATTACACCATATATGATAACCAGGCTAATGAACAGGATAGATCCACTGCCATGGTCATAATCCGTCATCATCTACATGAGGATTTGAAGGCTCAATATCTTACCGTCACAGAACCTGAAGATCTGTGGCGGGAGCTAAAAGATCGCTATGATCATCAGCAGAATGTTACGTTACCAATTGCAAGGTATGAATGGCTGAATTTACGGTTCCAAGACCACAAATCAGTCTCTGATTATAATTCTGATTTGTTCAGGATCACCACAATGATGAAATTGTGTGGTGAGGAGGTATCTGAAAAGGAAATGTTAGAAAAAACATTTACAACTTTTCATGCCTCGAATATAATATTGCAACAGCAATATCGAGAACGTAGATTCTCTAAGTATTCAGAATTGATCTCATGCCTACTAGTAGCAGAAAAGAATAATGAGCTACTGATAAAAAATCACGAATCACACCCGACTGGTTCTAAAGCATTCCCAGAAGTGAATGCTAATACCGTCGGATACCTTGGTCGTGGTCGTAATCGTGGTCGTGGTTATGGACGTGGTAATAATCATAATCCAGGTCATAAACATGGTTATGGTCGTAACACTAATCGTGGCCGTGGTAATGGTCGTAATCCAGGTCGTAATCCTGGTCGGGGCTATGGACGTAATTCCAGAAGAGGACGTGGTTATTCCGGACCTAGTGAATATAAAGGAAAAGGTATTCAGAATATGCCGAATGCAAAAGAGGGCGTGTGTTATAGGTGTGGCTGTTACAATCACTGGTCAAATGAATGTAGCACACCTAAACATCTTGTTGAGCTTTATCAAGCATCAATAAAAGAAAAGGGGAAGATATCTGAGACACATCTCATTAAAAATCCATACCCTATGGATATTACACATCTCAATGTGACTGACTTTTTTGATGATCCTAAGGACAAGTTGACTGCTTCAATTGGTGATGGGAATGTCCATACCAATTAAATGCTACTTCAGTAGTATTATTTTGTTAATGCTTCAATTGGTAATGGGAATGTCCATACCAATTAAATACTACTTACAGTAGTATTATTTTGTTATTTTGTTTATGTAAAATATTTCTCAATGTAATATATACTTTTTGAATCACTCTGTCTGATATGCATTTTATTTTATTTTTCTTTATGAAGCATACAAAATGAATCTAAACGATAAATTGGGGGTTATTGAAAAGCTAGAAGCTGGAGATATATGTCTAGCCGACAGTGCAACAACTCATACAATTCTACGTAGTCAGAAATATTTCATAAATTTAACATTGCTCAAGGCAAGGGTTAATACTGTATCAGGTCCAACGGACCTGATAGAAGGCTCTGGAAAAGCCATGATATTGTTATCAAACAATACTAAACTATGTATCGATGATGCATTATATTCAAGCAGATCCAGAAGGGATCTGCTTAGTTTCAAAGATATACGAAGAAATGGATATCACATTGAAACTATGAATACAGAGAATATTGAATATCTATGCATCACTTCTTATGATTCAGGCCAGAAAATCATTAAAGAAAAGCTGCGTGCTTTATCTTCTGGATTATATTACACTATTATCAAAAGTGTTGAAATTTATGCAGTTATGAATCAAAAGTTTTCAGATCAAAAAATGTTTGTACTCTGGCATGACCGTCTCGGTCACCCAGGATCTACAATGATGCGTAGAATCATTGAGAATTCTCATGGCCATCCATTAAAGAACCAGAAGATTCTTTTGTCCCATGACAATTTTTGTACTGCATGTTCCCAAGGGAAATTAACAATAAAACCATCTTTTTCTAAAGTTGGTTTTGAATCCCCATCATTTTTACAAAGAATTCAAGGGGACATATGTGGACCTATTCATCCACCAAGTGGACCATTTCGTTATTTTATGGTTCTAGTTGACGCATCTGCCAGATGGTCACATGTATGCTTATTATCAACACGTAATGTTGCTTTTGCAAGATTACTTGCACAGATTATCAGGCTTCGGGCTCATTTTCCTGATTACTCAATTAAATCCATACGCCTTGATAATGCTGGAGAATTTACTTCCAAGACATTTGATGAATATTGCAAAGTGGCTGGGATTGATGTTGAACATCCAGTTCCACATGTTCATACTCAGAATGGATTAGCGGAATCACTTATTAAACGTGTCCAGATAATTGCAAGGACTTTATTATTACGAACGCAATTACCAATTACTGTATGGGGGCATGCTGTTTTACATGCTGCTGCATTAATCCGGCTTCGGCCTACTGCTTACCATCAGTATTCACCAGTACAACTTGTACTTGGTTACCAACCAGATATATCCCATTTACGTACATTTGGGTGTGCGGTATATGTCCCAATTGTACCAACGAAAAGAACTAAAATGGGACCCCAAAGGCGTTTGGGAATATATGTTGGTCTTGATTCACCATCAATTATTAGATATCTGGAACCTTTGACTGGTGATCTTTTCACAGCACGGTTTGCAGATTGTCATTTTGATGAAATAAATTTCCCATCATTAGGGGAAGAAAAAACTTCTTCTGAAGAGAAGCGTGAACTTTCCTGGAAAGTTCCGAGTCTAATTCATTTAGACCCATACACATCTCAATGTGAGAATGAAGTACGTAAGATAGTACATCTTCAAGCAATAGCAAATCAGTTACCAGATGCATTTACAGATGCTACTAAGGTAACAAAATCATATATCCCTGCTGTTAATGTACCAGCACGAATGATTGTTCCAGAAAAACATTCTAAACAAATAATAGCAAAAGAATCATCTTTTGCACGCCAGAAGCGTGGTAGACCGTTTGGTTCAAAAGATAATGTTCCTCGGAAAAGGAAAATAAATAAATCCACTTTCTCTAAGTTAACTCCAGAAGAGTTAAGTGTCCCTTCAGGGACACAAGTTAAATCCCCTATAGGGGAAGGAATCTCTGAAGAGATACAAGAGTATAGAAATGAGGAAATTTCTATAAATTATACAAGAGAGTTGTGGAATCGTGAAAAAACAATCATCGATGATATATTCTCATACACAGTGGCAACTGAAATTGTAAATGATGATTATGAACCTCATAATCTCGATGATTGTAGGCAGAGGTCTGATTGGCCTAAATGGAAAGAAGCAATTCAAACAGAATTGACTTCATTAGCCAAACGTGAAGTATTTGGATCTATAATCCAGACGCCTGAAAACGTCAAACCTGTTGGGTACAAATGGGTTTTTGTACGGAAACGTAATGAGAAAAACGAGGTCGTAAGATATAAGGCACGACTCGTAGCACAGGGTTTCTCGCAGAGACCTGGCATCGATTTCAATGAAACGTATTCACCAGTGATGGATACAATTACGTTTCGATTTCTGATAAGCATGGTTGTCTTGGAAAGACTTGAAATGCGCCTGATGGACGTAGTGACCGCTTATCTATATGGTTCACTGGATTCAGATATTTACATGAAAATCCCTGAGGGGTTTAAAATGCCAGAATCATGTAACTCAAGATCTCGTAATTTGTATTCGATAAAATTACAAAGATCCTTGTACGGATTAAAACAATCTGGACGGATGTGGTACAACCGTCTCAGTGAATATCTGATAAAAGAAGGATATATTAATAATCCTATATGTCCATGTGTTTTCATTAAGAAATCAGAATCTGGATTTGCTATCATAGCAGTTTATGTTGATGATATGAATTTAATTGGAACTCCTGGAGAACTTCTAAAAACTGCTGAATATTTAAAAAAGGAGTTCGAAATGAAAGATCTGGGAAAGACAAAATATTGTCTCGGCCTCGAGATCGAGCATAGATCAAATGGAGTACTTATCCATCAATCAGCATATATTGAAAAGATTTTAAAAAGATTTCATATGGATAATGCTCATCCATTAAGTACTCCTATGGTTGTTAGGACTCTTGATCCTAAAAGAGATCCATTCTGTCCAAAAGAAAATGATGAAAAGATACTTGGTACTGAGGTACCATATCTTAATGCTATTGATGCATTATTATATCTGGCTCAATGTACCAGACCAGATATTGCATTCTCTGTGAATGTACTGGCTAGATTTAGCTCAGCACCAACTCGAAGGCATTGGAATGGAATCAAACATCTTTTACGTTACCTTAGTGGAACAAAAGATTTAGGATTATTTTATACAAAGTCTAACAATTTTTCAGGTTTACTTGGTTATGCTGATGCCGGGTATTTGTCTGATCCCCACAAAGCTCGTTCACAAACGGGATATGTTTTTACATATAATGGCACAGCAATATCCTGGCGTTCCACAAAACAGACTTTGGTTGCTACATCATCCAATCATTCTGAAATCGTCGCTCTTCACGAAGCCAGTAGAGAATGTGTTTGGCTGAGGTCAGTTATTCATCATATTCAGAGTACTTGTGGGTTTTCATTATCTATAGAAATGCCAACACAGATATTTGAAGATAATGCGGCATGCATTGCTCAAATCAGAGGGGGGTATATCAAAGGAGATAGAACCAAACATATTTCTCCCAAATTTTTCTATACTCACGAGCTTCAACAAAGTCGACAAATTGATGTTCAGCAAATACGATCCTCAGATAATTTTGCAGATCTGTTTACCAAATCATTGCCTACATCAACTTTTGAGAAGCTGGTATATGGAATAGGCATGCGTCGACTTTCTAAATTACAAGATTGAATGCTGAAGTTTTATGAGGGGGAGCGTTCAATCAGGGGGAGCAAAGTTCTGAATGGACATCTGTACACTATACTCTTTTTCCCTTCGATCAGGTTTTGTCCCACTGGGTTTTCCTGACAAGGTTTTTAACGAGATAGTTTTGAGAACATCCAACATCACAAGATCCAGGAGATCATTGTACATATTTTACTTAGGTTTTATCCCATTGGGTTTTTCCCTGGATATTAGTACATGTGGTATAAATCCAAGGGGGAGTATTATAATAATGTGGCTTTTTACCACATGTGTTATAACACAAATATCCCACAAATATCACATACAAATATCCCACAAATATCCCACATAAATACCCCTAAATATCTCACCTTCATCCACCGTCCCTCTCACCTGATGCCACCCTTTTGTTCAACTTTCTTTGCCTATATATATGTCTGTCTATCATGTAAATAGTTGGTTAGAAAAATATCAAAGATCAAAAAAGTAATTCACTGCTCTCTCTCTCTCGTCCCTTTGTTTTAAATTCTTCTCTCATCTCTCTCTCAATTTTTATTAAATGTTCTTCATCTATCTATTTCTTTTATTTTATAACAGGATGGAGTTTATTGGGGGGACTTTTTTTTTGTTTTTTTGTTTTTTTTTTTGTTTTTTTGTTGTTGTTGTTCTCAGTACTAGTTGTCACTACAGGAAATTTTTTTTCTTTTTGTTGTTGTTGTTGTTGTTGTTCTCGGTACTAGTTGTCACTACAGAAATACTGAATAATCAAAGTTAAAATTAATAGGAAATACCCCTTTTTAGTAAAAAAAAATTAAAAAAAAATTAGGAGGATTATTGTTTTTATTGTATTTTTATTGTTTCCCCCATTAATTGGCTGTGAAGACCTAAATGCCCCTCATTTTCCCATTTTTTAATTCCTCTCCTCTTTCTCCTCTCATCATATTCTTTTTCTTTCTCTCTTTCTCTCCTCTCTCTCTCTCCTCCATCTTCTCACTTTCTCTCCTCTCTCTCTCTCCTCTGTCTTCTCTTTTTCTCTCCTCTCTTCTCTCTCATGTCTTCTCTCCAAAATCAGATTTGAGGATGATTGTTGTTTTATGAATGGTGGGAGTTATGTTTGGGTTTAAGTTTTGTTAAACAAATTTTTCAGATTTTTTTTTTTAAAATTCAGATTTTGTTTTTTTTCAAACAAAATTTCCAGATTTGAGAGTGATTGTTGTTTTTATGAATGGTAGGAGTTGTGTTTGGGTTTGGATTTTGTTAAACAAAATTTTCAGATTTTATTTTTTTAAAAAGAAATTCATATTTTGTCTTTTTTCAAACAAAATTTCCAGAATTGAGGGTGGTTGTTGTGTTTATGAATGGTGGGAGTTGTGTTTGGGTCTGGGTTTTGTTAAACAAAATTTTCAGATTTTGTTTTTGTTTTTTTTTTTTTTAATTTAGATTTTGTTTTTTTCAAACAAAATTTCCAGATTTAAGGGTGGTTGTTGTTTTTATGAATGGTGAGAGTTGTGTTTGGATTTGGGTTTTGTTAAACAAAATTTTTAGATTTTTTTTTTTTTTTTTAAATTCAGATTTCGTTTTTTTCAAACAAAATTTCCATTGTTTCAACGATTTTGGAATTTTTTTCAGATTTCTTTAAACACATCAGGCCACTAATTGAACACACCACGGCAACCCAATTAAACACACTATGACAGACTAATTAAACACACAAGGTGTAAACCAATTAAATACACCAGAGCAAACCAATTAAACACACCAGGCTAACTCAATTAAACACACCATGGAAAATCAATTAAAAACATTAGGGCAAGACCAAATTAAACACACCAAGAAACACAATTAAACACATCCGGGAAGAAAAAGAAGAAGATGGAGGTCTGGGAAGAAGAAGAAGAAAAAAAAAATAGAGAACAAAATTTGCTTTTTTTCTCGGAAAAAGAAGAAAAAGAAAAAAAATAGAGATTTTTTTTTTTTTTAAAGAAGGGCAATTGTGTCCAAAAAGTGGATATTTGGTAAAAACAATAAAAATGCTATTCTTTGGTAAAAACAATAAATCCACTAATTTTATGGTTACTTTTAAATTCTCCCTAAAATTAAAGATATAAGTTGAGCTGTGAGCTCACTAATCAGTAATCACTATCCTAATCCCTGCCTCCAAGTCTCAAGCAAACGTAGATAGGCTGAAAGACCATATCTATCTAATCTAATCTAACAACCACATATTTAATAAAAAAAATCTTAGATATTTTAAAAGATAGGAGAGTACAAGAGGTTCTAAATTTTGGACTGTTTAATCCAATTATTTAGACAATATATATTATATTACAACAAATCAAGTATAAAACTGTTGATGTTAATTATGATTAGCAATATTCCTTTGGCAGTATAAATATAGGATTCTCTAACACATGAAAAGATTAGATTCCAACCAGAGCATCTCAAACTTTATTGAAGAATTTAATCTTACTAGTGAATAATTGATCAAGACGTTGGAATACTCAAAGCAAGCATCAAATTCTTCAGCCTAGATCGGCTATAAGCAAGAACTCAGTACTGATCAGTAGCAACTAGCAAGCAGCTTTGAAATTAATGAAGAAAATATTGTAAACTAGTAAGAAGCTAGAAAGCTTTATTTATAGACAAACCAAGTTGATCAAAAGATGACAGTTTCTAATTTCTAATTTTTGAGATCAAAGATGGGCAAAACGAACAGAGAATGATCTGTAGATGTTATCAGGCTCATCCCATGCAAACCCTTGATTGAAATTCTTCGAGTAAGTGTAGGGATCATACGATGAGCTGCTTGGAGCTGCAGTACATATTGATTCAAACATCTTTCTCTTCTCTTTCTTTAACTTCTTCAGCCACACCACTTTCCATCTAATTAACTTGTTTGGTTCATGACTGTGGGACTGTGGGACTGCGCAGACCTAATCTGGTCGGAGCAGCCGCAAAATCCAACGCTTCTACAGCCGGAACTGCACCAGTTTCGTATGTCCATAGTATGTAACATATATGCACAGTGTCCTTGAATGAGAGTGTTTTTTCTTGAGGACAATAATGGTCTAAGTTGGCCAGCTGATAAAGGCTGAGAGCAATAGCCAATAGGTAGATTGAAGAATTCAACTTAATTTTATCATCAAAATTATGCCAAATAGAATTGGAAAGTGCAATTATTATTTTTTTTACATAATTACTAGGGACACATGTCATGGATTTATTTTTGGCTAATTGGCACAGATGTCCCTTAAACTTTTCAAACTTTTGCACTATGACATCTGTACTTTTTTTTTCGGCACTAAACCCCCTAAACTTTCACGAATTGACAAAAGCTGACTGTAGATGCCCCCCTCTCACAGGGAGCAATAAACTCAAGTGTTTTCCAATAAAACGAGAGTTTAGGGGGTTTAGTGCTGGAAAAAAAAAAAGTACAAGGGTATAGTATAAATTTTTGAAGAATTTAGGGGTTATCAGTGTCAATTAACCTATATTTTTATGCAAAAAGTGGATCAAATTCACTTACTTTAACACAAGCATGTGATGCACGTGATTTGGCTCAGTGTTTTACTAGGGAGCTGCAGCCTGCAGTACTCAATTAGCCTGCAGTACTCAATTCCTAACCTCTATGCATGCCAATGTGGGGCATATATTAAAGTATGTCACTTTTCCGACTATCAAAACCTACATCAAAATAAGCCAACAGAGGCGTAGTTCAACCAATAGAAGGATAAGTTTGGGGTTTGAATAAATAACTTCTAGATCAGCGGCTTAAATCCTATCAATGGCGAAAACTTTCAAAAAAATACATAGTTTCGAATTAATAGATATTGTTAAAAAATAAAAATAAAAAATAAAAATAAATAAAAAAACATCAAAATAACCGTTCAATATAGTAAAAGCATTCATTCAGTCGGACAACGGTTCAAGTCACCACCACTTGTAATGGCATATTAAAAAAAACCTATATCAAAATAATAACCGAAATTGCACACCGCCACGGCCATGTAACATTTTCAATCAAGTAAATTGAACACTTTGGCACACCAGTATTACACTTGGGTAACAATATATCAAAGGGGAAATGTTGATGTTGCAGTTTCAAAATCTGTTGGCATTGCAGATTTAAAGGTTGTGTAGTTGACACAGTATGGTGAGAATGAACAAGGGATTGGATTTACCACACATTAGTGTGTGGTTGACACAATTGCAGACCTAGAGAAAATTTATTGTTGGGGAAATTATCAGAGAAGCGATCGTGGGGTTGCAAGGCCTAGGAACCACATAATATTTCCTTTTATGTGTATAGTTGTGTTGGTGTATGATACATTCAAGTGTCGGCGCTGGTAATTGCGTAGCGGATGCATCTGCATTGACACATTTTTTTTCAGTTTTCACTGCTCAGCTCTGTCTCTGCTTATTTCAACCACCATGGAATCGTGAGCACTATGTTTCAAAGACTGAACTCAATCACCATGGAATCTAGATCAACATTTTCAGCAACTAGCTATCATACAAGTATTTATAGTTCTTTCAAAAGCAACTTATATACCCGGATGCGCTCGAGTCAAAAGAACCTCCGCGGCTGTAAATTCCATCTCCAAAAGCCCTCAAAATATAGATCAAACAATATACAAATACTAGATCACATACTTTGCACAATACAAGTTTTCTTGTAACTTCAAATTTCTCTTACACTTTCTGTAATAAAATTTTAGGTTAGGTTTTGATTTTAATACCTGGGTAAATTATAAAGAAAAGGGCAATTCATTTGGCAAATAAAGGCGTAATTGCAATTTCATTACCATAGAAATTTCATTTTTACCCAAGATTAGGAGTCCTGGCCTCTCACCAATATATGCCTCCGCCTGTTCCCATTGCCTGAATAAAATCCGTATAACATTCATAAAAGAGTTTTCCAACAAATTTACATCCAATGCAATCTACTATAATTAGGAGTCGCAAGACATTCTTCGGGGATCTCCTTTTTTAACCCACTCAAATCTGCCAGCTTCTCCTTTAGATCATTTTCACACTTTTAACTTCCTGAAGGGATGGATCGTAGTCTTGAAATTGGCGAGCATCTCGGACCAATGCCAATAATTCGGTCAGATACTGTACAAAGTACAACTCTAACAATCTGGAAGCAGTAATATCCAGACTCTGCATACATTCTCCAAACAAGTGACCTCTTAATGACAGAAAGCAACTCGTCTGTGCATGCTACAAAATTTTTCGTGTATCCAGAAGGATACGCGATACAGGTGCTATGCAATCCTCCGCCCTATATGTATATGATTAAATGTTAATAAACGGTCATAATGCTGGCCAATGAATTCTGATGAAATAAAACCACAATCGTATTTTACAGGGTCAACTTAGAGTTTGGTCAACTCCATAACAGACTACCTCTACAGCATAGAAGTCTGATAGGTGAAATCGTTTGCCAACGTTAATGTTATGTGAAGGACCACAGGTGAAGTGGTTGAGTAATTTACAAGAGAATGCCCACCCACAAGGGCATAAAGGGCTTCTATCCACACAGATGCATTAAAATATAATAATAATTTAAAAAACAAAAAACAAAATACAAGAGACTATTTTCAAGTAAATAAGAAAGAAAACCAGAATGCCCAAAAAAATGAATGGGGAAGTTAATATTACACAAGGGTTATTACTTATGCTAGGCAGATTTAAAGTCACAAGATGAAGGAATTGTTCATCTCCAATAATAAATGTTGCAAAATATTTGTGCAAATGACTAGATTTATGCCCCAGAAAGAATCATTTCACAAGCAAAGTGCCAAATCAAAATTAACAAACAATAACCTTCAGACATGAAATTTTGCAACCATATTTTAAATTACAACAAATGAAATATCATGCACTTCCGAGTGCAATGGTGGAAAGCTAATTATTGGTTAATCATCAACATTAAAATATACTCCATGGGTTAAATCGAAATGCTTTTTTTTTTTTTCAGACAGATTACTACTACTCAAAGTATCACACTGCACTCATAGATGTTTAATGCAGTAAGTAGATTTGTAAATGAGCATGATGGGCTGTCTGCACTCAGAGGCTTAGGCAAACTCATAACAAATTCAGAAACAAATACAAATCCAAGCACGTGTGGGGAATCGAACCCAGGACTCCTCTGATACCAAGTTAGTGACCAACAGACCCAAAAGCTCCCAAAAGCTTCTGTGGGATACTAACACCTAGACACCACAAAAAATTAATAAAAACAGACGACATTTATTCTTAGCACTTCCAGGCAGTTTTATTTTTCATCCGTCACCCCTCCCTGCCAAAACAATTTCTTGTAATTTGGCTCCCCCTAGATAAAAATTTTTGGCTTTGCCTTGTGATTGCATTAATGCATACTAGGACTCAGTAGTGTAAGCAATAACATGTAAATCATATTATCATCATGTAAGAATGTAGTCGTTGAGATAATTTACAACTTGTCACTATTCATTTGAAGGCCTCATAACAGACGGAAATGTGATGTATAACATAAAGTACCAGGATTGATATTTACCTGCATTCAACCTGCACGTGTAGTTTACTCCAAATTCCAAAATTTAAGATACAGTTCTCCCATAGCAGATGGATGCAATATACAGATTCTTTGACCATTTATCCTGCCATATAAGCAAAATCAGAAAATCTTTATCTACTGACATCCAACCAACCATTTAAACTACTAATATTTGACAGAAATACTACCACGATATTTTGAATGTTCATATAATTATATTTGCATACTGAAAAAATCATAACAATGCCAGAAGGTTCTGTCCTGATGGGAGTCAATACCCAGCTAAAATGTTTCAGAAAAAAAAAAATTGTGAGCAATCTTGAGCACTTATGACAATGATTTAGAGGTAAACTATTTCACTAGTTATTTATTTATATTTTATATCAGAATGAGTTTCAATAGTTTTTTCCGCACCTACGTTCTACTAAATCAGAAATTAAAAACTTCCAATAACAAAAAATAAATAAACAAATAAAAATTTAGAAGATTGGCGCCACTTAAGAAATAAGTTGGCATAACAGATATAAACTCCTTAGGAAAGGAAATTCCCATTTTCAATATAAGTTAATCTCCATGCTAATCAGTCAAGAGGACCCTGAATGCAAGGTTCAAGTGCAATATATATTTTTTATTTTTTATTATTATTTTGTCTATAAGTTTACTTTTTAAACTGGAACCACAAAACTAACCTGATCCCAATTAATGGTGCATGGTAATTGATTTCTACTTGAGATAAAACCCACCTTTAAAATGAAAATAGAACCAAGATATAGACAGAATCAGTTTGGCTCAGTTTTCAGTTAAAAGTGGATATTTTTCCCAAACACTATGCGACAAAACTAGTGTTTCCTAAGTTGAATTACACATCATAGCCACAGTCGATTAGCAACAAATGTAAGGCATTATGACAGAGGTTTGGGAGAGAGAAGGGCTGGAGCATTTCCATATACGATGAGATTCAATAGACTATCTAATAAGGAAGTATTTTCTTCTGCATAATTCCAATGACAAGCTCCACTAAAAAAGAATTACCAGCCCAACCCTTAACCAAGAATGGAATTGTCAGATTTTATTCCAATTATAGA